>CM057456.1:347927500-349242500 GCA_016271365.2 Neoceratodus forsteri
TGGCCATAGTCATGCAGGAGATCAAGTTATTCTGTGTTGCAGGAAGTTATGAGCTCAGCGTGCATGAACCCTAACCCTTGGCGCACCACTGAGATATCCTATGTGTTTTATTCCCTGCAAACGTTAGTTAGCTGTGACAAGCTATATGCACTTCACATTAGCTTATGTCCCTCATGCCTGACTGGTCACTGAAAACTTTTCACTATGCACTGAAATGGTATCACAATCATGCTTTCACATTTCTTTAATGATTTTTGCTAAACAATTGTGCCCACTGAGTCATGACAGTCCCTTTTTCAGGTAATACCCACACAAAAGGAAAGGGACTGTCTTCACTCATCGTGCATAAGCTGATGTGACGTACATACAGCTACTCACACCTAACTAACATTTTCGTTGAATGAAAGACATAAGATATATCAGTGGGGCACGATGGGTTAGGGTACATGTATCCTGAGCTCATGACTTCCTGCATCACAGAATAACGCAGTTCATGTAGTGTGCCAGAACCCAACACCATTGTTTAAAATTACATTATTTTTATACCAGGCTCCCTCCTCACTCCCATCCATAATGTGGGGGGGGGCACAAAATTAAGAAAATCTGCCTTGTCCAGTCATTCCCCACTCCATGCAGTGTGCCATTCTTTCAGTCTGTATTCATCACTGTTAGATCAAAACTGTGGGTGGAACTAGGAAGGAGGGTTGGAGTGGTACAGGAAGCTCCGGCCCCCTTCCAGGTTGCACATACCTTTACACTGCATCAGTGACTGAAACGGACTGAAACGGATGGCATGCTCCAGTAGGGGATGACTGGCAAGCTGAAATTTCCCACTGCTGGCCCCCCAATCATAGCCTGGAGGTTAGATGGGGGCCCAGGATTACAGTAATAGCATTCTGTGGATTTGGAGAACTGGGCTAAGCAGTGGGATGGCTCAAATGATATTTTAAAAACAACTTGTTTCTGTCTCAGAGGATAAGAAAAAATAGTTGAGGGTGAAAAATCTGTAGTTGAGAGTGGGTGGCTGTGAGATTGGCTCTCGACAGCTGGAAAGGGATATAGCTTTTTTTTTTTTTATTTCTTTAAGTGTCCTTAATATTTTCCCTAAATGCACAACTACAGAATTATACTCAGTACTTTGACCTGAGTAATACCCTATTATTTGTTGTACAGCATTGGGCAATTAAAAGTGAGGAAAAAGGCATGACAGAGGGGAGATTATGCTATAGATTCATAGAAGTGTGACGGCAGAAAAGGACCGAACTAGGCCCACCAAGTCTGCCTATTTGCCCAGCTATCTGCTTGGACCTCTGCCTCCCCCCTTAACACTCCCATGTGGTTGTCCCATGCTCTTTTGAATCCCTCCACTGTTTCCTCTCCAGAGACTGCCTCTGGGAGTCTGTTCCACTTCTCTACCACTCTCTCTCTGTGTAATAGTGTTTTCTAATATTACCCCTGAACTGCCCTCCCTCCACCATGCCCCCTCGTCCTCGGATTTCCTTTCATCTTGAAGATGCTCCCCCCGGCACCCTGTTTATACCCTTAAAGTAAATATGCCAGCAAACGGGGGGAGCAGTAGCGCTCGCCTTGCCTGTACACAGAAGTTAAAAGACATGGTTTACAATGGAAATAATTTTTAACATCACAGAGCAGAAAATAGTAATTGATAACTGAAAAATCTCCTAGGGCAGGAAACTACACAGTGTGAGCTGCCTGCCGTGATTGTGTCAGCTGCTCTTTAAAAATCATAACTGTAAAGTCTTCCTGACTAGGTCACCAAAAATAAAAGAATTAAATCACCAATGTTGACCCTGGTTCATGTCCCGAGTCCCGAATCACAGGAACAGAGACCAATGAGGAGTAAAGAAGAGCATCTTTGAATAAACTCGCCTTTCAGTGAAGAGTGGGGCACTGCACAGGGGTTGAAATTAAGTTTTGCAGCCACAAGCCAACAGGGCTAGTGGGTAGGAAGAGAAACAATTCCACTGATATTCCAATTCAAGCCAGCAGGAGTAGCCAAAGGAAAATGTTACAAGCCCAATACAAAATATACTCATTTGGATAGTGGGTTGGTGCCATTTTCCAAACCTGTGACCACGTGCCACCAACAGACATACAGAAGAGCAGTGTGAAATTTGTGCAGTCTCATGGGTGGTAGGAGGGGGTGGGGACAGAACAAGGAAAAATGGCCTCTGACTAGTCATGCTGATTATTGTTCTTTCACTGCAGTGCAATCCCAACCCTACCAAGGTACTTTCTCCCCAACTGCAGCAGGACAGTCCCCCCCCCCATGACTGGCTACTCCAGTGCTGGGAGTCATCAGAGGAACCAGGAATCTGGAAATGTTGAAACTGTGAGTGGTAAATGGGTACTGCACTACAGGGGCTACTGTACCCAAAGTGGTGGGATGCTGGAGAGGGGAGAGGTCCAGGGAAACAGCAGAACAACCAAAAAACACAAACACAACTATGTCACTCACCCGTCCAGTAACGTGTGGTATCAACTGATCAAATCGGATTATGAGCAAACCCACCATGACATCTTGGGGGTGCTCGGTAGCACATCACCTCCTATGCTGCCTAGTGCACTGCTATCATGCCACCACCACGAGTCACCATTGTAGCAGTGTTCCATTGAATTTGAAGGGATCCTCCTACAGGATGCCTTTTTTATGCTCTTGCCAGTCTCCTCTTCTGCTGCCCTGAGCTCGGGGCACAAACTCAGGTTACTTGTAGTGTGCTGGAGCACTGTTAATACTGCTTGGGGCAATGAAGCTGGCCTTCACTTTTTTTTTTTTACATTTATTATTTCTGTCCCCTATCATTTTCAGGCAACTCTTGCCACCACATTTTTTCACTGACCTCCACCCACCATTCCCTGGCGTCTAGTGGCACCCCCCCATCCCATGACATGTAAACTTATTACCTGGTACTAGTGCCCCGATCTCAGCACCATATATGAAAAACTATTCCCTGGCACCTAGTGGCACCTCCCCCTTCGCACCACCAGCAATAAACACACCCTGCCCAAAAAAGTCATACCATGCCGCAGATCACATACGGTGACTGGCACAGCACTCCGCTCACCTCCTCGGCCAGCTGCCATATGGAAAGACAGGAAGCGTGCATCTGCACAGAGGCTGCGCTCGCTGCAAAATACAAAGGATGCGTGCCCTGTACATTGTCCATGTGCTGTTTTTCCATACGGTGGCCATCCGTGGAGGTGAGACGAGGGCTGTGATGGTCGCCACATGGAATCTGCAGCACCAGCACTTAATGTAAGGGGGGGGGCAGTCAGGGTTTGTTGGTGCGGTGCTACTAGATGCCTGGGAATCATTTTTCATATTTGGAGCTGGCGATCGGAGGTTGGGGGGTGCCACTAGACTTCCGGAAATACTTTTTCATATACAGAGCAGGTGATCGGAGGGCAGGGGGACCACTAGGCACCAGAAATGATTTACATGACATTGGGCCTGGCGATCTGAGACAGAGGGATCACTAGGCACCAGGAATGATTTCACTGGTACTGGGGCTGACAACTTGAGGGAACCACGGACCACCAGGGAATATTTCAGCTCTTACAGGGACGGCGACTGGAGGATGGGGGGGGGGAGAATACTAGACACCAAGGACATGGAAAGGGATTATATGGACAGCAACTGTATAGTGGGTGTGTGGTGCCACAGGACGGCAGGAAAGTTTTTACATTTACCAGGCCGGTGATCAGGGTGTGGGACCACTACACATCAGGGACATTTTTTACTTTACTGGTGACAGCGATTGGTGGACAGGGTGCTACTATAGATGCCAAGAAGTTGGTCTGCTCCCCCAACTTAGTTGTTAGCTAAAGTGGCTCCACAGGACACTGGGGTTGCCTGGAGCAAGTCATGATTTTGCATGCAGTAACGTGCTGTGCAAAGTGGCCTACACAATACCTTTTGCGCCACACTACAATGAATATTGCGTTGCATGGGTGTTCCTGTCCCGCCCCTCCCTCTGCCCACCGCATATATTTTGTGTGCGCCAGCCCTGTTAGCACACGCAAAAGTCCCCTTTGAATATTATGCATGGACACAAACCCCAGGTTAACAGGGCTCAATCACTTTGACCACCAGGAAAAGTTTTGAATATCTGGCCCAGGAAGTCCTCAGGATAGATGATCCTACAGTGAGCATAGAATAATTGAATTGGTTTTTAAGTCATCCTGGAATCATTGCTTATTAAGGTCAGATCATGTAATTTCTTCCAACATTTTATGATGATTTCTTGTCTTGATGATGCTGACGGTAGGTGGGAAATCATTAGGAAGGGGGTGCAGGATGCTACCAGCACCTGTGCAAGAGTAAGATGAAAATGTGGTAGGGCCCGAAAACCCTGCTAGTGGACCAGGGAGGTTCAGGAGGTGGTGAGGGGAAGAAGGTGGCCTAGAACAATTCAAGTGCTCAAGGGTGAAAGGGACCCGACGGATCAGAGCTGATGGCCAGAAGGGCCACTAGGGTAGTAGGGGGCTAAGGCAAGGAAGGAGCAGAACCTGGCCAGGGAAATTAGGAGAGGAACAAGGGGCTCTTTAGATACATTGAGGGAAAACAAAGGGTGAACGGGCAGATTAGCAGGATTAAAACAGCAGAGGATGGGCACAAGACCCGTGAGGCGAGGCTGAGATACTAAGTAGTACTTAGCCTCAGTTTCACCAAAGGAAGTGGGGTGGCTGCATCATACATGGGAGAAGGTGAAACTGAGGAAGGGAGGGACCTTTACCTATTCCGCATGTCTGAAGAGGTAGGAGGCATCACTGGCAGGTGGGGGAAGGCAAAGCAGAGGGGATGAGTAGCGGAGGTGGAAATCACAGCAGAGAGAGTGAGGGAAGCCCTCAGGTCCCTTAAGACAGAGAAAGCACCGGGTCCAGATAAATTACATCCCAGAGCGCTGAAGGAACTGGCAGATGTCCTGGCGAAACCACTGGCGGAGCTCTTCAGCATCTCTCTGAGGAGAGGGTGGGTGCTCCAGGACTGGAAGGTGGTGCATATAGTGCCTATCCACAAGGGGGATCAAGGAGGTGGCAGGAAACTGGCAGGCCTGTCAGCCTGACATCGGTGGTGGGCAAGGTGATGGAGGCATTGTCAGGGGAGACTGGGGGTACCTGGAAAAGTTAGTGCATGGACGATAGACAGCATGGATTCGTCCAGGGAAATCGTCAGACAAACCTTATGAGTTCCATGACTGGGTGGCGAGACCCAGGACAGAGGTAGACCAGTGGACGCCCTTTCTTGACTTCAGCAAGCATTTGACCTGTTCCTCACTGGGGCCTGTTGATAATGGGAGAAATGGTGGGAACAGATGATCAGCGAGAAGCAATGGCTCCAGGATCAACACAGGGGAGTGGTTGGCGGGATAGTCTCATCCCAGGAGGTCGTGGGGTCCCTCAGGGATCCTTGGCCCCTCCTGTTCAACACCTACATCCCTGACATAACGAAGGTTTAGGAGCACATGGTCTCTTTGTGGATGACTCAAAACTGGGGCAGTGATGGGTGGGAGGAGGACGGGTGGCCTGCAGAGGATCTGGAGGCTCTGGAAAGGTGGTCTAGAAAGGAAGCTGAGGTTCAATGCAAGAAATACAAGGTGCTGCCTGGGCAGAAACCAGCCAGTGTACACCTGGGTGGGAAATACTACAAGTCTCGACGGCCAGAGGACCTGGGCTGATGGTTGTGGATGTCAAGATGAGCAACTCGGAGACTTCTAGGAGGGCGGCAAACAGGAGCTTGGATGCATCGCTGGAGATCACCTCAGAAGGAGGGAATCTCCACTGTATAACTGCTTGGTGAGCCGCGCCTCGAGTACTGCATAATTGGAGACCACATTTAAGAGGTACATTGAACTCCTGAGGGTCAGAGAGGCAACAAAATGGTTTGAGCTTGAGAATGGGACCTATGGGAGAGGCTCAAGAGCTAAATATATATACATTGGAAGAAAGAAGCAAAGGACATGATAGAGGCCTCAGGTACACCAAGGGGTAAATAGGATGAGAGTCAGGGTGCCCAAAGGAAGGAAGGGCAACTAGAGGCATGGCTGGAAGCTGGGTGGGGAGATCAGGAGAAAGGAGGAGGTGCTACCACTGAGGTGGTCGACCATAGAAAATTGCCCGGGCTGGTGAGGCAGAACAGTGGAGGGGTTCAAGAGGGGTGAGACAGGAACAGGGAGGGTTCTGAAGCAAGCTCCAGTGCAGCAAGAATATCCGGACTGAGAAGGAAACCAGAGAGGAAGGCAGCAAGGTCTCACAGGTGAGGGCTGACCAAGGAATGTACACAAAGACGGTTAGGCCTATTATGCTATCATTTAGTATGTTAGAAGCTTGAGAACACTGGAATGATTTCTAAAGTAATGCACGTCATCATTTTAATCTGGGATGGCTTGTAAAGTAATCAAGCAAACCAATCTGCCTGCAAGAAACTGACAGCACTGTCCTGTTGAAATACCAATACCAATCACTTTATTTCAAGGAGCAACAACACTTTACCACACAAGACGTAGTTCATTATGATTAGAAAAAACAACTCATCTCGTCCAGATAAATGTTAAGTGCGCCGCACAGTAGTGCGGATGACTGAAGTGTCTCTGAATAGCAATACTAATGACACTGCCAGGGACGGTGGCACAGGACAGTAAACCCGACAGGTGAGCTGATAAGCTTCTGTCAATGTATGTCTACATACTGATACAGGCCTGTGTCACTGTTTGTCTATGTTACACTGACCACAGGTGGAGGAAACACAGATACACAACGAAGTAGGAATGTGTCACGGTTACATCCGTTGGAAATTATTCACCTTCAAGGACTTGAAATAATTATGCCAACATATGTCACATACAAACATTTACTTGATGACAGTAAACACTTCCTGAAGCAATGATCCATCAATAAAGAATGTTACTGCAAAGGACTACTGTCAACTTCACCTCTCTTAATAAATGAAATGTTAAAATTACGACAGCTGCTTAGATAATACTCATAAAGAAAGAAGCAGGAAAGCGAATGAAGAACAACACAGACTATACATAAAAATTACAAGATAACTACAACGCCACTGACAGGGCAATAAAAAAGCCAAAGATGACACACCTGTCACATTATTCAAACAAGTTGAAAACGAATGCCCATTCAGCAACAGTTTTGAGACACAACTAAAGTATTTCTTTTCAAACAATGACCGCCTCAAGCAGCAAGATGTGGCTGTTCTCAAGGCCACCAAGTTCAAGGAAGGAAAGGAACAGCCAGTTTCAAAGGTGTGATTACTATGGGCAGCACTGTGTAGCATTTAACATAGGATACCAAACAGGTGCGTAAACATCAATTGTACCTGCTTTCAAACTAAAATGCTTGCCATGGTAGCCACACCTGGTGGGGGCTGTCCTAGCGGTACTGACAACCTGTTTGCACTACTCTTACCGAGACCAGTAAGCGTAGTTGAGACCAAAGCGCAGAACGCTGATGGGTAGGAAGACGAAAGGAACCCTACATAACACTGGATCTCTGTAGCCGTGCAAAGCTTGATGAAGGGTAACAATTGTCAGTGTAAATCACCCTCGCTGTGCCTGGGAGCAGACATGGTATTTCCCGTGAACCTTGTTGGTGAGATCTAGTGATTTAAAAGCATTGACATTGTGGAAAGAAAGCAGCTCAATAGCAACAAAATCAATCAGTACATCGTGTTATCAGACCTAAGCCACCAAATCATTGCACACATTTAGAATGCGATCATTCAATGTGCAGTCCAGTGTAACAGCAGGACTGTTATGTAATCTGTTCTTAGCCCCACAGAAAACCTGTGCATGGTAATGTTGATGTCTGTGTGCATCAGATTGTTCATTGCAATGCACAACATACATGGAACACGACATGTTTTTATGACTTCCGTTATGTAACGTGTGTCCATGTGTGTGTTTATATTAGTAGTCTACACCATATAAATAAGGCAAAAAAGTGTCCATGAAGATAAGTGTCAACCATATAATGCTAATAACACAATACTGTACAAACATGCCATCCAACAAGTCATATCACATATGGTGCTGTGATGGCAAAACAGTATTCAAGTTATTAGTACCATGACGAATCAGATACATTTGTCAATGACAATGCTGGCAGAATATCAAGCGTAAATAACAACAAACTGTCCAGCAAATTCTGATGACATTCACCCGACCTTTAACTGCAGTTAACCACATGTTATGTCCCTTGATGCTTAAACGATGTAAGTACTTCTTGAGCAGTTCTTCCTGAAAGTCACCCAGGTGCAATGTCCCTGGCATGTTTGGTACGTGGAGAAAAAGGTTCTGCAGCATCCTGTTTCAAGTTAAACCGACCGCAACAAATCATCTAGTGATATGTTTATGTTCTGAACTGGTTTAGAACCAGTGCTTGCTGTTTGAAAAGAAAAATGATGCCAGTTGGCCAGGAGATCTCCACACTCACACTGCCTGCTTCATTACTGTTCTCACTGTAATCAAGCAGGCTATCTGAGTGTGACTGCATGCCCACAAGAAAATGCTGCATTTGGGGCAGTATTTGTTATTAAGCAGTGGAACTTCAAATGTGACAGAATTTGTCATCTTTTGCATGTCCTTCAAGAGCCGAGAGTCATAACACTACACGCAGAGCATCATGAGTTCCCTCACAAGCAATCCCGTAGTTTCAACATCCTGTGGACAATGGTTGGTGTGCATATACAGAAAACTAACCCGACTGTCCATGAATGGTTACATACTCAAGGACTGATATCCACACCGGTACCATCACCACCACAAGTCGTACCACACCAAAGAGGATCATTATGGATCTATCCACGTGTCAATGCCTCGCAGTGTTTTGTCTGACAGTGTACCCCTCCCCTGCCTTTCACCAAAATGACAGGTGGCATGTGATGGCGCCAGCAATACCTGGTGGGGACCTGGATTGGGAGGATGAGGCTACTGGCAGGGGACCTAGGTTTACTACTGCACAGGGCACCCAAGTAAATCCAACACAGGAAGCAATAACTGTAATGTCAGAACCAGGAATGAGATTTTCAGTGTGGCTTATTCACAACCAGCTGAACAACAAAGCATGATGACCCCTATAGGACAAGCGTATGATAATGCAGATTAAAGACACAAGGGTCCACTGAAGAATGAACCAGTTCTGCTGTTTCCAGCTCTGGACCCACCAGACACAACCCGGACTTGAAAGCGAGTTGAGTACACAGTCCACTGGCCCAGCTCCCCGCCAGCCACTTAACTGACGGTCCATTTGAGAATGAACCAATTTATTGTTGTGGCTCCCACACCACTTCGAGTCGTGACCTAGAGAGATTTCATTTGCTTCTTCGACTCCCATCTCACAAAGAAATTTTCTTCACACTTGTTTGGCTCCCACACACTTAGAGTCTGCGACTCTGGAGATTTTCCATTC
The DNA here is from genome assembly GCA_016271365.2 of Neoceratodus forsteri. Classification (NCBI taxonomy): domain Eukaryota; kingdom Metazoa; phylum Chordata; order Ceratodontiformes; family Ceratodontidae; genus Neoceratodus; species Neoceratodus forsteri. The sequence goes on from CM057456.1 coordinate 347,936,945, forward strand.
GACCACGTCTGGGTACCCCTCATCACTAAAGCGCATGGGCAATAACAATCACAGCAGAAATCCGTGAGGTGACCTGACTAAAGATGGGGGACCCCACCTCCAGCTCCCACAACCATACCCAGCCATTTCTCTGACAACCGAAACTTTGAATGTAGATTAAACGGTGGATGACGCCCACCCCTCTAACAGATTACTGATTCACACAGACTTACTTTTGACACTACCCCATTTGTTTGTCCTAGTACTATGACCTCCCAAATAATAGTTCAATCCCAGATTTCTTCACATTTCCAGGTTGAAGAAACAACATTTTTTCCCCTCTATTAGAGCAAACCTCACCCTTTTGTTGCGATGTTACAGGCCAGTACAACTCTTTCCACTTTTCAAGCGCAAACTGAGACTATAACTAAGGCAGCTTTCTTTCTTTGTGAAATTAGGGATTGCCCCTGGAATCTACATGGGATACTACTCCCCAGATGAAGGGGCGCTGAGACCTGGACAGCGGTCCACCATGAACACTGGCACACCCTTCCTCAGAAGGTAAAAAGATGCTCCTGCTTGAGGCAAACAGGAGACTGACTGAAAACTCCCAACGCTCTATCTCACCCTCTGCTGCAAATCAATGTAAACAGCCCAGCTGCAACAATTCTATGGAGATGTCATCTCTCAGTCTCAGCTGGACTGAGAACAAAGTGAACAGTGTGAAACCCATTTAACTGGGTTTCAAGCCGTCCCTGCCTCACCGCTAGCTCTTATTAGATTCTAGTAACCCCGTAACAAGGGGTTACATTAACACAAAGCTTTTTATAACGATTACCATGTGCCACATATCATATTGATGTTCAAGCCGGAAATTTACCTTGTGACATTAGACATGAAATTTGCAGATGTCTGTCTGTGGCAACAACCTTAATTTTCAGATCACCATCAGAAAGATTCGCCATAGCTCTTATGAAAACTCCCTCCATCACATTAGGCTTGACACCAGACACCTGTATTAAGTGCGATTCCAGAACCTACAGGTCTGATCCATAATTAATGTGCAGTACTTTGTGGAATGTCCTGGTGAATCGCACCTGCCATCACCCATGACAGTTAGTTCCTTGTCTGCCAAACAGGACCAAGAAGGCCATGGTCAAGCGACGTGATTAACCACAGGAAATAGATATTTTTCTTCAGCTCTCCAAACTGTGACTCAGACATCAAGGGCACCCTAAGGAACTTCAAGTTGAGAAATTCTGGTATATGTGTTTCCGCTGAAGAGGGTGCACCCACTCAACAGCAAATTTCCCGCACACATTTTGCCAACCATGGGCTGTGACCTCCAAGTGAAGTTGTGCATGTTGGCACAACAGAAATTTAATACAATCATGCCACGGTTGTACGTCTTGGTGAGCAGAAGTGGAAGTTTGCAAATTTGACACAGCAGCATCTGGAACAGTTGGAATATGCATGAGCAGAACACCAAGTACTTTTGTTCAGTTACCGTGGCCTGTAAAATGAGTCATCTTCAGACATAGACGCCTTGCTCTCATCTTCATATCCATCAACTGAACCTGGTGAAAACATGGACACTTCTGTGTCAACTGTGGTTGTTTCGGTGGACATGAATGACAAGTAGTGTTCCCTCCTGCACAGTCACTGTATGCTTCTTCTTCATCGGTGTTGAGGTGACTGCTGGGCATGGAATCAAAGTCGCGGCAGCTTCACAACAATGAGCATCAGTGGGGCATGGGTTGCTAGCATTGTCCCCATGCTCTGCACAGTGTGATGCAGAGTAAGACCTAGAGTAGCCATGGTCCTTAAATACAGACTCTGGAGATTCTACCCACTGGCATGCGAAGTCCTGCATGAAGGGTTCATACTGCGTGGACACCGAAACCCTTTCTGAAACTTGTGAGGACAGTGCCACAAAAGATGCAACTGGATAACACTATGAGGTTGCTGAATCAATAACCCTCTTACGCTGTGAAAAAGTAAAAGAACATTTGTTGCGGTACAGGTACGCTGGCAAGGAAACGGCTTATGTCAGCAGACAGTGTAATAATGACATGAACTTTACAAACCTTGTTGTACTTGGTAAATGACAACTGACCTTCAGCACAATTTGACACACACTGTATTGATGGTGCTGCGTCCTCATTTAGACATCCTATGGGGTTGTCTGGATCTGTGTGTGAAGGAGGGACACTGCTACAACACATATACATGTCATTACAGTGACAGAATGAAATGAAGAAAATGCGTAACTGTGATGTTGAGTTGTGTGTGCAGGGATCACGAGCATGACATGAAAACCATGCAATGTTGTTTCACCGACGCCTCTTTTTATTGTAAAGCATCAGAGCTATGGCAGTGCATGCTCACACCGCTCCTTGTAAATCTGTTCAGGTGTCACACATTCCTTTGAAAGACATACACTGTCAGTTTGTCACATAGGCGAGTGGACAGGGACTAGTGTGAGGGACTGGTACGCTGGTTGTTAGTCACTTTACAGATGAAGACAATGTTAGACACAACAGATACGTGAGCAAGCATGCGTGAAAAATTCATACACTTACATTGTTTAGCACTTGTAATGACACTTCGTGCGGCTGTCTGGATTGAATGTTCAGTGTCCATCTCCAGCAACAGAACTGCAGGCCATGAACCATGATGGGGACAACAGAAGTGCCATGGTACACCTTGCTGTGGAGGCCCACGGAGGTGAAAAGGGGGATAGATTATGGCTTTATACATCCACGGACGTGCAAATGGACCTGTGACTCGGCTGACTTGTTTCCAAGGCTTCTTCTGTTCAGAGATACGATGCTCCAACCTGCTCCTTTCCCCAGCCCAGCCTTCCCCCCATCTACCCCTCCCCTCTGCCTTTCCCATTAAGAAGTGGTGTATACCAGCCCAGTGGCGCAGAGGGTTGAGGTGCTTGACTACACAAATCACACTACGCTGGCCACCAGGGTTCGTAAATGGACTCATGATACCATGGGTCGGACATGGGGTAGAAGAATCGAGCACCCAACAGCTGCTCTCCTTCTCCAGGGAGGATTGCAAGCTAACCCTGCCATGTTACTGCCATCTCCTGGTGGAACCTTGGTGTTGGCAGTGCTGTCTGATAAGCTATTGGTAAGAGAGGGGCTTGCATCTGCTGAGGTTCCTGAGCAAAGATGCAGTGTGTGAGTTCTGATTGTGGGATACAGAGCAGCAGGTAGGAGGATAACAATAAATTAAAAACAAAAAAAGTGTGTGAGCTTCTCTGTCCCCCTCTCCACCACCTGTCTAATCAACCCACCCCCTGTTTACATCCATGTCTGTTCCCAAGTACTCCTCTGCCTTCTGCTTTAGTACCCCCTTCCCCTCCTTGCTGTCCTGTAACGTGTCCTCAACATACAGGTCATTCCGGTCCCAGGTTATACCCCAGTCACCAACTAACCTTTATCCTTTTGAGTGACCGCATTCACCCAGCCAAGTATTAAAGTCTCCTATCCTTCCTTTCACTGCTGCACTCACGCCGGATAGTGGGAGTACCTCCGAGTAGGCCACAGATTCCCCCCCCCACCAACATCTCCTCACACAGCCTTCCCAGTTTCTCGAACATGTCCCTTACCACTTGAACTGTTGCCACCGCAAGGTCATTCGTACTAACGTGCCACAACATGAGGTATCTTTCCACCCCTACTGGCGCATTTAAGAAGACACTGCACCACCCTGTCCTTAGGAAACCCAGGTATGGACTCAAGCCAGATTTGACTATGCCTTTCCCACTTAATACACCATCTGCTCATTATCAGCATGGGGTCACCAAGCAGTGAGACTACCCCATGTCTCAGACATCCACGCATCCTTTTTCTCAATACATGTTAGTAGACTCCACCTTACCATGCCCGTGAATAACTCGATCTACTCCCCCGTGCCTCTCCCTACCTTCCACTGTATCCTGCACCACCTCCATGAACATACTGTCTGTCACCATCTTCCACAACTCTACCCTTCACCTTGTGCCCCCTTCTGCTGTGTCTCTGGCAGCTATCTTACTATCACTGACCCTGAACAGTTTACCCCGGTCCCCTCCATCCACCATTCCGGCCATGACCCGAGATCAGAGGTATGGAGGCTGAGCAGCAGTGTCATACCAACATACTAATGAAGAAGCAGAAGAAAGGACATTTTGTGTACCAAATGCGGCTTGTGTTACAGGGTCCACAGCTTGAGCCACTGTCCCTGCACTCCCCGCACAGTTGTCCAATTCTCCCTACCCATGATTTTTACTTTCCCCTTGTGCCTATCCCAGCCTCTCTTAAAGCTGGCCACTGTCTTCAATTAGATGACCTCTTCTGGCAGTGCAGTGCAAGTCTCTACCACCCTGTATGTGAAGAAGTGCTTCCTGACCCACCTTCAAAACCTCACACCCTGCAGCTTGAGATTGTGCCCCCACCCCCCGTCGTGTTCTGGTTTCCTCTCAGTTTAAGGGAGACTGTCCATATCACCTTACTTATCTCTTTCAAGGCACTTGAAATCCCAGTCATGTCACCTGTCTCTCTACTGGCTTCTAAGAGAGCATCACTCAGTGCCCTCATAGTATCATTGCATGCCTTACCCTGCTTACTGGCTGTCATCTTTGTAGCCCTGTTTTGTAGCCCTCCGGCAGGTAAATGTACTTTATGAGGTGTGAGCACCAATACTGAACTCAGTACTCTAGATATGGCATTACCAGTGACCAGTACAAAGGCAGTATAAGCTACTCTGAGCTACTACTGATCCCCATCGATATGCATCCCATCATCTTGTTTACCTTTGCTGACGGTTTCCTGCACTGCGTGTGGGCTTCCGGTCACTATTGATCATCAGTATCTGGTCACTATACTCCTCTCATGCGGATACTTTGACTCCGCACAGGCAGTAGTCTGTCATGGTACTCTTGCCTCCAGTATGCATAACTTTACATTTCTTGGTATTGAAGCCAAGCTGCCAGATCCTGGTTCCATCTCACCAGCATTTCCAGATCTTCCTGCAGGTCCTGTATCCCTTCAGCTGTGTCCACTGTCCCAGAGCACTTGTCGTCTGCAAATAGGCACATTTTGCACTTCATACTAACCTAGTAAAGGCCAGCACAATAGGCCTGGTGGTGTCTCGTGTCTGCTCGGTTGCCATCCCCATACTGGGTGCTCGATCCTCCCCCCCCCCCCAATCCCAGAGATGGTCTTCCCGGCTTAAGTTTCACCCTGTACCTGTCCCAGCCCTTCTTGAATCCCCTCCACTGTGCTGTCCTTCACCATAACCCTCGCAGTGCGTTCATGGTTCCCCACTCTCTCAGTGATACTGTCTCCTGCAGTCCACCCTGTAATTCCCCCTCAAGCTTCCACTTGCTGACCCCCAGTTACCCCCCTTCTTAAGTGAAAACATCTCCTTAGCTACACCCTAGTCATCACCATTACATACAGAAGATCTCTATCATGTCCACCTGTACCTCTCGCTCTCTTCCAACGCATAGCTTCAGCTACTCCAGTCTCCCATCATGGGGCCTACCTTCCATGCCCGTCAGTCATCCTGTTAGCCCTCCCTGGACACTCTCAAACAGTGATCTTGCCTTTTGTTAGGTGAGTTCCTCAGAACTGCACACATAGTCAATATGCAGCATGACCAGGACTTTATATAAGAGGAGGATCACCTCCCTCCCTCCTCCTCCCTCCTCCTGAGTAATCTCCGCTATATGCAGCATAGTATCTTGTTTGATTTACTGCGAGTCTAAGACCATTCTCAGTGTTATTCATTTTGATGTCCACCACCCTTAGGTCCCTGTCACCCAATGATGCTTTTGCTGGGACCCCACCCCAGGGTGTATGCATGGCCTGGGTTTCTGACACCAAGATGCAGCACATTACATTTTCCTACACTGAACTTTAGTCACCACTTTCTGGACCACCACAACAGGGTATCCAGGTCCCCCTGTAGGGCCTCTCTCTCCCCTCATCCCCGTCCATCACTGCTCAGTTTTGAGTTGTCCTCAAAGACACTCATCCTACTCCTAACACCCCCTCCTATGTGAGAGACCTACACATTGAACATGAGTGGCCACAGGACTAAACTCTGGGGGACCACGCTGATAACCCTTCTGGGGGAGGAGACTGTCACAACAACCACCACTGTCTGTATTCACCCCCTAAGCCCATGTAGCACCAACCTGAACAACTGCACCCCAACCACCATCCCCCACAGCTTTGTTAGCAGGCCATTTTGGGGCACCAAATCAAATGTCTTGCTGAGGTACAGATGGATGACTTCCATGGCCTATGTCGGTTCAGGGCAGCCATCACTCAGTGTTAAAACTTAACAAGGTTGGTGTGGCATGATCTCCCTGGAAGAAAACCATACTGACTGTCATCCAGGTGGCCTGATCCTTCCAGCTGCCTCCCAAGCTTGTCATTTATGACTGTCATCACCTTGCCCACCACAGACATTAGGCTAACTGGACTGTAATTACCCATCTCCAATCTTGACCCCCATTTATGGATAGGCACCACATGGGCCTCCCTCCCTCCCTCCAATCTTGAGGATCCTATCTGAAAAGAGATGTTGAAGAGTGCAGCCAGTGCAGCTGCCAGCACATCCGCAAGTTCCTTCATAACCCTGTGATACAGCCCATCTGACCCTGGCGCGTTGTTCCACCGTTATGGACTGTAGGGCCTCCCTCACCCTATCCACTGTGATTTCGCCCTCCCAGACCACCATCTCATGCAGTTGCCCAACCACCTGTAGATTTGTCCCATCCCCTACCCGAGCCTGTTCCAGTCCTTCAGACTCCAGCTGCCCCCCAGATTCTCTGGGCTCACCTTACAACCCATCGGGATGGAGGGATCCCCCGGTAAAGACCAAGGCAAAATACTCATTTTTCACTTATTCTTGTTCCCCTGCTTCCTGATCCCATCCTTCTCTAGTCCTAATCCTGCTGATGTGTGCCCTTGTTTTTTTCTCCTATGTACCTATAGAACCCGTTTCCCTTCCTCCAGATATCCATGGCCTGTGTTTCCACAATCCTTGCCTTGGCATCCCTTACCATCCTGGTGAACCTCCTGGCAAGTAACTCATACTGTCCCAGTTTCCTTTCACCCCTTGAGCACTTTAAGTGTGTGTAGGCAGCCTTTTTTTCCATCACCGCCTCCTTTACCTCACGGGTCCACCAAAACGACTTACTATCCCTACATTGCTTACGCCTTACCTTGGCACAGAACCTAGTAGCCTCCTGCACCCCCTTCTTAATGGTCTCCAGCAACCTTCCAGCTGCCAGCAGGCTGTTCATCTCAAGGCCCCTAATTTGGTCAATGTCTGGTAGGACAACATACATTATCGGGCCCTACATAATAGGCTCCCCCACCGGCTGGACTAGGAAGGCATCTTGGAAGGCATCCGTCAACCTCTTCTCCCTGGCCACAGAGGATGAGATAGTACCCCAGTCAGCAACCGGCATGTTAAGGTCACCCACGACCACCACCCTGCCTTTTACTAGGCCACAGTGACCCCTGATGTTCACCAGTTCATCCTCAAGGTCCGCCTCCATTGCGGGTGGTCTATAAACCCCCCTATTTTCTATCTTGTACCCCCCTCATTTGTCGGGTTACCAAAATCACCTGCACCCCTCCCACAGCCTCCTTGACTACACTAAGTACAATGTCATTTTTTTCACCAGTGCCAACTCCCCTCCTCCTTCCCACTACCTTATCGTTCCTAAACATTGTGTAGTCCTCCAAGTTTAGTTCCCAATCATGCCTGTGAGTGGACCTTGTCTCAGTAATTGCCACCACGTACGCTGCTTCCTCAACTAGCATAGCCTGGAGTGATGGCATTTTATTGACCATGCTCCTGGCATTGATAAGGACCGTCCTCCACCACATCCCCTGTCCTCTCCCCAGTGTTCTCATCCCAGCACAGACCCGGTCTCACCTCCCTGCCAAGTTCTCTTATCCCATTTTGTCCACGTCTAGCATCATATGGTTCCTGCCTCCCCTTCCCTGTCCAACCCTCCCCCCACCACCCTCTAGCCTACTTCCGATCCCCTTGAACTTCTCACAGGGACCTGCCAACTGGTAACACACTGGGCAGCTCACAAACCTCCCTGACTGGTACAGTTAAGGGGGTGTATCGGAGTGTTTTACACCGAGTTTTTCCCCTTTTACCACCTGTATAGAGTCCTGTGAAGTATCATTGCTACCAGGTGTTTCAACGGACTTCGCGCATTGGCACTTTAGCTCACCAGAACAGTGTGACCGCATCGCAGGATACTACGTGGCATACTGAAATACTACCAGCTCGGAAAACAAATACGTTTTTACTTCCTGGCCTAAAAACTGATTGGGAGCACTGCTCCATGACCAATGTAATACTATGGCTGCACAACACCCCATGCACTCAATCATCATACCTAAGATGCCTGCTCTTGCATCTTTTGAAACCATGCTCAATTTAGGTGTAAGCAATATGGTCACACACCACCAATAATAGTTACCACATGATCAGTATACAATCAATTTGCCACGTACCCCAGCAATAATCAGCAATACCCAAACAATCAAGACAATTTGTACCCGACTTGACCACCCCAACATTATTCTGCAGATACTGTTAATCAAGCGACCTCCGGACAAAACTACGGTCACCGCGGCACCCAGATCCTCCCATATCCACCGATGCACACCGGATTGCAGATCTCCTGTGAGTTAGCAGCCCTGTATGACCACACTGGTTGCCTGCGTGGTGCCAGATAACTCTACGCCCACAAACACCCTATTGGTTCTGTTCCACGCCAGTTTTCCACCCATCTGGCCATGTTTCATGTAGGCCATGGGGTGGAGGTGGGGGGGGTGTTGTGCCACTGAAAATCTTGGGGTGAGAACAGTATTTTCTTTTCCGTTTACTGACTGCCATTTATGCATGATTTGATGCAAGGATAACTAAGTTCATCACTCTGTTAGCATGTGGTTTCACATGCCCCCGACTTCTGCCCAGTGACACTGCGCATTTCATTGTGAGAGGTGTCAAGTAGAAATCAGTAAAGTGCATAACTTGGCGACAGGTCATGTGGCAGCCTTGGTTAAAAGCAGGGCCACCACAGCAAGGTCCGCTATGTGGACAGTGGCTAGCAAGTTAAATATTAACATACAGAAACACACAGTCGATGCTAAACAGTGGGTTCTGACACTGTCACCGAAATGAGTGAATGCTGTTAGGGTGGTGGAGGAACACAAATTCCTGGAACAGAAACAAAACAGCACACAACAAAAGGCTGGCAACAAATGTAGTTAGTAGTAAGACAGTGACAATGATCAGAAACATTGAGACTTGGAAGGTGGTTGTGGGACACCATATGACGCATTGCACTGCAAGGTGTACATGCCTGGGATGTGAAATGCCAATGACAAGAGAAAGTGTCAAAGAACCATGAACGCTGCACTGAAAAGTGGCCTCCAAGTCTGACTACTGAAAGACACAAAGGAGGATAACTACTATCAGTACAGAAAAGGACTGGTAAAGACAAATGCACTAGAAGTTAGGAAGTAGTGCATTATAAGTGCCACTTACTTCTCATGAGCTGAGCTAAGGGGACATGAAAATCTTCCTCTCTGAAATGCTCAGAACACACCATATTATGCCTACTTGGAGTGAATGTCTCCAGTTCAATATCAGGTCTGTTGAGAAAGGCTACTCACTGTCTCCTCAGTTCATAATTTTGGGGTATCCGGTGAAATGAGGGCTTCTTGCCATTTTGGGTTTTACCATGGTATTATGGTACCAATTCACCATACAAGTGGGCATGATTAATGGTTGTATAATGTACTGTGTCTTTAACAGTCTGGAAAAAATTAATCGGTGAAACCTGACTCCAATACAAAGCCCCAAAACAGAATGGAGGTTAATACAACAGGTAAAAAGAAAATAAATTTATGCAGGTACACACTGCTGACAGCAAGCGGGAAATGGGCATACAAGCACGAACATCCAATTAGTGATGAAATGTGCATGTCTGCTGCATGAATGAAGCAGTTGCACGCAGGCATGATAACACGCCTCAGCAAATGAAAAGCAGGGCACATGTGGCTCCCATAGTGCTGTGGGAAGTACGTCTTGAGAGCAGTCGCACTGAAAACAAACAAGAACCATGGCGCCTGGCACAATGGACACGTGGCCTAATCTTGATGTGATTAATCTGCACATTTGGCAAGGATGAGTTGAAAAAGTTAATAAAAAAACTGTGGATTTGAATTACTAACTTATGGGCATCACGGAACAACTATTGCTTTACAAATCCACGGTTTTCCTATAAGAACTTACCTTAACAGTAGATCTTTGAGAGAGGTTCCTGCAGTAGGTCACATTTTCCATCCCTCCTTCCTCCAGTTTTTGCATTTCGTTCATTTTAATTTCCATCTGGGCTCCAGGATTTCATCCTTTCTTCTGTCTCTTCCTACTTGGATCTCTGGCAGGAGAACTGGAGGGCAGGCAATGGGATCGCCCACTATATAAGGTCATGCTGACGTCCACCACATGACAGGTGGGTGGTCCCTTACTAGGCACTGCTAGGAAAAGTTTTCCATGTGATCCTGACGTCATGGGGCACAGTCCTACATGTTATGACCTACTGCAGGAAACTCTCTCGAAGATCTACTGTTACGGTAAGTTCTTACATAACTGTACTATCTATAACAATTCCCAAAAAGTATCCCTTATTCAGGGGTATTGCATTTTGGGAATTAAAAACAAATATACAAAAACCCTTTCCTCTCTCCTTGGAGGCAGGACTACTCCCAAGGCCACTCCCCTCATTCATCTCACAGCCACCTCACTGATCCTCCTTCCGGTGGGTAAAAAAAAAAAATTATAATACTTCCTGCCAACTTGGATTCAGTTTACTGTCCACACTGTGGCAATTAGCTGATTAATGGCTCAGTCCTGAACATCTTCAGGCTAATCTCCCACCACTCGAGGTGTATGTCTTCTGTCTGCATCCCTTCAATGTCAGATCATCTTCCACTGGAGGGGAAAGGTGCCTCCCTTCACAACTCCGCTTGTGCGTGAGGAATCCTTTTAGTAAGTGTTTTTTGGTTGTTGTTTTTTTTAGTCGTTTTGTTTTTTTGCCATGTAGGTTTTTCTGTCTTCTGGCCAAGGCAGGCTGGGCTTCTCTCAGCCCTGTCCCCACTGACTCCCACCAGCTACCACTTTCCCCAGGCTTACCTGCCCGGTAACCCCCAGGGATTGCCCCCTGTGGTGGGATCAGAATGGGGAGGGCCTACACCCCCAAGACACAAATTCAGCATTCTGTCCAGAAGAATCCAGGTGGTGGAGCAGGTAGAGGATTGGCACACATTGCAGAGTCCCGCAGCTCCCACCCATCTGTGCCGCTCCAGTCCTGCACTGCCACCAGGCCTCCACCCTGTGGCAATAATTTGGTGGAAATGGCTGTCCTCCCTCCCCAGAGGAGCAGAACACTCCATTGGATACTTGATCTCCCCCATCAGCTAGGCCCATCAGCCTGAGATTGCTCTCGATCCCGTGTCGCTGGCATGGTGGGCAGTAGCGCTACTGCCACACCACTAGGCTGGCTGTTTTCAGGTGCTTTTAATTTGGTGAAGTTTCCACTTTTGTGATATTATTTCAATTGCATGTGTGCAGTTTGTCTCTCCTTGAACACTCTGTCGATGGTGATTGGATGCATTGCCAGAAACCCAGTTTCATGCAGTGTATTCACAGTGGACCAACAGTATTGGCTTGAAGGCAGTGAACAAGGTCAGCCTAGATAGGTGTTCCAGCTGAGGGAGGAAGGGGCCACCAGGGGGCATTCCATGAGGCTGGTCACAGGAGGCTCGGGGGGGAGACTAGGAGGCATTTCTTCACTAAGAGGGTGGTGGACCCCTGGAATGCACTGCCTGCGGAACTGGTGGCTGTAGATATAGTGGAGGGATTCATCCATTTTGGACATAGGACTGATGCCCTATCCTAGCTCTGCATGTCCTATATTGGATGGTGTGCCAAAGATAGTCCAATATGATTGCTCAGAACCAGTTCATACTGTCTCTGGGGAAGGGGCAGGTTTGACCCTGGGTCCTCTTAAGACGTGTTCTTCCTTTTCCAGTCTATCCATCTCCCCCCCCACCACCACCAATGCCTCTAACTCATGGTGGAAGGGTTTCCTACCAGATCTGGGTCCTGCCTTCCATGCTGTCCTCGACAGCCTTCCCAGGCATAAAGGCATCTGGCTAACTGCTGCCTGTATGTCCGGCTTCTTGCTGGCTTTTCCAGGTGGGCTGTGGAGTGGTCCTGCATTCTAGCATTCTGAACCTTCTATGACTTGGGCCTTCTGGTATATCCAGCCTCACTGGAACTGGTCCACATGTGGATTCTGGTGAAGGCAGGTCTGGACTCCCTTCTGACTCAGACCCATTTGCCTGTAGATAGGGCTTTGGATAATTTGTCCTTATCCATTCTTTTTAGGTTGGTACTCACACTCAGCCTGAGCATTCCTCTGGCTGTTGGGTTCGATTACAGTTTTGTCAGGTGTGGCCTGCTAGGGCCACTAGCAGATGCCTCTCAGCTAGCTGGAGTTGGGATGCTGAAAATTCCAGACCCTTGGTCCTCTGGCCCAGTGGGTCCTGATGATCCTGCCAAGGGATGCCATCCTTCAGTGGCCATGTCCCAGGTTCCTTATCGAGAGAATTCTTCTTGACTGGCAGGGCTGTGCCAACTCTGCCCTGATACTGGATGCATCTCTGGTGGAGTGGACGGTTTCTGACCCCCAGGGCAGACTGATCTCACATCAAACTGTTGGAGCCCCATGTGATACACCTTGCACCAATGTCATTCATTTCACTGTTTGGGGGCATCATCCAGATCCAGATGGACAACACATCCACCTTGTTCTTTCTCAGTTAGCAGGGTGGACCACACTCCTCTCCCTGGTGTCAGAAGACCCTCCACATTCAGTTGCTGGTGTGCTGCCTGCAGTGGGTTCACCTGGTGGTTCATGCTATGGGAGTAGATGGTTGGGTACGCAAGATGCTACACAAGTGGTTCCCAACATTAGGATGTGGTGATACTGCTGTTCTCCCATTGGGGCACTCTTTTACTGGACCAGTTTTCCTCAGGCAGAGCAGGAAGGTGAGGCTATTCGGTGCTTAGCCCCCCTCTGCGAAGAACATGGCTGGAGGGTGCATTCTGTCAGCCCCGACCCCAGGCCTTCTGAATGCCTTTTGTCCCTTCCCCTTGCTCCATCAGGAAGTGTTCTGGGTTCATAAGGATGAATTGTTCCTGATCCTGAAGCTCCAGACTGTTCAAAACAGTTCTGGTTTCAGGATGTTCACGACCTGTGTGGCTGGTCCTCAGGATGGCTTCCACTCCACTGGTCTGGCTGAAGAGATAACAGGGTATAGTCTTACACCTGGACCTTCACTTCCTGCATCTCTTAGGCTTGTTCCTGAGAAGCTAGAGTTTCAGTCTTTGGAACTTTCAGAAGATGGAAGCATCCCATAAGGAGTCTGCTCACAAGACATACTCATCAGGAGGCACAGATTCTTGCTCTGACATCAAACAGGCATATGCACCCTCTTTCCTATCCAGTGACAATGATCCTCATCAGCCCCTTGGTCCCTGTCTTATGCTGGGTGGTGGGTCACGATCCTGTAGGTGCTCCAATTGACCATCTCTGCTTACTGAGCGCAGGCCAGTTTGCAGACTGTGGAACAGGAGAAGGTGGTCTGGTGACTTTTCCATAGGTCCGGACCACTTGTCCCCTCTGGTGCACAAATGTTGCCTCTATGGACCCTCCTGCTGGTGCTAGCTATGCTGATAAATACACCATTCAAGAAAATGCAGTATTATGATCTCTCATACTTGTTGTGAAAAGCTGCCTTTTGTTTTGCTTTTGCCTCAACCAGAATAGTGAGTGGGCTTCAGGCATTCTCGGTAGAGTCTTCAGGTTGATTTTCCCACAAGGACATGGTTGTCCTTCACCCCCTTATGAAGTTCCACCTCTGAGCAGTATTGAAGTCTCACCTTGCTCAGGTGTTGAACCTCCAGGTTCACGTCACTGACCCTACCTCAGGTACCGAATGCAGGCTCCTTTGGTCCTGCACAACTCATCTTTCCATACCGGAGTGATTGGCTGCAATTCATGGTGAGGCTTGTTAGCTGTTTGTTACTTCTGGTAGTCCAGCAGTGAAGAAGACTGTTGCCAGGTGAAGCAAATCCTGCACCACCCTCTTCTTATGATTGGCTGGGGGGGAGCTGCCCTTGGGGTTGTAGACTTATTACTCCAGACGGGCCACTGTCTCAGTAGCCACTTAATGGCATATCCCATTCAGGGGATATGCAGGGCTGTAACCTGGATTTAAATGGTCACATTTCTTCCCTGTTGCAGCTTCGACTTGCTCAGCTGTCGAGGTGCTTCATCTGGGACCTTAGTCCTCCAGTCTTCTCACACCACATAGGGGTTTGCACCTTGCTCCTCTTCCCAGAGAACTGCTGGGAGTCTGCCAGAGTGTGGACAGTAAACTGAATAAAGGTTGGTAGAAATAGACAATACTCATCTATAACCTTGGTTTTCATGTGGTATTGAGTTGACATCCACACAACCCACCTAACCTCCCCTGGTAAGAAATGCACAGATCTCTGCTTCCAGTGTGTAAGATCTGTTGTGTAAAAGGGCAAAGCCAGTTGATAGTCTGTATGGCTGGTGGAAGGAGCTTAGCTTAAAGACATCCAGTACTGAGCCATTAATGCACTAATTGCTGGAGTGTAGGTGTTATCTAAATATCAGCAGAACAGTGGTTACAGGTGATTATACAATGGCAAGAACATTTCCTGGACTGTGATTGGTCAGTGTGTCCCTGACACAGTGAGGTTATCTGAGCACAACCTCACTGTATTAATTTGTTGGAATAGTTGGATTATTTGATTCTACTCTTAAGAAACAAAGATATATTGCCACACTAAAAATCTACTAAAAAAATGTTTTAAATGTTTTTTATTTCATATAACAACGAGCCATTGTATAATAGCAATTATATTTTTATTTTATTTTATTTTATTTATTTATTAAATTCTCAGATTACAAATACCTTTGAGCAGAAACTGCTCGTTTACAAAGGTTCCACGTCAAAGGATGAGGGTCAACATACATACAGAGGTAGTAAAAGAATGCACAATAAACAACCAAAACAACTAAAAGAAAAAATAAAGATACTCAGTTATAACATACTTTGAGATAATATTCATAAAATGAGCAGCTTGAGTAGGCAGCTGGCTGCGATAACAATAAAGAGATAGAGGCACCATAGGCAGTTAGTATTGCCAGGCATGCGACCGGGAGAGGAAGTTGGCAGGCTAATGGGCCCTTGTCCGATGGTGGTGGAAAATGTCTTGTACCAGTGGAGATGTGAAGCAGGAAAGGAGTCACAAGGGAGGCCCAGTGCCAGAGGGAATGAGATTGGGAAAGGGTGGGCTGTGAGACATGAGTGAGCTGGGAGGTGTTTAGAGAGATCTCTGTTCAGAGAAGCAGTCACATTGAGTGGTAGAGGTGAGGTAAAGTTTGAGATTCCTTTTGAAGGGTCCAAGTATAGTAGAAAAGCGCTTCTTTATTGAGGGAATTGAACCATTAGCGTCTGTAGATAAAGGACCACTGACCCATGGAGGTACGACATCTAGAACCTGAAAGGTTAGAGATTGGGCACCACGTGTTTGTTGAGTGCCACTATAGGTAGAAAGGAGTGAGCTAACGCCGGGTGGCATGAGACCAAGGAGAATCTTTTTGGTAAGTAAGCAGGTCTGGTATTGTATTCTGCTGCGTAGGGGTAGCCAGCTGGCCTGTGCATAGAGGTCACAGGTGTGAGTTTGTTGGGCTGCACCCGTCAGTAGTCTACAGGCTTTGTTGAGAGCAACTGAGATACTGCGGAGGGCACTTGTTGAGGCAGAGCCATAGATGGCAAGGCCGTAGTCAATGATAGAGGTGACAGAGCTGTAGATGGCTAGTTTAAGGGCATCCACAGGCATACAGTGCTTGTGTTTGTGTAGTAGTCCAATCTGTATATTGGCGGTCTTGGCAACAGTGTCAATATGCCGAGTGTAGGAGAGGGTACTATCCAGGGTAATACCAAGGTACTTGAACTCCTTGATATGTTTGAGTGGGTTCCCAGCGTGGTTCTTGATGGTGAGGAACAGAGTTGTGCCTGCTCTGTCAGTTACAGAAGGACATGGCTTTAGTCTTGCTGTGGTTCAGGACAAGTTTATGAGTATTGAACCAGTCTTCGATGTGATTGAAGTCGAGCTGCAGCTGGGATTCAAGGACTGTAATGTCATGGTGGCTGGAAAACAGGACTGCATCGTCTGTGTATAGTAATATTTTTTGGTGGCAGGCACTGGGGAGATTGTTGATGAAGAGGGAGAAGAGTAGAGGGCCTAGAATAGACCCCTTGGGGACTCTGGAGCGGACTGGTTTCTCATCCAAAGAGATCCCTGCAATCCTTACACGTTGGATCCGATTATCAAGGTAGCTGGTGAACCATGGAAGAGCATCGCTGGAAGATCCCAATGGAGGACAGTTGCTTGAGCAGTAGGGGTGGTTAACTGTGTTGAATGCCTTGGTAGGTCTATAAATACTGCCTCACAATTCCCTTTGTCAAGCGTGGCATGGGCCGAAGGTTGTAAATTCAAGTAGTGCAGTGGTGGTGCTGTGCCCTTTTCTGAAGCCATGCTGCTCTGGGCACTGTACATTGTACTTATCCAGGAATTCAACTAGTTGGTCTGACACTATTCACTCCAGCGCTTTGGATAGTGGGGAGGAGTGAGATAGGTCTGTAATGGTGTGCAGTGTCCTATCTCCGCTTTTGTGAACCAGTGTGACAGTGGCTTTCTTCAGAGAGAGGAAATGGCCCAATCTAAGTGAGAGATTAAAGATCTTTGTAAGTGGTTCTAAGATTTCATCGAGGACTTGTGCCAGCAGTTTCAGGTCAAGGGAGTCACCACTGTACCCTTGTTTGCCGATGGCCTTTTGAATGTATTTTCTAGCTACTTGTGGTGGGACCTCCTTAAAAAAAACTTTGGGGTTGTACGTTCTAGTTGGGTGGTAACTTGGGAGGAGCTGGAGGGGAGGTCGTCGAAAAAATTTGGTGGAAGGACACTGTCCAGGTTTGTAAATGCATTATTAAAAGTGTTGGTGATGATACCTAGGTCGAGTGTAGGAGTGCCATGAAGGTTGAGCATAGCGGGTGGTGCTTTAGGATCCTTGCCTGTGAGTTCTTTCATGTTCCAGAATTTGTTTTCCCTGGCCCCAAGAGTTGGTCAGAGCCTCTTTGTAATAGCTGCGTTTAGCATTCCGTATTCTTCAAGTGCAGTCATTTCTGGCTGCTTTGTATAATTGTATGTTTACTTGCGTCGGAGTTGCACGAGCACAATGCCAGAGGTGGTCTCTGTGCTTGAGCAGAATTAAAAGGTCAGTAGTAACCCAGGAGTTGGTCTGTCCTTTGACCTTCATCTTTTTCACTGGTGCATAGATGTCACAGGCTTCGTTGAAACATTTGATAAATAGGTCCAGAGCTTTGTTGGTGTCATTGAGGGAGTCAAGCACTGCCCAGTTCAGCCTGGTTAGATGGTATTTTAACAGCTGGAGGTGCCCTTGTTTGATAACCCTGGCATAGATAAGCTTGGGAGGGGGCTTGTGGTATTTGTTTGACCAGGAGCAGATGACAGGCGGTGGTCACTTATTGAATCAGGTACAGAAACATTGGAGATGCATTCAGGGTGGTTAGATAGAATCCAGTCTAGAAGCGTGAGGAGCCTGTCCTATAGTTACACCTAGTGGGCGTTGACCAGTTGAGTGAGGTGATGCGCGGCTGCATCCTTATAGGTAGCGGCCTCAGTGGAGAGCCAGTTAATGTTAAAATCACCCATGATTATGGTTTCAGAATTATGTTGCTGGACCCTTAGATATTCCATGATGCTATGGAAGCCAGCAGCCTGGTCTCTTGGGGGTAGGTAAACTGAGATGACAGTGAGTTCCTTGTTATGTGCACCAAGGAGGATTTTGATTGTGAGGACCTGAGAGGAGTTGCTCAGGCTAGGGGATGGGATGATGTGACCCATAAGGGTATTCTTAAGATAGATGGTGCAGCCCCCGGCCCGTTTAGCAATCCTGTCTTGCCTGAAAATGCAGTAGCCAGGGATAGAGACTGAGGTATCAGGGATTTTAGGGTTTAGCCATGTTTCCACAACTGAGAGGACATCAGGGTTGTGCTGTAGGATCCATGTTTGGAGGGAGTCAAGTTTGTTGAGGATGCTGCAGGCATTGATGGATGCCATGGTGAGTGTCCCTGTCCTTCTGTTTGGTGCCACTGCTGGCTGCCCAGGTGGTCCTGGGTTGGGGTGAACATTTCCTGAGAGCAGGAGCAGCATAAGGAAAATTTGTAGGAGAAAGGATTTCAGCATCTTGTAGATACCTGGTGGTTAAGTCATAAGCCAAAAGAAATTATCAACAGCTGAGGTCCAGAGTCACAGAATGTGTTAGAATTCCTGAAGGTGATGAACTGTGCTCGCATATGCAGGATGTGAAATCCTTTTGTCTGCATGCTTCTTTGTCATTCAAAGAGGTTGTTGAAAAGCCCACATACAGATCATGGAGCAGGTCAGACGAAAATGTGGATTCAAGCAGACCTAGAGTCATTGAGTTTGTCAGACTTAATTGCTTGACTTATGTTTTGCTTGGGATAGCTTCCAAAAAGTTGATTTTTAAATGAAAAATGCAGATACCTGGTTGTGATGTTTTGCAGAAATCCAGTTCAGGAGACTTTCACGGATGTAGTGAGCAAGAATGGTGTAGTTACTCCAAGCAGAAAGCCATGTAAATCCACAAAAACTAAGCTACAGACACAGACAAGCAGCCACTACAAACAAAGAGAAGCAATCAATATTGCAATCAAAATCCACCTTATATAATAGGGGTTTGCTGATAAGGTATCTGATAAAACCCCAGATCACCACTAGAAAGCAACAATCAAAGAATGACGTGTACACAGTGAAGAATGTAAAAGTTATCAATACTCTCTCTACACAACACCAGATATCTCCACTATGTACACGTCATGGCCACTATGTCGCTGAATGCACAACCCCCCGCGGATGACTAAAACAACAAAAATGGACACCACAACAAAAGGTAAATAGCACAAAACATAGCTATACGAACAGTGAATAACTAAAAAGGGATGCAAACCCCTATTATAGAACATGCTTACGTGATAGTAAAGTATGCGATAGCAGAAATATCAGCACTTGTATTAAGTGAGCTCAGTGTTTAATCACTCGTGGCTCCACTACGCAGGGCACTCATGAACCCTGAGCTCACTTGCTGCTCGTGTTGATATTTCGCTATCCATACTACTATCACATCTATAATGCACTCCAGGGTGTGGGCTGTGCTGGGATAACCTCACATCTGGGTCGTTGGACGTACTCGGCCTGCAGCTTCGTGCCCTATCACCCAGGCGTGAGGTTATCCCAGTACAACCCACACCCTGTCATGCATTATTGCTTAAGTAACCTCTATATCTGATATCATGCCTGTATTTCCCCCTTATTGACATTGCCTACTCCCTAACACTACCTTCTAGGCCCTCTGTGGGTGAAAAAAAATGTTTGGGCCAAGTGCGCATCCATATAGTCCCTTGATTCATGATTGGGATGGTTACAATTAATACCAGCTGCCATCAGGTCTCCTTCCCCCTACCTGACAGTCTTAAGAAATTAAGCTGGCAATGTCAGTGTTAAATACCTCACCAATTGACTCTGCCCCAACTCCATAGCTCAAAAGAAGGTTTTATACTATGTGCATCCCTGGACTCTTGATCCATGATTAGAAGACAGTGGGTAACCCATGCCACCTTCTCAGTTCCCCATCCTGGCGTTTTTGTAAAGAAATTAGCTAGTCTGCAAAGTGCAGCATAAACATGGCACCATTTTTTTCATTTGCCCTTTGTTCTTATTCCAAGGGCCCCCACTCTTTTCTTGAAGCTCACCTATGCTCTCATCAGCCGCACTGAAAATCCTCTCTCCCATTACCACAAATCCCCCGGAAAATCCTCTCAGACTAGGTTCTCTGTTCCTTTCACCCTCTCATTTCAGCTAGTCACCCTTCCCCGATTTACCAAGACCCAGATGGAGCAGCAGTGATGTCTGGAGGAGAAGGAGGAGCACAGAAGAGAGAGTCCTATCAGTGTGGTTGCCGCCCGGGGAGTGAGAAAAACAAGTGCGCACTAGCTTAGACAGAGACCGAAATCTTACTAGTCAACATGAGATTTTGATTGGTAGATGGGCTGGTCACACAGATTGTGGCATTCCAGTTGGCTGTGGCATCTAGAAAGGCACCAAATCATCTCCGGTGATTAAGAACCACTTTAATGAACAAAAAAAAAACAAAACGGGCACCCGAATCAAAATGGCAGTCGTTCAAACTTTGTTCTCTTAAAGTGATATACACCACAGATTACCAGGGGGCTAAATTTGGTATTCCATGCTTGTTTTTTGGTGTGCACAGAACACCAAATAACAGGAAATTTCTAGCCCTGCTGTGACACTGCCCAGTAGCTGAGTAACCAACTGATCAGTCTTGGATAGTTGGGAGGGAGTAGTTTGCCTTGAGCTGCAAACTAGGTCAGTGATTTTTTCTATCACCTATGTCCCTATCAGACAGCTCTGTGGAGAATAAATTATTTATTGTAATTTAGTTAACCAACATGGATGTCTTCTGCAGTGCATCCGTCAGTTTGCAAAATTCTGCATAGCATACTTCAGACCATACCTTTATGATGCCTTCTTGGAACTGAGATCTGAAAGGGGCATGGCTACTGTAATAAAATTCAGACTGAGCTTCCAGTAATGTCAGTCCAAGCCCAAAGGCATCCACGTGTTTTTGGATGATTGCCAACCCATAATCACTTTCACTTTCATGGGTTCGAGTCTCAGATGCTGTCACCCCACTTGATGTTCAAAGGTACAGTAGTTGTCTCTGAAGTACCAATGCTGCATATCTCGGCAGTGGTGGCTAGATCAGCTTCCTTCAGTTGGCTCAGCATGTCCTGGACATGAAGAACCTGGTCATCCCATCTCTGTCTGAAAATTGCAAAGTTGTCCAGGTAGATGACTAAGTAATTCCTTGCTCCTTCCTGATTTTTTTCTAGAAGTTACTGAAAGGTCTCAGCTGCCTTTTTCATCCTGAAGGGCATCATACAAAACTCAAAGGCCCACAGGTGTGACAAAGGCAGACCACTGCTTGGTCTTTGATCTCAGTGGCACCTGCTAATTCCCGTTTGTAAAACTGACCATAGAAAGATGATGGGCTGTCTCAAGGCAGTACAATATCTTTGTCATTCAGCATTTGACACTGGTTGCTTACTGTAAGTGCTTTCAGTTTTCAGTAACCAACATAAACATGGGTGGACTAGCACCCCAGGACTTCACAAGACACAGTGAGACATCTCCACAATTTCTATCTATCTGCTTCAAGAATATCTCTTTCATCAGGCCACACCTTTTTTTTCCCCACATTTTATTTATTCTCCTCTCACTCCGGCTACCCCCCCCCGTCCGACCAAGTCTCCTCAGCTCCATAATCTGGCTCCTCCGGAACTTACCTTACCGCCATCATTCTCTGCCTCAGGACCTGTGGCGGGTACCTGGCCACTGGTGCAGAGCCTGCGAGGGATCAGTTGTCATCCTGTCACTGGGGATTTTTTCCTCCTACTTTCCCCCCTTTACTCCCCGGAGCCCTGGAAAACGTGGCTGTGCATGCATGCCAGAACTGGCAATAGCCCCACTCCTCCCACCTGACCTAGCTCCAGCCCCCCCAACTGCCCATCACTACCACCAAGCCTCCACTTGGTAGCAGCCAAGGGCTGTTAAGGCTAACATCCCCAAACCAAGAGGGGAGAGTTGCCTAATGGCTACTCAATTTTTTTCCAGCCCTTCACCCCCCACCCAGCCAACCCCAAGCTCACTTATTTTTCTAATTAGTTGAGAATCACTACTTTTGATTTTTGGATCTCCTGTATGCCACCGAAGCGGCCCACAGAATTATTTCAGGATTGCAAGTGCAGAGAGATGGATTAGGACTATACACATGAAGTGTATATCTCCTGTTTTGGCCTCTCCCACAGTGTTCAAACATATGCAGAAGCAAATGGTTTGATATCTTTTATTGGACCAATATAGATGTTACAAAAATTAACACCCAGATCGTACATAGAAAAACACAAAAACATTCTCATTAGTTTAAAGTACCTATTTCAAAAAATCACAGATTTAAATGGAATGTATAGTATTCCATTCCCTTGCCACTACTGAGAATTTTGTCAAGGTCAAATGACATACAAATTAGATAAGCTGAACTTTTAAGTAGACAAAACCTCTAACTGAAATAATGAAATGAATGAATGTGTTATGAGAATACATTCAAAATCAAAAGCAAGACCTTTAGATTTAATACCACAAATGTCCAAGTTAAAACTTGAAAGCATTGTATGATAAACTGTACAACAGAAATTGATGTAAGGAAATACGAGGGAATAAGAAAAATGTACCTAGTATAAACAACTGTTTAAAACATTCATACAGAATTAAACCTATTTAGAGAGTAGGGATACAGTGAAATATAATTTCCCTGGCGAAATTCATGCATTTCACCAGAATTTCTCTGGTGTGAAATAAGAGTGCACAACCAAACGAAAAAAATGTCCCCCCGTCCCCCGTCCAGGCCAACACCAAAATCCATATCCCCACCATCGTCCCCGGTGTCCAGTGGTCCCACCCCCCTTACCGACCACTGGCCAGATGAAGATTAATGACCCTCTCGAGACTCACACCCATCCCCCCTGTCGTCCACAGGTGCCACCGGCAAGCTCGATACCGGGGCCAACACCAGTCATCTCATCCTCATCATGCAAAACCAGAACCTTTCCTTAGTGTTCAGTGGACCCCTCGCCCCATCCAGGACCCTGGCAGGCCACCAGCACAGCCCCCCACCCATTCCCATGGCCAGCAGCTGCTAACTTGGGCTGTGGTCCGCTGGGGTACTGGATGAGGGGGTGCAGGGTGGGGTGGGGTTGCTGCCAGATGGGGTGGGGGGACCCACTGGACACCAGGAAAAGTTGTCTTTTATTGCATGATGAAGATGAAGTGACTGGTGTTTGCCCTGGTGTTGGACTTGGCGGCGGTGCTTGCGGATGGCAGGGGGATAGGAGTGAGTCTTGGGGGGAATATTAATCTTCATTTGACCGGCAGTCAGGTGAGGGGTGGGGCTACTGGACACCAGGGAAATTTGTTTTTGTTTTGAGTTCTGGATGGGGGACGGAGCTGGGCCTTGGCGGGGAGGGTGGGGTTCTTCATGTTGGGTCGGTGGTCAGCCGGCCGAGAGTGGAACTGCACACAGAGATTTGGTGTTGGCCTGAGCGGAGGGGGAAAACACTTTTTTTTTCCTTTTATATATTTGTGTAGCTGTGTACTCAAAATTATGTATTTCGCACATGTGAAATTTTGGTGAAATGTGTGAATTTCGTGAAATATTTTGTGGGGTGAAATTCCCAATTTCACCGGAATTTCGCCAGCAAAATTAAAATTTTACTGCATCCCTAATGTCCTGATAGGTTTAATTCTGTATGAATGTTTTAAACAGTTGTTCATACTATGTACATTTTTCTTATTCCCTCTTATTTCCTTACATTAATTTCTGTTGTACAGTTTTTATCATACAATACTATCAAGTTTTAACTTGGACATTTGTGGTATTACTTTTAATTTTGAATGTATTCTCATAACACACTCATTCATTAATTATTTCAGTTAGAGGTTTTGTCTGCTTGAGTGTTCAGCTTATCTAATGTGAATGTCATTTGACATTGAAAAGATTCTCAGTGATAGCAAGTGAATGGAATGCTATTCATTCCATTTAAATGTTTTTTTTTTTAATAGGTACTTTAAACCAATGAGAATTTTTTTGTGTTTTTTTAGGTATGATCTAGATGTTAATAGAATGTGACTCTCTGAACAACTGTCATAATGTATCCTGTGATCTGGGCACATTGCAAGTGGCTGCCTACCAAAACAGCGAACCACTTGTGGTGCAAATCCAGATGGCGAGGGAGTACGGAGGGCGACCATATGGGGAGGGTTTGCGAATGGTGACAGGATGTTACTATACATGCACACACGCGTGGAGGGGGTGAGCATGCCAAGCGAGAGGGTGGGAGGGTTTGTGAGGGATGGTGCCACAGTCAGCTGCCGAGTTGGCTCCATGGCATGGTGGGTGGGTGCTGGCCTTGGGTGGCTAGGATGAAGGGTTCAGGTCCAGGCGCAGATATGTTTTGTTGCGCCTGGCCCAAGTAGGTAAATTATTTTTTTACGCTGTTGGTACCCCAACGACATGCCCCCCTGGAGTTGAGAATCTAATAGTAGAGGGGTGTGGGGGGCACAACCCCCCACATAAAAGCAAATAGTAGTGTTCCTTGCTCCGTTTTCTCTGTCGCTGGGGATGTATATCGTCGAAATTCAGTTTCGACGATGTACACTCGCGATCGCCCTCATGATATAGAACCCTATCATAAGTCTCAGAGGAAGGACTTGGTTGGTCCGAAAGCTTAGGCATTGTTTTCTTTTTGTAACATCTACATTAGTCCAATAAAAGGTATCAAACCATTTGCTTCTGGATCTGTTCTTACAAGGAGCAATATGGCAACTAATTTATTTCTGTATGTCAATGTTCAGACTTGTGAGATCTACTGGGGCTTCAACTCCGCTACCAGGTGACACAGAAAAGAGATGCTAGAAAAGTCATTACAGAAAACTTTGTCAGCAATGGAAAAACTGATGCAGGAGAAATCCGCATCGTCTTCCCCATCATCTGAATCCCGATCACTGAAGCTATGGAAAAATCAGTATCAGGCAGCCAGAAGCATAAATATTGAGACCAGGATAAAGACAAGGCCTCCCCGACATGCTCTAAGTCACTGCTCAGCCAGCAGGTACATCTACTACCTTACCACCATCTGCTACGGTGGCAATGACCACAGCCCTCCCGACTGTAGACCAGACACCAAGGTCAGGACTTGGCTTAAGCACTACCTTGCCAATAATGAGTGTTACGACACTGTCATTGCCAGGTCTCCACCCGCTGTTGATCAGAGTCGTCGAGGCACAGGTTAGAAAGCATAGGGAAAACCAGGAGCAGTTGTAGAATTCACCAAAAACATTTATTTACAGTAGCAGTAACATAAAAAAATATAAGCTTGTTCATAATAACTATGTACAGAGGCAAAATAAAATAAAATCTTCCTTCAGTCTTTGTCCCTTTTTCTTGCAATCTCTCTTGCAGTAGCAGCTTAGCTCTTTTATACGTCTTTTCAACCCCCATCCTTAGCAAACATCCTGTCCTTGTAAGTTTCAGGAGCTGCTAGAACACAGTGTGCTTCTTGAGGCCCCTACAGCTTTTGCAAAAGGCTCAACATTTGCACTCAAGTAACCTCTAGAGTTTATAGTCATCTCAAATTATAAATATATGTATTTCAACAGTAATACTATATATTTTCCAAACAAAAGTGATCCCATTATAGGTTACATTTTCATACAGTGATTTGCACATATTTTTTATATTAGCAGATATGCAAGGGAGGAAAAACAGACAGCAAGAGAAAACTGAGACACAGTGAGGGGCAAAGATTTGCCTGACTGTTCGGGTTGATCAAGTCTGAGGTCTCACAGGGAAAATTTGTTTGCGCAACCAGGCAGCGAAGAGACAGAAAAGGAAGGATCCTTGCACATTTAACACTTTCTCCATAATAAATGGGACAGGGTCCTTTTCTACCCTGTCACACATACCCCCCCTTAAGAGGGAACCCGTTTTATTAAACACGTTTCCAAAACTTTTTATTCTATAATAACATTTGCTGATTTCAGATATTAAGCACATGTGCATTCAGTTTTTTTTCCTTCTGTAACAGTACAGCAAAAAGTACAGTTCAAACCCATACATTAGTTTTTTCAGCCTTCAGAACTCTCAATTCCTGAGTCATATATTGACAGAAAATCAGCATTGCTATTCTGTTTACCAGATTTGTGAGTCACCATGAATTTAAATGGTTGTAGTGCCAGGTTATCACCTTGTGATTCTGGAATTTTTATCTTTCATCTGGTTAAGCCAACAGAGGACTGTGATCTGTTATAAGCACAAATTCAGTTCCTAGTAAATAAAATTTAAGGAACTCCATGGCCTACTTTGCTGCTAGACACTCCTTTTTTGATAGTGGAGTACCTTTTCTCTCTGTCATGCAATTTCCTACTTATGTACAGAAAGGGATGTTCTGTCCCATCGACATTTTGACCTAGGATAGTACCTAGGCCTACCCGGGATGCATCTGTTTGTAACAGAAATGCTTTCTCAGAGTCTGGGCTTCTTAAAACTAGTGCTGAACATAATGCAGCCTTAATGGCTTGAAAAGCTTCATCACACTCTGGGGTCCATTTCACATTATTTGGGTACTGTTTTTTTCATTAGTTCAGTGAGGGGAGTAGCTAATTCAGCAAAGTTGGGAACAAATCACCGATAATAAGCAGCCAGCCCTAAAAATTACCTGACCTGTTTCTTTATTTTAGGTACAAGACTGTTGGCTACATCTTCTATTTTAGAAATCTCGGGCTTGACTTGTCCATTTCCCAAGACATAGCCCAAATATCTGGTTTCCTGCATGCCCAATGCACATTTAGTAGGATTAACAGTCAGACCTGCATTTATGATAGTGTGAATAACTTCTCGTAGGTGTTGCAGGTGAATTTTCCAGTCTGGATTGTACACCATGACATCATCCAGGTACACAGCACAATAACCAATGTGAGAGGATAACATTACATCCATGAACCACTGGAATGTAGCTGGCACACCATTTAAACCAAAGGGCATGGTGGTGAACTGATAGAATCCTATGGGGTGGCAAATGCAGTTTTATCTCTGGATTCTTTAGCTAAAGGTATTTGCCAGTAACCCTTGGTGAGATTGAGGGTACTGAATGCCTAAATCTACATGCTAGTGCACAATAACAGTATCACAGTATAACAGACCAGGAATACAGTATAAGGTGTATGTAGGATAATGGGCGGGCATAACCCAGGTGCAACAGTCCCCTCTTTGTTGCCCTAATTGTAAAAGTGGCAACACAACAAAAAGACAACAGTTAGGCACCATTTGTCTACAGGCCCGAGGCATGAGCCTGATAGTGGAATTTTCAAGGTGGTGCTTTAGGGTTTTTCTTAAACAACAAAATTTAATAATAAGGGAAAATGTTAATAAACCTTGTATTACTTTAAAATGTGGAATGGAACTTTATGATGGGGTTTTCTTTAATATCAAAACAATGTCATTACTGATATGTATCAGGTGTGTATCTGTCCTATTGGGAAGAGATTGGAGAGACAAACTTAAGTTGTCTGTATGGATATTAAAAATAAGTAAATATCAAGATAAAGCATCCAGATAGTTAGGACTAAACTCAATGGTATTTGGTTTCAGGGATGGGAACTTCACCATGTGTGGCCACTAGACAGAGGATTTCAGTCTGTCTAGGTTTTTATCGACTCCCTGGTGTCTACCAGTTGGAGTATCATGTACTTGGTAGATGGCTTACAGTGCTAGCAAGTCTTCAAGAAAGGACTATCGCACCAGTCCGTGTTCAGCCCCTCATCTCACACCGGAGATCCCCATGGTTTGATGGGAGTCTCAGGGAGTTGAAGGTGAAGGTCTGAAGGTTGGAGCAATGCTGGTGGAGATCCCGATCTGATGAGGACAAGCTTATTTTGATGTCTCATTATAGAGTATCAATCAGTAATCTCCTGTAAGAAGGCAGAGTTCCTGTCCAAGGAAATTGCTGCAGCAGTTAACAGACCAGCTCAGCTCTTCCTGACTGTCGACAGTCTGTGTAATCCAGCTTGTCTTCAGTCCCTTAGGGCCTTTTCACAATCTAAGTGTTATAAGTTTGCTCTGTCTTTTGCTGATAAGATCTCCTGTATCAGATCTGGGATCCAATTAGTGCCCTCCATGGGGGCTTGCAGTGGTGAGCCGGTGTTTGTTACAGGCATTCTGTTTGTCTGGTCTGACTTTGACCAGTTGGAGGTTGTGGATGTCATTAGCATCATCCAGGAGTTGAGATCTACCTACTATAGTTTGGATCTGGGTCCGATGTGCCTTCTTGTAGAGTGCGTTGCATCCATCATCCTGGTCCTGGATGGGATAGTCTGGTGTTCTTTAGTGAAGAGAATCTTTCTGGAGCCTCTGAAGAAGGCAGTGGTGAGACCTCTCTTGAAAAAACCATCACTAGACCCAGACTGCCTAGCAAACTACAGACCTGTCTCTAACCTACCCTTTTTGGGGAAGGTTATTGAGAAGGTGGTGGCTTTACCAATGGAAGCCTGTCTATCAACCTACGGCATCTATGACCCTCTCCAGTTGGATTTTAGGAACAGACACAGTACTGAGACTGCCTTGACTCAGGTGCTCAATGATCTCCTGGTGGCGAGGGATAGAGGAGAGTATTCCATTCTTGTCCTTCTTGACCTCTCAGCTGCTTTTGACACCATAAACCATGGGGTGCTTTTGGATTGCCTGTGGGTTCACTGTGGACTTTCTGGTACAGTCCTCAGCTGGCTCTATTCTGAGTTCTGAGGGAGTTACCATTTGAGCTGGTGGGAGAAGCCAGCTTGAAGATGTTCCAGTGAGCCTTAAAGGTAAAGGAACACTGCAAGAAGTGTGGATAAGTACATCATAAACACTAAAGTCTAGGTAGGCCATGCCCACAGCCCCTGCCTGGTCTACTACTTTGGTCACCCAGTCAAAGAAATTGATTAGATTCATCTGGCATGACCTTCCCTCTGTGAATCCATGCTGCCTTGGGTCCTGTGCCCCACTATCCTCTAGGTACTCAACAATTCTTTCCTTCAGAAGTGATTCCATCATTTTCTGTACCACAGAGGTCAAACTGACAGGTCTGTAGTTTCCTGCCTCTGTTGTGCTCCCACTTTTGTGAAGGGGAATCACATCCACCCTCCTCCAGTCCTCAGGTACCACACCATCCTCCCATGATTTGTTAAAAAAGGTAGTCAGTGGTGTCACTAGTTCTCCCCTTAATTCTTTTAGAATTCTGGGGTGAATCCCATCAGGCCCCATTGCTTTATCCGCCTTCAATTTTAAGAGTTATTTCAGAACAGAACCCTTTCTTCTGTGAAAGGACTGGAATCAATTCCCCTATCCAGAGTGCTTCTGTTAATTGGATTAGGTACCTCCCCCTCTTCCTCCTCTCTTGTGAATACTGAGCAGAAGTATTCATTCAGTATCCCTGCCTTTTCACTGTCCCTCTCTGCACACCCACCGCCACTCTATTCAGGCTCACTATCCCTCCCTTTGTCTTTCTACGTTCCTAATGTGCCTATAAAAGATTTTATCCCCTCTTCTTAACCGAGTTGGCTATCTTTTCCTCAGTTTGGGCCTTTGATATTCTGATTGCCTTCCCTGCTTCCTTCTGCCTTAAATGATACAGTTCTCTGTCCTGCTCCTTTTGTGTTTCCTTATACTTCCTGAATGTTACTGTATCTTTTTCTCCCTAACCTTCCCCTTCACTTCTTTTGAGAACCATTGTGTTTTTTTCTTTTGTTTTAATTTATGTGCTTCACACAAAGGCTTGTTGCCTGTGTGATCGCAGTTTTGATGTTTCCCCATTGTTGCTCCACCCGTCCTTCTTGCCTGTTTGCAAGTGCTTTTCTAAGGCACTCTCCCATTTTGACAAAGTTAGAGCTCCTGAACTCCAGTACCCTCACTTTTGAATGGCTTGACTCTGCAGCTGAGTTTATCGTGAACCACACTGTTTGGTGGTCACTTGTTCCCAGATGGCTACCCACGTCTAGATCTAAGATCCTCTCACTGTCCCCATTTGAGAGTACAAGGTCTAAGATTGCTCCCTCCTGAGTGGGTTCCAACACTAGTTGTCTGAGGCATGCCCCCTGTAGGGCATCAAGAATGGCCCTGCTCTTGGATGTGGCTGCAGCAAAGGTGCTCCAGTTAACATTTGGCATATTCAGGTCCCCTAACAACAATATCTCCCCTTTCTCTGCCATCCTAAGGATGCTTTCTATCATATCCTTGTCCATTCCTCCCCTGAGATGGGGTCTGTATACAACCCTGTGCAGACTGTGGTGCCATTTCCAGTCTCTAAGGTGACCCACAGTGCCTCCTCTCCTCCCTGTTTACTCTTTTGTTCTGTTGCTTTTATCCCTTCCCTTACATAGAGAGCTACTCCTCCACCTCTTCTACCCTCCCTGTCTCTCCTGTAGATTGTGTACCCTGGTATGTTAACATCCCAGTCATGGTTCTCTGTGTACCATGTTTCTGTGACTGCCATGATATCCAGGAATCCCTCTTTCATCAATTCAGGGAGCTTGTTGCCCAGACTACAGGCACTGGTATTCATTACCCTCCATTTCTTGATGGCCTTACCCCTTTTTGCCCCATCCCTGTCCTTATTGCCTTTGTCATTATCTCCATTTACCCCTGCCCTTCTCCCTATCGACGTCTCTATCTTGGTGTTTAGCCAGACATGCAAACAATGCTAGCCCCATACCTGGAAAAGGTTAGACTGGGATCCCCCTGATCGTGCAACTGCTGCAAAGGTGGAGACAGCTCAGGGGCAGGAATTGGCAATCACAGATTGCAACAACTGAAATCTCCAGCTGTCTGTATCTCTTTAATCAGGTTTGAATGCTGAGCAACATTAAAAAATGAAACTTCTGGTACCAAGAGACTATAAGGAAACATTTCATAGACTGTAGCTGAACTTAAACTGTGTTTACTCTTTCTTTTCTCTTTTTTTCTTCTCAGTTCTGTAGCTTGATATTTTGGGGAATATTAATGGAAGGAGAAAGGAGGAAGGGAGGGAGATCTGAATGGGGAAAAGGCATGGCATGGAAAGCCCATTGGTAAAGGGTGCTTGCCCTCATGGAAAAAATTGTCAGGAGTGCATAAAAAAATGACATCCATTGTGAGACACAGAGGGATCGGGACAGTTGCTCACGTTGGGGTGCCACCAAAGACTAAGGTTATCTAAGCATATCAGGCTATGTTCATGAAAAGCTTGTACCAAACTGTGACATGAGGGGTCAATTTTTAAATGCAGAGTATATCATTTTTTTTAGTCATTTCAACATGCCGTGACCCTGCAGTGAAAAGTGCACTGTGTTGTGGGATAACTCACTTTGAAATGCCTGAGAAAAATTATCTTTAAAGTTCTGAATGTTATGGTGGACACCAAGCATGCATTCTGAATGTTATGGTGGACACCAAGTATGTGTTCTAAATGTTATGGTGGACACCAAGTATGCATTCTGAATGTTATGGTGGACACCAAGCATGTATTCTGAATGTTATGGTGGACACCAAGCATGCGTTCTGAATGTTATGGTGGACACCAAGCTGCAGTGCAAGTTCTTGAAAGTTAACAAATTGACATCTGTTTGAGAAACTGTATGAAAATATATTTGTTATGGTGTGGATAACAGATGGACACAACAACTGCAATTCCATTGCAACCCACTTGCTTTCGTGGGATGTTTATTTATTGCAACCAAGAATGTTTACAATACAATCTGGTTCAGTTCTGTGGCAGGGATGTCCCCTGGCACAGTATTAAATGTCATTTATTTAGTGTTTGTTAACTGGGTAAGGCCCACTAGGGACAAGTGCCTGTTTTCAAGAGCGATTCAGGAGCTTTGGGCTGGTTAAGTGACTTGCTCAGAGTCGCACAGTATACAGTTGGAGGTTGGGGGAATCAAATCCAGGTCTGCAGGTACCAAACTCATTCACAGCTCATTACTCTAACCTCTAGGCTTTTAAAGCAACATTTGATAATGTCTCACACTAATCTATTTCAGTTCCAGTGCTGCTTTAGCTTTTCATATCTCGCTGAGATTATTTGCTGTACTTGTGGTTCAGTTTGGCTTTCTGCATTCAGAGTTAATGGCCCATGAAAAAGTCTGTGTTGCCTGACCACATCGGTGTCCTGTTTTCGAGGCCATATGTATGATCCAGTCGCACGTCGCCGCAGAAATTTGACTGAAAAAAGATGTTTGTCTTCAATGAATTCCACCACCTGCCCGATAAAAAAATTTTTTTGAATAGTACACTGCATAGAATCTCCCAACTTGTATTTTGTCTGGGTTCATTTTTTTCTTTTGAATTGGTGGAAGTACAGTGTGGTGAGCAGTGGTGAAAGGGTCTGTTGCAGATGTTCCTGAAGCAGAAGAGGGTTCTGTCAGTGGAGCGATGGAAACATCATTGGGATCCATCACTGGAATGCTGGAAGTATCACTGGGGTCTATTGATGGAGTTGCTGAAGCAGTTGAAGATTCCTTCAGGGTACTGACGGAATCCGCATGGGGGTCCATTACTGGAGTTCAGGCACAGGAGTCCATCGCTGGATAGGCAGAAGCATCGCTGGGGTTCATCGCTGGAGTTGCAGGAGCAGTTGAAGGATCTAGCAGTGCAGTGCCAGCAGCAGTTCAGGGGTCCATCACTGTATTTGCAGTCATTGGTGTGCCAGGAACAGAGTCAGAGTTCATCCGGTGGGCAGGCATTTCAGTAACGCAACTTCTCACATGTGAATTTGTGAGCCTCCTTACTGTTCATGGTTGTATATGTTCGTTGTTCAAACATGGGCCATCATCAGTTTGGCAGTGAATGCAAAAACAACTTAAATTTCTGCTGGCCACCACACCAGGCACCACAGTCTTCACACTTTCGATCTGTTGAGTTCCAGGGACAGGTTTCACATCTTTTCTGTTTGGCCTTCTTATGCTGTTGTTAGGCACCCAGAAGAAAGTTATTTGGTAGTGTCTGCATCCCTCAGTTGGAGGTGCTAGAGTTAGATTATCCCGACAGTACAAAAACGGCTCTTCTGCTGTGGAAATGACAGCACGCCGTGACACAATGGCCAATGTTGCCATTGATTTAACAACAGAGCTCTGTCCATCTGAAGGGCCCTTCCCATGCCTTGATCCAAAGTATGCCCTTTCAATTGAAAATCCAAATTCTTGGGTAGCCATTGAAATTGAATTGAACGGCCACTTTGATTTATATTGGCTCCCACAGCCATCTGTAAAATGTACCTCCTTTTCTATGATTAGGTGCCGGATCTTTGTGAGATGTGTGTTGGCCATGTTAACGAAGTGCCAAACTGCATGATGGTCATGTGTGATGTCCTGTGAAATGAATACCAGGGATTCTGTGATGGTACCTGCACAATGACATCTGTAGTATGTAACGATGGGGTGCACTGTAGCCTGTTCATGATGCCAGTGGCAGGATTGAATCTCGTCCTGGTATTTGCAGGCATAGTTCTCAGTGAAGTCCAGCACCATGATAACCCATCCCTGAGATGGTTTCTTATTAAGCGTTTTGAACTAGTAGTGTTGCCATGCAGCCACATGCAGGTGGCACCCCAAAAACTGAAGATCCTCCTTAAGCATGTTCATAAGTTGTTGGAGTGTCGTCAGCTTGCTGTTCAGCATTTTTGGGATGTTTTTGTTTCTATTCCATCTGTCATTTTGGTCACAGTCATGCTTTCCCACTGATACCACCTTAACATTTCTGACCCATATTTTCTCAACAGTTCCTCTGTGTGCTTATCTATTGCATCAACAGAACAGCTGTCACACATCTTATCCACACAGTCTCTTCTAAAGAACCTGTTACCTTCTTCCTTTGGACACATTGTCAGTTCCACAGCTTTGTATATGTTCAGGACTTTGCACTCATTCATTTTATGATTATCGGCCGTGCGGTTTAAAGTGCATAGTTTTAAGGAGACATTTTCACAGCACTCGCATAGGCACTGGTCAAGTTTCTGCTGTTTGGCAAGTTTAATATGTGTGGGTCGTAGACTGTTGAATTTCGTTGCACCAGTATGGCAATCTGGGTTTTCCTTAAGAAATTCTTGGTGCAGTGTATTGAGCGGTTTGGAAAGGAAAGCTTTCACACACTGATTTATTTTCAGAAACCCCTTCTTGTAAGGTAGAGGAGTGGCAGAATTTTCAAAAAAACTTCTAACTTTATTGGCTGTTTCCAAAGGCAATGATGATTTGTGTGTATTTTTCACACGCTTCTGTTCCCTGTGCATTGCATTCATCAAGGTTGTCTAGCTGATTCCAAGGGTTCTGCTGGCATCACGCAGCATCTTATATTTTTTCAGAAACAGAAGTGCTTGGACCCATTCACCTTTCTGTTTTTGTCCACTACTGACTTTCTCCTTTGCGGCCTCCAACAGTTTCTTCCCCAAATTTCCACAACAGGCCATGTTTTTTCCTCTTTTTCCCAGTGCTGCCTTCTTTGCAGGTGAACATATTGTTATCAGCTTATCCACTGTACATGCAAAATGGGTGGGTGACTGTGGCAGTACTGATCGTGCCCTTTGAAGTGCCTTCCGGATGGCACTATCAGATCGGAGGTCCTCCACTGCAGCTGCATCAGGGGTATTAGGTACGTTTGCTAGCACTGAAACTGTGGTGCTGGTGTGTAGTTCTTTGGACTCCTTGTAGGTTTGTTGTCTTTTTTCATTGATTCTCCTCTTCTTCTGTGCTGACATAGCTGCACGTTGCTTTCTTTTCTGTTCCCTCCATTGCTCTTTTTTCTGTCGCTTTTTTGTTCCTCTCCTCTTGTCTCTCTTCTTGTGGTCAGTTTGCAAGCAACTGCACACTCTGCATTACTGGTTTGCTCCAGTTTCTTTTTCTTTTGACAGTCTCTATGCTTCTGTGCTCACAGCCTAGACTTCTCTCGTTATTCACGGCGCTTCTCCTCATCCAGGTTCTCACGGTAAGCTTTTGCTCGAGCTTTGCAGGTATTCAAATACGCTTCATAAAGTTCGTGGTCATTCTTGATGCTAGCCCTGAAGCGTTTACTTCTCTCCTTTCCTGTCAGCGGAGTGGACAACAATCTCAGTCCAATGTTGATCAAGGACGCAGCAGACACACATGGTCTTTGGCTATGTTGAGATTCCATTGTTCTGAAGAACCTTAAAGATCAGAAAGATTCAGAATTAATTACACACAATAACTTCCTCTTTCACAGCTGATATGGCCTGTACAACAGGGCACAATTTCTTCACTGCAGAGAAGGACAGGAGAGTGAACACACACTGATTGACTCAGAACTGATGGCATGATGGAAGGAAGGAGAGCACACGTCAGTTGCCTCAGAAGAAATGATGGAAGGAAGGAGAGCGCACGTCAGTTGGCTCAGAAGAAATGATGAAAGGAAGGAGGTTGTAGTGATTACCCATTGACAAGGTGGAGGGCTACAAAAACATTCATGCCCAAGCAATACTCTGAACTCCCCCACCCCCAAATAACCACAGACTGCAGGGTCTCAACATGGCCGGAGGTCGAGCAGCAAAGAAAGGCCTGCCCAGCATCCAGCCAGGTGGAGGCCATGCGGTGGGTGGTTCGGTTGCACAATAGCGGACGGACGTCAGGGCCCAGCACCACAGAAATGGACACAGCAAGCAAACCGACATCAACAAAAACATTTTTAAAGCCATTCCCCTGGCAGGGGTGCAATATACCCAGTTGTAGTGATTGCCCATTGACAAGGTGGAGGGCTACAAAAACATTCATGCCCAAGCAATACTCTGAACTCCCCCCACCCCCCAAATAACCACACACCACTTGGTCTCAAAATGGCCGGAGGTGAAGCAGCAAAGGCCTGCCCAGCATCCAGCCATTTAAAGACCATGTGGTGGGTGGTTTTAAAAAATGTGCAGCACACAAAACCCCAGAAATGCACACAGAAAATGACATGTTAAACAAACAAAGCTCTCGGTAGCAGGCAGGCCGACCAATAGCCCCCACAACCACACACCACATGGTCTCAAAATGGCCGAAGGTGAAGTAGCAAAGGCCTGCCCAGCATCCAGCCATTTAAAGACCATGCACACAGAAAATGACATATTAAACAGGCTGACCAATTGCCCCAGAAACCAACTGCCACCTCCCACCCACCACAGACCGCATGGCTGAAGGGCGGTGTGGCTCTCAAAATTCAGACAGAGTCACATTAAAAAGCCAAACCACAGATTTTAAAAACACCAACTCACCCACACCACCACCACCACCACCACAGACCACATGGTCTCACCATGGCTGGAGGTCGAGCAGCAAACAAAGCCCACCAAAACACACCCAGACACAAAGGAAATTGAATAAATCTTAAATGAAGCTGCTGAGTGCAATGTATGCTGTGTGTTTAAATTCATTTTCATACAGCAGCCAAAAAAGCATCATTTGGTACACTACAGTGGTCCAACAATGACCCCAGAAAAGCACAGCAGGAAACCAGCAACAAAACAATTTTAAAACTTCCTTGACCTCTAATCTCCTCACTTCCCACACTAGCAAAAGCCAGGCTTGCTTACCAGGGTTAACAGGCATAATAAGCAGCAACACAGCCAAAGAAGCCATTTTAAACTCCTGTAGACTAATCTCCCTCACTTCCCACTTTCCACACTAGCAAAAGCCAGGCTTACCTGGTTAACTGGCCACAAAAGCAAGAACAAGGAAGAACTGGGCTCCAATTCAGGGGCAAAAAACAAGTCGGGGCTACATTTTGGAAAACGGTCGTCGGGCTGTTCCAAATGTACTGCGGACACCACATATGCCTGATCTGAACGCATCAAGACACGGCACTTAGTGGTGTCCGCGAAGTACAAAATCAACTCCCAGCAACAAATTTAATCTCTTGGGCAGCAATGTAACACGCAAGAAAGATGCATCGCTTTTACCAGTGCAGCACACCATTTCTCCCATCCCTAATGCTGGCAGACAAACTGGAACACTTACCTCTGGTGTTCCAAACGCACTTTCAGGAGTCGGCGGGCCTCCTGTTGTAAACGCCTGGGAGCTGGGCGATGGACACCACGACTGTCTGGCAAGAAAAACGAGGATGTGAGGGGCCAGGCAGGTATAAACGCCACCATTTATACTCTCTACAAACCCCGATGAAAACGGGTAGCTGAGAATCACGGGGAGTTCAGGCAACCAATGGGGGGGCAGGGGGGCTGTTATGAATGCACCAGACAAATCAACGGACACGATTGGTTGAAGGCTTTAAAGAGGTGACTTCACTAGCAAAGTTCAACAGCAGGCAAGGTTAAGTACCTGCTATTATGATGAGTGGAGCCTCAGGAACACACAGGAACAGAAAGAAAAGATATATTGGCCTGTGTTCTGAATGTACTAGCTGAGGACACCAACTAGTATGTTCAGAACACATTTTGGGGAGACTTAAACAATAAAAATAAAGGGGAGAATAGCATAGGGAGGGTTAAAAAAGCAAAGGACAAAGTATGGAGTATTAAAATCAAACTTTATTTCAACAAATACATGGCAGAATTGTTGGAAAACACACATCTCAAACCTATATGTTTTCCATGTCACAGTTTAGCACTAATAATACAGCATGAAAATGGTGTTGGACAGCAAAAAAATTAATTTCCTAGCAGCTGCTTACCACAGTTTTTTTTATATGTATCTCTACATGTGACAAGGATTCAAATAGCATTTAATTTTTTTTTTCTCATGACTTTATATAACACTTTCAATATTTCCATGGTAGTGGTACAAGCTTTTCATGAACATAGCCATCACTATTCTGTGGACTGGTTGCACCCATGACCCACCAGCTGGTGCCCCCCTTCCTGTTAAACTAAAACTACTTGTATTTCTCAGGGACAGTTCACAGAAACTGCCTGCTTACTGTACACCACTACCACTATTCTTCTGGAGACTGGGTGTTCATCCACTGGGGCTTTCAATGTGCTGGAGTATTGTGGCCATGCAGGAGTTTGTCTGGTGTGTGTAATGCTGTGTGGTCACATAGGACCTTGATGGTGCTGCCTGGCTGGTGGTGTCTTGTGTGTTTGCACAGTGTGATTTGTGCAGGGTGGGCTTTTGCATGGTTGTGGTACTTCAGCATATGGGGGATTTGTGAGCAGGTTCTTAGCTGTTTGTTTTTTCAGATTTTAGATAAAGAAGTAAAATAACATCACTCTTACAGTGAGAGACTCGAACAAACAAAGAAGGGGTGATGAACCATGGAGGAGGGTGATGTCAGTCACCCAGTGTAATCTCCTCAGACCTCCTGGGCTCATCAAAGAGCAGGGCAAGGGGTGGGGGAGGCAGGTTCATTGACTCATCAGGCAAAATCCTATACACGCCCAAATCAGCAGTGGGATACTCCTAACCTTAAACCTGTACAGACAGACTGACAAGGAGCACCCACCTGATTATGGATGAACATAAAGCCTTAACATAGACCTTCACTAATTGTGATGCTTCTGGGTGGTGTGGCCAGGCATGGGCACTTGAGTCCCACTGGGACTTTTCTGGACAGCCACAGGTAAAGGGACAGTCCAATGGCCAGAGGGGCCTGGGACTGGATGAGCACCTGGGATAAGACAGACTGCTGTCATAATTACTGTTTGGGGTAAGACTACAAGAGTCACACTGCCATAATTTGGGGGGTGGGACAGCGGTTGCTACCCCCAAAAAACTGTCACTTTATTCCAAGAAGCCAGGTGAAGGAAAAGAGAGGACTTAGGCTGAATGGACAATGCTCCCCCTCATGGTCAGGGCACCTCTGAAGGCTTCAAGGTGTGTTAGAATCTTAAACCAGCCCCAGGGAGGTTGCCCCTCTCTCTCTGTCTCTCTCTCTCTCTCTGAGATATCCCTGACAGTAGTACAGGGCCAAAGGCGGGAATGTGGCAGGGAATGCTGTGAAGTCTCTGTTCCCCCCCAAAGGACCCTGGAGCTCCTTTTGCTAGCCTGACACCATAACAGAGCCCTGGACACTAGCTCCTCCAGGTGGGAAATGTGGGGACTTGAAGGGTAGTATATAAGAAACAGCTCTCAGCAGTTGGCTGAGGGGTAAGCTGGCAAATCACTGGCACTGGATGCATGATCCATCTCCCTGCCCACACAGAGGTGAGCAGGGACGTTTACACAACATTGCAATGAGTAACTTCAGGAGGGGGGAGACCTAGTGCAGCCAAAGTATTGAGTCATGACTAGACATCTGTGCAACATGTAGGGGAAAGTCTGAGCATAATCAGCCTGCTCATCCAACTTTTTTTTACTTATTTTTTATTTAGTTTTTGTTGACCGGGTAAGTGCACTAGACAAATCCTGCCTATTTTCAGGCATGACCCGGGGAGAGGGATACAGATGAATGCCAACTGACCTTGAACCAGATTAAGCTGTTGGTGGTATTTTTTTTTAGTGAATGAGGGAAATTTGGCCAGGACACTGGGGGAAATTCCCCTACTCTTTTCGATAAGTGCCATGGGATCTTTTAACATCCACCTGAACTGTCACCAATCCAGGCAGATGGGGCCTCAGTTTAACGTCTCATCCGAAAGACGGCACCTCAGAAGTGCAGCACCCCTTTCATGCTGCACTACAGTGTCAGTATTGGGATATTAACCTAAGTGCCAGATGTGGGAACTGAACCCACAGCCCTCTGATCTCCCAGCCTCAGAGGCGAGTGTGCTACCTACTGAGCCACTACACTTTGTCCTCTGAGCATCAAGGATGGAGGTGCTAGAGGACTGGTATGCTACAGGAGGGGTGGCCCCTTGGGCAAGTGGACCCAGATTCCTCACCCTTACCTTGGAAGACCAAGAGGAGGGGTGGAAGGTGAGTGAGCCCCTAGGGTACAGAGGAAGCAGAGTGTTAAAGATAAAATACTCCAACAGGGAGAGGGTAACCAACACCGAGGTGAGCACAGGTGACCCCAAGTTAACAGGAAAAAAAAACACTCATATAGGTGGTGTCAAAAATGGTTTATTGTTGCATTAAAGTTCACAGTACTGATACTTATGTTTATGATGATCACAATCAGGTACTGCAGTAACAGATCTCAGTCACCCTACAAAGGGAAACGGAAAACACAATGTGTTATAAATGGAGGGGGGTCTTAGAGCAGCAGTGCAGCGAAGTCAGGCAAAAGATTTTACCCCATTTTTATGTTCACCATGTGTGAATGCATAAATATCTTTTTATTTGTTTATTTATTAAATATTCAGATAACACCTGTGAGCTAAGAGTTCTTTAAATAGGTTCCACATCAGAGGAATGCAGTACAGGAGAACAGTATAAATAATGAATTAGGCTATAACAAAACATGAAACATAATAACAGGTACATAAGATAATTTACATTTGGTGCAAAGTACATACACATCACATGGCATTGAACAATGTATGTCATGGGCACAAAAAATTGGAAGACACAGGAGGTGCTGCCATATGGCCAAGTCAAGGGTGAATTACAGAAGATGAAGGCAGAATAGGATCATAGGGAGAAGGGGTGACCAGTAGGATGGGAGGCTGGGAGAAGGCCTGGTCAAGGTGAGGAGGGGAGGAGATGCAGGGTGTAAAGGCAGAGAGGACATGATGGGAGGGGGAGAAACAAGGAAATGGCAGGAGGAGTGAGACAAAGAACTATTGGTTGGGAAGGTCTGGTCTGGGGAGTAGGGGAGGATGCAGGGTGCCCAGGTGGAGGGCATGGAATGTGAATGGAGTGGGGGGAGAGGTAGAAGCTTGAGGCAAGGAGAAGGTGGAAGGACCTGGAGAAGTGCAAGACTACTAGCTGGGATGAGTTAGAAAAAGCAGTCACAACTGACTATAGCAGTTTGATGTTGACTGGGCAAGACAACTAGTGGGGAGTAGTTAGTGAAGGCAGTCTCAACTGGCTATAGCCGTTAGATGTTGTCTGAGCATTCATTTAAATGAGCCTAGAGTAGGTGCTGAGGAGATGTCGACATATAGAGAGTTGAACCAGAGCGGGGCCCTATGGGTGAAAGTTCTTTGCCTGTGGGAGGTGCGACAGCAGGGCATTTTGTAAAAGTGGCTGTCTGAGCTTCTGCGGAGATGAGGATTGGTGTATAGGATGAGGAGTCCCCGAACCCCAGGGGGCATTATTCCAAGGCTAACCTTTTTTGCAAGCAGACACATTTGGCACATTAATCTCTTTTTGAGATGGAGCCAATTGGCCTGAGAATACAGGTCACAGGTATGAGTCATACGGGCAGAACCAGTTAGGAGCTGGCAGGCTTTTTTGAGAGCAATAGTGATACGGGTGGAGAGACGTTTCCATGGCTGAACCATAGATGACAAGACCATAGTCAATCAGTGAGACTACAGAGCTAAGAATAGCAGGTTTGAGGGCATCTGTAGTCAGACAGTGTATGTGTCTGAAAAGGATACCTATGCGCGAGTTTACGGCCTTGGCAGTATTGTCAATATGCATGGCATAAGACAGAGAGCTGTTGATCAATATCCCCAGATACCTGAAGTGCTGAACAAGCTCCAGAAGGGAGCCCATTGCATTGATGATGGAGAGGGGGTAGGTTTTATGCTTGTTTTGAGGACTGGAGAACAAGAGATTCTTCGTCTTTTTGTAGTTCAGTAAAAGTCTATGCTCCTTGAACCACCTTTCAACATCTGCAAAGTTGCCCTGGAGTTGCTGCTCCAGGGCTTTGGGATCCAGATCACTGGTGAACAGGATAGCATCATCTGCATACAACAGCATATGGCCATGGCAGGCAAGGGAGAGTCTTGGTATGAGAGTGCCTTTTGAGGGGTGTGACACTGTCAGTCCAGTGTAGAGTGATCTGCAAGGGGTGCATCAGTGCCACAGCAATCGTCATCCAGGCTGATCATGACACAGTTTTGGCTTGCTGGGCAGGAATGTTGTGTATTTGAAAAGACAAAGCTGACCCAATCGTGGTTCAGCTCTTTCCTTTAATCTGTGCCTCCCAGCGAGCAGAGGTGATCTGTCATGATCAGCCTGCTGAAGAATCTCAAACATCCAGGAAAAGCCCTGCACTCTTGGAGACGTCAGCAGTAACAAAGGAAACGGTCCATCGATGTCTGTTCCTGGCACCCCATAACTGTCTCCCCCACTCGACCCTCCCTCTCAGCACCCCCACCCCACACACTCCCCCTACAAGCATAACACTGGCATTGGGGGTGCCTAATCTTTCAGCATCACTACCTCATATCATTCTTGTAGTGTAGTGTGACCAAGTGGTGTTAAAGGTGATAGAGGACGTGCTGGCAGAGATATAAAATAAAGCATCTTGTGTCAAAAAAGTATGTAAACTGCCTTTTTAACATAAGATTAAGAGATCTGAAAAGGAAGCTCCGAACTGTAGAGAGAAGACAGCGAGCTTGATTGTTGTAGTGTATCAAGACCAATTGGTGTCAATGGTAGTAAAGGACGTGCTGCCAGATGTTTAAAATAAATCATCTTCTGTTTAAAGAGTATATTAACTCCTTTTTAAGTTAAGATTAGTTAAATATCAGTCACAGAAGCAACCAACTGTAAAGCGAGGAGAGTGACTGAGTTGGCGGCTTCAGAAGGTAAGACACAAGTGTAAGCGAGTGTTACTATAGCAACAGAAACTTGGGCTTGTGTCTTCCCTTCTGAAGCCGCTGACTTGCTCACTTTCGTCTCTCTCGCTACAGTCACTGGCTTCTTTTACAGATATCTAACTAATCTTAAATTTATAAAAAAGGAGTTTATGTACTTTTTCAATGGAAGATTACTAATTTTAAACCATTGGCAGCACGTCCTTTATTACCATTAACACCGTTCGGTCACTCTACACTACAACAACAGAACTCACTCACTCTCCTCTCCTCTCTCTACAGTCCATGGCTTCTTTTAAGGATATCTAAGTAATCTTAAGTCAAACAAACTCTAGTCAGAGATGATAAAGCTGCCCAGAGTAACTGTGGTGATTTTGTGTGGTGAGAGCTCAAAGTATGGTTTTACTCACTTTTGCTACATCTGAGCCTGCCGTGGTGAAGATAATGGCTCCAACAGACCTGAGCATGTGTAATAGTCACTCATGCACACCATGTTCCATGCACAGGAGCCTGCCGTGCACAAGACAGCAGCTCTGACAGATCTGCGCATGCGTGATACTCGTGCATACAGTTTGCTTTGGGCCATAACTTCTACAGTTGTGGAAAGCAATGCGCCGGGGGAGCTGAGCATCATGGAGGGGAGCTGTGTCCATGTAGTGCTGGGGAAGAGGAGACACCGCAGACCACAGACAACTTGAGCACTGTAGACAGGAGACCACATCACTGTAGGAGAATATGGACATCGGTTCTGCTTTTCTCCTACAGTGATGTGATCCTTAAATGACTGGCATGTTTTAGTCCCTCATTTTTCCTTTGGGGGCTATATTCAAACATGCTTGGGGCAGTCGCACTTTGCTCCAAACATGTTTGAGTATAGCAAATTTAGTGAACTGTGTTAATTTGCACTATGGAAAGAGACTTAAGGGGCAGCCTGATACCTTTTAATATGGGGCATTACTTTGTATTGGTTTTACATATTTTTAATATGCTTATATATAGGATCTGTCTGATTTTTGAACTATGTGTGTTAGAGGTTTGATTTTAACCGGTGGGTGATGAGTTCATAGACTAATTTCATACAGCAGACCTGCTGTTTCTAGTACATACACACACACACACACACTCCACAACTCGCTTTCAGACAGACACTTAAAGAGCAGGTGTTTTCTTCTAAGAAATAGACAAACTATTATTTTATCCATTGTATTTTGATGTGTTAGTAATTACTTTCTACTTTTCTAACAAAGTATGTGTTAGTGCAGTGAAACAAGCAGGTTTTTGTCTTAATGTTTCACACTGTTAGTAAAAAATAATTCAATACAATTCTGGTACTGTTATGACAGAAACTACCAGCTAGTTAGGAGCCGAATGTATTTCAATGAGAAACTAAATATATTTTTCTATCTTTTTCAAAATAAATAGATACTTCTTTTCGGTAACAAACTTTGCCCTTTGTATGTTTGGACTATTATGTTCCATCTGTATGACTTTACATTTTTTTTAATAATTAGCTTCTCTTTTTTTCTTCCCAAGCAAAATCTGGTTATGAAGAAACTGTCACATGCTAAATTATAACAAAAGATCACAGGTTATCAAAATCACACATTTCTATTAAATATACAGTTTTGCTTGTAGACAGTACTATTTCTGTATAAAAATCTGAAAACAGATTTGCAGTTTACCTTTCAAATACACTGCCAGCCTGGCCTGTAAACAGTTTCGGACTTCCATTGTATTCTTTTTTCACTAGCAGTTGACAAAATAAAAATAAAATGATGAAAAAGTAAGGAAGGAAACAAATAATAGCAAACTGAATTGTTGTAGCAAAGGGCCC
This sequence comes from Neoceratodus forsteri, assembly GCA_016271365.2. Classification (NCBI taxonomy): domain Eukaryota; kingdom Metazoa; phylum Chordata; order Ceratodontiformes; family Ceratodontidae; genus Neoceratodus; species Neoceratodus forsteri. The sequence goes on from CM057456.1 coordinate 347,981,306, forward strand.
CAAACCTTTATTATTCAAGGCTTACTAAGCACTTGCTATCAGACAATTTACTGCAGGAACATTCCATTCTGTGACATTTGTCCCATTCCCTCCTATGGATTTCAGGGATGTTTCCTCTTCTCTTTAATTGTATTTTTTAACCAATTGCTTCTCTAATCTGTCACCCTGATGTATAAAAGTTTTTTTTTTTCTGTCTAATATTGCTCTGTGGTCTTAAAAGGCAGCTCTTACAACAGATAAAATGAGTAAGAGAGAGAGAAAGAGATGAAATAAGAGTCCAGATGTAGTGCAGGCAGGTGGAAAGGAAATACAGCAGAAGACAGACAGAAACAGACCACAGCTTTAAATGAGATAAGCTGGACCAAAGCATTGATGTACACCCACTCTGAAACACCCAAGGGAAGAACACAATCATCATTTCCTGTTAATCCCCTCACTCTCTCTCTCCTAAAACGTCCCCAAATGCCTGCAGCGCTCTGCCCATGCAACCATAAAAAGGCAGTTTACATACTTTTTTTAACACAAGATGCCATGTTTTAAACCTCTTCCAGTATGTCATTTACCACTATTAGCTCCGCTCAGTCACACAAAGTATCTACTACACCAGGGCATCTATACCAAGGCGAACATCCGCCAATGACAAATGCTTGCTTTAACTGCAACATATTCCAGGCATACTACAGTTTCATATTCTGGTAAAATTGTTCAACTGTACTAGAATTTAAGTATTTCACAAGTACTTTAAATTGTTTTTTTCTCAAGGGAAAAAAGATGGCCACTTCATTTGGCTTAGAAGTAGCATTGTAAAAGTTGCAAAGAGTTAGGATCAAAGAAAGAACAAACATTGTAAAATGGATTTACTCATGGTTGTCAGATAGGAAACAAAGAATCAGTATAAGGGGTGTGTACTCTAACTGGGCTGAGGTATCGAGTGGGTTTCCACAGGGGCTCATTCTTCAGACCATGTCTGTTTAATATATACGTTACTTCCCTACAATATAATCATGACAAATTTTAGTTGACAAAACTTGCAGGTGAAGAGGTAAACACTCTTGAGGATACTAACATACTCCAGGATGCACTAAACTATATACAGGAATGGTGTGATAAACACAAATTATATCTCAATTTAAATAAATGCACAGTAATACATATGGGCAAAAAAATCCAGATATAAACTAAGCTTTAAATAATACTATCCTCAAGAGCATAATGGAACAAAAAGATCTGGGAATCACTGTAACTAATGATCCACAGTTTAAAACACATTGTACAACTGTATTTCAGAAAGCAAATACGGTGTTAAACTGCATTCTTAGACATATATCAAGTAGGGGAAGGAAGGTACTTGTAGGTCCTTGGTGAGACCAACATTGGAGTATTATGCACAAGTGTGGTCACCCTACAAGAAGACCAAAATCAATATGGTAGAAAAGATACAGAAAAGGGCCACAAGAACTATTAAAGGCTTAAATGGGGGAGGATTATGGATCTAGCTTGAGGGAGCTGAACCTGTACTCCTTGGGGTACAGAGGGATTCAAGGGCATATGTGTTTATTGTACAAGTCCCAGACAGACTAAGAACTATGGGAAAGCTTGGATCTTGCTTTTAGACACCAAATAAACAGCCCAAGAGCACACACTTTACAACTGGAAAGGGAATGATGTCATTCATTAAGAAGACAGAAATGGTATAGCCAGAGAGCGGTACCAATTTGAAATGCTATGCCCATGGAAGTAGTGGGTAGTTCATCCATGAACAACTTCATAACAAAATTTGATAAACATTTCAGGACCAAAGGGCCTCACTTTTTAGAATAAGTGAGCATCAAGGACAAAAGTCTATACACTCTGATAAAACCTATGAAACCTTTGAACCTATGAAATGATAGTAATGTATAAGTGATAAAGAGTTAGGATCAAAGAAATAATAGTACTGTGAAAGTGACAAAGAGTTAAGTTCAAAGAAATAATAAAATACATAGGACAGGATATTCAAGCTGCGCCCTGAAAGGGTGCAAGTGAATGCTTCTCGAACAGAGGTGTACTGAAGAGCTGAAGTGCTATATTCAAACAAGATGCATAATTGCACATCTCATCTGAATATAGCAAATGGTGAGGGTGTCAGAAATGGAAGCCACCGAAGATGCACCAGCACATCCTCCTGCACAATCTGAATACCTGGAATGGGAATGCATGGCGCATCTTGGGGATGCGCTGAGAGCAAATTCCAGATATTCATTCCTCAACATGCAAATGGGGCCATTAGGCGTGCAAGGCACAAATGGGGTAATTTGCATGTCATTATGTCCCCATTTGCATGTCCTGTGCAGGGATGCACCTGGCAGGATGCACCTGGCACCCTGCAACCCCTCCCCACCTAGTCCAGTGCTGTAGACTGTGTCAGATGTATATGTACTGGTAGCCTAGTGGCCCTCCTCCCATCCCTGAGTGTAAAATAAATATTACAATCCCTTCATCCCTGGTAGTCTGGTGGTATCCCCTTCCCTCCCTGTACCCCAATCGTAGTATCAGTTCTCATAATATAGTATGCCCTGGCAGTCAAGTGCCCCCCCCCATATCTAAACCCTGGCCATCTAATAAATAAATGTTTAAACTTTTCTGGTAGTCCAGTGGTACCCCCTCCTTCCTATCCATATAATAAATCAGAGCCTGAGCTTCCTTGGTAGCCTAGTGTCCCCACTCCTAGCCCCAAACCCTGTCCTTATAATAAATTAACATTCGAACTACCCTGGTAGTCCAGTGGTACCCCCCCCAGCCCCAATTGTAAATTAAAAAAACTATCCCCAGACCCCCCCTGGTAGTCTAGTGGACCCCCCACCCCTCCATCCACTAAGAACCCACAACTCACCCCGCTCCCCCATCCTAGTATGGCTATGCAGCTGGCAGGCAGCACAAACCACCCGCATACCTCCATGACTGCCCACTGACTGAACAATCACAGAACAGCATACACTATGCACTACAATACCATCACAACACTACCAATACCATTACAACATGATCAATGGTCTTGCAGTGTGTACTGTAAGCTTTCATTCATAAAGTTAGCTTGTACAAGCACGTGCTCATTCATCGATGTACTCAGTTGGGCTGCTGGCCATGGAGGAGAGGGGAGGGCTGTGCCGGTGACTTAATTAAGTGCAGGGGAGGAAGGCGGGGTAGGCGCTATACGATAAAAAGGGTGGGGGTCGGGGGTCCACTAGACACCAGAGGATGGGAATTTAATTTTTATTTAGGATTGGGGGTCCAGGGGAATGGGTAAAATAATGAGTTAACTGGGGGGGGACTTGTTTTATTCACTTTAGGCTGGTGATCGGCTTTGGGGAGCACTAGACAACAGGGAGAATTCTTTTTTTTTTTTTGTGTAACATTTTTATTTGCATTTCCAAACACTTACAACAAAACAAGTAAACAAATATAAGTCTCACTTCGCCATGGGCAAGGAGCCATAGAAGGCTAACAACTTTTCTACTTCATCACAGTATTTAGTATACATTTAGCCATTTTAAATACATAAAAAACTCAGCATCCAGTGGCGCATACTGTTTCCATTTCTAAAAAAAAAAAAAATCCTTCTCCCCCAACCCAAAAGCCAAATTAAACCAAAACCATATCATTAACTATTTACAATGATCCACATTCAACATCTCATAAATACTGCAGAGCAGTTAATAAGAATCCTCATTGAGTTACTAAGACATTGAGGATGTTAACACCTCAGTGCAGAGCAAATGTGTTATAAGGAAACTACTTGGGGTCAGATACCACTTCAAAGGACTCCATCCATTTATCTACAATTTTCCACCCTTCCTTCTCTATACCCTCCAGTCCTGCTGGGAAAGAGCCGAGAGGCGGGTTCCATATAACTCCAAAGATCTCTGCTCTTACTTGGATCTGATAAGCCCTCCTCTCCATAGCCAGAGCTGATGCTGCCAGGGCTTTCCATTGAGTGAGAGAGGGATCTTTTGCAGAAATCCAAGTGTTTAAGATACACTGCCTGGCAATTGCTAAGGCCACCCTTAACCACTTCCTGTGCATACCCCCATCGCCCCCCTCCACCCATTCAATTCCAAATAAGATATCTATCGGGTGCAATGATATCCCAGCCCCCACTTTCTCATTTAAAAACTCCACCACTTCCTTCCAAAAGCTCTGTAGTCGGGGACACCTCCAGAAACAGTGAAAATATGTGCCCACCTTCTTATTACATTGGGGGCATACTTCTGAGACCTCTGGGTGGCTTTTGTGGACCATGACCGGAGGGTAGAAGAGCCTGTGGACAAACTTGTAGGCTGACTCCTTGTATTTGTTTGATAGCAGTAGGCCCATATGCATTTCCACTATTAGCTCCCAATTCGATTCTGAAATCTCGACCCCAAGGTCCCTCTCCCACCGTACTCTCCTGCTCGAGCTATCCTCTATCAGACCTTCCCTCAGGATCTGCACTACGGCACCTATTATTCCTTTAGGGTTGCTCCGGGCCTTACAAATTGCCCCTTCCAAGTTCATCTGCCGCATGGGCTGAGAGCCTGGTTCCCCCAGCTTACGAGCAAAATCTCTCGCCTGCAGAAATCTGAATGTATGACTGCCCAGGATCCCCCATCTTGTCCTTAGCTCCTCTAAAGAGGAGACATGCGGGCCCTTGTACAGGTCCCTCATCCGCTGGATACCTTTTTCCTCCCATACCCGAAAGCCCTGGTCCTCCAGTCCAGGCAAAAAGAGGGGATTGCCACTCAGGGGAAGGAGTAACGTCTCTACCTTGTCATCCCCAACCCTTGCCCTTATCTGTTCCCACCCCACCAGGGCCCATTCAACCATCGGGCTGGGGCTTGGTTGGTGTGAGTATGCCCTTCTACCTCCCTTCCTCAGAAAGGCTGACAGCTGGCCTTTCACCCCCTTCCCTTCCAGGTCTAGCCAGCTTGCTGCCTCCGGGCACGCCACCCAATCTTTAATTATCCTTGCCTGTGAGGCTAAAAAATAGCTTTTAACATCTGGGAAGCCTAGCCCCCCTCTTCTCGTCTCTAATTTCAGTCTCTGTAGGCTGATTCTGGGCTTCTTCCCTTGCCAGAGATACCCGGAGAATCCCCTGTCCAGTCTCTTCATATCCTTTTTGGTGACACCTAGGGGAAGCATCTGTAAGTAATATAAAATCCTGGGCAGGATATTCATTTTTATGATGTTCATCCGGCCTAACCATGACACCGGGTATGCCCTCCACCTTTTCATGTCCCTTAGCACTTCCTCGATCATGGGTGTATAATTCAATCTATATAAATCAACTAATGATCTTCCAATACTAACCCCCAGGTATTTCAAGGCCCCTTTCACCTCCCGTAGCCCCCATTTTTGTAGGTCTACTGGCTGTCCTCCACCCAAGCACATTGCCTCAGATTTTGTCAAGTTTATTTTGTAACCAGAGAACAGTGAGAAGCTCTCAATTAAATCTAGCATAGCAGGTAGGGATTCTTCTATCTGACTCAGATACAAAACCATATCGTCAGCATATAGGGATAATTTATGCTGCCGCCCCCCCACACCCAGGACTCCCTTCACCCTCTCACATTGTCTGATGGCTGCAGCCAAAGGCTCCAAGGCGAGGTCAAACAGCAGAGGAGAGACAGAGAGCATCCCTGCCGCATCCCCCTAAAGAGTTCAAAGACTTGTGAAAGGCCACCATTCACCACCACCGCTGCTTTTGGTGACCGGTACAAGGCCCTCACCATGTTAAGAAACCCCTGACCAAGCCCATAGCGCTCTAAGGCCTCCATCATATATTCCCACTTGATCCGGTCAAACGCCTTCTCAGCGTCCAGGGCCAGAACTAGAGTGGACCCTGGACGCCGAGAGGAAACATGCACCACATTCAGCAGTCTCCGGACATTATGATATGAGTGCCTCCCTTTTATGAATCCAGTTTGATCTGGGTCCACCAGGCTAGGCATCAGTGTCTCGAGTCTGCCTGCCAGAACCTTCGCATATATCTTGGCGTCCACATTCAGTAATGAAATAGGGCGGTAGGCGGCACACTCCCTGGGATCTTTACCCTGCTTAGGGATCACACATATAGTCGCCATATCCATAGATGGTGAAGGACGCCTCCCTAGTGCCTCTATATCCTCCCAGAGCAGATCCACTACCTGATGGCCCACTGCCTTATAAAATTCAAGGGGAGCCCATCTGGGCCAGCTGCTTTGCCCGACCTGATACCCCTGATGGCCTTCCCTGTTTCCTCCTTCGTGATATTAGCCTCAAGGGCTTCTCTTTGCTGTTCAGACAGCTGCCTTAACCTAATCCCGTCCAGGAACTGTTCCATCTTGCCCCTAGTCCCTTCCACCTCTTTTTGATATAGCTTACTATAAAATTCCCGAAATCTTTCCCTAATGACCTGAGGGTCCCTCGTTACATTCCCATGCCTGTTCTTTATTTCCAGTACCCTGGCTTTCCCCCTTCTGCCTTTAATCAAATTAACAAGAAGGGGGCCAGGATTGTTCCCTCGTTCATAGAATCTCTGCTTCACTAGCCATAGTCGTCCCCTTGCCTGCTCCTCAAGCATATTATTCAGCTCTCCTCTAGCTGCCGCCAACTCCGGTTCACTGGCTACGACCCCTTTGAGTACCTGTCCCTCCAGTTCCTTAACCCTTTGGAGTAAGGTCTCACATTTTCTGTTTCTTTCTTTTTTGTACCCCGACACAAAGCCAATAATAGCCCCTCTCAGGTAGGCCTTCCCCGCGTCCCATAGAATCTGTGGAGAGGGAGCCGTTTCCTTATTCAGGTCTACATATCTCTTCATCTGTGCAGCCAAAAACTCCCTAAATTTCTCATTCCCCATCAAGTATGAGGGGAAGCGCCACATATTTAACCTCTCCCTTGAACCTTCCATTTCTATCGTCAGAGTGACCATGGCATGATCAGATATATGGATAGGTTCATGTTGCACCTCAACAACCTTTTGATACCACCCCCCTTCAATGTAGATATGATCTATCCTCGACCAGGTCTTATGGGGATTAGAAAAAAGGTATATTCTCTTATTTTTGGGTTCGCTGTCCTCCACATGTCTATTAAGTCAAGATCCAACAGACCCGCTCTCCATTCCTTTAAAAATTTGCCCCCTTTGCCCCTACCCTTCGAGTAGTCCATCACTGTGTCAGGGGTGCAATTGAAGTCTCCCCCCAGAATTAACCCCTTAAATTGTTCTTTCGCCATTACTTCTAACATATGCCTGTAAAACTGGGGCTCAGTGACTGCAGGGGCATATACACTACCAAACGTAGTCGGAGTTCCTCCCAGCACCCCCTCCACAAACACATATCTGCCTTCCCTCCTGTCAGACACTGTTCTGGTTACCTGAAAGGGGAGATCCTTGTGTATAAGAACTGCAACCCCCCTCTTACACGAGGAGAAGGAAGCTGCATACACTTCCCCTACCCAATTCCTGACTAACTTTCTATGCTCCGATGGAGTCAAATGAGTTTCTTGCAAAGGCCTACCTAGCGCTCAACCTCCTTAAAGCAGTAAAGCAGGGTCCTCTTGATAGGGACGATACACCCTGAACGTTCCATGACACTACTTTTACTTTAGGTTTGAGAGCCATCACCCTTGTAAACTTCTTTTACTCCTTTCCTTCCCCTTCTCCACTTTACTCTCGGCCTTCCTGTCTAGTAACCTGGTAACTTTTTCGTTTGACATGTGGATCAAATACAACAATATTTAACACAACAACCCCCAACCAACATATAACCCCACAACTTATTTAATATACTCCAAATCGAGCCCATACAAGGCGTGTAGACTTGCTGCCAATGTTCCCCAGAAGCAAAGCAGGGCTTGAACCATAGAAAAAATGAAAATTCTCTACATTCAACCTCCCCCAGGCAACTGAAAGACTTCTTTCCACCACGTAAATCCACATCCCACGCACAGACACATATGTCTCCCCCGCCCCCAGAGCTGTGGAACAACCTTTTAATTAAGAGGAAATCTGGGCGGTTCTTAGGGTCCCTGGGACTAAAAAGATTAAGAGCCCCGCAGTTTCACAGATCCCCTCAATAGTCCATAGTAGTTCCTTGTCCCTTTTTAAGCACCAAGCTCCTCCAGAGTGCCTCCACGACAGGATCGCACCATGAGGGTCCCCAAGTTGGGCCCGCACCCATATATCCACGCGCAGGCCCCCCCGGAGACCCTCCGTGCTTTTCCTCCAAAAGTCATGTCCACGTCCACAGTTTCATAAACAGTTCCATATGATGGGGTAGGATCCAGTCATAGTCATATAACTTGTAGGATATCAGACCCGAGTAAATCTCAAACATAAGAAAGTCAATCACCCGACCTCTAGTAAAACACTGCTAGCCATCACGCTCTCCGTAGGTTTATAAGATGAAAAGAGATGAACACCGGACACATCCCAGTCTACCCCATTTTCTTTTGGAGCTCTGTGACAAAACTCTTCACCTTTTCCACTTCCCAGAAGCTATAGGTGGCCCCTTCATGCTTGATTTTCAGTATGGCTGGGAACACTATGAACCAGTCCACACCCAGCCTCTGGCAAGTCGTAATCACATCATTAAATTCTCTTCTCTTTCTACCAATTCGAGGTGAATAATCTTGAGAAAGAAATAAACATACCCCCTCATGCTGAAGCTCAGGGAGAGATTTATAAACACGCCACATTTCCTGCCTGTCCTGATAATTATGGAAGCGTATGATCACTTGTCTAGGTGGCTGGCCATTCTGTGGTTTGGGCAGGACCGCCCGATGTGCTCGCTCTAGCTTCAACCTTCCTCCTTTTGGCTGCATTCCTAGGAGCTTGGGCAGGGTTTTGGCACAGAAGCCCAGGATATCGGGGCTTTCCTTTCCCTCTGGTAATCCCCTCAGTCTCAGATTATCTCTCCTTAGATAGTTCTCCTGGTAATCCAGAGCCTCCCTCATTTCGGCCACTTGTTTCTCCAGCTCGGTGATCCGTCTGCCCAGAGGGTTCAGTTCATCCTCTGCTGTCGCGATTCGGCCCTCCAGCTCCTCGACCCTCTTGTTCTGCCTCTCTGCCTGCGATTCCACCAGTGCGAGCCTCCCCTCGATTTTGTTCTCGAGGCTCTCTAACTTGGGCGCGAGTGCTGCCATGAGCTGATCTTTCAGCTCGCGCCCCAGAGCCGACATCTCTGCTGCCGAGAGGGAGATCGGGCCTGCATAGCTCATTGCAGGCCCTGTAGCGGCCTTTCTACTGCCTTTGGCCGGTGTTTTTTGAGTTTTCGCTGCCGTGGTGACCACAAATTCATCCATTCTGCCTTCCGATGCGGCTCGGGTACGGTAATGGGTGTCGGTTGCAATTATTAGGCGGTTTTTCTACAATAATTAAGCCCGACGGAAGGAGCGCGAAAAAGGCATGTCCTCACTCCATCTCGCGGTCACGTGACCCCAGGGAGAATTCATTTTAATGGAAATTTGGGACAGTAAGTGGCTGGGAGGGGGACCACTAGCCACCACCAGCAGGGAGATAATCTGCAGCCGGTGAAATTTTGAAATTTCGAAAACAATTTCACACAGTAAAATTACTGATTTTGCTGTAATATTGTGGGCAAATTTTTATTTCGCAGCTTCTCTACATGGGCCATAAGGCTTTTACCCAAGGCCTCTGTCCTCCAGTTCACTGATACTGTCCACTCTGGAATGGGTCAGGAGCTTGTCACCTCTGCCATTTTTGTTGATGTAACCAAAGCTTTTGACACTGTTGCCCATACCATTCTCCTGGACAAGCTTCAGTCTGCTGTACTCTCTGCCTCTTCAGTGGAGTGGTTCTACTCCTACCTTGAGGGCAGGTTTTTAGCGGTCCATACTGAAGGCTCCCCCCCACCCACTCCCAGTTAAATAAGGCATTCCCAAAGGGTCTGTCCTTGCCCCAATTCTTTTTTCCATTTTTCCAAATGACCTCCCCTCTGCCCGCTTCTCTGTGTCCATTCAAATGTATGCAGAGGATGCAGTCTGGCTTCTTTGCCTCTGACCTGATAAACCAGCCCCGACTGGACTTTAACACTGCTTCCAAGAAATCGATTATGCCTCAATGCAAAGAAAATAGTCTCTATGACCTTTGACATCAGGTCGAGAATTGGTAGAGTTCACCCATTTCTTCCTTTCATACTCTTGAGGGTGCAACTACTGAAGATGTCTCATCTTTCAAGTACCTCAGGGTCTGGTTGGATCACCACCTTGACTTTTCTGTTCATGCAGATGCAATTCACAAGAAGCTCCTTCCCAAACCTGGAGTACTTTACAGAAATAAGTGAAACATTCCACTTCCTGTTGGAAGAGTTATCCTTAAGATGATTTTCCCCAATTTTGACAATGGAGACATTGGACTCAATTTTCAAAGAGCCCTTCAGCTGGCACAAGCTGTGACAGATGGCAGCTTGCATCAAAGTCTGGTGTGCCAGGGACCCTGCACCCAATTCTCTATCAGGTAGGGTCCCAGCTGCAAAGTCCCATGGTTTGTGGCAACCCTGACCATGTGTCAAGCAGTGGGGAGGCTGGGCACCACTCTACCATGTCCCTGGTGGCAAGCATTACCCCCCCAGCCCTGATCTCCCATTAGATGATGTAAACACCCTGATCCCTGATGTTGCTTCTCATAATATTAATAAATACATCCCCCAACCTGCTGATTTAGTGGCCCCCTCTCCCTGTTCCCCAATATTTCCCCTCATTATATTAATAAATGCACCCCCGACCTGATGGTCTAGTGGCCCCCCTCCCCAAGCCCCGATGTCCTGAAAATATAGAAATAAACCCTCATGCCAGTATAGTGGCCCTCATCCCCAATCCTTGACATTCCCAAAGTTAATGTATCCAAAATAACCCTGGTCATCTAGTGGACCCCGACCCAGCAGTGCCCTACCATCCCACTTTCCCCTATCCCATAACGAAGCAGGTAACTGGCATAGTCCATCACTCACCACCATGGCCAGCCACCAACTGAGCTCTCAATGAGCACATACTGTATATAGTATGTGCTCAGTGAGCTATCAATCACTGAGTGTGAACTATAATAATATAATAATATGTTTTATTTGTATAGCGCCTTTCAAAAAACCAAGGCGCCTTAATAATTAATATCACAGTATCTACACAGAACATCTCAGAGTAATAATACTGATAACATCCTTTAGTTAATCACCAAAAGCTTGGTTCCACAAGTACGTTTTTAATGCTTGTTTAAAGCCCTCTATGGTCAAGCACTCATGTAACTGATGAGGTATTCCAAAGGGTAGGGGCAGCATACATAAATGTTCTCACCCCAGAAGATTTCAAACATACCCTTGGAATCTCTAGCAACCCCTCGTCAGCTGAGCGGAGCAATCGCCCAGGGCAGTGGGCACCAGAAGCTCTTTCAGATAGTCTGGGCCCTGTCTGTGTAGGGCTCTAAAAGTCAGAAGACCGACTTTAAAGGTGATCTGCCACTGAACTGGCAGCCAGTGCAGTCCACACAGCACTGGTGAAATATGACAGGACTGAGATGATCCTGTCAAAAGCCGTGCTGCTGCATTCTGCCCTAGCTGCAAGTGACAGATTTCCACCCCAGGTAGCCCTAGGTATAAGGAATTGCAATAGTCCAAACATAAGGTCACAAAGGCATGGATCAAAGTAGGAAGGTCATTGGATGGAACAAGGTGCTTAATCCTGGAGATATTCTTCAGATGGTAAAATGAGGATTTAATGACTGCTGACCCCTGCGAATGTAGGGTCAGCCTCTCGTCAAAGATTACTCCCAGGTTCCACACCCATTCAGAGGTCAAGAGTGGTACACCCCAAGGTAAAGACCAGAGGGTGAACCCCCACTCAGCCCCCTGTCTGGTGACCCGGATCCACAACCAATACCTCAGTCTTATCAGGTTCAACTTTGACCAACTGGCATCCATCCACTCCTGGATTTCAGTGAGGCAGCTAGTAAAGACCGAGACAGCTGTATCCTGGTTGGGGGAAAAAAGAAAGGTAGAGCCTGGTATCATCTGCATAACAGTGAATCCTCAACCCATACCTCCTTACAATGTCTCCGAGGGCAGCATATACACTGTGAACAACATGGGGGACAGCACTGAACCCTGAGGGACCCTACATGATAGGGGGACTGGGTCCGAGGAAAAAACCCTGGACACCACCCTCTGAGATCTTCCTGTGAGGAATGATGTAAACCACTTGAGGACTGTACCCGACGGTCCGCAAATGAACCTCAGGTGATCAAGCAGGACCCCATGGTCCACAGTGTCAAACATTGATGAGAGATCTAGGAGGACCAGAATAGAAAGGCTCCTCCCATCTCTAACCATCTGGAGATCATTGAGCACCTGAACCAGCACTCTCTCAGTACTATGCTTCTTTCAAAATATGGACTGGAGGGGTTCATAGATGTCATGGATGGTCAAATGGTCCTCCAGTTGTGAGACCACTACTTTCTCAATCACCTTTCCCACAAAGGGAAAATTAGAGATTGGTCTGTAGTTTGCAAGGCAATCTGGGTCCAAAGAATCTTTCTTCAAGAGTGGTGTCATCACTGCCTCTTTCAGTGAGTTTGGAAACTCACCTGTCTCCAAGGAGCACCAGACTATCCGAGCTAGGACTGGACCGATAACATCAGTAGAACCCAAAATCAGGGAAGTAGGTCCCGGGTCCAAACTGTAGCATGTAGGGTGCACACTCTGGATGATCCGCATGACATCCATGAAAGCCGGTCGGACAAAGGTACTCCAAGAAGACCGAGGATAAGTAATCCCACACTGATCCAAAACAGCACCCATAGAGTGTGCTGAACGGCAAGCCAATCTGATGTCAGCCACCTTATTTGCTAAAAATCGAGCAAGGTCATCGCACTCTTCTTGTGAAAAGGCTTTCTGGACTTGTAGACAGGCTGGGTTGCACAGTCTGTCCACAGTTTGGAACAGCTGAGCAGGTCAATTTTGAGCAGCCGCAATCTCCCCGGACAGGAACTCTGCCTTCTTATGGGAGATTGCGGATTGATAGATTGATGGACCATTATCAAGCCTAAGGTAGTTGGCATCAAGAGTGGATCTCTGCTAGCAATGCTCTAACCTTCATCCCAGTCGCTGCATCTCCCTCCGAGTCCCATCAAACCATGGGGACTGATGGTGAAGGGAGAGAAGATGAACATGGACAGGAGCAGTGACGTCCATGGCCGCCGCAATGACTGAATTATAAGCCACCACAAGGGCCTCTGGGTCACTGTTTGCCTCTGGGAGGGCCGAGAGATCCAGCACCACCATTAGGCCTTGAGAATTTATATCTCACAAAGGGTGGTACCATATCATCTCCACAGGGGTAGGCCTACATAAGGGGGTGCTAAAACTGAACCCCATGGTTTAGTGATCAGACCATCCAACTGGTTCCACCCCAAGTCGGAGGTCTCAATCCCCAGAAGGAAGACTAAGTTGAGAGAGTGACCATGATTATGAGTAGCAGTAGTAACAACCTGTGTAAGGCCCAGAGATGTCATCAACTGAAGGAAGTGCTGGCCAAATTGTGAGAGTTTGTCGTCGACCCATCCGTTGAAGTCGCTAAGGACCATCAGCTTGGGCGACTCAAATGCCATGCTGATGACGAAGTCCACAACTTCCTGGAGGAATTGTTTCTCATCTCCTGGTGGATGGTAGATGAGAATGATCCTACAACCTACACCTGCTACCACGGTACACTCAAATGACTCAGTCTCCCCAACTGGTACATTCATGAGGTTAAGTTCAGTCTTAAAACAGACCGCTACCCCCCCCCACACAATGATCCAATCTCTGGCGGTGTATCTCCAAGTACACGGCCAGAATTGTAGCCCCAAAATGGGACCAGAGTTCTCATCCAGCCAGGTCTTGGTGATGCAAGCCAGGTCCACTGACTCAACAAGATCTGCAATGATTGTAGTCGTGTCTTAATGGACCTAGCATTGCATAATACCGCCCGAGTTGGATGAACCTCTCAGGCCACCCAGACTATCTGCCTACCATCATTTGTAGTGTCCTTGGGTATGGAAACCAGGCATGGCAAACCACGTTCTGGGTTCCATTTCACCACAGGGTGTCTCCTGGATCTCACTACCACAATGCGGTGGCCCACCTCATTCATCCTCTGCTGTTCACACCTCCACACCCTCCTCCATCCCCTCTGCACAATATCCAGTGCCCTACAGTGCAGGTATCTTGTAAACTGAAGTGCGGGGAAGGAATGGAGAGTGTGAAGGGTGGAGGATGAATAGCACATGACCGTAGGGGCATGACTCCAACACATTTTGGTAACCCAGACAACACTCTTCAAACTATCCAACTGTGAATTACAAAACCAGAACCTAAAATAATAAAAATAATAAATATCTTTAAATTCAACTCCCCCAAACAATAAAACATAAAACTCATCTCTCTAACAACACATACCTACAATCTAAGACTCTAAAACAAAAATAACTCCAAATAAACAAACAATATACAAAATTAAATATGTCAGATATACACAGTTGGTACAGACAGGGAGGGTAGGCTAATAATACATTAAACCATTTAGGAGTTTCAAATGTCCAAATCCCAATGGTCCTCTCACCACCAGTAGGAATGGACAATTCTCTTGGGAGCTCACACCTCCCAGAGCCAATAGATTGAATAGTCTTAGAAATATTTCCAAAAATGAAACCGAGTAAACCCCAGTCCTCAAGTACTTTCACTACTGGAGTCTGGGGAATTGCTATTCAACACTCTCACTGTCGACAAGTAAAAATAAAAGCAGTCTGACTGCAATTCAGGAGAAAAGGAGTGGGGTTCCAAAATTCCTCTGACAAGCCTCTTCAGGATCAGTCCCAACTCTGAGACCAGTGCCAGCCAGACAAAGCTGACCTGGCGGATGGTCTCCAGCTGTAGCAGCTACCACAGAGTTCCCCGCTACAACCCACCAACTGATAGGCCCTCCCAGGGAACCCTAGGGATCGACTCTCACCACCGACTCCCCGGTGGATAAGACCATAAATCCCCGTGCTGCCACAGACCTCCACACAACCTGCCAGACAGATCAGGGAAGCTCAGCTGGTCCTTAATCAAATTGCTGCCATCCCTAAATCCACCGTATAATCCAACAGCAATTCATCCGCAACCAAGTCCAGTGGGTCTTCAGCTTAACAGCCCATAAACATGCATAGCAAACAGCGAAAAAAACAGTTAAACTTATGTCCCAAACCCAGGGGCGTTATCCAACTCAGCCCCGCTCTCGACCAAAAACCCCTTGGTCCATATGCACAAATGCCTACCGACAGACAGAAGGCAATCAATGGCAGGTTGAGCCCCTCTCAATGAAACAGAACAGTATAATGAGCCTTCCAACAAACAGAAGGCAGTCAATGGTGGGTTGAGTCCCTCTCAGTGGAACAGAACAGTATAACGAGCATCTTCATACTCACAGTCTCAGCTCCTTGCTCCAGAATAAGCATGCAAACAGGCTGACAGAGTCCAGTCGGTAGCAGAAGAGAAAAGGTCACATTCGAATCCCAGACCCAGTCCCAGAGACATTCTCCAGCTCTCCAGCTCACCGCACATTCTCCAGCTCATCACACTTACAGCACTTCTCAGAACAAAGCAGGACAGAGTAGAGGGTAAAAAGAATATGACCCTCACTCAACTGTTCAAATATTAGCAGACAAAACACATCCAAGGAAAGCCAGAATGAATGGTCAAACTTGATAAAACCGAAACACTTAGAACTATTAAAAATGTAGATTAAAACACGCAAAACTGTAGAGCAAAACAGCTCATAGCACCCCCAGCCTGGCCATCTTTCTGAGTATGTGTTCATTCAGGGCTCAGTCAGTGGATGGCCGTGGTGGTGAGTGGTGGGCTGTGCCAGTCGCCGGCTCCATTACTGGATTGGGGGGAGCAGGGTGGTGGGGTACTGCCAGGTGGGGCATCCACTAGACCATCAGGGTTTTTTTGAATACATTAATTTTGGGGACATTGGGAGAAGAGCCACTATACCACCATGAGGGTGTTTATTATTAAATTTCTGTGGACATCAGAGATTGAGGTGGGGGCCACTAGACTACCAGGTCGTGGGGATGTATTTATTAATATTATGAGTGGCAACATCAGGGATCAAAGAGTGGGCTAATAGACCAATAAGTCGGGAGGATGTATTTAATAATACAATGATGGACAACATCAGGGATTGGAGAGGGGTGCCACTAGACCACTATGGGGGAATTTATTACAATAATGTCAGAGACATCAGGGTGGTGACTGTCACATTGCTGCTACCAGGTCAACTCTCCTTGTGGTGAAAAAATTTTAAGTACCCTTAGACCAGCCCTGGCTGGTCTAAGGGTACTTAGAAATGTCACTACTGGGGGAGTTCTGTGAATCACTATTCAAGGGATTTGGCAGCCTGTGTCTGCCTCAAGATCCTGGCACCATGCTGCAGCCCAGTGGGTGGCGCAAGGGAGGTGCAAGCCTGTTACTTGCAGGCTGCATGCAGCAGACCAACCTTAATTAAACAAAGAGCAAAAGATGTGGCACTCAGACAGTCGCAGTACAGAATCACACTGCACAAGTTTTTAAATTTCAGACACAATTATGTTTATTTAAAGCAAATCTTACAGCACAAACCCTGGTGCTTGCCCCTGTGCTTTGGCTCTCCCAGCCTTCTTTTTGTTTTTGCAATTTAATAAACTTTATTGTAAAATAGATAGAAAAATACAAAAATACAGAAGCAATGAATACAACACATCATCATAACTACCACAATACATCCTTCTACAAAAATAAATCCAGAAAGAAAATAGAGACAAAAAGTGATATTAAGCAACCCCATATGACTCCATCCCACAACTCTTCCCCCACTGAGCCCTACTCCATATCCTACCTCTCCTCCCACCCATGCAGGCTCTACATAACAACTATACCAAATATCTTGTAAGTTCTGGGAGCCAAACATCTACTAAATTGTAAGGAACAAGTACATTGTCTACCCGTCTTCTGTAGATGGTAAACAATGAAAAGTAGAAGTGTGAAAAATCACAGCTTCCCAGCACTAGTGAGAAAAAGGGTGCCTAAAAGGTCTTAAATTTCAATAGGGTCTGATTATGAGTAGCTATTGCCCTTTCTACGTTTAAAACACTGAAAGCTTCCTGGAGCCATTCAGCCCCAGAAGGCAATTGTATATCTTTCCAGTGTCTCATTAATAGTAGTTTGGTCACCCCAGCAATGCAAGCTATATAAGTTTTATCTAGTTTAGAAGTGATCTGAGTATAATTACCCAGGATACAAATCTCAACTATGAAATAATTGGAATGGCCAAAAAGAGGGCAGGACCAAAGAGTGAATTATATGCCTATAGGCCACCACCTTCAGGTATGTCCAAATCATATGTAATAAAGTTCCCTCCTCCTGAGAACATCTCGGACATATAGGGTCCGATATCCCGCCCATTCTGTGTAGTCTAGAAGGGGTGAAATATAAATTATGCAAGACATTAAACTGGAGTAAGCAAAGCCTATCTTGCTTTAATAAAGCATACCCATTTCTCCAAATGCTAACCCAAACCTCTGGAGGATAATTTAATTCAGTGCTTTTTGAAAGTAAAAGGCAACTGAGAATAACTTCACCCAAGTAAATTTGTTAAGTTATCTGTACAATTTAGAAATTGATTCAGTTTGAATGGCTGTGAGAGAAAGGGCAGTAAATATCAGACCCGCCTCCCGGTGCCAAGGTGAAAGACCTGAAAACTGAGAAACACAGTGTCATAACTGAGCATACTGAGCACAAGCTGAGCAACAGCTTAAAAAATCTGGTTCAATTTCAGTTGGCATCCATCTATCCCCCTCCCCTGGAATGAGGCTGAAAATAGGCAAAAAATTATCAAGTCTTCCTTCCTGGTCAACAAAAACTAAATAAATAAATACTGGAAAATGTATCTGCCTGGAGCTGAAATTTCCCTCTAAAGGCATCAAAAGACACAAAGGAATTATTTTCTGTTAATTCCTCTAGAGCAGTTAATTCCACCCCATCCGTCTATTTGGCAGGAGTGTTTTTTTCTTTATCAATTAACAAATGTGCATTGTTAAATAGGGGTTGGCTAAGATTCAAAAGTATGGCATAATTGGGAGCTCTCCCACCCTTCTAAGGGGGCTCTAACCAAAGAGAAATGTGCTGAGTTTTATAGTCCATTCTTAATGACATCACAATCAATTAATACATTTTTAGTGTTTTTCTTTAAGGTAAATTGATAAAATTACCTTTTGACCTCCCACTTCATCATGAACAGAAATTATTTTTTGAGAAAAAAAAACTATAATTCAATAAATCAAACATAGCATACACACACACACACACACATATCATATCTTGGTTTTTATACTTTTTCTTAAAAACCTAATATAAAAAAGAATAGACTGATATCATCTCAGTTATTAAATGTCCAAGTGTCCAAGTCAAATGCATGAAGAGGAGCTTGATGTAGGATCCAAGATGGCAGTCTAATGGTCAATGCCAAGAGGAGCACATAAATGCTGCCACACTCCCTAAAGCTACAGAATAAGTGGAGCTAAAACAATAATAATTAGACTGCAGTTGGTACGTTGTTAAATCCTCTCTCAAAGTTACAGGAAAATATATCAATCATGTTGGCCCTGCTGGCATTATAGCTGTCACCAAAGTGAGCTGTACATTCCATTGGAACACTGGTGCAAACCTGTTTGTAATGCCACTGTAAAGGTTGTATTTGTAGAGCATAGTCCTCTTAACCACACAACCTTATTATTACTGCCAGGTCAAAATAAAGTCACCAATTCTGTCAAAACTGCCTAACAGAGGTGTTACAGTGGCAAATGCCAAACAGCATGTCCAAACTGGTCTGACAGACTTGTAAGCTTCTTGAGCAGTCAAACATGACAGCTACAGAGAGAGGGGGTAAATGCTCTAAAAGTAAAAATCAGAATTCTAAACCCCAGAATATTCAGTCCAGAGATAAAGCACCACAAATGTGGCTACAACAACAACAATTGAATGTTGGTATATCACAACTTAAACCACTGCTCTCACCCGTTCTGGAATCTCCAAAGGGGACTGAAACACTGAATACCATGAAATCAGAGACAGAACAAGAAATTAAGCTTGAACAAGACTCCAATGAAACCATCAACTCCACTACCAGTCACAAAACAGAGATAGAGAAGTTACACTACAGCAGATGAAGAGGAAGAACTGGATCCGGACAATGAATGTCTAATGACAATTGAGGCAAGTGAATCCAGTTTCTCTGCTAAAAGGTCAGAAACAGAGCTGGCAAATATGGATTCTAATGGAACTAAGGTGCAGGGGTAGGAAAAGAATTATAGAGAGGATTCAGAAATGCAGGTATTATAACAAGCAGTGAACTTGAGTGGCTTGAATTCTGCAGCTAAGCAAGCAGACCTCAATGATACAGTATTAATACCCGACCCGAAGTTATTTTTGAAATGTTTACCCAGCTGAAAGACGAAATTAAAAAAGACATAAAAGATGGCTTTGCATCAGTTACAACTGCATTGTCACAACTTACAATCTCAATTTTTGAACTCAATGACAGAATGCAGCAGCTCAGTGTTAGGGAGGACACAGTAGAAAGCAAAGTGGGTCAGCTAGAGGATAAAGTGAACCCTGTTACAATAAAAGTTAATGCTCAAGTTCAAGCTATTCAGAAATTGAAATAAAAAATAAATGGAAGACCTCTCAAGAAGACATAATATTAAACTAATTGGGTTTCCAGAAGGTCTTGAAAGAAATATGGACACTGTGACTTTTTTTTGAGAAAAATGATTACATTAGCCTTAAACAAAAAATACACAGAAGATAGTATCATGCTCAATTGAGCTTATCAAGGGGGAAGGGGATGGATGGATAATGGTGCATCAAATAGAAAACTGAGGCCAGTATATCTGAAACCACATCATTTCATGAACAGAGAACTGATATTGAAACATGCCACAATTAATAAAGGCTTAGTTGCAGATGGGGTGAAGTTCTCTGCATATCCAGACTTCAGTGCTGTAACTATTTAATTATTGAATTTTGTTGACCCGGTAAGCCCACTGGGTCTAGAATTCCCTTTTCAGGGGTGACCGGGGGGGGGGGAATACAGATGGTAACCAACTGAAACTGAACCTGACTAAGCTGCTGGTGGCATTCTTACTGAATGGGGGAAATTTGTCCAGGACACCGGGGAGATTCCCCTACTCTGCTTCCTGTGAGCAGAGGGAGCCTTTTGCTGGTGACTCCAAGATGGCTGCTGTTCCAGATCCTGGTGGAGGTGGTGGAAATCCTGCAGAAGGCAGGGGAGCTATCCTTACTGATATGGAGACTGAGAACGGAGTGGTGAAGAGTTCTGCTGTATGCACACAGCGGGAGCACTTTCAAGAAAGCCGCTGAGAATACCGCACTATGGGAGAGGCAGAAGCCATAACGAAACACAACATGGAGCTTATGGATGCTGTTACAGTTCAGAATCAGGAAGTTGGTGGCCCAGATGATTTGCAGGATGGCGAGCGGTGCACAGAACCTCTGATTGTGGAGGAGGAGGGTTCGCTAGTTCCTGGTGCGACTAGGATGCCTTTCCAAGCAGAGGAGGAACGTAGAGCTACGTGGAAGTTAAAGGCGACATCAGAGAGCTTTCCAGCCAGGGACTGGAGCAAGGAGACCACCCTGCTTGATGCAGGCTGGATGAGAAAAGATGGTAAATGGATTCCAGATGCTGAATGGCTCACTTTTTCACCAGAGGGCATGGCTGTTCAGGAGTCTCCAGGGCCAGTGCAACCTGATGAGGTGCAGATGGAGGCAGGTAGTGCTGCTGGTGGTGAGCCTTTTTTTCATGTTGGGACAGACTTTGGGGCTGCTTCTGGGTCATCGGGTGTTCCCCCCTTCCTCCCCTCGGAGGGAACAATTTAATAAAGGTCCTCGCTTTTCGGATCTATTTCATAACAATCATTTGGAACAAGCCCCCAGATGGTATGCTGTTCACCTTAGGTATGGGAGGGCTTCCGGAACCACCTGACTGTTTCTTCGTGGCCCACAGGCTACTCAGAGGATTGATGAATTTCCAAGCATCAGATATCTATGCCCTTTTTAACATTCGAGGGGAAGAAACATTTGATATCAGTTTCAAATCCTTTGTAGGACTTGATAAATTTTGGCAAAAATATGATTCCCTCAAAACAACCCCTTTGTGGACTCCTGCTTTGGGCAATTCCTATTACAAAATCACTGTTTAAAACTGTTCATGTTATGTTTTGAAATGAAGGGGTAAATGTGGGGGATATTTTGTATTGGCTTGAAAGTAAATGTACTGTCCTGGGTACTCCTGGAACTGTCATTGATGGGGAGGGCATTTGGACAGGTGGTTGGAGGTTTAAAATAAAATTGCGTATTGTGGGGGATTTGGTACAACATATTCCAAACAGTTTTTCCGGGTAGGGATCGAGGTGTCTGCTTTTACCCTGGTCAACCCAAGGCATGTTACAAATGTGGAAGCCCACGTCACCTTAGCAGTGCTTGTGACAAAATCAAATGTGCCTTATGTGGGGAACTAGATCATGACAGTTATACATGTCGCAATGTTTTTCGCTGTAATTTGTGTGATACCCAGGGTCATGCATACCATCAATGTCCATATGCTTGCCAGAACAATTCTGGTGGGTTAGATAAAGAAACCTTGATTTTGGATGCACAAGGCCACTTTAGACCAACTACAGAGGAAGCGGTCTTCACTGACCCCAATCCTCCTGGTCCAGACCACATGGGTTCACCTCCCCCTGCAGGAGATGCATCTGATTCTTCTGGTATACCTCCTGTTGTTGTCCACCCACAGGAAGGTCAGGAGTGCTTGACCCTCTGGTGCTCGTAACTGCCCCCCCATCTGCCCTGGAGTTTCAGGCACCTCATCCAAAATGAGTGACACGATCGCATGCCAAAAAGCCCCTTACTACTATGCATAATACTTTTCAGGTTCTGCAGGATGTAGAAGGAGACTCTGAATCTGATTTATCAGTTGCCTCAGGGGTCTTATCTGGGATGGAGTGTGATGAGGAGGGAGGACCCGAATTCTTGGCATCTAAAAAGAAGTCGGGACGAAAACGAAAAAAAGACAAAACTTAGTTAATGCACACTGGCTTTTTTGTCAATAGCTTCCTTGAATTCTTGTAGCTTCAAGAATTCAAAAAAATGTCTAGGGCTTTTGCACTTTTGTAAAACCTTACCTGCAGATATTTTTCTGCAGGAGACACATTTTTCTACCCTTACTGATGTTAATTACACCAAAAAATTGTGGCGTGCAGGACTCTCTTTTTGATCCTTTGGCTCAGACGTTGCAGATGGAGTAGGGGTACTATTTTGTCATCCTTTCGTTCAAGTTACTGGCTTGGTTGACATAGTCCCAGGGCGGGTTCTACTCCTAGACTGTGTTTGCCGAGGGTTTTTTCTCCGGGTCATTAATGTTTATGCACCTCAGGTTAAATCATCCAGGGTTGCTTTATTTTCTGACGTGCAACAATATTTGTCTACCCCTAGGCATGTCATTCTGAGAGGGGGGTGGGATTTCAATTGTGGATTGGATATTAAGTTTAAAGATCACACGCAGCGTAAGATATATTGTGATTCTCATGCCTTGTTTAAATTATTGTCGACAGCATCCTTGACAGATGTTTATAGAACATTAAATTTGAATCCAGGATTCACTTATAAACGTGGTAATCTTGCAACATGGATTGATTTTATATTTTCTTCCAGATTTTTGTTACCTTATTCTTTTTTTTTTTTGGCCCCATGTGAATTCTTGGATCATTTCTTGTTACAGGCAAAATTTTCCTTAACTAATATTCCACTGGCTTTTCTGGCCTTGCCAGCTAGGTAGAAACTAAACCCGACAATCCTTGCCACTGAGCGCTATCAGATATGTTTATTTCAGGCTTTTGATAATCGGTGTTCGATAGCTGAGATGTATGATTCCTGGGGGGGATCGGTGGATGGACACTAAAATGGAATTTCAGCCGGCCTCAAAGACACATCATTGTGCTACCTAGTCCGCAGATTACCTTGACTACTTAAAACTCAGAGCACAGTTCTATAAACTACTGTCACGGTCTTCTGGCAAGGCATGCAAAATTCATGAAGACTTATCCTATGGGCTTAAGTCTTCACCAAGTTCAGATCCTTATTCAGCATGCAAACAAGCTTTGGATAGTAAACTTATGGGGGGTCTTTATGATTTTCAAGGGGTTCTATGCACTGCAGACACCGACATGCTACATATAGCAGGGAACTTTTTGCGATCCCAACATGGTACAGTTTTTCAGTCCACCATTTTATGAGAGGATTTGTTTACTTTTCATCCACCTACCATAACTACCTCTGACTCTTATTCTAGATGCTCCAATAACACTGGCCAAGGTTAAATCAGAAATAGCACACTTAAAATCTGGACTATCACCTGGTCCAGATGGTTTAATTAATGAACTATACAAGCTCATGGCAGATGACATCAGTGTCATCCTGACTTCAGTTTTTAATGAGATTCTGGATTCTTCACGTATACCGGCTGGTTTTCGGATGCTTTGACGGTTTTTTTATTTAAAAAAGGGGTTAAGCACTGTATTGAGAATTGGAGGCTGATCTGTTTATTAAATACAGATTACAAAATTTTTTCCGCCATCCTGTGTCATCGGCTTCAACAGGTTGCTCACTTTTTAGTACACCTGGTGCAAACCTGTTCTATCCCAGGGAGACATATTCAGCAGAATTTGACTCTATTATGGAACGTGTGTGAGTTCAGGAGCTTAGGAAAACTTTCAGGGTATTTACTTCTCTGGATCAGGCAAAAGCCTTTGATAAGGTGGCACATGGGTTTTTATTCGATGTTCTCCGACGATATGGGTTTTCTGTTAAAACAAGAACCTGGGTGGCACTTTTATATAACAACGCTCACAACTTCCCAATTGTAAATTGTTTGGTGGGGGAAGGGATTGATTTTTATAGAGGAGTGCGCCAGGATTGTCCACTCAGTCCCTTACTATATACCTTTGTTTTGGATCCTTTGGTTTGGGAAATCCTTCATCTTCCACACATTCGAGGCTTAACTCCATCTCTGGAGGTTCCACCTCAGTGTTTAGCGGTATATGCGGATGATATGTGTTTCATATCAAGGATGTAACAGAAGGACTAGCTACATTACATATAGTGGAACGTTTTGGTTGGATTTCGGGAACGTCCGTAAATTATGAGAAAAGTGCTGGGTTTTTTTTTTTAGGCAACGGGGTTTCTGTTTCCATGATTGGACAGATAACTGTTTCTTCGGGGCCCATCAAGATCTAGGATTTATTTTTGGTTCTGGAGATTTAAATGATATTAATTGGCAATCATGTATTGAAATAAGAGAAAAGAAAGTACAATTGTGGAAAAACTGGTCATTTTCTAAACAGAAACGTGTATTAATCTTTAAAAATTTTTTACTTCCCGTATTTCTTTATTTGAGTTCAGTTTTTCCTTTACCTAGGAATCAGGAGACCCGTTTGTATAGTATTTTTTTTTTCAAATGTTGTGGGGTAGCAGATTGAACCCAGTCAAACGAGATTTTACTTATCTTCCAATTAAGCCGGGAGGTCTAGGAATGATTAACCCGGTAGTCTTTTATTTTTCTTTTTTTATTAAAACTACTTTTCAAGAACAGTCGACCGCAACCTGTCATCCATGGGATACCTGGACTATGGCTTTTCTCCAGGATTTCTTCTCAAAGTGGTCTACTTTAGCACCTATTGTGAAAATTAATTATAAAGTTCCCTCTTTTTTGCCAAGAGTGGTAACTAAGCTTCATGCATGGAAGGTGGTTAAAGATGAGGTTTTTCCGCTTACTCGGAAGGGTCTTTATCAATATATAATGTCCCAGAATTTTTTTGTTCAGGTGGATTTTCCCAGGTGTAACCCCTCGAAAATACCACTAGCTCTTAAAGTTCTCACGGATGGGAGGATCCAGGCTCGGATGTGGGATATTACATGGTTAAGTTGCCATGGGAAGCTTGGGGTTAAGGGAAATTTAAAACATAAAGCTTTAACAGAAAGAAACTGCATCTGCATTGAATGCGTGGGTATAGAAGAAGCCCAGACTCACTTTTTCCACAATTGTCCACATACAGTACAGTTTTGGTCTGCTTTGTCTAAGAAATGGGGGTGGGGAATAGCATGCCAGATTACATATGATTGTTTGGTTTTAGGAGAATATTCAGGATGTTTTTCTCATTTTCATCCCAGCACTCTTCATGTAATTTCTGCTTGTATCAAGTTTTATCTTTGGCAAGCACGATGTTCTTTTTCTATACAACATACCTGTATTTTACCTAGGGTAGTGATCAGTCAAATTGAGATGGCTTTACGGATACAAAAAGATTTTGAATACCGTCATATTCCAAGTTCATTATTTTTTGAATACTGGAAACATGTTTATTGGATTTGAAATGTTTTGTTGTACTTATTTTTTCCTTACTTTATGTATATTGCTTGTTTTGTATCTGAAATTTGTATAGTGATGCTTATTTCCAGTTTTACTTTCAGTTTGTTTCCATTGAGTATTTGTATTGATGGTTTTTGGTTTTTGCAATAAACAATTCCCCTACTCTTTGTCAGTAGGGGGAGCTGCTGCTATGGAGGAAGGTGTGTCAGTTGCTCATTCTGCTGGTGCACCTGTGGATGTGCAGGTCTCCCAACCCACAGGACCAGCCTAGGAGACCTTTGCTATATCTGAAGTTGTTAAGGAAATGGAGAATGATTTATTGGATATTGCAGTGGACTTAGCTAATCCACCGACTGGTCTTTTTGCCTCGGATGAAGCTTGGCTGTCCAATATTTTAAAAGAAAATAAAATGCTCTGATATGATGATTTGGGTCAGCAATTGTCCTCCCACACTACCACTTTGGAAGTTATTGCAGTACAGGAGGAATCTCTGAATCATGAGGACTTGCAAGCGGCAGCACGGTTTCTGAAAGGCCTGCCTAACCCTGATGTGGTGAATACAGCCCCAGCTGAAAGTCTTGAGAAGCTATCCAGTGATGTCAGCTCATCAAAGGAATTCTACTTGCCTGAGTCAGAGCGGGTGGAGCAGACTGTGACAGCTACTGTGCGGCCTAACCTGCAGTTTGAAACACCGCTGAACTGCAAAGAGGCCGCTGAAACTGTGAGTAACCTTTCCTCCTTAAATCAAGTAAAAGATTGTGCAGCTTTACCTAAACTTGGATTGCACAAGGGTCGGCACGATGAGCTATCTCCTCCTGCTAAAAGTAAAAATTCACTGACTTCATTAGAGCACTCGCTAATGAGTGCGGGTTGGAAAAGAGGTGAAGTGACTATTTGGGTTCCTTCACACAGCCCAATACCAGGACAAACCCAGGTCGATGAAACTTCTGCTCCTACTAAATCTATGACTGATGATGGGACTGGTTTGCAGCATGCAGCCTGTTCTGATGATCTGAATGTGAACAATGACTTTGCTATGCCTTCTTTTTCTGTGTCAGCATCATCGGACTCTGAATGCTCTGAGCCTCATACTACAGGGTGGGGTGACAAGCCAGCTTTTGATCATGATCTGCCTCACCAAAACTTCTTTGAACAGTCTTAGAATGCTTGGGAACAGTTTCGTAGAAAGGACCCTTTTTCTGGCCCCCCCTTTTACAATGGTGAAACGCTGTTCGTATTGAATATTTAGGAGGTTTAGAATTGGCCCCAGATCGATTATATGTTAGTAAAACCTTGTTAAAAACATCTTTAGGATTTTTTTCAAATGAGATAAATGCCTTAATTCATGTTTCAGGGTATATGATGTAAGTTTCAATACAGCGCAGGGGTTGGATCGTTTTTGGTCCAAATATGATGCTTTAAAATTTACTGAGATTTGGATTCCTTTCCGTGTCCTCCCCTTGACTAAACCATCTCTTAAAAATGTTACGATTCTTTTTAGGAATTAATCGGTATCGGTGCATATTACATATTGGTTAGGGACAAAAATGTGATGTGATTGATTCTCCTCAACCAATATTTGATACAGAACACTTGTGGAATGGGGGTTGGAAATACAAAGTGAGACTGAGGAACGATAGATTGGGCCCAGTTCATTTACCGAACAGTGTGTTTTTAGGGAATGAAAGGGGTCACCGTTTTTATCCCGGGCAACTGCGGACTTGTCTTAAATGTGTGGCTTCAACTCATCTGGGTTCTACATGTGATAGGTTAAAATGTAATCTTTGCCTGTCCTTTGGCCATCATAGTTCTGATTGTAAGGAGGAGATGAGGTGTAATTTGTGTGCAGACACTGGCCACACATATAGAACCTGTCCTTGGGCCACACATAACCGCACGGATCGCGTTAGTCAGGATTCCATAATAAGGGAAGCTCAAAAAAAGAGTATGGCTCAACAAGGGTCCTTTACACATCAGCCACAACCAGACCTTACTAGGCCCACTGCCCCTCCCCCCCGATGATATTGAGGTGGATGTTGTGGTAGACAACATTGTTTCTGAGACAGTTGCTGCTCCTCCAACTACTGTTTTCAACCAGAAGATACTGGGATGAAAAAGAGGGAGGTGGGATAGTTACTGAAATGCCCCCCCCCTTTGTTAAAAGTATGGCAAAGAAACGAGGCATTCGGCAGTCTAGGCCTTGATCTAAGGTTGCTAAGGCCAATGTTCCTGAAGATGAGGATTTACTATTACAGAACCATTTTGATGCCCTATCCAGTGGTAAGCCAGGATTGGAGAAAGGAGGTGACTCTGAAGCCTCTTCCTTGGCCCCTCATACTTCAGAATCCAAAGGAGATCTGCTAGTTGGGGATTTTGAAAAAGATAGAAGAAAATTGGTGTCAGAGTTCAAAGGAGTTCTAGGTTAAACAAACCACCAAATCACCCCTCAGTTCCCCTTTTTAGCCAATCCCATTCACTGCTTAACATTGCTACAGTGAATGTCATTAGTATTAAAAATGCAAAGTGTAGACTAATTAGCATGGCCATTCTGAAAAACTTAAATTGTGACATCTGTTTACTATAGGACACCAGGCTAAATATTGATTTCCTGGTTAGGGCAGCCCAGAAACTCTGGTGTTGGGGTCCTTCTTTTTTTTCTTTTGGGACTGAAGTTTGTGATGGGGTAGGTGTTTTGTTCCGAGGTGATGGGTTTAAAATTTCCAAAATGGTAGATTTTTTTTAGGGATGGCCTTGCTTTTGGATTTTTTTTTTACAAGGGGGAAGCTGGAGATTTATAAATATTTATGTACCTCTTAGGAAAAAAGATAGGATTGATCTTTTTAACAAAATAAAACCTTACTTGTTTACCACTAAACATATTCTGTGGGCAGGAGATTTTTATTGTGTAGTTGAAAGACAGGATATAGGTGGCTCTACCAATAAATTATTTTGCGACACAAATTGTTTAAGGAGTATATTAGGACAGTGTCATCTGCAAGATTCATTTCACCAGTTACATCTCCAGGGTGGGTCTACATATCATAGAGGAGTTTTGTCCACCAGAACTTACTTTTTGTTTACACAGGAAAAGTCTCACATACTGACAGCAGATACAATTCCATTAGAAACTTCTGACCATATGATACTTTATATAGTTTTGGGAGGGGTATTAGGTCCCAAGGTAGGTTGCCATTATTGGAAATTGAATACGGCCTTATTGAAAGAAAACAAGGTAGTTATAGCTGTTACTGACGTTTTAAAAGCTAGGATGTCAGTGGTGGTCCTTTATGGGGATATCAGTTTTTGGTGGGAAGACACTAAACGAAAATTGCGAGTTTTGTTTGACTTACTCAACTTGGTATCATACTTCACAGTATCATACATACCTCAAATTACGTCTGCAGTTGTTTAAGTTGTAGACTATAATAAATACACAACATATTTCATTAACAGCTCAAGTTGTGAATTTAAAAAATGAAATGGTACAAATACAATACTCCAGGGCGAAAGCTATGTTAAATGAACATAGAATTTGTTCCCCTGGTAAAACTAGTTTTGGTGATGTTTTTAAAAGTTGTACACAAAAAGCATCATACAGATTCATGGCAGCTGTGCAAAATGAAGAAGGTAGCTTGATTACTGATGGTCCTGGTATTTTACATACAGTAACAACTTATTTGACTAATATGTATAAGGCCCCTTTCATTACTGATGGGGAAATGAAGGACCTTCTTTCTTCTATTCAAATTCCCAAACTAACAGAAGACTGTGTTAATGATCTCATCAAACCTCTCACTGTTCAAGAAATTGAATGTGTTATTAAACATTTAAAAAGTCACACTGCTCCAGGCATAGATGGATTACCTTCAGAATTTTATAAAATATTGAACAATTAACAAATATTCTAGTAGTTGTCTATAACTGGGTTTTAGGGAACTTACGAATTGATTTCCATTTTTGTATTGCTGTTCAAATCTTGATTTTTAAACATGGAGACCGTACTGATTTAAATAATTGGCGGTCCATTAGTTTATTAAATGCTGACTATAAGATCTTAATGAAAATCCTTCATAACAGGTTAGTAAATACAGCCTCTGTACTTATTTCTGTGGCCCAAGCTTGTGCAGTCCCACACAGATTAATACAATGTAATCTGCTCTTAATACGGGAATTAATAGAATAAGGAAAAGAAGGTATACTGTGTGGTTATCTTATGTACCTGGATCAGGAAAAAGCTTTTGACAGGGTATCCCATCGGTTTATTTCTAGTACCTTGGTTCATTACTGGATTTCCCTGATTTTTGTTTTATGGATTGATTTACTGTACAATTCTGCTCAGGCAATTCCTTTAGTTAATGGGTCACTGGGTACATATGTGGGGTGTAACAGGGCTGCCGCTTAGCCCCTTATTATATATATTTTGTTTAGGTCCCTTATTACGGCTCCTCCAGCAAAAGTCATATATAAGGGGTATTACACCGGTAGGGGGAGGTATGGGAACTAAGGTACTTGCAGATGCAGATGGTATGTGTGTGTGTGTTCTTATAGCAGATCAGGAATCAGGGGTGAGAGCATTGGAAGTCATAGAGCAGTATTCAAGACCAACAGGAGCAAGGGTTAACAGGGGGAAGAGTGTTATCTATGCCCTTAGTGGTACAGTATCACAGATGGAGTCATGGCAAGGGATAAAGGTGACAATGGGGCCTTTCAAATTTTTGGGGGTCTGGTTTGAAAGGGATGATAATAGCTGTTATAACTGGAAAGATAAATTATATTTTGCTCAGACAAAAGTTGCAATTTGGAAAACCTGGCAACAATCAAAAAAGAAGAAGGTTGCAGTGGTCTAAACTTTTCTTCTCCCCGTGTTTTTATTTCTCAGTGCTATCTATCCACTACCACGAATTTATGAGGTAACACTGCTTAGTTTGGTTGTTCAGTTAATCTGGGGAAGCTGTTTAAATCCTATAAAGAGGGAAATTTTGTATTTGCCAGTAGGGAAAGGGGGTTTGAACTTATTTGATCCAGTAGTTTTTTGTTTACAGTACTTTTTTTCATACCAATTTGATAGATCTTGCCAGACCTAATCAGGCTCTCTGGATTTTATATGCTGATCATTGGATTTGTCCAATATATCAGGTGTGGGAAGCACAGGGAATTCTTTCAGCCCAGGTTAAAACAAAATGTGTTTTTTTCGACCTGTCCTTGCTAAGCTAAAAAAAATGTGGGTTAACAATGCGAATCGTGCAAATTTCCATGAGTAAATTACTTTATAATGAAATAAGTACCCAAAAAGATATTTCCGATGTTGCCTTTAAAGATATTGACCCCATATATTACTCATGTGTGTTGGAATCTTTGAAAGATAAATTAATTCCCCCAAGGATTTGGGATGTTACATGGTTATGTGTACATGGGAAACTATGTGTAAAAGGGAATGCAAAGCACAAAAGCTTAGAAGAACAAATGTGCCCAAGATTAAGTTGCATTGCTCAAGAAGAGACTATGGTCCATTTTCTTATTCAGTGTCCCTATGTACAGGAAGTCTGGAAGACAGTGGCAAGTCTATGGGGGAATAAGTACTGGCAGTCTGTGATATATGCTGAAGTTGTTGGTGGGTTTAGTTTGCAAACATTAGGAATAGACGAACGGTTGGTAGGCCTGATATTTTCCTTTATTAAATTTATTTTATGGCAGATAAGATGTAAATATGTTCTGCAACAGGTGTATCAGGATCCACAGTCAGTGATTTTTTTGCAATTGAACATGAATTGTATAATAAATGTATGTTTGAACGTCAACATATGTCTCCCAGTGCATGGGCTTTCTGATGGAGGACTGTTCCTTTTATGAAAGATAAAATAGGATGATTTATTTTCTTTTCTTTTTTAAAATGTCTTCTTTTGTTACATTTCTTGTTACATTTCTTGTTTTTATTTTTGTATGAATTTTGTTAGTGATGATTTGATTTATGTCTTATTACAATTGTATGTACTTGTCAGTTTCTCTAAATAAAATGTTCCCATACTCTGCTGTAGGGGGAGCAACCATCTGTGATTTATGGCCACTTTGAGTGGGGCTCAGGTGGAAATGGGCATCCATGAGGAAGGAGAGCGGAGCCAGCATTCTGCCTTTGATTCCACGGATATCATCATACCCCAGGAGCCTAAGACGAATTGAAAAGAGCATGAGGATATAGAGATTTTTGTGTCTGCTGAGGATCTGAGCAAATCGGGTGTGAAAACCAAAGATATGTCTGTGCAAAAAGATATCCTTACAGGAAGTGTTGCATTTGCATATACATACAGAATTAAAGAAAAATGTGAGGGAAAAAGAGCCCTTGCAGGAGAAACTAGCACAATTATGGGCTGAGAGTGCGGTTGTCAAACCTTTGGGGCTGCTTGTTAAAAGGCCTGATTCAGTGGATGATGTGGCAACATCACAGGAAGCTACACGGTCGGGTGAGTCTACCAGTCTTTCTCCTGTTCCCCCTGTAAACGTTCAGAATCTTGTACTGAATTTGGAGGCTGGCAGTCCAGGAGCCATGAAGGGTTTGTGCCTACAGCCTGTGAATGGAGAGGTTGGTTCTAAGGTGGATTTTACTTTAGTAGGCAGCAACAGAGGAAAACATTTTCCAAGCCCTAGCAGAGTGAGCGAGGTTGACAGCATTCAGACTGGTGGAATTGATTCTCCTGGGGTGACTACTCTGTCTAAACCCATGGGATTCATTTTCCATGGAGTTACACATCATCCTCCTGAACAGGTAGGGGTTCCAGGGGCCGATTTAATTTTTCAAACTAACCAGGTGATGCAGGATGGAGTGACTGAATTTTCCTTCTCCAAAAGAGGCTTACCACCTTGGTTGGGGACTGGAGAAGAGAAAAAAGAAAAATGTACTGCCATAACTTTGGCGAATAGACATTTGGGGAGTACAACTGCTCTCCATAAGACAGTAGGGTCCAATTCGATCTACAGAGGGTCGCCTGCATTACTGCTTTCTATTAATAACCTGCAATCTCCATCTCAAAGCCCTACTACATCTCCCATTGAGCTCTGGTCACCTCAGAAGGCTTTGAGTGAGGCAGACTAGACACAAAATAAATTGGGGATGTGGCTCCCCACCCCAGACTGGGACCCCAAATTAAATTTCTCACAAAACACACCTGAATGGTGACCCACAGTATTGGCTGCTCAAAGAAATCTAGTAACCCCTCTCCCATTGACTGGTCTGGATTATTCCAGGGTACATCAAGATTTACCACACCAGGGTGTTGACCCAACTATTTCTGGCCCAGATCCTGGGGTAGCTCCAGACATTCCCACTGCAGGGAAGGATAAACAATCTTCCCCCATTAAGGACACATCCCAGGGATCTTCTGAAGAAAACAAACCTTTATTGTCTGACTTATTTTCAAAAATCAAGAAAGAAGCTGCACCGCGGAGGAATGCAGTTTGGATACATTATAAAGGTGGACTTGATGTTCAGCCTGATCGGTATCATGCTGGCAAATTGTTATTAAAAGAGTCTTTGCACTTCTCCCTGAGGAAAGTTTTTGCTTTTATAAATATCTCAGGGGAAGACAATTTTGATGTCAGCTTTCATTCTGCTAATGCACTTGATCTTTTTGGGGAACGGTATAACCAAGTTAAGTTCTCCCCCACATGGACCCCCTTTTGGTCATTCCATTATCTAAACCATTGATTAAGTTTGTAACAGTTATGTTTCAGAATGAGGGGGTACAGATGGAGGATATTACTTATTGGTTATCCCTTAAATGTGAAGTGTTAAGTCCACTCGATGCTATCCTTGATACAGAACAGTTCTGGACTGGGGGCTGGAGCTTTAAGGTGAAACTCAAACAAACAGATGCAGGAATAGAACATATTCCAAACTCTTTTCTGTTGGGACGTGATAGGGGAGTCTGTTTTTATGCAGGGCAACCACAGGCATGTTATAAGTGTGGGTCTAGAACCCATTTATCTAGCTCTTGCGACAAGCCACGATGTGACAACTGTGGCGAAATAGGCCACATTGCATTCCAGTATGCCAATCATACTAAATGTAACCTATGCGAGGACATTGGGCATGTCTTTACAGAATGCACTTGGGCAGCCAAGAATGAAGCTTCTTGTATAAGTCCAGATCTCTTAATTCAACAGGCACATGATTCTGTTTCTTGCTCTGATCAGGATCTGACTGAGCCTAATTCATGTCCCACTGAGGTACAGCCTCCCCCTCTTATCTTATTACAAGATGATTCAGACAAACATGAGAACCCCCCCAGCCCCCCTCCTTCTGTCCCTCTTCTGTTGACACCGGTGTGTTATACAGAACCGTAGGTGACGGAAGACCCTGACCCACTCCCTGCACCTCCTCTGGCTGTACCAGTTCAGAGATCAACCCAGAATATTAAGCCCATTTTGGCCCCAGTCCCTGCAGATTTTGAGTCTAGCAAGTCTTTTGTGGTTCTCACCACACAATGGGGGGATTCAGAGATGGAATATGGAGATTCGGACTCCCTGTCCTCTAAAGCAGACCCACAGAACTCACTACATCCTCAGGAAGGGTATAAAGGGAAGAAAAAAAAAAGAAGAGGAAAAAAGATTTTTGATTTTCTAACTGTTTGAGACCTAGCATTTTTTTGTGTGGGATCACTGAATATTCGTAGTTTATTAAATTCGAGGAGAAGACAGGTAGTTTATGAATATGTTCACAGAAATGCTATTGATATTTGTTTTCTTCAAGAAACATGGATGTTTACAAGTCACCAGCCATAGTTTTTCCAGAGAGAGTGGATATGGGGCCCTTCCTATTGGTCTTTCGGTCAGAAACAGCCGATGGGGTAGGGTTCCTTTTTAACTCTTATAATTTTTCTTTAATTAAATTGAGTAATTTAATTCCTGGGAGATTGTTAATTTTAGATGGCTTATGGAAGCATATGGCTTGTAGATGTAGATTAATTAATATATATTGCTCCCAGGTTAAAGCTGAACGGGTATGCCTTTTTGCTGCTGTAAGGCCTTTTCTACTCACCTCCTACAAAAAATTTTTATGTGGGCACTTTAATTGTGTACTGATATCTGAGGGACCAGTAGGGCAAAGGAAGATGATTTATTGTGACTCAATTGCCCTCAGGCACCTAGTTGACACGGCAGGTATACTAGATAGCAGACAAAATCAACTCAGTGGCCCTAAGTTTACTTATAGGGGAAATAAATACACTTCTACCAAAGACTATATGTTTCTCTCCAACAATCTTCCCCCCTTTAACTTTAGGACTATTCCAGTTGAGTTTTCAGACCACTTAATTTTACAATGTAGCGTTTTACTAACTCCATTGTGAATACCACAGAAACCTAGATGGAAATTGAACTTCTCTGTTTTATTAAACCTCACTGTGTTTAAAATTAAGGAGTTATTACTTGCTAGACTTTCTGTCTCCTTCCTTTATGATAAATTAGGAAACTGGTGGGTGGATTCTAAAGCAGACCTTAAGGCCTTGCTTATGAAACAGGGTAGGTTGGGGGAGAATGTCAAATTTCTCAAATATCTTAAACTACGGCAGCAATTGCAATACCTGTTTTAAATGGCTAATACTTCCAGACACAATTACACAACCCAGATAGATGCCTTAAAGAAAAATATGCAGGAGTATCAATATGACAGGCCAACACCATGAAGGCATTTTTACAGAATGGAACTAAGAAATCCCCACAGGGAGATTCCTATGAAGCATTTAAAAAGTTTAAAGATGTGACTTTTTTACACTCTTTGATAAATAAAGATGGAAGAATTATTTACCCTAAGGAAGGTCTTCATAATACTAGAAAGGACTTTATGTTATCTCATCACCCCTCAGTGCCCCCCCGGAGATGGATATTTTACATTTTTTTATGCACTATTGATTTTCCATGGGACCCAGAAGGGGCCTTAGGGATGACAAGACCCATTACAGTGGTAGAAATTGAGGGAGCAATCAAGACCTTGAAGAGTGGGACATCCCCGGGTCTTGATGGCCTTGCCAATGAATTATATAAAACTTTCCCTCAAGAATTCTCATTATGTTTAGAAAAAGTATTTAATTCTTTTTTATCAATGGAGATTTTTCCTATATGGTTCATGGAGGGATTACTGATTTTATTGTTTAAATCCAGGGATAAATCTTCTCTAGACAACTGGCGACCAATCACCATTTTAAATTCAGACTACAAAATTTTGACTGGTATTTTGAATGCTAGGCTGAGGGTTTATGCCTGTTCAGTCATTTCTCCTATGCAATTCTGTGATCTTCCAGGTAGAAAAATTCAACATGCTCTCATGATTATCAGAGATCTGATTGAACATTTATCATTGAATGGGAAGTATGGGAGTATTATTTCAGTGGATCAACGGAAGGCCTTCGACAGGGTCTACCACCCCTTCTTGTTTTTAAACCTGGAGGCATATGGTGTCCCTGCTCAACTGATAAGATGGGTCCAATCCTTATATGCCACTGCAATAGTACACCCTGTGATAAAAAATGAAGTCACAGAAGGGTTCCCAATAAGGACTGGGGTTCGACGGGGATGCCCGCTCAGTCCCCTTTTATATATATTTACCATTGACCCACTAATTCAGTCTTTAACTGATTCTCCCCATTGGACAGGGGTGTCAGGAGCAACCACAGATGAGGCACTTTATTTACAAGACTATGCAGATGATATTTGTTTATTTTTTTCTGATCACACTCAAGTGACCTCGTTTTTGAAATTTGTGCATAGTTTTTCCTTTGTTTCAAATTCCAGATTGAATGCCCAGAAGAGTAAAGGCCTGTTTGTGGGCGCTGGCTATCCCAATCCAGACATGATTCAAGGCATTCATATTTCTACAGAACCGCTGAAGATTTTA
The DNA here is from genome assembly GCA_016271365.2 of Neoceratodus forsteri. Taxonomy (NCBI): domain Eukaryota; kingdom Metazoa; phylum Chordata; order Ceratodontiformes; family Ceratodontidae; genus Neoceratodus; species Neoceratodus forsteri. The sequence continues at coordinate 348,017,706 of CM057456.1, forward strand.
GGAATTCTTTTTGGACTCCAAAATATCCCCTTCCTGAACTGGGAAAACACCCTGACTGTTGTAGATCATAAAATCCAATGGTAGAAACACTGGAAGTTGGCTAAACTCAAACGTGTACTAGTAATTAGGCAGTTTATTATCCCTATGATTTTATACATAGCAATGATTTTTCCCCTCCTGGTTCATTTGGAAACTAAACTATACAGTCTTTTCCTCCAAATGCTTTGGGTAATAGACTGAGCCCTATAAAAACAATTATACTTACCTGGCAAAGGAAAAGGAGATCTGGGAATGATTGACCCAGTAGTCTTTTTCATACTCTTTTTTTCCCCAGACCATTAGAGACGGCCTGGTCCCTATGATTTCGCTGCATAATTCTTTAATATGATCGACTTTGTCTAGATATTTTCAGCATGGCACATAACTCCCCAATCCATCAGAGCTTACATGTGCCACAGTTTTTAGACCTGTGGCACAAAAGCTTTATAGATGGGGCCTAAATAAACAACTAGTGAGGGACAATAAAGGGACCAAGTTGTACCAAGCAATGATGTCCGTACTCACCCTACGGAACCAGGTTTTAAAACTGCCCACTTCTTTAATACCAGGGTTCTGCAGCAATTGAATAATACTAGAATACCTGTACACATGTGGGAATGTTTGTGGCTTTCTGTCTATGGGAGGATTGGTGTTAGAGGCAATGCTAAGCATAAGGCCAGAGAGGAAAGATACTGTCCCTTTGATGCTTGTATAAATCAGGAAGAGTCCATGGAGCATTTTTTGTTTCAGTGCTCCTATGCCTGTTCCCTCTGGAAATTCCTAGCTTTGAAATGGAAGATGGGGTGGTTAAGGAGATTGATGATATTTTAGTTTTGGGACAATTTTACAATCTCAGGAATCTTTATCATAAGGCTGCACTGATTATTTTTTGCTGTTGTCTAAAGTAGTATTTATGGCAAGCTAGATGCCAATGGGTATTGTATCAGAGGTGTATGACCTATGAGACAGTAGGATTATTAATTCAAAAGGCAATGGAGAATGTATATGTTAAAGATGCAGATCCACACCACTAGGAAGGTAAATAATTAGTGGAAGGGATTTTCCATGTTTGTCAGATATAAATGAGTGCCCAAAACTGATTCCCATTACTTTCAGTTGTTTAATACCTACCATTTTGTGGCAGAAAGTGGGTTTTGGTGAAGGGTGGTATTACCAGATTGTAATTTTCAGTTTCGGGTTTTTCTGTTTGTGATTTTTGATTTGTGTGACTGAAACACTGTTTGTTATGATTTAATTTTTTTTGTGTTTGATGTTTTTCAATAAAAAATTCACCTACTTTTTTCGATAAGTGCTATGGGATCTTTAACATCCACCTGAACTACCACCAATCCAGGCAGATGGTACCTCAATTTGACATCTCATTTGAAAGACAGCACCTTAGGAGTGCAGCACCCCTCTCTTGCTGCACTACAGTGTCTGTATTGGGATATTAACTCAAGTGCCAGATGTGGGAACTGAACCCACAGCACTATGCAATCCCGAAGAGTGCTTGATGAAGTGCAAACTATTTTAAGACAAAGGGTGATCATATTTACTTTACTACATTCAGCTAAAATTAAATTCTTCTATCATGGTAAAGTTTAGATCTTTGATGACTCCCCAAAAAAAATCAGAAGCCCTAGTAAAAGCTCAGAAGATAAGGAAGGTTAAAATCTAAGGGCTGGAATGGATGAATGCACCCCCCCCAATTCAGTAACTATACTGTATGAACACTATATTTCCATTGGTGAGGAAGAAGAAAAGAAGATGCAATAATCCCCATCATGTACAGTATAAAGAAGACATTTCTCCCTTGTTTTCCACCACGTGTTTTTTTTTTTTTATGAAGTCATCATCCTCTAAACATTGCTGGAAATCATAAATATTATAGTCGATAGATGTATATTGGGGAAAAATTAATATAAACTGAATTTTTTTTCCTTTATTTTTGAGTGTACTTGTTCTTTGGGGGGGATTTGTAGGGGTCTGTAATAAAATTCTGAAAACATAATAATGTGAAGAGGGATTTGGAATTTGATAATAATGAAACGGGGTTAGTAGATGTTAACTTGGTTAGGCCTTGAAAGACCACTGCAACGAATGGTGAATGGGGTTGGTATGGTAGCCAACAGCATGAAAGTGTGGTAAATGTGTTCCTATACTTAGCTATAAATCTTTATGCTGGGCTCCCAGAGATGAGTGGTGGGGGAAGGGGGAATATGGTTAGAGATGTAACATGGGAGCTTTTAAAGGCTCTCATGACAATTCAGGAGGGGGGAAGGGGGACGGGCTCCTCCCCAGTTCATAAAGTAAAAGTTGGCTTTATCGGTTACTCATTTAAGAATGTTCAGATAATAAAGAAGTGGACACATAGAATGGTCAAAAATGCTACAAGAAGTAGGAATGACTCTCAGCAAATAATGTATATGGCTTTATGGAATGGTATAACATTAATATTTGTATGGTTTAAATCTATATTTATGGTGCAGCTAATGGAAATACATTATGGTAAAATGACCCATGTATAATGCTATAATGTTTATGACATGGAATGTCAAGGGATTACTAGACTGTACTAAAGCAAATAAGTTTTCAATTATATACAGTAGATAAGAATCATGTTAAATGTATCCTACTACAAAAGACTCATTTTTCTAATGATACATTTAATTTCTGTAGTAAAAGTTATAAAAATAATTCCAGGGGTGGCAATTATGTTGAAGAAGGGTTCTTGTATTATTATTTGCAGGTCAGTAGTGGATAAAATGGGAGATATATAATAGCCAAACGAAAGTAGTGGAACACATTCATGCTATAATTAATGTATATGGACCAAATGAAAACTCCCTAGCTTCTACTGTATAATGATCTATTTTTGAACCCCAGGTTCAAGTTGATCTGCAGTGCTTCTATCATAGAGTACGCCTTTACAGCTCATTTTTCTAATGAGACTCCTCTTCCAGCAGATGATGACAGTATCACTAGAACAATCAACTATATCAATCCCCAGCTAAGTGCATGGACTCCCTCCAGGACATTTGCTGCTGTTGATAATTTTGTTAACCAATGCATGGAAAACACCACTAACTTCAATTTTCATTGCAGGCACAACCACTCAACGTGACACCTTGTGAGCTTGCAGCCCTCAGATCTCTGCAATGTAGGAATGACATTGTTATTACATCAACTGATAAGGAAGGTGCTGTTGTGGTCTGGCAAAATAAGTTATACATCACTGAAGCCACACAGTAACTCTCAACACAAGGTTTTATTCTTTCTTCCACAGGACCACAGTGCTGACTATCAGATTGAGGTCACCACCACCATCACCTCTGCTATTGGAAACAAAGCATTCCCTGCTTCCGCTAAGAGACTCATAGTTCAGCATCCCCGAACATCCAGGTTTTATCTCTTTCCCAAAATCCACAAAACAGGTAACCCTGGTTATCCTATTGTGTCTGCCTGCTCCTGCCCCACATCCCACATCTCTGCATTTTTGGACAGCTTCATGAGACCCCTCGTTGAGTCCCTGCCCTCCTATGTTAGACACTAACCAGGATCTCCAGTTATTTGACAGGTTCAGATTCAGTGGATCTCATCAGCTCATCTTCACCATGGACATCAAATCTCTTTACACAGTGATCCCTCATGATGATGGTCTGACAGCTTTGCAGCATTTCCTGAATAAGCGGGAAGTCCAGCAGCCACCCACATATACACACTAACTCATCTGGCAGAACTTTTTCTTACACATAATGCTTTTTCTTCTAATAACATTTTTTTTTCAGCAGGTCAGTGGAGTTGCCATAGGTACCAAGATGGGTCCCAGCTTTGCTAATCTGTTGGTGGGTTGGGTGGAGGAAGTTTTTTCTCTCATTCACAGGGACTGTACCTGAATGCTACAAATGCTGCACAGATGACTGTGTGGGGGACACCTCCTGCTCCAGGGAGACCCTCCAAGTCTTCCTTGACAAGTTTACCATGGCCCATCCTTCTCTTCAATATACTGTTGAAGTATCCTCCTCTACACTGCCTTTTCTGGATATCCAACTGTCAGTACAGAACACTGGTCTGAAGACATCACTTTATTACAAACCCACTGACTCTCACAGTTTCCTCCTCCACAGCTACTTCCATCCTAAACATGTCAAGAATGGCCTGCCTTATTCACAGTTTATTAGACGTCACAGGTTGTGCAGTGAAGAGGATGATTTTGCTGAACAGACCCAAATAATGCATAGTTTTTTTATCAACAGGGGACACCCTAAAAGCACAGTGCAAAGAGCACTCTCCCCGGTCAGTAACATGCCACGTAACATTGGCGCCCGCAGGAAAGATACTGTCACGCAAGAACAATGGCAAATTCTACTAGTGCTTCCTTTCCATCAGAGTACACCTTCTTCACAGGATCATCACCAGTAACGCTCCCATTTTGCAACCGACTAACATTGGTGCTTCTACAGAACCACCTATTGTCTCCTCATCGCCCACCCAACCTGTGGAATATCGGTTAAAAGCAGCCTACCAACTCCTAACAGTTCCTCCCTACCAGGTACCAAACCTTGCAACAGAACTCACTGCTACACCTGCAAATTTTGTAGGGTGACTGAAATTTGGGGGCCTACTGATGTTTTTCACATCACCAAGGAGTTCTCATGCACCTCCACTAATGTGGTATATTGTTTTCTTTGCAGGAAGTATACAGCTATTTACATCGGAGAGACTGGTAGATGCCTTGCTGACCATTTCAGAGAACATTACAGAGCAGTCAGGAATGGAGACACTGCTAAACCCGTTGTATCCCACTTTATCTCCTGGGACCACAGTGTCAATGGCCTTTCTGTTTGTGTCCTTCATCAGGGATTCTGACCACAGAAAAAACATGTAAACCAAGCTGATCATCCACCTTGGCTCCCAGCAGCCCTCCAGTTTAAATTATAGACTTATTTTCTACTAACATCTTTCAGCCGCCTCTATTTTCACTAATGTCTGTATCTGTACACATTTAATTTATTTTTCATTTTCACCATAAGCCCCCATCTCTGTCTCCTCCCCACATTTGTCACCTTCAGCCTCCTTACTAGGCCCTGTTAATCAGTCCCTACCTGAGGACTTCTTTAGCTCTTTCACTCCTATTATGCTTTATCTTTCCCATCATCACCTTTCTGTTTCACAGATTCTCTAATCTTGCCATTTATCACTTCTTCTCCTGAGCCTCCCCTTTTTCTTTATATATATATAATATATATTTGTATGATCAAGGGATAACATTTACAATGTCATACCCAGCCACACTAAGGTTCGTGGTGAATGGAAAACTCACCACATTTGATAATCCTGAGAATGATGAAGAAGCCTTTGATAAAAATTACAGCTCTAAGCCCCAGCAAGCCTGGAAACCTTCTTCAAGACCATATCCATATCAATCAGATTCAGACACAGAAGACAAGATGTAGAAGAATATAGAAAGGTAAAAGGGAAGGGGGGGAGAAAAAACAGAGCTCAATACATTCCGTTTTCCCAGCGACTTTCTTGGAAACTTAGTCTCACAGTCCCAATCTCCCATGAATATATACACATCACTAAAGAATGCTGGAAAATATATCAGAAAAGAGAAAGAAAGGAAAGAGAAAAGAGGGAAGGGAAAGGGAAGGGAAGGAAAAGAAAGAAAATGGGGGGAGAAGAAGAAAAGAATTAAGGGAAAACAAAGGAAAGAAAAAGTTAGAGTTGTAAGTCAGGAAAGAAAGAAAGAAAAGCAATAGAACATGTAGCTATGCAAGGATACAGAATATATTATTATAAAAGAATGAAAAGGAAAGGGGAAAAGAAAGAAAAAATCTGGACAGAAGGGGGGAAGAGGAGAAAGGGGAAGCAGAGGAGGAGGAAAAAAAGAAATGAAAATAAGGGGAACTAATGAAAATATTAGCACATATGTCTGGGCAGTGTTTAACTGGTACAAGAGATGATATCTTATGCATCTACTACTACATGGAGAGAGGCTGGAGAAAATCTTTTTTCTCCTAGGGCTCATACGGTCACTTAGGTGTAACAAATTTGGTGATGGGGTGCACATAATAAATAATAATATACTGTAGCATCAATACGAAATCGAAATGTAATAGGAAATAAGATAACGATCCATGAGTCTACTCAGTTTAGTCAGGTTAAAAAAAAAGGTAATACACAATGGCAGCTTTATTACACATAGCAACATGAAATGTTGAAGGGCTAAGGCATCATGTTAAAATGAATAAAGTTATAAATTACTTAAATACACAGCAGATTAACTGTATATTGATACAAGAGACCCATTTCTTGGATAAAGACTTTCAGTGGTTTCAAAGAAAATGGAGACCTGGGTTCTTTTCTTCATTTAACTCGAGCTCAAAAGGTGTAGCAGTTTTTTGTCATAAGAGGATACTTAGACCACATTTTATTAAAAGCGGAAGATACATAATTGTACAGTTGAACTGGGGTTTGAACCTTTCACCTTGGCTGCAATTTATGGGCCAAATGTTAATAACCCTAACTTTTATACAGAATTTTTCCTGCACCTTTCAAAATATAACCCCATATATAATAGGGAAGATTTCAACCTGGTATTAAATAAAATAGACAGAACTTCTAATTCAACAGAATATCATAAATCAATCTATTAGAATAAAAAATTATATGTAGGATTATAAATTGATAGACCCTTGGACACAATATAATTCAGCTGTACAATATTATTCTTACTGTTCCAGTGTACATCATTCTTATTCTCGTGTAGATTATTTTTTAATTTTGGAAACAAGGAAACACTTAATTACATGATAAAAAAACATAGAATACCCAGGAATCATAATCTCTGGTCATTCTCCTTGTATCTTAGAATTAGAATGGCTTAGATCTTCTCAAATAATAAAAAATTGGAAAATGGATGTTTCATACTCAAAGGCCAGAAGGTATATGCTACACTAGCCTTAGAAATTAAAGATTTTTATGGGAATACTGAAACGACATTAATATATTCATAATATGGAATGCTTCAAAGCATGGATACAGGGAAAATTACAAAACTTATATCATACATATCATAACATACCCGCTCATTCACATATCGGGCCTGTGTAGTACAGTATGGTCTGCATGCCCAATGGGTGTATAGGCTGTACTGTACACTGTCAGTCGGTGGGCTTCCAGGCAGCATGCAGGTGGGGTGCTGCTGCCTGCCACTGACTGGGGGGGTACTGGGTGGTGGGGGTCCTCAGTGCGTGAGTGGGGAGGGGTGTACCACTGGCCCACCATTGCTGCATTTGCCATTTCTGCCCATAATTGGGCGATGGGGGGATCTCCACTGGACCACCAGGGATGTTATTTATACATATGCCCACGATCGGGCGCTGGGGGCGGATTCCACTGGACTACCAGGGTTACATATATTCATGCTCATGATTGGGTGATGGGGGGAGTGGGAGACCACTGGACCACCAGGGATATACATTTATTCATGCCCATGATCGGGTGAAGAGGGAGTTCCCACTGGACCACCAGGGAGTGGGTATACATATGACCGTGTTCAGGTGATGGGTGGGGGCACAGCACTCCCAGGGCAGGGAGCTCATGGACAGTGTACTGGGTGGGTGGGTGGCCTCCCACAGCTGGTGGCTTCCATGTTGCACCCTGCAATATGGCAGCTCACCTGTGGGTGGCCAGGAAAAGTTCCTGGTTTTACCAGGCACATTTTTACACCCCCCTGAGCGGCGCAAGGTGGGTTTGTGCCAGCATATGCGCCGCACATCCTGGGCTGAATATTGGGATGTACCACATATGCATGGGCACGCCCCCCACACATGCACTGCATATATTACCGATGCACCCCAGTGCATCAGGAGTTGTGCATCGCAACCTGCCCCTTTGAATATCGCACCGGGGCACAGTGGTGGGTTGCGCATGGTGCATCCCTGTTGCGCCATGCACAACCAGTTTCAATATCCAGGCCTTTATATAAAAGAAAATATGCATCTTTGTACTATTTTGCTGACAATTACATCATTATGGATAGCTCTAGCTGGACAAAAATGTTTTAGTGGTCCTGATGCCAAAGGCTTATAGTTCAGTATGTGTGGCACAGTGGAGGGAGATGTCATCAAAAAAGATATGAGATCTTGCAAAATAACTGGGCAATCCTGAGTAAATACATTTTTAACAAATATTATACAATGACAAGAAAGAAAGCAGAGCTGTGACTGGTCAGTCTGGGACTGGACTCATGATGATATCCTAGCATAACATCACGGATCTAGTACCAGCACACTCATGACTACATTAAATGTAAAAGAAAAACCATCAGTCCACAGCCATCCCTGCCATCGTTTTCATTGCTTCCCATCTCCAGCCAGAGTGAAAGCTGCATTTCTGATAGGCATTACACTGCTTTAACCCAAAACCCTCATACATTCCATACAAAACAAATGTTCATTTTCTTATGTAACCCCCGTTCCCTGGGGTTACTAGAATCCTATCAGTGTTAGTGCTAGGTAGGGAAGGCAGCTGGTGAATATCTAGTTAAATGGATTTTCACCTGATCTCTCTCTCTCTGTTTACTTGGTCTCAGCTAAGAGCACAGAGGTGATGTCATTTAGAACTCTCACAGCATCATAAGCCACATAGCTAGCTGTGAGTGGGGAGTTTTAGAATTTTAAGGAGTTCTGAGTAGGAGTTCAGAGAGTGAACAGTGGAGGAGTGAAGAGTTGCTGTGTGGGCTCTGAGAAGAGCCTACTTTTTCTCACTCTTGTCTGAAAACCATTTGCCTGCCTTGTAGAAGTGGTGGATACCATCTAGCAGGAATTCCTGCTGTTCTCATCCCCAGTGAGATGAGAAGGACTACAGAATGGATTCAATGAGCAATCCCCTAGGTTTGATCCAGGACATTTGAAGCTGCCTTTGTGTACAAATTGTGAGTAAATCTGACTTTGAGTTTCCCAGGAAGAAATTTACCTGCCTTGTTTTCTTTGGGGGTGTTTACTCTGACAAAGGGACCTATGCACCCAGTCTTGTTTGAGACTGTTCTCAAGAAGTTCTCCCAAGGTTGGCTGACAGTAGTGGAGTCCCCGTTGAGACTTAGCACTTTGTACAGAACTTTACTTTTACACTCCTTTGTAGTGTTTTCTAATGCTGAATGTGCCAAGCATTCTGAGAAGCATAGTTCTATGTTTGCTAACTGTTGAGGTGTAACTCTGAAAGAATGGCTGGGTATGGACGAGGAAGCAAAAGGTAGGCAATCCCTCATCTGGAGTGACCAGTTCAACACTTTGGGTTCTGTAAGGGTGCCTATGTTTCAGGTCATTTGGCCAATGCTGGAAGATAAAGTTTACCCCCTTGTGTGGGTTGTTCTAGTCTTGAGCACCAGTGTGCTACCTCATGGCCAGTTGCCACATTGCTCACCCTTAAAGCCTATGCCATATATGAACTGCTCTAAGTCATGGCCAGTGCCACTAGAAGAAGAATTTGTGTGCTCCATTGTGGCCATTGCTACAGGAAGATGTGTTTTTCAGCTCAGGCTTGCTGCTGAAAAGAGTCCAAGTCCTATGTTATATGGGAGGTTATAGTTTCTGTCAGAGTACAGACATTGTTCTGCATTTGCTTTGTGCCACAAAGTGTAAGCCCTTGTGGGTCCATCTTTGCTTTCGTATACCAACTGTTTTGGAATAAAGCCACACTCTAGAATCCCGACTGGAATGGACACTCCATTTCCTCTAAACCAAAATCTCACCTGACTATATCATCCTCTGTTCTTTATTGGAAACTAACCCACAAATTCCTGAAGTCCAATCCAACACAGTGGTTTTATGCCCCCTTATGGAGCAATCCACTGCTCACTCTAGAAGATCATCCAATTTTCTGTCGATATGGAGGAACAAAGGCATTTTCTTTCTTGGAGATATCGTGACCAGAATTCACTCACTCTTAGGTTATTCTCAGACTTGTAGGTCACATGGAAACTTCCCAAACAGGACTTCTGGAAGTTTTACAAATTCGGACAGCTTATAACTCTCTCTCTAGTTTATTGTATAGGCATACTCTTCTAAACCCATACATCTCGTACTGGACTAATTTATCAGTAAAATTAAATAGCTCCATTTACAAAGATATTATTGATAATCTACCTGATCAGTCTATACAGGCCAAAAATAAATGGAGCACTTTTCTTAAAGGAGAAGACTCCTGTATATTTATGATTTGGATATATCTGATGTATTTATTATACATTACATCAAGTACTGTACATATATCAATAAGAGATCAGCCATTTCTTCTGTTGCAACACATATCTAGAGTTTGAGGCTCTGCCACAAGGTAGTAAAATGTCAAGCAAGCCTCCATTTACATGCAAATGAGTCACTTGTAATACAGCCCCTCCCATTCCTTGATGTCACTGCAGCAACAGTGCAGAACAAAACATAAGGGTATCAATGCTGTCTAGCTTGATTTTAGTTTAAGTTTGCAATGACTTAAGACAGTTCTGTCATGCAACTCACACAGGAGTGGTACTTGTAGACTTAATACTGCATGTTAGATCAAATAATACATCTAATAGCATTTCATTCACAGGAAACAAATGCTGTTTCTCTGTACTGCTCATTTCTCTCTGTGAGACAGTAGTAACATTTTGTGGAAAGCAGTAGACTGAATCAGTTAATCAACCAATCAACCAACCAATCAATCAATCGAGCAGTCAGTCAGTCACTCTGTAGTGAACCAGGTCAACACCCTTGAGACGATTCATTTACAAGGCAGGTTTGAGCAGTTTCCCAAAGGATCACACAAGACTGAATTCCTCCTTTGCACAAATTATACACTCCCCTTTCAGCAGCCTGAATGTGTAGAGCTAGATCACTTTATAACGTGTATTTTTTTACATTTCAAATGCTCCTTACATCTGGGTTCTGACTGGAAATACCAAGATACAGAATGCATATGACATGGGAGGAATGAGCTAAGCAAATACAGAGCACTACAAACACTGAGACTGATTAGTTTCTTTACCTACAACAGCTGAAGTGTAGCATCTGATTTGTGAGGGACATCCTACTTCAAAAGCTGGCATTACAAAGGGGGCTGCCACAGCTTGTTTTCAGTACCTTCAAAGTGAAGTGCTGTAGCTCTCACATCACTGCTAATGATTTATAATGGGGCACTGTTAAAGTCATGGACCTGAGGGGCCATCACAGTTCCCAAGGAGGTATGGGAACTTGTTATGGGTTAGAGAGTAAGGACTTTAGTAGATTTGAACCAGAGTAGGATTTGAACCAGAGTTTCCCAGTTCTTGTGCCTGTTCTTTAACCACTAGATTACTATTCTTCCATATGCTGCAGCTGATGTTGTCCTGGTAACCTATTCCTTATTATAGCTGAACTCGTTATTGCCTTATATCAGCCATCCAATCACTGACTGCCTTAGTTACAAAGGGAAAGGACCTACTTACTGAAAGAGCCTTGCCCCTACTGTCCTTCCCGCCCCCTCCGATCCACTGACGAGGGATTGCTAGAGATTCCCAGGGTTTGTTTGAAAACTCCAGGGACTAGATCGTTTAGTTTTATGGCACCGACCCTGTGGAATTCTCTACCTCGTCAGGTGCAAAACTGCCCGACTGTCATAAGTTTTAAAGGAGCTCTGAAGACCCACCTTTTTAGTATAGCTTTTAATGATTTACATTAGTTCTTTTTTACTGTATTTATTGTTTTATGAAACTGTACAGGCACTTTGGTTTTGAGAAAAGCACCTTTTAAAAATAAAGTTTGAATTGAATTGAATTGAAAGGGGCATTTGTGCAATATTGTGTCTCACTGCTGGTGTCAATCAAAACAGAGAATGCTAACACACAGAGAACATAATACAACAACTATATAATACCACTTAAGACTCTTGTTGTACCCAGAGTCATTTATTGGCTAAACTGTTTTTGATAACAGAAACATTAACACAACACATGAAGGCCTTCCTTATAGGCATACTGTATATACATGTCAAATCAGTGCTGAATCACACTCATATGGTCCTAGTACCTATTAGACCTGCACTTCAGGATGTGCACAGTTTAAGAGTTCCCCATTACTCAAGTGGGGACCAAACATTGTGGGTTCTGTTACTGGTGGTACAGCATTTAGTGCAGCACCATTATCTGTTGCTCTGATGACATCATCCTCCAGCAGCATTGATAATAAAATGGAGGACAAACACATTGATAACTTTTGGGGCTGTATATTTTTATTTATAATCTAGATTGGGACAGCAATAGTACTGCTGGCAGCTAGGAGGAGAACACAACAGTTACACATAAGGAGTTGGGACAATATGGGTGTGAAACTATGGGAGACTTCCCTTTAACTACAATAATATTTCAGACACACAATGGAGTAATCATTGGCGACAGTAATATAATACCTTTAAAGATACCGTAGTTCTTTTAATAGAAACTAAAATCCTACATCTTTGGTATAGAACCCCTCTGTATTGCTTCAGCGAATGGGCCTATTAAATAATAATAATAATTATTGGTGCTGCAATTTGGCCAAATGGGATCTACTTCATATATTGTGGTCTTTGCGCCTCATTAATAAGCTCTGCATAAAGTCTTTATTTGCCTCCAGAGTAACAGGACAAAACGACCTTTGACCCCAAGCTATTCCTTCTAGGCATCCTCATCCCCAGTAGCTCTCTCCCTCTACATACACATTTTAGAAGGCTAAACATACTTTCTCTTCTGGTCAAACATCTGATTCTTATGAAATGGAAATCAACTCTGGTACCTTCTCTTTCAGATGTTCTTCAAAGCCTTTCTCAGTATGCCTCTCCAGACCGATTATCTCATGTTACTCATAACCAACTCACTGTATATGACAGATGTTGGCAGGATTACTTCAAGTACATGAACCTAGTTCTTCTAGACCCTAATTCTTAGGGATATTTAGCCCTCATTCTTATTTTGCTCTCAGATTAGGTTTTCTTGAAACTTTTGTGCACAGATTTCTCTTTTTCCCTTCTTCCTGTTTTCTCCTCTCCCTTTCCTTCTTCCTTGCTTTTTCTCCTCTTTCTTTCCTTGCACATTTCTCTTATCTTCACCTCTCCATTACTGAACATTATTCATATTACCATTTATCACTTTTTGCAATATACTGAATGACTTGCCATAGCCTGCCCTAGCATGTATTTGATACATGGTTGCTATTCTGATCCTATAATACCCTATTGATTGTAACCTTCTGCTGTCCACTTACATCCTGTCTAGGTTTGTGTTTTATTATCGATACATGTATATAAGGCTTCTCGACTATGTTTACCCTAAGTACTGTGTTTTGTTAAGTGATATTTTATACCTTACATGGAGGATAGTTTTCTATTGTATAAGATGTGTTCTTTCTTATATACTCGATAAAGTGAACAGTTGGATTAAATATTAAAATGTTAGTCTATGTATGACACATGGATTGGGGAGACAGAATGCCTTCTTACAGGGGTTAGGTTTCTCTTCTTTTTTTTGTTCAAATAGTGAGGAATCATGAAGTTATATAGTGGTTCTGTACATGATATTCCATGCCTCACCAACATCAAATTGAGTGAAGGGGTGGAGAGAGAAACAGAGGGGTGGTTTAAATACTAAGACTATATTGGATTATCAATAAGGTAGATGAAGGATCTTTGCCAGACTTTAACTTGCAGATGAAGGGAATATTTTTAGGACAGTTGTCTTGGGTTTTTATGAGGTCACCAAAACATAGTTGTTATCCTAAACCTCTGAATAGGCCTTACTTTTGCTGGCTCATTGACCATTTTAGAGTCCTTGAGTCTCGATCAACTATCCACCACCTGGCTCCTAAACTACCGGCCGCACCCAAAGTGTTAAATGAGCCAACTGCCAATCCCCTCAGACAAATTACCCATAGAGTCCCCCAGGGATCCATCCTAGGCCCCTTACTCTTCTCATTATTCATTAATGAGCTGCCAGGCTTCAGCGGAGGGGCATCCGTTCAGCTGTATGAGGATGATGCCATATTATACTGAACCTCAGCTGACACCCTATGGCTCAATCAGCACCTGGAATCTGATTTCCACCAATTAGAAGCATGGTTCTTTGAAAATAACTTGCTATCAAACACCAGAAAACTACATCTATGTTCTTCCATCCCCACTCCTTTAAAGCTTCTCTTCACCTGCAGTGTTCCATCTGTTCCAGTAATGGGAACTCCTTGAGTCTGTAGAGTCTTTCAAATACCTTGGCATCCTGCTTGTTCCTAACCTCTCTTTCAAGGCCCATGTCATAAAAACTGTTAAAATCTTACACAAAGATTGGTTTGCTATACTGCCTTCAACCCCTGCTATGAAATGCATCCTCTCAAAATTACTACCACCTTGCTTCTGCCCTTCTTTCATATGGGACTCCACTAGTCTTATCATTCAAGGCCCTCTCACAAACCCACTGAAACAATTATATCACAAAATCACCACTTTGCCATCAGAGCAGTCCCCACCAGCACCATTGCACTGTCCTTGCATCTCTGGGATAGCAACAATTTGAACACAAAATCCAGTACCCTCGCTTATGCTTCAAATATAAACTCACACTTCTCTACACTCCACCAAGCCTATCTGACATTATTATAAGAAAACAGTTCGGACAGTCTCTCCACCCTCCTCTCTTCCACTGCAAGTCATACGCAAGACACGCTCTATCCCCAGGCAGAAGATCCTTTGCCTATGCTGCCCCTTGGCTTGGAACTCCTTCCCCATCTATCCTCTCCTGCACTACCCTCCTCTGTTCAAACTAGCTCTGCATAACCACTCATTGGCTTCAGGAACCTGTACCTGCCTCACCTGACTTAAAGATGCCTGCTCATATCCCTGTTCTCCTATAACTCCAAAGCTTATCCTTCTATCCCTTTACTTCTACTGCACCAAAATTCCACAAGTACACCTGTATTGTATATCAGTGCTCACAATATAATCACATAACACCCATATTGTCATCCTAAAGATTGTATCCTATTTCAGTCCTGTTAAACCAAACCTGTACTGCATTTAAGACACGACACTGCCATGAATCATATGTTGCACTGTGACTCTATGTATGTATTATATCCTGCTTTTTGTACATCCTTGACATATCAGTTTTATTGTTACAGTAAATTGTGTATTTATTGTGTCTTTTTATAAGTTATAAACTAGTATTCTGAAAAAGGGACTGCATGGTCTCAGTGGGCTTACCTGGGTACCAACATTAAAATAAATAAATACATTTGGTATTTTTTATTCTTTATTTCAGTCTGATCTGGTGATTAGGTCTCGGATATAGGGTACTTTATCTTACTTCTTTAGATCTCAAAAAGGAGTTATCTCAAAGGGTTTTATTACAGACATGGCCAATTAGTAGAAAAGACCTTAAAAGGGCACAGAGACGGGGAATTGGTACAGAACCAAAGGGTCTGGGACACCTTTGTACTTTACAGTTCGTATCATTATGTTGGGACATTGACATATGTAGGAGACCCAACCCAGAAATGGAACTGATTTTACCTTCTGCCCGGGGCAATGAACTTACTAGTGAGCATCATTCTCTGGAGCATCTTAGGTGAGTAATATTTCTCTCCTACCAATTGGAAGTTAGTTTGTATATAATTATACTTCTTTCTTGGATCAGGTCTCAGACTACCTGTTCTTTTCCAGTTTGTAAACTTACTCTGTATATAGTTACATTAAATGTTTGTTTTAACTGTCAGAGTTCTTGTTTTTTCCTAGTAGGTAAACTCCCAGTTGGAGTTGCTAAAAAATAGAGTATTTGCTCTTGCTGTTGGAAAGTTTTAATGTGTATGTTATATAAATGCGATCTACTGTATATAAGACAGTTCTATTTTTTATTGAATTAAAAACCAAACAGAGGCACATATAGATATAGATAGAGAGAAGGTTTAATATAAAGCATAATGTGAAACAGACATAAACAGTGAGCAGGAGGGGTGGGTCTAGATAGGGTCTTTGTCCTTAGGTCTGGTTTGCTGCTTCGGGTCCCATGGGATAGCCAGAAGGTGGGGAGGGAGGGACTTTGTAATTCTTCTTCTTCTTCTTTGATTAAAGGATGATGCTGTGGGGGGGATGTGAGTCACCTTCCCCACGGTGTTGATACTTCTCCCTTAGTAGTATTACATTGATGTCAATACCTGTGAAAACATTTTCACAGAATATTAATGGATTGAATAATCCCATTAAATGGACAAGGTTTATGCAATATCTAAGAAAAAACCTAATATGTGCTTCATACAAGAGACACATTTGTCAGAAGTTGAACATGCAATGTTGAAATGTGGAAATTGTTTTGAAATGTATGCATCCTTGCACCCCGAGGTAAAAGACAGGAGTGGCCATAATTATACCATCCACTACCCAACTAGGGGCCAGATATTCAAAACTTTGCCCAGGGGCAAAATTAGCACTGCCCGGCAGGCAAACTGTGCCCAGAGCAAAAACATAGCCATATTCAAAATGAATAGCCCGGTGCAAACCCAGCTGAATATAGCAAGCGAAGGAAGCCGGGCAAACAGGCCCAGGAGTGCAGGGCAAACATTGCCCAGGATTAAGACAGCACTAAATATAGCAGAGAAGACAGCACTGAATATAGCAATCAGACAGAGGGCAGTGCAAACACCCACAAAAACAAAAGTGTCACAGAGGTGTAAGCAGCTGTCCAGGAACACAGGAAAGCAGAAGAGCCCAGCCAGACACAACTACAGTACCAGTGAAAGGAATGGAATAACCTACAACCACAAGTGAAATCAGAACACCACAGAACACTGTCAAATCCCAAGTCCACCCCAAAAAGACACAGGACACAGGAATGTCAACTTCAAAAAAGTATAATGTAAACTGTGAAAATACAAAGTGCAAAGGCAACAAGAACATATATACAGAAACAAAAATCAAAACATAGCAGAACACTTTTCTGTACAAATGGGGTGCAAGAAAAACCTAATGGAAGGGAAAGGCAGGCGAACAAAGGGATTGAAAACAATGGGGAAAACAACAGTAATAGTGCAAATAGTCAAATGGTAAATGAAGCAACAGAACAATGGGGTAAGAATGTGGTTGTGAGAGGGATGTGGAAATGCAAAGCAATGATGGGGAACAGGATGGCAGGAACAGGGCTAGGGACACTGGGCCAGGGACAGGAAGCAGGATAAGGTACACAGAATGCAGGGGTTAGGTGCGGGCAGGTGCCGGCAGACGTTCCTCTAAGACAGCTGCAACACGTCTCGTCTCAGATATGAGTACAGCCTGCTGTTCAATCAGGGTGCGCTGCTGGCGCACTATCCTCCGCAGAAGCTCCTCCATTCCCTCACCCTCCTCTGGATGGCTGGCCCACAGTGATGACCTCACGTGGACCTACAGAGAAAGGGGACCACATCAGGCATGATAATGACACAAAAGGCGCCATGTACCACCACACGGTGGACAGCATGCCCAACAACCATGCCCATGTGCTAGTATGTAACAAACTACAACACACACTAACATGTGCCTGCAGGACAAGGCAGTACGTAACAGGCAGCACAACACCCCCAGTGTACATCGATATGCATGGAAGTATGCTGAGAAACCCAACAACGTGGAGGCCAGCCAGCACAGTGGTGTGCAGACTGTAACAGTGCAAACAGACAGCCACCTCCAGAGATGTGAACGACAAGTGGACACTGACTGATATGCACATGGATGACACATGGTGGGACATGCTGCCCACGGTCACACAGCTATGATACAAACCACAGATGACACCAACTGGAGAAATTGCCACAGCCCCAACCACGTGTGTAACCACACATGCCTGTCATGTACACCCCCAACAGTGGCCCACCCTCACTGCTGCCCTCCACAAGAACTGTTGACACCCAGCCAAACTGCCACCCACGATGCCATAATACAGCAGCTGTACAAATGATGACAGGAAACCCTGAACAGGTGGGTGGGTGACTGACATAAGTGTGCAACAGTGGCAAGTGACACAGATAAAGACTCGACAATGACCACAGAGAACAATGATACTGGCATCAGAACAGTAGGGACTGCAGGACAGGTAACCAAGCAGTACACAACCAGGGGAAGTGCCAATGCCCAGCCACACCACTTGCTGCAACAGAAGGGTGAGGGGCCCACAATGGTGTACAGAATGGCACAGTGCCGTGACACCACCCATGCAAGACGACACACACATGTGAAACACAGACACTGGGCCTGGTCCACCAGTGGCACTGCAGCGGTGGGCCAAAGGCATGCACAGGACAGTGTCACCCTGGTGGTCAAGGCATGGCGAGGCACACACACACCTGTGGGAGCAGCATCTGCCATAGGGGCTGACAACCAGCACACCATGCTACCACAGAACAACTCCTGCAGCACACCTGCATAACATGTGCACAAACAGTGTGCACTACAGGGACAGAGGGACAGCACTCTCTTAGGGACAATGGCCCCCACATCAGAGCATGAGCCCACAGGCAGGGGTGTAGCCAGACATCCACATGTTCTACATACAATCCCAAACAGCCGCACCCCCCTCATAAATGCTGTACTCAGCAACCCCAAACGGTAAACCCCTTCCAAAAGGGTATGATGTCTGTCAGATAATTCCCCACTCTCTAATGAGGTTGTACATTCCCAGGTGGGCCCTCCTCAGTTGAGTAAGTGGTTACCGTCTGAACTTTGAAAACATTTGCATTTAGTATCGTGTTCCCTTATTAAATAGGGTATCTGGGACACTGTTGATAAATGTGAGATGCAAACACAGAACTAGTGTATCCGAATGAAGTGGAATATTGATATAAGTGTGTCAACCTGGGCCCTCCTCTATTGATGTTCCAGGTGGGGGCCCTTGCATCATCTGTCCAGGTGGGCCTCTGCACCCAGTCCGACCCTCTGTCCTACACAACAGCATTTAAAACAGGCCCACACCCCAGTGGCCTACAGTGACCCAAAATGTCTGGTGTACCTAGGAACAGTTGACAGACATGCAGTACACCAAAGTGTACACTAATGTGTACAGTGCGTATGCCTACATACACACTTGCTCAACTGCCTGCCCTGTAAAGCCAGACTCATAGTGGAAAAGCATAACATTGCACAGTACTCACGCACAACACCACTATCACCGTCTGCTGTCTGCTGCACGCTCTGCCAGTGGAGGCACCCTGTGCCTGTCGGATGATGGCCCCTGTCTGGCTTGTGGCACGTCTCTCCTGCCTGTGGTTTGTTGTCAGTGCTCTGCAGTTAGAAGAGGGTACAGCATCGTCAGTACAATATCAGCCACCACGGTACGCTAAAGACCACCCTGTACCCCAGTGGTGCAGCACAACACACGCAGTGGCAGACGGGTGCAGTGCACCACCAAAGCCATGCCAAGCATGACAGGGGTCCATGCACACTGTCTACCCCTATCCCACACAGTACACACATGGCTTCATGGACTCCATGAGCAACATGTGTAGCTCCAGCAACACATAAGCACACCACGAACACACTGCCCCACCACCCATGCCAGCAGTCGTGCTACAGTCATCCCTTACCTGGCACAGGCACAGTCCCCTCATGAACCATGACCCTGCAGCATTCAAGCAGTGGTCGCTGCCTGCGCCTGAGGTCAGCATAACGATGCCGGCACTTTTCACCATCACGTGGGATACCTGTGATGGCACTTAGTCTGCAGGCAATGGAAGCCCAGACCTGTGTACGGGGCAAGTCACCCTCCCGCACAGGTCCAAATAGGCGGCGATGGCGCCTCTCTGTGAACTGCACGAGGTTGGCAGTCTCAACCTCATCCCACCGCCTGTCACGGCCCACCACTGCCCTTTGCCTAGCTCTCCCAGACATATTTGTGCTGTGGAAGGGGGCAAATAAACTGAACAACTGTGCAACAACTGTGCATACACCCTGACACACAGTACAACTGAAGTGCAGCGCCGCGCTGACGTATGCCGTAGCGCCGCGATAACAGGTAGTGATTGCAATGCGCGGGCGTGACCCTACCATCACCCTGGTCCGATATTGCCATGCGTGGCAGTACCCGCTGAAGCTGGTTAGCGCCGCTGAAGCTGGCGAAGCGCAGCGCTAAAGCTGGTTAGCGCAGCGCTGGACCGCCATGACAAGGGTAACATGAGCATGCATGCTGCACATAGCGCGCGCTGTTCCTCAAATAAGCGCTGCTGTGCTAAGCGCCAGGCTATTCAGAGCCATATTCAACGGCTGTATGCAAATGAGGGTACTTGTGTATGCATGGGGCAAAACGTGTGATTAGCATATCATTATTCGCTCATTTGCATGACTAACAGGCAGGATTGCCTGGCCGGGCTATAAAAGGGCAAGCAGTGCACCACCAGTGTTGTATTGTGGAACTGTGGTGGGAATACAGCAGTGAACAACATGGAGAGAGACATGCAACAGGGGGATGGGCAGCAACAGCCAGGTATGTATCAAGGGTGTGGATAGGCATATTCATTGTACACAGTTGTGTCCAGTTTGGTCGACCGCCTGTCACAAACCAATTATCAATCTAATCTGTGGTATTTGGGTTAGTGTTGGCCACTGTGGACTGTGTCATGCATGTATGATCTCTTTAGAGTGTAGAGGAATCATCTGACAATTGTTTGGAAGGGGGTGCAGTTTTGATGGGCCGTGTACATTATGTAATGGGGGGACGGTTGGAGACTGTGTACACTCCTGGTATGTATGACCACCGTGGGACAACATACGTCCACTGCATTGTGCTCATCCCCCCTGCAGTTCAATGTGTCATGTGCCAATGTTTGCACATTTGTGTCTGCACGCCAGGTGCACTGCTGCTGTACCATGACAGTGCACCGTCTTGTCTTCCTGCATGTGTGGAGTGATGGCCTCTGCCCCCACCCGGGAGTACACAATGTACCAGTAATGTGCGCTCCCATGCCACAAACAGTCATGGGGGTTCATGGCACATGTGTGCACACCACTCCAGACACAGGACAGACAGTGGCAATGTGGGCATGTGCAACGTACAGGCACATGCAGCCATCTGATATGTCCATGTGGCCTGTAGCACTGAGGGGGTGATATCATGCTGTCCACTGTGTGATGCAGTGCAGCACCGACGCAGCCACTGACACCTGTCCACTTTTTATTATCCCATAGGTGTGCAGGCTCAACCGGAGCACATCCGTGCACCGAAATTCTCACAAGATGAGCTAAACACCCTGGCACATGAGGTAAAGGTGAGAACTATGTTGGGCGCTGATAGGCCACGATGCTGCTGTGCTGCAGGCTTGGGAGGAGGTGACTGCAGCGTGAATGCAGTTGGTGGTCGTGGGAGATCGACTGAGGCAGTCCAGAAGCGTTGGAATGACCTCTCTGGCGCGTGCAAGGAGGAGGTGGCACAGCGCCACAGAGACAGGACCAGAACTGGTGGTGGTCCACAGGAACACCAGCAACGTGTGCAGAGCCACACATGGCGGTGGTGGCATCCACATTGCGGATGGTGGCAGTGGCAGGTGTGCCAGGTGGTGGTTGCGAGACATCCCTTGCACTTCCAAGGCCAGGTCTGTATTCACATGTGCAACCCTGTATGTGGTGCAGGCAAGGGTGCATGGTCCAGCTTTTGGTGTCCTGCACAGGCTGCACTGTATCCTGCAGAAATGATGGCTGGCATGGTCAAGATCACTGTGGGATGGGTGGGTGCATGTTGGCACAGGCTTGTGTGAGGTGGGTACCTGTCCTGAGGGCTGCATGGTGTGGTGGTGGTGGTGGTAGTGGTGGTGGTTTGCCACAGTGTCCATGGATGGATGACTGACCCTGTCCCTATTCTCTCCTCAGCACTCTTGGACAGGCCTGCACCCACAGCATGGGCCACAGATGTCTAGCCAGGTTCCGAGGTTGTGGAGGAGTTTGAAGATGATCGCCAACAACATCTGGACATTGTGTATCTCAGGGCCGGGCCAATGCATGTTGGGCATACCCAGGGACAGGGCATGCAACTGCCTTGGGAGGAGGGCACACCTCACCAGGGCTGTTAGGAGACAGTGGGCACCTGGATGTTGCCCCAACTGAGAGTGATGGGGTGGGAGAGGTACTGCTGGTCACTGTCACCAGTGCAGATGACAGTGATGTCTCTACATATGCACATCAGCTGGACATTCCTGTGCCAGGGGATGTAGGGGTGGGGCTTGCTGAAGGCCATGGAACAGGTCTGGGTGCTTCTGTAAGTGTCGGCAGTGTGGCTGAACACATGGTGGTGGGTGGTGTGGGTGGTGTTGCAGGACAGCAAGGCGTGCATTTTCTGACAACTGCTGAGGTTCCAGTCCATATGGTGCCACAGCCCACTGCCACTCAGATGCCAGCAGCCAGCTGTAGCAGTTGG
The DNA here is from genome assembly GCA_016271365.2 of Neoceratodus forsteri. Classification (NCBI taxonomy): domain Eukaryota; kingdom Metazoa; phylum Chordata; order Ceratodontiformes; family Ceratodontidae; genus Neoceratodus; species Neoceratodus forsteri. The sequence goes on from CM057456.1 coordinate 348,040,153, forward strand.
TGCAGTGCCACAGGCATCACTGCCAGCTGCTGCTGTGGGTCCTGTGCCTCTGGTCCATGAAGGCCATGGTGCCCGGCCACTCCTGCAGGGTGCTGTCACATCACAGCAGGAGGCCCATCTGGACCTGCATGCCATGCGGGCGTGAGCCGCGCACGAGCTGGGTCAGATACGGGAGGCACACGAGTGGGCTTTGCTCTGCTGAGCAGCAGGCAGAGGACAGGTTTGGCCGCCTGGTGGGTGCCATAGACCGTGGCTTCTCGGGGTTGACTGCTGCAGTGGTGGCAATTGGTGGTGTCATGCAGGGTGTGCCTATTAGTCAGCAACATGGGTTTGTTGGCTCTGGTGCACATGGCAGAGGGGCACACAGGCAGGCACACCGTGGGCGCAGGGCTGCCACTGTTACCAGTTGAGAGCCATCACAAACTCCACCTGCAACCCAGCGGCGCCGTGGCCGTCCATATCCCCATCTGCCTCCACCAGCCCCGGGGCACAGGAGGCCAACCGTGCCTGCCTCACCTTCCACTTCAGCTGTGTCCTCTGCACAGAGCACCCCAGGGTCCGTAACCCATGGTACGGGAGCACGCCGCATGCGTGGGTTGCGCCGTGATGCTCACAGGCTGTCTGGCGTACTCTAGGTGCTTCCCTGTCATGCATGGGCAGATCTGTGCACACACACACACACACACACACACACACACACACACACACACACTCCACCAACACAGTTGCCCCCCCTTTCCCTCACAGCACACATTGCACCTCCCCACCATGATTACACCGTTTGTGTGTATCCCCACCACATATGTGCTGCACAATCATGGAGTCACACCACATGCACACACTATTTGTATTACACTGGGTTTGTTTGCTGTTGTGATTCTGGTTTTCACTGTAATGTTAGTCTGTGCACATTAAAATTGTTGCTCACTTGTACTCTTCTGGTTGTTCTGCAGTCTGTACTTACCCTCTGGTCTGTTGCAGTATCCTGATGATGTTGTCCCGGTGCTGTATGGCCCTCATGTGCATGCGAGGTCTCTCCTCTCCAGTTGCTCCACTATCCCCTGACCACTGGCTCTGGCTCACTGTCAGACTGTCCCTCAGGTTCAGGTGCCTGTATCCCACGGTTCATTGCCATGTTGTGCAGCATACAACAGGCTAGGAAGATACAGCATACCTTCTGAGGTGTATATTGTAGGGCACCACCTGATGTGTCAAGGCATCTAAATCGCATCTTCAGGATGCCAAACACCCTCTATAATGTTTCTTGTTCTGGCATGTGCCTCATTGTAGAGCTCCTCCGCCACTGTGGCCAGTCGAGTACTGGTGTGAGCAGCCAGGGCCGCAGGGATAGGCACTGTCTCCTGTCAAAACATATAACTTGTTAGTGCTGTACTGTGGTCTGTCAGCTGCTGTCCTGCACCTGTCTGTGGCCCTCCCACATCCCTTCCCTGGCCTGCAATGCCTGCCCCATCCATGCTGTTGTGTGTTTGCCTTGTGTGCTACAACTCACCGCACTAGTTGTCCACTGGGTATTCTGCCCTCCTCAAAGGCCTGACACAGCTGAGACTGGTGCCAGATGAAGGCGTCATGGGCACTGCCAGGGTACTGTGCATATACATTGGTGATGCACCCCGCCGCATCGCACACCACCTGGCAGTTGATGGAGTGGTACTCCTTCCTGTTCACATACACATCACTGCCATCTCCAGGTGGTGCACAGATGGGGACATGGGTGCAGTCAATGGCACCCAGTACAGATGGTAGGTGCGCAACTCGATGGAACTGCTGCATTGTTTCTCTGTGCTCTGCTGCTGTGCTGGGGAATACTATGAATTCCGAAGCATGTGGCAGGAGAGCCTCTAGGAACTGGGTCAGGATGCGTGAGGTGGCAGACTGTGTTACCCCAATGGTGTCCCCCGTTGGTCGTTGGAACGTCCCTGTGGCAAGGAAGCACATCGCTGCGGTCACCTTCTCCTCCACTGTCATGGCATGACTGCGTCTGGTGTTTTGACTGCAGCTGCTCATGCAGGAGTTCGCAGAGCTGCCTCAACATTCCCCTGTTCATCCGGTACCGGCCAACGATGTGGTCATCAGGCAGGGTCTCAAAGGAGACCCTGGGCCGGTACAGCCTGTTTGCAGCATACCGTCTCCTGAGCCTGCGTTGTGGCCCATGTTGTGCCTGCTCCCTTTCCTCCACCTCCTCCTCCTCCACTACAGCTGCCATCAATGGCAGGATCACTGCTACTGGGACTGCACACATTCCTACTTCCTGTGCTGCTCCCTCCTCCTCTGTGTTTTGCCCTGTGTTTAGACCGGCCTTTATAGGCGTAACTAGCGCTGCTGCTAAGGGCTGCGCTATGTATCTAAGCGCAGTGCTGGACCTTTGAATATCCTTGCGCTGCCTCTCTGGCGCACCCCACCCATCCTTTTGCCCCTTGCATACATCATTGAGCCCAGCGCTACTGCAGTTTGGCAGCGTTATTTGGCCTTTTGAATATGGCAGACCCGTGCTAATCCCACGCTAAACCTGCGCAAATGCTTTTTGCCCGGTGCAAGGTTTTGAATATCTGGACCCAGATGTGCAAACATCCCATACTGATGCACAAGGGATTATGTGATTTTACAAGGATGCCTCTATTCTCAAGAGGTAACTTTAGTCAGTGTCTATTTGCCCCAAAATGCTACCCTCCCAGTAGTTCAGGCCTTTTCAGGCAAATTATTGGATATGATCTCCAGGCAACTAATTATGGGAGGTGATCATAAAATGTTCTCTTTGGAGCTGGACATATCTAATCCTTCTAGCAACAGATCCTCCTGAACCAGGTGTTTCTTAAGGAACAATTTCTAACAAATGGGGATTATTGATGTATGGTGGAGATTGTTCCCAAAACAACAGACATATACTGTACATTTTACTCTGGCCATCACCAGAGTTATTCACTTCTTGATTATTTTTTTGTCACGTGAACATTTCACTACAGTCAGAGATATGTCCTATGGGTCACGACTACTATGGGAGCATCACTTGTTGCTGTTAAAATTGGACCTGGTAAACTGAAGAGGAATGCATTTTGGCATTTAAATATATCATTATTGAAAGATAAGCATTTTCTTACCTTAATGAATGAATGTATTCCTCAAATTAAATGGGATAATAGTACCCAACCAGTGGAAATTTTAGGGGATACAATAAAGACTGTGACTTAGGGGGATTTTATTGCCTTTGCCTCCCGGGTAAAAAAAAAAAGAACATGGAAAGAAAATACAGGTCCCTTGCACAGCAATTACAAACATACCAATTATTATAATCCTAGGGGGACACGGTGGTAGAAAAGAGAATAAGGGAGGTACAAAAAGAAATACAGCAAATCATAGATTTAAGGGTACAGCAATCATTGGCCTATTTAAAACAAGCACAGTAAGAGAGGGTGCTTGAGGTACCAGAATGTTGGCATGCAGACTAAGAATGTGAAAACAATCAACAACTATTCTAAAACTAAAAGATCCTGTGACAAAGCAGCTAAAGCACAATGAAGAAGGAATTTTCAACATTTTCAAACAATATTATCAACAACTGTATGCTGCAGAACCCAATCAAAGTCCTGAAAAGAGAACTAATTTCTTAGAACAGTTACAACTTGCCCAACTTACTAAAGAGCAAAAATCATCTCTCAAGGCTCCAATACATGCCGAAGAACTTATCCAACAAATTAGATGGGCCAAAACTCAAAACTGCCCAGGGACAGATGGCTATGTAATTGAATGGTACAAAAAATTTCAGGACCTACTGTTACCTCAAGAGCTTCAAATTTTTAATGAAATGGTTGAGGGTAATGATCCACCTCCCTCCTGGGCATATGCAGTGATTGCAACACTGCTCAAACCAGGTAAGGACTCTATTGACACTACTTCCTATCACAGCACCCGTTCGGAGCACCTGCATTACTGCACCCTTCATTAGGGCGCCAAATACTGAAAGTCATTGCCCCCTCCAGGAGGTCCACCCCCCTGGAGTTGGTATATTTAGAAAGGGTGTGTGTGGGGGGTGCAGCCCCCTGCAAAGAGAGAGGAAGGAGACTTTGCAACTTTGCACCCTAATGACCGGGTATGCTGCCACCGGAGCTCAGAACAGGTGGAACCACTTCCTATTGCCCAATATCAACTTTGAATGTAGATTCTAAGTTATATATGGCAATCTGGGCACAGAGGTTAGAAAGAGTCCTTCCCTTCTTAATACACCCTGACCAAGCAGGTTTTATAAGGCATTGACACACTATGGACAACATATGGTGCACATTATTACTCACAGAATATAGTCAAACTAGGAAAATCCCAGTTGCAGTAGCCAGTTTACATGCTGAAAAGGCATTTGACAGGGTGTCCTGGGATTTTCTTTGGGATGTCTTATCATCATTTAACTTCTCAGACCTGTTTGTGGACTGGCTGAAGTTCATTTATTTACAACCTAAGGCTTATGTGTGAGTAAATGGGTCGCTCTCCTCCCCAATAAAGTTATATAAAGAAACACAACAAAGATGCCCGCTTTCACGGTTACTGTTCGCACATTATATATGGAACCTCTAGCTTTAAGAAAATCTCAACAAGTTGCAGGCATTCTATACACCAAACCACATATAAAGTGACTCTGCATGCGGATGATGTCCTTCTATCCTTATTGGATTCAGAAGTGTCAGTACCAAATGCATTGACTGTCTTACAAGATTTCAAGAAAATTGTAGGATTCTGGTTAAATCCAAGACAGAGATCCTTTTGTGAAACTATACACCATCAGATACACTTAAAGAGCTACTGACGCCTCAAAGAAAATTTAAAAAAACATAATAATCAGGTACATTCTGTTTATATTCTGTTTCTATTTTACATATTTCTCCTCTCCATAACTTACTACTAAGGAAATGTATATGAATATTTGATCTTTATCCCTTAGAGTTCATGTTGAGTTCATCTGCCTCTATATCTTACTCCCTACTTCAAGACATAATAGTCTGTTGTGACATCACAATCTGTTGCCATGGAAGTAAATGTGAGGTCATAAGCAGTGCACTATGACTTTGGGTAGGGAGAAAGCAGCAAGAATAGATGAACTCTTCTGGACCAAAGATTTTGTTTTCATGCAGATAACCTAAGTAATAAAAAATGGGGAGGAGGAATACCGAACTTATGGGAAGTACAAACCGGACTGTGTTTAAATATTATGTTTTGTTAACGTTCTCCTGAACATGTCACCAGCTCTTTAAATAGTCACTTAAAATAAAATGGCATAGCACAAGACAGAAATATTTGGGAATCTATATTCCTAAGGACCTCAACAATTTGGAATTACTAAATTACAAGCCACTAACTTCAAGAATTCAAGGGGATTTGATTAAATGGGGAAGATTACATATTTAATTTTTCAATGCACCAAAGCAGGAAAGATAAACATACAGTATTGCCATGCTTGCTTTACTTCAAACAATTCTGGTCTATTGGCAGATTATTTACAATTTTTTGGGGGGGTGGAGAAACCCCACATTCACTTATCCTAGTGCAATTACCCCTGTCAAGGTGGGGATATATTTATCTAATTTAGAATTATATGCAAAAGCAGCCTTCCCCCAGGTAGTACTCATATGGATAACCCCCTAGGAAATCAATTTAATTTTTCCTTAATGACTTATATGACCTAGACACTATTTTACTAGCATCATCCCACACAACATCACTGCTGAGCCATTTTAACAAATTAACAGCCAACATGCTCACATTCTGGTTCCACCTAAGATACCATGACAGGTTAGAACATATATTCTATTTTTGCAAAGTGTTGGCAGTGGATGTGGATTTTTCACCAACATGAATGGACTTGTCCTATAAATGCTGGAAACAGCTGGGCCCAATATATATATATATATATATATATATATATATATATATATATACGTACATGTACATGTACATATATATATATACATATGTGTGTGTGAGTGTGTGTATATATATATATGTGTGTGTGTGTGTGTGTGTGCATATATGGCAAAAAACTCTGTTTAATGCATCAGTTAGGGTTGTTCCACAGCCACAAAAGTGAGGAAATTCAGTGTTAAGGTTGCCAACCCTTGCATCCCAAGCCCACCCCGGCCCCACCAACAGGCATCGGGGTGTGCATTGGGGTTGTTGGTCCTAACTCTCACCCCATCCCATGTGTAAACAAGCTGTGGTGGTGCAGCATAGGAGAATGGGGTGAGAGTTTGGACCGATGTCCTAATGCACACCCTGATGCCTGTTGGTGGGGATGGGGTGGGCTGGGGGTGCAAGGTGGCAACCCTAACACTGAATTTCCTCACTTTTGTCGCTCTGGAACAGCCCTAACTGATGCATTAAACAGACTTTTTTGCCATGAATTTCCCTTCTTTTTGAGAATTAGCACTATAAATAGTGAATGGAATGTGGTGATGGGAGCATGGGGAGCCCACCATGTGATTTTTTGTCACATAGTAACGGTAACACAAACACAAGCGCAAATGGTAACACACATGGTGATGCAAACATAAATGGTAATGCAATCATTAAGAGAAATGCAAGCACAAAGGGTAACGCACACGGTGGCGAAGACGGGAATGGTAACACAAACAGAAATGCAAATGCAAGCACATACGGAAACGCAAATGGTAACGCACACAGTCATGGTACCACAATAGGAAATGCAAATGCTAACAGTAACAGGAATGATGATGCCAAACAAAATGCAAACACAAACAGAAGCATGTATGCAAACGCAAAATGTAATGCACATGGTGACGTGAAATGAAACGCAAACAAAACCAGTAATGGAAACGCAAATGTTAATGGTAACGCAAATACAAGCGCAAATGAAAACGCAAAGGGTAACGCACACGGTTGTAGACAGGAACGGTAACGCAAATGCAAGCATGCACGGAAAAGCAACTGGTAATGTGTGGTTCCTCTATGGAGGCACCCACAGTGGAGACCAAGGAGGATGCTGGGAACCTCCACAAAGGAGACCCACAGGAGGGTGGCAGGGGACACTGCAGGGGAAGGAAACAACTCCTGGTGGGGGACTCCATTGTTAGGAAGGTAGAACTGGGGGAGGAAGGGGAGAGGAGGGCAGCCTGCCTGGCGCCATGGCTTGAGGGACAGGGAGCTAATCCTCAGGATTGCCAGAGCAGCTGCACAGGGAGGGAGCTGGATGTCATTGTCCACCTAGGGACAAATGACCTGGATAAGAAAGGGATTAGAGAAGTGCAGGAAGAGTTTGTGGAATTGGGGAGGGCCTTAGTTAAGCAGCACGACGGTAACTTCTCGGAGGTGCTACCCATCTATGGCATAGGAGAGGCTAGGTGTTCCGACATGGGATTCAATCAGTGGTTGAAAAACTGGTGTGGAGCTCAGGGATTTGCTTCATTGGGGACTGGGGTCCACCTGGAGTGATGCAAGCCTATACTGGCATGATGGGCTGCACCTGTCTGGGAGGGGAACCAGGATTCTAGGTGATAGGTTTAAATGCTTCATTGGCAAGCTTTTAAACTAGCCAAGGGGAGGCACTGGAAAGGAGCAGGAAAATCCTTGCCCCCAAATAATCATGGTAGTAAGTGAGGCAAACACCAACATAGAGGTGTCGATAGGGAGAAGGGCAGGGGTAAATGGAGAAAGTGACAAAGGCAAGAAGGACATTGATGGGGCAAAAGGGAGTAAGGCCATCAGGAAATGAAGGGTAATGAGTACCAATGCCCATAGTCTGGGCAACAAGCTCCCTGAGCTGATGGCCTTAATGGAAGAGGGATGCCTGATATCGAAGCAGTCACAGAAACATGGTACACAGAGAACCATGACTGGGAGTTAACATACCAGGGCACATAACCTACAGGAGAGACAGGCAGGGAGAAGAGGGGAGGAGTAGCTCTCATGTAAAGGAAGGGATAAAAGCAACTGAACAAAGAGTAAACAGGGAGGAGAGGAGGCACTGTGGGTCACCTTGAGACTGGAAAGGGCACCACAATCCACACAGGGGTTGTGTACAGACCCCATGTCAGGGGGAAGGAATGGACAAGGATATGATAGAAGGCACTCTTAGAATGGCAGAGAAAGGGGGGATACTGTTGATGGGAGACCTGAATATGCCAGATATTAACTAGAGCACATTTGCTGCAGCCACATCCAAGAGCAGGGCCATTCTTGATGCCCTACAGGTGGCAGGCATTAGACAGCTAGTTTCGGAACCCACTCGTGAGGGAGCAATCCTAGACCTCATACTCTCAAACGGGGGCAGTGAGTGGATCTCAGATCTAGAAGTGGGTTGCCATCTGGGGACAAGTGACCATCAAACAGTGTGGTTCACGTTAAACTCAGCTACAGAGTCAAGCCATACAAAAGTGAGGGTACTGGACTTTAGGAGGGCTGACTTTGGCAAGATGGGAGAGTGCCTCAGAAAAGCACTAGCAAACAGGCTAGAAGGAGGTGTGGATCAACAATGGGGAATTATCAAAACTGCCATCACAGAGGCAACAAGCCTTTGTGTGAAGCAAATAAACAAATCAAAATGAAAGAAAAAGCCACTATGGTTCTCAAAAGAGGTGGCTGTGAAAGTCAGGAAGAAAAAGATAGCATTCCGGAAGTATAAGGAAACACAGAAGGAGCAGGACAGAGACTGTACAGTTAAGGCAGAAGGAAGCAGGAGGAAGTCAGAATAGCAAAGGCCCAAACTGAGGAAAAGATAGCCAACTCAGTTAAGAAGGGATAAACCTTTTATAGGTACATCACGCGTGAGAAAGACAAAGGGAGGGATAGTGAGGCTGAATAGAATGAACGGTGGGTGGGCAGAGGGGACAGTGAAAAGCAGGAATTCTGAACGAATATTTCTGCTCAGTATTCACAAAGAGGAGGGGAAGTGCCTAATCCAATTAACAGAAGCACCTTGATAGGGGGTCGATCCCAGTCCTTTCAGAAGAAGAAAGGGTTCTGCAAGAACTCCTAAAACTGAAGGTGGACAAAGCAATGGGGCCTGATGGAATTCACCCCAGAATTCTAAAAGAATTAAGGGAGGAACTAGTGAAACAGCTGGCTATTCTTTTTAATAAATCATGGGAGGATGGTGTGGTATCCGAGGACTGTAGGAAGGCGGATGTGATTCCCCTTCACAAAAGTGGGACCAAGACAGAGGCAGGAAACTACAGACCTGTCAGTCTGACCTCTGTGGTAGGGAAAGTGATGGAGTCACTCTGAAAGAAAGAATAGTTGAGTACCTAGAGGCCAGTGGAGCACAGGACCCAAGGCAGCATGGGTTCACAGTGGAAGGTCATGTCAGACAAATCTAATAGATTTCTTTGACTGGGTGACCAAAGTAGTAGACCAGGGAGGGGCTGTGGACATGGCCTACCTAGACTTTAGCAAGGCATTTGACACAGTCCACACAAAGATTAATAGTCAAATTAACCAGCCTGGGAGTGGGACCAGGGTGGTAGCCTGGGTAAACATTGGATGGACAACAGGACACAGAAGGTAATTGTAAATGGAGTCCACTCTGAAGAAAGGGGGTTACTAGTGGGGCACCGCGAGGGTTCAGTATTGGGTCCAGTCCTTTTAATGTCTTCATCAGTGACATTGCAGAGGGACTGGAAGGAAAAGTATTCCTTTTGCAGATGACACAAAGATCTGCAACAGGGTTGATACCAAGGAGGCATGGAAAGGATGAAAAGGACTTGGCAAGGTTGGAGGAATGGTCAGAAGTATGGCAAGCTAGGATTCAATGCAAAGAAGTGCAAATAATGCACCTGGGAAACAAGAACCCAGGGGAAGAATACACAATGGTGGGAAGTAGTAACAACAACAAAAAGGAAAGGGACCTGGGGTAATCATATCAGATGACCTTAAGGTTAGCAAGCAATGTGAGAAGGCAGTAGGAGGGCTGGGGGTATACTGGGATGTATAGGAGAGGCATCATCAGCAGAAAACAGGAAGTTGTTATCCCTCTGTACAGACAGTTGGTGAGACCCCATCTGGAGTACTGTGTCCAGTTCTGGAGACCCCATCTCCGCAAAAGACATAGACAGGATAGAGGCAGTCCAGAGGAGGGCAACTAAAATGGTGCAGGGTCTGCAAGAGAAGCCGATGAGGACAGACTAAAGGAGCTCAATATGTATACCCTTGAGGAAAGAAGGAGAGAGGGACATGATAGAAACTTTTAGTACCTCAGTGGAATCAACAAAGTCCAAGAGGGTAGCATCTTTCAGAAAAGAGACTTGCAAGAACAAGGGGACACAATTTAAAGATAGAAGGAGGGCGGTTCAGGGGCAATGTGAGAAGTATTATTTCACAGAGAGGTTAGTGGATGCATGGAACAGCCTTCCTGAGGAGGTTGTGGGGTCTAAAACTGAGGGAGAATTCAAGAATGCATGGGACAGACATAAGGCAATTCTTGTGGGGGGTAGGAAGAAATAGGCTGTTGGTTAACTAGGATCTGCGGCCTATCCTGTAGGTAGGGAAATGGGCAGACTAGATGGGCCTAGCGGTCCTTATCTGCTGTCAAAGTCTATGTTTCTATGTTTCTATGGTCACAGTACCACAATAGAAAAAGCAAATACTAACCGTAACTGCAACGATGACACCAAAGGAAACGCAACCGCAAATGGAAGCACGTATGGAAACGCAAATGGTAATGCACACGGTGACACAAAATGAAACGCAAACAAAAACAGTAATGGAAACACAAATGTTAACAGTAACACAAATGCAAGCGCTAATGAAAATGCAAAGGCTAACGCACACGGTGGTGTAGACAGGAACGGTAACGCAAACAGAAACACAAATGCAATGCATATGGAAACGCAAATGGTAATGCACAAGGTCATGGTACTGCAATAGGAAACACAGATGCTAATGGTAACAGCAACGATGACACCAAAGGAAACGCAAATGCAAAAGGAAGTGCGTATGCAAACGCAAATGGTAATGCACATGGTGACGCAAAATGAAACACAAACAGAAACAGTAATGGAAATACAAATGGTAACAGTAACGTAAACGCAAGCAAAAATGCAAAGGGTAATGCACACGGTGGTGTAGACAGGAATGCTAATGCAAACGGTTATGGAAACGTAAGTGGGAACGCTAACTGTGACAGTAGCGAAAGCATACACCCTTTCTTTCACCAACAACTGCATAGAGAAACACAGTGAGTACAAAGAATGTATGCATAATAACAGGCCTCAGAGCAGAAAATGAGCACTTGGAATACTAAATTGCTTATATCTCAGGAACCATATGACGTAGAAAAAAAATTAAACTTTCATATAAATTATGACTTTCCTGGCTAGTTTTGCACTTAGCCCCCTAATGGGGGGGGCTAAGCAATTTTCTCATGAAAAGTGTGTATCTCGAAGCATTTCTGAGATACGGGTCCTGAAATGCTCTGCGGATGCTGTAATGTTAGTCTATGGGGAAAAGCGTCAACTTCGGAGTACCATAACTTTGCATCCCTTTAATATTTTGTTACCAAACTACCAAAAAAGGCACATCCATGGGATGTTGGCTTTCTTCCCTTCAAATTTCAGCCCAAAAGACCAAACCATTCTTTTGCAGCAGGGTGGCAAAGAATTCCTGTTATTTTGGTCATAGTGTTGCAAAGTAGTGTTGCAAATCACGACACTTTCACAATAAAATCATGAAAGTGTTGCAAGTTCGACACTACTTTGCGACACCACAGATTACAAAAATTTGAAAAACATATTTCTGGGGTGTTCAACCCCCTAAAAAGACATGGCTAGCATCCTCACGGCTCGATTAGGTAAACACAAAAAGAATTGTGTCCCTAGAGGATCCCAAATTTAAATGCCAAGCATTTCTGTGACCAGTAACTGAAAAAAATTGGCTGACTCATGACACTACAGGGGTCATTTACGGTATAATAAAACTGCATTTGCGACACTGTCGAACTTTTTGTTAACTTTTCCCATTGACTATAATGGGAAAGTTGTTTTTGAATAACTTTTGAACCATTTAATATTTTTTCACAAAATCTTCAAAAGGCACATTAGGGACCACACAGCTGCATGCTCCCTGAAGTTTTATTACCAATCGCTAAACTGTATGCAACCTGTAATGTGAGCAAAGAATGCGTAAAATAGCATAAATGCACTCACGGAATGTCGCTTTATAACTCCGCAACCGTATATCCGACCATTACAAAACTTAGCAGATCCTGAGATCTATGGTACTGCTCCGTGCCTGCCACACTTCAGGCAAATCCATCATACGGTGGCACTCGTGATATATCCATGCCTCACTCTGCAGGAGTGAGAATATTTTCCATACTCCACTCCTGCCCATCATGTATCCTATATATATATATATATATATATATATATATATATATAAACAATTTCTAGACAATCATGGATGTTGTTCCATTTGAACATCTACAGAGCATGTATGGACTTACGGGCAGGGAACATTATTGCTACCTGCAGGTTAGGTCTTACATCCTTTATAAGCAATAACGGTATACTGTGTTACCAGACCACCTTCCACTAAGAGTGATACTGGATGCACAATGCAATAAGCTTTGGGGTCATTTGATAAGTAGTCTGTATAAAGCACTGCCGGAACACTTGAGAGATGCATCTTATTCTATATTAGAAAGTTGGAATAAAGACTTGAATAAAATAGTTATATTTGAAACCTGGTTAAAATATGCACTTCCAGCAATCAAGATAACATCTTCCAACATGTGAAGGGATTAAGCATGGAAGTGTTGGACTCAATATTTTCATACTCCAACATTACTCATTAAATATCTTCAACAGACTTCCAGTGCCAGTTGGAAAGGGTGTGGGTTTTTCTCCGCAGATCAAAGTTACATTTTCTGGTTGTTTCCCATTATTGCCTTATTCTGGAAAACTCTTCTGTGAGAAGTGGAGAATTTGATAGGAGAGCCAGCTGACATAACAGCTGAGCTGGCCTTGTTGTCCATCCCTAACAGTGGAGACAACACAGGGTCTAAAAATATGATATACTTACTGACATCAAAGAAGGCTATAACGCAACTCTGGATGACTGCAAGAGTTTGAGAAGTGCTAGAGTGGTGTAATATAGTTCATGAAATTTATAAATTAAAAAAATTAACAGCAGAACTACATGACAAGGCTGAGCCCTTTAATATTAGATAGCAACAGTGGGTATTACATACTGTATGGCTAGGGAGGATGCAGAATTCTTCCCCTGATGAGGACATAGGATAAATGAAGGGGCCAATGTTGGCACAGCAGGGAGGGGGATCATATTACTGTGTCCTTCAAAGCAGTAGACAGATCGGTGAGGGTATTTTACACTATAGGACTAAGGTATGATAAAATTATAACAAAACAAGATTACCTGAATTGTCAATTAGAGATGAAAGCTAGTGTCTGTCTAGTCTGTACAAAAATATATTTCACAAAGTTTGTTTTTTTCTGTAATAGTATATTTCATTTCATTTTTTATTTTATACTGAAAGGTCTGTGGGCTAAAAACCCATTTTCACAGACATCCAGTTTAAACATATACAAACATAAAAAGACATTTTAACAAAGTCTTAAGCACATTCTAAAAGTGGCAAGGTTGCTAGGACTAGGTAAAACACCTACAGAGTTCGTGATCATATTCCTTCTAAGCGCTGTCTTAAAAATTGATATATTTCAACAACATGTAACCTTGCTCGGCATTTCATTATAGAGTTTGGGAGCTGAGAAAGTCACCGAATTTTGGGCAAATGTAGTACGATAAAGTGCGATCTGAAATTTTTTTTTACATTGCAGTCATGTATGAGCAGTTAAGGGAATTCTTGGAAACAAACTTGATATACTATTTGGAAGTATCTCCAGCATGACCTGATATAGAAAAATCAAGGACCTAAAGTTAAACTGCTCCACCAGTGATGGACATTTAAATGATCTGTACAAAAAACAATGATGCGTGATTCTGGGCTGACCTGTAGCAAAACGTATGCTGAATGGTAGGGTATCCGAAATTTTGCTAATAATCTTTCAGATGTATATGAATAAACTACCGAACCATAATTAATTATGGAAAAAAGAAAACTATGGGTTAACAAATTTCTAGTTTTGACTATAAGATTTTTTCTTATTCGATATAGAAACCCCAATCTTTTATGTAATCTACTAATTAGATCCAAAATATTTAGTTCAAATGAAAGATGTGAGTCTAATATTAACCACAAATACTTGAACTCCTTAACTTGTTCTATAAATGTACCATCATTATTCAAAATATTGGGCTCAGTAGAGGTTGGTTTCCTAGATGTGGAAAAAAAAACATTGTCTTGGTCTTAACTGAATTCAAAACTAGTTTGAGTGTTTCAAACCAGTGATGCAGTATACTAAAGTTAGATTGAAGTGACTTTTTAAGGGATGATAGACAAGTCCCTGAACAAAAAAATACCACACTGTCTGTGTATAAAATTAATTCTGTTTGGGAAAAATTAGTAGATAAAGAATTCACAAAAACAGAAAATAAAAATGGTCCAAATATGGAGCCCCGAGGGACTCCACACCTAAGCTGTGCTTCATTTCAAAATGAACAATTAACTACTGTTTTCTGACTCCTTAATGATAGGTAGTTTCCAAACCAGGAAATCACTTCTTTGGAGAAATAAACACCAGGTAAACATTTAAGGAGCTCAGCATGTATCCACCAAATCGAATGCCTTGGTGAGGTCCACGAAAGCTGCTGCAGCATATCTTCCATCATCTATTACTTTGATGACTTGGCTTGTGAACCTCACCAAGGCAGTATCAATATTATGATTGGGTCTGAACCCATGCTGAGACTCCATCCATAAATTGTACTTTTCCAAGTGTTCGGTGACTTGGTCTAGAACAATTGTTTCTAAGATTTTAGAAAGTGGGGTCAATAAAGAAACTGGACAGTAGTTATTAATATTGGACCTGGAACCAGATTTGAAAATAGGTTTAACTGTAGAGCTTTTCCGAATCCTAGGGTAAACACCATAACAAAGGGAATAGTTAAACAATTTAGTCAATGGTAATGCAATTAAATGTATGACCTTTTTCATGACCCTAAAGTCGAGGTTATCTGGATAGAATACTCACCTAGGATTCATTATTGAGACATAATTAATTAGATCCCTTGGTTGTAAGTACTGAAAATAAAAATTTGGGATTGTATTTTTAACTGTAATATTTGTTTGTTTTTGGTGTGAAGGATCAAGAATATCCCTTACCTTATCCATGTTCTGTGACCTACCTCTAAATTTTTCCAAATTAGAAAAATGTGAACTAAATGCTTCTGCCACTATTTTTGGATCAGTGAATATTAAGCCGTCTGATTCTACAGCATAATTTTCTTGCGCTTTTGATTTTCCCATTAGAGAATTTAGGGTTTTCCAGGTGGATTGTGAATTTCTGTTGGCTTCCAATAGTTTTTGCTTAAAGAATTCCATGTTGGCAACTCAAATAGCTGACCAGCATTTATTCCTAAGCTCCTTATACTTTAATTGATGATGTAGTTGTTTTGTTTTTCTATAGGTTTTCCAGGCCTTATTTTTTGTTCTTATTAATTTAAGTAAGCCTGGAGTTATCCAGACTTTACTATCCCCTTTAACTCTAACTTTCTTAAATGGTAGAAGTCTGTCACAGATACCAATAAAAAACTGCAGAAAGTTTGATAAGCTACATCAATATCTATGATATTATCTAGAAATGAATCAAGTAATTGTATTTCTTCCAAAAAATTTATGCTCATCCAGATCATTTAGTTTTCTATAAGTAATAATCTTATGGGTCTTAAGGGCCTTGGCTGACCATTTAAATAGCACAGGGCTATGATCACTGATTCCATCCGGGGAAACCCCAACACTGGCAATGCATGGTTGTTGGTGATTACCCAGTCCAAAATTGACTCATAGCCAGTTTTGTAGTTTACTCTGGTGGAATTGGTGATCAATTGATGAAATCCTAGTTCAGTAACCAAATTCCTGGGGTGGGATATTCAGAACTGCACCAGGCAGGGGCGCAAGCTGGGCGTAGTGCAACTGGGATGCACCAGGGTGTGTTCTGGGCGATATTCAATGGTGCTGCGCCATGGCTCCACACCACTGAATATGGCACCGTGGCCACCCGCAGTGTGCATGGTGAAGTGGCACTGCACCAGCACAAGTGGACAGAGAGGAGCAGGGGAATGTGCAAGTGTAAGTGCCATTGCACTAGGTGCAGCAACTGTGATATTCAGCGGTGGACATGCAAATGGGGCCATAACATATGCAAGGCACAAATGGATCCATTTGCATGTCATTATGGCCCCATTTTCATGCAGGTACGCTGATCCCCTGCGACTTGTGATCCATTCACATTTCAGGATTGTGTAGTACAGTATGGTCGGCATGCCCATTGGCCCATGCTGTGAACGGCAATGAAGTACAGCCAGCTGTATGCTGTCAGTCGGCGGGCAGCCATGCAGCTTGCGGGTGGGGTGCTGCCACCCACTGCTGACCGGGGGGGAGTGGCGTGGCAGGTGTAAGTGGGCAGGTTAGGAGGGGTGTATGGGTACGGGTACCACTGGACCACCAGGGAGTAAAATATTCATTACAGCCCACAATCAGGCACGGAGTTCAGTCCATTGGACCACCAGGGAGTAATTTAATTATTACAGCCCACAATCAGGCACGGAGTTCAGTCCACTGGACCACCAGGGAGTAATTTAATTATTACAGCCCGTGATCAGGCACAGAGTTCGGTCCACTGGACCACCAGAGAGTAAATTAATTATTACAACCCATGATCGGGCATGGAGTTTGGTCTACTGGACCACCAGTGAGTGACATAGATATTACAGCCCACGGTTGGGCATTGGGGGGGCACTACACCACCAGATGGTGCCACCAGTGTTTGGGTGGCCACCCGCAGCTGGCAGCTGCCGTGTTGCACCCAGCAATATGGTAGCCAGCCTGTGGGTGGCCAGTCCTTGCTCCTGTATTTTTCAGGAACATCTTTGCACCCCCCTGTGTGGCACAAGGCAGGTGTGTGCCTGCATATGCGCCACACATCCTGTGCTGAATATCGGGATGTGCTGTATATGCATGGGCACACCCCGCACTTGCACCGCATACATTACTGGTGCCCCGCACATCGATTTGAGTGGAGCAAATTCTTTGAATATCATGTCAAGATTATATGTACATGGCACAACACTGTTGTGCCAGCGCAACCCTTTGGAATATCCCACCCTGATGTCAATTGTGTTAGATGAGGCCCAATTGAGATTAAAATCTCCAACTATAATTAATTCCGTACAGGGGGACTGGATGGGGAAATTATTGAAAAATGCAGGGACACCTTCTTTTGATTTTTCAGGGAGAACATAGACATTACAGATGGTCAATGTCTTATTAGGGCCCAATGTGATTGCGTTGTTTAATGATTCATACATGGCATTCTCGGGGATGATGGTAAGCTCATTTGTCAATAAATAATTGGCTACATAGAACATACAACCAACCCTCTTCCTCCCCACCCTGTCTTTCCTAAATATAGCGTAGTCCTGAAAATTGATTTCTTGATTTGTAATTTTATGTGACAGCCAAGTTTTAGATAAAGCCACTACATCTAGTTTATTTTCAAGGATCCAACGCTCAATTAAAGATTTTGTAACAGTCAAACTATGGACATTGAGATGGGCCATATGTATGGGGGTGACATTACTGTCTGAGTACTGATTACATGAAGCTGACCTCTCTGATGGCCCAGGGTTAGGATGTACTAAGCCTGATAGCAATAATAACAATGAAATTGTCCATCTAAATTGATAAACATATCTTTGGCCTTTCTTAAAAATTCTTGAAATCCTGGAGATTCTATGAGTAATAACATTAAGCTGAGCATGAGTATAACAATGGTACAAATGTACTAAACAGCCAATCATTAGGTCAATTTGTGACACTGAACACTGAAGTGGCATATTTAAAATATACTGCTGAAAACTCAGAACTAATTTAAGTGAAGTTCTGGTCAACAGTTGAGTCCCTGCACAAGTCAGCTGCAATGTCCGATGGTCCAGAATCCAGATCTTGTTGTCTGTTAGTACTTTGATAACAACATAGTTTTAAAGATCCCACTGTGCAACATAAGACCATAAACAATATTACCTGACCCAGCCCCATTTTAAGTTTTTCTGAAACCATTGAGCTATTATTAGCTTTATGTACAATAAAATACAAAACTCAAGTAATATAAACACTTAGTAAAAACTATAAAATAGCCTCCCTGCAGCCTCCCACTGTAGGCTCCCAGAGGAGAGCCACTACATGGAGAGCCGCTTAGGGAAGCTTGCATTTAAGCACTATTGCCCCTCCTCTTGCCCAACGCACTGGCTCCTGCCACTAGCCGGTAATGGGGAACAGGGCAATAGAGTCAGTGTTATTAAATGCAGGGAATATCTTCAGCCAGCTTGCTTGGCCAGAGCAGAGAAAGTACTCACAGAAAGCTGGTTCTGGTGCTGTGATAGTCCAGGACTGCTGAAGCAGTCTTCCTTTTTGAAGTCCTGTGCTCCTATTCCTCCTGCCATCATCAGCACACCCTCCCCCAGTGCACCGGCTCCTGCCACTAGCTGGTAACAGGGAACAAGGCAGTAGATTCAATGTTATTAAATGCAGGGAAAATCTTCAGCCAGCCTGCCAGGCCAGAGCAGAGAAAGTACTCACAGAAAGTTGGTTCTGGTGCTGTGAAAGTCCCGTGTTGTCCCATTATGATGTACCAGTTATCTGTATGGCCTGATATTGTGTTTCACTTAATAAAAAAATTAAATATAAAAAAAATACCACTGGTGGGTGAAGTTCTGAGCTAGGGAGAGAGGTTGCTCCATAAGACTGGAGCAGCATAAGAAAAATATTCTTTTCCAAAGTGTATTTGAAACTTAGGTTAAAAAAAAGCCACAATAGGACACATCTCTTAGACTGTATTTGTGGGTGGGAACTGTAAGCCTTTCAAATAGGTAAGTAGGGGTTTGTTTGCTCACAGTTTTGTAAATAAGGGATAACCAATGGAAGATGCATCTGAAGAAGGGGTACAGCCAATTTAAAGATCAAATGAACAACATCATAATCCCATCATTGCACCTCCTATAGGGAGACTATGCCCCATAGACATAGCCCTGCAGTTCTTTTGTAAATAAAATTCTTTTTCATACTTTTATGTGTCTGTTTGTTCAAGCGATGCCCACATTTTGTTTACATGGCTGCTCCAAGTTTTTCCAACACTGTCGCTGGGACTTCAGCTATATGTAATGCAACTCTTGTCCTCATGTCTTCATGGGAAAGTGCAGACTGACAGTGTTTCCTGCAAGGGAGTGCTTCACAAATGCCAGCTCCATGACTGAACTGAGAAAATGTTCACTGGATCTATATTTTCTTAATGTTTTGACAAGCCATACAGTTCTAATGTGATTGTTACTTTTTTCATTCATAACATATAATGCGTTTCTTCTAATTTCTTCATTTTACTGCTGTCCTATGGGTGCTGCTATCCTGTGAGGTAGTGTGACAGCTACTTGCCTGTCATCAGTATTCTAAGCGTGCAGTCAGCCTTGCAAGGTGTCATGCTATATGATTTCTGATGTTGTGCTGCATAATACAACTGATGCCTCAACACTGCATGTGGTCAGTTATTTCTTGAATGCTGCATATTAGTGTGATAAGCTGCATTTCTGTGTGCTGAGAGAAATAGTTCCCTGTTACTCAGTCGGGATAAGCTTCATTAGTTTTGCTGTTGTCATCATAGATAAAACTGAAGCCCTTGTGCTGTATGTCTACTGTATGTTTTATATACAGAATTTCAGTGATTTGTTATTGAGGGAATCCCTGAAATCGGTGTGAGATGCTAATGTGCATGTGTCTAGTGGCCCATCCCCCAAGATCGCTGGCCTAATTGTAAGGAAATAAGTTTCCCTGGAGCCAGTGGTCCCCACCCCCACCACCACCAATCACGGGGCTGATGTTATCATACATCTTTCCCTGGTGTCCTGTGTCCCCCCCCGATTACTAGCTGAACTTTGAATATATGTTTCCCTGGTGTACTGTGGTCCCTCTTGCCACCTGATGCCTGCCCAATTTAAAATAAAACTTACCACTCACCAGCAGGTCCTACTGTGCCCTCATCAAGGCCACTACAATAATCTGGTGTGTCATTGAGTAGTGCAGAAGCCCCATGGATAGGTGCTTGGGGCACAAAAGAATAAGGCTGAACAAGTAGAAATATTAATATATCATCAATTGCCTCTCATTCCTTATCTGAAGACATGGTGTACTAAATAAATATGGTAGGGTCTTAAGGATCAATTGAGTATTTAAAGAAATGTTTATTAAAAAGATGGACACACAGGAGTGATCTCTATAGCAGAACAGCACTAGCATGCAGGACACTACCAGTGAGCAAACACGAATCACATCAGCATGACTGTGGATCAAAGTTCACGCTGAAGATGCTGTCAGGCACTTCTGTGTGGGGGATCTGGTGGAGAATTTAAAAAAACATTAAAAATAGTGGAATGCCAAAAGATTTGCTTTATAATATATGCATGAAGTTTCTCAGCATCACCTCCAGTTGCCCTACAGACAGAAAAGATAGGAATTGACAGAACACATGTGCATTTGATCTTTAATTGTTGCAAAAGGGTGCAATGGTGTTCATCCCATTTAGATTTTAAAATAAACCATAGGAGTTGGTAATGAACAGTATACAAAGGGTGTAGAGTAGAAATGGAAGTGTGTTGGTAAATAGTATCATCATAACCTATAATAGGGAGAATGGCTTGGGCAATAATGTATTTATGATCTAAACGTGAAAAACAATGCCTGGTGTGTTTTAGGTGACCTAAGCATTGGCAAACTTTTAAAATAGTTTTGTCAATATGAGTTTTGAAGGTCAAGGAAGAATCAAAAGTAAGACCAAGATATTTTAATTCACCTACAAACTCAAGTGAGTTGCTATTTAAGGTACAATAACAGAAAAGGAAGAATTTGCCAATGAGGCTACAGACAAAGACCCAAACAGCATGGTTTTGAGTCTTTTTACTGTTCAAAAGTAAGGTTATTGGAAAACCATTTCAAAAATTTGTCTAAATCACCTTAGAAAATTGAGGAAAGCGGAAATGAGTTCTTATGAGCTTAAAAAAGGACTGTGTCATCAGCATAAAGTCAAACTGAACAGTGATCCACCACAGAGGGTAGGGGTTCTACAAAAATGTTAAAAAGATTAGGACCAAGTATAGTCCATTGAGGGACCCCAGAGGAAGTAGTGAGAGGAGAAGAAAGACAACCATTCCAAAGCACAGATTGAGTTTTCCCTTGTAAGTAAGATGATAACCAACTTATAGAATTCAAGGAAATGCCATAGGAAGACAGATGAGTTAAAAGCAAGAGTGGTTAATTACATCAAAGGCTTTAGACAGGTCAATAAAGATAGAGTCAGCAAGAGATCCTTTATCCAAAGCCCTGGAGACAAAATCATGAGAATCAATAAGTGCTGTTTGGGTAGCGTGATTTCATCTAAAGCCCAAATGAAAATTGAAAAGGATCTGATAATTGGCTAGATACTCAGAAATCTGAGAGAGGATAATTTTGTTTATAAATTTAGAGATTATAGGGAGCAAGGACATCGGGCAGTAATTTTCAACTAGAGTTTTGACCCTGCTTTTATGCAGGGGGATAACTAACGGATGTTTCCATAAAGAGGGAAAAGTCTGGGAGGTAAGGGATGAATTGAAAATATGAATTAGGAGAGGGTCCAAAATATCAGCACAGGATTTAAGTAAAACGTTATCTAAATTATTGATTCCCTTAGTGATATTCTCTCTCAGCAAAGATAGCAGTTTAAATGCTTCATCAATTTTAATATACCTAAAGTAAACTTTGGCCCTTAAGGGGCACTTCCAGGGGATCAGAAACTGGTCCAGTGGTAGGAAAAAAACAGCTTTTTTTTAATAGAGCAGGAACCTCAGAAAAAAGGTATGAAACATACCATAAATACCTTCTTTACAGTACACAGTAAAGCCACCATAGGAGATGTTTGTAGCTAAAGATGCAGAAGGCACCTTCCAGACAGAGACAATCGTGCCAAACTTTCTAAGGGTTATTTCTAACATTGGCTAAACTGTCTTTAAGAAGGAGGATTTGGATTTCCTTATGATGGAGACACAGTAGTTATGAAATTTATGAAAAGTCTACCAGGACCCTTGAGTATCTAGTTTCTTGGCTTTATGATATAGCTTATCTCTGGACATCATTTGGGAGATGATAAATGGCATCACCCAATGAAGATGTTTAGATTTAAACCTTTCTTCTGTAAGGGGAAGGGGCATGACAGTTGCAAAGCAAAATGACCTGTTGAAAGAAATAATCCCAAGCATCAGTTACATTAGCGAGGGAGAACAACTCCCTTCAGTTAATCTTAAGCAGGTCAGAGTAAAGAGCCTCCAAACTGAATACTTACAACAGTAGAATGGGATGGCATTAGGAGCAAATTTGGGAGAAGAAAGATTCACTGTATAATAAATAAGGGTGTGATCACTAAACAAGTTTCCTTGGCAACCAGAGGTGCCAACTGGGAGTGCAGACAAAACATAAATCAAGTTGAGAACAGTAAAGGCCCTACATGCTGAATCATAACAGGTAGGCTCTTTAATAAGCTGGTTTAAGCTAACAGGGGCAAGGGAAGATTTTAATCAGAGTCCCCTGCTGGAGGTCATTTTGCATTAAACTCACCCATTAAAATGGAGTGTTGAAACTCATCCAAGAAATAAATCAATGAATACAGCTGTGGTAATTTGGTGGTTTAAAATTCCAGGGAGGCAGTACATGTTTCCAGCTAAAATCTCCATTCCAGATAATTTTATAGAAACAAACACAGAATTAGTCAAACCACCCATGGTGTCAGATTTGACTAGTGAACATGTAATAGATGAATGAACAAATAAAGCAGCTCCACCTCCATGTATGTTTCTATCAAACCTAAAACGGTATACATCAGGAGGTTAATGGCTAAATTAGGAATGGAGGAGTCCAGTCAAGCCTCAGTTACAGCAAGAATGGAGGGTCAAGCAGCAGAGGACCAGCTTACCAAAAGGTCTCTTTTACAGAGGAGACTTTGAATATTAGAGTGAAAAAAACTTAGTTTGTAAAGGGGAGGGCCAGGATTGGTTTCTATCGATGTCACCTGCCACTAACAATAAGTAGAAAGTAAGCCAATAACATGTTAAAGAAAAAGGGTACATAGAATTATTTACCCCCCCCCAAAAAAAAACACCTATGGCTACTGGAAGAGAACCTGAGGGAGACAAATGTAATGCCTCCCATAAATACCTTTGATTTAAATAATCCAAAAAGGGGATGCCAGACCAGGTTGTGGGAAAAGGAAAAACATTATTAAACCCACTCTGCTGAGACTTGGTAGAAAAGTGTGAGGAAAAAGGGGCAAAACCGAAAGAAATAATACAATAATAAAAAGAAACACATATTGGAACTTGGGATGTGAAAGAAGTCCCAGTTTAGATAGCAGCCTAGAATCAAAGACCAAGCAGTAATTAAAACAAAATGAATGGTCTGACTTCCTTTTCAATAAATTTTAATTGTAGCAAATAAAAACCAGTCTGGGAGTATTCTATCATTCTTTTACATCTCTGTGGAGTAAAAGAAATAGGAGAGGAACAAATTACTAGTTTTGACTCACAGATACACAGAATCCCCAGTCATCTACAAAGAGTTAGCTCGAGCATCTGCAGTTTCCATGACAACTGGATGACATGAACAGAACACAGTGCAAAACACGCACTAGCAAACAAACTTCAGTTGTGGCTAGTGCTCTGATATTACACTCTGCATGTAAACAGGATTATGAATACTAATTCTGAGTATGAATTCAGTTGAATTTAAATGTAAAATCAGGTTCCTTTTATAATCAGATTACCATTTTACATGTAAACATACTGATTGTTGGTCTGTCTATCTCTCTCTCTATCTCTCTCTATTAAGCAGATTGGGATGCCCACCCAGTATTGCTTCTTTCTCCCTATCCCCTTCAGATGGCTCGCCCTCCTGCCCTTTCAAATCTTCATATATATTTTTTAATAAATAAGTAGATTAGGGTGCCAACCCTCAGTACCACTTCACTTGCCCCCCTCCAGGTAGCTCACCCCCATTACCCTATGGGACCAACACTGGAGTGCTGAATCTCAGTGTCGGAGCGTCCCTGAAATAAATAAAATCATCCCTAAATTTTTAAAACCTGTAAAACAGAAAATGGTCCCTCGATCTGCCCTCCCACCCCAACCTCCCACTCAGCACCCCCACCCCCCACACACATCCTCACTCACCTGAACATGTCCCAGGGTGAAGATCCACTTCCAATCAAAGACAAGTCTTGCTGCTGGAACTGACAACTCACGATATCTAAGGTAAGTGTGGTTCAATTTATTTCAATGGGGTTTTGAACTTTAATGCATAACTTTGTTATTTTTGCATATTTTGGCCCTACATTTTCAAAATGTTCATTTTAGGACCCCGCTCCATGACTAATGGTGTTGTAATTATACCAATTGGGCCCAAAAGACGTTTTTGCAATCATGTTGCAAAAACCACCTTTCGGTTGGATTTGAACATTTTACCACTCTTGTTCATTAGTTGGGGTCATAAGTAGGCTATGTCAAAATTTTGGGGTCAAAATATGTAAAAATGGCAACATTATGCACATATGTTGACATTTTTCTATGCTTCCTTGTAACTTTGATAATTTTCAATGTTTAGACTATAAATTTCCAACAAAGCCATTTTTTCATAGCACTTCACGAACGTGACAGCTGCCATTTTTCAAACCCTGGCCAACATGTATTTTCACACCTGTGGTGTGGAATGACATTTTGGTGGCGGCTAATGATGTTTTGGCAAGGATATGAAAATTTTCACCTAGTGGGTTCATGCAGTAGGGAAATAAGAAGGCTATGCTGAAAATGTGGTGTACAAATACGGAAAAATGCCCAGGTTGTAAATAGATGTTACAGTATTTCAATGTTCAAACATAACTTTGCTAATTTTCAATATTATGACTCCAAACTTTCAGCATAGCCTTTTTTTCCACACCACCTCATAAACGTGATATGTATCATTTTTTAAATCCTGGAAGAGACATGTTTTAACACCTCAAGTACAAAATTACATTTTGGCCAATATATTATAAATGGTACATATTAACATACTAAAATGCCAGCAGAATAGGCCTAACGATCTTTCGTGTCTGCTCGTTTGGTCAGCCCCCAACATGTCACTCGTTTTATGATTTACCTTATAAACATATCTTGAAAAGTCTGGGTCATAATTAAAAAAAATAATAATTGTTTAACAACCTTTGAATGTAGTGCCATTCAGTACTCAGTGAATATGTCATGCAGATTATAGCGTAGGTATGATCTGAGCAGCAAAAATATCATCGAGCAAAAAAGCTACAGTGATAGTGTAGTGAAAGTACATTACTGCTATCCCTGTAGCTGTTTTCACTTTGGACGAAGATGATAAGACATCCCCTGAGTGCTGCCTTGCTGAGCAGCTGCAGTGGCACAGAAGTTAGAGCCACGAACAGCGAAGATCAGCAGAACATGTAGATGACCAAGGTTTGATTCCTAATCCCACAACATTACTTTCTTCTCCTCCCCGTCTTTTTATTTTCAATGTGTCTGCCCCTACCCTGCACTTTTGCCCCCCACTCTTGGTTGTTGTGGTCAGTTTCCCATGCCCCCAGCACAAATACGATTCAACCGAAGTTCCTCCCGATCTCCAAGTTGTCTTTCCCGGAGATGGTTATTTATAGTCTGGGGGGTGCGGGGGGCTTTTCCCCCTGCAATGGGGGGTGAAGACTGCATCAGACTGCCTGTTCAAATGTTTTTGGCATTATTTGTAGTGGTCAGCATTTTTGCAGATGCGCTACATTGTCCGTCGACGTTTTGCTTGCTCAGTTTTTGCCCGTGCTATTACAGAGTCGGCATTTTCACCTAGTGCCCTGTCAGTCTTCACCCCAGTGGCAATGCTCTGTGATCCCATACTGGTGAGCTGAGTTCAGGGGTGAGCTCAATGACTCAGCTGGATGGGGTGAGGGTAGGGGAATGGTGCTGTTATGCAACCCCCCCCCAGCCACGGAATGAAAGGTGGAGAGTAGTTTGCATGGTTCCGGTTACCATATAATGAGGGTAACTGTCCTTCTGGCATAGGGCCTTACACCTCTCCACCTGTGGGTGGCAGAGTGTCTTGCGCATTGACTGACAGATGCACTCTTTGCCCTGTGCATCTGTATCTGCGGCCACATGGAAGTGCAGGGACCACAGGGCCCTGTACTTCCACAGCCCATCAGACAGTCCCATGAGTTCTTCACATCTGTCACTGCATGGAAGTGTAGGGCCCTTGGACAGAGTCATCCTCTAGTGCAGGGCATCTGCATCTCTGCACTATCAGTACCAAACACCTGTACAGCACATACATACAAGCGCATTCGGCATTGACAAATGCTTGTTTTCTGGTTGCTGTTTACTGTGAAAAGTAAGCATTTGAGGTCTAGCACAGATACTTAGTAACTGAAAAGAACTTAAGAAGGATTAGACAGGAAGACATGTTACTGGAACTGAAAGGACTGACTATAAGATTCATGAGCCATAGCTCTACCAGGGAAGAAAAAGAGCCAGATTTCCTAGCCTTGCTAGAAGTTAGTTAGTCAGTTAGTTAGTTGACAATGTTTTACCAGCTAAACATACAGAAATACAAAGAATAATCTTGTTTACAGATGTGACCTGGGGATGGGAGAGGAAGCAAAAAAAAAAAAAAAAAATTAAATCAACACAGTATGTACGTACAATAGCTGAATACACAATTTACAAATAATTTATACGGTACAGTACACAAGTTAAATGAGAGAGACAATCTAGGACAGTTTAATACACTGTAAAACATATGTCATCAGGTTCAGTCACAGTAAGATAGTTACATTTTTGAGGTGCTGCTTTCCTGTGACACTGCTTGTAGCGGAACTGTTTGCCAAGGCCAGGCTGTTGCAGACCTGTGGGAGTTTGTGACTGAAAGCCAGTTAGTCAGAATTTTGTTCATGCTTGGGAACAAGAAATCAATTTCCCCAAGTGGGAGGGAAGGTGGTGGTGGAAGGTGGCAGCAGGGTGCACAAGTGGTGGGAGAGTTTAATCAGAACTTGAACCCATAAAGAACCAGGTGCTGTACACATCTGTCTTCAGTCAAGACCAGTTCAGAAGATCATAAAGTGTACAGTGTTGGGTGCGGATGGGGCAGTGGAGAATGAACCTGCAGCAGGCATTTAGTAAAGAATCAAGTTTGGATAATTGGTAATAGGAGGCAATGTTATCAACCACATCAGCAATGCCAATTACAGGTAGGATCATGCAGTCAGTCAAG
This sequence comes from Neoceratodus forsteri, assembly GCA_016271365.2. Classification (NCBI taxonomy): domain Eukaryota; kingdom Metazoa; phylum Chordata; order Ceratodontiformes; family Ceratodontidae; genus Neoceratodus; species Neoceratodus forsteri. Next base: position 348,067,634 of record CM057456.1, read on the forward strand.
CACTTCTTCATACACTGGGAGAGACAATCGCACATCCTATAGAGAACTCCAATCTTCCTATAAGACTTTGGTACCAGTGCCTGGATGTGAACAGAAAAATCCAAAGACTGATAATATAGGATGCCCAGGTACTTATATTCAAACACTGATTTCAGGGTGATACCATTTGGGATTTTATGCTTAGGTTAGAGCAGCTCAACAGATTTTTTTTAAGAGCAAAAAAAAAATATATACTTTTAACTTACAGTAGTTAGAGGTAGACGGTTTGATCTAAAGCAGTCAGAGAGAAGTTGTATCTGACTGTTACACTGCATGATACTCTGGATTTATAGGTACAGTGGCTTTTTTCCTAGTCTAACTTCTTTTTATGTAACATATTACAATACTAACGTTTAGACACGTACTATACAGACATAATTTAGAATATGCCTAGGATGATGATACATAAAACCATGACAAACAAATGTATACTGACTGTGCTGAAGTCATTTTGGGATTATTATCTTGCATCAGATCAATGATGGAGTTTTTGACTCTGACCATACTTACCTTTGGACAAAGAGCATGTGTTTTTAATGTTCTTATAACTAAAATGTGGCAGTGATCCAAGATCGAGCTTTCAATTTCTCTGTGGTGTGCATTGTAAAATATAGTCTAAAAATAAAAAATAAAGCTGGCTCTTGGATCACCTTTACACTTCTCATGGTCAAATTAAATATGTTTCTGCAAGTGCCTGAAATGCCAAAACAGGTCATGCTTTCACTATTGATAACATTCTCATGACAGCCTTGAGCAGTCAAGCAATACTTCAGTCCTTGTTTGATGTCACAAGCTGAGTCAGCTGGAACTGACTCACAAAAAAAATGAAAAACCTGCTGAATATAATCGGGTAAACGTATGGGGATAGTAAATGAACTGTTATACTGAAACAAATGGCAGAAGTCAAGTAAATTCCTGAATACAGTTTTATTTAATTAACACGGCTTAAAGAAAGTAAAAAGCATTAGATATGTATTACTACACTTGACATTGATCTTTAAGCTGATGCTGGAACTCCATTTGCTGGATATGGCTACTGGCTGTTTAACCATTACTTGGTTTCACCCTGTCTTGAAGCTAGTGATGTGCAATCTGTGGTGCAGCTCTATGTTGCTGCACATTGTGTACCATAATCAGCTAGCTGAGACAGCTGCAGGTGCTGTAGAATACTGCAACTTATCTCCTCCCTCAGGCACTGAGCTTCTTATTTTTGTGTATTTTAGTAAGAAAAAAGATTAGACATTTTCCTAGTCCGTTTACAACCCCCCCACACACACACACACAAGCATTCCCTTAAAGAGAACAGGCAATTATTTCTAAATGGAAGCCATTTATAACATTCTTGTTTTCAGAAATGATTTTCATAGCCCTAAATGATCCATATGTCAGTATAGCTGAATAAAAAGTAATACACAAACTGTATTTTGCATTGTTTTGTTTTAATGGGCAGCATTCTGTCACAGTTCTCTTCATGGAACCAGTGATCTGGGGTTTTCACTATATCATGATATGTGTACTGAAATCTGAGCATGGTTCTGATAGGTCAATATCTCATGTTCAGCATTCTGTATACAAACCATGACCTAGTAAAAAAAATAAAATACTGATATCATACAGAGAACTGTGCAGAATGTTGTCGCTAAAAAGAGAACTGAAAGCACAGTTTTTCACATCAGTGTCTAAGCATCACTTGGAGGTCTGAATTTCATTTTTGTATATACGAACATTACTAACTTTTGCCAGTTAGCTCAAATGTCCTGGGGCTTTGATTCCATTGTAGACAATGGGCTTGAAAAATAAAGCATGCTCATTGGCTGAAAGCCATGGTCAGGCGTGCATTTATTTTTCAATAGAGCCCGATGAAAAACAAGTGCCACCTTGGGATACCTTGTTATTTATGGTATCCTTGGGCTGTTACATAAACAATTTCAGATAGTAGAGTAAATAATAATACTAATAATACAGATTGTGTCTTTGGAGTCTGCCAAGAAACATTCATAAACAAGCAAGGTACTAATGAATGTTTATTAGACTACTTACACCAAGCATGTGACAAAGAAAATCACAAGGGAGATGGGTTTCTTACCACTCTCCTGAAGAATGTACATAATCTCCAGGATCGTAGGAATTCAGGTTCTCAAAGATCTCGGTCTCTCTCTCCCCACTCTCCTAGAGGAACTACAACAGGTTGCAGAAGACTATATACTACAGATAACAGCATAGCAACAGAGATTACCTCATAGTTACAAATATGAGAAACAATATGTATTGGTCCTAAGTCACTCTCCATTGGATGATGACTTAGGAGACAGAATTACTAATGAATATCATATGAGGCAGAATATGCTTCCATTAGCATTATAGCTTGGACAAAAGAAATGGTGACTGAGCTCTATTACATGTGGCATTTCTTGCATATGTATAATATAAGACATAAAGGCATAACAAAGGATTTCTCTCTGTCAGCTTGCTTAGACAAAGAGAAGTGCTGACAGGGCTCTACTACATGTGGCATATCTGCCTAAGTGTAAAACACACACTACATATAATTATATGAGAATATAAGTATACAATAATCACTGATGATCCCTCAGAGTCATCTTATCAGTGATTAGGTAGATTATATATGGAATATATATATATATGAAAGACAAACATAATCTAGATAAATGTATTATAGTGAGGTATAATGAATCATGCATGATAAACGTTAGCATATATTAGCAGCAAAGCACATTCCTAGCACTCATGCTTATATGATGGGTGCCTATATCTATATGTTAGTGCAAAATAGCAGTATTACAGTACAACAGACCAGGAATACAGTGTGAGATGTATGTGGGATGATAGGAAGCATAACCCAGGTGCAACAGGGCCACCCCAAATTTTCAAAGTGGCCAGCCATCATTGTTTTTTCTGGTCACTTAGCCAGAGACGCGACCCCCGCCCACCAGTCCCATTCTGTATCCTCCCCTGACACAACACATAAAACATTGTGATGGTTTTTTACTTTACAGCCTGTACCAACTAATACACAAAGACACACTTTCCCCCCAACCAACCGACCCTTTGGCATGCGTGAAGTATTCGGTTTGGTGCTGTGCTGTGCTGCGAAAGATCCATTTTGCTGTCTCCGTAGGATCAGTACCTAAAAAATACAGCCATCTATGTGTTTTCACAGGCTTCCATCTGTTTTTTTCTGACAGTGCATTCGTGCTCCCTCTCTGTTCAGCTCCTGATCTGCCGTCCTTCTAAGCAGCTCCATAGCATGGTCGCTTGCCTTTTACCTCGTTAAAAATAGCACCTAGGGGAAGCGTGGTAACAGAACTCCATCACTAAAGACAAAACAATGGAGCACAGCCTGTGTGTGCATTGGGGGGAAGATCTGCAGAGAAACAAATAAAATATGTGGTATCAGTGCTTGTGTATTTCGGGAAGTAGGAAGGACAACTTACACGAAGAGACAATTTAGTGGGTCCAGCACCGATATTTAAAACTAGCATTACATGGTTTTCCATCTGCCTTCTCCAGCTTCTACAATCTCAAAGTGATTATTTTTAAATTTGAACTCAGTCCCTCTTCTACAGCTCTATAGAGCAGCAGGCTTTCATCAGCAACCATTTGTTTTCTTTTTCTTAAATACAGAGTCTTCAATAGGACAAAAGTCCCTAACTAAAAAACCAAAAACACACATTTAATGCAGGTGGAGGAACTATTTTACTACAAACTTACTTTAAACTAATTTTTCATTAACATTTTTTATTAAACTTTTTTTTTTTTACAGTGCCCATTTTCTAAACGCAATAATACCCTCCAGGGTGGGTGGCATTGTGCTGTACCAGACCTTCTAGGAGCTATAAGGCCCTCCACCTGCAGTGTCAGACCTCATTACACCCCTGGGCAGTCTAGTATAGCACAATATCGCCCACCCTGTAGGGTATTATTGCTTACTGTGTCAACAGAAAGCACACAAATTGGAAATTAGCAGCCTTCTCCTTTGTGCATTTTTTAGGTGTTGAGCTATTCGTGCATCATTTCTTGTTCATATGTATCCTTTTGTGCAGATTTAAAAGATTATTGTTACATTTTGTGTGTATGACTCCACTGTGCTATGGTCTGAACAGTGAGATGATAATCAGAACATGATAAACTCCACTGGCTGTCCCCATGCAGCTACTGATCCTTTGTCCTGGGCTGTTTTATCGATAAGATAGTCCGTACCACCACTCCTCCTGCCCTGTCTAAATTCCTTACACCTGTCTAAACCTCTTACCTGCTAAGGTCTACTGACTTAAAGTTTCTCCTTGTTCCTAAGTCTCACACTTTGACAGATGACTGGACCTTCACCGTTTGTGCCCCCAGATTCTGGAACTCCCTTCCAGTACCTCCTAGATGCGCTTACACCCATTACATCTTTGAGTGGTCCCTATGGGAGCATCTAAAATCTATCTCAGTCTGCGACTGTCCCTGATATAAAATAAGGGCTTGGTGTACTATATTCTTGCCTGAACTCTTGGCATCTGGCCAGAACTAAGAGTATTGCCATAAGCTGTGGCAACATCTTGCTACTTAACCAATCATTGTCTATCGATTTCATTGTGCCCTGTTTTTGCACAAATGCCTCCATGCATTTCATTTCCCCTAATGCCTATGATTTCATTGTACCCTTTTTGCCCAAATGTTTATGCATGTTTCATTTGCCCTAATGCTGATGTAAGTTTCAAATATTGTCATAATGTCCTCTTTCCTGTACTACAGCCTCAACCTTGTATCCATGTCTTCTTACTGCTGCCTGTAAATCCTTTCTTGGTAATATTGTTTTGTACATTTTTCCTTTGTAATGTCTAATGTTGCACCTGAAAATAGGCATTTTTTTGTCTAGTGTGCTTACCTGGTTAACAAAAGCTAAATAAAATAAAATAAGAATGTAAGCACCAAGCTTTCTTTAGTCAGGACCCCCCACACACACACGGATTTGCATACCTATGATGTTTTGTGCTGGGTTTGAGGCTTTTTGTTGCATAGTGTAAACTTTTAACACCTTGCAGTCTGGCCTCAGTAAAGATGGAGGCGTCATGTCCTACTACTTAACATAACAGCCATTAAACTTAGTACAGATTGACACTTTCCTTTCCAACAAACAGCAATATGGGACTGCTACATAACAAAAGGCTATATCTAAATAATTTCTTAACACCTTCTGTTCGGCCCTTGATTGATGTAAATCAGCACTACAAACCTTGTTTTGCCTCTAGTGTTTTAAACTCTCTGCAGCTTCTTGTCTGCATTTCCAAATATCACCCTCCTGTTTCACTGTGAGAGTAGTTATCCTGCATATTGTTTCACTTCGTTCTGATCAGCATTTACATTATTTTACCTTGTTCTACCACTCACCATACCTTTAAAAATGTAAGAATGACACATAAGCAACTGTATCTCTCATTCCACGTAGGAGCTAACTTCATCTGACTCTGGACATTCATTCATTTAGTGTAGTAAAGGGGTGTTTCCACAATTCCAAAACAATGTTTAGTGCTTCTCTCCACAAACCTGGACAGGGTGCTGGTGTAAGGCTTCTGCCTAGTCTAACAAACAAATGAATGCACCAGCACTCCAGAACAAGGAACATATGAACATACGAAATTTGCCAGCAGATAAAGGCCTAGAGGTCTATAAAGTCTGCTCGAATGTGCAGCTAGCACCCCTCATTCCTGCAGCTGCCCTCCCTTCCACCCTTCCCCTTCATTGACCCTCCCCCTTGTCCTGTCCCATCCCCTTTTGAAGCAGTCCACTGTTCTACTGGATACCACTTCTGCAGGTAATGCATTCCACCCAGCCACCACACTCCGTAGAAAAGTGTCTCCTCTTCTCCCTCCTGAACCTTCCTCCCTCCAGTCTCATATCATGGCCCCTGGTGTCCCTCCCCTCCCTTACTTTGAACAGCCCCTCTGTACCTGTCTTGTTTATTCCTTTCATGTACTTAAAGGTTTCAGTCATGTCCCCCCGTCCCTCCTCTCCTCCAGTGAGTACATGTTCAACTCCCTCAGCCGCCTCTTGTGTGATAAGTCCCCCAGCCCCTTGATCATCTTTGTCACCCTGCACTGCACCCCCTTCAGTAACTTAAGGTCCCTCTTCAGATACGGGCACCAGTACTGCACGCACTACTCCAGGTGCGGTCTAACTAATTACCTATACAGTGGCAGAATCACCTTCTCTCTCCTCAAGGATATGCCCCTTGCAATACAACCCATCATTTTGTTGGCCTTTGCAGCTGCCTTCCTACATTGTGCCGAGCTGTTCATTGACCCTGTAATGAGCACCCCCAGATCCTCCTCCTCCTCCTCTGTCTGGGCTAGCTGCACTCCCCCCAGCTAGTAACTACTCCTTGGGTTCTTCATCCCAAAATACAGCACTTTGCACTTTTTGGCATTAAACCCCAGTTGCCAGGTGTCTGACCAGGTTTCAAGCTTTGCCAGACATTCCTGCAACCCCTGCCATCCCCCTAGGTCATCCACCACTGCTCCTACCTTGGTATCATCAGCAAACAGACTGATCTTGCTCTTGATGTCCAATGATATGTCTGCAATGAATATCCCAAACAACACTGGTCCCAACACTGAGCCCTGTGGAACACCGCTCGTCACTACCCTTGGGTGTGAGAGCTCTCCACCCACCACCCTCTGTTGCCTTCCCTGAAGCCAGTTCCCTACCCATCTCACCAGCTCTGCACCTGCCCCTGTGCCTACTGACTTACTTCCCAGCCTTCCATGCAGCACCAAGTCGAATGCCTTACTGAAGTCCAGATACAGGACATCCACTGCATGGTCCCTGTCCAGTTGCCTAGTTACCCAGTCATAGAATTCCACCAGGTTGGTTTGGCAGGATCTGCCCTGTATGAAGCCATGCTGTCTGCTGTCCTGTAGTCCTTTGGCCTGTAGGCCAATGCAGTGAGGCATTAAATAGGTCTGCCAAAGGTCCAGCAAGGACCTCTGCCAGCTCCTTCAGTACCCTGGGGTAGATGCCATCTGGCCTGGCGCCTTATCCACCCTCAGTGCCTTCAAACCCTCCCGAACTCTGCCCTCCATGATTTCCCCATCTGTCACCCCTCCCCTATTTCTGCTATTTCTCCCCCTTGGGTGTCACCCTCTTCTCTTTAGTAAATACTGAGCAGAAGTACTCATTTGGTGCTTCTGTCTTATCGTACCCTGCTTCCACCCAACCCCCTCCTTCCTAATCCTTACTATGTGGTCCTTACAGCTACTTTTCTCCCTGATGTACCTAAAGAAGTCCTTCTCCCCCTTCTTAATGCCTTGTGCCAGCCTGAGTTCCGTAGATGCCTTGGCTCCCCTTACTGCTGTTGTCACCTCCTTCAATTCCGTCAAGTACTCCTCCCTGTCCTCCCCTCTCCCTGTTTTCTTGTACTTCCTAAAGGCAGCTCTTTTCCTCCTTACCTTTTCCATGACCTCCTTGCTCAACCAGCTCAGTTTCTTAGCCCTAGCCTTCTTGTTGTAGGCCTTGCAGCAGGTTTTGGTTGCCTCCACTATCCCCAGCTTTATTAGCCCCACCTCAGGTTAGTGTCCATACTAGATTGAATTCTGGCCAGGTACCCTTTTACCACTTCCCCCATCCTCCCAAAGTCAGTCCTCCTGAAGTCCAGCACTCCTGTGCTAGATTCCACTCCTTGCTTGCACATATCCAATGTGAGCCATACTTAGTGGTGGTCACTCCCTGACAGCGGTTCCTCCACTGTAAGTTCTCTCACAAAGTCCCCATTTGCCAGCACAAGGTCAAGGGTATTCCCTAACCTGGTTGGTTCACTGACCATTTGCAGCAGGAAGCCGTCCTGGAAGGCATCCAGCAGTACCCGCTCACTTCGGTTCCTGGTTGTTGGGGTACTCCAGTCCACTCCTGGCATGTTGAAGTCCCCCACAATCACCACACTACCCTTCTCACAGGTCCTTCTGATCTGTCCTGCTAGTTCCCTGTCTAACTCCTCCATCTGAGATGGTGGCCTGTACCACTCCCATTCTAGAATCCTATTCTTAGAATCCTGGATTGCATCAAACTGACTCCGTACTACCCTCCTCTCCTTCCTCCCTTACACACTTCAGTCCTTCCTTCACATATAGTGCCATACCCCCTCCTTTCCCAATCACCCTGTCCCTACGAAATAACCTGTAACCTGGTACAGACAGGTCCCAGTCATTGTATTGGGTGGCCCATGTTTCTGTGATGGCTGCAATGTCCACTTGTCCCTCTGCCATGAGCACCTGTTACTCTGCAGTTTTTCTCCCAAGGCTCCTAGCATTAAGGGTAACCACCTTCCACCCTTCCCCTCCTCCCATCTTGCCCTCCTTTACTAGCATCACCAATAGTACTTGCCATGTGTCTTTTGTCACTATTATGGGGGGTAAGCTCATATGGTTTCCCAACCTGTGGTCTCTGCATGTCTCTTGCCCAATTGCCACCCCCTGCTCTTAGTTTAAATTCCCTACTTCCTCTATGTACTCCTCCATCCTCTGTTTTAACACTTTCTTTCCCTCCTCACTCAAGTGTAGTCTGTCCTTGGCATAGAGACTACTGTCCTCCCAGGTCCCTCCCCACCCCCAACAGCCCATACCTTTAGCACAACACCAGGTTTTAGCCATCCATTAAATTCCTCTATTCTCAGCTTTCTTGTTGTGCTTGCCTTGGGCACTGGATGTATCTCTGAAAAAATTACTCATCTTCCTGCCCCCTCACATAATTGTCCTAGTTCCTCAAACCTCCTCTGGACTATATCTACTGTCTTGTCAGCCAGGTCATTTGTCCCAAATAAGGCTTGTCCCTACCCCCTTCTAGCATATTTCAGAACAAATTGTCCCACCCTTTCCGCTGTCATTCCTGGCATGGCCTCCACCCAAATGCGACTATACCTCTCCCCCTTGCTACCCCAACGGACTCCTCTTAGTATTGAGTCCCCCAGCACTAAGATTCCACCACTCTTACTCCCTGCTTGCTTCCATTCATCTCTCTCTCTCATTTCTGGCTACTCTTCTTCCTCCTGCACATTATTTCCCCCTTTTACCCCTGTTGCAATTCTCCCAGCAGAACTTCCCCCCACTCCAGTTTGGTCCAGGCATTTACCAATTACTTCTCTAATTTCACCATTTCCCTCCTCCACCTTCTTCCTCTCTAGCAGTGCAAAACTATTTTCTGAAGACCCTTCACAAATGCCCGCTCCCTCTCTCTTCATAATAACCTGTTCTTTCCTTTCCACTCCATTACTTTTGCCACTTCTTCGTCTCCCCTCACAAGTCCCTATCTCTTCCTTCCATTTGTCTTTTGTCTCCTGACCTGGTTTCCCTGGCAATCCTTCTTCCTGGCCTGAGCCCCCTTGTCTCTGCTTCCCTTCTTCTGACCCTCTCCTCACCACTGTTAGCTTAAATCGCCCTCCCTCATCTCCCATTCTTCCTCACTCCAGTATTGGTCTAAACCCACCCCCAGTCTGCCTTGCCTGTCTTAGTTTCTTCTGCAGACCCTCAATCTTCTTTCTTAGTTTCTCTATGTGGTTGCACACTAAACATCCTCCCACACTCCAGGCAATTTTTAGAAAGATTGGTGCACCGCAGTTGTTGCAGCCTACCACCCTACCCATTGCTGTCTTTGCTCACCAGCGACCCCCCACCCTTCCAGATGCAGGATACCAAACACTCCCCCAAGTCTCCCCTCTACCCCCTCTATCAGTACAAAACATTATTTTCTTAATTTCCCTTACCCCCTTTGTTGTACACGTTTAGATAGATTGAGCAACAGCTTTTTATATTCCTAACCTTCCAATCCACACTCAAAAAGAGACTTTAAGTAGCTATTGCACAACCTTCTTCAAACTCCTACTCCTCCTTTCCACAATGCAACAGCAATGCAAAGAAGTAACAATGAAAGCTCATAGATTTGCAGTTACTTCCCTTCTACTGAGATAGCAGTCACCTCTTCACTCACTGCTGTTCCTTTCCTGGATGTCTGCTTCTGCTATGACAGGTGCATATCCTTTGCCCATTTGAGGAAGTGATATCAGAACCCCTGGTAACAAGGAAATCATAGATCGGGGTGGGTGGGTGAGGGGTTGGGTGTGACCAACCCAAGTCTTCCAGAAAAAATCAGGTAGCTGAGGCCCCTGGTCAGACCATTAGCACCTTTCCCCCACTATGCACTAAATCAGAAGAAATAGGCCTCTACAAATGCAGCCTGCTACACAGTGAAACAGCAAACAAATGAGCCCACTTATAGAAAACAGTTTTCAAAATGCCAACAGCCCCAAAACAATACCCTGCTAGCCCCTTAGAAGTAGTAAGAAAGAAAAGAAATAACCTTCTACCAAGTAAAATCCACAAGAAACAATGTAAAAACAACAAGAAGCTACTGTACTGTAACAGATCTGATCCTTTCCCTTCTAAGAAGCCAAAGCAACTGACACCTCACCTGAGTCAGCTCCACCTCCCTAGCTGAGTGAGACCTGGCCAGACCATTAGCACCCTTCCCCCACTATGCACTAACCTTTGCAGCTAGTGAAGGCAGCAGAAATGAATCACAATTCTACTCAAAGCCCCCAAAATAGGTTTGCTACCAAAAGAAACAGGTCTCCAATTCAAACAGCTTCACCAACAACACATCAAAATAGGCTTGAAATTAGAAGAGATAGGTCTCTGATTCAAAGAAACAGCCCCAGTTAAATCACACCAAATAGGTTTTAAATCAGAAGAAATATGCCTCTACAAATGCAGCCTGCTACACAGTGAAACATCAAACAAATGAGCCCACTTATAGCCACCAAAACAGTTTTCAAAATTCCAACAGCCCTAAAACAATACAATGCTAGCCCCTTAGAAGTAGTAAGAAAGAAAAGACATAACCTTCTATCAAGTAAAATCCACAAGAAACAATATAAAAACAACAAGAAGCTACTGTACTGTAACAGATCTGATCCTTTTCCTTCTAGTTCCTTCTGAGATGCAAAGCAACTGACACCACACCTGATTCAGCTCCACCTCAAGTGAAGGATCTCCAAACAAATTTCTTAAAGAAGTCAAAGTTTATTGGGAAAATTCCCATTTCAATCACAGAAAAGTGTATACAATAGAACACGTCCGCATCATCAAATACCCCGGCACTTCGCCACATAAGGGCTTCATCAGGGGAAGGTATTTTGGACAGTTCCTTTATCATTCATTTAATGACATCATTGCCTAAATCACCATTTGTTCACAAGTCATTTTTATCAAACTAAAAAATGTGTTTTTTCCTTTCAAATACAAAGGGCAGAAAACTCATATTTAAACACAAAATACAAAAATGCTGTTGCTTTGAAATGGTGATTCAATTTAAGAAACATAGGCCCAGATATTCAAACTGCGCCCAAAAAGTGCGCAATAGCAGGAGCAAGCGCAAGTCCATTGCGCCCATGCGCAACAGACGTGATATTCAAAAAAGGAGCTGACCAAATTGTGCCTACAACCAACGTCTGAATATCACACAACCTGCACCATAGCACAGCTAGGGAGGGGAAGCTGAGCAAATATGATGCACTATGGCGCAACAGGGGATGTTCAACTGAGCAGTCCAGAGGTGCCATAGCACAAGCAGGGAGCTCCCCAGCTGCAGAGTAATGTAACAGCACAATCAGGGAGGTAGGAGCCTACCACCCATGCCACAGATGGGCACAGAAACACAGAGCAGAACAGACATCGCCCCCCCACACCCCAAGCACTGCACAACCAGGGGAGGGCTGGAATAACCACTGGTCCATGGAGTCAAGCAACCAACCCACAGCCTGGCCATGGTGCCCCATCACACCTACTGGCAAGCTGTGACTGGCACACAAGGAGGGCGGACCACCCTGTGCCACACCATCCCCCCCAGTGCACAGCACACCCTGCACTGTGACCCCCAGACAACCCCCCATGAGCAGTGACCAGCACTGCAGGAATCCCCATGCATGCCACCACCCCCACAGCGGCAATACAACCCTGTGCACCACAGAACCATGCAAGCCAGCCCCACCATGAGCACCCATCAGCAGGTTGCAGCACACGGCAATGCAACAATGGCAGACAAAGTGCCACCACACACAGTCCCCCGAGGTACTGCTGAGAGACCGACCATGCGTTGGCACAAGAGTGACCCCATATTGGATGGTTGTGTAAGTGACACCACCCCCAGTGGTACAGCGCTCTGCACAGTATTCCAGTAACACATCCCGGCCCACCACTGGCCACAACATCCAGCACAGACACCCACAGTGGTGTGTGGAAGCATGTACCACACCAGATGCCACACAGGGTCTGGAGAGACACCCACCCATACCCAAGGGCACAACAACACAGGAGACGCAGTGGTAGAACGTAAGCCCCATCAGCAGGCCTATATAAACCGTGTACACACAACCTGCAGTCCACCATGGCACTGGAGTGCCAATCACCCTGCGCCGACACCGTGGACCAATACCCCACCATGAGTCACCTGGAGCACAAGCCACAGACAGTGGGGCACATCCCCTGCAACACGCACAAGCCACAGCATGGAGGTGGGACAATGACCGTGTTGCCCACAGTGCCACCTGAGCCAGGCATGCACCACACCACTGACATGGGCAACCCAGCAAAGTGACAGGTACAGTGTCCGCCATGCAGGGAATGCCACCACTGACATGCCAGCAAATCAAGCAGGTCACAGACAGGCATGGGTGTCGGCTGCACAGGCCATGGATGGGCCGATGGGTGCACCATGGACACAGAGCACACGCCATGGACCACTGCTCACAGTCATCCAGTGCACGGGGAACAACACACACAACACAGACACTGACTGATATCTACCCCCACACCATAGACACCTCCACACAGACACACACACACACACATACCCATGACTGCACCACCCCTGATGTTATGCACACCACTGCAGCTGAGCACCTATAGCCCACTGCAAATCAGAGACCACCACGGTATTCATAGAAAAGTCAAATGTATTATAAAAATAAATAAATCAACTATTTACAAGAACAACTATATACATGTGGTTGGGGACACAAAAAGGTGGGGTGGGCAGGGGAGGGTGGACAAATGGGATGGGATAGGAGGGTGGGAGGTGGGTCAGGGGGATGGGAGGTCAGGGACAAGGGGCTAATGTTGACCACGCTGGTCCAGGCTGTGGCTCCCCCTCGCTCTGCGCCTCCTTAGGACCCCCGCCTCATCGATCCTCCGAAGGATGGACACTGTTTCCTGGACCAGGGCGAGTAGCTCCCTCAGGGTGTCTCTGATCTCCCTCAGATGTCTCGCACCTAGGACAAGGGAGCACAGTCAACACGTGTGAATGCACAGCCCCATACAGCCCGCCCACTGTGCATGGCATACAGCCATGGGACATACCACTGTGATGGTGTGTGACCAGCCACAGTGATCACATCCACAGGACATGCCCACCCAGGCGCACACAGCCATGCGGAATGCTACACACACCCATCAGCTAAGTCACACACAGCACCACCGTGGCCGTCTAGTGACATGGCTATGTGGTGCAAAGGCAGTGGCACAGCCATGCACGACCAGTGACGCACACCCAGGCATGCATTGCCACTGGACAGTGTTGACCGTAACCAGTGGCGTGCATGGCAGTGATGTCAATGAATGGTGGCCATGCCCCACTGCCCACCTTGTCACACAGCATGCAATATTAATCATGGATGTCTGTCACTCACCCTCATCGGGACGGTCGGGTGGCGCTAGGACCCTCAGCCTGCCTGGCTGTGGCTTCCACCGCCTCCGCCTCCGCCCGCAAGTGGCGTCTCTCTTCCGGGCCTGTGGGGACAAAAGGAGAGAAGAACATCAGTGCACTCCAAGCAAAGTCTCCCTGCCCCAAGGAGTATGCCCCCACCCAGCCAGACCCACCCACCCCACCCCTTGTGAACACCACCATGGCCAAACCCAAACAGTCCCTCCCCTATGTGCTGGACACAATCAACAATGTGACTCATATGGATGATAACAGTGTGTTGACGGAACCCCTGCCTGGTCATGGTATTGTGCCCCTCCTGGCACGTGACCGTAGTCTGGCCAGTAACTCCGGCTCCCTCCTCTGCAGGTCACCATATTGGTGCCTGCACTGCTCTGCCATCCTGCCCCTGCCAGTCACTGCCTCAAGGGCTGTGGCCACCTCTTTACACACCTGGGACCTAGCCCTATCCAGGGGGCCTCCCCAAAGAGAGGCCCATGGTGTGGCTCCACTGTGGCCACCAGGTTGGCCAACTCAACTGCAGACCAGGGAGCAGCCCTTCTCCACGCCATTGCGAATGCTATAGTAGGCAATATGGTGCTATGCAGCGCTGTACCCCACATGCAGATGCTGCGCGGTACAGTGCTGCCATTCTCTATCGCGCTGTTACCGAACAGCGCGATAGAGGTGCACCTATGCCTGATGCATGGTGCCAAGGGGGAAAAGGTCAGGCACAGGGTCAAGGGTCCCTGGTGGAAGGCCACGCACAGCGCCATTGGACGACAATGTGTATAGCGTGATTGGCTGCCTGTGTGCCAGCACCATAGCGGACTATCGGGCAGTTGTGCCATTGCATCTATGAAGGCCCATTGCCACAGCGCCATGTAGTGACCTTCACTATAGAGCCACTGGCACAATGGTGGCCATGCCCTGCATTGCCTACCGCACACAGCACGTCATCAGCACGGCAGACGCCTGCGTCAGCAAGCTGGGCATGCGCAGTGAGGTGTACTATGCATGCCACAGAACTGCGCCATTGGCTCAGCACGTTCAACACAATTGCGCAAAGCGCAACAGCGTGATATTCAGCCATCATATGCTAATCATCCGATCAGCCATTCAATGGCGCAGCACCGCGATTTGAATCTAATTAAAGTTGCTCCTCACTTAATTTGCATGAATTGCACTATAAAGGTGCAACAAGGTGCTGCAGTGGCCATAGTCGGTTACTGCAGTTTATTGGTGAGTTGCATGCTGTGTGGGAGTGTGGACTGTGGATTCAGGGACATGCATGGGACTGCACAGTCACAGATAACAACTGCCATCCTTACAGGCTAAATAATGACCGAGCACGTTCTGGGAGAGGAGGACAACAGTGGTGGGAGGAGGAGGAGGAGGCCGAATTTTACTAAGGCCGAAACTGAGGCCCTTTTCGAGGCTTACCTGGATCATGAGCCACTGCTCAGTGGACGGTGGGGCACCCCTCAGGCCCGTGCTGCTGCATGGGAGGAGCTGGCACGTGCCATGAACCTGCATGGCAGCCACCAGCGCTCCGTGCAGGAGTGTAAGAAGAAGGGTACAGGCAGGAGGAGGGTAAAGGAGAAGGTAGCTGCCATCAGGGCGGCACGTGCTGCAACAGGTGGGGGACATCTGGAGGTGGTACAGCTCACCCCAGCAGAGGACAGGCTTGCTGCAAGCATGCACCGAAGTGCCATAGAGGGAGCTCCGGGCGGTGGCTTCCAGACGGGTGGTGGACCATCTCTGCATGGTAAGTCATGGTCTGCCTCGCTGGTAGGTAACACGCAGTAACGCTGACTTTTGCTTTCCTCACAGATCCTGAGCGTCTGCATGGGTCAGCGGTGGTGGGTCTGTTCACTGTGGACAGTTGGACGGAGTCTGAGGTGGGACCATCCACCTCCACAGGTATGTGTGGATCTGTCCGATAGTGGGGCCACCTGGCTGTCCACACTGATGTCGTTGAGACAGGTGTGGGGGAAGCCCTGCCTGTGTCTCAGCGTGCTGGCATCCATGGATGCCAGCACCTGTGGCTGTGGCTGGGGCAGAGTCCAGCACCAGTGATGATGACATGACCGTCATGGGCAGTGACACGTGTATGCCACAGGATGGACACACAGCAGGGCTATTCGCGCCCATGGCTGTGGCTGGTGCTGCCGTCGGGGCCTGCATGTCAGCACAGTCCCAGGCTGTGCCTGTCAGCACCAGTGGGGCAGCACTGGTGTCTGTTCAGGCCAGTGGGACTGTTGCGGCCACTGCGGCAGCACCACTGAGCCCTGGTGTCCGGCAGCCAGAGGGGCAGCATCAGCAGTCGCCCATGGGGCCTGGGGGTACAGGGTTCAGTGGCTGCATCTGTGCACCACCTGTGGACATGCCCAGACCTGGTCCCGGTGCGCAGCACCCACCCTCAAGGGGTGCTGAACATCAGGCCCTTGCACACCCTGAGGAACAGGATGCCGAGGAGGCTGATGACCTCTTGGATGAGCACACCCGCCTACTGCGAGCATCGGTCCAGCAGCAGATACGGCTTGAGATGTCCATGGAAGCACTGTGTGTGGCTCTGGAGCGGGCAGAGGAGCACTGCAGCAGGGACACCAAATGGATCCTGGCATGGATGGACCATTTGTGGGACGATGTGACCGCTGCCATTGACAGGCATGCACAGGCATTCATTGCTGTCATGGCCACAATGGGCATACAGTCAGGTGCCCATGCATCGCTCACACCATGCAGTGCACTCTCCACCCCCTGTTCCCGGCATCGTGCGACTCCCACCCTGTCGATGCCGGGTTCAGCTGTGGGCATCCCGAGCACTCCTGGTGCAGGTATGTTCGGTGTGCTGCAGATCCCTGCGCGGTCACGGTCAGATTCACACGGTGGAACCCCTGGGGGACCATTGGTGCCACCCCATGAGGCCAGTGGTCAGCCTGCCAGTGCTGGCGGGTCTCGGTGGGGCCGCCCACGCATCGTGGCGGCCATGGCACTGTGTCACGAGACTGACCTGTCTCCAGCACGGCTACTGTCTGGTGCTGCCCTGTGTGCATTGTGTGTTTCAGTGGGCAGTGCACGGGTGGGTACCCGGCCCTGCACGTGGACACACAGTCCACCTGCACACCCTCCCGGCTGCTGTCCGCAGTTAGGTGTGCATGATGATGCATGCATTGCACTGTACACCAAAGTGCAATGGTGCTCAGCATCTGACACACGCACATGGACAGGTAGTGGGTGTGGTGGCCTGTGGACATGTGTGTTGTTAGGGTTGGCGTTCTGGGTCGGTGTGCCTCCTGCCCTCTGTGCACATTTGGTGCATTGTGTGTATGCGCGTGTGTGTGTGTGTGTCCGTCCACGTGGCATGTTGATCCTCATCCATCCCTGGCTGTGTGTGTGCTTCTGTGCCCTGCCACTTCCCTTGATGGCATGCACCTCTGGTGTGTGCTCATACGTGTTTGTGGGTGTGCCTTAGCCACTGGTGGTTGCACATGGACCCATGACTTACGTGGGTCGGCTGAAGTGCTCCTCCGTGATGGTGTCCCAGTGCAGCTGTGCCAGCCGGATCAGTCGGGGGTCCCATCAGCCAAGGGGGAGCTGCCCATCACCATCGTCACCGGCGTCCTCATCGTCCCCATCGCTGTCCCCTCTTCGACCTGTACGGCTATCCCACATTCGTTGGCCATGTTGTGCAGGATGCAACAGGCCAGGAATATCCCACAGGCCTTTGAGGGGCTGTACTGTAGGGCACCGCCAGAGGTGTCCAGGCAACAGAAATGTGCCTTCAGCATCCCAAACACCCGCTCAGTGACATTGCATGTGGTGGCGTGTGCCTCATTGTAGCATTGCTGCACTGGGGTCATGGCCTGCCGGTAGGGTGTGAGCAGCCAGGGACGGAGTGGGTATCCACTGTCACCTGTGTGTAGAGGGTGGAGGTTAGTTTGGTGATCGGCATCGGCCTGCCCCAAGCCATGTAGGCCACTGCCCATGGCACCTCTGGGCATGCCCCCCCAGGTCCTAGATATGTCCATTTGGTTTGCATACTCACCCACTAGGTGTCCTGTGGGGATGTCCCCACTCTCAAATCGGTGGCACAGTGCCGACTGATGCCAGATGTATGAATCGTGTGCTCCCCCAGAGTGTGTGGCACAGACATTGATGATGCGCCCCCTGGCATCACACACCACCTGGCAGTTGATGCTGGAATAGCCCTTGCGGTTCATGAATCCGGCCCCCTCATGGCCAAGTGGTGTGCGTATGGCCGCATGGGTGCAGTCTATTGCCCCTAGCACGCCAGGCATACGTGCTACCCTGTGGAACTCCTGTATGTTTGCTGTGCTGGGGAAATGGATGTACTCCTCAGCATGTGGCAGCAGTGTGCTGAGGAATTGGGTTAGGTGGCGTGATGTGGCCAACTGGGTTATGCCTGTGGTGTCCCCAGTTGGTCTCTGGAAGGTATCCGTGGCGAGCAAGCACATGCAGGCTGTTACCTTGGTCTCCACTGACAGGGCATGGCTCCGTCGTGTGGGTGCCTGCATCACATCACTGCACAGCTCACAGAGCTGCCTCAGTATTGCCCTGCTCAGGCGGTACCGGCCCACAATCTCAGTATCTGTGTACAGCTCAAAGCTGGTGTGGGCTCGGTACTGCCTGTTGGGGGCATACCGCCGACGGGCCCTTCCACGGCCACGTCCCCCTGCCACCCGCCTTCTCACCCCCCTCACTATGGCCTCCATGTGGAAGGTGGCACTGGCCATATCCCTGGCTTGCATTCCCCCCCCCGGCAGCTGTTGCTTTATTCCCCCTGCTGTCCTGGCTGCTACCTCCCCTGCACCGGGTACACCTGCCTGTGCTGGCCTCTGAGCTGTGTGGCTCCCCACACCTTCCCTGTGCCTGTCTGTTGCTATGGCCTTTCCCTGACCTGCCCTGTTCCCGCCACTTGCCCTGTCTGTGCCTCTTCCTCTGACTCGTGGCTTCCCTGTAGCGTTCTTGCGCCTCTTCCTTGCTCCTTTTTATTTTGGCTCATTTCCGCTATGGCGCAACTTCCGCTTGCTCCACTGTTGCGCAGTGCGCAAGTCTTTGAATATCACACTGTGCCATTTATGCATGGTTCCTCCCCCTTCGGTTGCGCATGCCTTCATTATCATTGCGCTGTTGCTCAGCATGATTTCGGGGGCGCAACTGCCTCCTGCTGAATATCGCAGAATGGCGCAAATTCGGACTTGTGCAGGTGCAACCCTATTGCGCATGGCTCAACTCTTTTGAATATCTGGCCCATTGTGTTTTGTTCAGATCACTTTCTGGCACATTGCTTATTTCAACAACATACTTATTTACTGTATGAATTCCCGTTATCAAAGCAACCACATATGACCCAAAGGAGAACCATATATTACTGAACTTAAATTGTGCAGATCAAATTTAATCTTTTAAGTTTGCAAAATTCAACCTTGAAAGTATATGATTATCATTTGTAATTTCAGTAAAAATGTTACATTAAACGTTGTCACTGAGCAAAAATTAAATAATTATTTGTATATAACAGTCAGGACTTGGGAGAAATTCCACACAGCCATATACTACAGCTGAACCCTTTGTGGTCTACAGACTTTCCTGAACTCTCCAAGTCTTGTGCACTGTAAAAGTAAGAATATAAATTAGTTAGTGCTATTCCTAATGACTCATAGTTGTAACAAATAAACATCTGCAGAATAGGGGAAACATAGAAACATAGATTTTGACGGCAGATAAGGACCGCTTGGCCCACCCAGTCTGCCCATTTTCCTACCTAATGGATAAGCTGCAGATCCTAGTTAACCAGCAGCCTACTTCTTCCTACCCCCACCCCCTAGAATTGCCTTATCACTGTCCCATGCATGCTTGAATTCCACCACTGTTTTTGACTCCACAACCTCCTCCGGAAGGCCGTTCCATGCATCCACAACCCTCTCTGTGAAAAAATACTTCCTTAAATTACCTCTGAGCCGCCCTTCTATCTTCAAATTGTGCCCCTTGTTCTTGCACACCTCTTTTTTTGAAAGATGCTATCCTCTTGGACTTTGTTGATTCCCTTGAGATACTTGAAAGTTTCTATCATGTCCCCTCTCCCTCCTTTCCTCGAGGCTATACATATTAAGCTCCTTAAGTCTCTCTTCATATGTCTTCCAGTGCAGACCCTGCACCATTTTAGTTGCCCTCCTCTGGACAGCCTCCATCCTGTCCATGTCTTTGCGGAGATTGGGTCTCCAGAACTGCATGCAGTACTCCACATGGGGTCTCACCAACTGTCTGTACAGAGGGATAATAACTTCCTGTTTTCTACTGGTGATGCCTCTCCCTATGCATCCCAGTATCCCCCCAGCCCTCCTTGCTGCCCTCTCACATTGCTTGCCCACCTTTAGGTCATCTGATATGACTACCGCCAGGTCCCTTTCCATTTTTGTTGTTGTTAATATCTCACCCCCCATTGTGTACTCTTCCCCTGGGTTTTTGTTTGCTGGGTGCATTACCTTGCACTTCTTAGCACTGAATCTAAGCTGCCATACATTTGACCATTCCTCTAACCTTGCAAGTCCTTCTCATCTTTCCACCACCTTGTGCATCAACTCTGTTGCAGATCTTGTGTCATCTGCAAAGAGACATACTTTTTCCTGCCAGTCCTCTGCAATGTCGCTATAAAGACATTGAAGAGGACCGGTCCTAATACTGAACCCTGCGACCCCTTAGTAACCCCCTTCTTCAGAGTGGACTCCATTTACTATTACCTCTGTGTCCTATTCTTCAGCCAATTTTACCCAGGCTGTCATCTTGGAACCCACTCCAGGCTGACTAACTTGTATATTAATCTTTTGTGTGGGACTGTGTCAAATGCCTTGCTAAAGTCTAGGTAGGCCATGTCCACAGCCCCTCCTGATCTACTACTTTGGTCACCCAATCAAAGAAATCTATCAGATTTGTCTGGCATGACCTTCCGCTGAATCCATGCTGCCTTGGGTCCTGAGCCCCTCTGGCCTCTAGATACTCAACAATTATTTCCTTCCAAGTGATTCCATCATTTTCCTACCACTGAGGTTAAACTAACAGGTCTGTAGTTTTCTGCTTCTGCCTTGCTCCCACTTTTGTGAAGGGGAATCACATCTGCCCTTCTCCAGTCCTCAGGTACCACCCCATCCTCCCATGATTTGTTAAAGAGGGTAGTCAGTGGTGTCACTAGTTCTACCCTTAGTTCTTTTAGAATTCTGGGATGAATCCCATCAGGCCCCATTGCTTTGTCCACCTTCAGTTTTAAGAGTTATTTCAGAACCCTTTCTTCTGTAAATGGGCTGGTATCAACTTCTGTATCCAGAGTGTTTCTACTGTTTGTTTTAGGTATCTCCCCCACTTCCTTTGTAAATACTGAGCAAAAATATTTGTTTAGTATCTCTGCCTTTTCACAGTCACCCTCTGCCCACCCTCCCTCCTCTTTATTAAGCCTCACTAACCCTCCCTTGGTCTTCTTCTCGCCCCTGATGTACCTATAAAAGGTTTTATCCCCTTCTAACTGAGTTGGCTATCTTTTCTCGGTTTGGCCTTTGCTGTTCTGACTGCCTTCCCAGCTTCCTTTTGCTTTAACTGATACAGTTCTCTGTCCTGCTCCTTCTGTGATTCCTTGTACTTCCTGAATGCTTTCTTTTCTCTTGAACCTTCATTGCCACTTCCTTTGAGAACCATAGTGGTTTCTTACATCGTTCGTTTTGTTAATTTGCTTCACACACAAAGGCTTGTTACCTCTGTGATGGCAGTTTTATTATTCCCATTGTTCTTCCACCCTCCTTCCTGCCCATTTGCTAGTGCATTCCTTAGGCACTCACCATTTTGGCAAAGTCAGCCCTCCTAAAGTCCAGTACTTTGCCTTTGTATGGCTTGACTCTATTGCTGTGTTTATTGTGAACCATACTGTTCGATGGTCGCTAGTTCCCAGATGGCTACCCACTTCCACATCTGTGATCCTCTACCTTCATCTCCATTTGAGAGAACCAGGTCTAAGATTGCTCCCTCTCGAGTGGGCTCCAATTCTAGTTGTCTAAGGCATGCCCCCTGTAGGGCATCTAGAATAACCCCACTTTGAAGTGGCTGCGCAACTGCACTCCAGTTAACATCTGGCATATTCAGATCACCCATCAGCAATATCTCCCTTTTTCTGCCATTCTAAGTATTCTTTTCTATCATTTCCTTGTCCATTTCCTCCCTGAGAAGGGGTCTGTATACAACCTCAGCGGATTGTGGTGCCATTGCCAGTCTCCAAATTTCACCCACAGTGCTTCTTTTCCTCCTCCCTGTTTTCCCTTTTGTTCTGTTGCTTTGATTCCTTCCCTTATGTAAAGAGCTACTCCTCCTCCTCTTTTACCCTCCCTGTCCCTCCTGTAGATAGTGTATCCTGGTATGTTTATGTCCCAGTCATGGTTTTGTATGTACCATGTTTCTGTGACTGCCACAATATCCAGATGTTCCTCCTCCATCAAGACCACTAATTCAGGAAGCTTGTTACTCAGACTACGGGCATTGGTACTCATTGCTCTCCATTTTTGATGGCTTTACCTTCTTTGCAGCATCCCCACTGACCTGTCTACCTCGGTCTTTTTCTCATTTAGTACCCTGTTTTGTAGGGAGAGGCTGGGATTTTCCTGCTGCTTATCAGTGCCTCCCCTTGACTAGTTTAAAGCTTGCCAATGAAGCATTTAAACCAATTGCTCAAAAGACTTGTTCCCTTCCTGGACAGATGCAGACCATCCTGCCAGTATAGGTTGGTGTCCTCCAGGTGGAACCCCAGTCCCCAATGAAGCCAAACCCTGTGCTCCACACCATTTTTCAACCATTCATTAAACTGCATGGTGCAAAGTACCCTCGCCTCACTCATGCCATTGACAGGCAGCACCTCAGAGAAGGATATTGTGTGTGCTACTTGTCTTAGGCCCTCTCCAATTCTACAAAGTCCTTCTGCACTGCTCTAATCTCATGATTAGCCAAGTCATTTGTCCCTAGGTGGACAATGGCGTCCAGCTCGAACTCCGTTGCAGCTGTTCTCGTGATCCTGAGGATCTTCCTGTCTCTCCAAGCCATGACACCAGGCAGGCACCTTACTTCAGTTTTCCTGATCCCCAGTTCTATCCCTAATAATTGAGTCCCCACCAGAAGCTGCTTCCTTTCCTTGTGGTGTCCTCTGTCTCCTTCCTGTGGGCCTCCTTGTGACAGTTGTCCTCAGCCTCCTTAGTCTCCTCTCGGTGCATCCATAGGAGACTATGCTCCCCAGAATGGGTGTATGGATTGTGGTGTGAACAACTGACTGTGTGTGCCTCTGTTCCACCATCCTCACCTCCCTGAGCCCACTGTGGTCCAACTGCTGTGCTTTCATTACAACCTCTGAGGTAGTGGTGGTGGCTCTGGTGCCCCTGGATGGGGAGGTTCCTCTCACTGGCCCAGTGTGGCCTGGGGAAGGTCCCCTTACTACTGTCCAGTGTGGCCTGAAGACAGGCAACTTCCTCCCTCAGGGCAGAGAGTTGTCTGCAAATAGGGCAGCATCTCAGCTTCCAGAAAGACTCCTGGAAGACTGCTGCCCCACAGCCATTACATTGCACTACTCCTCACATTTTTTATTTTTTTTTTGTGTGTGTGATTGGTTTTTAACCAAACCTTTAGGAGGGCAAGCTGTATACCCTTAAAATTTAGGTAAATTAGCCACATATATGGGGAATGGAATGGGAAGAGTGTATTAATAAAGGGTAGAAATAGGGGGGACGGAGGGAGGCAGAAAGGAGATCCTAAGTCTGCATTCTTCCTATAGCATAACCTTTTAAGTTTAAGTAACTTAACAACACATGATTTGACAGAACATCAGAAAAGCATCTTATTTACAGGATTATCCTTTGTGCCCACAGCACAGCCAAATGAATTTGCTACAACAGTCGACTTAGAAAGATTTTTCTGCAGGATTACTTTAAAATATTTATTTGCAAGGATCCCAGAATGAACTAGAACAATATGATTCCATATGGTGGATGGTGGATCCAGGGGGCTGGGACCCATTATTAAAGGAACCAGCAGAAGTTTCAATGCTGGATTTTTCTAATGAAGTTTATGACTATGTGGAACTGAGCATGCAGGATTCTATGAATGCCTGGAATTTGTAAATATTAAATGAACTTATGCTGGAGAATGAAGAAAAAGAGGGGAACAGAAATTTGGGCAGCAGGTATCTTAATACATACCTATATGATACTAATGCTGGTCATTTAAAAATGATAAAAAACTATTTTTTAGACCCAAATCTGATTTTAGCCGAGAAATCTCCAATTCCTGTATCAGCTTGTTATTGAGTGAAGTGAAAAAAAATGTTTTTGAACCAAAGTAGTTTCTATGGGAAAAATGTGTCCTTGGACAAAGATAAGACAATAAATGAGTTGAAAAGTAACACAAATCTAGTAATAAAATCAGCTGACAAGGGCGGTGATCTATTAATCATGGACAAAGACTCCTATAGAAACAAGATCCTGGAATTATTAATGGTTACCAGGAACTATGAGAAATTAAGGTCCAATCCATCGTCAAGTTACAAAATGCAGCTCATACCTATACTTGGCAAGAGACAATGGGGAGATTACGGATGATGAATTTGGATATCTCTTACCAAACTTTCCAATAACGCCCACATTTTACATCCTCCTGAAGATTCACAAAAATTTAACAGATCCCCAGGTAGACCAGTAGTGTCTGGAATCAACTCCCCCACAAATAACCTAAGGTCTTTTATTGATTTCTTCCTGAAACGTAGTGTCTCTTGCCTTAAATCTCATACAAGAGACACAATGCATGTGCTTGAGCAACTTAAAGAGACACTGTCAACCTTTAGCATCATATTATTTTGGGTTAAAACCCCACATTTTATGATTGCTTACCATCTCAAAAATTAATTGATGTTGCTGGTTGTTTTAGCTGCCTCCTTGCTTAGTAGATCTGAAATGCATGCTAATGCATAGTTATATCCAGCTTTATTGTGTTTCAAATCCTGGATCTGTTCTTATTGTGTACTTTCTGAACATTAGAAACACCGCTAACAGTTCAGCCACTCATGATGCAATAGCCTCCCCTAAAACTCCCACTGCATTATCAGTTGTATTGGGATGTTACTGAGTCCAGGAAGATGCAGTAGGAGTTGATCAAGAAATGTAAACAAACATGTTTTTGTGTGGTAACACCAGTATGATAGGCAGTCTGGTTTTTCATTTTTTAAAAGAAAAAAATAATCAGAATCAAGCAATCAGCTACATCATCAGTGTCTATAGAATGTGAACAACCATAGTATGTGTTTTTAAAATTAGGGACACTTTGAGGCCTAAGTGGGTTGACAGTGTCCCTTTAAGGAATTTAAAATGATGGACAATATGAGTTGGTTGACAACAGACAAAGAATCATTATATACGTCAATCAGGCACACTATTGATTTAAGTGCAGCTAAATACTTCCTACTTCAGTATCCTCTAAAAGACTGTTTACTGATTAGTTTAATTTTGGAAGGGTTGGAGTTTGTACTGCATCACAATTACTTTGAATCTGACACAGATTTCTACCTTCAGAAACGTGGAACAGCTATGGGGGCAGCTATGGTCCCCTAATACACAAATTTGTTCCTTGGTCTATGGGAAAAAGAAATAATTTCTGATGCAACTACTAACCCCTACCTCATTAAAATTACCAAATGGTCATGCTTTATTAACAATGTCCTGTGTATGGTCAGAAAGTGACAGGGAAGCAACATAATTTATTGACTGGTTAAATATTAATGACAGGAACTTGCATTTTACATACAGATGTAACCCAGATGAAACTGATTTTCTTGATATTAATTTAAGTAAAAATCAAGAGAACAGTATTACAACTAAAACATTCAGAAAATCTACTGCAACAAACAATCTGCTTTTAGCATCAAGCTCTCATCCCAAATCCCTCAAGGACTCAATCCCTTACTCACAGTTCCTACAGCTTAGAAGGAACTGTAGTGAAGTGAATATGTTTATGGATCAGGCGAAAGAACTTGAAAAATGCTTTCTGGTGAGAGGCTATGATAGCAGAGTTCTGAAAGCAGCTATGGAGAAAGTGATGCCACTAAACAGGGGAGATTTGTTGATGCCAGCAGTGAGAAATTTAGCTGGGGACAAGAATCAGATTAACTTTATCACTAAATTTAATCCATTAGCAGACCAATTAGGGAACAAAGTGACAAAGTTGTGGCCCCTACTATTAAGTGACAAGACATTAGGCCCATATTTTGGCCAAAAACCAAGGGTGTCCTTTGAAAGAGGCAAAAATTTGAGGGATGAGTTGGTAAATAGCCAATTTTCCAGAAATCTTGGAAATGAGGGTAATACCTGGCTACCAATAAAACCGAGGGGAAGTATAAATGTGGGCATTGTAATGTATGCTCACGATGCCTACAAGGGACCAATTTCATGGCCCAAACAAATGGTAGAGTAGTGAAAATGCAGTAGTTTATTTCTTGTGTAACAACCTATACAGTCTGCACACTGTGATGTGACTGTCCCAGGCTTTATGTAGGCAGAACAATCCGCCCCCTAAAAGTTTGAAATCAGGAACACATAATGGATGTGAGGAATCTGCAGTTAGAAAGTTCAGTTGCAATTCACTTTGCTGAACACCACAGCTGTGGCCCTAAATGCCTCCAGTTCACTGGATTAGAACAAATAATAGTAGGCAACAGAAGTGAGGACAATTCGAATAGGCTCTCTCAGAGAGAAACTTTCTGGACTTTCTTCCTTAGATGCTTTGGCACCTGAGGGTTTAAACCAAGAACTGGATTTTAAACTCTATTTATGATTAGGATTAACAATTCACCTGCCCCTCCATTTTATGACAATATAAGAAAACTTGTTTCTGACAAATATTTAATCTCATAAAAGGTTATATTATAGGAAGAATGTAGACTTAGTAATGGTCACCTCCCCACCTCCCTCCTTTTTCCACCCTTTGTTAATACATCTCCCCACCCCATTCCACATATCCCATATAGGTGGATAATTTAACTATATTTTAAGGGTATGCATCTTGCCCTCCAAAAGGTTTGGCTCCCCTATTCTGCAGAAGTGTATTTGAGTGTTAAAACTATGAGTCATTAGGAATAGCGCTAATTAATTCCAATTCTTATTTTTACTTTTACAGTGGATGAGCTTTGGAGCGCGCAGGAATGCATGTGGACCACAATGGGTTCAGCTGTAGTATATGGCTGTGTGGAATTGCTCCCAGGTCCTGACTGTAATTTACAAATAATCATTAACTTTTTGCTCAGTGACTTTGTGTTTAATGAAATTTTTTACTGAAATTGCAAATGAGAATCATATACTTTCAAGGTTGAATTTTGAAAACCTAAAATATTAATTTGATCTGCATAATTTAAGCTCAGTAATATATGGTTCTCTTTTGGGTCGTATGTGGTTGCTTTGATAACTGGAATTTATATGCTAAATAAGTTTGTTGTTCAAATAAGCAGTGTGCCTGAAAGTGACTTGAACAAAACAAAATATGTTTCTTAAATTGAATCACCGTTTCAGAGCACCAGCATTTTTTGTGTTTAAATATGAGTTTTCTGCCCTTTGTATCTGAAAGAAAAAAACACATTAGTTTGATGAAAATCAGTTGTGAACAAATGGTGATGTAAGTAATGATGTCATGAAATGAATGATATATAAAGGGCTGTCCTGCAGCAAATACCCACCCTCTGACAAAGCCCTTACATGGCGAAGTGCCCAGAGTATTTGATTACACAAACTTGCTCCGTTGTACATACTTTTCCATGACTGAAACTGGAATTTCCCCAATAAAGTTTGACTTCTTAAAGAAATTTGTGTGGAGACCCTTCACTGGAGTTACCCACTAACTCCTTGCTCAGGAGTGTTGGTGCACTTGTTTGTGCGTTTCTACAGTTGCCAAGACTTGCCCTTTCTTGAAGCTGATTATGTGAAAACAGTAGTGCAGCTCTATGCTGTCACAGACTACACAGTGTGCTTGGCCAACTCAGACACCTGCAGGTTGTGCAGAATACTGCAGCCTGTCTCTTCACTCAGACGCTGCTATTGTGGATTTTAGTGGAGAAAAACTGTAGACATTTTGCTAATCAGCTTCCCCCCATGCCACCCCTTTGAATAATATACCAATTAAGATTTTGAGACTTTTAATTCTACCTGTATTTACAGAAACCATGCAAACTAGACAACATTTGCCTTCTCTTTCCTGCAGATTTCAGGTGGCAAGCATTACTTGCATCACCTCCTGTCACGCATAAAGATTATTACATTTAGTGTGCATGAGACTCCGCTGGGGTGAGATTTCAGTAGTGATATGGTGATCAGAATGCATTAACCAATGTGTTGTTAGTCAGCCCCCCCCCGCCCCCAATGAACACATACGTGAATCTGCATACTTATGGTGCTTTTTTCCTGGGTTTGACATTTTTGAAAGCAGGCATTTTTTTTTACAGAAACCTCACTCATTGGAAAGTATCTGCCATCTTATATTGTTACTGTATCCTATATAGTGTTCCTCTTCTTTCTAATCAACATTAAATTATTTCACCTTGCTAATTAGTACAAGTACTTTGATTACTTCTTGTTCTGGCGTATGCATTACAGATGTCACTTACTACGATTAGACAATAGGTAAGTACTGTACAGAACTGCATCTACTGTACAGTTTGCTTTATAACTGCAATTTTATTTCCACTCGTTAGTAGTACTGTACTGTAGCTTCACTTACCACTTGTTAGTAGTACTGTACTGTATCTTCACTTGCCACTTGTTAGTAGTACTGTACTGTAGCATCACTTGCCACTTGTTAGTAGTACTGTACTGTAGTTTCACTTGTCACTTGTTAGTAGTACTATACTGTAGCTTCACTTGCCACTTGGTAGTAGTACTGTACTGTATCTTCACTTGCCACTTAGTAGTACTGTACTATGCTGTAGCTTCACTTGCCACTTGTTAGTAGTACTGTACTGATGCTTCACTTGCCACTTAGTAGTACTGTAGCTTCACTTGCCACTTAGTTGTACTGTACTGCATCTTCACTTGCCGCTTGTTAGTAGTACTGTACTGTGTCTTCATTTGCCATTTGTTAGTGGTACTGTACTGTAGCTTCACTTACCACTTGTTAGTAGTACTGTACTGTATCTTCACTTGCCACTTGTTAGTAGTACTGTACTGTAGCTTCACTTGCCACTTGTTAGTAGTACTGTAGCTTCACTTGCAACTTGTTAGTAGTACTGTACTGTATTTTCATGTGCCACTTGTTAGTAGTACTGTAGCTTCACTTGTCACTTGTTAGTAGTACTGTAGCTTCACTTGCCACTTGGTAGTACTGTACTGTACTGTGCTATAGCTTTACTTGCCACTTGTTAGTAGTACTGTACTGTACTGCATCTTCTCTTGCCACTCGTTAGTAGTACTGTACTATATCTTCACTTGCCCCTTAGTAGTACTGTGCTGTAGCTTCACTTGCCACTTGTTAGTAGTACTGTACTGTACTGTACTGTAGCTTCTCTTGCCACTTAAGGTACTGTACTGCAGCTTAACTTGCCACTTAGTAGTACTGTACTGTATCTTCACTTGCCACTTGTTAGTAGTACTGTACTGTAGCTTCACTTGCCACTTGTTAGTAATGTACTCTGCTGTAGCTTCACTTGCCACTTGTTAGTAGTACTGTACTGTAACTTCACTTGCCACTTAATAGTACTGTACTGTACCTTCACTTGCCACTTGTTAGTAGTATTGTACTGTACTGTAACTTCACTTGCCACTTGTTAGTAGTACTGTAGCTTCACTTGCCACTTAGTAGTACTGTACTGTATCTTCACTTACCACTTGTTAGTAATACTGTACTGTGTCTTCACTTGCCACTTGTTAGTGGTACTGTACTGTAGCTTCACTTACCACTTGTTAGTAGTACTGTACTGTATCTTCACTTGCCACTTGTTAGTAGTACTGTACTGTAGCTTCACTTTCCACATTTTAGTGGTACTGTACTGTAGCTTCACTTGCCACTTGTTAGTAGTACTGTAGCTTTACTTGCTAGTTGTTAGCACTCTAGCTTCACTTGCCACTCAGTACTGTACTGTAGCTTTACTTGCCACTTATTAGTAGTACTGTACTGTATCTTCACTTGCCACTTGTTAGTATTACTGTACTGTATCTTCACTTGCCACTTAGTAGTCTTAGTAGTACTGTACTGTAGCTTCACTTGCCACTCCTTAGTAGTACTGTAGCTTCACTTGCCACTTAGAGTACTGTACTGTACCTTCACTTGCCACTTAGTAGTACTATACTGTATCTTCACTTGCCACTTGCAGGGTTTTAAATAATTGATTAGCAGTTTTTTTCTTGGGACACTACTAACTGTAAAGAAAGTATTTATATATATTTTCTAGAAGTGCTGTGTTTGTTAAACACAGTTAGGCAAGAGCTATGCATTTTCACAAAGATTTAACACTTTTATGAGCAAAACGCTAATCAATTTTTAGAGTTAAATAAATCCCTGACTTGTCAGTAGTACTGTACAGTATCATCACTTGCCACTTGTTAGTAGTACTGTAGCTTCACTTGCCACTTGTTAGTAGTACTGTACTGTAGCTTCACTTGCTAGTTGTTAGTAGTACTGTACTGTAGCTTCACTTGCCACTTAGTAGTACTGCACTGTATCTTCACTTGCTAGTAGTACTGTACTATAGCTTCACGTGCCACTTGTTAGTAGTGCTGTATTGTAGCTTCACTTACCACTTGTTAGTAGTACTGTACTGTATCTTCACTTGCCACTTGTTAGTAGTACTGTACTGTAGCTTCACTTACCACATGTTAGTAGTACTGTACTGTATCTTCACTTGTTAGCAGTACTGTACTGTACTGTAGCTTCACGTGCCACTTAGTAGTACTGTACTGTATCTTCACTTGCCACTTGTTAGTAGTACTGTACTGTAGCTTCACTTACCACACGTTAGTAATATTTACTGTATCTTCACTTGTTAGCAGTACTGTACTGTCTCTTGACTTGCCACATGTTAGTAGTACTGTACTGTACAGCATCTTCACTTACCATGCTAGTGGTACTGTAGCTTCACTTGCCACTTGTTAGTAGTACTGTACTGTATCTTCACTTGCCACTTTTTTTGTGCAAACATTTTGTGGCCAAACACTTTATTATCAAGCCAAGTGAAATAAGCTTGAGCCAACAGGTACAGATAAACCAAGAAACGTCCACTCTTTTCTATTTGAGAGAGTAGGTCTATACAGCTTCTGTGACAGCCATGAAACACAGAGAACAGAGACCACGGACAGTACCATACAGATACGCAAAATCATTTCTCTAATAAGTTGCTTTTTTATTGACCCCATGCGTATACAAAACCAAAATCTCTTAACTTGAAAATGGACTTGTAAACATGTTCACAACTGGACTATGACAGATAAATTCAGGCATGCATGCTGTTTACAATGAGAAAGTATTTAAAGTACCGCTCATTTCCAAAAAACATGCAAGCTTCAAATGTCCAATTCAAAACAAAATGAAATGCAAGCAAAATGCTACTCTGCAGCAAAGTACAGCAGATTTTTAATAATGGAGATTTAGAGGTTGGCAAATAGTTTATTTTTATTTTGTACTGTTTACATAAAATAAGCATACTCCCTAATCTGCTCGTTATATGCACACAGCTAATATTCTGAAACCTCGATAAGCTTCAAGGATGGCAGAATCTGCCAAAGAAGAGAATGTTCCTAGTTTTGTTATGCCTGATAAAGAAGAGAAAGGGATGGTCAGCCTTAAACTCTTTGGGATATCTTGCACACATTGGTACCATTTTTATTCCTGTTGCAGCTGCAGCTTCAGTGCCCTCTTCATTCACATCCACAAATGATTTGTGAGCAACTTTGGAGATACAGAGCTCTTTCCTGCCTGTCATTCCTGAAAAGTCAGCAGAGTCTCCAAACGCATCAGCCATTCCCATGCTAACCAGGAGAGACCCCAAATCATAGCTCTCCTCGAGTTTAAACCTTGGTAGGAAAACCAACACCAGAGTCCTGCGCATGCTTTTGGGATCTGTCCACTCTGACAGTTTTTGGAAAGACAGCTCTTTCTGTAGCTGAAAAATAAATGAGTAAATATATTTAGACATATTTATGGGTTACAATATTGTAATTACAGTACAAAAGTCAATTACTATTGAAATGAATACCCCTAACATTGAAGCTACTTTGTTATATACTAAAAACCAAAAAGAAAGTGCTATATTTGCATACTAAAATTATTTATTTCGACTCAGCCATGTTTTTCTCCATACAATGAATGGAGGAAATGGGCTGTGTCAAAATGAATCTGTTAACAAATAACAGCCCAATTACCCCAACCATTGTAAGAGTAAAGGCATTACATCATTCATCCAATTGAATTGCCCAAATGTGTGACAGTCCTCTCTTCCCCTTCTATCAATCTGTCTCCCAATATTTTTCACTAGCCATCCTCTTACATCTCCACAATATTGCATATTCCTGGTGGAAATCATCTTATGTCTGACCCTGCTCCTCTCTATGACCACTTAAAACTGCTACTGTCCCCTTTCTCTCTAAAATCTGTTAGGTGACCCTATCACGCTACATATGATTTTTGACCAATCTCCAGCCTCCCTTTTTTGGTAATATACTTGAGAATATGGCCTTGTGATCATCTGCCATGCAACAACATTCATGACCACTTCCAATCTGGATTCTGCCCTTGCCTAAGAATTGAAAATGTTCTGTTCTCTGTTATCACCGATCTCTCTTTGACTGGAGAAAGAAGCACCAACCTGATAGCACAACTAGCAAGCTAAAAGGACTGTACTTTCATTTTTGGTGCTTTCCTGCAGATTTTCAGCTCAAGAACAGGAAAGAAGCAGCTGCTAGCTATCTTGCTGGGGACCGAGTCTGGTGATCACATGACTGACTCCCTCCAATAGTGCTAACCAGGGAACAGGTTGTCCTGCATAAAATGCAATCACCACTAATGTGTCCAGTGAGTGAGTGAAACAGTGAAGGAGTGGAACAAGTGTAAGACTGGCATCTTAGGCATTGGCATGCATCCACAGGAGAAAGTACGGAAGCAGGAGACTGTGCCAGGTGACAAAGGTAAGGCACCTGTTCACTCCTGTTGTTCAATTCACTGCTGGGAAATGCAGAAAGTAAAGAGCAGGACTAAACGGGAAACTGGAGTAACACTATCTAGGGTAAGTGCTCAAGGAGAATAAAAAACTACAAAAGGGGTTAAAAAAATAACACCCTATCAAGGGCAATGGGAACAAAAGGGATGAGTGAAAGAAAGGGGCAAGGCAAAAGCTAGGAATAGGAGCAATGCTCAGTCTAGGGTAGCAGTACAAAGGGGCATAACAAACAACAGAAGGGGATGAGATCTTCAAGTAACATAGGGAGAGTAGGAATTGAGAATGCTGGGAATGGTGCAGTGTACTGGCGGTGGGGCAGCAGTATTCAGAGAGACCTTCTGGAAACTGCAGTGCTGCCCTATCTATATGCACCTCTCTAGGTTAAGGGAGGTGGTCGCTAAACTCCAGGATGACTTGGCTAGGATTCAGGAGACCTTCTCCCCCATGCAGGGGCCACCAGGTCTGACACTGTTACCTCAAAGGAGTAGAAATGGACTATAGTGGGCTTGGGAAGGGTTGGGGTTGTGATCTCTGAAAGGCTGGTGGGGTGGGTCAGAGACACATTCCTCAACCAGTACCACTAAAAAATTCTTATATCATTCTGGTAGAACACAAGGAGAAAGCACCCATGGCATGGACCAGGAAGGATGGGGGGGAACCCCATACTGGAAACCCCAAGGAGGGTGGGAGAGTACCCCAGAGGAGGAGGAAGAAACTTATGGTGGGGGACTTGATTGTCAGAGGGATAGGTTTGGGAATAGATGGGGTGGTGCAGACGAGGTCAGGTGCCTATGTAACATCACCACCTGGAAAGACGGGAAACATATCCATGGGATCGCTATGGCAGCAGGTAGAAAGAAGGAACTGGATGACTTTGTCTATCTGGGGACAAACTACCTGACTAGTGATGGGGCTGGGATAGTTTAGAGGGAGTTTGGGGAACTGGGGAGAAGTCTTTGACAGGTGGCATGCTCAGTAGCTTTCTTTGATGTGCTGCCTGTCTACAGCGGGGAAGTAGAGGGTTCTCTGCACAAGAACCTTCAACTCCTGGCTGAAGGAATTGTATAGAGAGGAGGGGTTCAGCAAGATTTGGAACTGAGGACCAACCTAGCAGGATGAGGGTCTATACATGGGCGATGGCCTGCATCCTTCTAGTAGTGGAACCACAGTCCTCAGTGGACAGTTTAAATGTTACTTCAATTAACATTTAAACTAGACAAGGAGGGGTGGAAGAAATTGGGGAAGCAGAAACTGCCCCGTCACAGGCTGAAGCAGAAAGTAGGTAGATCCTAAGGGGAAGGGTATCTCCCCCCCCCCGGGGTGCAAAGTAATAATGGAAGCAGGGTGATAGTAATGGGGGGCAGAAATTAAAAAGAAAGGGACAAAAAGGTAACAGGGGAGTAACAAGTAGAATGCAAACAAAATCTGAAGGCTATGTGTGCAAATGCTAGAAGTCTTGGAAATAAGATTACAGACCTAGAGGCCATCATGGCAGAGGCCAACCTGAACATAATGGCCATTACAAAGTGCACTGAAAACCATAACTGGGACATAACCATACCAGGCTACACTCTCTTCAAGTAGGACAGGGTGGGAAGAAAAGGATGAGGTGTGGTGTTTTACATGAAGGATAGCATAAAAGCAACAGATACAGGGAATTCAAGGGGAGGGCAGTGGTACTATGAATCACCCTGCAGTCAGGGAATGGAGACGCTATTCACACCGGTATGATCTACAGACCTCCGGCACTGGGGGAAGAGTTAGATAAAGTACTGTTAGGAGCCACTGGCAAGATGACGGAAAAGGGAGAGGAGCTGCTGGTGGGGGATTTCAATCTGCCAGATGAACTAGAAGCACGGACATCCTAGACTCACTACAGGGGGCATTCCTCAGACAACTAGTCAGTCACCCCACTCGTGGTGGGGCAATTCTGTATTTGATACTCACTAACAGGGACAGTGTTGAAGATGTCAGGGTGGGATGCCACCGCGGACCAGTGATCACCATACAGTGTGGTTCAATATAAGGACAGCCGCAGAATCAGCCACACATGGCTGAGGGTTCTAGACTTCAGAAGGCAGATTTTACAAAGATGGATGAATGCCTCGGAGATGACTTGGCGTGGGGTGACCTGAGGCGGTGAAGAAACTGTGGGGCAAGCTAAGAGAAGGCATACTGAAGGCAACAAATCTCTGCATCAAGCGAATAAGTAAAAGCAAGAGGACAAAAGAGACTGCCATGATTCTCGACAGAGGTGTCAGGAAAAGTAAAGGCTAAAAGGGTTGCATTCAGAAGATACAAGAAGATGCAGGGGGAGGATGATAGGGAGGTATATCGGGGAAGCATGGAAAGCAATAAAGAGTGCAATGGCGCAAACTTAAGAGAGAGAATAGCTCAGGCAGTCTCAAAAAGGGATAAGACATTTTTTAGGTATGTAAGCGAGAAGAGGAAGACCAAGGGAAGGGATTTTAAGGCTAAAAAGAGGGTATGGACAGGGGGGCTAATAAAAAGCAGACATCTTAAATACATACTTCCGCTCAATATCACCAAAGGAAGGGAAAGGAGAGGGATTGCAAAAGAGTAGCAGCAGCCTTGAAGAGGAAAGGGTGATACTAGCCCTTTTTCAGAGGAGAGTGCCCTGGAGGCTCTCACTAATCTGAAGGTGGATAAAGCAACGGGGCCAAACGGGGTGCATCTACAGGTGTTGCGGGAGCTCAGGGAGGTACTGGTTGCACCTTTGACAGTCCAATTTAACAGATCATTGGATAGTAGGTTGGTTCCAGAGGACTGGAGGAGGGCAGATGTAGTCCCGCTTCACAAAAGAGGTAGGAGGGAAGACTCTGGAAATTATAGGCTAGTTAGCTTGACATCAGTGGTGGGAAAGTTGATGGAAGCACTACTAAAGGAAAGGATTGTGGAATATCTTGAATCCAACAGGTTATAAGACCCAAGACAGCACAGTTTCACAGGGGGAGGTCATGTCAGAAAAATCTGATGGATTTCTTTGACAGGGTGACCAATGAATTAGATCAGGGAGGAGCAGTTGATGTGGCCTACCTGGACTGCAGAAAGGCATTTGACACCATTCCACATAGGAGACTAGTGAGCAAGCTAGGTAACTTAGGGGTAGGTACAAATGTGGTAAACTGAGCAAGAAACTAGTTAGGGTCTAAATGACAGAGTGTGGTGGTTGCTCTGAGGAAGGGAGGATGGCCTGCAGGGTATCTCAGGGATCAGTGCTGGGACTAGTCTTCTTTACTGTCTTTATAATTGACATTATAGAGGATCTGGAAGTGAAGGCTTGCTTCTTTGTGGATGACACCAAGGTCTGCAACAGGGTGGACACTCGGAGGGTGGAAAGGATGAGCAGAGACCTGAGAACTTGTGGAGTGGTCAAGGGTATGGTAGCAGGGTTTCAATGCAAAAAAGTACAAAATAATGCACCTGGGGCATAGAAATCCAAGGGCAGTCTGTGGCTATTTGGCCACTGCTGTGTAATATTGCAAGATATACTGTATTTTTTGTTGTATTTTTTCTGTGAGTTTGTTTATGCTTTAAAAGGGTTACATGAAGAAGAACGTGGTTTGTTAAATTCCCAAGCAGGACAGAAAGATGTCCATGTGTTTTTTAAGGGGTACATAGTTTCACTGAAAGGTCGCAGGAAAGAGGGAATGTCTTGCAAAATATTTGACATTCCTTTGTGATCTGAGAATAGGTTGATTAGCCAGGAAACTAAGATTACATTTTCAATGGGGAATTCTCTGGTTAGCTAATAAAAAGGAAGAGGGTCATAAAACTCAGGAGGTGGGAGAATCTATCCCATCATAAAACTAAAATCAAAGAGAAATTGGTTTTGGCAGGAGGTGTCAGCAAGGTTACCACCAGTCTATTTACATTTTATTACCTGGCAGGATATTGGAACCATAAGAGAATCTAACTAATGAGTAATATGGTTCACTTAAAAACTGGGAAAGAGCAACAGAGACCCCTGCTGGCCTAAAATGATAAGGCCACCAGCTAACCACAGACTGGAAGGGCCATGCCTATATAAACCCCTCCAACCAGAAGCCAAGGGTATTGCATTGCATTTTGGACACTTCTGACACATAAGATAAGCCAGAATGCAGAATAATGGCTTCAGAAAAACTGAAAGCTCTTGCAGAAACTCATTTATTTTATGGACTTTGATCATCCACAGACAAGGAAGAAACTAGACAGTTACATTTTACAGTGCCTTTTTTATATATGATATCAGCTTTTGATTTGTTATTCTGTAATCATATTTCTGAAACTTTTGTTTGTAAAGTTTGTATGAGAATTAATTAAGTAATTGAAGTATAAGCACTTTGCTTTTAAAACTGCTTGTGAGTGATTTGTGTGTGTAGAGGTCAAAGGTTTATTAAATTCTGAGACCAGCCTGGAATTGCTAAATTGCTACCAATTGCTACCAAGACTAGGATCCTGAAAGGGAAGTCTGGGTACCTTAAGTAGGGGAGAAACACAGGTCTTGGAAGCAGTCTGTAAGGGGGAACTAGGTGCTGCACATCACATGGGAGAGGATACAAACAGATTTACGGGGCAAACCCTGAAGAGCTCATAATGCCTGTGTCCCCCCCACCAATACAGCAACTGAGGAGGGTTATCACTTTGCTCCAGACTTGACACTATATTTTGCCCTTATCCAGAACAGACAGGAAGCCCTGGGACCTCGTGGCAGGTTGTTCAGTTGTGAACTCAGTGAGCACTCTAGGAGGACATGTGGAGGGTATTCCTGTTCCCTCCTGTCATGGATTGCACTTAGGGGTGGGCACTGTGAGCTTAGTGGGCCCAGCCCCCAAGAGTGGGTTTCTGAGAGATCTGGTGGCATAGCAGTGGGATCCAAGAGATATTGGTGGCCCAGGCATAGAGGCTAGATTCGAGGCCAGTGTATCAGATTGATAAACTGAAAACAATACACACTCAAACAGGGCACAGATTTGGAAAAAGTCAAATTTGGTTACAGTATAAAGTCCCCTACCCTGTTTTTTTTCTGGTGTAAGTGTAGCAGTAGTTAGGGAAGAAGATGGCTTCCAACTACAGCGAATACACTGCAGACCACCTAAGGCAGTTGTGTCAGGAATGAAGTCCAGTACAAGGGGCGAACCAAAAAGAACCTCATGGAGGCTCTCATGGTAGCCAATGACCAAGTGGTTGCCCCAAACCTCTGTTCACAGCAAGTGACTGAAAGGGACCAGACCTTGGGCGTGGAGGTGCCAAGGGACGTCACAGTGTCCAGTCCCAGGGAGGAGGACAGTGAGACCGGAGGGAACCAAGAGCCACAGTGCCAGGGGAAGGCCAGCACAGAGCTGAAGCTGGAAGGGATCAGGTTACAATTTGAACTGAAGCAATTGGAGCTGGAGCAGAGAAAGTTCGAAGCCCAGTGGCAGAGGGAGTTCGAGCAGAAGGGGTTTGAACTGGAAATGCAGGAACAGCAGTGCCAATGAGAGGCTGAGAGGGAGGAAAAGCAGTGCCAGAGAGAGTCTGAACTGGAGAGGCTAAGACTCCAACAACCAGCACCAGAGGAGGTAAGTAGCAGGGGTGAACCTGAAACTCCAGGGCTGGATATAGGTTAAATTCCAGATTAATAACTGAATTTAAAGAGGTGGAGGATATGGATGCATTTTTGAATTCATTTGAAAAGGTCTGTATCCAGGCCAGGATACCCAGGGAGTCCTGGAGCTTTCAGCTATCCCCACTACTTACTGGTAAAGGGCACAAGACGCTACGCCAAATAGATAATCAGGCCAGTAGCAATTATGAGAAACTTAAAACTGCTTTACTTAAAAAGCATGAACTGACTCCTGAGGCCTACAGGGTTAAGTTCCGTAAACTCCGAAAAAGCCCTGACATGAACTTTGAGGACCTCGGTGCAAAGCAATGTCAGTTTTTAAAACATTGGTGGGAGGGGGTGGAACCAAACTCTGTGGGGAAAATTGAAGAGGTTGTACTTTTAGAGCAGTTCTTTTGGGCTTTCCCAGCAAAGTTGAAAATCTGGCTAGAGGACCGAGATCCAAAAACAGCACAGCAAGCTGCTGAGTTCTCAGACCACTATACCAGGAGCAGGCCTGCTCTGAAAGGAAGTGGGGGAGCAGGTGTGGCAGGGCAGAAAGGGAAAAGCGCACCTTCAGGGCAGCTAAAACCCTCACTGCCTCTGCTGAAAGGGGGAAGCCCCAAGTTACCAAAGAGATTTTTCTTGGATAAGAGAAATGATGATTGTTGGTTCTGTAAACAGCCTGGGCATCTTGCTAGACAGTGTCCTAAAAAGGCACAGAGTGGGTGAAGTGGTCCTCGAACAGAGTTGGGTGCACTGTGTATCCCTAAAAGCATGCCTGTAAACATGAGAGCACATACACCCGGTTACTGTAAATGGAGTGCAAACTCATCGGTTAAGAGACACAGGGGTGTCTCTTACCTTAGTAAAAATGGATTTGGTTGGGCCCGAACAGCTTATACCTAATCAGGTTGTAACAGTGAGGGGATTCTCTGGGGAGGAGAAAACTCTGCCACTAGCTAGTGTTCTTCTGGACTGGGGCAAGACAGGAGAGAGGATGCAAAATGTGGCAGTGGTAGACAACCTCACCCTGGATGTGATTAGAGAATAATCTACAGCAGGGAGTGGTGTGCGCAGTTTCCTGCAGTCAGATGGCTAAGGCCACTTGTAATTCCCTGAACCCAACAGAATCCCAAGTGGAAAAAAATAGGAGGCTGGTTCCCCAGTCTGTGTTTCCTCACCTGGAGAGCGGTGACAGGGAGGTAAGACTTCCCCAAGTAGCCATTCACAAAACAGCTACAGAAGGTTACTCTGAGGAGGGAAGGGTAACACATAGTCAGAAGGTTAGGGATGGCAGTGATTCAAAATGCCCTGATGCTAGAGCTATGGACCCCCATTTAGGAACTGAGGGGGACATGTCTCATGCTTTGGGAAAATGTAAAGACTTTTTCGCTGCTCAGAGAATTGATCCTAGTTTGGAGAGGCTAATGGTTTGTGCAGAATCTGAGGTGACATGAGACATAGGATATTTTGGGGCAACTGACTGTTGTATACACAGGACATAAGGACAGAGGGAGGGGTGATGGGCAGGCAGCATGTCGTTCCCCAGGGTTATCAGGAGCAGTTACCCAAGGTTGCTCATGATATCCCCATGTCCAGACATCCAAGCACTGCCTGCACCATGCAGTGATTGGCCCAACTTCACCTAGCAGGTGAAGGAATGTTGCAGGTCTTGTCTAGCTAGTGGCAAAGGGAAAGGATCACAGATCTCCAGGTAGAAGGTCACCTGGGGGCCAGTGACCATCACATGGTATGGTTCAATTTGGCCTCTAGAACTAAATCATCCCATTCCAAGGCAAAAATATGGGACTTCAGAGGAGCCCACTTTGATAAGATGGCCAACAGAGTTATGCTAGCCTTGGCAGAAACAAATACAGGTGAAGGGGTACAGGCAAAGTTGGCAAGCATTAAGGATGCAATACTTGAAGCAACATCCCATTGTGTTAGAGAGAAAAGAAAGTGCAAAAGAAGAAGGAAACCACTTTGGTTCTCAAATACAGTAGCAGAAAAGGTCAGAGCCAAAAGGCTGGCCTTCAGGAAATATAAGGGAATGCAGTAGGATGAAGCTAAGGAGGCATACCAAACTTCCTTAAGGGAAGCAGGGAAGGCAGTAAGGCAGGCAAATACGCAAATCGAGGAAACACTAGCACGAACAGCAAAAGAAGGGGACAAGACTTTCTATAAATACATTAGAGAAAGGAGAAAGTCCAGAGAGGGTATTGCTAAGATCAGAGGGGATAAGGGGGCATGTGAGGAGCAGGACCATGTAAAATCATCTATCTTAAATAGATACTTCTGCTCAGTATTTACTGAAGAGAAGGTAGGGCAGGGCCCACAGCTCAGCACCATGGACACGGGGGGAGGGAAGTGTGCAGTAGTCCCTTCACAAAAGAAAGGGTCCTACAAGAGCTTGATAAGCTCAGGGTGGACAAGGCAATGGGACCTGATGGCATACATCCCGGGGTACTAAAGGAGCTAAAGGTGGAACTAGCAGAGCCATTATCAGAACTGTTTAGTGAGTCTCTGAGCACAGGAGAGGTCCCAGAAGACTGGAGAAATACTCATGTGATCCTGCTCCACAAGAGTGGTAGCAGTGAGGAGGCAGAGAACTACAGACCAGTCAGTCTTACCTCAGTAGTGGGCAAGATTATGAAGGCACTCCTTAAGGAAAGGATAGTGCAACACCTGGAATCCATAGGAGCACAGAATCCAAGACAACATGGGTTTATAAAAGGAAGGTCCTGTCAAACTAATTTCATAGATTTCTTTGATGGGGTATCCTGAGTAGTGGACCAAGGGAGAGCAGTTGATGTCGCCTACCTTGACTTCAGCAAAGCTTTCAATACTATTCCACATAGAAGATTGATTAATAAGCTGGGTAGGCTCGGGTGGGTCAGAAGTTGGTAAACTGGGTGGCAAACTGGTTGACGGGCAGAAAATAGAGAATGGTGGTAAACGGCATACAGTCTGAAGAGATGCAAGTCACAAGTGGGGTACCTCAGGGATCAGTCCTGGGGCCAGTCCTCTTCAATATCTTCATCAGTGATATTGCAGATGGACTGGAGGGTAAGGTTTCTCTGTTTGCAGATGACACCAAGATCTGCAACAGAGTAGATGATCCAGATGGGGTGGGCAGAATGAGAAGAGATCCGGATAAACTAACAAAATGGTCAGAAGAGTGGCAACTGGGGTTTAAGGTAAAGAAGTGCAAGATCATGCACACAGGGAAGAGAAACCCAGAAGCCACCAATAGGCTGGGAGGGGAGTTGCTGGCAGTCACTAGAGAAGAAAGAGACTTGGGCATCATCATCACCGATGACCTGAAATCATCCAAGCAGACTACTAAAGCAGTAGGGAAGGCTACGGAGATGTTGGGGTGTATTAGTAGGGGTATCACAAGTCAGAAGAGGGAGGTAATAATCCTTCTTTACAAGACACTGGTTAGGGCCCCATCTGGAGTACTGCGTGCAGTACTGGAGGCCACACCTTCACAAGGACATTAACCAAATTGAGGCAGTCCAGAGAAGGGCAACCAAAATGATGCAGGGACTGCATCAGAAAACATATGAGGACAAATTAATGGAGCTCAATATGTATGCCCTAGAGCAAAGGAGGGAGAGAGGTGATATGATCGAAACATACAAATGCCTTAAGGGCATTAACAAAGTGAAAGAGTCTAACATGTTTCAATATAAGAAAAATAGCAGGACAAGAGGACACAACATGAGATTAGAGGGAGGCTGATTAAGGGGTAATGTGAGGAAGTTCATTTTCACAGAAAGGGTGGTGCATGCATGGAACAGCCTACCTCAGGAAGTGGTGGATATGAATACAGTGCAGGGCTTCAAGCAGGCATGGGATTGGCATAAGGGAGCAATACAGATGAATATGAATAGATAGGCCATTGACAGAGCAAAGGCCGATGGCACATTCATAAGGTAGAAAAAGAAATGGACAGACTGGATGGGCCTTGCGGTCCTTAACTGCCATCAACTTCTATGTTTCTATGTCACCAGTGCCAACAAACAGGGAAGGCAAATAGTAAAACCAAAGCTGCCCAATCCCCTTGCCCACTGTGGAGGAGCCATTCCACAGGGTAGAAATGGATATTGTGGGACCCTTGAATATCACAAGCTCCTGCGGGAAAAAGTCTATCCTGACGATGGTTGATTATGCCACCTGACACCCAGAGGCGGTCGCCCTCTCCTCATTTAGGGCAGACAAAATGGCAAACGCCTTGCTAGGGATTTTCTCTCATGTCATGTTTCCGCAGGAGGTCATCTATGATTAAGGGGGTAGCTTCATATCAGACCGGATGAAGTGTTTGTGGGAGAAATGTGGGGTAGTGCAGAGATGCAAGACACCTTATCACCCACAAATCAATCGGCTTGTGGAAAGGTTTAATAGTACCCTAAAATTGATGCTCCAAGCATTTGCTGAACAGCATGGGAGGGACTGGGAGAAGTACCTTCCCCACCTGTTGCTGGTATACAGGGAGATGCCCCAAGAGTCGACAGGGTTCTTCCCCCTCAAATTCATATATGGAAGTAGGGTGCGTGGGCCCCTAGACTTGATCTGGAAAGACTGGGAAGGCAAGCATGCCACCCAGGGACCTCCCATAGTGGAGTAGGTCACTAAGTTTAGGGAGAAGCTGAAAGAGCTTATTGGAGTGGTCCAAAGCAACCTGTCAGCTGCCAATAGAAGCAAAAAGTCTGTTACAACTGCAGAGAGAGGACTCACACATACAGTGCAGGTCAGGAAGTCATGGTCCTAATTCTGGTGCAGAAGGACAAGCTGCAGGCCAAGTGGGCAGGACCATATAAGGTAGTCTGATAGGTCAATGATGCAAATTATATTGTGGAACTGCCTGACAGGAGACATATCCATAGGATGTACTATGTCAACATGATGAAGCCATAAGCAGATGGGGCCAACATGGTATTTGTAGTGAATAGTCCTTAGGAGGGGATGGACGAGGAAGACCACCTCCTGGATTTGCTAGAGGAAAGCAAGCAGGAGTACTCTGCGGAGGCAATCAAACTGTTGCCCCAGATGACCCCTGAACAGTCCCAGGAAATGAGGGAGGGTTTTAGAGGACTTTTTCCTTTGTTTACAGCCAAGCCTACCAGATGACCAGATGTGTAGTGGGGGCTAAATTGGTGTAAGAATTCAAGAGGGCATGGAATAAGCATATGGGGCTGAGTATCGGGGGAAGGCGGGGGCTGGCAGGGAGGTGGAGGTGGAAGGGGAGAAAAAGGGCAGGCTAGATGGGCCAGTATGGTCTTTTTCTGCCATCAGGCTTCTATGATTCTATGATAAGCCTGAATGAACCCCCTTAGTGACACATGACGTAGACACAGGGATGCAAGTGCCCATATAGTGGACAGCCTACCAGGTGCCTGAGGCTGTCCTAAAGGACATTAGTGGGGAGGTGGAGGAAATGCTGGATTTAGGCGTAATCCAGAAATCTCACAGTCCTTGGGCCTCACCTGTAGTC
The DNA here is from genome assembly GCA_016271365.2 of Neoceratodus forsteri. Taxonomy (NCBI): domain Eukaryota; kingdom Metazoa; phylum Chordata; order Ceratodontiformes; family Ceratodontidae; genus Neoceratodus; species Neoceratodus forsteri. The sequence goes on from CM057456.1 coordinate 348,111,737, forward strand.
CTCATTCCCAAGCCGGATGGATCTACTCACTTTTGTGTGGACTATCATGGACTCAATGCGGTCACAAAGTCAGATGGGATAGCCACCCAATGCTATGGACAGACAAACTTCTGGACAAGTTGGGAGGGGGCGACATACCTTACTACAACTGACTTGACAAAAAGGTACTGGCAGGTGGAGTTAACTGCCAGAGCTAGAGAATGGTCAGCCTTCATCACTCTAATAGGATGATTCAAACTCTGGGTAATGCCTTTTGGAATGAAGAACACCCCTGACACCTTTCAAAGTTTGGTCAACCAGGTGTTACATGGTACTGAAGAGTATGCAATGGCTTATCTGGATGATAATGCCATCTTCAGTACCAGCTGGAAGGAACACCTGTCACACCTGAAGGAAGTGTTGGGCAGGATACAGAGGGCAGGTCTCACTGTCAAGGCTGAAAAGTGCTAGGCGGCTATGGCTGAGGTGGCTTACCTAGGCCATGTAGTGGGGCGGGGGCAGCTTCATCCTAATCAAGCAAAGACTGAGGCAATAGAGGCATGGCCCATGCCTGAAACCCAGAAGCAGGTTAGGAGGGTCATAGGGACCGCAGGGTGCTACTGACAGTTTGTGCCCAATTAAAGTACTCTGATGGCTCCCCTATCTAGCTTGCTGAAGAACATTCAGCCCAAAAAGGTAAAGTAGGAGCCAGCCTGTGAATGAGCCTTTGCAGAGCTAAAAAAGGCACTGTGCAATGCACCTGTGTTGGCCAGTCCAGATTACACTAGGCAGTTTGTAGTACAGCCTGATGCCTCGGATGTGGGGACTAGAGCAGTCCTCAGCCAGACATTTAGTCAGGGAAAAGACCACCTAATAGTGTACCTGAGCAAGAAGTTACTTCCCCAGGAGCAGGCATACTCCACAGTTGAAAAGGAATGCCTTGCGCTGGTATGGGTCCAGAAGAAATTAAGAGCCATACCTCTACAGGAGATGCTTTGAGTTACAGACCGATCATAACCCCCTGGTGTGGTTAAATCAGATGGTCAAAACAAATGCATGGCTTCTCAGATGGAGTATTGCCCTGCAGACCAATGACATGACAATTACCCTCCAGACCAGGTCAGCCAATGCAAGAACAGATGGCCTATCTCACCAGTTAGAACAGTGAACAGAATTATGGAAACTCTACCATATGATATGTGTTCCCATAAATTCAGTCTGAGGAGGGAAGGGTGTTGCAATTTGGCCACTGCTGTGTAATATTGCAAGATATATTTTTGCTATATTTTTTCTGTGAATTTTGTTTATACTTTAAAAGTGTTACATGAAGAGGAACTTGAAAATGTTAAATTCCCAAAAAGGACAGAAAGATGCCCAAGTCTTTTTTTTAAAGGGTACATAGTTTCACTGAAAGTTTACAGGAAAGAGGGAATGTCTTGCAAAATATTTAACATTCCTCTGTGATCTGAGAACAGGTTGATTAGCCAGGAAACTAAGATTCAATTTTTATTGGGGATTTCCCTGGTTAGCTAATCAAAAGGCAGAGGGTCATAAAACTCAAGAGATGAGAGAATCTATCCTATCTTAAAACTAAAATCAAAGGAAATGGGTTTAGGCAGGAGGTGTCAATAACGTTACCACCAGTCTGTTTACATTTTATTAACTGGCAGGATATTGGAACTGTAAGAGACTCTAGCTAATGAGTAATATGGTTCACTTAAAAACTGGGGGAAGAGTAAGAGAGACCCTTGCTGGGTTAAAACGATAAGACCACCAGCTAACCACAGACTGGAAGAGCCATGCCTATATAAATCCTTCCAAACAGAAGCTCAGGGCATTGCATTGCATTTTGGACACTTCTGACACATAAGAGAAGCCAAACCACAGACGAGAGGCTTCAGAAAAACTGAAAACTCCTGCAGAAACCCATTTATTTTATGTTTTTTGATCATCCACAGACAAAGTAGACGCTAGACAGTTACATTTCACAATGTGTTTTTTTATGTATGATTCCAGCTTTTGTTTTGTTATTCTGTATTCAGATTTCTGAAATCTTTTGTTTGTAAAGTTTGCATGATAATTATTCAAGCAATTGTAGTATAAGCACTTGCTTTTAAAATTGCCTGTGAGTGATTTGTGTGTGGAGGTCAAAGGTTTATTCAGTTCTGAGACCAGCCTGAAATTGCTAAAGTGCTACCATTTTTCTACCAAGAATAGGATCCTGAAAGGGAAGTCTGGGTGCCTTAAGTAGGGGAGATGCACAGGTCTTGGGAGTAATCTGTAAGGGGGAACTAGGTGCTGCACGCCTTCTTGGGAAGGGATACAAACAGGTTTATGAGGGTAAATCCCAAAGACCTCATAATGCCTGGTCCACCCCAGTACAGCAACCGAGGAGGGTTCTCACCTGGCTACAGACTTGAGACTCTATTTTGCCTTACCCAGTATAGAGAGGAAACCTTGGGACCCTGTGGTGGGTGTTCTGTTGTGAACTTAGCAAGCACTCCAGGAGGACACGTGGAGGGTATTCTTGTTACCCCCTTGTCACGGACTACACTTAGGCACTATGAGCTTAGTGGGCCCAGCCCCCAGGAATGGGTTCTTGACAGATCTACACAGTGTAAAGTGGTGGTGACAACAACCAAGCAGGAAACAGACCTGGGGGTAATCATATCAGATTACCTGAAGGCGGACAGGCAGTGTGACATGGCAGTCGGTAGGGCTAGTGGGATGCTGGGGTGCATAGCAATGGGTATCACCAGCAGAAAGAGGGAAGTGGTCTTGCCCCTGTATAGAGTGCTGGTAAGGTCCCACCTAGAGTACTGTGTTTAGTTCTGGAGATCACATCTCCAGAAGGACATAGACAGAACAGAGGTGGTCCAGAGGACATCAACTAAAATGGTGCAAGGTCTGCACCAAAAGCCCTATGAGGAAAGACTATAGGAGAGCAACATATACCCTGGAAGACAGGAGGGACAGGGGGATATGATAGAGAATCTTAAATATCTCACAGGGGTAAATGAGGTACAGAAGGGAATTATCTTTCTAAAAAAAAAAGGTGCTCAAGAACAAGACATGAAGCTGGAATGGGGTACATTCTGGAGAGATGTGATGAAGTACTTCTTCACAGAGTGATGGGAGTTCAAGAATGAATGGGCCAAGCACACAGAAATCATAGGGGAAATGAGGCGGAGGGAGAAAGAAATGCAGATCAAGTAGGATCTGTGGTGAGAAGGTAGGTAGGTAGGGGAAAATGTGTAGACTGTGTGGGCCAAGAGACCTTTATCTACCATCAGATTCTGTGTTTCTATGTAATGCCTCTTCTTTTATTTGTCTGGTCCATAGTATAGCCTTCAACATTAATGACAACGCCACACTACTGCACATTATGCTGTTGTCTTTCTTTTACACATGTTGATGTCTACCAGTCCCTCCTATCTTGGTTTCATTATTACAAGTGAGATCAGTCCATCTTTGTCTACAGTGTTGGTTCCTCTTCAATACCCAGACCACTCCCCTGTGGAGTATCACAAGGCTTTTGGCACCTTGTCCTAAACATCAACCTTAACCATCACTTTAATTCTGAAAACAGGCAGCTGTCTGGATTTTTGGGCTCATTCGGTGACACCTTTCTTCTCACCCTGTCTGCTTGGTTAGATGAGTTGAACTCCTAGCTCTGTCAATCTGTCAGAACATAATCAGCTCAATATTTCAAATTTTGAAAATGGGCTTGAAAAATAAAGCATGCTGACTGGCTAAAAGCTATGCTCAGAGTATGTTTATTTTTCAATAGAGCCCAGTTAAAAACAAGTACCAATTCGGGGTGCCCATTACTTAGGGTATTCTTGGGCACCCCGAATTTTCAAACTCGGCCTCCTGCCATTTTTTTCTGTCTCACTTATCGAGTGAGTTGGCAGCAGGGCAATCTCCCCCCCCCACCCCATGTCTGTTTCAGTTTAAGTTCAATAAGGTGGCATAAAAAAAAAAAAAAACACTGTAGTTTTTATTTCTGCGGTTGGAGAGAGACACAATTCATAATTTCTCCGAGCCGCACTCAGCAGTCTCATGATCATGATTTTGCACCCATTTCTCCAGACAGTGGTACATTGTGTTTCCTGCAAGCGCCCCCGCTCTGCCACCAGTTCGGTTTTCTCAACTGATCGATTCAGTTTTTTAACAATCTCCAATAAAAAAAATCTGCACTTCAAATGCAGCCCCTTAACAATTCAAGATCTCTGGGTTCCACTGCAGTAGTCAAAGACTTCTTCCTTCAGCACCAAATCCCTGGGACATGCAGCACTGCAGACATAATTCATCCCACTCAAAACTAAATGGGGCAGCCACACATGCCCAGTTTGTTACATGGGGAACTCATTGGGGGGGGGGATAAACAAAAATAAAACTAAACAGAAACAGAAGGTGGGAAGCCGGCCTGATGGCGCTGAGGGCTGAGGCGCTAGTCGCCTTACCTTGTGCCACGCCGGTGACCCATGTTCAGGAATGAGTATGGATCATCGGGGGTTAGCAGGAGTGGAGAGGGATTGAGCGTCCGAGGGACTGCTCTCCCTCTCTGGGGAGGGGGGATTTCAGTGGTCGGTGCGCTTCTGACTCCTGGTGGTGGCTGGGGGCCAGAGCACCGATACTATAAGAAGGAACTGAGTGGGGCAGACGCTGGGAGGAACACGTGTGAATGCATGTGAAGCGCGCGTGCCCCGCCACTGCTATCATTGCATGCCCCACTCTCGCAGGAGAACAGGAAAAAGGTCCCAAGTCGAGCTGGATGAACAGCCACCCTCAGCAGGCCCTGACTCGAATGGCACTCCCCCGACAATCTGGATCCTATTCGAGGTGAGTAGCATTGGGGGCTCCTCACCACTCTGCCATGGAGGGGAAGCCATGGGGGATGTTGGGGACAATAGCCTGATCTCGGGTGTAGGGCTGCGAGGATGGCTGAGAAGGCATGCCGACTGGTGGGGATCAGGAAGAAAAAGATACATTAAAAAAAAAAAGAAAGAGAAGGTGGGAAACAAAGATGGTGCATGGGGGGGATTTGGATCAACAAACAAAACAGACTATTAGAGAGGGCTGTAACTGCATACAACCAGCTTAAACTACAGAGTCTCCAACAGAACAAAAGTCCATAACCTAAAAAAAAATCATTCAAACCCTGGTGGAGGAATTATTTTACTCCAAAACTTATAATAAACTAATTCTTAATTCACTTTCTTTTTTAATTTTTTAACAGCACCATTTTCTAAGCATAATAATACCCTCCAGAGTGGGCAGTACTTGGAAATACCGGACCTTCCAGGGGCTATAAGGCCCTCCACCTATGTGTCGGGCCTCATAACATCCCTGGGCGTTCCAGTATTCCCCCAATACCGTCCACCCTGTCGGGTATTATTGCTTACATATTAGTGCATTTCTTGGGTGAAAAGAGCGTCCTCAACTGCAACTCTATCCTATATCTCTTGTGTTGATTCTAACCTCACTTTTTCCTCTTCTGTTACAACAGTGGTGGCATCCTGGAGTTCAAACTCTCCTGCTCATCTTATATCTCTAATGCCTGTAGATCTGTATCTCACTACCTCAGTAACACTGCCCATATCCATAATTGCCTTGACTCCTCCTCTACTGAAATTCTCATCGACATTGCTACATCAGCTGTCCTTGATCATACAGTAGCATCAGACACTTTGCTATGGCCTCCCCAAGCCTCATCTAGCCAGACTACAGTAAGTGCAGCAAAAATTCTGTCGGCTAATCCACACCAAAAAGCCAGACCACTTATCCTTATCCTTTGGAACTTACATTGCCTTCACAGTTCCTTAAAATTGTAAATTAAAAACACTTTTTTGACTGTTAAGATGGTCCTTGGATTTGAACTGGTATATCTCGCATGACCTTATACAGTGCAGTATATCTCTACCCCCACCCCCACTATGTTTCTATAATTTGCACCTTATACCTGCTCTCCCTACAATGTTATTTGTGGAAGAGCCTACTACTCTGTGCATTCCACACCTTCATTTCTCTCTCTCTCTGACTCACTGCCTCACCTTCTCTGTCTCATCCTATCTCACAACACTCATTTTCTTCCTCACACATGAGTCACAAAAACACAGAAACAGAGAAGTTCTTGGCAGATAAGGGCCTCTTGGCCCTAGTCTGTCCTATATTCCCTACCCACTGTGCCACTGCAGACCTTACTCTCCACCCCCTTGACTTACTTCTAAGGTCTCCTTGTGTCTATCCCATGCATAATTGAATCCTGTTAGCACTTTAGCTCCCACCACCTCTGCTGGAAGGCTGTTCCAGATGTCCACTACCATCTCCACGAAGAAAAATGTCCTCACATCTCCTCTGAGCCTCCCCACCCAACTTCTCAGAGTGACTCCTTGTCCTGGAGCATCTTTTTCTATCGAAAATGTTATCTTCCAACCGGCCCGGTGGCGCTGAGGGTTGGCGCTGGTCGCTGCACACTCAGTCTGCGCGGCGGGATTGAGGAGCAGGCATGGGTTGTTGGGGGTCGGCGGGAGGTGGATCAGTGTCAGGAGGACTGCTCTCCATCTCCGGGGCGAGGATTGGCGGCGGTGCTTGCCTGACCCTAGCGGAGGCTGGGGATCGACAGCAAGCAGCCGGAGACAGGGAGGAGGTGGAACGTGGCGGGATCGCTGACTGGCGCGCTGAGCGCAGCGCGCACTCAGTCGCTGGTGTCAACGCCATGCCCGCCTCGGGAGAAAATTCAAAAAATGGAGCTCGGCAGCACGACGTTGTTCCCGTCGCCATTCCCAGAGGGGCCCCTGGCATGGACCCATTCGGGTGGGTTGAGTCGCTCCCCACCACCCTGCCGCGAAGGGTAAGTCGCGGGGTGCTGAATGGAGGGGGTCTCATGTCTGGGGATGGCGCCAGAGGAACGGCGGAGTGCGGGGGGGGGGCCGGAGCTCCTGAGAAATAACATACAAAAAAAAAAAAGAAAATGTTACCTTCCTGTACCTTACTGATACCTGTGAGGTATCTGAATGTTTCTATCATATCCCCCTTTCCCTCCTTTCCTCTAGAGAGTACATATTTTGTTCCTCAAGTCTTTCCTCGTAGGGCTTTTGATGCAGGCCCTGCACCATTTTGGTAGCCCTCCTTTGAACTGCCTCCACCCGATTTATGTTCTTCCAGAGGTAGGGCTTCCAGAACTGGACACAATACTCGAGGTGGGCTCTTACCAGTGATCTATGCAGGGGTAATACTGCCTCCGTCTTTCTGCTAGTGATGCCCCTCCCTATGCACCTGAGCATCCCGCTATCCTTCCACGCTGTCTTATCACACTGCTTAGTTACCTTCAGGCCATCAGGAATGATTACCCCTAGGTCTCTTTCCTGTTTTGTGGTTGCCAATACATTCCCACTCAATTGGTACATTGCCCCTGGGTTCCTATGCTCCAAGTGCACGATTTTTCACTTTTTTGCATTGAAACCCAGCTACCATTCCCTTGACCATTCTTCCAGCTTTTTCAGATCGTCCCTCATTCTTTCCACCACTCCCCCCCAGTGTGTCCACTCTGTTTCAGATTTTTGTGTCATCTGTGAGCAGGCAATTTTCCCATCCAGCCCTTCAGCAATGTTAATAATAAATACATTGAAGAGGGCCGGGCCTAGTACTGACCCCTGTAGCACACCACTGGTCACCTTGCTTTCTACAGAGTGGATCTCATTTACCACCACCCTTTGACTCCTATTGCTTAGCCAACTTCTTACCCATTTTACTACTTTACTACTCCTAGGCTGCCCAGCTTGCTCAAAAGTCTTCTTTGTGGTACGGTATCAAAGGTCTTACTGAAATCCAGTTAGGGCACATCTACAGCTCCTCCCTGATCCAGTTTCCAGGTCATCCAGTCAAAGAACTCGACCAGGTTTGTCTGGCAAGACCACCCCCCTGTGAAACCACGTTGCCTCAGATCCTGTAATCCACTGGTTACAAGATACTCCCCAATCCTTTCCTTCAGTGGTGATTCCATTACTTTTCTGTAATTTCCTGCCTCCTGCCTATTTCCACTTTTGTGTACTTGAACCACATCTGCCCCCCTCCAGTGCCTTGGAACCTTCCCCTGTTTCTAATGATAGGCTGAACAGAGCTGTCAGGGTACAGCCAACACCTCCTTGAGCTCCTTCAGTATCTTAGGGTGCACCCCATCAGGTCCCATTGCCTTGTCTACTTTTAATTGTACCAGTTCCTTGAGAACTCTACTCTGTAAAAGGACTAGTGTCAACCTCCCTCCCTCCCTTTAATGCCTTTGTCCCTTATCTTTGGCCCATCGCCTGCCCCTTCTTCTGTAAACACTGAACAAAAGTAATTGTTCAATGTGTCTGCTTTTTTTGGTCATCTTCTTCACAAACCTCTCATTCCCCTTTTAGCCTTACTATCCCTCCTTTGGTCCTTCTCTTCTTGCTTATATATCTAAAGAATGTTTTATCCTCTTTTTTTTTACTGACTGGGCAATATTCTCCTCCGTTTGTGCCTTTGTGCTCCTAACTGCTCTTCCTGCCTCTCTTTGTTTTTCCTGTAATTCTCCCTATCCTCCTCCTTCTGTGTACTCTTGAACCTTCAAAATGCTTTTTTTTTTTTTTAAATTTAAGTTTATTGGTTTCCAAAATACAACCAAACAGAAAACAACAAAACAAAACCAAACAAAACAGACCCAACCCCCTTCCCCACAAAGCAAATACACAGCATATCAATAAATACTTAAAAGAGAAAAACAACATACATATCGTACAGCCAAAATTCCAAAAGTTCATAACCCCCTCCCATACCCCCTCCCTCCTCCCAAGGGTGCACCAACAAAGGACCAAAAGCCCTTAAAACTGGATATCACAGCATATCTACAGTACAATATATCAGCTTTAAACAATCTAGATCACATAAGAGAAAAGGGAACAGGTCTAGAACCTGCAGTGATACAAAAGAGTACTATAGGTACATATGTACTATATGAGGAGCCAAGGGATGGAGTATGAGCCTTGCTATTAAGACAAGCATAAAGATTGGGTTGCCCCATCTTTTATGAAACAGATCCATACGATCCTTATAGCTGGCAATCAGATTCTCTGATTGAAGATACGACATTATCTCCTTCAACCAGTCAGCATATGATAAAACCAATTGGTCCTTCCAATGTCTTAAAACCAACTTCTTGACCGCCATGGACACTAAAGCCATATGGTATCTGCGCTCCACACTGTCTACATAAGAAAAATCACCCAGCACACAGATTTCCGGGCAAAAGAACCTGCTCAGACCCAAAAGGGGATCCAAATTATCTCGGATCAGGGACCACAGTGGGGCAACTTTAGGACATTCCCAAAAAATGTGAATTAGGTTGCCCTCGGCTTGTGAGCATCTGAAACAATCTGAAACAGAGGCCAACTTGCGCTGAAAAAGTTTAACGGGAGTATAGTAAAGATTATTTACAATATAATATTGTACTAACCGAAACCTATCTTGGGTATGATATCTATGTAAATTAAGCCAAATATTAGTCCAGAGCAGTACAGCCTCAGGGAGAAGACGTGTCAAACCAAAGGACCCCAACACCCTCCTGTAAGTTAAAATTCAGGAGATAAGAGTAGATTGACGAAATGGAGTGAGGCTGAGAGGCAAGGCTGATAATATTAGATAGGAAGGGGTGCACAACCGAGTGTCTAACCGTAGTGCCAAATTTGTTACCCACCAGGTGCTGGAGTTGGAATACCTTAAAAATGCCTTTGGTTGATATATCAAACCTCGTTAGAATATCATCCGACGTAAGGAGCGAGTCCTGATTGAACAGATGTTCCACCCTGACATCCTTAAGTTGTGGGAGCCAATTTGGTCTTATCCAAGAATTCTCCAGTCTAATATTAGGATTTAGAACTATTGGCTGTCCTAAATCCACAACATTAGAGATCCGAAAGAACTTAAGACACTGTGCCCACGATCTAAGAGAACCTATCACCGTATTGTCCGGAACCAACTGTGAAAGAGCTTTCAAGGGCAGGTAAAACAAGGCAGACATATCTACTCTAAGTTCAGAGAGAAGAGCCCTCTCCAACTGAAGCCAGATTGGGCAAAGGCTCTCTGTATTCGTGGAGAACCATCTTCCTAACTTAGACAAGTGGGCAGCCCAGTGATATAGAAGAAGATTAGGGAGCCTTAAGCCACCCCTGTCCTTAGGGAGCGACAAGGTGGCGTAAGAGCATCGCACTCCCTTCCCCCGCCAAATAAAACTGGAAAACAATTGGTGAAGCTGTTGAAAAAAGGAAAGAGGGACCCAGAGATTGGTCAGGTTCAGTGGATAAAAGATCCGGGGAAGAACATTCATTTTGATAATATTAATTTGACCCCAAAGTGAAATAGGAAGGGCTGACCAACGTTGCAAATCCTGGCTAATCGAGTCTCTGACTCTGACCAAATTTAATTTTTTCAGAAGGGAAGGATCAGTGGAAAAGTAGATTCCAAGATACTTAATTGATCTGGAGGTCCACCTCATTCCAAAGGAGAAAAAATCTTGTTTATACATATATTTATTTAAAGGTAAAATCTCACATTTAAAGATGTTTAATTTGTAACCAGAGAAGGAACTAAACTGCATGATAATATCAAGAGATGCCTTTAAAGATGTTACCGGATCCGTTAGATGCAGCAAAACGTCGTCTGCATATGCAGACAGAACTAGTTCCCGTTGTTGAAGCCTGATACCTCTCACTTGAGGGGACGACTTGAGTTTAATCAGCAAAGGCTCCAGGTATAAATTAAATAATAGAGGAGAAAGGGGACAACCCTGTCTGGTACCAGCAAAAAGACGGAAAGAGGAAGACAAGACCCCGTTGCAGTAGATCTTAGCTGAAGGGCAACTATAAAATACCCGTATCATATTCAAAAAGGAAATCGGAAAACCCATTTCCTCCATTACTGTCCACAAAAAGGACCAGTCAACCCGGTCAAACGCTTTCTCAGCATCAAGAGAGATTAGAGCAACCGGACCTGAGGCAGTCCGGGCATACTGAGAGATGTGTGACAAAGTCCTCAAATGATCTGCCGCCGACCTCCCGGGAACAAAGCCAGCCTGCTCAGGGCTCAGAAGCTCCAACCAGATCTTCTTGATCCTTTCAGCAAGTATTTTAGCTAGAATTTTGATATCATAATTTTGGAGAGAAATAGGGCTGTAATTAGCCGGGTCGGTGGGGTCTTTGTCCACTTTGGGAATTAAAACTATAGTAGCCTCAAATAAAGCAGGATCGAGCTCAGAGGAAACCGGCAGTTAGTTATATAATTTAAGAAGAATGGGGATCAAATCTTTAACAAAGACTTTGTAAAGTTTGCCGAAACCATCAGGTCCGCGCCTACTATCAGCAAGGAAGCAATGGTACTCTTATTTCTTCAGCTGAAATAGGGACTAATAGACTCGCTTGTTGAGACTCTGATATACAAGGAATACCTATTCTTCTTATGTATTCTTTGACAACTGCAATGGGATGGGATGCCGGGAATAACTATAAAGGCCGAATAATACTCCTTAAAATATGTGCAATATCCTAGGCGAGGAGACAATATTACCAGATGGGAAGACAAAGAAGGATGACCCTCAGCTTTCAAGTACGCATAACGCAAGGCCAGTAGCTTACGGATTTTCACGAGATCCAGATATTTAGCCTGGGTTTCACCAGACAATATTCTGTTTTCTCTTTCAAGAGTCGAGTATTCGTTCTTGGCTAGAGAAGCTCTTTGAGATCCGACATAAGAGGTTGCCGAGTAGTTACTTTCTAACTCCCTAATCCTGCTTACCAGAGCCAACGATCTGGCCAGCCGTGTCTTCTTCCTAAAGGAAGCCATTTTAATAAGATCACCCCTGAGATAGCACTTCAGAGCTCCCCATATCATATCAATCCTTGGGGTGGAGTTCAAATTGTCAGCCAGAAAAAGAGATATCCGGGAGCTAATTTCTGAAACACATTGGTGGTCTTTTAATAACTGAGTATTTAACCGCCACATAGAGTCACGAGAGTAATCAGGATTTAGGGACATTTGTATCCAAACTATAGCATGATCCGACACGATGATCGGCTCAATACCAGACAGAGAGATATTCGGGAGGAAAGAAAGACTGACTAATACCATATCTAATCTTGACTTAGTACCATGTGATTGGGATTGGAAGGAAAAAGCATGACAAGAAGGGTTGGCGAGGCACCAGGGGTCACCTAGACCCAACATCGAGGTCATTTCCCAGAAAGCTCTCTGAGCCGGGGAAGGTGGACGTTTATCCTGTGGCTCCCTATCCAGAGTCGATGAAAAAGGCACATTCCAGCCCTCCCCCAATATAATTTGAGCGGGCAAAAAGCCAGCCAATTTATCCGCCAAAGTCATAAAAAACTCGGGGTCCCCACCAGGCCATACACAGAACCAAGGACCACGTTTTCTCCATTGAGAGTACCTTTCACTAGGACATATCTCCCTTCTGGGTCTGAGACAGTTAAATCTTTCGTAAACAAAACATGCCTTTTGAGAAGAATCGCAACCCCTTTACTAAAGCAAGAGTTTCCAGCAAGGTAGAATTGAGAGAAGCCAGATCGGGAAAGCAACCTAGCCTCATCATGACATAAGTGTGTCTCTTGCAAAAAAAGAATATCAATGTGGAGCAGTGAGCAGTGGTTAAAGGCCTGTAGCCGTTTGACCCGATCCCTAAGCCCTCTAACATTCCAAGATGCTAATTTAACTGTGTTTATAGCCATTTTAAAAATATAATAAACCAATCAGATATCCAGACAGAGCCGTTATCACATACAATAGCAAGGTGCACCCCCCATGTAAAGGTCTGGGACCCGGTATCCCAAAATAAGCTTACCCAATCGTGAGACCCAGGCCAAGCAGAAATAGTCCCGAGGCAATCCCCCAACCTTAAGACCCCAGAAACATGTTGAGCCGTCAAAACCCCCCAGAGATAGCCTATCAAAACAGACCAGAAATCATACAGAACATCTAAGTCATAAGCCGTATATCTCCCTCCCCCCAACCCTTTCTCCAAACCCAAAACCAGAAAATTGTAGGAGACCATTTGGGGAAAGAATCCCCCCATCCCCCATCCCACCGATAATCATATCTTCCAGGAAAGAGCAAGTTGACAGAACAAACCAACATACAAAAAAGTTAAATGGAGTATCAGTCCATAAACCCCATCCCCTATACCCCTTCCACCAGCCAGAGTTCTAGAATTAACAAAGAGCCCAAATTTGAAGGGAGAAACAACCCCCTCAAAACGCCAAAGAAACCGGTGCCATAAAATACCATATATTGACCCCCACCCCCAACGAACGATCCCCTATATAAACCCCGGAATAACTATATACAACTGGAGGTCCGAGCAAAGATAACCCAGAATATAAACTGTCACCCCAGATCTCGAACCTCCTAAACCCCCACGCGAACCTCCAACCCCCCAGAGCCGGGAGCAAGTACCCATATATTGCAAACATCAGGTATACTCTAAAAAGAGGGATAACCCCGACTGTAATAAGCCATTTCCCCATCCAGCCCAGCCCCGGGCAGAGGTTAGCCACCCCCCCAACACACGGCTCTCAATTCCACATCCAGCGAGCAAGCCCACTAAGTCCTCCTCCCCACAGCCACCTTCCGCCCACCACAGCCCCCGATATACTATAAGAGTAAGCAAAGAGAACGAAGAAAAAGGTAGGGCATGAGGTAGGGAAAAACAGAACAGGTAAGAAGGCATCAATATCCCTAGCCACAAAAAAGAGACCAGTCATCAGCCGCCCCAATCGAACCAGCACACCCCCCATCATCTCCCCGCCAAAGCAGTATAGGTAGCACACCTACCCGAATCCATACAGCCCATGAAGGGGGAAAATCCTGCCGTCCAAGCGCTAATCCGAGTGGGCAATAGGAAGTAGTCTTAGGAACAATCAGGCCAAGGGTTGCTGTTTCCGAGGGGACCGCTAAACCGAAGGACCCAAAACAGTCCGTCATTCAGGAAGTTCCCACCAGGGAACCGCAACCACAAAACAAAGGTTCCACCGCGGGAATGCATATGCGAAAACGGGACAGGGAGACCCAGCAAGGAGCTAACCTCGGCCATCCTCATCTTTCCCAAGCCCCAGAAACCCCCACGGAAAAGACCAGAGAGGAGAGACCAGAACAGCCAGAGAAGCGAGAAAACAGATTACAGAGAGAGCAGAAAGAGAGGTAGGTGAGAGTGAGATACCCATCTGCTAGAGACAGGCCAGGAACCAGGCAACCAGCAAAATACAGACACAGGCAAAAACTTTAAGTTAAATTATTCCAGGAGAGCCCTGAAGCTGCAAACCCAGAACAGAAAGTAGGGTCTTTCAGCCAGGCATTTTGAACAGATCAGGCAGTTTATTAGCAAGTTCTTTGCGAGCAGCCTCAGGAGTGTTGAAACTGGTAGACAGACCTCCAACAGTCACCCTTAATGTCGCAGGATATATCATCTTAAATGGATCAAGCAGCTATCAGTTTCTATCGACAGGGTGGTACGCTGCTCTTTCTCCGAACTTCTTTAGGTAAGTCCTGGGCAATTGATCCTCGATGCTCCCCAGAGAATTTCTTTCAGTTCACGGGCCTTCAGATAAACGTGCTGCCTTTCAACATAACTAAGAAATTTCATTATGACAGGGCGTGGGGGAGATCCAGCTGCAGGTCGAGGTCGCAATGAGCGATGAGCCCTTTCAAGGTGGTAGGAGGCACTGATAGGGGATGGGCCCACCACTTTACAGAGAAACTTTTACAGGAAAACCACGAGGTCTGGGCCTTCTTCCAGCTCAGGCAGGCCCATTATTAACAGATTGTTTCGGTGGTTACGCCCCTCCAGATCCTCGGTTTTAAGCTGCAGCTTCTTCACTTGTTGTCTAAGCTCGCCTATCTCCGCCTCGGCTCTGGATCTCCACTGCTCCGATGAGGCAACTCTAACCTCTACATCTGAGACTTTCCTAGAAACAGAGGAGAGGTCATTGCGCAGAGATTTGAGCTCTCCAGTCAGTTCTTTAAGTATATCCTTCAGAGGGTTGAGTTCTTGGAGGAATTTATCCTCCGTCAGTGGAGTAAGTTGCAACATCTTGTCTCCTCCGCGGTCCGGCCTGGTAGGAGCCTGGTTTCTCTGTTTCTTCACGGCCTTCTCCGGGGATGCAGGGGGAGTGTGCTTGGTTGGGGCCTGCTTCCCATCCACCTCCATCGCGACCCAACAAACGCTTAATTTCCCCCAACAAGGTCGTTAAACGATGGCTGGCTATTACCACAACTACTTTTTGGCAAAATTAGTCGAAAAAACTTCAGGATGCACTGAAAAAACGCTCAATAAAGGTGGCCAGAGGGGGGAGCTCAGTATCCCAGCTGCTGCTTAGTTGGATGCCATCACGTGACCCGAACCTTCAAAATGCTTGTTTTTTTGTCCTTACTTTCTCTGCTACTTCTCTACAGAACCACAGCACTTTCCTTTTTTCCCTTGCCTTTGTTAACCCACCAGACACAGATATTTGTTGCCTTTTCAATGCCCCCCTTTATTTTTGCCCATTGTTCCTCGACTCCCCACAGTTGCTCTGTCCCTGTCAGGGTGTCCCTGAGGCATTCTGCCATTTTCTTAAAATTGGCCTTCCTGAAGTCCAGGTCACTCATCTTAGTGCAGCTTGATTCTGACCCTCTTCTTATATTAAGCCACACCATATGGTGATCACTGGTCCCCAGGTGGCCACCCAATGTGACATCAGCAACACTGTTCCTGTTTGTAAGTACCAGGTCCATATTGCCCAGCCCCCCACGAGTGAGTTCCTTAACTAGTTGCTTGAGGAGCATTCCTTGCAGGAAGTCCAGGATGTCCCTACTACTGACTGTTGCCACAGCTGGCAGGCTACAGTCCACATCTGGTAGATTGGAGTCCCCTAGCAGCAACACCTCCCCTTTGTATACCATCCTTTGGATTGCTTCCATCATATCTTTATCCACCTCTCCCCCTGTGCTGGAGATCTGCAGGTCACTCCTGTGTGAATAGCAGCCCCCTCTGTGTCTCCAGGGTGACCCACAGTACCTCAGCTCCTCCCTGCATTTTCATAGCTTTTATGCTGTCCCTGACATAAAGAACCACTCCTCCTCCCTTTTTTGATAATATATACTTATTGTTTTTCAGTAGACACAAGACATAAACCTACAACAAAAAGCTGCAAATGCATTAAATACAGTACAGATCACCAGTTATGGCTGGGTACATAAAAGAAAAATTAATAGCCCTAGAGTAAACTCTCATAAGTTCATGTCCCAACTACAGGACAAGTCAGCCTTAATAGCTGACATACACATCACCCATCGTCTTCACAGTACTTCAAATTTTTCTGTCTGGTATCTGATCCCTGCCATTTATTTTTCCATTGTATATATGTCAATCATTAATTGATGCCAAAGTTATACTGAAGGAGAGTTTTTCTTCAGCCACATTTTGGTAATAACATTTTTGCCTAACAGGTTACAAATAGATAGTTTTCTGGTCTGTGATTGGCAAACTCCATCTGGCATATCTAAGATAAGGACTAGGAATGGAGTTATACTAAGAGTAGGACTAAATATGTCCTATAATAGGGTTTGTTATACGTCCCAGAATATCCAGACTTTTGGTCAAAGCCAAAATATGTGTGCATGTGACACTCTAGGTGCACCACATTTTCTCCAACATACAGTTGTTATAGAAGCATTAAATTTCGCCTGCTATATCGGAGTATAGAAGAATCTAATTATACATTTCCATGAATACTCCTTCCAGATATAAGAAGAAATGGGTCTATGAATGTACAATAGCTATCTGTTCCAGGCACTGCTATCTATTTCATAACCAATTTCTGTTTGTCATCTAATGCGGAGGTATTCTATGGAGTATCCCTTACTCCCCATCAGACCTCTGTATAGATGCGATATCAGTGAATTTAAGGAAGTTCCTGCTATGACATTAAGTACCAGTGAACTAATCAGAGGTATAGGTATATTAGGAAGCTGTGTGGCTTATTGTTTCAGAAGGAAGCTGTGGACTTGTATGTAATGGATGTAGTCCATAGATGTCCAGTGGTATTTGGTAATAAGAGTTGGAAAATCTATGACTTCTGATCCTTGCATGGTTTGGACAGGGAGAAAAAAACTTAAGTGTTTCATGCGAAGGAAGAAATCATCCATCTTGGACGGGGTAAATAAAACATTTCGTGCCATTGGTGTTACTAAATATTGGAAAGGCAAGAGACTGGGACTTGCCATCGTAGTATTCCAAGCTGCAAGGAAAGTGGCCATAAAAGAATTTTCTAAAAAAGAAAGTTGAGTAGAGGTACAAGGTTGCAACATCCCTCCAGTTACTGGATAAAACTCTTCCTCATGTGTCTCTAACTACTTCCAGATAGCATGATAATTAGGAGAGAGCCAGCAGAGAACTGTGAATAGTTGGGCAGCAGTGTGATAACGGGCCAGGTGAGGAAGGGCTAAGCCTCCTTTTGATTTTGGAAGTTGGAGGGTAGTAAGTTTTATTCTAGGGTGCGTACCTACCCAAATAATATGAGAAATCATTTTGTTCTAATACATAGTTTACAAATGATGTCAGACTTGCTATGGACAAAGGCTGTCTCACTGGGGCTATTTTTGTTGATCTTACAAAAGCATTTTATTTAGTTGACCACCCGCTACTCCTATCAAAGTTGTCATTCCTAGGCTTCTCTACTTCTGTCACTGCCTGGTTCCAAAATTATCTCTTGAAGCATAAACAATTTGTCCAGATCGGAGATGCTAAGTCCCTACTTGCTCCTACTTGGATCGGAGTGCCCCAGGGTTCGGTTCTTGGTCCTCTCCTGTTTACAGTCTTCATAAACGACATCCCACCGCTCACTGGTGCTTGCTCAGGTCTGCTATATGCCGACAATTTTGTTCTTTACTCATCCTCCTCAAACCTCTCAGATATCAACCTGAATCCCAATAGTAACTTCAATACCTTTCAGAGCTGGCTATTGTAAAACAAGCTTGTCTTAAATAAAAATAAAATGGTGACTATGCTCTTCGGTTCAGGTTCAAAAATGTGGTCCTGCACCCAACCATTAAGTATCAGAGCTCTTGATGGCTGTCCCCTTAACACAGTTACCTCTTTTAAATACCTCGGAGTAACCCTTGATACCTCCTTGGATTCTGACCTGCACCTAGCCTCAGTCATTAAATCCATCAATATTCAACTTGGGCTGGCATATAAGGTGAGACATAGCCTAATTTCCATGGTGAGGATGGCCATTGCACAGGGGTTCCTGAGACCCAAATTGGTGTATGGGTCAATAGCCTTTCCAGCGACTACTGGAGGGCTCCTCCGAAAGTGGAATGTCTGCTACAACAGCATTTGCTCTTTTGCTCTGTCTTTACCCAGACTTATTCACCGATGCACACTATACTCCATTCTGGGATGGTTTACCCCCTCAGCCTTCCGACAATTTACTTCCTACTGTTTTATAAAGAATATAATCTCCTCCCAGATACCTGCCAAATTGGCTCTACTGCTCAAACCCGTGACCTCTGCCTACCCACTGAGATCAGCTGACAAATCCCTTCTTGTCCAACCAAGATGTAAAACCAAACTGGGGAGAATGCTTTCTCTAGCTGGGCCCCTAAACTATGGAACTTCTACTGAGTCTAAGAATCTCCCCTTCTCCACAAAGCTTCAAACAGGAGTTTCATATGGCTCATCTAAGCTCTGAACCCTGCTCTTGTTCTCTATCCACCCACTCCTGTACTGGTTCTTCCTAGTTGCCTATTGACTCCAACCTCTACTACTCTCAAACCTGCCTGGAAATCTTGCTATTTCCTCTCTTCTAGCACTTACTCACTAGCTGTATGACTTATGACTGCTAGTTATTTGCACTTAAATTTCTGTTTTGTTACTACGTATAGATTCCTGCAAATGTACTGTCATTGCTGAAAATTTGGTGTAAATGTATTATGTCTGACTTCTACTTGTTCTCATGATATTTTCATGTATCTACTATTGTCTACATACCCTTTGTTATAATCTCCAGGGTCATACCTGAAAATAGGCAGCTATGCTGTCTAGTGTACCTACCTGGTTAACACAAACTAAATAAATCTGAGCTTGTGAAGTCCATAAATGGAGTGGTAATGTTTAGGTGAAGTATAACACCCAAGGAAGAATAATCATATGAACACATTCAATGTGATGGATTAAGGGAAGGTTTATAGTATTCCATCTTGTAACATCTATTTGAAAAATTTGGTTGAGAGGTGCTTAATTTGCCATGTATAATTGTGTAAGATCATTTGTAAGTTGCACTCCTAGATATTTAAAGGATCACATATCCCATTTAAAGGAAAATATGTATCTGATGGGAGGGGCTAGGTTGGTAGGCAAACTGAAGTACCTCTGTCTTCGCTGTGTTAATTTTATATCCTGCACATTCTCCAAAAACCTGAAGAATATGCCACAGGGGGAAGGTAACTATTGAAGTGGTTGTGTAAGACAGATCAGTAGATTGTCTGCATATGATGCAAACTTCTGCTTCCATACCCCTAGCTCTACACCAGAAATTTCCGGAGATTGTCTCAGAGCCTGTGCTAGGGGCTCTAGATCAAGGGTTCATCCTTGGGCCTCTTCTGTTCAGTGTGTTCCTTAACAAGCTCCCTCAATCTTGCAAAGGTCGCATCCTGTTATGTGCAGATTATGCTGTTCTTTTCATTAGTGACCCTCACCCTGTGGTTCTCAAGAACCAGCTTCAGCATAACTTCTCAGACATAGAAAGATGGTTTAAAGAGCACAAACTAATAATGAATTACAAAACGATGAAAACAATGCTGTTCTGTAGCTCACAAAACAGACATAGATCTTACCCTCTCTCAATCACCAGTGATGTGGTTTCTGCCTTAAAGCTAGTTCAGCACATTAAATATCTGGGGATTATGGTTGACAGCACCATGTCCTTTACCCAACACATTGACAACATTGCTAAGGCTGTCAACACAAGCATAGGGGTGCTCTACAGGCACAAAAATAATCTGACTTCTGAAGCTCTTGAACTAGCCTACATAGCGCAGTTGTCTCTCTCATTGACTACGGGCTAGTAATCTATTTCATTTATTTACGTATTGAAATGTTTTACCAGAAAAGCACACTGAGCGACAAGTCACTCATCTCCCGGTGCAACCTGGGGGGAAGGGGTACAGTAGGAGTGAGACATTAAACATTCAAGTTACAAGATCAACATTAACATACAGTTCTAAGGCAGATGTTACAAGCAGTGGTTCAACAGTGTAATCAAAAGTTAAGCAACAGATACATCTCTGCGTCGCATCAGATTTGCACTAAACAAAGCTTGCCAGCTCATAACTGGCTCCACGAGGCTGACTCACACCTACGACCTGTATGCCCAAACTGATTGGCTCCAATTCAATGGTAGACTTATGTTCCAAACATGTCTCGTAGCAAAAACAATTAACCTAGGAATGTTGCCTCCAGGGGTTCAAAAGCTTCTCATGCCCTATGACAATCCTCACTGCAACAGAAGCTCTTAAAATCAAATCTTCAGAATTCCCCACTATCGCACCTCTCTAAGTCAAAGGTCATTTGCATATTGTACCCCGCTCTGGTTTAACTCTCTTCACCCTGACATATCCTCTGCATCCACTCTAGGCTCATTTAAATGAATGCTAAGACAACAGCTAGTTGCACATGCCAGCTGTGATTGCTTCCAATAATCAGTTTACTTTGTGAAGTCTAGCACTTTTACCCGCTTACTTCTTGACTGCACAGGGCTCCATCAATCTTAACACTTGTCCCTTGATCCTCCTCTACTCACTCCCCTCTCCTGCTTCTTGCTCTCACTTTTCATGCTCTTACCTTATCCACTTTGCCCACTTACCTCCACTGACTAGGCCTTTTGGGCTGTTTATTCTTTTCCCCTGATAATTAGATTCTTCTCCAACTGTACATTTCGACTTAGGCCTCTTGGCTGTTGTTCTCCTCTCCTAGCGTACTAGTTCTTGTTCATCTTGTTCCCCTCTCTGTCTCCTAATTTGCTATATAGCCATTTTTCATTAATGGCATACATTGTACAATGCCACATGTTTTGTGATTTTTCCTTTACCAGCTTGCATTGTTGAGTTGTTCATGTTTTAGCCACCTCCTGTATTGCATTGTCTCCGATTGTTAATCCTGACGTGGAACCTATGTAAAGAGCTTTGTGCTCAAAGGTGTAAATACTAGATAGCAAATCAATAAATAAATAGATTAATAGCCAAGAGGAGTTGGGATAAGGGCCATCATTGCCCTGGTACCTCTGTGAAAGGGGAAGGGGAAGGAAATGTGGTCATTAATCTTCACACATGTCTGTGGGGCATTATACCTGAAATAAAAAAACGCCCATGCCACCTGGTCAAAAGCCTTCTCTGCATCAAGGCTAAGTAACAGTAAGGGAATCCTGTTTGGGGCACCGTGGTAATGCACATGTATGGTGCGTCTAATATTGCCCTGTGTTTGTTGGGCTCTAACAAATCCTGTTTGACCTGGTTGTATTATCGTGGGCAAAATGTTATTTAGTATCATAGCTAGTACTGAAGAGAAGATTTTATAATCAATATTTAAGACTGAAATTGATCTGTAAGAAGATCACAAGGTCTCATCTTTATTGGGTTTTAAGACTGCTGAAATTGTAGCTAGATTCCAAGTGGGAAGGGGATACATTTCCCTTGGCCACACGTAAGCATACCAAAGCTAGGTGTGGAAGTAGTGCTCCTGAAATTGTTTACAAAACTCTGAGGTATAACCATCAGGGCCTGGGCTTTTAGAATTATGAAGATTGTTGATAATAGAACCTAACTCTGACGGAGTGATAGGGACATTTAGGAGATCCATCTGTTCTTGTCATAGTATAGGTAGTTTCAAGGAAGATAAGACATTATTCATCTTAGGAGGATCAGAGGTTTGTTCTAGGGTGTAAGTTTTCACAGTACTGTTGAACAGTTTCTAATATGCACTCCTGTGCTACATGTAGTGCCTGTGAGTTAGCATCTCTGATTCTGATGACTGCCATAGTGGCCATCTGACGATAAAGACAGAAGGCTAGCAATTTGGTGGCTTTAGGTCCTTCTTCATAATGTCTTTGGAGGAGGTAATGGAAGGCAGTCTCCATGTTAATGTTTAACAAATATTAAATTTCCTGTCTTGTTATGACTAATAAGAGAGACACCGAATTATTTCCCTGCACATTTCTGAGCTGTAATTCTTTAAGAAAAGCTTGTAGTTTATCTAAGCATTCTGAATGTTGTTTTTTAAGTCTTGAGGCATATTTAATCAATTACCCCCAAATACAGGTTACTCACCTGTAACAGGAGTTCTAGGAATGGTATATGTTGTTCATCCACACTTATTGGCAGGTTCCTTGCCGCTTTAAATCTTGCCGGAAGGTCTTCAAGCTGGCTCCTCCCACCACCGGGTGGTAAAACTCTCGGCTCCGCCCCATGGCCATGATCTGGCCGCTGGAAGCTCGATTGTGTGAGCCAGCGTGGAGTCGAGTAGGAAGTGTGGATGAACAACATATACCATTCCTAGAACTCCTGTTACAGGTGAGTAACCTGTATTTCTAGGGACATGGATATGTTGTTCATCCACACTTATCGGCAGACTCTAGCAGTTCTCGGAGGAGGGAGGCAAGCGACAATTCCTCACTTAGGGAATAAAGACTGGAGAACCGAGGCCCCAAAACCAGCATCCCGGCGTGACTCAAGGTCGGTGTGGTAATGGGTAATAAAGGTGTGTGCTGACTTCCAGGTAGCAGCCCTGCAGATTTCCTGGATAGGGACGTCCCTGGAAGCAGCCACCGATGCAGCAGTATGACAGGCAGAATGAGCTCTTATCCCTCTGGGAGGCTCCATGCCCGCCAACTTATAGCAGAGATCTATGCAGGAGGTGACCCACCTGCTTATCGTCCACTTGGCTGCAGGTTTGCCAGGTGCGGCTTCAGCGTAGGTGACAAACAGCTGGCGAACTCTCTCCTGATTCCTCAGCTGCGCTCCTTATAATAAGCGAGCGCCCTTCTAGGGTCCAAAGTATGGAGCCTGTATTCGGCCTCCGAGGTGTGATTGGGGTAGAACACCGGCAGAGTCAACACCTGGTTAAGGTGAAACTCCGACACCACCTTCGGAAGGAATTTCGGGTGGGGGCACAGGACAACCTTGTCCCTGTGGAAGACCAGGTAAGGAGACTCAATGCAGAGTGCCTGGAGTTCTCCCATCCTTCTGGCTGACGTGATAGCCACCAAGAAGGTGGTCTTCCACGACAGGTGAGAGAGTTCACACCTGTGCATTGGTTCGAATGGCTTGCCCATGAGCTTTGCCAGTACCAGCAGTAAATCCCACGGAGGTGGAGGTTCTCGCACCGGAGGGGAAATGTGATCAAGGCCTTTGAAAAAGCGTCAGACCACCTTCTCCTGCGCCACCGACTGCTCCCCGGCCCATGCCCGGTAAGCAGAGATGGCTGCCAGGTGCACCTTTAGGGTCGTCGACCTAAGCCCTTGACTAGAAAGGGACCATAAATAGTCCAAAATGCTTGCCAAGGAACAGGAGGAAGGGTCCAAGCCCTTATTCTGACACCAAATGGAAAACCTCTTCCATTTGAAGGCATAGCATTTCCTGGTCGACTCCTTACGGGACGCCTCAACAACATTGAGGACCTCGTCGGAAAGACCCAAGGCCTGGAACTCTAGTCGCTCAGGAACCAGGCCGTCAGGTGCAGGGATTGAAGGTCCGGATGGAACACCTTCCCCTGATTGACTGACAGCAGGTCCGGGTGAGCTGGAAGCTGCCTCTGGAGCCTGTAGCTGAGGTTGAGGAGATCTGGGTACCAGAACTGGCGGGGCCAGTCTGGGGCTATCAGAATCACCTGCGCCTTGTCCCTCCTTGTCTTGAGAAGCACCTTGTGAATCAAGGGAAATGGGGGAAAGGCGTAAAAGAGGCCCGGGGTCCACAGCCTCGAGAAGGCATCCCCCTGCAGCGAGCCCTGCTGAGGGGGGCCGGCATGAAACAGCCTCAGCTTCGCATTCTCCCTGGAGGCAAACAGGTCCACCTGAGGTGTGCCCCAGTGGGAGAACAGATCTTGTACTACCTCCGGCAGGAGAGACCACTCGTGAGATGCAGCCCCTATCCGGCTCAGGGCATTGGCCAGGGTGTCGGAGGCTCCTGCCACATGAATGGCTAGGAGATCCACCTCCAGGCTGTGCACGAGTGACCAAATGCAGAGAGCTTCCTTGCATAGAAGCATGGAGTGCGTCCTGCCCTGGCGGTTCAGGTAGTACATGGTTGTGGTATTGTCCGTCTGGACTCGGACCACTTGACCCCGGAGAAACGGAGCAAAGGCGGTGAGAGCTAGGCGGACCGCCGAGCTCCAGCAGGTTGATGTGGCATCGGACTCCCACGGGGACCACAGAGGCCGTGCACTCGTGTTCCCCAGATGGGCACCCCAACCCATCAGAGAGGCATCGGTCGATAGAGAGACCGTCGGCTCGGGGCGGACAAACGGGATGCCCTCCTGCAGATGGGATGGAACGGTCCACCACTGGAGAGCGTTCCACATCTCCTGGGTCACTGTCACTAGCTGGTCCAATGGATCGCAGCATTGTGACCACCGGCTGGCCAGTCCCCACTGAAGGGGCATGTGCCAGCGTGCTCCAATGGACCATGCTGGTACAGGCCACCATGAGACCCAGGAGGCCAGAAAGTCCCAGCAGGGTGCGATTGCCCAACCAGAAATGATTGGGCAAAGGAGGTAGAACTCGGCCCTGTCCGCCGGGAGCCGTGCTCTGCTCAAGAGAGTCGAGCTCTGCCCCGATGAACAGGATCACCTTGCTTCGCCTTGAGTTCCCACTTGGCCTCATTGATGAGAAGGCCGACTTGAGAGCAAACCTGGAGGGCCAGATCTCTGGACCGCTCCACCTCCTGTCTGGAGGGGGCTGCTATCAGCCAACGTCCAGGTAAGGGTACACCCGGACCCCTCGGCGCCCCAGGAATGCTGTCACCACTGCCATGCATTTGGTGAAGACCCTGGGTGGCTTGCGGCCTTTGTCCTTCTGAGCGGAAGAGACCGAGTCCAAGGTAGCATTGGACTTCTCGATCCTCTGCAGGTGACCTTCCACCCCAGGGCCGAAGAGGTCAGTCCCCAAAAAGGGAACATCCGCCAACTTGTGCTGGGTATCCGAGGTAAAGGTGGATATCCTCAGCCAAGCCCGACGACGCATGGCCACTGCGGCCGCCACAGACCTGGCACATGAGTCCCCGATGTCTAACGCAGTCTGGAGCTGCTGTTTAGCCACTGCCCTGCCCTGGTCCCGCACCTGCCTGACCGTAGTCTGCAGATCTGTGGGAAGATGAGGGACAACCTCATCCAGGGAGCCCAACAGGGCGTGAGAAAAATGTGCCATGAGGACGGCCGAACTGGCCTGACGAAGGCTGAAGAGGACCAGCATAGACTTTTCAGCCCGGCATAATCCAATTTCTTGGATTCCTTGTCGGAGGTTTGTCCACATCCCTGGTGTTCCCCGCACGCCAGAAAACGCCAGTCGGTAACCAACCCTCGGCCGAGGGTGTTCAAAACCGACAGGGAACGGGGACCGATACTCTGGCCAACCTGGTCAAGGCGCAGGGCAGGAAGCAGGACGCTGCCAAAGTTCCAAGGCCGACCACTCATGGCTTCGCCACCGAAAAGGCCTCCGTAGGGAGAACCTCGGTCCAGAATCTCCGGAGGGGATACCTGGCCCGTTTCAGAAACGGGTTCGAGCTTCATCCCGTGGACTCGAGATGAGTCGAAGCAACCCTTAAGAAGGACGCATACATCGTCCATTGACTGCCCTCCCGAGGACTCCCAGTCCATGTGCTTGGAGAAGAGGAAGGAACCATCATCGGACTCAGAAGAGTCCTCAAAGAGCTGCTTTGGCCTGAGCCACCCTCCACCTGCCGAGGTTTATCGGGAGTGAGGGTGACAGACAGCCTATGGGGCAAACCCAAGGCCAACCGAGAATTTTTTGTCGAGCCCCAACTAATGGCTGTGGGGCAGAGGTTCCACCAGAATCGGGGGGCAGCTGGAATTGGCTGAACAACCGGCCTGAGAACAGGCTCCTTGACTACAACGAGGTTGTTTGGCTGCTCGGTGACAGCCACTTAATGGCGGGGAAGGCGACTGGGTCGGCTTATTCCAGTCAAAAGAACTGTTGCCACATGGTTCCTCGTTACTTCCGGCGCAACTTGCGCCAAGCCTCCCTCGCCTGAGGAAGAGGAAGAGCGCGGCGCTGAGACCGAGACCACCTATGGCGGCGGATCGGTTGGACTCGCGAGGATGTCCGAGACCGAGACCGAGAGTCTCGACTGGGCCGAGGAAGGCGAGGAGAAGTGTCGAAATCGGCACTCTCCTCGCTCAGACGATCCCATCAAGGCTCCGGAACCGAGGCACAGATGAGCCGACGGGATCCTCAACTCCACCGGGAACTGGGAGAGGGGATTTCAGCTTCTCCAGTTTAGACAACCCGTCTAACGGGCCGAGAAAAATTCTCGACTGCCGGACGGGAGTCTCGGTCAACTGGCCCTGACGGGGACACGTGCAGCCAGTGGCCGGTTGCGGGTCGATCAAGCTTCCATCAGTCGAAGCAAGGGAGGGGATCTTTCCCGCTCCCAAGAGCGTTGACGGAGACTTACTTTTGCTCTTTTGGACCTGGAAAAGGTCCGAAGAAGTTGGACCCTCACCTTTCTTCGAGAGGGTCCAGATAAACTCCTTAAAAAGAAGCCGATCGAGGCACCGAGAAAGCGGGACAAATGACGCAGCCGAGTAGAAGCAGCCCGATGCTGCCTCCTCTTGAGGGCTATCATCTGCTCGAGCTGATCCACCGAGCCCACCGCGCGACACCGCCAATCGGGCCTTTGATTTCACCGGTGAATTTTTCTCGGGGCACCCCAGTTGTAATCGGGCAGCACAGTCTTCAAGGACGTAGGGTCGGGGCATGAAGAGCACAGTCGCAGGCCTGCGGGTCGTGCTCAGGCCCAGGCAGTAGACGCATGCGTGGAGTGCGGATCCGCTCCAGACATCTTCTGCCCACAAGGGCACCTCCAAAACCGAGTCGATGGTCCATCGCAGCCGCGAGGAGAAGAAGACCAAGTCTTTTAGCAAAAACTTTTTGATTTCTAACTTTTGGAAGAATTAGGAACCAGTCTTAAACGCAGCGCGTTAAGGAGGGAACCTGAGCTTCCAAGCGGTAAGGAAGATCTGGCGTCATGGGGCGGAGCCGAGAGTTTTACCACCCGGGTGGGTGGGAGGAGCCAGCTTGAAGACCTTCTGGCAAGATTTAAAGCGACAAGGAACCTGCCAATAAGTGTGGATGAACAACATATCCATGTCCCTAGAAAGAACAGTTTTATGAGTATCCCATAGGATACTGGAGGAAACCTCAGGACATTTATTTTCTGTGATAATTAAGGCAATCTGATCTTGTATCAGTGTATGATATTCTCTACATTAAATAGTGAATTAATAAATCTCCAAAGGATATGTGTCCTTGGTCTACCCCAAGTGAGCATTAAAATTACAGGTGCATGGTCAGGCAGTTTAATTGGTAATATCTCACATTTAGCCATTATGTGCTGGTGTTCTTTATACAGTAATACGTCCTCCGGAGCCACTTGTGGGATAAGAGTGGTTTCACGTGCATTCTGCTCAACAGAGAACAGCAAAACTTAGCTGGTGACAGTGGACATATTAAAATATTATAGATCAAAGAGCACTCCATAATATTTAAAAGGAAAAATCCTATCCATTTTCAGAGCATCTGCACTCTTCACAGAACAAAAGTGTCTCATTCACAAGAGAAAAAAGATTCTAATTGGTCGGGAGTGCTCCATCAATCTATAATATATGTTAATACATCCCCAGAGCCACTCATTGCTGTATAAGAGTGTTTTCATGCACGTTCAGCTGGAGCGAGAAATGAATATTAAGTATCTACCGTAATCACTGGTCTTTCTGTATATCTTCACCATTATCACTGATGGATTCAAGCTGGAGGTGCAGGACCCTGTGGGAGAAATGTTTTCTTCTGGGGGAAGGAGCCAGCACAGGGATGGCACCACCCTCGAGGCCGATGCAATGTGTGGTGCTCAAGGGTTGGCCAGTAACCAAATGCCAGCTCCTCCTCCACCTCAGTTCTGCATGCTGGAGAGAGAGTGAGAAAATCAGAGACAGAGAAAAGAAGGAAGGTGGGACAAGGGAGCCCGAGAGACAGTAAAAAGGAAAAGATATAAACAGAAAAAGAAATAAAGCTGGCCAAAAGAGGTAGAGACGTTACCCAGGAGTCTGGGACAGGGGGCCCCAACCACTGGGCAGGCCAAGGGAGAGATAGCAGTAAGGGAGAGAGAGAGAGAGAGAGAGAGTGAAAAAAAAGGATATAAAAGATAGAGAGGGGGAGGGGAGATGAGAGAACTAACGAAACCCTAGCAGAGGTCCAAGGGACTCTCTGGGGACCAGAAGCGGCTCTACTGCCCCAATCTACTCTCCCAACCTCTTTTTTTTTTTATGCTCCACTGAGGGAAGGAGCAAGTTTGCCCAGAACCTTCAGGCTGGATTTGAAGGCAAGAGGTAATGGAAACCAGCTGGATACTGGTCAAGTAGAGCAGAGTTCAAGCCAGGGCACCAGGCTTTGAAGGTGCACCCTCTCTTTTCTAGAGGAGATGGAAGGGGTGTTAAAGGTCCCCCACTCCTGTCCCTAATTTACACAAGGATGGGGACAGGACCCACTCCAGGGCAGGATCCCCCTCTAAGAAAGACTCCTTCAACAGAAGGAGTCTTAACTTGAGAGAATAGACATCACACACTCAGAGCTGGATGGCAGGAGGGGCAAAACAGTGTCTGAGTGAAGTTTCTCCCTTTATTGTTTAAAAAAAAAAAAAAAAAAGGGAGTGGGGACCCTGCACATGAAAACCCAGACAGGAGTCACTGCTCCAGGAAGAAGGGGACTGGAGGTCCCCAGGCCCTTTCCACTTTCCCAGCCATTGAAATGAGGATCCCACAGGTCAATACGAGACCAGAGCTGGGATATCCAGGCTGCTATGAAAAATGGTTTAGAAAATCCACAAGGAGGGGGTCCTTATCTGGACTGCGAGAAGAGTGCCCCAGGGAGCCCATTATCATAGGAGGGCAAGCAACCCTGCTTGTCCTCCCCCAAAGGTGGATCTCTGTCACTTACCTGACGGATCAGAGGACCCAGAGGTGCCAGCAGGAATAGGCTCTCAATTGGCCTCAACTGGGGAAGGCAAGCATGGAGGAGGCACTGCCCAGAGGCTGAGGCCCAATAGGGGAAGGTGGGCAGGAAGCAGTGATGAATGGTGAAGATATACAGAAAGATCAACAGTTACAGAAGGTACGTAATTTCCATATCTTATCTGTATCAGTCTTCACCATTCATCACTGGTGGGTGATTCCCAAGCCCCCAAAGGGAACCTGGCACCTCCCTAAGGGAAAGGGTTCCCTCAGCCCCTGTGGGAGATACACAGGGAGAGGGGACCCTCACTGGCCTGGTGAGACCTGTGACTGGTCAGGGTGAGCGAGGGCTCCCTTTGCCTGGGAGAAGGAAGTCACCCCTGAAGCTCCTGCCTCACCCTGTGGGAGAAAAGGTGGGACCCCTGGAAAATGAAGGCACGCACCCTACGTCGGTGGACAGAAGGATCCTTTTCCTCAGGGGAAGAAGATGAGGAGGCTGATGAGTCCAAATGATTCAGAGTTTGGCTGCTCCTTGGAGGGCAGGTGGAAGACCTGTTCATCCATGGCCCTAACGTACCTGGGAAAGTCGGCAGATATGGCCTTGAACTGTTCCCACGTCAAGGGTCCTGAATGACGAACATGGCCTGGGAAGGGGGGGGGGGAAGCAGAGGGAGGGGGGGAAGCACTCTCACAGGGTGAGAACACCCTCTGTTGTGGCTGTAAGACCCGGCACACAATCCCACCCTAGGGAAGGATCCACTGGTCTCCTCCATCAATGGGCACTTAACCAGACTTAGGCAGTCGAGACTGAGCCTAGAAGGGGAATCCCCCATGCGGGGTGACAAGGCCACATACATAGATACATAGACAGTGTCGGCAGATAAGGGCCTATGGCCCACCCAGTCTGCCCATTTGAGCTTGTAAGTTCAGTTTATGTTTTCCTGGAAGTCTGTTGCCCCTTACCCCTGACCTCCAGAATTCCTTTATGTCTATCCCATGCATTCTTAAATCCCGTGATTGTTTCAGCCCCCACCACTTCCTCTGGCAGGGTGTTCCACTTGTCCACCACCCGTTCTGTGAAGAAATTCTTCCTCACGTTTCCTCTGAATCATCCTCCAACTTCATCCCATGCCCTCTAGTCCTGGAACATCTTTTTCACTTAAAAATAGTGTATTTCTGCACCCTGTTCCTCCCTGTAAGATACTTGTATGTCTCCATCATATCCCCTCTCTCCCTCCTCTCCTCCAGGGAGTACATATTCAGTTCCTTCAACCTGTCCTCATAGGACTTGTGATGCAATCCATGTACCATCTTTGTTGCCCTCCTCTGAACCTTCTCTACCCTGTCTATGTCCTTCACGTAGGTAAGGTCTCCAGAACTGTACACTGTACTCCAGGTGGGCCTATAGTGTCTTGTATAGTGGAATTATGACCTCCTTTTCCTGCTGGTGATGCCCCTGTCTATGCATCCCAGCATCCTATTTGTTTACCTGCTGCCTTGTCACACTGTTTTCCCTACCTTGAGGTCATCAGAGATGATAACCCCAAGATCCCTTTCCTGCTTGGTGCATGCTATATCCTCACCCCCAACTGATATATTGTGCCAGGGTTTTTGCCCATATGCATTATCTTGCACTTCTTTGCATTGAATTTCAACTGCCAAACCCCTGACCATTCTTCAAGTTTCTGCAGGTCCCTTCTCATTCTGTCTACACCCTCTGGTGTGTCTACTCTGTTACAGAGCTTTGTGTCATCAGCGAACAGTGAAATTCTGCCTTCTAGGCCCTGCACAATGTCACTGATGAAGATGTTGAATAGGACCGGTCCCAGCACTGATCCCTGTGGTACCCCACTGGTCACTCTTCCCTCTGTGGAGTGACAGCCATTTACCACCACCCTCTGTGTCCTGCCACCCAGCCAGTTACCTACCCACCACACTGCTGTCCTACACACCCATATTCCCAGTTTGTGTAATAGTCTTCTATGTGGCACAGTGTCAAAGGCCTTGCTGAAGTCCAGATGAGCCATGTCCACTGCCCTCCCTGATCCACCCCTAGTCACCCAGTCAAAAATTAAGCGAGGTTGGTCTGACATGACCTCCCCCTGGTGAAACCATGCTGCCTTGGGTCCTGTAGTCCACTGACAATCAGATGTTCCACCAGTCTCTCTTTCAGTAGTGCTTCCATGATCTTCCCCACTACCGAGGTGAGGCTGACTGGTCTGTAGTTCCCTACTTCCTCTTTGTTCCCAGTTTTGTATAAGGGGACT
This sequence comes from Neoceratodus forsteri, assembly GCA_016271365.2. Classification (NCBI taxonomy): domain Eukaryota; kingdom Metazoa; phylum Chordata; order Ceratodontiformes; family Ceratodontidae; genus Neoceratodus; species Neoceratodus forsteri. The sequence continues at coordinate 348,143,285 of CM057456.1, forward strand.
ACATCTGCTGTCCTCCAGTCTTTGGGTACCTCCCCTGTTTCCAGTGATTGGCTAAACAGGATAGCCAAAGATTCAGCCACCACCTCTCTTAGTTCTTTAAGGACCCTGGGGTGCACCCCATCTGGCCCCATTGCTTTATCAACTCTTATTACTTCCAGTTGCTTCAGGACCCTTTCTCATGTAAAGGGACTTGTGTCCATTTCTGCACCATTCTCTCCTCTTGTACTCCCTTCAGACCCATTACCCTCCTCTTCCTCAGTAAAGACTGAGCAGAAATGCCTGTTCAATATGTCAGCTTTATTGTTGTCATCTTCCACATGGCCCCCATCCTCCCCCTTCAGTCTCACTATCCCTTCCTTTGCTTTTCTTTTTTCACTTATGTACCTGTAAAAGGTTTTGTCCCCTCTACCCACTGATTTTGCAATGTGTTCTTCTGTCTGAGCTTGTTGCCTTTACTGACCTCCCTGCCTCCCTTTGTTTCTCCTGGTACTTCTCCTATCCCCTTCTGCCTGTGTCTTTTTGTATTGCCTGTATGCAATCTTTTTGGCTTTCACTTTCTTTGCTACCCCTTTGGAAAACCATAATGGTCTCCTCTTCCTTTTCCTCTTGCTAACCTGCTTAATGCATAATTCTGTTGCTCTTATAATCCCAATTTTAAATACTGCCCACTGTACCTCAACCCCTGATTCCTGCTCCATTCCCCTTAATGCCTCTTTTAAGTATCTCCCCATTTTCCCAAAGTCTGCCCCCCTAAAATCCAGGATACGTGTTTTTGTGTGGTTTGGTTCTGCTCTTTCTGTGATTTCAAACCACAATGACTGGTGGTCACTGTTCCCCAGGTGCTGCCCCACTGTTACCCCCATCACACTGTCCCTGTTTGTGAGCACAAGGTCCAGTATTGCCTTCTGCCGAGTTGGTTCCATGACCAGTTGCTTGAGGAAGGCACCCTGAAGGGAGTCCAGGATAAATCTGCTCCTAGTTGATGCTGCTGCTGGGATGCTCCAGTCCACATCTGGAATATTGAAGTCTCCAACCAGTACTACCTCACCCTTGTCTGCCATCCTTTGGATGGCTAGCATCAGCTCCCTATCTGTTTCTTCCTCCTGGGCTGGTGGTCTATAGACCACACCTGTGCGGATGGCTGGATCCATTTTCCTTTCCAGCTTAACCCACAGTATCTCTCCCCCATTTTGTTCCTCCTGGATCTCTGTGGCCCTTATGTCATTTTTCACATACAGTGCCGCTCCTCCTCCCTTCCTACCTGCCCTGTCTCTTCTGAATATGTTGTAGCCAGGTATGGCCATCTCCCAGTCATGGTTATCATTACACCAGGTTTCAGTGATGGCCACAATGTCCAGGTCTGACTGCACCATGACAGCCTCCAGATCTTCCATCTTGTTGCTAAGGCTCCTGGCATTCGCACACATGACTTTCCATGATTTGATCTCCCTAGACTGTTTCACTGTTCTACTCCAGCCCCTTCCTTGGTTGTCCTTTATCCCTGGTTCTCCTTGCTGTCTGCCCTTCTGCTGAATTTTGCCCCTTTTCTGCCTATCCACCTCTTGGGTGCTAATCTCCATCTTTTGCATACTACTTTGTAGAGATAGCCACTCCTCCGGTTCACTGGTTCCACTGCTAGCTGTGGGGGGTGAACAAGTAGGTACCCTCCTTGCTGGCCAGGTCCAGAAGAGTGTCCTCCTAGCCCCACCTACAGAGGTCTCACCCAAAGAAGAAAAAGAGAAGGCAGGCTCAGCACTGTGGTTCCTCCCCGAGCCCCGTAGGGCTCCAAAGGAAAGCCGTCACACATCACCCCAGCCCCTCATTCCCACCAACTCTGAGCGGGACCTCTTCCTCACCACCAATCTTAAGGGTTCCAGCACACCCACTGTGGAAGTGGCAGATGTGGCTGCTCCCTTTCTGGTACCAAAAAGAAAGCTGTGCCAAAAATGGTGCAGGCCATGGTCCCGGTGCTAGAGGACTCAATTTCCACAGGGACGGAACCGCTCTCAATACAAGGCAACCCCTCAGTACCATGGATGACTCCGTGCATGCTCACAGTGCCGGGGTCAGCACCAGGGCCCAAGTAGATTGTGATCACCCGTCCCAAACAAAGAGAACATTGGGGGAGCACCACAGTGCCTGGTGAAGGAGAGCCTTGGGACTCCAGAGAGTCAGGTAGCTAAACTGGGTCTGTGTCCCGATCATCCTCCTCCGAAGAGGAGATCAGGGAGATCACCAGAGAGGCCACCTCTGATGCCCTCCTTCCCTCAGTGCTGCGAGCAGTACCACTAGGAGACCCACCACTGACCTTGGCGCTGCCCTGCTCACTGGAACCATGAATGGCTCTGGGATCAGCAGCAGTTCTGATGGGTGGGGCAGAGGAAACCACTGGGCCGGGCCTAGCATGCGTAGGCTATGACACTGGGGGAGTCTGCACCTCTGAGGGGGTGACAGCCAGAACGGTGTCCCCAGCCAGGCCCCTGGAGGAGCCTAACCATCCCTCCAGCATCATGGAAGGGACCTTTGCCCTGGTGAGGCTTGAAGTGGTGGAGGCCCCCTCCTGCACAGTATGTATAGTACCGGGAGAGGACCCAGAGGAAGGGTCAAGAGACCTGCACCTGGTGTCGCATGTACGACGCTGCCCCTTGAAGGTCAGCAGAGTGCGGCCAACCTTAAACGTGTGGTACTCTAACACACGGCGGTCCATTGAGAAGCAAGTGTCACAGTGGTCCATGTCATGATTTGGACCGAGGGATCAGGCATCAGTCATGCCGGTCCATCACGGTCATCTGCCGACCTACAGGGACACTTACGCATGGTAGGCCAGCCGGCTCTAGACAATTTCTTTTCCTTTCTCTTTTTGTCCCCTGAACCTGGCATGACTGTTAATCAACTTAAGACTAACCCAGAAAAAGTCTCTGCACCGAAAATAAGGAAAGATCTTACAGGTCTGATCCGGAGTCGAAGACGGCACTGAGTAAAAATGGCAGTGGCAGAACTTCGAGGTGTCAACAAGAAGGAGTTAGGCCGCCATGGCATAGTAGAATTCTGTCAGCTCACACAAGGTCGATGTGCACTCAACAGTGGGAGAAGCAGAATTGAGGTGAAGGAGGAGTCGGCGTCAGTTACTTGCCAGCCCTCGAACGCCACGCACTGAGTCGGCCTCAAGGGTAGTGCTGTCCCGGCGCCAGCTCCTCCCCTAGAAAAAAAAACCTCTCCTGCTGGGTCCTGTGCCTTCAGCTTGAACCCATCAGTGATGAATGGTGAAGATTGATACAGAAAAGATCAGCAAAGAAAAACTGAGCTGTTCTGGCTCAAGCTGAAGGCAAGTGAAACCACTCTGATACAGCAATGAGTGGCAACGGGGGACATATTAATATATTATTGATTGAGAGTAATCAATAATATATTTAAAAATATATTATAAAAAAAAAAAACTTTTCCCGGAACTTGCCCATTTCCAGGACATCTGCATGTGAGATGCTCTTCACAAGAACAAGAGTGTCTCATGTTTGGGGAAAGGAGCACTCCAATTGGTCGGGAGCGCTCCTTCAATATATAATAGAGATATGAAACAGGTCTATACATGTATAGAGACAATTTGGTGCTGAATAATGGGTGTATTGATGTGTGTGGGGGTTAAGTAACCACCAAATACCTTTTCAAGCATAAGTATTTATCAGGTCTTAACAACGTTTAGCAGTGGCAGATAGTTTGGGAGGGTGTGGGATGAAAGTGTCCAGATGATCCTAGATCATGTTATAATCTCCTCCTACAATAAGAGTTTCTTGCTGTAAAGAATTTTCTCCAACAGGACATTTATAGTTGCTGAATCAATTCCTGGTTAAATATGTCCTTGTGACTAAGGCCAATCTACCCTGAGGGTCTGCATAAGAGTCTGTAAGGTGAAATGGGATGGATGTAGGTATTAGGATGCCAGTACCCCATCTCTTGCCTTCTGTAAAAGAAGAAGCCAACACTGTACTAAAGCCAAATTTCTGTAGTTTAGTACAGTATGTTCAGAAGGAGATAGGTGGGTCTCTTGGAGGAGAATAAAGGTGGGATATGCTTTTTTGATGTCTGTCAACACTTTTTTCTGTTTAACTGGGTTATTCAGGCCATTGGCATTCAGGAAATACATCTTTGAAGGGTTGCACTTCACCCATTGCTCATATATAGAATACAAGAGCTGCATGAATTTAACAAACAGATTTTCTCTAATGGGGCAAGCCATAAGGACCGATAAAAGGCCCAGCATATGGTCCGAATACACCGACCTGTCCCATCGATTACTCCATATTATATCATAAAGAAGCAGAATGAATACATATGAAACCAGTAAGTACTCTGCCATATTTGACAAATGAATGCAGCTGTAACACAATTCTAAATGTAACACATGAACATAAAACATTAATAGGTAACAAGGAGACACATCATGAGAACTTGCAGCAAGCAAATCAGGTGTACAGGTAAGTGGATAAGGGAAAGGATTTCCAAGGTAGAGGAGCCTTTGTCTCAGCTCCTTAGGATTCCCGGGCTCATGAAAGGTGGAAAATCGAGTATATCTGGGCAGGAGATAAGGTGGAACCCAGAGGGAAACACCCACTCAAGTTAGGGAGGGAAGTGATCATAGGCCTTGATAGGGACAAGATGTCTCTAGGTCTCTGGAGGACTGTCAGCATAAAAAAAAAAGCTAACTGAAGAGTATCATTCTTTGCCAATAAGACCACATCTCCTAAAATTCTATGTATGATCCCATTCTGTGGGAAACATAGGTATACACATTGCTTAATCATGCAGAGTCTTATTTAAAATTAATAAACAGAGTAGGAGGTCAATTACAGGCTAGGAGTCAAGGAGTAAGATCCTCACTTCCTTTAGTCAAGTTGATAGTTCACCATAAACATTTAAAAGGTGGATCACATATTAATCCTCTGAAATATACAATGTGCGCAGCTCCCACCTCCCTTGGGTCGCTGCTGAACTGACTGCATGCCTACATGCCAGGAATCAGGCGTGTAAGTTTCACAAATCCACAGGCTCCCACACTGCTTTCCAGATATACTGCTCCCTCAGAAATGCTTGCACAAGAGCAATTAGATTGGCCAAATCTGAATACTTCACTGCCACATTTAATCCCAACATTAACCACCCATCCAAGTTCTGGAAGGTGGTTCAACCCCTTTTCTTCCCTCCATCCCAGCCCCCGTCACCAGTCTTCAAGACGGGTGACGTCTCCCTACCTGATCCCCTCCCTGTTGCCACTGAATTTAACACATATTTCACCTCTTGTGCCTCCTCCCTTGTCTCAACCCTCCCTTCTACCTTGTTGCCCCTTCTCCACCCCTGAGCACCCTAACTCCACCTGCCCCTCACCCCCTTTTCTCCTTTCACCCTATATCACCACCTGATGCCCTCAATACCCTTCTTGCCTTTAACCCCTTAAAGGGTTAAGTGCACCCCTCTGGTCTCGATTCCAAAATTCTGTATCTGTCTGCCCCTGCTATTGCTGCCCCCTTGCTTCTTTATTAAATCTCTCTCTCTCTCTCTCTCTCTCTTGCAGCTGTCCCATCTGTCTGGAAACACGCCACTGTTATCCCCCTCACAAAAGGAGGTGACCCCTCCACCCCTGGTAACTACATGCCTATTTCTTTGCTCCCCATTCTTGCCAAACTTCAAGAGTGCTTGCTCCTAGCCCAACTCTCCTCCTATGGTGACTTCTCCTCATTCTTTACACCTTACCAGTCTGGTTTCTGTAAATGCCACTCCACAATCTCCTTCCTCCTTAGGCTTACGGACTCCGTACATACTGGTATGGATCAGGGTCTAATCACCACTGCTATCGCCTATTCATGCACCTAGCCCCTATAGTGCGGTCTAATGCCTTTTTGCTCCCAGTCAATGATAATATTCATGAATGCATGTATGATTATATTGTTAACTAACTTCTATGCTGCTGCACTTAGCCTCAGTACAATCTCTAAGTCATTCATTTGTATTTCAGTTGTTTCTCCTGCCTAGAGACAGGTGGTGCTTTGTACACAGTGTATCTCTCAACAATGTGATCTTTTCTTATATCATGTATTATGTTGTACTTCTGTTCTCCACTCCCCCACCCCCAGGACACATCTGGAATCGAGCGCTGAACCGCTCAGTATGCCTTCCTGGTAAAACTTTTAAATAAATAAACAAATCTTTGTTGACCTTGCTAAGGCTTACAACACAGTCTCCCACCATCTGCTGCTTGACAAACTCTCAGCTGCAGGGCTCCTTAATTGCTGCTACCAGCTGGTTTCACTCTTACCTTTTGGGTTGAACATAATCCATTTGGATTAGTGATACTACATCCTCTCCCTTCCCTTCAACACTGGAGTCCCTCAGGGATTTGTGTTGGGCCCCCTACTTTTCTTCATCTTTGTAAATGACCTTCCCACTGCCTGTCCTCTCAACTTTATCCACATACTGTATATGTGGATAACATTGTCCTGTGTACATCTGGCTCCTCCCCCACTGAAGTAGCATCCAGACTTCAGCTCTACGTTGATAAAGTCCAGCTCTGGTTTTGCTCAAACCAGTTAGCCTTGAATGCCAAGAAGACAGTCTCCATGACCCTCGGTACGAGGCAGAAACTCTCTCGGCTCAAATCCCTTCCCTCTTTCCACTCCCTAGATGGGACATTAATTGAGGACAACTCCTCCTTTAGGTACCTTGGAGTCTGGCTTGACTGGAACCTCTCCTTCTCCAGACATGCTGATGTCAACCACAAAGAACTGCACCTCAAACTGGGTGCTCTATACAGAAATCGTGGTTGTATTCCTCTGCTGGCCCACCACACTCTTGTCCAGAAGATGATCCTACCTATCTTTGACAACAAAGATGTAGTCTACAGTGCCACTCCCAAATCTTCCCTAACCAGGTTGGATTCTCTTTTCCATTCTTTCTGCCATTTTGCTCTTGACTGCCCTCCCCACACACATCACTGCAACCTCTACCAGTCCCTCTACTTTCCCTCCCTAGCTGCAAGACACCTTATCCACTGTGCACATTTTCTTGCCAAATTCTGGTTTCAGTCTTTCTCCCCTTACCTCTCCTCCTACACTGCCTCCCTCAAATCCCCTTCCTCTTGCTCCCTGAGAAACCTTGGTCACCATACCCTAACTGCCACACCCATGTCCACCTCAGCAGGTCAGGCAGCATTCTCTCACCACTTCCCAAAATTATGGAACTCCTTTCCTTCACCCATCTGCCAGGCTGCCTCCTCTCAGGTTCTCAACTACCTCCTAAAGGACCACTATGCCCCTTCCTGCAGATGTGCATAACTGTCACCCTCTCCACATATTGCCCTTCTGATCGTTAGCAGGTCTTAGCACTTCCTCTATGTTCACTCGTTATATTTTTTGCTTATATTGTTCTAGCACCTTACTGTTGTTGTAATTACTGTTATTCAGTTTGTTCACCCTGATATTGGTTGTATCCCTCACCCATTATTATACTTGTATCTGTCTTGCTGCTTGTATTTTATTATTTATCCCCATTCACTCTCCCCCAGGACACATGTGGAAATGAGCTTTCACTGCTCAGTATGCTTTTCCTGGTGAAACTTTTAAATAAAGAAATAAATAAAAATATATACCTCCAGAAAATATAAGTCAAATCTATCTTTAGTGGATAAGGCAGAAGGACCATTTTAGATGTCTCAATGAAGTTAGGTCATTGCCAAGTCTATTAAAGACAACCTGAAGGGGGCCCCCTATTATTAATAGATGAATAGGTCAGCTGTTACATCGCTGAACTCTCCATCAGCTACAGAGCTCCCTGAATGATTTGAGCACATTTTAATAATTACCTGGTTGAAAACAAAAACCTAGAGGATTTGATAAGAAGAAGCTGCTCCATTTTGTAGGTAAACATAAGGATTATAGGTAGGATGGCTGTGAGGAGGACTGTGGGTGATAGTCAGATTGCCCTGCCTCCCTCCCCATAAATCAGGTTCTTATATAGAGGGTTGAGGACCCGCTCAGAGGGATTCAAGCCACGCTTACAGTTATACATATTCCTTCCAGCAGGGAATCAGTTGATTTCCTCAGTGATATGATTCTGCTTCATTAATATTTTTATAGTTAGATTATTCATCTTTAAAATCTGTGAAAGTGGCTGTTCAACCAAAGGTGTCCTCAGGGACAATGGCCTTGATTCTACAGGGGAGCACCATGATCATGCTTACATTGCTTGTTCTCACTGCCAGCTACAAGGCATGATTGTAGGCTGTGGTGTAGGGAGATTACTCCTTCCATACGCGTTCCCTCTTTCATCTCAGTGACTAGAGCTGTATGTGCTATAGGCAAAGGAGGAATTTCAATGTGATTCATGCTTTGTGCTTAATGTTCCAAACCTTGCATGCTATTATTTGAATATAAATCAACAGGTGCTCGTGTAGTCTCTTCTAGGAAGGATATCTCCATTCTGACATTCTTTCTGTATTAACAAAAAGTTTATTTTAGATATCCGCAAAGCATCTAGAAGCGGCTTCACAGAAGACACAAGAAAAAGTCATGACCCTGCAAAGGAGCATTGTGGTCCCCCAGTCAGTGGATCCAGCATGTGTCATCGAAAGAATGATTTGAAACTCAGTCCAGGGGTATCTTCCACAGCTCCCGGGGACAGGGCCGAAGCAAGAACCCCCCCCAGTTCCGATCACAAGGCCATCCTGTCATCTTCAGACTTGTAAAATCAGTTGAACCCAGCAGTAGATACACATAACATAACCATTTAGCTCTTTAGTTCAGATACCACCATTGCTTAAAGAATATTATTCTACAAAAATGAAGATAAAAAGCAATAATTGTTTGCATAGTATAATGCAAATAAAATCTTACCAAGGGTCTCCTGTCGTGAATCGTTAGAGAGGGTAATTGTCATTTTGTTTGAAACAGCTCATCTATCCATACAGGGCCTCAAATACAACCCACTTAGCTCTATAGGGATACTTCCAAGAGATGAAACTAAGAAAGTTCAGTAAGAGGAGTCAACATTTTTATATGAAGTATCAAATCAGTTACTTTGAGACAGGGCATCTGTGAGTCAGGATCCTTGGTGGGAAATATTGGGAGACAGTCAGCTCATTCCATTCCATCTCCAACCTGATAGGCCATTCTATCCAAGGGGTCACTGTGAAAACCACGCATCCCATATAGCGGCAATCAAAACAACACTTGTTCAATAGCATAGCGTATAATCGAGACCGCACATAACAGCTGTGAGCTGTAACCACGGGTGGGTAGGTTATTTAGCAGCGCTGTTTTAATTCGCCATTTGCTTTCCAACTGTACTGTTGCCATATTCTCACTAGCAGGAATTCGCTCCACTTTTAATGCTGATTTTTGTGTCTTTGCACATAGTTCTGTTGATTACTGGGCTGGCTTGACTAATAGTATTGTGTTAGATCGGGAGAGTGCAGTGCAATGGGCACAGTAAAGTGTAAATAATTTGAATGTGATTCTACTCCCAAGTCTAGCTGCCCATTAAGGCATTGTGATGCACACACTGCCAAGTTGGACCATGCTCTGTAATCCACCCTCCAGCCCTGCTGGCCAAGGAGGCTCATTCCATTCCACTGTCCCACACGGTGTTTAGCTGCCGAGACTGAAGCAGATGATTCAGTTTGATGTCTTGTCCTGGGGATTGGGGTGGCTGAGCTCTAAGCTCATACCTGATGGCTGTTGCCTTCCAGCCTCAGTGAGGAGTTCCTGTGAGGTCTGGCCTGGGTTTTCTTCCAGCACCACTCAATGAAGTTGCATTACGCTCCACCTTGCTTTTCCAAATCTCCTCTAGCACCTTCTCATATACTGGAGCCGATGTGCTCACCAGACCAAATGTCTACAGAGTTAAATACCCTAATGGGATCGTTAAGCTGCTTTGCCTCTATCAAAATTGCTTTGGTCAAAGCAGACCACTACCAACACCCCCATTCCACAACACTGCCTGAAACATCAACTTTTATGTGGGAACACACTCTCTCAGGAGCTGGAGACTGCTGTGCAGTGCTGATGGGGATGCCTTGGGGAATGGGACGATGGAGCTCTACCGGGGGACACATAAGCAGCTGGCCAGGGCATGGGGTAGGTTTTCTGCTGCCCAGCCTTTAGTGGAGATATTTTTACAGACCTTGCCCCCTGTTATTGCTGCACTATATTAGTGCACGCGATTTTAGATGAAGCACTAACTTGTTGCAAGCGCTATTAATGCAGGTGCTGATAGCACAGTGCTTTTTTCATCCGTTCTTTTTTTGCCATGCAGTTATCACTGGATACCCTATCCAAGGATGATTTTTATAAAATGAAAGAAAAAGAGAATTTCTATAAGGGACATCAGTGTGAGCCGTTATTGGTAGAGTTTAAACCCCACCTGCTATCATCCTTATATTATTCTTTTAAAGAGCAGCTGATGACATCAGTAGAACTTTAGCAAAACATAATATTTACACACAGTTCAGCCTGTATTTTACATTAGTTCTGTGTTTCTCCTCCCCACTATTTATCACTGAGGTCATCTGCATGAAAACAGGATCTTTGCTCCAGAAGAGTTTATCTATTCCTGTTGCTTTCTCCCTACCTGAGGTTATAATGCACTACCTGTGACATCACAGTTACTCCCATTGCAACAGTGTGTGATGTCACAACAGAGGATTATGACCTGAAATAGGGAATAATCTACAGAGGCAGATGAAGTCTAAGGAATAAAAGACATATATTCATGTAAATTTCATCAGTAATAAATAGCAGGGAGTAGAAATCTATAAAATATATATGAAACGCAAGCTGAATTGTACCTAAGTATTATGTTTTTCAAAGTTTTCTTTGAGGAGTCAGCAGCTCTTTAATCTGACAGCCAATACTGCAATCTGCTGAGTGACCCAGCATCTCACCACAAACTACACGGTCAGAGACCACAGATCCATGTAGGAGCACATCAGTTGCCCCTCATCCCCCAACACCAGCTGCCAACTATCAGTCAAATGAAAAATATAGCACAAGGACATCCCCCATTTCCCTACAGATCCTACTACTTCTAAATGGTTATGAGCTCCCTTTTTATGAAAAATAATTTAGGTTGGAGACACGTAACATGGGCAAAGCCAATGCCCCCTCCCCCCAGTCCTGATCACAGATTTACCCCAACTCAGTCATGCCTATGGGCTCAGATAATCAGCAACGCTAGTCAGCGGTATTCAAATAGTCAGTTCCTGGCAAATTACTGTAGAAGGGCTTGAATATCTTTCATGGTTGCAGAATAGGCCTTTCTGTCTTGGAGTTAAGCCATAGTAAATGCTGAGGAAAAGTCTGCGGTAGGTTTGTTTTTAGATCGCTGTAACTGCAGTATAGTAAAACCTTTCTGTTATAGTGCATTAGCAGCCTCCTGAGGATTGTCATACAGAATCGCATCCCCCGGGTAAAAGACTCATAACTTAGCTGGAAACATGGTACGAAAGCGTAAGTTCCTGTCCTGAAGTACTGACAAGAGAGGGCTGAGTTTTTTTGCTCCTCAAGAACAGCTTGTGAGTAGTCATGGTCAGCATAGATACGCTTCGCTTCATAGAATATGGTTTTCTTTTGCTAGAGTCCTAGCAGCACCTTTTGTTTAATCGCAAAGGCATGAATTGCAGAACAACAGATCTTGGCTTTTGTCGATTATGTGTTGGTGCCAGCCCTAAAGAGCGATGAGCTCTTTCAATATTAAAATGAAATTCTTTCTGAAGGTCTAATTGGCTTCTAAACAATGTCTCCAAGAAGGCAATTATGTCAGATGCCTCGGTCGCCTCTCGAAAACCACAGAGATGGATATTTTTATGCCTTGATCTATTTTTCCAAGTCTACACATTTTGCAGTAAGCTGATGGATGCATCTGAGGGAATCGAGTAGGAGTCGATCTGTTCCGTCAGCTCTTGCATCGAGTTCAGATATCGCAGGCAGATGTTCAACAGTGGTTTTCTGTAACTCAGTAATTTCATGACAGAGCTTTTCAAAATAATTTTTAGTATTAGAGCAGAATGCTCTGAATTTGTCCAGTATTAAGTCCAGTTTTTTCTTTACTGTAGCCATTGTGGTCAAGGTAGATGAGCCCAGTAGGAGATGGTAAGAGTTAGACAAGGCCTCACTCTCCGATACAATCGATTTCCACTCTTAAGCATCTGACAAGGTGGGCATGTTTTTACAATGGTTTTGTTTCCCCATATATCTGAGACAGCCTTGGAGAATGAAATATCCAAATTGAAAGCTATAATGGTGCGGCTTTAGGCTGTTTGGTTAGGAGATGAATTAGAGCTGTTAAACTAAGCATTCATAACGAGCAGTGACATCACCAGAAGTCCTACACCTCCCTGCTTTTTTACCTACTCTGACTTTTCTGAACAGAGCATACCCTGGTATGGCTACATCCCAGTTCTGGTATTCACTGCACCAGGACTCGCTAATGGAAACAATGTCCAGGTCCACATCTGCCATGGTGGCTTCTAAGGTCTGCAATCTTATTGCCCAGAGATTGTTCTGCCCCCCCCCCCCCCATTTTCTTATTCCTGATTTCTCCCTTCACTGAGTGGGCTTCATTGCTACAGAACTCTGATGTTGCTTACTAGATTGCCGTTCCCTCAACTGTGTATCTGGGTTTTATTGTAACTTTGAAATATCTTATATGATTCTTGCCCTACAGTTTACTATTCTGCTTTATATAATTATTACAGATATTTGTTTTCTGTAGAGCATTTTGTGATAAATATTTTCATTGCTAATACACAGGTCAGTGAAATAACAAGATGATGAACCATTAAATAAATGACATGAAAATAATCTGGTCTTATGCATTTTTTATAGATTCTTAAGGGAAAAATGACTTACTTTTTCTAAACCGGTAGAGTTATCACTGAAATCATCCGGCAGCAGGATAAACATACTCATCTTATCCTTGAGATACGGAAGTTCAAGAATACCAATCTGAAGTTCATCGATGTGATTATACTTGAAATCTTCTTCTTGTATCATCATTTTTACCATTTCTGTGTCATTCTGTGAAGCAGAACAATATACTCATAATATTTGTTATTAAGTAAAATGTATTTGTTTAGCACCCCATCCTGGAGGCTCTGGGCACTGTACAGATAGGCAAAATTAAAACAACTTACAACAATACAAAAACATAAGGCAAAATAGGAGCAATAAACAACAATAAAACCTAAATAAATCCTAAATTAAATAAAACAATGCATCAGTTATTTAGTTTTAAACTATCGGCAATCTACAAATGTCTTTTTAAAAAGATGCATCTTCAGCCCCAACTTAAAGAGCTCCACCGATGGGCCTCCATCAAGGATCTTGGAAGCGAGTTCCACAAGACTGGGTCCACCACCTCAAATGAACAATCTCCATAGGACTTCAGGTGGGCCCCAGGAACCACTTGAAGGCTTTGGAAGAGGAGCAGAGTGAGCACACAGGATGGACAGGAGTCAGGAGGCCACTCAGGTAGCCAAGGCCTGATCCATATAGGGCCATATAGGTTGGCAAGCTCATCTTGAAGATGATCCTCCACCTAACCGGCAGCCAGTGAAGTTGGCACAGAACCGGTGTCACAAGACTGGACCGTGGGAGGCCCATCAGCAACCTAGCCACTGCATTCTGCACCAACTGCAGGAGTTGGAGAACCCCAGTATTGACCCCAAGGTACACAGCATTACAGTAGTTGAGTCATGACGTCACAATTGCATGTACTAGTAACGGCAGGTCATCAGGCAGAATCAAGGCTTTTATCCAGCAACATTCCTCAAGTGGTAAAAAACACTTCTGACAATGGATGACACCTGAGCCTCAAGTGTCAGTCCATCAAGGATGATGCCCAGATTTTTCACCTTGGTAGATGCCACCAAGGAGTGGGGCCAAGGAATAACCTTTTTCCCCTCCCAGGAGCACCACATCCCTGCTGATGATGAGGCTCAATCACTAGCACCTCTATCTTGTCGAGACTGAGTCTCAACCAGCTAGAGGACATCCAGTCCTGAATCTCAGCTAGACATTTATTCAGCACCTCAACAACGTCACCCGTCCCAGGTGCAAATAACATGCACAGCTGTGTGTCATACATAGAACAGTGAAAACCCAAGCTGTACCATCTAATCATTTCATCCAGGAGAAGCATGTATACTACAAACAACAAAGGCAACAAGCCCTTGGCAAACTGCACATGGCAGGAGCTTCAGGCTGAATGAGAAATTCCCCATCACTACCCTCTGCATCCTGCCTGTGAGAAAGGACTCAAACCAGCTGATGATGGTACAGGTGAGTCGACAGAGCTTTGTCCCAAAAATGGGAGGTTAGCGATTGTTCTATAATTTGCCAAGATGTCAGGGTTAAGAGACGGTTTTCTTTAGGAGGGCTCTCACTAGTGCCTCTTTCAGGTTGCCAGAGAAACATCCTTCCAAAAGTGAACTCCAGACAATCTCGGTGAACACTGGACCAATGGACTCAACACATCCCAATTATGAGACAAGTCGGGCCTGGGTCCAGTTCACAGTATGTAATCTGCAGCTTTGAAATCACCTTGCAAACCTCTTTCACCACAACCAGCCTGAACTAACTCCAGACAATAGGAGTGGAGTGCCCCTGGACACACATGACTTACCATCATGGGGCTGCAAATGCCCCATTGGAAAGATCCCAGAACTAATGGAGGACACCCTGTCAGAGAAGAACAAAGCAAACCCCTCTCACTGTGTGACTGAAAATGCTTTTTTCAGCTGCAGACAGGCAGGATGGAGAAGCCTATTTACAGTACAAAAAAGCAGAGCTGGTCTGTTCCTCCCTGCAGCAATCTCCCTGAAAAGGAACACTGCCTTCCTATGGTTGATTGCCCTTTGATATTCACCATAGGAATTTTCAAAGCCAGTTTGTCCTCCTCAGACTGAGACCTCTGCCAGCAGTGCTCCAACCTCCGAACCATGGTCTTCATCTTCTTGACAGCCCCATTAAACCATGGTGGTCTCAAGCAAGAAGACCTGGGTCATACATGGTCCGGTGCAACAGAGTCAAACACCTTGGAAACAGCCCCATTATAGGCTGCAACCACCTCACCCATAGCTGCAGCACATGCAGCACTCACATCAGAAAGATCCATTACCTAAATTAGTCCCTCTGGGGACAACCCCTTCAAAGGGATGGTAACTGACCATCTCCATAGGGGAAGGACTAACGGTGGGACCCTAAATGAAAACCTTACCATGCAGTGATTTGACCAGATGATCAAATCAATCCTGAGGTCAGTGACCCAAGCCCCAGTAAGAATACCAAGTCCAAGGCGTGACTGTGGCTATGGGTCACAAAAGCAACAGTTTGTGCGATGCCCAGCGTAGTCACTGACTGGAGGAAGTCATAACCAGAATGCAAATGTTTGTCACTGATCCGGGCATTGAAGTCCCCCAGAACCAACTATCTGGGAAACTCCAACACCTTCTCAGTGATGAAGTCCACAACTTCCAGCAGAAATTCCTCCTCGCGCCCCAGAGGCCGATATATGAGGAGGATTCTGCAGTCTGCACCTGGTCCCCCGCATACGGCCACATATTCAAATGATGAAGTCGTACTCACTGAGTGCACAGAAAAATTTAGGCTTAATCTAAAACAGATGGTAACATCCCCACCCCTGCATTCCCTCCTCAGGCAGTGCACTAAAAAAAACACAGCTGAGATAGACACCTCCAATACTGGACCCACATCTTTCCCCAACCAGGTCTCTGTGATGCAAGCCAGATCAACTGATGAAATCAAGTCCACAATAATTGCGGTCTTGTTCCTAATCAATCTGGCATTTCATAGAACCACCTGAAGGGGACTGGTGGAGGTTGCTGATCCAATGGCTAACTGCCCACTCGATCCAGTGGAAACCATAGGTATGGGTACCAAACACATCTGGCCTCTCTCCAGGCCCCATTTTGCCCCAGATGCCTCCTAGTCCTGACCACCCTTATGTAGCTTAATCCCACTGACTCTGTAAACACCATTTATCACTTTTTTCATTAACATCATGAAATATATAGTGCAAATATTTAAAGGGACACTGTCAACCTGTTTTTCATCATATTATTTCTAGGTAAAAACCTACATTTTAAGATTGTTTACCTTCTCTAAAATTCATTGATGTTGCTGTTTGTTTTATCTGTCTCCTTGTCAAGCAGAACAATCGTGTTTTGTTTACAATCCTGGATCTGTTTTTACTGCATACTTCCTGAGCATTAGAAATACCCCTAAAACAGTGCAGTCACTCCTGATGCAATAGCCTCCTAATCTCCCACTGGATCATGAGTGGCTAGACTGTATTGTGGGTGTTCCCAAGTCCAGGAAACATGCAGTGGGAGCTGATCAAGGAATGTAAACAAACCTGTTTTTTGTGTGGTAACACCAGTATGTTGGGCAGTCTGTTTTCCACTTTTTTAAAGAAAAAAGAATCAGAATCAAACTACTAGCTACATCAGAAATCTTTACAGAATGTTGGCAATCATAAAATGTGTTTTTTTAAACTAGGGACACTTTGAGATCTAGGGGGGTTGACAGTGTCCCTTTAAGCCATGCATCGTAGTAATTTAGACAACATAAACTACTAAAACAGCTACTAATAAAATTTGAGCAATCATAAAATTAATCTCAAAATATGCTTTCTGAAACAAGAAACTTTATCTCTTAGCTCTGAAGATGGGGCTATCCTACTGACAACTGCAGCAGATTCCAGGCTTTTGCTTTGTATTTAAAGCTGTCTCCCGTGGCCGTTATTCTGTCAGTGAGGGCAGAATGTAAATCTTATAATGTGGATGATAAGGAACAGGACAAAGCTGAGTACAGTAGGTGAGTAGGTTAGATAGATAATCCAGAGCTTTGCCATACAGACATTTGACATACTGTATATAGTGCATTTTTGCTATCAATTACGTTCTGATTTGTGCTTCAGGAGGTGAAGAGTTAATATTACAATGCGTTTTTAAATCAGTTGTCTACCAAATCAACAATCCACGGAGCAGCTCTTAAACTAGAGTGATATGAGCCTGTTATCTTGCAGCCTATTAAACGGTGTGCAGCAGCATTTTAAACATGCCGTAGTTACAGCACTGTGACATTTTAGTAGCCAGTATACAGTGATCTCAACACTGTAGACCAAACCTTTCAAAACTAGAGCATAAACTGTTTTCATTACTGAATTATTTTAATGTCTGCAACAGTAAGAGAGGTTTCATAGACTGAAAAGGTCATTTTAACATTAGCTCAGACATAAGAGTCAATCTTTTTATTTTAACATTTCTGACCACTGAGCCTACGCTGTTTCAAAGTACATCCTGTGAAGCATAGGAAAGTCAAATGACTTGCTCAGCATCACACAGTATACAAGCGCTGTTTGTAGGATTCAAGCTCAGGTTTGCAGGGTCTCAGGTTCACAGCTTGATGCTATAACCACCAGGCTATACCCTCTCATAACACCTTATTACATAATGAAAAGTTTGAATCAAATGAAATTCCGAGACTCTATGACCTAGATATTCAAAGGAGTTGAGCTGGCGCAACCCCAGAAATGCATCCCAGGTCAATACTGAAAAGGGGGAAATGCGCTGTGCAATTCTGGATGCGCTGCAGTACAAAGATAATGTATGCCGCGCATCCCCAGGGGGTGTGCCCATGCATATGCGGCGCATCTTGATATTCAGCCACGATGTGCCAAATATCTGCCGGCACATCTCAGAGATGTGCCACATACATGGGCACAAAGTTATGCCTGTAGAAAGTAGGCCTAACTGGTAGCCACCTACAGGCAGGCTGCTGTATTGCAAAGTGCAACACAGCATCCGCCAGCCTCTGTGTGGCTACCCCTCCAAGCGCCATGTCTGATCCCCATATAGTGCATGCAGAGCACTGGTAGCCTAGTGGGCCCCCCTCCAGCAAGAAACCCCGATTCTTATAAAATAAATATCTGTATTGTCCCTGATGGTCCAGTGGTTCCCCCCTTCCCCAGGAAACCCCGATCCCCGTAAAATACACATCTGTAATGTCCCTGGTAGTCTAGTGGTCCCCACTCCCCACCCGGTACTGCGATCGCTGTTAAAAATAGATCATCCCCGACCTTGGTGGTCTAGTGGTACCCCCCCCACCACCCACGAGGACCCCCATCCCAACCCGCTCCCCAACCCAGGTCATCAGCGGGCAGCAAATCCACCTGCTCACCTCCACGGCTGCCCGCCAAATAACAGCTTACAGAAACACCTGCAAGTTCATTGGTCCACACTGTGCGACCAATGGGCTTGCAGTAGTACTGTAATGTCATTCACAACTTCGTGAATCATTCATTCACAAAGTTGCGAATGACTATTACAGTACACACTGCACTTCCATTGGTCGACAGTGTGGACCAATAAGCTTGCAGGTGTTACTGTAAGCTGCCATTCGCGGGCAGCTACAGAGGTGAGCGGTGGGTTTTGCTGCCCGCCAGTGACCTGGGTGGGGGAGCGGGTGGGATGAGGGGTCCTTTGAGGGTGGGGGGTACCACTAGACCACCAGGGTTGGGGATGATCTATTTTTAACAACTATCAGGGTACCAGGGCAGGGAAGGGGACCACTAAACTACCAGGGACATTACAAATGCATATTTTACGGGGATCGGGGTTTCCTGTGGAAGGGGGAAATCACTGGACTACCAGGGACAATAAAAATATTTATTGTACGGGGATCGGGATTTCATGCAGGAGAGGGGTACCACTGGACTACCAGGGACAATATATATATATATTTACTGTACGGGGATCAGGATTTCACATGGGAGGGGGGTAACACTGGACTACCAGGGACATCTGGCATGCTGTGCTGGGTGCCTGGCACATTCTGCCGGCCAGTCCTGCCCAACTCATGCAAATGGGGCAATAATGATATGTAAATGGCCCCATTTGTGCCTTACGTGCATAATGACCCCATTTGCATGTTCGGGTCTGAATATCTGGAAATTGCACCTAGCGCATCTCTAGATGTGCTGGCGCATTCCCTTTCCAGGCTTTCAGACCTGTCTGGAGGATGCACAAGTGCATCGTATTAGCACCGCCCGCATATTTTGATATATTCAGAAGAGATGTGCCATTGCACATCTCTTCTGAATATATCCCTTTGTTGCTCTGGCCCAACTCAGTTGTGTGGAGCAACCACTTGCGCCATTGCCAGATGCAGTTTTCAATACTGGGGCCTATATAAACAACCAGTTTAGAATTAAAGCAAACATTATTAAGATTAAATGATGACTGCAGAGTTTGTGCATTAAATGAGGTGGGCTAAGTGGGATGATTTCCCTTTTCCAGGATTTACTGTAACTGTATGAAATTCTTTTTCCTCTACAATCTAATAACGTCCTCCAGACAATGTAGAAGAAGGTACAGTTATGCAAAAACTTACCATAACAGTAGAGCTTCAAGAGAATCTCTTGCATCAGTCCATAGCTATGGAACTATAGCCACCAGGCACTAGGACCACACTGAAACTTTCTGGCTAACAATCCACTAGGGGCCACCCATAACAATGATACCTTATAATGTCCCTCCTATGTAAACATGGGTGGACCCATGCCCTCCTCAGTTCCCCTGCCGGAATCCATATACAGAAGATCTCCTCCTGAGGAACAGAGGAAGGACCTGAGGTTTCACCACTAAGCAAAGTGAAACAGAAGGTAAACTATCCTGGAGAGAGAAAGACAGGAAGAGAGAGAGAAGCCCTAAGGCCAGGGAGAAGGAGGGTGGGATGCATAGCCTGATGCAAGAGATTATCTTTTCCAATTGTTTAACCAGGTGAGACACACTAAGCAGGAAAGCTTTTTTACAGGTGCAACCTGGAAGCACAGGGAAGTTAAGTGACTTGCTCAGGGTCACACAGTATATGCAAGTGGGGGCTGTGGGATTCAAACCCAGGTCTCCAGATTTGCAGCTCAGAGCCTTAAACCACTACACTATACTGCCTCCTAGCCACAGCGCTATACTGCCTCCTATCTTGAAGATCTATTGTTATGGTAAGCTGTTACATAACAGTAACTATCTTCTTCGAGGATATCTCATGCATCAGGCCACATCTATGGAGTGATTCCCAAGCAGTTCTGACAGATAACTAGTCTGGGTGGCTGGAGGCTATAGGCCTGAGACAGTAGGCTTTGAAGCACAGCGAGGCTGAAGACTGCTCTTCTCCTAGAGGCAATGTCCAGACTGTAGTGTTAAGTGACCTCCAGGAAACTAAGGACCTTAAACAGTTCAGTCCTGTGTATAAGTCTCAATTCACTGATTCAGTGTGCTGTTATCCAGGCACGAGCTTGACAACATAAAGCATTGCAACGGTTAGATCGATCAACCTTTACTAGTTATAGATATAAATTTAGGTTTAGAATGACGAATGTACTTTATAGACTATAAATTTATAAAATATACAAAAGAGAGGGTTTATAACATTCCAACGGCTACTTTATTACATAATATAAACAAAGGATAGGAACACATCCAACTCACAGCCATGTACAGTTGTGACAGAATTTATTCATATAGCTGGTCCGTGGGAAACATAATGCACAAAATTTGGCCAATTTTACTAGGTGATCCAGACGTAGGTATGGCAGTGGGAGCCAGAGTTACTTTCAATAAGAGTACAAATCTCAAAGAGAAACTAGTACACAGCAGGTCTGAAAGACCTAGAACACAACAAAATACTTGGCTCCCGAGGAAACCATTTGGTTTCTATAGATGTAACCATTGTAATATTTGCACATTTGGACTTAACAGCAGGACATTGATCCACCCTAGGCATGATGATTTTAAAGTAGACATCAGAGAACGAATTACTTGTGACACCCCACATGACATTTATGTACTCTGGTGTAGTTGTAACCTTATATATGTAAGCAAGATGGTGAGGCCACTTAAGTAAAGGATCCAGGAGCATGTCTGCTCCATCATCAACAATAGACAAGACACTCCAGTGAGCGTTCACTTTACACTCAGACACAAATCTCAACCGGATGATCTAATGGTACCCCCCATGAAAAATGGTGGAGACAGACCCAATTTACTCCTACAGAAGGGAAGCAAGTGGATTTTCATGCTGAGGAATGTTAAACCTTCTGGTTTGAATGATAGATGGGATTTAAAAACCCTATCTGAAGAAATAAAGATAAACGAATTGATGTATTCCGTGGTGTGTGACAAATAACAACCTTTAATGTCATTTATATTCATACATAGCTCTCTCTCTCTCGTCACTCCAGGTCCATGCATCAGTCTGAACCTTGTAGGACATACATTCTGTCTAATGCATCTTAATTACACGGAGGTCCTAAGGATTTTGCCTTCGAGAAAGAAATGAACAGAATTGCCTTGGCAGTTCGAAAGTTTAGACCACTGCTCTTCTGTATATCTTTTTACATACCATTTATTTTACTTTCATTGTAGCACCTACTATCTTAAAGATTAACTTTAACATGAGAATGGTTTGGGGGCGTGGCCTAGCTGAGTTAGGAGATGGAAGCTTGATCTGTGAGCTCCTCATCCATCCACATATTATCCCAACCACCCAGCCTCTAATTGCACTAAATCAGCAAAACTTTCAAATTATATCAATAAACTATGGCTTCTTCATTGAAGTCAGCCAAAACCCAGGCGAAAATAAACTTTAAGCAGTCTGGAGAGCACTCGAAAAACTCAGGCCTGGAGGTTCCTGCTACCCAAGGCAACACTTGGCCTGCTATGGAAGAATCGATACAGGCTGAGAAAGAGAAACGGGCCGCTCCTGATCCTTCATATCAAGTCCTCAAGAAACTGTTCAAAGATTTAAAGTATGAACGTATGATGAAAATGCAGGCTGGTTTCAAGAATATGTTATCACAGTTGCAGCATCGGCAACAGATGGTAAATACCATCACTGAAACAGTGGATCAATATGAGTTGCACTTGCAGGAGCTGGAAATCCAGACCAGCACTCAAGAGGATGATCTAGCCCGGGTTTCAACGGACTTGCAGAGAGCAGTGAGAGAAATAGCCTAATTAAAACAAATTATGGACGATCATGAAGCTAGGGAGCAGAGGTGCAATCTGCAACTGGTGGGTACGCCAAAGGGATCGGAAGGAATGGACTGAGCCCAATATATTCGAAAATGGCTCCAGCAATCCCTGCAGATACCGACCGTATCTCTCTGGAATCAGTGTGCCCACTGCTCTCCTGGTCCTAAACCCCTCCCGGATCAATGTCCTTGACATATTAAAGTAAAAGTTCTGAGGTATCAAGATCGGCAGGCTGTCTTAGAGGTATCAAGGAAAGTGAGCACTGTTATGGTTAAGAAATCAAGGGCGAGTGTTTTCCCCAACTTCTCCAGAATGCTGCAGACCCACAGGCAGACCTTTCAGCTGGTCAAAAGAAAGCTCCATGATCAACTGTGCCGTTGGCGAAGCAGTAGGATTTCCACCTGCAACACCGGCGACCCGGGTTCAGGAATGGACATGAAGTCACTGGAGGGCTGGCTGGGGGTTGGAGGATTTAACGTCGAACTGACTGCTTTCCTCCTACAGTGGGATTTTGGGGATGCACTCGCTCTGTGATCAGCCCATATCAGAGGATAGAGACCAGCACAGGTGAGGCTTAGCATTTCCGGGAGGTGTGCCAGACATGGGTGCATGTGCCAGTACATCATTGCATGCCACACCTCCCACCTAAGGGGGGGAACAAAATGGACACACCGGAATCCAGTAGCCCTGACCCCATGAAGCCAAGCCGGAAGATCCACAAACCGCTAGACTAGACAACATGGCACTGTTCGGAGGGGTACTTGGGGGTGCCTCACCCAGCAGCCCCACCCCGGGGGCAATCCGAGGTACACGCCGGTGGGGAGTGACAATGGTCCCGGGTGATGGGGAGAGGTGAACGGGAGGAAGGTGAGTCCTCACCCCAAAAAATAAATAAATAAAAAGCCCCATGATCTAGAATGGTCCTTTGCACTGGTGTACCCTGCTAAATTAGTGATCCGGAGACCGGGAGAAAAACAACGCACCTTCTCTGACCCTGATGCGGCAATGGCTTACATCAAAGATGAGGGGAAAAAGGCTGAACATCGAGAAGCTCACGACCAAGAACAGCAGGAATTATGACTTGGTTTTGGCCTGCAGGTACTGTCTTAATGCTGATTTTTTGATGGGGGTACTGGGGGACATAGGCAGGAATCGCGTCCCATAACATGGTGGTGGCCTATATGGCAAGGCCATGATGCCTCCCCTCCTAGCCTTGCTGTCTGCTGTTTGCTTGGACCACTGCTGTGGTCTCGGAGGCCTTGGGGAAGCAGCTTCTTTTTTGGGGAAGCATACAGACCAGACTGCTATGGGACCTACAGATCCAAGAGTACTTGATGTAATATAAATCTCAGTATGTCAGACTCGATGTTGGACTTTTTCAACGTATTGTTTAATTGAGTCAGAAATTCAGTCTCCGTAGAGGTTTACCTGCACTCATTCTGTTTATTGCCAAACAAGATCTATTTATGGAACTCTGGGTCTGTGGCAGATACCTCCTGGACATGGGGTTTTGACCTTCAACTGTAGAGCTTGTTGGGGAACATTTATTTTCACTGAATGCGTATAAACAGGGATGAGGGGGAAATCTACTGAAAGTGGGTAGTATTTTGATGGGCAATGTCCCTTGAAACTTTGTGAATCCTTGGGTCGAAACACTGGTACTCAGAGGTAATACTTCTTGTGTGAGGAGTTGGGAGTGGGACAGGGCCGATCTGCTCTGTATGGCTGCGCAATTTATTTCTAAACTGAAATACGCATAGTGAGGGCAGGCTGGGGATACCTAGGCAGCTTTCCTGCAGTTGATGGCCCCTCAGCGGTCCTCTGTGGGTCTGAGCCTTGAGCCTGTGCCTACCCTCTGCACTCAGAGTATACACAATATTCTGCCCCTTTGCACATTGAGTGCACTGAAGGAGGAGGGGTTCTGGGAAACAAGGGTCTCTGGCCCCTGTGGGGGCACAGACTATGGACCCCTTCTTGCATTTTATTAGCCCTGGCTAGGCAGGGCGCAGACTGTTCTCCCCTTGTCTGGAGGCAGGGGTAAGGTTAACTGAATTTGCCGCTTCAAAATAATATCACTTTCATAAGGATGAATGGCCTAGCTCCATCCATGAAGAGTAGTGGGCATGTGGGGGTTAAACTTAAAGTATATGGGGGGTGGTCTCAAAATGGGGTATTTACTTTTACTTTTCAAAGTTAAATTATGGCTGATTTCTTTTGGAGACCTCTTTGGAGGGCTCGCTTGAGGGAAGTGTTCCATTTTATGGGGTTCGTCTGCTGATGACACAGTTTTCTAAGTTTATGTTTGGGATACAAAATGTGGGGATTGTGTAGGAAGAGGATGGGGTGGATACACAATGGGGGTATTGTTTTTTTCTGGATTACTTGAGGGTACTGTTTGAGGTAGGGGTGGTGGGGGAGGTTAAAATGAAAAACTTGT
The DNA here is from genome assembly GCA_016271365.2 of Neoceratodus forsteri. Taxonomy (NCBI): domain Eukaryota; kingdom Metazoa; phylum Chordata; order Ceratodontiformes; family Ceratodontidae; genus Neoceratodus; species Neoceratodus forsteri. Next base: position 348,167,818 of record CM057456.1, read on the forward strand.
TAATCAGCAAAAATGACAACCTTTTCGTTTGTACAGGAATTTTTAATGAGTGGACATTAAATTGAATCAGCTTGATGAATATTCTAGTGTAAAATGGGACAGATACATTTTTTGAACTGGAATGTCAATGGTCTCAAAACAGTGGTGAAACAAAAAGAGTCAAGACACACAATAGGAAATCAAAGGGGGATGTTATTTTTTTGCAGGAACGGCACATGATCCAAAAGGAAGCAGATAGGCTTGCATCACCCTGGGGTGGTACTCTGTTGGTGGCATTATTTAATCCAAGGACTAGTTGGGTTGCAATCTGGTTTCGGCCTTCACTTAGGATAGAGATCCACTCGGTTGTTACTGATCCCCAGGGAAGGTACCTTATTGTGGACATTTCACTGGAACAAGCCCGCCATACCCTAGTGTCCTTATACGGGCCCAATTATGACTCTCCTGATTTTTTCCACCACTTCTCAGCTGCCCTGGCTCCTTACACAGGTACCTTAATAACAGGTGGAGACTTCAATACATATTGGGACCCAATTCTGGATCACTCGACCACATGACACAGGCCCCCCAAAAAAGTGTAGAGGCCTTGAATAACATGAGGAGGGAAAGGAACCTTTTGGAAATATGGAGATTTAAACATCCGCAAGACATGGAGTATTCCTTCTACTCCCATTCACATAACATGTATACAAGACTGGATTATATTTTTTGGCCGGTGGGTACCCTGGGAGGGGTTGTGGAGGTGGGTTATAGCCCCATATTGATTTCAGACCATGTCCCTCTCACTGTGTCCTTACAGATAAATCCAGATGCCCCCCCCCCAGCTCGCCAGTGGAGAATGGACCCCACTTTATTGACAGATTCTCAATTTGTGGTATCCATCTCCTCTAAGCTCTCAGAATTTATCACTCAATGACACTGGGGAGGTATCCACCCTCGTGGTCTGGGATGCTATGAAAGCATTTTATTAGGGGAGAAGCAATTGAGTATGCTGAACATGTCAGGAAACAACAAATTCAGGAAGAGGATGCCTTAGAAAAAGAGATCAGAGAACTAGAGAAACAAAAAATGGTGCAGGGTACCCCGGACGATGCCAGTGCCCTGGTACATTTGAAGGGGAAACTTAATCAAATGTCATCTCGTTGAACAGAAAGGGAATTCCTAATTTCTCACTCACATTCATATTTTGAGGGAGACAAATCAGGAAAGTTTCTAGCCTGGCAAATTAAGAGAAAAAGAGCAGAAAGGACCATCTTAGAAATAGAAAAAGGTGATGGTACTACCTCAACTAATCAACATGAAATTAGTACATTATTCTGTGCTTTCTATCAAGCCCTTTATACCTCCCAAGCCCCTGGGGATCTCTCTCCAGAGGTCTTTTTGGACACAATAAAACTCCCGATGCTGTCTCCAGAGCAGCTCAAACAGTTTGACTCCCCACTGTGCTCGAGGAGCTGAGGTGGGCAGTGTGGTCCACTAAATCAGGGAAAGCACCTGGACCAGATGGATGTTAGGTAGGAAAATGGGTAGACTAGGTGGGCCAAACAGTCCTTATCTGCCATCAAATTCTATGTTTCTATGAATCCCGTCCGAATTTTATAAGGCTGTCTGGGATATGCTAGGCTCACTGATGAATAAGATGGTGAGCACTGCCTTTGAGATGGGTACCCTCCCCCAATCTCAGCTTATAGCCACCATCACGGTGCTGCCCAAGCCTGGTAAAGACTCCTGGATGTGTGGTTCCTATAAGCCAATCTTTCTACTTAATGCAGACTACAAAATCATGGCCAAGATACTGGCTGGGCAGCAGGAGGGGGTCCTCCTTGACCTGGTCCATCCAGATACGGGGTTGTTGGGGGGAAGACAGGCTAAACACAGCCTGAGATGTGCCATAAAAATTATCCATCACTGGTTGGAGAGATGAGGAAGTGGCTGTGAAAGTCTTCTTGCACTCGACGTGGAGAAAGCTTTCGACTGTGTCGAGTGACCCTTTATGTTTTCGGTCCTCCAAAAATTCAATTTTTGCCCTAATATTAGATCCTGAATTGACTCTTTCTACACCACTCCCTTGGCACAAATTTTAACAAATGACACTATGTCTGCTCCCTTCTCTCTTACCAGAAGTACTAGGCAGGGATGTCCCCTGTCCCCCATCCTATATGTTCTTACCATTGAGGCCCTAGCAGCTGCTATTCGGAATCATAAGAACTTAGAAGGTCTCTGATGGCAGGGGGAAGATCATGTAATATCACTATTTACTGATGATATTCTATTATTTCTGGATCGGCCAAAAAAAGCCTTCCGAGCACTCACGCTCCTATTTGCTACATATGGCCCAGTGTCAGGGCATAAGATCAACTGGAGCAAGTGTGAGTGGATGCCTTTGGGTTCCCGGAGAAACTCAGTGGAAGTGGCTGGGGCTCAGATTACTCCAATGACCAAACTTAAATATTTGGGATTAAACTTACTAACAAAGTGTCTAAATTAGCTGAAGTCAATTTTAAACCCCTAATTCAAAAAATGAAAAATGATTGCACAAGATGGCAGGCTCTTCCTTTAACCCCAACTGGGGAGGGTGCATTTGACTAAAAGGCATATTCTGCCTCAATGTTTATATTTGTTTCAATCCATCCCCACCCAGGTCCCTCTAAAATATATAAGGGCTTTAGAGGGGGGGTTATAACCTCCTTAATTTGACAGGGCAAATGTCCTAGAATTAAGAAAGAGGCATTGTGGCTCCTGGTGAGGAAAGGTGGTTTGAGCCTGCCCAACTTACATTTGTATTATCTGGCCACTCATTTAGCATCTGTTGAAGATTTGATCCCTGGGAGGGCCAGTGTGTGTGCCTGGACAGAACTAGAGAGATGGAGGGAGGACTTAATCACACTCTTTTGACCCCTGGTCTGGTCAACTATGACTATGCCAAAATTAGGAACCCTCTCACTAGAAACCTAGTAAAGGTTTGGGTTAAAGCTCATATAATGTTGGGGCTGTTTAACACTATATCCCTGGAGGCCTCTATCGGTGCTGCCCTAATGTCTCGGGGGTGGGGGTGATATACCCACTGGAGTAGAGAGAGTTGTGAGGGAGTGGGCTGGGAGGTGCCGGAGCATCTCTCACATCTACACGATGCAGATACCATGCTGGATTTTCCACAGCTTCTTAGGAAATACGGCTTGAAGGTCTCACATTTTTCTGTATATTGCAAAATCATGACCAGACATCTATCAGAGGGGGGACTGAGACCTCCCACCTGCTCTCCCTTGAAAGAAATCTTTGTATCATCTTCCCCACTAACTAGAGCTTGGCCATTGAGTAGGTGTTACAAATTATTGTTAGGTGCCTTTGCTGATCCACTTTTGCAACTTAAACGCAGATGGGAGGGAGAGTTGGGATCAGACAGTCTAACGGGGGGAGAGTGGGACAACATTCTAAAACTGGGTATAGAGTGCTCTGTTAATAACAGACTATGAGCCATTTATATGAACTATCTTCATAGAGTTTATTTTACCCCTGTTCTCGCACACAAAATTGACATGTCAGTCTCTGAAGTATGTCAGACGTGCAAGATACACACTGGTTCCTTTTATCACCTAGTTTGGTCATGCCCCAAAGTAAAAGCATTCTGGGCAGAGATTACTAGGATATTGGCTTGTGCCTTGAATATTCCTGTGAATTTGGGCCCAACAGAAATTCTGCTGGGACTCCCCAGGAGCTGGAGTCATAGAAGAAAAAGAGGAATATCCCCTCATATCTTTAGGGTATGCTGTGGGGAAGAGGGTTCTAACCCTGCACAGGCGTCTTGACTCCATCCTCACAGTTGCACAGTGGGCTCAATCTCTGCTCCAGTGCATGAAATTGAAACACGTTCAATACTCGGTGAGAGACCAGTTGGATGAATACCATTCTATCTGGGACCCCCTTAAAAAGCCGTACTGAATGACTGGTTTCCTGTATTTTGAGACAACAGGTCCTTTGAGACGTTGGCACTCATGATCTTGTTACTCCTAATGATCTAGAGTGTCCAACCAGGGTACAGCCAGTGTTCCCTAGGCTGGAACTAATGCAACTGAAACTCATTTAAAAATGTCTTATAACCCTAATAATATAAAAGGGATTGTTTTGTCTGACTTTATTGAAGTCCTCTTTTGCTATTAATGTCACTTGGCATGCTTAAGATCGAACAAAATGGATTGTACAAATGTTTCCTTTATCAACACTGTGCATTTATGTTCTGCTTTGCTGGTTTTACCTAAATAAAGTTTACAAAAAAAAAACATGAGAATGTTTTGGAGTGCTGAAATAGCAGTTCCACCTAGTGCTTTATATAGAGAATGAAACAGTAAAAATATTTTATTTAGAGGTGTATTTTTTGTTAAGTCGTTTTAGTTTATATGATTCAGGTGATTCATGCAACCCACACTAACTGATGAGACTATTTGAGTCATGAAATAGTCCCATAGCTCCACCCACCAAGGATGACTTGTTGCAAGTTGAAGTGCTGGGGACTCCTAAGGAGTTTCACCCTGTGGACCTTTGGTCAGGCTTTCTTTACTTTGTTCAATAAAGGATTTGATTTATATATCAGCTGGACTTGCATTTTGCTTCCATTAACGTATAGAGTGCATTTATAAACTGTTTTGGTGCTTGGAGTTTGTGGGCTGGCTGTCTTTATAACATTTGCACCAACCCACCACTTCGCTAATCATAGCACACCACCAGGAACTGATTTATCTCCATCCACCAGTCCAGGAGAAGCGTCCCCCTACCATCACCTCGTGTGGTGCTGGAGGGTGGGGGTCTGGCAACAAGTCATGCTGCAGCAGAACCAGCGGCCAGGGTCACACCTCCACCTCTAGAGTTTGCTTTCCCAGTTATGGAGATAGGGGCAGGCAGGGGAGTTCCTGCTTTGCATTTGCCTGGCCGTTGGGTACCCTCCTTGGGTCTGTGGGAGGCCCAGCAAAAAGGCATCTTCTGTCTACTTCTTGGCTGGGTATGGTAAAGCAAGTGGATTGACCGTAGGGTCCTCCCTGAGGCCTGCAGGTCAGAAAGGATGTCCTGCACATCCACCCCATAACTGTTTGCATCTGCTTCATCACTGAGATAAAGGAGGGGTCACTGGGTGAGGAACCTCAGGATATATTTGGAGAAGTCCTCTCCGCTGCAAAAACAGTGGAGGTAGAGTAGGAGGGGCTCCTTCCCTCTCTTCCACATCTTCTTTGTCCTCCTCCTCCTCCTCATGTGAGATGAGATCAGGATTATGCTCATCCTCATCAACTGGCTCTAAATAGGGCACAGAAGACGTCAACGACCAAGAGCGAGCAGGTCATGTTGACATAGAAGGTGCTGGTGTAGAAGCTGGCCTGGTAGGTGCCGGCATTAACGGGCCTGAAGAAGGGGAAATGCAGTGCATGAACTTCCAAAAGGAGGAGAGCATTTTCTGGACATCTATGGTGATTAGTGTCACTGGAGCACCTTGCAGCATCAACTGGGGGGGGCCTCGATCTCTGGCACTGGTGATGCAGTCTGAAGCATCCATGAGAGAAGCTGAGGTCTCAGTGTTGACATGATAGTTTGAGGCATTGATGGGGGAGGCTGAATCCCCAGTGTCAATGAAGTAGCCAAAGGCATCAGCAGAGGGAGGCAACAATCTTGGCACTGACAGGCCATCGCCGGTTGAAGCAGATCTGGTGGAGTGCCTTGCCTGTTGCCCCTGAGCAGGGCTTGAAACCTCAGCAAGCAGGTCGGGGGGCCTGATGTCCATAAGCAATCACCAACTGAAGAAGGACCAGTGGGCTGCACTGCCAGAGCCAACCATGTAAAAGAGAGGGTGTGGGTGGCAGTGGGGGGTCACTACTGGGGTGTCAGATGACCCAGCAGCAGCCAGCGATCAAACCAGTGACCAAGAGAGTACCGGGTAGGATTTTTCCCTGGGCCTGTCCTTCTCCTGGCGCTTGTGTTTACCAACCAATTTGCCCCGGGCCTTGGAGGAGTGGGAGCCCATGGACAGAGCTGAGACATGAAGGATCTTTTTGCCTGGAGCGCCGTCTCCATTCTGGCAACCTTCTGTTGCAGGAAGAAGAACTCTAGGGCCTTCTGATGGTGCCATCAGGTAGCCTGGTTAAATCCAGGGCAGACTTCACAGGTCTTAACGTCATGGTTGGTGCCAAGACAGTGGACACAGGCATCATGTTCATCTTCATCGTAGATCTTCTGACCACACCCACAGAATCTAAAGAGTTTCTAAGGATCAGTCAGCATAGACAAAGGTGAAAATCACTTTAAAAAAATAAAGTGCTAAATGAACTAGGATGAGAAAATAAACTAAAGGTGGAAATCAAAGATTTGGTGGCAAACTAAAGCGGCATTTTCACCGTGGACTCTGGCGTGTGATGGTCAGCGGGAAAAGAACTGAGGAGGGAGCCAGGCCACCCACGTTTATATTGGAAGGATGTTAGTGGCTGACACTTGTCATCATGTGCGGCCCCTAATGGACTGCTAACTAGAAAGTTTCCATATGGTCCTATTGCCTGGTGGCTATAATTCCATAGGTGTGACCTGATGCAAGAGATATCCTTGAAGATCACTCCGTTGCTCTCTTAAGGGATTTCTCCTGTGTGGCATCTATATACTATGGAACAAAGCACCATACTGATGGAGAAAATCACTTCATGGCAGTATACAGATATTACAAAGCAATGATCATGAAATGGAACCTGCAGCACTACTAAATACAGCCTCACTGAGCGTGATGAATGAAAAAGATCTGAAATACTATCTAAAAAGAGAATTTAAACTAGTGTACCTGGTACACTGATCTGGAATTTGATCTGGTGTAGGAAGATGTGACTGATGAACAGTATCAGGTAGTACTCTCCAGTCTGATAATAATAAAACATTCAATTTACTGTCATCAAAACTTAATAGTATATTATTCATTCAGTGCTATTTTTTTGTTTATGGTAAGCCAAGAAGATAAAAAGATTTGCTTGATTCAAAGGGCTACTTTCAATGTAAAAATTACTACTGCTGTGTATAATACACTCTGTTAAGGGGGCACTGTTAGCATATACTGTCACATTTTTTGTCACTGAGGGACCAATTTGCCTGCAAAATTATAGTAGTATTCTGTTCAGAGGTGTGCCAAACCTGTGGGGGTGAAACCGAGCAGTCCTGAACCCATACGGCTCAATTTCCATGAGACCCAAACTGAACCTTGCTGGCTCAGATCAGATCTCTTGATGTTTTCCTGTTTTTCAGCTCCTGCCTGTTATGTGACAGGTCAGAAGCGAGCTGGTGAGTTGGCGTTTGTGCATGTGCATAACCGTCTATAGCTGGATGCAATGCTCTCCTCAGCACCATTTTAGTTGAGCCACCAAGGAGAAAGGAGCTTCCAGTCCTTCAGTAAGTGAGCAGTTGGGCGGGAAGGGACTACGTGGTCAGAGTGTGTGGAGTCAGACCATAACTTCTGGCACCTGAAAACAAAATAAAAAAACAGAGAGGAGCATTAAAAAAATTAAAAACAAAAACTGAGAGGGTCAGGTGGGGACTCGGGAGGGACCTGGGCCAGGGACTGGGGAGATTGGGGAGCAAGCGACCGGGCAGGAAGGAAGGAAGGAAGGAAAACAATGGGTCTCAGTGCCTGGACCAGTTACTTCCCTCCACCCACACCACCAACATTACAAAAGTAACAGGAAAAAAACAGTAAATAATACAAAAAAAAACAAAAACGGGAGGGTTGGGGCTCAGGTCAGGAACTGACAGTGTGTGTGTGTCTGTGTGTGTATGTGTTGGTGGGAGGGGGGCAGTGCTGCAGTGCAAGAACTTGGTCAATTCAAAGTTGACTTCCACTGCACTGGCACTTAGTTGTCTTGGCTGCCTGGCAATATAGCCTAGAGATTGGAGTAATTTGCTGTGAATGAGCTTGGTGGGACAACCAGCAGCCAGACCAAGGTTTGATATTGATTTCTATTTCCCACAACCTCCACTTGCATACTGTGTGACTCTGAGCAAGTCACATAACCTCCCAAGTGCTCCCGGGTGGCCCCTGCAAACAAGCACCTGTACCTAGTGGGCCTAAGTGGAGAGTAGAACATTGACTGAGCGTATTCAACCCAGCAGGGATACTGGTATACTGGGAGATACTGTCTGAGAAAGTCATTTGTGTAACCACCCCAAAGCTCTGTCAGAGTAGTGTCAACAGCCATTTCCCACATAAGCAGGAGTCAGACAGGACAGGCCATATATATTTTTTTGTGCAGTTCTGTCAAATAAAGGCTTACGTGTTGCATCACATGTAAAATGTTTTGGAGGGAGGGGGCAGATCGGCAGTTGAGTAGCCTCTGTCTGCACAGTGTCACCAGCCATTTCTCACACAAGCAGGAGTCGGGACAGGAGGACCATATTTTTGTGTGTAGTCCTGTCAAATAAAGGCTTGTGTCACTTATAAAACATTTTGGAGGAGGGGGCAGCCCGGCAGTTGAGTAGCCTCTGTCTGCACAGTGTCACCAGCCATTTCTCACACAAGCTGGAGACGGGACAGGAGGACCATATTTTTTTGTGTAGTCCTGTCATATAAAGGCTTATGTCACTTGTGAAACATTTTGGAGGGAGGGGGCAGCCTCCATCTGCACAGTGTCACCAGCCATTTCCCACACAAGCAAAAGTCGGGACAGGAGGACCATATTTTCTTATTTTGTGTACTCCTATCAAATAATGGCTTGTGTCACTTGAGAAACATTTTGGAGAGGGGGGCAGCCCGGCAGTTGAGTAACCTCTGTCTGCACAGTGTCATCAGCCATTTCCCACACAAGCAGGAGCCGGGACAGGAGGACCATATGTTTTTGTTTTTTGTAGTCCTGTCAAATAAAGGCTTGCATCATGTGTGAAACGTTGTAGTGGGAAGGGCAGCTCTTGCCAGTTGGACAGTAGCCCCAACTTGTAGTCTTGCTAGTTAACCAGTTCATGTTCTGTGTCTTGTGATGTGAACTAACTACTATTCATCATTGCCACCTATTTCCCCAAGGTGACCGAGGAAGGTAGTACGGTTAGGTACTGGATTTTGCTTGGATGGGAGCTGGTTTTATTAGTGATCAGCAACTGTTATTAAAATAATGATGGAAGGGTGTAGGCCTGTGAAACAAATTTCCAAGACAAAGACAGCAATTCAGAGGAAAAGTCACAAAACCAAAAAGTGCTTCTTCTACTGCAGTAGGTGCATCCTTTTCTTTACTGACTGAAGATTCCTCGTGCTCCGAGTCCTCGTCTTCTGCAATCCCATCATGTTTGTCTGCTGCTGCAATTCATACCCAGTTAACAAATACAGGCCACCACTTTGCCAGCCATTTGGCCTAATGGTTCTACATATGTAATAATCTGAAATCTCCTAATAAAAATTAACTGAAAAAAAAAACAAAAAAAAAAACAAATACAGGCCAAGTACAGTAAATGGCAGAAATAAAAGCTCAGGTTTCTGAACCAGTGACTGAGAAAAGTATATTTGCCAAAGGTACAGTTATTAAAAAAATAAAGGCAGTTGCAGGCACTACATATAGTGGAAAGGACAGACTAAGCACACATGCATACTTTGTGCTACTTTGTCAGCATTCTACCATTTCTCATTCCTCAGAGTCAGACTATGTGGATAGCAGTGACAGTGAGTACATTCCTGAAAGAGAAGCAGTGCATGATGGGGACTCTGATGATGAGGGTTTAGAGGCAGAGCAACCTGTGAGATGCCAGACCAAAAAAATCTGGAGAAAGGTCATCAGAGGAATGGTCATTAGGGGCCAGTGAAACTGAAAAGGCAGTCATGCCTGACTTGCCTGTCTCCTCTGTCGAGGGCAGGCCTCACACCCAATCATCCAGTGAGGACATTGAGAAAAATAATAAAAATATAGACATTAATATAGACATGCTGGATGATGTTTCAGAAGTTGCAGTGCCAGGGACAAAAACTAAAAAGACATCCTGTTCTGTTTTGGAGTTTTTTTCACCTTGACACAAAGAACAATACGCATGCAATATGCTGCTTATGTAAGGCCTCTTTCAGCAGAGGAAGACAGGCAAGCAACCTTGGCACATCTGCCTTAATAAATCACTTAAAACAGATACATTCACTTCGGTGGGCCAGGAATAAGTCACTAGGTGACATGGCAGAGGATGTACAGGTTAACACTGGTACTCACACTGTCGGTATAGCTAAATTTTTCCATATACAACAAACCCCACAGACACTGAGCAGGACTTTGTATCACCCGCTTTATCTACTATGTTTTTATCAGAAAGCTCCCCAACTGACAACAGGATGAGTTCTTCTCTGTCTCCACCAGCCTTTTTCAGTGTGCCAGTCACACCTCAGAAACAGTTAACGATGCAGCAGGCTTTTGAACGGAAAACTATATATGACCAAAGCCATCCAGCTGCTCTGCAGTTAGATGAAGTAGTATCTGCAAAGACTGCACTGGACATGCACCCATTTTCTAATACTGACTCTGCTGGGTTTCAAAAGGTGATAAAACTTGCTGCCCTTCAGTATAAGCTGCCATCATGAACATACTTTTCCAGAAAGGCTGTGCTAGCTCTTTGTAGGGAATTGCACCAGAAGGTAAACAGTGTCATGCAGTCATTGGCTATTGAAGAAGGTCATGTAAAAACAGATATGTGGATGAGAGGTCAAACAGCAGACTGCATTTTCCTCTGCAACATCCTCTGGCACTACTAGCCAGGACCACCGGCCGGCACCACTAGCCAGGACCAACAAAATCCTCACAAACAGGCTGCACACTGTATTGCAAGCTTTGACAAAGAAAATCATACTGGTGTGAGCATCTCACAGGCACTAAAGAAATGGTTTTCAGAATGGCTTTCCCCTAATGGCCTTTCCCCAGGATTTGTTGTTGCAGACAACGTAGCTAACATTGTGAAAGCATTACAGGACTGTGGGTTTCTGCATTTACCAGGTTTTGCACATACACTCAATCTAGTGGTACAGGCCTTTCTTAATGAAGACATGAGTGTGCAAAACATGCTGGGTGCTGCACGCAACATATGTGGTCACTTCGGGCGCTCTGCAAAAACTTGTAAAATTTTGTGGAAACTGCAAAAACAGAATAACTTACCAATTCACCAGCTAAAGCAAGAAGTTGGCACTAGGCAGAACTCTACCTTTTACATGTTACAGAGGCTCCAGGAACAATGGAAAGCAGTGTATCAGGACACCACTGACCATGCAGTAGGGAAAAGGGACGTTACACTCATCTCTGGGCAGTGGGATCTTATATCATATTTATGTCAGTTGCTACAGCCATTTCAGGAAACCACATGTGAAGTGAGTGCTGACGGCACAACCATAAGTCAAGTCATTCCACTGATGTGTCTTCTCATGCAGAGACTGGAAATATTCTGAGAAACATTTGAAGTGCAAGGTGCAAGCACAGATGTCACTCTTGCTGAAAGGCTGTCTTTGTCTTTGGAAACGAACCACATGATTGCCATGATTTTGGAATCTGAACATTATGTGATTGCAACAATGTTGGATCCACATTTCAAAACCAGTTTGCCAGGTCTTCTCCAACCTGGTAGCGTAGACCTCGACCATTATAAGGAACTGCTCATTAATAAAGTTGCTCTATAAATGACAACAGAAACTCCAACTAGAAGTGCCACAGCTACTGCTCATGAAAATAGCCATGCTCCCTTCCAAGAAACAGATCCCAGTGAAGGCAGTAGAATAAGAAAAGCCTTGCATTATGAGTCGAAGCCCAGGGCCAATTTGAATGGTGCCTCCATGGACAACATTTGGGCAGTTCTGGATGACATAGAGAAAGACAGTGCTGTTACTTGTCCCATCACAAGGTACTCTGCAAGCAGTATGGTGGATAACTTCTTAAAGCATCCCAGAAAGATAAATGTTCGAGATGACCCACTTCAGCATTGGCATCAAAAAGGTGTGACCTGGCCAGCATTACAAAATGTGGCCTTTTAATATTTATATTGCCTAGCAACAAGTGTCTATTCAGAAAGAATATTTAGCACTGCTGGCTATGCTGCTTGTAGTAGCAGGAGAAAACTCTTTCTGGAAAATGTTGAAATTCTAACTTTTATTTAATTTAACTATGGTGTATTTGCAGGATACTGAGGGGCACTTTCAAAACACTGCTCGGACAGTACGTAGTGATGATGAGCCTATTGGCAGTGGCATTGAAGAAGAATAGTAGTACTACAGGCCCAGCACTGGGGGAAGGGAATGTTGCATCAGCCTGTCTCTCATGTCATTCTTGTCCTGTCTCATGCCAGTCACCATTTTGTTTCTTCCACTGAACTGCTGTCTAGCAAGACTACAAAAGCTAGGGGTTACACTCTGACTCTATGATTAAACATATGAAAGAATTTCCCACTCACACATTTTTTTTTTTTCAATCTTTTATTTGTAAGCTTAGCTTAAATTTGTCAGTAACTGTACTGACTTCTGGTAGATGTCTTCCAGTTACAGGTATGTACCCTATGCGTCAAGTCTCTGTCTTGGATAACATCTAACCCCATTCTGACTTCTGATTGACCTGCTGCTCTTGAATTGATAGTCATCAATGAAAGAAAGAAAAATACAAACACTACATAAAAGTAGGTATTCTTTTACACAAATCACAATGCTAATTCAGTCTGATTTTTCATGGTGTTGTACTACAAAAAAATGGTAGCATGCATGAGTAAAAAAAATTGTCAAAACTGTGGGGGGACCATCGCTGGCAACATAAACATCAAAGCAGGCTTATAAAAAAAAAAATCTGTTCAAAAGAGTGGATGGGAGGGTCCGTTATATTCTATGTGTGTGTATGCTGCAACCTTTTTTTAATCTCCTCTCAGATCATCACCTATCATTTACTGTGTCCTCCTGTCCCGTTACCCTCCTTCAGCCACCAAGTCACTCTTGTTAGCAGTGCACACCTTGCTTAACAGACTAAACAGGTAGCCACGGGTTACGTGTGTGTGTATGTGTGTTATTCTTTGATAACCAGGCAAGGCCCACTAGGCAACAGATGACTGTTTTCAGGGGTGACCCAGGAGCACCAGGGTGGTTAAGTAGTGACTTGCTCAGAGTCGCACAGTATGCAGGTGGAGGCTGTGGGAAATCAAACCCAGGTCTGTGGGACCAAGCTCAGTCACAGATCATTACTCTAACCTCTAGGCTATACTGCTGTACTCAACCATTACATTGCCTCAGCCTATGTCCCTGTATTCAGCGCATCTTGTCTCCTGTCATTTATTGCCAGGAATTTAGACTGCAAGCAAATGAAACTATGTTGCTTCTTCAACCTAAGAACTGGCTCAAAATAATACATAATTTTCTGTGAACTTACAAACAGCTAGACCATGCTAGCTGCCATGCTATTAATCTGTTTTTCTACAGAATGTAACCCATTTTCCTTGATATTATACTTTAAAATGAAGGTAGAGGCCCTGTTTTATGTTGAATGAATATTGGCCATGAATCCAAAACCAAAAGCAGGGGTGATTTGGCAAAACCAAAACCTCCCTGGTTTTGCACATCTCTAACTCTGTTTACATCTTGGTGATGCAATGTGCTTACTATTCTGTTCTATCATTTGGTGAAGAAATATCAATCTGCTCATGTCCAGCTCATACTGAACCTCTTAGTTCAGCTGGACATGTGCCGCCCAGATGGCTTCATACATTGCTGATGTCCTGTGAATGCATGCATCTCATGGGGTGCGCTGATTTTTAAGATGGTGCTGAAACTACCAGCAAACTTGCAAATCCACGTGTTTCATTTTTTTTAATGTTCTGAGCAAACCACATGGACTGAAAGTAACCATGAACAGGATTAAGGCAAAGTAAGTTGCATTGTGAAGTGAGCATTTCAAGTGCTACAACGAACAGAGTGAAAATAGAGACGCTGACTCTGAGCAGTCACAGCAGCGTCGGGTGCACATGTAGACTATATGATGCTGTGTGCGTGCTCAGAGTCACTGGGTGGTATTTTCAAGAGCACTCAATCATGATGCATTTGCATCAAATAATTTCATACCTGCATCAAAACTGATGTGTCATGGCACAAAATACACTTGTGTCGTAATTGAGGCATATTTGCTACACAAAGGAGGCATCACATCACAGTTGCATCTCTTTTTGCATCACCAACCTGGATTTAAGCATGGGCACTGCATATTGTGGCACAGCCATCTTCTGATGGTAGTGCATCTTTCTGACAGACACAGCTGCAATCTGCAATGCAAAAGTGATGCCACTTGCTGTTGTGTCTGTCACAGCTCTTTGAAAATACATGCCATTTTCTCTAGTTTCAATCAGTTTGATGTAAGACTTGAAACGCTCATTTCATAACACAACTTTCCCTTAATCCTACTCATGACTTCTTCTAAACAAAATAATCCATCAGTTTATATTCATAATATACCAGACCTGGGTTTGAATCCCACAGCTTCCACTTGCATACTGTGTGACCCTGAGCAAGTCACTTAACCTTCTTGTGCTCCCAGGTCGCTCCTGTAAAAAAGCTTTCAGCTTAGTGTGCTATACCTGGTTAAACAACTAAATAAAAAAAAATATGCTATTATTCTCCTGGAATGAGCAGCCCCAGAGCTTTGGAACTTTATGCTAATTATGGAACTTTAAAATAAAGTTCAAACTCTACTGTGTGATCACATTCCACCCTGCTTTCTAACATCAGATGTATTCCTCTGGTGAAGACAGCAGTCACCCTGAAGTCATCTCCTCAATTCCGGCTGGTTTACAGTGTATTTAAGTTAAAGTCTAAATTTTATTATAATTTCCCGATAATTCTATATTAGTAAGGGTGTTATTTGTAAACTGTTATTGTTTTAGTGTTTCTTGCTCAGGTTCCCAGGAACCGAAGAAGGCAGCTTTTCAGTGAGGTTCTGCCTTCAGGAAACCACTATAACATTTTTCTATTTTTAAGCTTTAGAGCATTTTTGTGTACCTGTTTTTGAGGTTTTTACCTAATACCACATAGTTTCCTTTTTCTTAGGGAAAGAGACATCTATTACTAAATTTGCCTCTTTTGAGGTAAAAGTTACACTAGTGGTTCAGCCTAGGAACCGAAACACATTTTTTCTTGACAAATTTTACTTTACCTTTGGGAACCAATAACATTTTTTTTTTTTTTTAAGAGTCTTCAGTGTTTGGCATGACTGACAGACCTGAAAAGAAGACAGGACCTACAGGCTTTAAAAATTGTTATAATTGTTTTCAGCTCCTGGCAAAAGCAGACTGCCATGAGCTCTGTTTAAGGTGCCTGGGTCTAGACCATGATTTTCTAAATTGTGGACTCTGTAAAAAATGTTGCCCTAAAACAGAAAAGGACTAAAAAGACAGAAGACCTTATGGCTTCTTCATCTGCCTCTGCATCTTCAAAAGGCTCAGATGAGGGTCCATCCCCTCAGACTAAGCAGTAGTCCCTGTCAAAGGGGACAGAAAAGATAGATACAGCTGCTAAAGATGGTACAGAAACCAAGGTATCTGAAAGGGTGAACTCTGAATCCTGCAAAAATACAGCCTCTGAGCAAGACACCGGAAATGGTGCCTGGTAAGAGAAAACCAAAAGGAAAAAATGGGTCTGGATTCTCAAACAGTTTTGGGACTAAGTCGCACACCACAACTCCAGTTACAGAATGAAATCCCTGCAGCTGTGGAGATTTCTATTCTCAATGGCAGCAGCTGCGGAAGATGTTATGGCTGGTTCCATCAGCCATAACATTTTTGTGCGGGGATTTCGATAGCAACACCACCCGCGAGTTGCTGCAAATCATGGAGCCGGTCGTAAACTAGCTCTACTTTTGAGAATACCGTAGCTGTGGGAGAAACTGTGGTTCCGCATGTGGCAACCCACTTGCGTAGAGTTTTTCCCACAGCTGTTGGATTTTCACAGTCTTTGAGAATCCGGTCCCATGTCTATATTCCTCATCCCAAAAAAAAGGAATGGAGCCAGCAGATGACTAATGAAATGCCCTCATCCAGCAGAAGACTGGACGAGGGCATGGAATTTCTTCTAGTCTTTCCAAGCTATGGGGAATCTCTTTTATATGCCTGCCCCCCTCCCCAAACTTTGGTTCCATTCCCAAAGCCTGTGGAGAAGGAGGCTGAAATGTATTATGAGGATAAGGAGCAAGGAGAACTCCTGGAACCAGATGTTTCAGAACAAGAATTTGGCTCTCCTCCTAGGCCTTTAGAGGACTAAGAAGCAAAGAAACATAGAATTTGCTGGCAGATAAGGACCACTTGGCCCACCTAATCTGCCCATTTTTCCCCTGCCTATAATGTCACCACAGATCTTACTTGATCTCTGACCCATTCACCCCTCCCCCTTTCCCTAAGATTCCATTATGCCTACCCCATGCATTCTTGAACTTCACCACTGTTGTGAATCCATGAATCCATGCTGCTTCAAGTCTTGTAACCCAGTGGATTCAAGATATTCCACAATCCTTTCCTTTAGCAGTGATTCCATTAACTTTCCCACCACTTAAGTCAGACTCACTGGCCTATAACTGCAAGCCTCTTTGCTGCTACCACTGTTGTGAAGTCGGACTACATTTGCCCTCCTCCACTCTTTCGGGGCCACTCCAGTTTCCAATGGATTGTTAAACAGAGCCATCAGAAGTGCAGCCAGTGCCTACATGAGCTTCCTCAATTTCCTTGGATAGACCCCATCTGGCAACATTGCTTTGTCCACTTTCAGATTTGCGAGTCCCTTCAGGACTCTCTCCTCCGACAATAGACTAGTGTCCTCCATTCCTCCAATCCTCCTGTAACATTTTATGGCCCCTTCTCGTCTCTTTCTTCTGTGAACAATGAGCAAAAGTATTTGTTCAGGATGTCTGTCTTTTCCTGTTTCACCTCTGCACAGCTCCCCCTTCCCTTCTTAACCTCAACCCCACCCCGATCTATCTATCTTTCTTTCTTTCTTTCTTTCTTCACTTACATACCTAAAAATGTCTTGCCCCTTTTGTTACTGCCTTGGCTATTCTCTCTTTAGTGTGTGCCTTTGTGCTCCTTACTTTTCTCTCTGATTCTCTCCATTCCCCCAATACACCTCCCTCCTCTCCTCCCTCAGCATCTGCATCTCCTTGTACCTTCCATATGCTACCCTCTCAGCTTTTACTTTTTCTGCCACCTCTTTCAAAAATCACAGCAGTCTTTTTCCTCTTTCTTTTGATCCCTTGCCTGGCACAGAGGTTTGCTGCCTTCACTATTGCCCTTTTTAGTTTCCCCCACTGTTTCTCCACCCCACCCAGTTCATCCCCCACCTGGTCATCCCTGTGGCAGTCACTCATTTTTTTTTTTAAATCTGACCTCCATGAAGTCCTGGACCCTCATTCAATTCCACAGTTGTCCTTATATTGAACCACAATGTATGGTGATCACTGGTCCCCAGGTGCCTCCCCACCTTGATGTTTGCAACACTGTCCCTGGTGGTGAGCAGCAGGTCTAGTATTGCCCCATCATGAGTGGATTCACTAACTAGTTGCCTGAGGAATACCCCCTGCAGGGAGTCCAAGATTTCCCTGCTTCTAGTCCCCCTCCAATAACATCTCTCCTTTTTCTTCCAATGGCCTCCATAAGTACAGTACCTTATCTCACTCCTCCCCCCATGCTGGCAGTCTGTAGATCACACCAGTGCAAATAAAGGCTCAATTCCTTGTCTCTAGGGTGACCCACAGTACCTCCACCCCCCAACATATTCTCACTATCTCTGTCACTTTAATGCCCTTGTTCAGATACAGTACCACGCCCCCTTCCTTTCCATCCTACCCTATCCTTCCTGAATAGAGTATTGTCTGGTATGGCCATGTCCCAGTCCTGATTTTCAGTGCACCATGACTCAGTAATGGCCACAATATTCAGGTCAGCCTCTACCATGAAGGCCTCTAGATCTCAAATCTTATTTCCTAGTCTTCCAGCATTCTGCATGGCTTTCCAGGTTTTGTTACTGCTATGTTTGTTTCCTTCTTTTTTCCTTTTTGTTTTCCCTCCTTCCCTCCTTTTTTTTTAAAGAACCTAATCCCATCCCCCTTTGTTTCTTCCACCCTGTTTCCTGTATTAATCTGCATCCCAGGGGATTACATTTCTGTCAGACCCTCCCTACTCTCTACTTCAGCCTATGGGGAGAGGCAGCTTTTACCTCCTCAATCTCCTCCTCCCCAGCTTGATTAATTTAAATGTTCATCAGAGTAACATTCAAACTGTCCACTGAGGATTGCGGCTCCCCTTCCGAATGGATTCAAGCCATTACCTCTGTATAGACCCTTATACTTTAATCATTGCTACACCTCCTACCCTTCCCTACTTGCTCCCAAAACATCACTTTGCGCTTGTAATGTTTATTTCTTGTTCTATTTACATTCCTCCTCATCCTTGTTCCTCTATTATTGGTGTAGCCTGCTTGCTGTATTAGCCTTATGAACTACAGTATGATTATTGTCATATTAATATGTTACTATATTGGTCTGGTGGCGCTAAGGGTTGAGGTGCTGGATGACACACCTCATGCCACGCCGGTGACCCGGGTTCCGGAACGAGCCTAGGCCGTTGGGGGTTGGCAGGGGAAGGAGAGAATTGAGCACCCAGAGGGCTGCTCTCCTTTCTGGAGGTGGGTGTCTGGGGGTGCCTGACTCAGTAGTGGCCTCTAGTGGAGACTGGAGTGCAGCTCAGATGTCGGGCTGCAAAAACCAAGGGGGTGGGATGACGGCAGGCTCCAGCCTCGTGCAGGAAGCCATTGCATGCCGCGTCCCACAGGGAGAAAACCACACAAGAAATACCCCTACTGTCTCCTTAGGTGGTGGTGGGGTCCAGTGGTGGGTCCCCATGCCCAAGTGCTGGGCTTACCAGGTCATGTCTCGGGTTGCTCTTCCCCCTCCAGTCACTTAGAGTGTTAGATAGAGCGCCGGAGGAGTTGGCATTCCCACCCCGAGGGACTCAGAGTTGAGGGATCATGCGGTCAGAGGAGGATGGAGGGCACTGACCGGAGCCACAGAGTGAGACCAGGAGCTTCAGGCGGGCAGTAGAGACCCATCAAGAGCCCCCTCTAGAGAGAGTCTGAGTCAGGTAGGTGATAAAGAATACAAAAAAATATATATGTTACTGTATTGCTATGCTCCCTATTGTGTATAATGCTTGCTATTGCATTGTATTTGTATTCATTGTTCCTATGTTCCCTGTCCCTGGGTCGTATCTGGAAACAAGTCTCGGCCCAGTGTGCCTTTCCCAGTCACCAAATATTTAACTAAAATAAAAGGTGGGTCCCCAGTCCCCACTGTAGCCAAACCTGTCCTCTCTGCACCATTCCTTCAGCCATGAGTTGAAGTTCCTGCTGCAGAGATCCTGCTTCTCTCCCGTTATAGACAAGCAGCACCTCAGAGAAAGCCACTAAGTGTACCAACTGTCTAAGGCCCCTTCCCAGCTCCCTAAATGTCCCCTGCACTATTGCAGCCCTATCCCTAGCTAGGTCATTAGTCTCCAGTTGGGCAATAACATCCAACTCTGCCTCTCATTTTGCTGGTATAGCGATCCTTAGGATTTACTTCCATCACTTCAGGCCAAGGTGTCACATAGGCACCTAACCATCCTCTCACTTCTATTTCACATTACCATATCTATACCCCTCACAACTGAGTCCCTCATCAAAAGTTGCTTCATTCTCCTCTGGGGCCATCTTCCACTCTCCTTGGGATCTCTGCTATGGAGGACTCCCACATCCTCCCTGGTCTCTACCACGAGTACCTCTTCCTGGCAGTACCACCTTGCCAGAGCAGTACAGGAACTGTGTAGAGGTACTGGTTGAGAGATGTGCCTTTCACCCACTACCCCCACCCCCACCCTTCCCAAGCCCACCACAGTCCAGCCATTCTTCCTCCCTGGCATCTTCTGAGGCAATAGTGGCAGAGCTGGTGGCCCCTGGGTGGGGGTAGAGGTCACCCAAATCTCAGTCAACTCAGCCTGGAGTCTGTTGACCTCCTCCCTCAAAACAGAGAGGTGCATGCAGATGGGGCAGCATCACAATCTCTAGAAAGTCTCTCTGAAAACTGCCACCCCACAGCCACTGCACGGCATCACTCCCACCATTCCTAACTTCTATTCTCCCTGTTTAATCTGGAAATGTTTTTGTACCCTTACCCCTGATAGGATGTTTCTAATTTTCCACTTTTGTTTGTTTGTTTCTTTTTGTGTTCCCCGTGCCTTGTTTAAATCTCTTTATACTCCTACCTTACATAGGGTGTTGCTCCCAGTTTTGGCCTACCTGTTACCTTCTACCCTTCCCAGCAGTGACTGTTGCAGAGTTGTGAACAGGTGCCGTACCTTAGTTGATCAGCAGAGTCCCCCACTTCTCCATTTCCTTCTGCTGACACCTGAGATGCAATTCACCTGTTCCACTTCTTCGTTGTTCCACTCACTCTCTGGGACATGAACGAGACTATACATCCCATTATTCCTTTGTAAGGCAGATGGTGAACACCTTCAACATTTCCTTCCATGAAACTGAGGAGGATGAAGAGGAAGTAGAATTCGTGGATATGATGGGACTAGCACCCACAAGAAGGTTGCTTCTTCCCATTCACAAATTCCTCAAACAAGCCACTAGCAAAATCATGTCAGCACCCACTTCAACTGCTGCCACTGATAAGAAAGATGAGAAAAAATATCAGGTGGACAGACAGTAGGTTGAGTACCTGTACTCCCACCCTGATCATGAGCGGATGGTCCAGGCTGCAGCCTGTGACAAAGCCAATGTGCTCCTCTACTTCCAGCCTCCTAAGAAACATTAGGATGGCCAAAAAAGTGTATACATCAGCTTTCCTGCTCCTCAGGCAGGCAGCTTATCTGGCATACACAGCTCAGTACCAGAAAGCACTCTGGAAGTACATACTAGCACCGAGTGAAAAAGCAGCTGGTGAATTAGCACAAGACATGGAGGATACAGCTAGATCATTAGTGGATGCTACTAAGTACCAGTTCCATATGGCAGTGGACACAAATGACACTGGTTCCAGGGTACTGGGCCGTGCAGTGTCCCTATGAAGGTTTGCCTGACTTGGAACCACAAACCTTTCCCAGGACACACAGACAAAAGCTGTGGATTTCCTCTTTGAGATAAACTCCCTATTTGATAACAAAACAGGGGCTTACATGAAAAAGGTGAGTGAGAACAAAACCGCTACACACTACACTACAAGAACAATACTGAAAAAGTAAAGGCCTCCACTTTCCACAGGCTTTATGAAGGGGAGGCAAGGGTAGGCTCTACTGTCAACCTTATCTTCCCTGTGAGAACCCAGTTCAAAAAGGTTGCTATGGGGCAGAGGAGAAGGGACACCAGATGTGCAGCTACATCTCCAGCCTCTAAACTCTAGCAAAACCAAAACCCCTGACAACTCCACACAGGTTGCCCATCCATTGCCAGTGGGGGGAAGATTTTTATATATTTTTGTTTATTCTTCTATCTGGTGGCCTCTCTCCGGTGGGAATGCTCAGTGGAGCTCTGTTGCCTTGTTGCCTGCCTGAAGCCCCCGAATCGTGCACTCGCTGGTTGGCCCTCACCTCCCAACCTCATCTGGTCACACAACCCCTCAGCTCTGCACCCCCCCGGAGCTGGACTGCCAAGTCCTCCGGCGCTGTATCTATGAATCTAGTGGAGCAGCCAGAGAGGAGGAGGGTGACCAGGAGCGTGGCTCAGTAGGGCCCAGCACTGGGCATGGGGCTCCACCACTGAAACCCACCATAGCCTACCAACTAGGCAGGGGTTTTTCTTGTGTTTCCTCCCCTTGGGACACGGCATGCAATGGCGTCCTGTGCGGCACTCTCGCCACTGGAGCCTGCTGATGTCCCACCCCGATCCTGCGACCCAACATCTGTGCTGCCTCTGGTCTCCACCAGAGACTGCTGCTGCACCAGGCACCCCCAACAACCCACCCCGGGAGAGAAGAGGAGAGCAGTCCTCCGGACGCTCGATCCTCTCCCTCCCTCACCAACCCCCAAAGGCCCAGGTCCGTTCCCGAACCCAGGTCGCCAGTGTGGCGCAAGGTGTGGCATCCAGCACCTCAACCCTCAGTGCCACCAGGCCAGTCTCAGTGGGGGGAAAACTGTCTCACTGTTTCCAGGACTGGTCAATGATTACCACAGACAAGTGAGTCTTAGAAGTAGTGAGCCAAATGTTCCTGCAGTTCAGAAAATTTCCAGAACAGCAGAACCCAAGGGGTTTTCAGCTTTAAAGACCAACAGAAAAATATCCTGTTAGAACAGGAAGTAAAGAAATTGCTGCAAGCACAAGCAATGGAGAGAGTGCCTACCACACAATGGGGCAAGGCAGTGGCATCTTGCAATTGGGGCCCATGTGGGCATGTGCCCTCCAAAATGTTCCCCCAATTCTGTCTTGAATATGGCAGTGCATAGGTACAGCACTGATTTTTTTTTTTCTGGGATGCCTGGCTGCCAGGACTCGAGGACTCCTCACAGGGGTGGGGTGGGTGGGAGGTGCAGTCACTGTAGCAGCGCACAGGCTGGGTTTTGTTGTCGCTTTAAATTCAGCCATAATCTAGACTATTTTGTGACCTTTCTGAGTGCTGCTAGCTCCTAACTGCACACTGGTGCCTGTCTGAATGTCTAAGGGTTTCAGAAAAATGAAGGTGTTAATTAAGATGGTATTGTTTACCCTTCCAGGAATAACCTTTCAATTTGCTGGTGTGAAGTTAGAGGTGACAACTGGGCAGACAGGGACGCATTTTGGGCTCTTTTATGTGCCCTGCACTTGAAGGCACTTCCTGATTTGCATGCACTGCAAGCAAGCAAGCAATCACACTGAAATGTCAGACATTTGCTTATAGTCATATGAGAAGAAAACGAAACAGAGTTAGTGAAGGATCTCATAGATGTTGCTTGATCCACCAGAAACAAGCATTTGTCAATGCCGAACGTTCGCTTGCAGGTATTTGCAGTGGTATTTGGCACTTGGACATGGCTTAAAAAAATCAGTGACAAAGAAGTACAAGCATTTGTCAATGCTGAATGTTGCTTGCTTCTATGTGCTGTTTAGGTATTCGGAAGTCATTGGAGTGCAAATATTGAAAATTCGCGAACTTACGATCGTGCGTAGGAACTGCGCAATGCACGCTTGTAAAACAGTCATTTTTAGGAATTTTTTCACCAAATTTTCAACATAGCCATTTTAAGACCTCTGCTCATGAACAGTGTCACTGTGATTTTCTTAATGTGTCCCATGCATTGATTTTAGCACACGACTAGCCATTGAAAAGTGCTACATGGGGGAAACACGTTTTGGGCAGGATGTGAAAATGACTGCTGTATTGCTCATAAGGAGGTGTGGTAAATGGTAATGTTGGAAAATCTGGAGTGAAAATATTGAAATATGAATCATTTGTGCTGCAGCATAGGAACTTTGCGCAACGCACACCTCCCGTAAAACAGCACTTTTAGGAATTTTTTCACCAAATTTTCAACACAGCGATTTTAAGACCTCTGCTCATGAACAGTGTCACTGTGATTTTCTTAATGTGTCCCATACATTGAGTTCCGACACCGACCGCGCCATTGTGCGCTATACGTGGCGGAAACACGCTTTGGGCAGGATGTGAAAATGACAGCTGTACTGCTCATAAGGAGGTGTGGTAAAATGGCAATGTTGAAAATCTGGGTGAAAATATTGAAAATTCATAAGCGTCTGACGTGCGTAGGAACTGTGCAACACCACGCTACGTAAAACAGTCATATTTAGAAATTTTTCACCAAATTTTCAACATAGCCATTTTAAGACCTCTGCTCATGAACAGTGTCACTGTGATTTTCTTAATGTGTCCCATACATTGATTTCACGACACCGACTGTGCCATTGTGCGCTACATGGGGAAACACGCTTTTGGATGAGATGTGAAAATGACAGCTGTACTACTCATAAGAAGGTGTGGTAAAATGGCAATGTTGAAAATCTGGAGTGGAAATATTGAAAATTCAAAACCTAGGCGTGCGTAGGAACTGCGCAATGCTATAAATAAAACAGTCATTTTAGGAATTATTTCACCAAATTTTCAATATAGCTATTTTAAGACCTCTGCTCATGAACAGTGCCACTGTGATTTTCTTAATGTGTCCATACATTGATTTCGCTACACCGACTGCGCCATTGTGCGCTACATGAGGGAAACATGTTTTGGTGAGATATGAAAAATGACAGCTGTACTGCTCATAAGAAGGTGTGGTAAATGGCAATGTTGAAAATCTGGAGTGGAAATATTGAAAATTAAGAACCCACGAAAGCATGAGAAACTGCGATCTACTTGTAAACAGTCATTTTAGGAATGTTTTCACCAAATTTTCAACATAGCCATTTTAAGACCTCTGCTAATGAACAGTGTCACAGTGATTTTCTTAATGTGTCCCATACATTGATTTCGCACACCGACTGCGCCATTGTGTGCTGCATGGGCGGAAACACGTTTTGGGAAGGATGTGAAAAATGACAGCTATACTCTCATAAGGAGGTGTGGTAAAATGGCAATGTTGAAAATCGGGAGTGAAAATATTGAAAATTGGCGAACTCACGAGCTCGCGAGGGAACTGCTCAACGCATCATTGCATAACAGTCATTTTTGAATATTTGCACAAATTCAACATGGGGTTTTGGACCCCTTCTCATGAATGATGTCACTGTCATGGCATTATTCGGGCCGAAGGGTGATTTTGTGAGTGACTGCTCATTGATCATGGAAATCACCCTTCGGCCCGAATAACGCAATGACAGTGAAATCATTCATGAGAAGGGGTCCCAAAAACCCCTTGTTGAAAATTTGCGCAAAATTCCAAAAAATGCCTGAGATATGCAATAAAGTTGAAAACCCCCTATCTAGCCCATTATACAGCTTACCGCATTTCCACAGTTCATGCGATCGGCTTTGAAGAGTGCAGACGTGTTCCCGGGTCCACCAAGACTGTCACACGAGCTCCAGAGAGCAAGTATGGGGTGGTGGGTGGGGAGGCAGGGTACAGTGGGTGGCGCGGGTTGTGGGAGGGGGCTGGGAGAAGCGCCGGTGGGACCGTCAATTTACAGGTTTGTAAAAAAAAAAAAAAGACATAGGACATTTGCCCACGCTGGGTGGGCTCCCAAGCTGGCAGAAGGATGGCTGTGGGGGCCGTGGAGCCTACTGGGATTGGGCACCCCGCCGGCAGACGACGTTGGACGCTGCACACGCTGGGGTGGGCTCAGCGTGGCAGAAGGATGGCTGGGGAGGCAGTGGAGCTGATGGGGATTGGGCACCCGTCGGCCAGATGATGCAGGACGTTTGCCATGCTGGGGTGGGCTCCAGCATGGCAAGTGGGGGGACGGCGTGATGCGGGAAGCAGACAGCGGTGGTTTTCGAAGAGAAGACCACCGTCATACACAGCACCGCCGGGATTGGAAAAGGACTACCACACCTGCTCAATGGAGCAGGGGATTGCAGAGGAGGGGCACACCTCCAAAGTGTCCCATTCTCCCAAGACGTTCCTTGTGCATGCGCGCAAGCAAACGTAAAAACGAACTTGCAATGGTGAAAACAGGAGGACCGAATCTGGACCTAGAAAACCGAATCCATTCGGTCAAAAACCAAGTAGGTGGTAACCTTATGCACTATGGGCAATTAAGTCTGTATATATCAGTATTTCTATGGTATATACTCTTACTGTAATCCATAAAGAATGGCCACAAGCCTCTGTGGTGCTTAGCATGAGTACATGAGGCGCACCACCACACTGCGGATGGTGAGACCTGGGACCGCAGCGCTGGAAACAGCAAGAAGCGGACAGTGCAATGCTGCAATGTGTGAGTCACAAATTGTACACTGTGTAACACTAGAGTAATACATGAATTTGTTTTGTAGTTTTCAACGTGATCATGTGTAAAGTAAGATAGAACAGTTATGTAAGAACTTACCGTAACAGTAGATCTTCAAGGCAATCTCTGTCATCAGGTCACATCTATGGAACTCATCCATCAGGCATCAGGATTCCATGAAAGCTTTTTCTGCAGCAGTCTATTAGGACAGCCCACGCCGACATCAGGCTCCAACGTCATACACCCTATATAAGCTAGGGCAGCCCTGCTCCCTCCTCAGTTCTTTCCCTAGCCAGAGGCCATGAGAGATAGCAATCCCAACAGGGAACCGAGGAGCGAGAGAGAAGGTGCCCAGCTAGCAGAAAGGCTGGAGCAACAGGACAGCTGAGCTGTAGAGATAGAGAGAAAAAGGGGATGGAGGGACGGATGGCATGACCTGATGACAGAGATTCCCTCGAAGATCTACTGTTACAGTAAGTTCTTACATACAATAACTTTTCTATCTTCTTCGGAGATATCTCTGTCATTAGGACACACCAGCTGAACAAGACCCAAGCACTGCTGAAAGCAGGGACAGAGTGGGTGGCAGGAAGACCAGCGGCCCTAAGAAAGAAGGCCCTGAAGCACAGTTAGGCCAGAGCCTGCCCAACTGCTGGAGGCAATGTCCAGACTGTAGTGCTTGGTGAAAGTGTGGACAGCACTCCAAGTGGCAGCAGCACAAATCTCAGCTGCAGACACGCCCCTGAAGCAGGCAACTGAAGTGGCCATGCCCCTGGTGGAATGGCCCTTAACAACCCAAGGAAGTTCCTTACCATACTTCCTGTAACAAAAAAACAATACAGTTGGTCAACCATTTGGACAAGCACAGTTTCAAAACTGTTTTGAAACTGGAGCACCCTTTCTGCCAGGGCTGAAAGAAACAAACAACTGAGAGGACTTCTTGCAGTCCCTTGCACAGTGTCAACAGTATAGTAATGCAAAATTCTATGCACATCCAGAGTGTGGGGCAATGCTTCTCCTAGACTGGCATACTCTGGAAAATAAACAGGCAGGTGGATGGACTGATTTAGAGTAAAACACCTTAGGAAGAAACTTAAGGTTAGTACGCAGAGACCCTGTCTTTGTGGAAAATCAAATAAGGCTGCTCACACGTGAGAGCCTGTAGCTTTGCAATTCTTTGAGCAGAGGTAATGGCAACTATAAATAATGCTTTCCACAACAGAAAGTGTAGCTCACAAGATGCAGCTGGCTCAAAAGGAGACAGGTTCAGCTTCTCAAAACAAAATTCAGGTCCCAAGACGGAACCAGGTTATGGATAGGAGGCTTCAAGTGGAGAATACCTCTCAAAAAAACTACGGGCCACATCCAGCTGTGCCACAGTGCACCCATCAGACTGCATATGAAAGGCTGAAATGGTTGACAGGTGCACTTTAAGGGAGGAGTATTTGAGTGCTGCATCAGACAAGGTCAAAAGGTACTCTAAAACCTGATTCACTGGACAGGTGAAAGGGTCCGGGTTATGAGAAGCAGCCCAGATAGCAAACCACTTCCATTTCATAGAGTAAATGCCCCTGGTGGAAGGTTTTCTGGCAGCCACCAGAATGTCAACCACCTTCTGCGAAACCCCAAACAGAGCAATGGTTATATCCACAGGAGTCATGCGCACATGTGGAGGGACTTGAGGTCTGGATGAACCAGGGTCTCCTGGGCTTGGGTCAACAGGTCTCGGAAGAGGGGCAGGGGAACTGGGGGTTCCACAGTCAGTTGTTGCAGTAATGGAAACCATATCTGCCAAGGCCAAAATTGGGCCACCAGAATTAGTGTAACACCCTCCATCTGTAGCTTGATGAGAATCCTTTGAATCAGAGGAAAGGGAGGAATGTGTAAAGAAACTTCCATTTGAAGGAGAGAGACAACGAGTCTCACCACAACACTTCAGGCCCTGGATCTAGTGAGCAGGACTGTGGAGGTTTTGTGTTGAGTGCGGATGCAAAAAGGTTCAGGTCTGGATGAACAACCTGTCAAACAGGTCTTCTGCAACCAAGGACAGCGGCTCCCACTCTTGCACCCTGGACTGAGACCTGCTGAGGCTGTCCACCAAGGCATTTTGGGTGCCTGGCTCATGGACAGCTGACAGTTCTAGAATGTGATCTAGAACTCAGTACCAGACCCTCATTGCTTCCCCACACAAAGTTAGGAATGGGTCCCCCCTTGCTTGTTGATGTAATAGACCACACTGAGATTGTCAGACTGCACCAACAGAGGGACCATAGAAAGATGATTCTGGAAGGCATACAGAGCTGCCCTCATTTCTAAGACATTTATGTGGAGGTGAATCTCCCAGTGGGACCAAAGACCCTAGGTCTGATAAGGACCTAGATGGGCTCCCCAACCCAGATCTGAAGCATCTGTAATGAGGATTTGGTAAAGGGTGGGGATAAAAATGGGACCTCCTTTAAGAGATTGGCTGGGTGAAGCATTCTTCATACTGGCAAGGAGACAAGGACCAGTTGATCTAGGTCATCTGAGCACTGATCCCACAGAACCCTGAGAGTCCACTGCCGAATTCTCACATGTAATCTGGCCAGAGGAATCGTAACAATGGCCACGACCATGAGTCCCAGAAGCCTGAGGAATGACTTTGCAGGGACATGCGGACTCTGAACCACCTCCTGGGCCTCAGCAATAAAGCGGTTCATCTTGTCTTGAGGGAGGAAGACCTTGCCCTGGGTAGATTCCAGGATTGCCCCTATGAACTGCAACCCCTGGGAAGGGGTCAGCACCAACTTGGGCCTATTGTCAGTGATGCCCAAGGACTGGAATAACTGCAGGGTGCATTCTAAGGTCAACAATAGCAGCTCCCTGGACTGGGCCTTCAGTAATCAGTCATCCAGATATGGAAACACATAGAGGCCCTCGCACCAAAGGGCTGCTGCTACAGCTGCTAAGCACTTAGTAAACATTAGTGGCGCACAGTATAAGCCTAAGGGCAGTACTTGAACTGGAAATGTTCCCCAGAACAGAGACCACAGATTCCACCCGTGATGGGGGCAAACCAAGATATGCAGGTAGGCGTCCTGCATACTGAGACAGCACAGCCAGTCACCCTGCTTGAGCAGAGGCAGAAGGCCATGCAAAGCGACCATCTGAAACTTTTTGTACTGGATTAAAAGGTTCAGCTTTTTGAGGTCTAGAATCAGCCTCAAGTCCCCTGTCCTTTTGGGAACCAGGAAAAACCTGGAATGGTAGAACCTCTTGTTCCTTTGCTGCCAGAACACTGGTTCTATGGCCTGTTTGTTCATTTTCATTTATTCATTACAAATCGGGTTTACAACCTTTGAGTCAGAGACGCATTTACAAAGACACCTCATCACGGGGAAGGGGCAGACATCAAGACAGTTATTACAGTGCAGATTAAAACAGAGGATAACATTACAGGTGCAGTAAAAGGAACATTTAACATAGATACACTAAGGTTACATAATGTAGTAGTTTGTATGTTACTTAGGTTGCATAGTGTTACAAAACTGTGAGTTACACTCATGGATATAGTAGGTCCTCAGAGAAGACAGCGGGTTACATCCCTGTTTGGACCTAGTAGGGAAGGAGTGGGTCTGGGGAGGGAGAGGCTGTCCAGTGGACGTTGTCGAGCCAGGGGCAAGGTGGGCGGGTACTACAGGTTACAACAGGGGGTTAGTTGCACCTACAACAGCGGGTATTAAAGATATGATTCCGAAGGGCTGTTTTGAAGAAGCCAATTTTTGGCAAGTTGGAGATGCAGCTAGGGAGGGAGTTGAACCAGGTGGGGCTCGGTAGAGGAAGGATCTCTGGGCAAGAGAGGTCTTGGTTCTGGGCACCTTGAAAGTGGCCTTAACAGAGCTATGGGTGGTCACAGATGATGATGACTGCTGTAGGGAGCTGGAGACCCCCTGGGGAGGGAGAATCCTAGCAGTGATTTCTTAGCGAGAAGGCAGATTTGATAGAGCAGTCACTCCTCAAAGTTGAGCAGATTGGTGGTAGTATAGAGAAGGCAGCTGTGATTTTCGCTGGGGGCACCGGTCAGGAGCCTACAGGCCTTATTGGTGGAGAGCTGGATTTTGGAGAGGGCAGTGTTGTCAGCTGCGGCATAGATGGGCAAGCCATAGTTCATGAGGGACAAGATGGAGGAGGTGATGGCCAGCCTGACGGCAACCTGAGGAAGGCAGTCCCTGTGCCAGTGTAGCATGCCAATCCGAGAGTTAATGGCAGCTGACAGGGCATTAATGTGGGTGTGGAAGGAGAGGGCAGTATTGAACGTGATGCCTAGGTACTTGTATGTGGTCACTTGTTCTAGCGGGTGCAGAGTGCTGGGGATAATCAAGAGGGGGGTATTTTTAGCTTTATTTTGGTGGTGGGAGAAGAACATTGATTTGGTTTTCTTTAGGTTAATGACCAGTCTGCGGTCACCGAACCACCTTTCGGCTTGGTTGTAAGCTTGCCAGAGGGATAATTGGAAGGAAGTGGGATTGGGATGTGAGGCAATGAGGACTGCATCATTGGTGTAGAGGAGCATTTTAACGGTACAAGAGCTGGGGAGGGTGTTGAGGTACAGACTAAAAAGTATTGGACCCAGGATGGAGCCCTGAGGGACCCTGGAGCGAACGGGAAGAGTGCTGGAGAGAGAGACACTGTTCTTGACACGTTGGTATCTAGTAGAGAGGTAGCTAGAGAACCAGGAAATGGGACCATCAGAGAAACCAAGTTGGTGGAGAGAGTCGAGTAGAAGGGGATGACAGGCAGTGTCAAAGGCCTTGGAGAGGTCAATGAACACTGCTCCTGCAAGGCTGCCAGAGTCAAGAGCAGCATGTAGGTGTTGGGAGAATTCTAGGACAGCCATGGTTGTACTGTGTCCTGGGCAGAAACTGTGCTGCTCTGGGTACATAATGTCGTACTTGTTTTTTTTCAAGGGCTTTAGAGAGTGGGGGGAGGATGGAGATCGGCCGGTAATTGTTGGGGGTGGACTGGTTCCCACTCTTATGTATGGGTGTGATTTCAGCAGTTTTCCAAGCACTTGGGAACTGACCCAGGCATAGAGACGGGTTTAGAAGGTCAATCAGGGGGACTAGGACTTTGTCCAAGACCATACGGAGGATCCTGGAGTCAAGGGGGTCACTGCTGGGGTTACTGCTCCAAGGCTTTTAGCAGGTGTGGCCTGGCTTCTTGGGGGATAGGGTATGCAGGTAGAATGGTGGGTGATGCAGGACCAGAGGGAAAGAGGTGGGGATTGGGTCAAAGAAGCTGCTGGGGAGGACCGAGCTTAGGTGACAGAAGGCAGTGTTAAGGCAATCGGCTATAAGGAGTGGATCTGTGGTGGGTGTGCCATTGATGGAGAGCTGAGATGGTGGGGGAGGGGCAGGACTTCCCATTTAGCTCTTTCATATTATCCCAGAAGGTCCGGGCTGAACCCCAAGTGGAAACGAGGGTGGTCTGGTAGTGCTCAGCCTTGGCCCGCCTAATGGCCCAAGTGCACTTATTGCGTTCTTCGTTGTAAGCTTGTCTATGAGATGCCTTTCCAGATTCTACAGCAATGTGCCAGAGATTATTTCTGTTTTGTGCAGCTAGGTAAGGCTCTTCTCCTCCTTGAACACCTCTGCGTGATCTGGAGGGTAAAATGTGGGGACTGGAGGAACATCTGGAGGCTGCTCTAGAAGCTTTAGAGCATGGCCCTGTTCGATGATCTGCAGGATTCAACATCTGTTGTGATGGTTCTCTATTGGGACAGATGGAGGGAGAACTGACCTCTGACCACTACCTCCTGGCTTGGAACAAGGGGAGGGGGTCCATCAAGAAGTCAGGTGGAGGCTAATCCGGCGGCCAGAGCCACACCTCCTCCTCTGGTATGCTTGGCAGAGGGACCAGAGGTGGAGGAGGGGGCAGGCAAGGTGAAGCTGGCTCTTTATTTACCCTGAAGCTTGGCTCAAGGACCAGACTTATGAGAGGCCTTACGAAAGGAGGACCTCGGTCTACTCCTGGGCTGGGTATGGTACGGGGAGTAGACAGATTGAATAGCACTGCCTGAGGCCTGCAGTTCATTAATAATATCCTGCATGTTGGGTCCAAAAAGCTTGTG
This sequence comes from Neoceratodus forsteri, assembly GCA_016271365.2. Lineage (NCBI taxonomy): Eukaryota > Metazoa > Chordata > Ceratodontiformes > Ceratodontidae > Neoceratodus > Neoceratodus forsteri. The sequence goes on from CM057456.1 coordinate 348,199,800, forward strand.
ACCACAAAAGGGGCATTCAACACCTTTTGCTGGACATCATTCACAAAGCTAGAGACCCTAAACCAGGAGTGCCTTCTGAGGCAAATATCAGAGGCACGTGCCCTGGCAGTAATATCAGCTATATCACAGATGGCTCTGAAGATATGCTTCCTGACATCTTCCAAGGCCCAGAGCACCTTAAGAAGCTCCTGTTTCTGGGAACCCCCAAGGAGGGCCTGCACAGCAGCCTTGCCCCTCCTCCAAAGGGTATTTTGGTACATAATTAGATGAGCCAAGTAACAGGCAATCTGAAGGCCAAGGGTGGCAGGGGCCAAAGTCCTCTTGCTCCAAAGGTCCAATCTCCTGCACTCCTGGCCAGGGGGCAGAGAACTAAGGTGCTTAGGGGCCTTAGTGCTGTCATGAACAGCCTTAATAACCACTGAGTCAGTTTCAGGCTGGCCTGCATAAAAGGGCAATCCCTGAGGTGCCTGATAGAGCTTGTCGGCCTTTCTGGGCATAGCTGGTACCATGTTGGGCCTGTGGCAGGCTGCTGTGGCAGCATCATTCAAGGCTGGCAGCAGAGAAGGAATAACCTTGGGTGGAGTCTCTGGGATTTCCAGAAAATCCACCAAATTCCTCTTAGCTTCATCTTCTTCCTCAGTTTGAAATCCTATGGTGGAGGAGAACTGCTTCATAATGTTGAAAAAGGAGGGGGTCCTCCGGGGGGACACCTGGGAGTGTGCTAGACAGACTCTGCCTTCCTGGAGGAGATAGTGGACCTATCAGAGAACTCCACGTCACTGTCTTCCTCTTCATCCTCTTCCACAAGAAGGATGAGATCAGAATGGTATTTCTCTTCGATGTCAGCCTACTCTGAAGCAGGGACCAATGAATGGAGTATCAACATCTCTCTGTAGGGCATGAGGTGAGCATGTCAAACTGGCGTTGACACCAAAGTGGCACCCAACAACACAAGTGATGATGGCCTGGGCCATGCAACTAGCTGTTGAATGAGAGATGAGGTAATAAAGGTAAGTATAGTATTAAGGTTGACAGCAGGAAGAGGAATTGTCATCGACACAGGTGTCAATAGAGGGGTGCGTAGCCCTGGTCTGATGATGAACCACTAACTGTAGTAGGTGTAGGATGAGCTCAGCACCTGCAGACCTTGAGGCTCAAAAGGTCTCAACAGCAGGGTGGGGGTCAATGGCCCTTTTACAGCTCTGTGACAACTGGGAAACAAATCTACCACGGGGGCCTGACTGGAGCAGAGGCCCGCATGGGGTAAGGTGCTGATGCTGAAGCAGTCAACAGGGCAATCCCTGGAGAAAAAGAACCCAGCAGGGACCAGGATCACTGATGGGAGGAGCAGTACTTAGGCCACTCCTTGTCCCATCAAGAGTGTTTCTCCAAGGATTTGTCCCAGGCCCTGCTGGCCTGAGAGCACAAAGAAGACACCAGCGACTGGTTGGGGGGGGGGGCTCCGGAGGACCCCTACTCTCCACATGCTACATGCTGCTCCATGAGGAACTTCTGCAGGGCCTTCTTGTGTTGACACTGGGTGGTGGGGTTAAACTTCAGGCAGGACTCATGGGCGAGGACGTTGTGACTGTGCCCAAGACAGCAGACACAGAATTCGGGTTCAAAGGTTGAGGAGATTTTCTTTCCGCAACGGTAATAACGGAAAAGAACTGATGAAGGAGTAGTTCTCTGCATACTAAGGACAGCAGAATTACTTCAAACTAAAGTGATTCAAAGGTAAGTAAAACAAAACAGGTAAGTAAAATTTGGCAGTTTAACTGAGTGATGAAGCTTCCATGCATGACTGGCAGATGGCTGGAAAGAACAGAGAAGGGAGCGGGGCCAACAGCGCTTATACAGGGTGTGTGACATCAGCATGAGTGGCCCTACTAGACTGCTGTAGTAAAAGCTTCCATGGGATCCTGACGCCTGACAGATGAGCTCCATAGGGGTGACCTGATGACAAGAGATATCCCCACAGAACATATAGAAATACTTATGCTGTGAGGAAAATTATGCGAATTGTACTGTTGATGTAAAAAAAAACAACAACTATATTCTGACATTTGGATTGGGATTAGGATGCAGTGCTGTATCTTTTGTGCTGTGCACACTGTTACAGACTGTACGTACATCCAGTAAAACAAATGCCCTTTCTTCATAGCACGTGTAATGCTGCATTATGTGCATTAGCACAATATTCTTCAATGGCTATTACAGGTGTATATGAGGGCTGCAGTTCTTGTAAACGAGGTTGATTAGAGGATTGTTCTTGTTTGTTTAATTTTTAATCAGAAAGTGGACCATACCTCTCTACTATCCCTGATTCGGAGGGAAGTCCCTCATTTTATCCCTCAGAATTGTTCTGTCCCTCATGGGAAGGTGCTGCCCACAAAGAGAACACACTGAACATTAAGATTTTGAAGCAGTTATTCATATTCCAATATTTTAAAATCAAATATATCTTTTGTGCATGCAAAGGCAGTGGTTTCCACGGTGTTAGAACAGAAACCACCATAAATGTTGATAAAAGGAAGTATGAAATTTCATGCACCTATGGTAAAAATTAAAAACAACTTAGCAGCACTGAGAGTCAGCAATAGACTGTAATAATTGAAGCAGTTTTAAACTCTGCACACAAAGGCACTGCTATTACTTTTCTTACTGTTCAAAAATGCTTGGTTTTGATAGTGCTTGTACTACTGTATATAACTATATATAACCCACTCAGAAAAGTAATATTGTGTGATTCGCATGCTTGCTAATGTAATGCAAAGCAAAACTCTGCAGAATATAGAAAGGCAGTTGACTTGCTGTTCCCTCAGTGTTCAGACCTTGTCTGTGTATGTTTGATGTGACAGTGAGAGCATATCACAGTGTGAGGACTAGGGTCCCACATTTGGAAAGTCCCACAGTTCAGTGACAAAAGAGATAAAGGGGGTTGAAAGGATGGAGTGCAGTATGAGCATCCCTTTTCTGTAGGAATACATTATGCTAATTCTGCTGTTCACTTGTGTCCTGTAGTTAGGCAGCCAGCAGCCTGCATTTGGCAGATCTATATATTTCAGGTGTCCGTATTTAGCCATTATTTAGTTTGTATTTGCATACAGACCCAGCCAATACCTCGTGTTAAGGGAGTGATGCTGGGTCACTTACAGCAGTTGAATTTACTGTCATTTGTGAAAGCTGGATTCGTTTTTTGTCCATTTTACTGATAGTGCCCAGGCTCAGGGAGGAGAGAGAAAAAAGTGTGGATATGTCTTTTATAATTAACTATACCGTACAAAGATTGCTGTATGTAAACCCCAGCAATCTGTTGCCTTTTAGCAGGCTGTCAAGCTGCTTCACCGCCTGCTAAAAGCCAGCAGAAGCCACCATTGTGACTGTTTTCCAAAATGTTCTGTGTGTGACACACTGTTGTAGCTATTCTATACAATCATTGCTGTGACGTGCATCTCCACATTCTTCCATCTTTTAGCATGCTGTGCACCACTTCACAGCCTGAACAGACACCAACATGCATTGTTGCCATGCCATACCTTTCTACTTCCATTTAGCAGGTTGTGGAACTCCTTCCCAGCTTGCTAGAAGCCAGAAGAAGGTACCATTTTGGTTTTGCTTTAATTTTTTCAATGTTTCTGGTACAGCAAAAAGTGTAGGTGTGATTGTTATCATTACTTTTTTTTTTAAATTGAAGAAATTTCATTGAACTTGACTAGATGAAGTAAACAGTGAGTACAGTCCGATGATCAAATGCATATAGTATATAGACTAGTATTACATAGAACATAAAGCAATCTCTGAGGGAGAAAACCGAAAACCAGAAAATGGAAGGCGGGCAGGATCACCGAAGAATGAAGCCCTCCCCGGAGGACCTCACTTCACACGCCCGCTGTGGGACCCCGACTAGTCACAGTTCGGGGCCACGAGGTGGCCACGGCCCCGCTCTCTGCTGGGGCTAAGCTGGGTGACCGAGGGTCCCGGCAGCTATAGGCGGCGGTGGAGGTCTCCGGGGGCCGTGACCAGGGCAGAAATAGTCGGTGGCCCGGCCAAGATAAAGGAGAATTAAAAAAAAAATTTAAAAAAATAACGCAATCTCTGAGCAGGTTGCCTATGAGGTAATAACGGTTGTGATACAATAAACCAGAACTATGTATCATTCTAATCAAGGTATAAAACAATATTCCCACCCCCCATGCCTGGAAAAAAAACCCTCCCCTCTCCCCTTTTCTCCGAAGGCTGAGTTGTTCCTGAAGATAGTGTGAACAGTGACGTGTCCCAGATGGCATGCAACACATATGAAACCTCGTGTTCCCGAAATTGAGGAAACAAAAGAGGGATATCAAGCTAAGAAGCATTTTCAAATGTGACCCGTCCGATTTTGCTGGGCTGCGGATATTATAAGCCTGGGTTGCCGACCATCACCCATCATTGAAAGTCAGCAGGATGTAAAGGGGTTGCCATACTCTAGAGTATTTTTTCTTGGAGTCCAACATATTTGCAATAGTGCTCTCAGCCTGCAGGACAAAGAGTATTTCCCGATACCATTCCACATAATAGTAATAATAATAATAATAGGGGGTAGACTGAGCACACCAGTGCCTAAGAATAACTTTTTTGGCACAAGCTGAGATTAAGGCAATATGAGGTTTTTGGTTGCCTACCAGAGCCCTGGCAAAACCTCCCAGGATACAAATCTCTGGTGTAAATGCTTGATCAAGTCCTAACAGGGGGTTCAGGTGCTGCTTAATATTTTCCCAAAAGGGTACAACTTTTTCACAGGTCCAAAAAATGTGATATAGTGTACCCTGTTCCCTCTGGTACCTGGTACGTAGGTCCGATGTTAGTTTACCCATCCTGTAAAGTTTAGTCGGAGTGTAAAACATGTTATGTAAGATTTTAAACTGCATGAAACGATACCTGTCCCATTTACTGTGTTTATACATAGCTTTCCATATACCCAACCAGTAATGATGATCTCCCTGAGGGGGAAGAGCCTGCTTCCAGGAATAAAAACATTGTTCTTTTTCAGCAATAAGCGCTCACATCTGCGCATAGTAGAACGCTACTGCATGAGATGTAAGGGTGACCAGGACCTAGGAAAGCAATTTATCTCCATACCTTCTGGACCATAGCACGTTACCAAAATGGTGAAGCAACATGTGCCTAAGTTGGAAATACTTGAAGCACATACTCGAGGGATAGTCAAATTTCTGTTGGACCTTAGAGAAAGAAGGGAGTTTGCCAGAGTTCATCAAATGTTCAACAGACAATGAGTCTAGAAAGGGCCAGGTAATCTGGGTCAACACCTTCCCAGCTACTTGTAGGCTGGGATTACCCAATATGGGTTGAGAAATGTCTAGATGGGGATTCAAGTTTAACAAGAGACATAGTTGTTTATGGGCATTGAGAGAATGGCCTATGGGAGTGTCTTTTAAAGATACAGGGATCATTTTGGAGTGAACATATAGTAACGCACAGGTGTTCAGGCTTATTTGGGAACACAGTGAGCACTCAATATCTAGCCAATGGGGAACATAAATGGGGTCTGACAATCCAAAAATTGGACAACACCAGGAGAGGTAACGGGAACAATTGATGGCCAAATAATAGAGACAGACATTAGGGACCTTTAAACCACCCGCCTCTCTCGTTCCCATAAGTTTAACCAGAGCTCTTCGAGGAGGTTTCCCTTGCCACAGGAACTTGGAGAAAAGTCTATTAATTTTGAGAAACCAAGTCTTGGGCAGAGCTGGGGTAAGCATTATGAGAAGATATAGGAGTCGTGGGAGAACATTCATTTTAAGGATGTTCAGGCAGCCTTACAAAGACAAGGGCAATAAGGACCAGTGGTCTAGGTCAGTTTGGATTTGGTTAAGCACATGATCAAGGTTATATTGTTTCATTTTGTGGGGATTGGTACTGAGATAAATTCCAAGGTATTTAAGTTTCTCTCTAACCCAGAGAAGTCCCAGGTGCTCCACACTGGCCCGCATAGTACTTAAATTTAAAGGCATGACCTCTGTTTTAGAGCGGTTAAGCTTATAATTAGAAATCATTCCAAACTGAGTTATGATGCCCAATACAGCTGGTAGTGAGACAGAAGGGGATGGGACATGGAGGAGAATGTCATCTGTATAAACAGACAGTTTATAATGTGATGGGCCTATGGGAACACCATAAACTTGAGGGGACAGATTAATTTTCCTAAGCAGTGATTTGAGATATAAGTTAAACAAGAATGGGGATAATGGACAACCCTGACATGTCCCCTGTTGTAAGGGGAATGAATCAGACAAGACCTCATTGCAGAGAACACGTGCAGAGGGACAAGTGTAAGGCACCTTGATCCAGCGGATAAACTCTTGAGGGAAACCATATCTAGGGAGCAGGTGGAACAAATAATCCCAGGAGACTCTATCAAAAGCCTTTTCCACATCCAGGGAGGCCAGAACCAATGGTGTAGAGGAGTCCCTGGACACGAAGATAAGGTGCAAAAGTTTTCTGAGGTGGTCAGCGGACAGCCTACCTGATACGAATCCCACCTGCTCCCTAATGAGGAGACCATCCTAAACCAAATTTAACCTGGTGGCCTGGATTGTGGCCAATATTTTTAAATCCACATTTATTAGGGATATACATCTGTAGTTGGATACCAGTAAGTGATTCCAGCCTGGTTTGGGCAGGATTACTATAATAGCTGCCGTGAGTGAAATAACGGAGAGACCGAATAGGTAATTGAATAAGTTCAGAAGGTATGCTGCCAAAAGTGCTTTAAATTTCTTATAAAAGTTGGGTGAGAAGCCATCCGGACCGGGGGATTTATCGGGAGCTAAGGAATCTACAGCAATATAAACTTCTAATAATGTCACAGAAGCTTCTAACAATTTGGCTTGGGCAACTTCCAGTGAGGGCAGACCCAGATCCTGAAAAAAGGTATTAAGAAGAGATAGGTTAAAGGGGTCTGAGGGGGCAGCATATAGAGAGCGGTAAAAGGCCTGAAATTGTAAAACTATATCTCTGGGTGAGGTGAGGAGATGACCAGAGTCTGACCTGAGAGATGGGGCGATTCTGTCTGCTTGTTGAGTGCGCAAGCGCAGAGCAAAAAGTTTTCCGGCTTTCTCACCTTGATCAAAATACTTGGTTTTGGTCCTCAAAATGAGATGCTCAGCTCTGTCTCCAAGTAACATGCCCATAGGGCCTCAAGGTGCTCCCATTCTGACAGCTGTGAGACATCAGAGAGTTCCCGATCTGCTGCTCTAATCTGAGACAGAAGGGAGGATGAAGCCTTGGATAGTTCTCTCTTTCGTCTAGTAGCCAACTGGATAATTTGTCCACGAAGGGCGCATTTAAATGAGTGAGTTAAGGGCAAAAAAAAATCAGACATAAAGTGCTGCAGTCATGCAACCACTTCAGGGAGTCGCAATAACTGATTATTAAATCTCCATATTTTGTCTCATACCAGAGAAGGAGCAAGATTAACCAGTAGTATAGCTGGATGATCGTCGGACACCACTTTAGCCCCATAATGGCTCAAAATAACACCTGGCAAGGCTTTGATACTCAGTAGAAAAAAATCAATATGGGAGAAGGAGTTATGTGGAATGGAATGAAATGAGTATTCTTTCGTGGCCGGGTGGAAGGTCCTCCAGGGATCTGCTAATCCTAAGGCATCTATAAGATCTTGTAGGGCGAGCTGGCTTGGAGTGAAGGCCTGACTGCATCTTGTGGTCCTGTCCAGATTATTATCCAGAACCAGGTTCTAGTCTCCAGCCAGAATCATGGGAAGAGAGGCCCATGGGGACAGTATGGTGATAAGCTGGGAAAAAAGGAGGGGTCTTCTATATTAGGCCCATATATGGATCCCAAAATTATTTCCAGGTGACCTAATAGGGCTCTTACGAAGATGTATCTACCATGAGGATCAGTTACTTCCTGGAGGAGATGGAATGGGATAGATCTGGACACCAGAATAGCCACGTCTTTCTTACGAGAGTCTGTCCCGGAATCCAGCGCCTGTCCAACCCAGGAGTGTCTTAACAACGGAACCTGGGCTGGGGGGAGGTGGGTTTCCTGGAGAAAGGCTACATCCTCTTGCAATTTATGAAGGTGTAGTAATATTTTAATACATTTTGTTGGAGACTGGGCCCCCTTTATGTTCCACGAGCAATATTTAAAGTTATGTGCCATGGTGTATTGCTAGGGATAAGCAGAGATGGGAAGATAAACAGGCAACGTTACCAGGACACGATATCTCAGATATGCTGACTGCCAGCCTCTGGAGAAAAACTCCAATCTCCCTCTTCCCAACCTTTGCCAGTAATCCCACAGCATTTTCTACTTGAATGAGTGATATGCAGTGAACCAGATTGCTCCGGTAAAATCAAGAACCCACCCAACCCACCCCCAACACCCCAAATTCCCAACCCCCACCTATGAATATACAAGAATAAAAAGAAATATGAACCAAGTCTCTTCTCCCCACCAATCCACGGAGGCGCTCACATATAGCCCCAGCCCGAGAAAGTATTCTGTGTCCCAAAGTCCCACCTCCTCTCACCCTCATAAAGCCAACAGAAGTTATCTGTGAAATTAAGACCATATACCCAAAAGATTAATCCCCTTGCTATGCTGCAAGCAATCCACTCCAGTAACACCCCTGAATCTTTGCAGCTAAAAAAAAAAATGAAACCTGCTGACCCGGTGGTGTAGAGGGTTGAGGCACTGGTGCCTTACCTCAAACCACACCGGTGACCTGGGTTCGGGAACGGACTCGGATCGCCGGGGGTCAGCAAGGGAGTATAGGTTTGAGCATCCGATAGACTGCTCTCCTATCCTGGGGGTGGGTTTGGGGATGGCCTCACTCGGTAGCAGCCCCCAGTGGAGACTGGAGGTACTACACGAGCAGCGTGTCAGGGGAAAAACCAGGAAACTGCTCAGAGGACTAGCTGGATGACAGCTGCCGGTCCCAGGCACCTCCGAAGACTCCCTGGAAGCCACAAAATGCCTCAGCAGCACCCGGGACCAGGAAAAATAGTGTGCTGGTCTCCTCCCACCGGTGAATTCCCCCTCGGAAGAGGGGGACCCACCCAGTGAAGGGTTGCACCGGGCTACCCCGTAGAAGACTGCAGATATGAGGTAGGTGGCTGAGGGGGAGGTAGTAGGTGGAATGTCTGTGGACCATGGCAGCCCCAAGGAGAGGCAGCTTCAGAGCACATAGGGGGCATAAATAAGATAACACAAAAAAATTAAACCCATTACGAAGAGATTCTCAAGATTCCCATACTGACATGCAAAGGGTTCCCCACCCCACAACTGGTTCGTAACTACGATCTCTAAGTAACTCCCACTCACCAGTTTAGTGCTTTCCCAGTTCAATCAGACTTTGCCGTTTGAGACACGTACCCCTATGTAGCTGCATTTGCCCCTGACATTTGACTATACACAGTTGTCACCAATGAAATCCCCAATAATGTTTAAATTAGTATTTACCTGATTCAGACAGACGTTGGATCGGGTCTCGACAATGTCCGCCATGGCAGAGAAATATAAGTGAAAGGCTGTGGATCTCGAGTACAAAACAGAGATCCTTAACCAATTAAAAAATGGAGAGTCGACATCTAAACTTGCAGCTGAATATGGTCTGCCGAAGTCAACAGTATTGAGCTTCAGGAAACAAGTGGAGAAACTCTAGGACTTTGCAGTTCACTGCTCAGAGAAAAATGGCTTGCATTGCAGAAAAATGCATCTCGGTGCAAACTTAGAGGTCGACTCAGCCATGCGGCTGTGGTTTGAGAGCCAGTGAGAGGTCAGAATTCCTCTGTCCACAGCTATTCTACTGGAAAAAGTCAAGTCCTTTGCTACAGCACTTTATGGTGAGGACAATCATTTCAAGTCAAGTCCTGGGTGGTTATGGAGGTTCCAAAAAAGAAATGGAATACGGCAATTGAAGATTTCTGGTAAGCAGAGATCTTCAGACTCTGCAGCAGTATCAGCTTTTATGCCGTTGTTGTTAAGGGCAAGAGAAATGGGGGGTTATGACAGCGATATTCCGTACAATGCCGATGAAATGGGCTTATTTTACAAATGCCCTGCCAGATCGCACACTAGCTGCCTGTTCTGAAACCGATGCATCAAAAGGGTACAAGATCTTTAAGGACAGAGTAACCATCCTTGTCTGTACTAATGGAACCGGTGAGCACAAACTGAAACCCCTGTGCATCGGAAAATTTGCCAACCCTCAATGTTTTCATCATGTTAACAGGGAAGCATTGCCACTGCTGTACTCCCATTCAAGCAATGCTTGGATGACAAGGGACATTTTTCGGAGATGATTCATGATGGATTTTGTGCCTGCAGTGCACCATTACCTCCGGAGCAAAGGCAAAGTTCCAAAGGCACTGCTTTTGCTAGATCAGTGCCCGGCCCACCTGATGCAGAGGAGCTGCGCTCCCAAGATGGGGAAATTAAAGTCCTGCACCTCCCAGCCAACAAAACTGCCAAATGTAGCCTATGGACCAAGGTGTCATTGCAAGTTTAAAAACAAATGTACAGAAAACAGCTCCTAAGGGAGACCATCTCCAGAGACACAGGTTCAGGGCTTGTCAGTTTCCTCAAGCAGCACAATTTAAAAGACATGCTGTATGTGACTGCTCAGTCATGGGATGAGATTGCTGCGCAAAAAATCCACAACTGCTGGAAGGATGCTCCGGGTCCACTTTTTGAAGGACAACCAAATCAAGACCCTGAAATGAGTCTGTCTGAGGAGGCAGACTTGGACACTGAAACAGAACAGCTAATTTCAGATTTACATCTTGATACAGACACACAGCTGATTAACGAATGGCTTCATGTGGATGACAGCAGCCCAATTGCTGCTCCACTTACTGAAGAGGACATTGTAGCCAAAATAATAAATGAAATTTGCACTGTGGAGGTTACTGATTGTGACCCTGATGACCCCAATGCTGTATCTGACCAACAGGACTTGCCTGAAATTACCGCAGAAAACAGACTTGCTGCACTTGAGACTGGGCTGAAATTTCTGGAGCGGCAGCCTTAGATTACCTCGTTACAGTTGCTGAACTTAAAAAAAAATTATCTCTGTAGCACGGGCAGAGCAAACAAAAGGTCAGCTTATCCAGACAGCTTTGGACAGTCTCTTCAGTAAACAGACTGAACTGTTCAGTAAATAAACTGAATTCATGCTGCTAATCCGGTTTTAATGCTGCACTATTTTATATTGTTGTCTAATGGTTTTAATGCTGCACTAGTGTAAACCGTAGGTGGCGCTATCCCAAGGGCTACTACCCCTGCCTGCCTGGCTAGTATCAGGTTAAGGGGCCTGAGTTCTGAAATGGGTGCCTCCACCCGAAGATCAGGGTTGGTAGTGGTCAAGCTAACCTGGGCACAGCCCTCTGGGACACTGTAACCCTCCTCTTTCCTTACTAGTGGCCGGAACAATACACAATAATCACTTTCACAATACCCCTGATACACCACACAAGTACCCACACTGTTTGCACTTACCACCAGGACTTTCCTCTGCCCAGCCCTGGGTGGACCCCCCTGTAAAACAAGGTTATACACAGCAAATAACAGCAGTACAGTACTCTTGCACAAACTGGAACCACAGTCAGGGTAAATGCTAAAAAGAGTTGGATCTGATTTATTTAAGGGCCTTGAACAAGGGAGGTCCATAATCAGGTTAATTTGCTTAAAGGCTCTATCAATCAAACAGTTATGCATGCACTTCTGGGTCCATAAACAGTCACACACTCTGGGTACCCAGATGGAGAATGGTGGTCTAGCCAGGAACGCTGCAGCTGGTTCGGGCCCTGTGATGGAAAAAAAACTCAACATGCACAACACATACTATTTGTAATCCAGAGCCGGAGGGCTCAGTTTGTCAAAAGAAAACAACAAGACAATCAGATGACACACTTTTAGATTAGGCTGTTGTTGCAGGGAGCTACCCTGATGATTACTCACGATACCCAAGACTGGACACAGGCTGGACAAAAATCGAGACAGCAGGTGGTTAATCTGGAGTGCCAGGAGAAGCAGGGCCCACACAATTCGCCGAGGCATCGTTTCTGTTCAAGCGTGGAGCAGGGAGCTGATTCCCAGGCAGGTCTCTCATCGGTGGCTTTCTCTGTGCAGTGGGGTAGTCTGGCAGGGCCAGCGTGGCATGGCCCAGGCCGAATGGAGATGAATGTGGATTCAGTCCGATTGGGCTGGATAAAGCTTCCAGCAAGCAGAACACAGTTCACACAGTGGGGAACCAAATCACGACCCACTTTCAATACACATCACATTTACATGTAAAGGATTCTATGGTACCAGCAAGCAGAACACAGTTCACACAGTAGAGAACCAAATCACGACCCACTTTCAATACACAGCCCATTTACATGTAAAGGATTCTACGTTACCAGGCAAACCGCTCTCTGGTCACAATCACAAAGTCTCTGCACAAACCTGGGATTCAAAAGCAGCTGGAAATCCTGACAGGCCGATCGCGTTCAGCAAAATCTTCGGCCTTCTTGGGGTATGAGCCTGGTAAAAAAAATCAGTGGCTTACTTCGTTCTCACAAACTTGGATTTGGTCCAAAATAATTCTCTTCTCTCCCTCTCAGGGGCAGCAGGCAGACATGCAGGCCACAACTCATGCATTTCCACAGTTCTCCCATGTGAAACTACTCAGACAGCTGCTTGAATGACTGTCTCAAGCTTTTTGTTTCTTCAGCTCCCAACTGAGATCTGACTCAACTGCCAGCAAGCCAGGGACTTTCCCCAGAATCCAAAAGGTTTGGTTGGCTGATCTGTCTGTCAGTCACAACAAAGGCTCCCCCTTCAGGTGCAAAAAAGGTGCCAAAAGCCCAAAACTACAATTCCTACAGATTTTGACAGCAGACAGCTCCTGTAGTCCGGCTCCATTTTAGGTGCCACCAGAACTGATTGGTCCAATTCGCAGTCCATGACCAAGATAGTGGAGATAAACAAAACAGTCCTTGCTGCAAAGAAGGCAGGTTAGACAAACTACATTATCATTATCACTCTAAATGATTTTCAGCAAATAGTTACATCTTTCAACAGAGCTCCCTCTCAGACTACTTATGACTGTAATCCAGGCAGCTCTTAAAGAGACAGTACACAGAGGCGATACAGGCACTCTCTGGCAATCACATTTAAACTGCTAAAATGCAGGACACCAGCCTGGCAATAAGCTTTTAGGCAAGCTCGAGGAAGACTTTTCGGGAGGGGTTACACTAGTTTATGTTTTTGTCAAAATAAAATTTATATAATAGTAATCACATTACCCTGGTGTGCACTATTACTACTGTATCTATTGGTGTCTTGTTTACTAGCATTTTTTGCATTTTTTCCTTATAGCGTATCATCGCTATAACATACAAAAATGGTGGACCTAGAGCTGTATGTTATAATCAGGGCCCCTGGTGTTCTGCGGCAGCATTTTCTGATTTCTGCGGCATGATTTATTCATTTCTCTGGCAGAATGCAGTCCTGTCATTGGCTAAATATGATGTGATGTCATCGATGACATCATATGCTGAGCATAGAGGAGGAGCTTCAGGATAAACGAGGTGGAAAAGAAAGCCCGACACTATGGAAAAACAGTATATTGATATAAAAATTCACCAAAAACAATGAATTCTGTGGCACTATATATATTCTGCGGCATGATGTAAATTCTGCGGCAAATTCCGCAACCGCAGACCCGCAGAATTCCAGGGGCCTTGGTTATAATGAGGGACTACTGTATGTGGAAACGCATAATCTAGACATTAAGATGCCAGTGGTGAGTCTGTGGTTTACAAGGGATGGAGAATCTTAGCACTGGAAGGGACACAGGCAGACATGAGCCACACACACACACATATCATGTGGGAATGGCACAAGATTCAGCCATTTTTTGTGGAGGTAGAACAAGTCTTGCACAAGGTAGCACACCACAAGGAGGTACTCACAGTGAGTTTCTACTTATTCTTGCTCTATCCAAAAGGATGGACAGATAGGCATGCAAAACATATACTTGGCATTCTGATGAAACCACGTAAAACATGTATCATAAAACTGTAGCTGATGCCACCAGTGGCAACTGTGGGGACCTGTAAAACATGTACTGTGTCACATACTGTGCCTGATGTCACAAATGGCAGCTGTGGGGGTCTGGAAGGACATCAGTCACCCAGATTTACAAACTTGAAAAAACTACATCTCCATGAATGACAGAGTTCAACAATTTAGTTTCAGATAGATTAGCTGGGTTCTGTATGTGATAACATATGACAGCAATTCTGTACAGTAGAAAAAATGTAGGCAGTCTGACTAGTGTCTGCAAATTATGAAGAATTTTGTGGGCTACAGGGTGGTGCCAGAGTTGGGAAGCCACTGCCTCGCTCCCCCCTCAGTTTACTCTCATTTCCTTCTATCATGTTGTAGTTTATGCATAATCACACTCCAGACTGTTCAGTGATATACAGTATATCCAGGTTATGTTGTAGAGTTCAGACTATAGTGTGATGAAGTGATAACATGGTACATGGATTGTAATCTGGACTTGTTGCAAAGGTACTTGAGAATTTACCGTAACAGTAGATCTTCAAGGGAATCTCTGTCATCAGGTCCCATTATACAAAAAAGGCAATTCCCTCGGATCTCAAGATGTACATACCAATAAGTTTACTAGATGCATCATAAAAGCTATTTATAAAAATAATTTTGCAAAGATTGCAGGATTGGTGAGATGAGAACTGAGTTATTAGTGAATATCAAAATGGTTTTAGGCACCGTCGTGTCACTCTTCAACTGTTTTGTTTTATCGCATCTAATATGGAAACGTAAAGATTTAAAAAGCTATACTTGTGGGCCCACCAGTGCAGCAGTTGGATTTTCGCTTGCGACGCCAATGACCCAGGTTCAGGAACAGACCCAGGTGTCGGAGGGTCGCCCGGGGAGATGGCTTGAGAACTCTACCACCATGCGCCATCTCCGGGGTGAGGGTGCATGGCCCATTATTTGCCGACCTCTGGTGGAGGCCGGAGGCAGGGCAGCATGTTGGGTCCCACTGCAAAGGAGAGCACAGATGCCGGCTCGCCTTGACATCCTGGACGTTGCACTCCCAAGGAAAAAACAGGAAAATGGCTCCCTGGCTGACTGGATGACAGTTGCCAGTCTCCCGCCACCACAAAGCCCCAGACAAGCCTGGTCCACCCCAGCAGCACCTGAATCAAGTAGGTAGTGCTGGCCAGCCCCCACCAGCGCCTTCCCCTCGTCGGAGTGGGACCCGTCCAATGAAGGGATATGTCTGATTACCTAGGAGGCTGACATATGGAGTGTTGTTTGGCATCTGGGGTGGAGTGCCGGAGAGGGTCCTTGGTGACCCAAAGGAATGGTCAGCTGGGGAACAAGGGAGGAGCAAAAAAAAAAAAAGCTAAACTTTTCTGTTGTTTCATTGATCTCAGTTTAACATTTGACAGTATTAGTTGTATGTCACTATGGAAAAAACTAGAAGGTCTGAACATTGACCCGTGCTTACTGAGAATTTTAATAAACTTACATACACACACTTGGATAACTGTTCAATACAATCATAAAGGTGCAATAACCTCCCCAATAAGTGCTGAGGAGTCAGACAAGGTTATCTATTAGCACCACCCCTATTTAATATATATATATATATATATATATATATATATAAATAGTATTATACAGAATTCAGAAAATCTGGATTTCCATTCACCATCAATAAAAGGGGAAAAAGTCTCTTGTTTAGCCTATGCAGACAATATCATTCTAATTTCTACCTCATTTTTCTGATTATAGAGAAAGGAAGATAAGTTTTCAGAATTATGTAAAGAGAACCAGCTGGTAATTAACAAAGAAAAG
The DNA here is from genome assembly GCA_016271365.2 of Neoceratodus forsteri. Lineage (NCBI taxonomy): Eukaryota > Metazoa > Chordata > Ceratodontiformes > Ceratodontidae > Neoceratodus > Neoceratodus forsteri. Next base: position 348,215,712 of record CM057456.1, read on the forward strand.
ACAAAAATGGTCATTTTCGGTAATGAGAATAAAAAAAATACATTATACATTCAAAAAGACAGAATTGAAACAGAGAAATATTATGACTATCTAGGTATTAGATCTGCCGAAAGTGGTTCATGGAATTCACAGTCAAGTCTCCAGCAGACAAAACTAAAAACAACTTTTGTGGCCTTTAAGAGTTTTCATTCTAGAATGAGAAAGGCTTCCATAACTGGGGTATTAAAAGTGGTCAATGCTAAAATAAAATCTAGCATTTTGTATGGAGCAGAGATATGGGCATTCACGGAAGTTAAATCAGTTGAAATCACTATAAACAAACTTTACAGTTATTTATTGATGTTACCACAATCAGTTCCAGGAGAAATTTTAAGGTTAGAACTTGGGCAATATCCTATACATACACAAATAAAGGAAAGGCAGACGGTATTTTTATTGTCACTATTTCAGTTACAAACAACACGATTACCTAGGACGTGTAAAGAAGAACAAATAGAATAATAGATACATTCTGGTGTATTACAAGGCAGTAATTCATCGAGAGGATCTGGGGGCACAGTAAACCTTGAGAGCGAAGCTCGAGAGGTTTTGGCACCCCAGATCCTAGGATGAATTACTGCCTTGTAACACCAGGAATGTATTTGTTATTTGTTGTAATATGGATGCAAGGAAATTGTAGTTTCTTACCTTTGCATAGTCAGGAATGGTGGGTTGAGTTCGTGGTGAGGTAATTTTGTCACAGAGAAAGCCAATGATTGCGGCAACTTGGAGAACTTTTGAGCAGTTTAACAAGGGAAAGCGAGCAGTGTTAAAGAAACTGCAAACAAAACAGTACTAATTCTTTTTTTTTTTTTTTTGGAACGAGCGACGTGAATGTGTAGTCGGCTTTTACTGTATGTGACAGTTACAGTAAAAGCCGTCTCGCGGTCAGTGAAAGCTGCTTGAGCTGTCTGGTGGCGCTTGTGCTATTGTGAGTTTGTAATAATACTATCGTTGAGATCTTCCATCGATAGTATTACGAGATCTCAACGATAGTATTATTGAGTTCCATCGATGGTATTATTGTGTTTGGGGCGATGTATTATAGGAGATTTTTTGTATGTATTTTGGGGGTATTATTTTAATTATCCATATATTACAAGTAGATTATTCTACAAGTGGCTTCACCTTCCCTTATGTCCAATTAACTAAAAAAAAATTTCCCAATGGGCCCCAGACATCTGTTGTATGATACCTATAGAAGACCCTGGGAAAACATAATATTACAAATTAAACAAAGACTTAGAGATACGGCTATGGCAGAGGATCTGTAGCAATTAAACTTACGTAAACATTATAGATGGTATAGACTATTAAAAGTCAGACATCTGTTGGAACCATACCTAAGAACTTTAACTAACCACACTCAAAGAAGGCTCTTTACCAGATTTTGGATGGAACTTTATGTTGCCAATTATATGGATTTTCACAGAAAAGACCAGGGTATATGAATTCATATTGTAAATGTAACACAAATAACGAACATGATTTGAAACATGTTTTTCTAATTTGCCCACCATAGACATGAATGGCTTGGCACGATTTTGGGGGGTCTTGATTTCTCTCCTGATCAAATGTTATTGTATTTATTTAATATAGAAATTCTAGATATTTTACAAAAAATATGTGGTTATTTAGCAACTTTGCATTTATAATGCGGTACTTTAAAACTAGGAAATGAGCTGGGGAGTTAATACTTTAGAACTGAAGGAGGAATTTGTTCTAGAAGGGCAAAACCAAATTTTTTATGACCAAGGCCACTGATTTACGATGATTAAAACACTGAAATTCCATTTTCAATACTTCAGATTCTGGAATTGCACCGGTGATTGCTATTCTAATTTCCGGATTTTACCGGGATTCTGCTATCATTCTTTTAGTATGTGTATAAATAATCAGAATAAAAGAATGCTTAATATACAGAGCATTAAACAAAGCAAATTGAAAATAGTTCAGGAAGCAATTATTAAAAAAAATACAAGTTTTGTAGAATTACTGATCTAGTATAAAATGTCAGATTCCATGAAATCTTTGTTTTTACCGGTGTTCAGGCAGCCCTAATTCCGGAATTTTACCAGGTTTTCGAGTAAAAACTGAAAAACAGTGGCCTTGTTTATGACTATTATAATTTTATATTTATACTCTAGATACTCAGGCAACTGCTTTCAGCTGTGGCAAGTAAACCATATAAACAAATGTTCAGGGATAGTAATTTTGAATGACATGTAATTTTTCAATTTTTTTTTTCTTTACTATTTTTTTTGGTGCGCGCCACACTGCCAGCCATCTGCCCGGTCACGGACCCTCAGCTGTGGCTTTCCCACATTAGCCACACTCCTGGACCCCCGGCTTGCCCCCCAGGGTGGGGTTGTGGCACCCGGCCCAAAAGTGCCACGAACAACGGGATAGGGCGGGAGTCAGCCTGGGGAGCCGATTGCAGCTGGGGGTAGGCATCATTGAGGCAGCGGGCAGGCTTCATTTTTTTCCCCCCTGTAAGCAGGGGCCAGGAACATGCAATGACACCAGTGTCCATCCCACCCCCTCGAGTCCTTGTAGGCGCCGTTCGCTTGTGGTGCCTTTGGCCTCCGCTAGAAGTCCCCCATGCACCGGGAGCACACCACACCTCCCCCCCGGAGAAGGAGAACAGTCCGTAGGACGCTTTATCTTTCTGCCCCCGGCCAGCCCTCTGACAATCCAGGTCTGTTCCCGAGCCCGGGTCGCTGGCATCGCAGGCGAATGACATGTCATTTATTAAGTCCTGGCTTCAATTTCATGAGCTAATGGAATGTTAAATTGCGGTTTGTTAGAAAGTTGAAATTATGTTTAAACTAAAGTGCAAATGATCGTTTTTAATGTACTTGCTTTTAATGTGTCCATTTCATGTTTTGTAAAGATTTACAATCAATCAATAAAACCTTTTTGTACTTTGTATTGTCATCAGGTCACACCTATGGAACTTAGCCGTCTGGCATTAGGATACCAAGGAAGCTTTTCTGCAGCAGTCTACTAGGGGCCGCCCACACTGATGTCAAGCTCCAACAACACTAACCCTATAAAAGCGCTGGTGGCCCCACTCCCTCCTCAGTTGTTTCCCTAGCCAGAGGCCATGAGAGAAAGGAGTCCCACTAGGAATCAAGGATGGAGAAAAAGTGCACAGCAAGCAGAGAGGCTAGACTAACAGGACAGCCCAAGCTGGAGAAAGAGAGAGACAGAGAGAAAGAGGGATGGGGGAGGGACAACATGACCCAATGACAGATTCCCTTGAAGATCTACTGTTATGGTAAGTTCTTACCTAACTGTTCTATCTTCTTTGGGGATATCTCTGTCATCAGGTCACACCCATGGAATGAATCCCAAGCTGTTCTGTGAGCAAGGACAGTCTGGGTGGCAGGAGGCCAGAAGCCTAAGAAAGAAGGCTCTGAAGCACAGCAAGGCCAAAGCTTGCTCTTCTGCGGGATGCAATGTCCAGACTGTAGTGCTTGGTGAAAGTGTGGACAGTGCTTCAAGTGGCAGCAGCAAAAATCTTGGCTATAGATAGGCCTCCGAAACAGGCAACTGACATGGCCATGCCCCTTGTGGAATGGTCCTCAACTACCCCAGGAAGTTCCTTACTGTACTTCCTGTAACAAAAATACAGTTGACCAACCATTTGAACAAGCACGGTTTCAAAACTGAAGTGCTCTCTCTACCAGGGGTGAAAGAAACAAAATAACTGTTTGGACTTCTTGCAGTACTTAGTACAGTGTGTATAGTAATGCAAAATTCTATCTACATCCAAGTTATGAAACAATGCTTCCCCTGGATTGGCATGTTCCAGATAATAAACAGGCAAGTGGATAGGTTGGTTTAGGGTAAACTCAGACACCACCTTAGGAAGAAACTTACGGTTAGTATGCTTTGTAGAAAATCAAATAAGGCTGGTCAGACGAGAGCCTGTAGCTCTGAAATTCTTCAAACAGAAGTCATGGCAAATAAAAATAACACTTTCCATGACAGAAAACATAGCTCACATGACAAGACTGGCTCAAAAGGAGGCAGGGTCAGCTTCTCTAAAACAAAATTGAGGTCCCAAGCCAGAACTGGGTTACAGATGGGAGGCTTCAAGTGGAGAATGCCTCTCAGAAAAGTATGGGCCACATCAAGCTGTGCCACCATATGGCCACTGAAGGGCACATGAAAGGCAGACACAGTATAAAAGTCAGGTGCACCTTAAGGGAGGAGTATTTGAAACCGGCATAAGACAAGGTCAGGAGATACAGTCTACTCCATTTATATCGCCCGCGGTTAAAACGGGCATTGGGCAAAATTGCAAAACCATTTGCCAAGTCTCATAGAGTCCAATGGTACAACAAGTGGTTACATCGATCGTTATGCACCTTCTATAGCAGGCAGATGCTGCTGTTTGTTGAAACTTTTCACACCCGATTATCGCTTTCCTAATTGCTAATTGCTAAGCTAATTGCAAAGCTCACTCAAAGCGGTTCATTGTTCCATTATACAAGAGATGCTACAGCGATCAGTTTGTATCTGGACTGCTATAACCATGGCTGGAAAATGAAAGACGATGTCCCTAAGCCAAAAAATAAAGATTTTTAAAAAGATCGACGAGCTGCCCAAGATGAGCCAGCGAGACTTGGCTCAACACCTTATTCTACCAAAATCAACTGTGGCTGATCTATCTTGGCAAAGAGATCAGCTGTTTACAGAATGGAATGCGAATCAGAATCCTGATCGAAAAAGGAAGCGGGAGGGCAAGGATGTGGAAGCAGCCCTATTACGCTGGTTTCAAAATGCTCGTGGTCAGGATGCACTGATCAGCGGTCCATTGCTAGCACAAAAAGCCAAGCAGCTAGCAACAGCCCTTGGTCGAGAGGACTTCAATCCTTCAGAAGGCTGGCTCCAAAGTTGGAAAGCCAGGAATAATATCGGGTTCAGAAGGGCACACGGAGAAAAACTGAACTCCAACGTAGCTAATGCAGAGCAGTGGCTTATGAATGTTTTCCCTGGGATCCTGGAGGGTTATGAGCCTAAAAATATTTTTAACTGCGATGAAACCGGTCCCTTCTATCGTTGTGTTGGGTATGGGACCTTAGTTTTTAAAAGTGAGCCTTTGCTGGGATCGAAGAAACAAAAAGAGAGAATTTCTATTCTCCTTTGCTGCAACATGGATGGCTCAGAGAGGCTCGAACCATTGGTTGTGGGCAAGTCTCAAAACCCACGCTGCTTCCGTGGAATTCATAACTTACCAGTTCTCTACTGTGCAAACAATTCTTCTTGGATGACTGGTGACATTTTAGCAGACTGGGTGCAAACATGGGACAGAAAAATTGAGGCAGCGCAAGATCGTCCTACTACCAGACAACTTTTCTGGGCATCCAAATGTTGCTGGACTGAGAAATATAAAACTGGTGTTCTTGCCACCAAAACACCACTTGCCTCATTCAGCCTCTTGACATGGGCATCATTTATAGCCTAAAACAGCACTATGTTCGCACGATGCGTGAAAAGGTTTTGGACACTCTAGATGTCAGCCCAGAAATGCATGCATCTCAATGTGTAAGGCAGATCACACTGTTGGATGCTGTGAGACTTTTAAAGAATTCATGGGCCATGGTGTCTGACCTCACGATCCAGCGCTGTTTCAAGAAGGCTGGATTTGTGCTCCCTGATGCTGCCTCTGCAGAGCAACCTTCAATGTCCAGTGAGCCTGACCTATCTGCCCCCGAAGTGCTGGAAATAGAAACCATAGCTGTTGCTGATGGACTGTCAGAGGAACAGTTTCAAGAGCTGTGTCACCTAGGTGATAATGACTCCTCACCTGAAGGAGAGACAGATGACATTCAGAAGGTTATTGGTGCGCTCAGAGGTGACGTTGAAGAGGACGAGGACCAGGAAGCTAGTCGGATGGAAGAGGAGGCTATTGTTACCGCCGTTGATGTTCGAGGAGCCCTCTTAACATTGCATCGTGCCATGGAACAGAGTGCAGAGTACGAGCCGAACTGGGATATCCTGCAAAAAACAGAGGAAACATGGCGTCCATACTGCCATAAACAGAATATCCAGACTCGGATAACAGAGTTTTTCCCGGGACACAAGTAGGCGTAGCATCGCAGTTTCTGTTGCACTGTTCTATGTGTTACTGTACTGTGCTGGAGTTTTCCTTTTTTTTTTACTCAATTAATTAAAGTAAAGCAAAGTATATTAAAGTAACATATATTTTACTGCCTTTACTGAGTGTGTTTGATTACAGTACAGTACTGCTTTTGGTATCGACATTAAGTAACATCATTTATTTAGCGCAAACCCCTAATATGAGTCAGCATTTGGACACATCGCCCATCTCCTATAACGGGCAAAATGGTACGACACAAACTTGCCCGTTATAAATGGTGGGCACTGTACTCCAAAACCTGTTCATTGGACAGGTGAAAGGGTCCAGCTGGTGACACACAGCCCAGATAGCAAACTGCTTCCACTTCACAGAATGAGTGGCCCTGGTGGAGGGTTTTCTGGCAGCAACCAGGACATCAGCCACCTTTTCAGACATTCAGAACTGAGCAGTGCCTATGTCCTCAGGAGCCATACATGCAGATGGAGAGACTTGAGGTCTGGATGGACCAAGGTCCCCTGTGGCCATACCTCTCAACTGTCCCTGATTTTCAGGGACGTGATTTGTCTAAAAATTTTACTCTGCCCTCCTAAAATTGTGTTTCTGTGACTAAACAGTGGGGTTATAAGTACAAAATAATATCACACATAAAGGTTACAGACTTGTTCTTTCTTAGTTGATTTTTTTTAAGCCTTGTCCCTGATTTATGAGGGGAGGTTGAGAGGTATGCCTGTGGCTATGTCAACAGGTCCCAGTAAAGGGGCAGGGGAACTGGAGGTTCCATAGCCAATTGTTGCAGTAACAGAAACCATATCTGCCACAGCCAAAATAGGGCTATGAGAATCAGGGTGGTACCCTCCATCTATAGTTTGCTGAGAACACTCTGAATTAGAGGGAAGGGAGGGAACGCATAAAGAAACCACTCTTTCCAGGAAAGGAACAATGTGTCTTGCTAGAAAATTGCAGGTCCTGGATCTAGCAAGCAGAAACATGGCAGTTTTGCATTGAATGGGGACGCAAAAAGGTCCAACTCTGGATGACCCCACCTGATGAACAGGTCTTCTGTGATCGAGGTCAACAGTTCCCACTCATGCACTTTGGACTGTGACTGTCTCAGGCTGTCCACAAAGGTGTTTTGGGTGCCTGGCACATGGACAGCGGACAGTTCTAGACCCTGATCTAGAGCTCAGTACCAGACCCTCACTGCTTCCTGGCACAGAGACTGGGAATGGGTTCCCCTTGCTTGTTGATGTAATAAACTACACTGAGGTTGTCTGATTGCACCAGCACAGGACCTGGAAAGAGATGGCTCTGGAGAGCCTGTAAGGCATACAGAACTGCCCTCATTTCTAGAACGTTTATGTAGAGGTGAGTCTCCCTGCATGACCAGAGGCCCTGGGTCTGTTAGGGGCCTAGATGGGCTCCGCACCCTGACCTGAAGCATCCGTGGTGAGGATCTGTTGACAAGTGGGGATCAGAAAGAGAACTCCCTTTAAGAGATTAGCCAGGTGCATCCACCAGTGAAACACTGTGCAAACTGGCGAGGTGACAAGGACCAGCTGATCTAGACTGAACATGGATCCTAGTGAACCCTCAGGGTCAACCATGGAATCCTCATATGCAACCTGGCCAGAGGGACCGTCACAATGGCTGCTGCCATGAGGGCTAGAAGCTGGAGGAAAGTTCTTGCTGGAACATGCCAGCTCTGAGCCATCTCCTGATCTGGGTGATAAGGCGGTCTGCCCTGTCTTGAGGAAGCAAGGCCTTGCTCTGAGTAGAGTCCAGGACTGCCCCTGTGTATTGTAATCTCTGAGAAGGGGTCATCACATACTTGGGTCGACTGACTGTAATAACCAAGGAGTGGAACAACTGCAGGGTGCGTTCCAGAGTTAACAACAAGAGCTCTCTGAACTGGGCTTTCAGTAAACAGTCATCCAGTTATGGGAACATACAGAGATCACACACCACAGGGCCACTGCCATAGCTGCTAAGCACTTGGTAAAAACCTGTGGTGCAGATGATAGGTAAAAGGGCAATACTCTGAACTGGTAATGCTCCCCCTGGAACAGGAACTGCAGGTAACACCTGTGAGGAGGGCAAACCATGATATGCAGCCAGGCATCCTGCATATCGAGGGAACATAGTGAGTCACCCTGTTTGAGCCGCAGGAGAAGACTATGCAAAGAGCCCATCCAGAACTTTTTGTACTGGATAAAAATGTTCAGTTTCTTGAGATCTGATAAAACCCAGAAAAAGAAAACCTGACTTGTCAACATTTAACTGAATCTGCCTCAAACTACCCTTTTGGAATTAGTGAGGAGTTAAAGAAATTTGTTCTTAATCCATGTGCTGTGCATCTCATGATGTTAGAGCAGCTTTTTAATTTTAGATATGAGTTAGATACTCTCAAAGAAAACACTGCAGTGAATGGGTGTAGGCTTGAGGACATAGCACATAAAACAGACAAACTGCTACTGCAGGAAGGTTCTCCATCTTATGTGTTAGATGATTTCACTAACGTCCAGACTTTCCAACTATTTGTATCCCTGACTCATCCAAAAGAAATAATATGCAAGGGAAAAAGCAGAGGAATAAAAAAAGGGAGAAAGAAAAAGTAGGAGACACAACAACTGTAAGTGTACCAAATAAATTAAAGGAGAAGGGGAAAAAAAGAAAGGTAAACAGACTGTGTTAGGAGAGAAGGAAGTTAACAAGGAAAAGATAGAACGATCAAATAAAAATCATCTGCCCTCAGATATAGAACAGAACGGCAGCTTTACATCACAAATCTCTGACATGTTAGACTCACAAGCCTGCGGACAGGCCCCAGTACAACAACAGAAGATACCGCTGGAAACTATTGCTAGACTGCTGAGAAAGTTCGACATAAACTTGCAAGATTTCAGGGAAGAACTAAAAAAAGATATAACAACAAGCATATGGAAAGCAGTTTTAGTAGCAAGAAAAACAACTTTGCAGTGAAAGAAATACCAACAGAGACTACTGTCGAAAAATTGGTAAACCTAGATGAATGTGCCATACTGACTCTGTATGGATACAATCTCATGGAAACTCACATTACCCAAAGCACCAAACAAAAGATTGTGCATCTATTCAGGGCAGAAACCGGTGCTGATTTAAATATTACGATGTTGTGCAAATGTGGATAGACAGCAGAAGAGACTGTATGTGCATATTTTGTACAGCACCCCAAACAGTTAATCACATCTGGTTAAATAATGTCTCTCTCGAGAAGCTTGGATATGAGGTAGATTATGTCAGCAGAGGACTCCTAAATGGAAACATACAGAAAAGAAAATATTGTACACAAGTCAGCATTTGTAGCCTTAAACCTTTACCTAATGAATCCACAGGTAAAATCAAAAATGTATCGTATAATTCGCTTAGACAGACTTTGAAAATTAATGCTTCTGAGTTAATACTTAAAGAAGTACACAGATGGGAAAATGAACAAAAGAATGGTCAAGTGGATGTATTGATACAGAATGCAGAGCCTGTTGAAACAGTTTTACAGAGGGCAACAATACTGGATAAAATTGAAACATAGAAATATAGAATTTGATGGCAGATAAGGACCGCTTGGCCCACCTAGCCTGCCCATTTCCCTACCTGATAGATAAGCTGCAGATTCTAGTTAATCAACAGCTTACTTCCTCCTACCCCCCCACTAGAATTGCCTTATGCCTGTCCCATGCATTCTTGAATTCTCCCACTGTTCCTGACTCCATAACCTCCTCAGGAAGGCTGTTCCATGCATCCACAACCCTCTCTGTGAAAAAATACTTTCTAACATTACATCTGAGCCAGCCCCCCCATAATCTTCAAATTGTGCCCCCTTGCACATCTCTTCTTCTGAAAGGTGTACCCTCTTGTACTTTGTTAATTCCCTTGAGATACTTGAAAGTTTCTGTCATGTCCCCCCCCGCCTTTCCTCAAGGGTATACATATTAAGCTGCTTTAGTCTCTCCTCGTATGTCTTCTGGTGCAGACCTTGCACCATTTTGGTTGCCCTCCTCTGAACAGCCTCCACTCTGTCTATGTCTTTGCGGAGATGGGGTCTCCAGAATTGCACGCAGTACTGAAGATGGGGTCTCACCAACTGTCTGTACAGAGGGATAACAACTTCCTGTTTTCTACTATTGATGCCTCTCCCTATGCATCCCAGTATCCCCCCAGCCCTCCTTACTGCCTTCTCACATTGCTTGCCCACCTTTAGGTCATCTGATATAATTACTCCTAGGTCTCTTTCGATTTTTGTTGTTGTTATTAACTCACCCCCCATTGTGTACTCTATCCCTGGGTTTTTGTTTCCCAGATGCATTACCTTGCACTTCTTTGCATTGAATCTGAGCTGCCACATATTTGACCATTCCTCCAACATTGCCAAGTCTCTTTTCATCCTTTCCACCCCACCTTGTGTATCAACCCTGTTGCAGATCTTTGTGTCATCTACAAAGAGATATACCATTCCTTCCAGGTGCTCTACAATGTCACTTATAAAGACATTAAAGAAGACCGGTCCCAGTACCGAACCCTGCGGTACCCCGATAGTTACCCTCGTTTCTTCACTGTGGACTCCGTTTACTATTACCCTTTGTTTCCTGTTGTCCAGCCAGTTTTTATCCAGGCTACCATCTTGGGACCCACTCCAAGGCTAGCTAACTTGTATATTAATCTTTTGTGTGAGACTGTGTCAAATGCCTTGCTAAAATCTAGGTAGGCCATATCCACAACCCCTCCCTGGTCTACTACTTTGGTCACCCAGTCAAAGAAATCTATTAGGTTCATTTGACATGACCTTCCTGCTATGAAAACATGCTGCCTTGGGTCCTGTGCTCCAGTGGCCTCTAGGTACTCAACAATTCTTTCCTTCAGAAATGATTCCATCATTTTCCCTACCACTGAGGTCAAACTAACTGGTCTGTAGTTTCCTGCCTCTGCCCTGCTCCCACTTTTGTGAAGTGGAATCACATTTGCCCTCCTCCAGTCCTCAGGTACCACCCCATCCTCCCATGATTTGTTAAAGACAGTAGTCAGTGGTGTTACTAGTTCTACCCTTAGTTCTTTTAGAATTCTTGGGTGAATCTCATCAGGCCCCATTGCTTTGTCCACCCTCAGTTTCAAGAGTTCTTTCAAAACCCTTTCTTCTGTGAATGGACTGGTACTGACCCCCCTATTCAGAGTTTCTCACTTGTTTGGTTTAGGTACCTCCCCTCATATGGTCAGCATATAATAGACAGTTGCACTTTACTGGAACTAAATAACAGTACAGACAATAACAAAGATGATAGGGAAACCAATATACTTGCAATATTTGGAGTAAGCAGTATTAGGAATGAAAGTAATAGTAAGTTAAAAAAAGTTATTTGGGATTTATTAGAGCAACTTCGAAATATTTCAAGTTGATGACTGGGGAGCTATATCAGCCTCCAGGGTGGGTGCAGGTTATGACTATGATCAAGTAATACTTACAATTCATTTTCAAAGTCTGTATAAAAAAATCATCAATAACACCGAAATATTGGACTTGGGACTGTATGTAGTGACTATAGAACAAATACAGACTAGGAAGAATACTAAAGAGACAATGTATGTAGAGAGCATAAGCAGACAAATAACAGAGAACAAAAAAAGAAATGGCTGAAAATGATGATTTTTTTTGTTAAATATTACAGTTCAAAATCGGTATGACCCATTGAGCACAAAAAATTGACTACCCAATACTAGGTTAAAGGAAAGAAATTGCATTAAAACAGATTCACATGCTTTTATATCTTGGAACATTTCTGGATTATTGAAAAAGTTTGCAGATGATGATTGGGTTAAATATATGAAGAGGTTTGCTATAGTGTGCTTACAGGAAAATTGGCACTCAAAGGACAGTGATGTGTCTAGGAATGGCTATCAAACATTCCATGTTCCTGGTGTAAGGTTAGCAAACACAGGAAGACATGCTGGTGGGTTAGTTACATGGTTTAAAATTGATAAAAATCTTAAAGTCGATCTACTACTTTCAGATAATAACATGCAAGCTTTCCTTGTACGATATTATCAAGAAAAGTTTGATATTATAAATGTTTACATACCACCAACAACATCAAAATATTATCATGAGAGACTTTGGGAGTTATTAAAAGAAGCAATACATACAACTTGGGTCATAACTGTGTGTGAAAAGATATTTCTATGTGGAGACTTTAATGCCAGAATTGGAAATTATGATGGCTGTGTTGATAGCTGTAACTGATTTTCAGGAGGACTGTTGCTGGCTGGAGTAAAAGCCCTCCCACTCACCCCCTCCAGCAACCTTTCTTAAATACTGGAAAGCCACAGAGGGTTGAGCTTGAAGGCTGTGAGGGAGGAGCTTGGGGAGCTGCAAACTGCCCATATGAACTAACTCCTAAAGCTAACGGCCAGGTGGTGAAAAGTTCAGTCATTCAAGCTTTTACTAGTTGGATTTTAGGATTTATGCATTTTTTTTTTTTAACGGGCAAGACACACCAAGCTGAAAGCTTGTTTGCAGGTGTGACCTGGGAGCACAGGGAGGTTGGGTGGCCTGCTCAGGGTCATGTGGTGTGTGGGTGGGGGCTGTGGGATTTGGACTCGGGTCTCCAGGTTTGCAGCTTGGAGCCTTGGACCACTGCACTATACTGCAAGTCTGAAAGTCAAACTGACAAGCTTGGGTTACGGATGGGTAACTGCATATTTTAAAGTTGAAAGTCTTTTTTTTCTTTATGTTATGTGCAGGTAGGACTAGCAGAGGTTTAGGGAAGAGAGGTCAGTATGCACATTGATGCTCTGAGCAGCACTGGATAGTCAAAGGAAGGCACGGTACATGTTGTGGCTGAGTATAGTGACAGAAATAGGGGTCAGGGCCTGCGGGAGGATCACGGACACCAGGGGACATAGGAGGAGGAGGAGGGGCTGTGGTCAGCAGGATGGAGGTGGTGAGGCCATGAGGGAAAGGAGGGCAGGCTCCAGGGAAGCGGGGGCAGAAGTAGGAACGGGGGGACAGGCTAGTAATCTGCAATGGATGTGGGTCGGCAATCTGGATGGGCACATTATGGAGGCTACGGGAGTCTCCCATATGTTGAAGTATAAGATACCTACAGGCGGAGATCCAGTGGATGAAGGTGGAGGTGGAGGTAGGGAGGTTGACGAACATGGTCAGAGCGGGTGGGGTAGGTAAGCACAAGGGGAGGGAGAGGATGCCAAGGAGAAATATAGAACAGGAGCAAGGACACAGCAGGGTATGAGGGTGGGCACTGCAGTCATGCATCAGCTACAAGGTAATGGCAACTGAAGTAGAAGGGGGGAGTGAGATGCTTGGAAGAGGGGCACAGGGCCAGTACTACAGAGGGGACATTGGTACATCAGGGAGAGGGGGCAATGCCATGGCAACAGCAGGAGGGAGCACCAGGAGGAAGGGGACATGGTGCATAGGGGGATGGGGCGGATTACAGGGGAAGAACCGACGCTTAGGAGAGAGGCGGATTGCAGGGGGAGAACAGATGCTTAACAGAGAGAGCGCAAGTGTGGACAGGAGGCTGGACAAGAAGGGAGGAGAAAGAGTAAGGAGAACAGCTCCAGAAATTAAGGGACAGGGAAGGAACGAAAGCTATGAGAATGGTGGGGAGGAGGTTGCAGCCAGAAGGGGAGTGTGGTGGGGGGTTATACTGATAGGAGATTCTGTCCTGAAAGGGATCAGGTGGGGGGGGAGGCATGAAAGACGCCTTTGAATTTGGGTGGAACCTGTACCAGGCCTGACAGCAGACAGGGCAGGGCAGGGCAGGCTCTGAGGAAGTGTGTTAGGGGTGGATGGCAGGAACCTCACATGGTGGTACATGTGGGCACAAATGACCTGGGGGGGATGCACGGTGGAGTTAGTACAGGAGAGGTTTGAGGAACTGGGGAAGCTATGCTTGGAAATAGGGAGGTCCTTGGCATTCTTGGAGGTGCTACCAGTCTCAAGGGTGAGCAGGGCAAGAAAAGAAAGGATAGTGGAGGTCAACTGCTGGCTGAGAGAGTGGTGTAAAAGTGCAAGGGTATGGGTTGGTAGGAGGATGGGGAGATACATGGACTAACAGAGAACTGTACGCAAGGGACAGTTTACACCTGAATGAGGCAGGTAAGGGGTGTTAAAGAGCAAATTAGAGGATTATATTGTTTCAAGGGAGTATTTAAACTAGGTAGGGGGACAGCGAGTGCGCAGCTAGCATGCAGGGTCACCAGGTTGGTGTGCAAAATGCACTGTCCCCCCCATGATAATGTTGAGGGTAAGGGGAGGGGACCACTGAGAGGAGTGGGGCAGATCAAGGAGTCGGGGGGGAGGACGGATGGGAATGGGTGAAAGGTGGTCTCCCTAAACGCAAGGAGCCTGGGTAATAAAACAGCGGCGCTTCAGGTGCTCCTTGCAGAGGGGAGTGTGGACGTTGCTGCAGTGACTGAGACTTGGGCCACCAAGTACCATGACTGGGATCTGGCAATCCCGGGGTAGAAAATTTATAGGAAAGACCAGGGGGTTGGAAGAGGGGGTGGGTTAGCACTCTATGTGAGGGAAGGGATCAGATGTACGAGAGATGAGGGGGAGGAAGGGAGGGCAGAGGCCCTATGAATGCAGCTTCTGGACTCCAAAAATAGAAAGCTGAGGCTGGGGGTGGTGTACAGACCACCAGCCCAATCAAAACTGGACAGCGAGTTAGCAGAGCAAATAAGGAGGGTGTGTAGAATGGGGAGTGTGGTGATTGTAGGGGATTTCAATCTGCTGGGGGTAGATTGGAGCATCCCTGCCACCTCCAGTGCCAGGGAGCAGGTGCTCCTGGATGCAATTCAGGATGGTCTCCTAACACAGCTGGTCAATAGACAAACCCGACTAGGTAACAAGCTGGACTTGGTGCTGTCAAATGGGGAGGCAGTGAGGAAAATAAGGGTGGAAGACCCACTAGCTGGTAGTGACCACCGAACAGTGTGGTTCACTCTCAAGTTGGGCAGGGAGTCTGGAGGCACAGTAACAAAGGTGGTGGATTTTAGGAGGGCAGACTTCGGGGGGGGATGAGAGAAATACTGCAAGGGAGACTTCAGGGTATTGGGCCAGAGATGGATGCAGCAGAAGTGGGAAATTATTCAAACTGGACCAACAGAGGCCACAGAAGCTTGCACCAAGACTAGGATCAAGAAGTGCAGAGCCAGGAAACCATGCTGGTTCAACAGAGAAGTGTTGGAGGGGGTGAGGGTGAAGAGAGTTGCATACCAGAAGTTCAGGAGAATGGGGAAGGAAGAGGACAGGGAGGCTTATGTGAGTTGATCCAAGGAGGTGACCAAGTGAGTGAGAGTAGCCAAGGCCTCCAGGGAGCTAAGGTTAGTGTAGGGCATCAAGGGAAGGGAGAAGGGCTTTTTTAGATATGTTAGAGAAAAGAGGAAGTGCAGAGACCATATAGTGAAGATAAAGTGGGGGGGGAGCGGGTGGAAAAGGGAGAGGAACAAGAGGAAGTACTAAATGAATATTTTTGCTCCTTTTTTACGAAGGAGAAGGATGGTCCAATATCACCATGGACTGGAAGGGTGGGAGTAGGAGGGGAAGATGATGGATGGAATGTTCAAAGGGAGTAGAATACTAGAGGATCTGAGGGCATTAAGGGTGGACAAGGCACCAGGTCCTGATGGCATCCACCCCAGGGTGCTGAGGGAGATGGCAGAGGTGTTGGCCGAGCCACTGGTGGACCTGTTCAGCACTTCTCTGGACACAGGATGGGTGCCTCAGGACTGGAGGGTGGCCCATGTGGTGCCCATACACAAGAGTGGCCCTAGGGACGAGCCAGGAAATTATCGGCCTGTTAGTCTCACTTCCATAGTGGGTAAACTTATGGAAACGATACTGAAGGAGAGGCTGCTGTCGTTCCTCGAGGGTAATGACCTCCAGAATGGGCAGTAGCATGAGTTCATCTTGGGGAGGTCTTGTCAGACCAATCTAATAGAATATTATGACTGCGTAACAAAAGAGCTGGATATGGTTCATGCTGTAGATGTCCTGTACTTGGACTTTGGCAAGGCCTTCAATTCAGTGCCTCATGGAAGGCTGGGGGGAAACTGACTGCTGCGGGGTGGGGACAAAGCTGACAAACTGGATAAGGAACTGGCTGCAGGGAAGGCTGAATGGGTGGTAGTTGGGGGGAGCTCTCAACACCTAGACCGGTGACAAGCAGTGTGCCGCAGGGCTCAGTGCTGGGCCCGGTGTTGTTTGGGCTCTTTATCTCAGATATTGCACATGGAGTTGAGAGCAGGGTTAGTCTGTTCACAGATGATACCAAAATGGGGGCAGTGGTGGATGAAGAGGATGGATGGATGGAAACAACTACAAGGGGACCTAACCAAACTGGAGGTATGGTTGGAGAAGTGGCAGCTGGGATTCTGTGCGAAGAAGTGCAAGGTTATGCACTTTGGGGCAAAGAACCCAAGGGGGGACTGTTGGTTGGGAGGGGTGAGGCTGAGGATCACTGAAGAAGAGAAGGACCTAGGGGTGTTGGTAACAGGGAGCATGAACAACTCTGCCCAATGCAGGAAAGCAGCAGATAAGGTGAACAGGATGCTGGGCTGTGTCGCAAGGAGTTGCTCATCCAGGCATAGGTAGGTGATCCTGCCCCTCTACAGATCTTTGGTCAGGCCGAACTTGGAGTACTGTGTGCTGTACTGGCGGCCATATCTGAAGAGGGATATTAATTTACTGGAAGGTGTGCAATGGAGGGCAACAAAAATGTTTCAGGGGATGGAGGGCAAGGCCTATGAGGACAGGCTGAATGAGCTGAATATGTACACTCTGGAGGATCAGGGGATATGATTGAAATGTTCAAGTATTTGAGGGGTATAAATAAAGCTAGCACTGAAAGGGCGTTTAAAATGATGAAGGGTAGGGACACGAGGGGGTACAGACTAAGATTGTAGGGCGGAAGATTTAGGAGGGACATGAAGAGGCACTACTTCATGGAGAAAGTGGTGTCTAAATGGAATGCTGTACCAGAGGGGGGTGGTATCATGTAAAACAGTAGGAAGTTTTAAGAGCACATGAGCCAGAGTACGAGGGAGGGTCTCGGTGGAGGGGGCTGAGGCCATCATGGGAATGACAGATTGGGAGGGGGTTGGGGCAGCTGCAATCTAGGGAGCTAGCTGCACACTTGGGCAGACATTGATAGACTGGGTGGTCTGTTTCTGCTGGCAGATTCGTATGTTCATATGTTCGTATTGGTGTCATAAGAATGTGCATCAGTACTTTAAGTCAACATTGGACCAGAAAACAAATAACACAGGTACCAAATTAATAAATATACTTAATATGCATATTTTGGCACCACTAAATGGCATAATTAAAGGTGACAAAAAAGGTAAATACACGCATGTCACCTCATATGGACCTACAGTGCTGGATTTTGCCTTTTGGAATGGGGAGATGGAGTTTTGGGATTACTGTGCTGTTGTTAAGCACGTGGATAGTGACCCCTTTTTAGTAATGATAAAGTCTAATATCCCATTTACTACAGCAAAAACTAACCGGATGGAACCAGTGATAGAGAGTAGGAACAAAAACAAAATAAAATGGAAAAAAACTTGTGAAAAAACAGTATCAGAGATAATACGAGCTTTGAAACACAATATAGCAAATGATCATTCAGAGAGAGATCTAAAGAAAATAATAACACTTTGTCTCAACAATATAAGAGAGGTGTTAAAGGCTGCAACCCCAAAATGTCCTGGAAGAAGAAAACTCAACACGTGGTTTGACCAGTACTGTTGTAAAGCAAGAAATAATCTAAATAGACTAGATAAATCAATGAAAAATCGGAGTTAAGAACAAAAAGTAAACTATTGAACAAGGAAAGAGCGAAATACAAGTTATTATTACAAAAAAAAGTGAATATTATGTTAAACAGTGGGATAGAATGCTTACAATAATAAAGAATAAGGATCAACAATCCTATTGGCTCCTAGAAGTCAAAGGAACAGACAATCTAAAGTATGAAACTGATTCACATATCCCCATGGATGAATTAATCAAATATTATTCAGTTATATTTTATGATTCTAATATCAGAGACAGAATATGTGATATAGGGACAGATATGACATTATTTACGCCAGTAACAAATGCTGAAATGTATTTTTCAATTGTCAATTTAAAATTAAAAAGAGCACCAGGACTGGATGCAATACCTGCTGAAGTATACCTGGTAGCTCCTTCTTTGTGGTCAAACATACTAACAAAATATTTCAATGCATGCTGTAAAAACTGAAACTTTTTCGGAATCTTGGAAAGGAGCCACAATCATGTCCATAAACAAAAAAGGAGATAAAAATGATCCAGCAATGTACAGGCTAATCTCTTTACTAGATATAATGGGAACTATTTTTTCAAAGATTATATTAGAAATATTAAGAGGACAAACAGCTAATTTGGGGGACCTGTCAGGATATGGAACAAGATTTCGCAATGACTATAGCACTGTTGACAATTGTTACATACTCAGTCATTTATATGAGAAATAAGTTAAACTTAGAAAACAGAAAATATATCTAGCATTCATAGATTTCAGCTCGTCCTTTGACACAATCTCACGGCAAAAACTATGGGCAGAAATGAGGGACTGGGGTATATCAGAACAACTAACACATACTATATAGAGAATAATATATGGGGTAGTGTGTGTAATGAAAATTTTACACACACCCGAGGTGTTTGGATGCTACATAAACCCCGACAGTGAAGCTTGAGGGGTTCATCTAAACATCCAACACTGAGGATATGTGTAAAATTTAAGTTTTACACCACCCCATATTTTATTTTATATAATTGCTGGGGTCACGTTTTTCCGCCTGAGCAATTATATAAAATATGACGACAGGCAGTGAAAAGAAGGGGAGGAGTAGTACCTGTAGCAGCGTTGGTGGTTCCCTGTGAGTAGCAATCCAGAGGCAGTGGTGAGGACTCTGTATAGCCCCATTTCTTTGTTTTATTCTTTAGTGAAAGCGTGGAAGCAAGCAGGAGACACAGTAGCTGAGCAGCGGCTGTGAATGAAGACACACAGAAGACAGCGTCGGGTGGAACAGAAAATCCCGGAAATGACCCCAGTTGCTCTTCACAACTTTAAATTACCTTCAGCCTTCCTTGCATCAATGGCTCAATTTATTAAAATGAAGAAAAAAAGAGTAAGTGCATTTTGTTTACAGCGCTGGACAGTTGGAAAGAAAAGCTCCCAAGAGGTGGAGCCGCTGTGCCTCATGTTTTTCCCATAGTGAAAGTGGCGCGTGTTTGCCGTTATAACCAACCGGTTATAATGACTAATTACAATCCGCTTTTACTAAGGGAAAAAGTTTGAATCAGTTATTATAAAAGTTATAAACTGGCACCTGGGCACAGGTCAGGTTGGGCATCAGTGAACAAATTTCAGCTAAGTTTCCCACCAACAGGGGAGTTCGGCAGGGATATGTACTGGCACCCTTATTGTTCTGTATTTATATAAACAAACTATTAACACAACTGAAAAACTCACAAACAGATTCACCAAAAATATTAAGGGAAAGCTTTGCTACACTTGCATACGCAGACCACTTGGTCCTTATATCTTTAACACAGTCAGGACTATCCAAAAAACTGGAAATACTACACAGTTATGCCAATAACTATGAACTGAAAATTAATGAAACAAGAAGTCAGGTAATGATTTTGAGAGCAAGAAATCAAACTAAGATTTGGCACGTAGGTAAACAAAGATTAAAAACAGTAAATTGGTAAAATTACCTTGGTCTTATCTTTACACCAAATGGTACTTGGCTAAAGCATATTAATACACTGAAAACAAAACTAAAACAAACTGCCAATTCTCTAAATCTTTTCAACAAAAAATATGGTGGTAGTTTAATTAAATCACTTATGATGGCAGCAAAGGCAAAATACAATTCACAAGTCCTTTATAATGTAGAGATCTGGGATACTAATAAGTTTGAACTTCTAGAAGTTCCACTCTCAAAGATACTGAGATCCAGCCTAGGGCTGGGACAATCTGTACCCGCAACAATGATTACAGCAGAATTAGGAATGACGAGCACTACTGCACTAGCCTGCACAAAGAAAATAAATTACTGGATTACATTATTACAGTTAGATAAACAACATATTCCACACTTATGTCTAAAAGAAAAATATGAATGGAAAAACAACAGGTTGTCCCAATCAGGCTGGCTAAAAAGAATATTGAGTATCTTAAAAGAAAACGGTTTCGAATTTCTAGAAAATTATGTTGATCAAGGAATCATTACCAGCTGCAAATATCAATAATATGTAATTCAGAAACTCTTCGAAAATTATAATGCTTAAGATTTAAGATGTATTGTAAAACTGCACTTTTCCCGTTGGCTAGTGCAAAATGATGTGTTCCACCAGTACAAATACTATCTAGCTGTTCCGACGGACTGCAGGCAAAGGAAATTATAGACAAAATATTGAATGGAATTCTTCCCAAGCAAAGTTCTAAATGTCAGATATAGTAAGATGGAAGGTACCCAGGCCTGTTACTGTGAATGTAATAAACTAGAAGAGGAAATTTTAAGGCATGTTATTTTTGAATGTAAATGGTATTCTAGCCCAATATCAAAATAGTTATATCCATTACTGAAAACTATTCAATCTTGTGACAAAGATTTATTGTTAAAAATCATGTTCACTATCAGTGATGAAATGATTATAAAAAGTGTTGCCGCCTACCTGGTGGCTATATACAAAATACGGCTGAAAATGCAAGCATAGCTCGTAATAGGAACTTACTATTCAGACTGTTGCACATACTGTCCAAATGCTGTATATTTATTTATTTATTTATTTGTCTGTTTGAGTTTTGGTAACTGGGTAAGACCACTGAGACAATTATAGTCCCTTTTTCAGGGTCGACCCGGGGTACAATGAAGCAATACAAGTTGTACAGAGATACAGTGCAGTATAGCTGCAAACAATGACAGTAGCAACAATAGTGTAAGGCTAGACAATGACACCGTGGTTACATACCTATAGGTTCTATATACATCAAGAATATGTTATACAAAGGTAGTTTGTAATGTGCCACATTAGGGAATTAAGAGCTGTCAGTTAAGGTTGACAGGCTAGGGTGGGGAGGAAAGGGAGGGACACACAAGGAATATTTAAAAAGTATATTAAATTATGACTTATTTATTGATACTCTGCATATTTTAAAGGTACTTGTTATTCTGTAGACTGATTCGAATGTTTAAGACAGTATTTTTTTTTATATACTATAAGTGTAATTGTAAATGTGAATGTATTTTGTATATGAATATTAATTGTAAAGGCCTTTTGATCGATCAATAAACTCTTTACTTACTTTCTTGAGATCTAGAATGGGCCTCAAGTCCCCTGTTCTCTTGGGAACTGAGAAGAACCTGGAATAGAACCCCTTGTTCCTTTGCACCTGGGCACTGGTTCTATTGCATGTTTGTGCAGCAAGGTGAGGACCTCTTCCCTGAGTACCTCTGTGTGATCTGGAGGGTAAAACACGGGGAATGGGGGAATATCTAGAGACTGCTCTAGAACCTCAAGAGCATGTCCCTGTTCAATTATTTGCAGGACCCATGATGGTTTTCCACTGGAGCAAATGGAGAGAGAACCTGCTTCCGACTAACACCTCCTGACTCAAGGGACAAGGAGGGGGGTCCTGCAAGGAGTCAAGCAGAGACAAAACCAGTGGCAAGGGCTGCATCGCTGCCTCTGGATTGCTTGGCCAAGGGGCTGGTGTAGGAAGAGGGAGAAAGCAAAGCTGAGCTGGCTCTGCATTTACCCTGAAGTTTGCCTCCAGGACACAACTTGTGAGAGGGTTTCTGAAAGGATGCTCATGGCCTACTCCTGGGCTGGGTATGATATAAGGTGTGGACAGGATGAATGGCTCCACCAGAAGCCTGCAGCTCATTAATAATGTCCTGCACATCTGGATCAAAGCATTTGTGACCCACAAAAGGGCCATTTAACACCTTTTGTTGGACGTCATTGGCAAAGCCAGAGACCTGCAGCCAGGAGTGCCATCTAAGGCAAATGCCAGAGGCAGCTTCCCTAGCTGTAGTGTCAACCATGTCATAGATGGCTATAAGGAAGTGCTTGCTAACATCGTCCAAGGCTTGAAGTAACTTGAGAAACTCCTGCTTGTTAAAATCATCCAGAAGGGTCTGAGTAGTCACTTTGCACTTCCTCCAAAGAGCATCTTGGTACTTAATAAGATGGGCAAAATTGACAATCTGAAGGCCAAGGGTGGCTGAGGCAAAAGTCCTTTTGCAACACAGATCCAACCTGCTGGACTTTCGGTCAGGAGGCAGGGAGCTAAGGTGTTTAGGGGCCTTAGTCATGTCATGAGCAACATAATGACCCAAAAGTCAGCCTCAGGCTGGGCCGCATGGAAGAGTAACCCTTGAGGCACCTGATAAAGTTTGTCAGCCTTCCTAGGCATAGCTGACACCATATGGGGTCTGTGCCACGCTGACATGGCTGCATCATTCAAGGCTGGCAGCAGAGGAGGAGGAATAATATTAGTTGGCAACTCAGGGATCTCCAAGAAGTCCACCATATTCCTCCTGGTTTCATTCTGCTCCTCAGTTTGGAACTGTATGGGGGGGGAGTGCTGCTTCATGACACTGGAAAAGAAGGGGTCCTCAGGGGAGGACCTGGGAGTGTGCTTAACAGATTCCTCAATCACAGAGGAGATAGTGGACCTATCAGAGGTTTCCACATCGACTTTCTCACATCCTCTCTTCCTCAGGGAGGAGAAGATCAGGGTGGAACTTGTCTTCATTGTTGGACTGCTCTGGAGCAGCGCCGATGACTCTATAGGGGGTGCAGGGCATGCTGGCCTAGCATGTGTCACTGCCAAAACAGCCAACGATGGAGTGGGCGATGATGGCCCAGGCCATGTAACTAGCTGTTGGCTAAGAGAAGTAGTAATGGAGGTTAGAATGGTATTAAGATTGATGGCAGGGAAGGGAACCATCGTCGACACTGGTGTTGGAGGGGGCACAAGGCCCTGGTCTGACAATGAAGCACTAACTGAAGAGGTAGCAGGTAGGCCCAGCACCAACGGACCTTGAGGCTCAAGAGGTCTGAACGACTGGGCAGAGGCCAATGACCCGGAGGCTGACAGCCCTTCCCCAACCCTGTGATGGGTGGGAGAAAAATCCTCTGTTGGGGGCCTGGAAGAAGCTGAGGTCTGCATGGGGTGAGGGGCCGATGCCGAAGCCATCAATGGACTGATCTCAGGAGAAGGAGAGGAAGAATCCTGTGGGAACTGGGATCGCTGATGGGGGAGTGGTCCTTGGGCCATTCCTTATCTCCTCAAGAGTCCTTCCCCAAGGATTTGTCCCAGGCCTTGGTGGTCTGAGTGCCTGTGGAGGACACAAGCGACTGGGCAGAGAGGCCGCAAAAGACCCCTGCTCTCCGCTGGTTACCTGTTGCTCCATGAGGAATTTCTGCAGGGCTTTCTTCCATCAGTGAAGGGTGGTAATGTTGAATTTCTGGCATAATTTGCAGGCTAGGACATTATGACCACGCCCAAGACAGCAGACACAAAGACAGTGTTCATCAGTTGAGGAAATCTTTCCACAACGGCAGCGACCAAAAAGAGATTAGACGATGAAGGAACAGTTCTTGATATACAAAGGAGAAAAGAATCACTTTGAAATAAAAGTCATTCGACGACAAAAGAAAATAAAGGTAAATTTGGAGGTTGAACTGAGTGATGAAACTTCCACGCAGTTTGTGCGTGAAAGGTCGATGGTGGGAAAGAACTGAGGAGAGAGCAGGGCTGCCTACGTCTTTTTAGGGTGAGGGACGGCAGAGCCTAATGTCAGTGTGGGTGGCCCCTAGTAGACTGCTGCAGGAAAGCTTCTGTGGGATCCTAGTGCCTAATAGCCTAGTTTCATAGGTGTGACCTGATGACACAGATATCCCCGAGGATCATAGGTGTGACCTGATGACACAGATATCCCCGAGGATCATAGGTGTGATCTGATGACACAGATATCCCAGAGGAAGATCTAACTTTTCCCCACTGTTGGGTTCAGTGTTGTGATGTAAAAATTTATTTTGGTGCACAGTCAGTTAATAAAGATATATTAATAAAATCAATGACTGGATGCACCCAGTAGGTTGGCAGTGCAGACCATGACTGGCAGCTCTGGACATGGTGCATGGTTAAAGAGCTCCTGACACCATTTGGATAACACTGAAAAAAGTAATATTTGGACACAAATGGATTTATAGTTCATATATTCTGCAGTTCTTTCCCATTTTTCTTTATTACAAAAGACAGCTGCATAAAAGCAAGATCACTGTCCCCTAGACTTTATTTGCTTAGGCTGCCTGTCTACGCATGACATCATAATGTTCTGTTTATGACATTATTGCTATCTCCATATCCACAGACTGTGATGTCATAAATCGAACTGTGACTGCAGGTGTAGACAAACAGCCAAGGCAAATAATGCAGAGGTCCTGTTTCTGAATAAAATACCCTCGGTAATAAAGGGTGAGAATTACATAAAAAGTATGAAGTATAAGTTAATCGTATCTAAAAAATTGCATTTTTTTAAGTTGTCCCAACAGAGTCAGGGGCTCTTTAAGGGAACTTTCTTGACCACCACTGCTGTGACGAGTCCCCCAACACCACCATTGTGGGACAATGATGAGCATGTTTGGTATTTGCAAATCACCCCTGACTGGAATGTGGGCAAATGGTCATCAAGGTTGAAATGGCCTGCCATACACATTCATGATCCGCAAATGGGGGAAGATGGAGCTTTTCTAAATACACACAGATTGGCCATGGGGAGCTGGGTCTTCATGGGTGGCACTAGACCCTCCCAGCTGTTCAACAACTGCAACATAAGAAGGCCCATACACAGGTACTAGAGACTGTTGCCTAGTGGTCTCAGTGACTGTCACTTGTCAGGAGGGGTCACAAGCATTCCCTGCACATTCATTAAAAGTGTTAGTGTTGGAAAGGGTCATGGGTCACCATACAAGTACCGTTCTCAAAGAACAATAACCTTTACAGTATAATAGTGTATGGTAGAATGCTATAGCGCATGGTAGAACACTGTTCTGCATGGAAATCCATGCCTGGAACAGCGCAGTTGTGCGGCACTCAGAACATCAAATCAAATCTTTTTTAATGACTTTATATAGCAAACACTGTAATTGTTATGGATAAATTATTGATATTTGGGTTTGTGTATAACTTAAATTAATATTATATTGAAACTGAAATTATGTATGCATGTCTGTTTATGTGATATTATGTTAAATGTGGATTCAAATGCAAAAGAGCTAACTTAATCTCAATTTGAAATCCAATAAAGTTTGAAAGTTTGAAAGTCATGATGTTGTTGTGTTGCACTGAGTGCATCACTAGTGTAGCACAACATTGAACATGGTCATGCATGCCCGATAAAGCAGGCTGCCGCCACCACCATGAGGAAGTGAGTGGAGCTGGAACAAACTGATACAGTTGCGCTGAAGTAAACCTTTTTTTTTTTGCCGGGAGACCTGTTTTAGGTATCAAGGAGTGCCGCCTATGGTTGTCCATACACTACAAAAGATTGTGTATGAGCAACCATACACAAATAAGGCAGTTGTATGATCTCGAGATTTCCATGGTAACGATCCTCTTGAGCTGAGCTCTGGTCTCTGATTTTCATCAGAAACCTCTCGATCGTACAACTGCCTTGTTGTATATGATTGCTCATATACAATCCTCTATGTAATGCATGGAGATCCATGCCTGGAACAACTTTGTTGTGCTGCAGTACTGATGTCAAAATGCTGTTGTGCTGCAGCCCAATAACACAGAATGCTGTCACATGGCTGCTGTCCTCAGTAACGCAATTCTCTCCACTGCCCTCCATGTCGCCCCTGTGGTGATGACCCTCACCTGTTTGCCATGGACCCTGCTGCTGCAGTCACTGGCCCCACCTCCTTCTTCTTGCTAACTTGTTTTGCCAAAGTTGGAGCTGCTGAGATCCAAAGCCACATGGACTAGGTAAGTGGTATTTTTCTTTCACATAGGACGAGATGGGATACAGGGGATTCTTAAAAATAAACTTTACACACAGCCAAGAACGGAGCTTCTTATTTATTTCACAAACTTGTATGAGTATTGATTACCATACACTATAAAAGACTGCAAATGGGCAATCTACACACAGACAAGTCTGTTTCTGAATTCTGAGATTGCCATGGCAACCAGGGACACCCCCTTCAATCTGCATTCTTTAGATTTCTGGTTGCCATGGCAACCTCTCGATTCAGGTGTAGTCTTGTTGTGTGTGGATACCCATACACATAGAAACATAGACTTTGATGGCAGATAAGGACCGCTTGGCCCGCCTAGTGGCCCATTTCCCTACTTATTGGATAAGCTGCAGCTCCTAGTTAACCAACAGCCTACTTCTTCCTACCCCCCACCAGAACTGCTTTATGTCTGTCCCATGCATGCTTGAATTCCACCACTGATTTTGACCCCACCACCTCGTCAGGAAGGCTGTTCCATGCATCTACCACCCTCTCTGTGAAAAATACTTCCTCACATTGCCCCTGAGCCGTCCCCCCCTCTATCTTCAAATTGTGTCCCTTGTTCTTGCATATCTCTTTTCTGAAAGATGCTACCCTCTTGGATTTGTTGATTCCTTGAGGTACTTGAAAGTTTCTATCATGTCCCCCCTCCTCAAGGGTATACATATCAGGGCGCCATTTGGGCAGTGAGGCAGTCGCCCCGCATTGCAGGCCACTGTTGTTTTTGCTTTTCAGCCACTAGCTCCACCCTCACAACCCCTCTGACCAGTTGTTGCCCCCCTGTTGAAAGCTGAGATGGCCCCTTGAATACATATTAAGCTCCTTTAGTCGTTCTTCATATGGCTTCTGTTGCAGACCCTGCACCATTTTAGTTGCCCTGCTCTGGACTGCCTCCATCCTGTCTATGTCCTTGCAGAGATGGGGTCTCCAGAACTGCATGCAGTACTCCAGATGGGGTCTCACCAACTGTATGTACAGAGGGCCAACAACTTCCTGTTTTCTACTGGTGATGCCTCTCCCTATACATCCCAGTATCCCCACAGCCATCCTTACTGCCTTCTCACACTGCTTGTTTACCTTTAGGTCATCTGATATGACCACCCCAAGTCCCTTTCCATTTTTGTTGTTGTTAATACCTCCCCCAAACTGTGTACCCTTCCCCGGGTTTTTGTTTCCCAGGTGCATTACCTTGCACTTCTTTGCATTGAATCTAAGCTGCCATACATTTGACCATTCCTCCAACCTTGCCAAGTTCCTTCTCATCCTTTTCACCCCCCTTGTGTATCAACCCTGTTGCAGATCTTTGTGTCGTCTGCAGTCATTTATGTCATGTCATGTTAGGAATCCTTAGCAAACTCACCACTTGTTGCAAGCAGATGATAGTGGTGTCACTAGGCTGCTTCCAGAAACAGAGTAGCTAGTGAGGGATGATAATCTGCACAGGATCAGTTCATCAGCAGCAATTGTGCAAAGATCAGTTGTGAAGAGGGTGCCAGTGGGCAATGGAAAAAATGTGGTTTCAGGGATTGTTTAGGAGGCAATGATCAACAGGGACTGATTAAAGTCATTTACAAAAATCAAGACAGTGACACACCAGAAATTAGCCTAAAGGAGAGGGTCAGACGGGTGGGGTAATACAATGGCAGTAAAATCACTTCCTGTGAGCTCTGGGCAGGGCAAAGTACCATGTGACTGCTGATATGAGATGCTTACACCCCCCATGTGTGTAACACTATACCATGTTATTGGGTGTGAGGTGATTTCAATGCCTGGGTCGATGATGATCTCTCACATTTGGGAAGTGATTTCCTCCAGTTGATGGAATCACTGGGCCTCACACAAGTTATTACTTTTGCAACTCACCAACATGGACACGCCTTGGATTTGGTTTTCTCTCTGGGCTTGAGGTGAGTAACCTCAAGACTGATCCAGACATCTGGTCAGATCGTTGCATGGTGAAGTTCTCCTTCGGAGCCCCCCACCATAGTCTTCCCCCTTTGGAGATGGCTCAGAACAGCCCATTAAGGAGGCTTGGGCCAGAAGGATTGTTGGTGGTGTTGGACATCTCGGAGATAGTGGCAGCTTTTGAGACAGAATTGGAGAATGCAGTATTGACCTATAACAGGGTTGTTACCAAGTCCTTTGACTTCACAGAACCTATCCATGTAGTGCCCCTGGGTCTCATGCTTAGGGTGCCTATGGTTTGATGGAGAGCTTAGGAAGTCA
Organism: Neoceratodus forsteri; assembly: GCA_016271365.2. Taxonomy (NCBI): domain Eukaryota; kingdom Metazoa; phylum Chordata; order Ceratodontiformes; family Ceratodontidae; genus Neoceratodus; species Neoceratodus forsteri. The sequence goes on from CM057456.1 coordinate 348,244,214, forward strand.
AAGAACAAGGGTTGGAGGTTAGAGCACTGCTGGAGGCAGTTCAGGGCCCAGGAGGATAAACTAGCTTAGAAGATTCATTATAATGAATATCAAAAAGGGCAGTCTCCAAAGAAAGCAGTATTTCTTTCTAGGGAGATTGCAGTTGGGAGGAATCAACCAGCTCAGCTTTTCCATACTGTGGACAGATTATTAAATTCAGCCTGTCTCCAGTCAGTAAGAGCAGTTGCAACAGTTAAGCGTGAAGAGTTATCCTCTATTCAGGCTGGGATCTCTCCAAATGGGCTGTTACAATCCAGCGAAGTCAGGATTGGACCTCATGGACATACTTAGCTGTCTCGAGCAGAGTTTCGGCTAAGCTCAATGGAAGAGGTCTGTGAGGTGTTTTTCAGAGCTGTGGCCCACTTATTGTGAACTAAACCCAGGCCCCACTTATCTAAAAGGGAGCTGCCTGGGGTATTTGGAGTCAGTGTTCACAGGATAGTTTGGTGTTCATTGTCTGACAGGGTCTTGCTGGTGGCGTTGAATAATGTACTGGTTTGGCCCCTTCTAAAGAAGTCATTCAGCTGTGGCCCTGGATGTTCTAACAAATTACTATCCTGTCAGTAATCTACCTTTTCTAGGTAAGTTTATGAAGAAGGTTGTGACACTGCAGCTTGAGGTGCACCTTGTAGCTTATGATATCTATGATTCCCTCCAATCTGGGTTTAGATCTAAGCATAGCACTGAAATGGCATTGGTCAGGGTGGATAATGACCTTCTCAGGGCGAGAGATGGGGTGAACCATCAGTTCTCGTTCTCCTTGATATCTCTTTAGCATTTGACACTGTGGACCATGGGTTGCTGTTGGATCATCTGCAGGAGTATGTTGAACTCACTGGCACTGTCATCTGTTGATTTTTGTGCTACCTCAGGGATAAGATGCAGAGGGTAATGATGGGAACGTTATCATCGTCCCCAATGTACCTGCTCTGTGGCATGCCCCAGGGTTCAGTCCTCTCACCTGTGTTGTTTGCAGTGTACATGCTGCCCCTGGAAGGGATAATTCAAAAATACAATCTGGGTTTCCACTGTTATGTGGACGATTCCCAGTTGTATTTATCGATTGCACCTGGGGTACCGTACACTGCTGAGGTGCTTAATTTGTGCCTCTCTGAAATTCAGAAAGGGATGAAATCTAGTTATCTGAGACTTAACTCAGATAAGACTGAGGTACTGGTGACTGAGCCGGGTTGGAGATGAGGAGCAGAAGTAGTCATAGGAGAGATGAGGCTTCTGCTTCGGTCATCCAGGCCATTGACTTCTAGAAAGATGAAAAATCTTGAAGTCATTTTTGGTGACTGGTTGACACTCAGGTGTTGGTTTTAGTCAGGAGTGGCTTTTAGCATCTTAGAAACATCAGCTGGATTAAGTTTCTTATCCCTCCAGAAGATCTGCCAACACTAGTGCATGCATTTGAGATGTCTAGGCTAGACTACAATAAAGCACTGTATCTTGGTGTTAGAAGAGGTACCCAACAACTGGTGCAGAATGAAACAGTCAACTGGTGTAGAATGAAACAGTCAAATTACTGACTGACCTTTCGAGATCTAGTCATGTGCCCCAGTCCTGCATGATAATAATAATAATAATAATAATAACTTTATTTTTATGGTGCCTTTCAAAATGTCAAGGCACCTAACAAATTTAAAAAAACACATCAAATATCCAGAATCATAAAATAATATAAAACAATTAATCCAGTTACAAACATTATTCATTCACCAAAAGCTTGGACCCACAAGTGTATTTTTAAAGCTTGTTTGAATCCCTTCATGGTCGTGCACTCCCGTAGCCGATAGGGTAGAGAATTCCAGAGGGTTGGGGTCGCATGCATAAATGCCTGGGCCCCAGAAGATTTCAAGCACACCTTTGGAATCTCTGGCAACCCCTTGTCAGCTGAGAGGAGCAACTGTCCAGGGCAGTAGGGAACCAGAAGCTCTTTCAGGTAGTCCGGGCCTTGTCCATGTAGGGCTTTAAAAGTCAGAAGACCGACTTTAAAGGTGATCTGCCACTCCACTGGCAGCCAGTGCAGTCCGTGCAGCACCGGCGTAATGTGACAGGATCTAGGAGTTCCCACCAAGAGCCGGGCTGCAGCATTCTGCACTAGCTGCAAGTGGCGGATTTCCACTCCAGGTAGCCCTAGGTAAAGGGAGTTGCAGTAACCTAGGCACGAGGACACAAAGGCGTGGACCAGCGTAGGAAGATCACCAGACAGAACAAGGTGCTTAATCCTGGAGATACTCCTCAGATGGTAAAAAGAGGATCTGATGACGGCTGACACCTGCGAATGCAGAGTCAGCCCTTTGTCAAAAATTACCCCCAGGTTTCGCACTCATTCAGAGGTCGGGAGTGATATGCCCCCAAGAAAAAGCCCTGAGGGAGAATCCACTCCTGGCCCCCCGATCCGGCACGCTTGGTCCACAACCAACACCTCAGTCTTTTCCGAGTTCAACTTTAGCCAACTGGAATCCATCCACTCCTGGATTTCTGTGATGCAGCTATTAAAGACTGAGACAGCTCCATCCTGGTCAGGTACAAAAGAAAGGTAGAGCTGCACTGACTGCCTGTGAAGTGGTGAGTTACCTTCAAGGTTGGTTTACTAGGAGTCACGTGATGATCCAGCACTAGCAGCCTGCTCCTCAGCATAGCTACGCTCTCCCGACTTATACATTTTCATTTATTTATTTATTTATTTATTTAGTTAAACATCAGTTTAGAAACCTTTGAGCCAGAGGCTCATTTACAAAGCTACCTCGTCACAAAGAGGACATCAGAACAGTAGTACAAGGGACACAGTACTTACAAACAAAAAAGTTACAGTTCAATTACAATTTTGTTACAATAGAATACAATCTCCAACGAAGCAAAAGATAACAAAGGTGCAAAACTTATGGTCGGGGAGAGCTGGTGGGAGTAGAAAAGGGAGGGAGATAGGGGAGGAGGAATTAGTAGGGAAAGGAAGGGGGGGGGTGCTCAGTGCAGTTAGCATTGTCAAACAGAGTATATATATATATATATATATATATATATATATATATATATATATATTTTTTTTTACACTAGGCTAGCGGCAGTTGCATTTATACCTGCACCTATTTACTTCGAGAGGCTTCTGAATATTTTGTTGAGCTTTAGCATCGTCTGTGCTCTATTTTGATGCTAGTCATGGCTGAAAAAATGGACCTTACCTCTGAATCTTTGGTGGTGCATCACACCCCACCGGACACTCCAGAAAAGGACTGGGATCCAAAGCGCTCTAAGCTTGAGCAGTCTTCTGATTCCTTGGCTACACTGGATTCTGATCTCCTTATGGTAGAATGCTTCCTGGCAGAGATGGTACCTTTCTGGGATTCCTTTATCAAATTTTCTGAGGAAATGCAAGTAATTCACTTCATGCTGGTAGAACTTACCCGACACTTTGGGGATGCGGAATCCCAAATTAGTTCCCTAGAGGACTGGAGAAATAAAATGAATCCTTCTTTGGTTCTCTGTCATCAAAAGATCACTAAACTGGAGGATAACTTAAAGAACCTTGAAGGTAGGAACCGACGAACAATCTAGTATTCTTGGATTGCCGGAGTAGGTCGAGGGTAAAGACACTTTGACTTTTGTCCAGAAATTATGCAAGCACATCGCCAGTCGATCCCCTAATGGTCCTCAGTATATTGTGGAGCATGCCCATTAAGCCCTTAGACCCATGCCAAGTGATGGAGAGAAGCTATGTCCACTTATTTTCAAGCTTCTCAATTTTTTAGATTGCCAGCACATCTTAACAAGCAAAGAAAAAATCCTTGCTTCTGTGGGAAGACCAAAGGATCTCAGTTTTTCAGGACCTGCCTTATGATGTTCACTGAAAGACAACCACATTTAAACCCATCATCTCCAAATTGGTGGCTGCAAATATCCATTTTCGGCTTGCTTATCCTGCCAAGCTGTGTTTTTCATGATGGAGCACAAAAATCTTTTGCTTCGGTGGAGCAAGCACAGACTGAGCTCACATTGCTTTTCCCTGATCTCTTTAAGCCAGAATGACTTATCCTGGACTTAGTTATGTTGGACTGCTGACTGGTTCCTGGGATGAGAATATATTTTCTTGTTTTTTTCACTTACATCAGTAGCAGTTTTGCTTAATCCTTTTATTACTCTTGGGGAACTAGGATCAGTGTGATGCCTCCACTTTAGCTGTATATTCCTTTGCTCTACCCTTAGCTATTTCATCTCCTTCAATTTTTTTTACTTCTGTGTCTTATTTTATTACCCTATAGATGGTTCATCTTAGTTCTCTCTGTATCTATTATTATGATAGCTTTTACTTATTTTTTTCTTTGAGGTCTTAGCTTCTTTCTCCTTCCTCAATGTTCATTGTTCTTTATTTGTAATTTACGTTTCAATGTTTTAGTTGCAGCGCCTTCTGTACCGATTTGTGGCATGTTGCTGCCCTCTTCTGGTACTTCCTTGCTACTGGGCTTTACCTTATATTTTTCTTTTCTCTTCTCTTCTTGTATTTCATTTTACATTTTAATAAATTTAATTTTTTTCTTTGTCTTCTGGTTATGGGCTTTGTAGTTCTTTGATATGCTTTTCCTTCTTAGTTTTTGGTTGCCTGTGCATGTGTTTATGGGAAATTTTTTACTGGTTTTGTTGGGGAGATGGTCTTCTTTGTTTGTTTGTTTGTTTGTTCTTTTTCCTCTCTCCTTTTGGTGTTGTGGGCTTGTATTATTGTGTTTCTCTTCTTTGTGCCTTTTTTTTGGGCCCACCCCTCTTGCCCCATTCCGGGCTGAGGCTTAGCCTCTGCCCCGCACGCCCCCCCCATGCCCAGGCTTTCCCCCTGGGTGGGCCACCATGCAGGCATCCCCTCCCCATGGACAATGGTCTCTTTAGTCCTGGCTTGCCCACCAAGGGTGGGGCCACGGGAGTGGACCCCTCCCCAGCAGACACTGGTGGCAGCGGGAGCGATGGCTGAGGTGAAGCGTCATGGACAGGCATCGGATTTTTTTTTAATGCTAGTCCCTGAAGCCAAAACATGCAATGACATCAATGGTCACGCCCAACGTCTGTCCTGCCTTCCCACAATGTTCAGTGCCGGTTTCTGTGAATCCCCTAAGCCTCTGCCAGGGGCCACTAATGTGCCGGGCAATCACCCCCTCCCCCACTCCAGAGAAGAAGAGCCGCCACTCAGGCACTCAATCCTTCTCTGCCCAGCTGGCCCTCCCACTCCCAGGTCCGTTCCTGAACACAGGATGTCAGCGTCAAAAGTGGACGTCTTGCTGCTGCACCGGCCAGCCGGCATTTCTTGGTGCCTTTTGATCTATCTATGGTTGGAGTCCGGTGCTCACCTTCAGAGTGAGCTGGGTTGGGATGGATCATGGACCATTCAAAGTTTTCCCTCCAGGTTTTCTGGCTCTAGGGGGGTGTTTTCTGTTCTCTGTTTCCTCATTGTTACCTATCTCTTCGTTGTGTGTTCTGCATCTTCTTTATTACTATCTACTGTTTCACCTTTTCACTTGTTGTTTGTTTGGTGGGTTTGGGAGGGGGACTGCTGCCTAATGGATACTATTTTTTATTGTTCCTCAAGTTGGTCCTGGATGCTTTTTTGTTACTGCCTAATATATACATATGGTGATGCTTTACACTTCTATATCTTGGAATGTTAAAGGCACCCAGGAACTGAAAACGTGGTATGACATTTTGAAACATTTGAGGCAAGTGAGTTGTGATACTGCCTATATACAGAAATCTCACCTAAAGAGAGAGGATGCATCTTTCCTTCGGAGGGACTGGGTTGGGGCAGTATATCGAGCTGGAGCCAATACTAAGAGGGGCGATGTCTGTATTTTGTTTGCTAAAACATTAATGTTTCATCTTTTCTCTGAAATCTGGGATCCAGAAGACCATTATCTCTTCATTCATGGTAAGCTTGGGATGGATGAATTAGTGGTGGATTGTCTTTATGGCCCTAATTTAGACACTTTGTAGTTTTTCACGTACCTCCTTTCTCTCCTGGCTTCATATACCCATCTCTCCATTGTTGTGGGGGGAGGGACTGGAATATAGTTTATCAATCTGACTTGGACAATTCTTCTGTTCATAATAAAGGTCTCTCTCCTGGTCAGCATGGGCTTCATGACCTTATGGACACCATGGGTATAGCAGACCCCACCCCACCACTTTCACATATACATTTTACTCTCTGCCCCATAATTCTTTTTCTCGAATTGATTTTGTTTGGTTTCTCATGAGGTTGTTTCTGGAGTGGTCAGATGTGAGATCCATGAACTAGTTCTGTCTGATCATGCCCCCATATTGTTAGTGCTCACACTCCAAGGGAGTTTGATAAAGATTTTCTTTGGCATCTTGACATACAATTATTGCGAGATACAACTATAGTGGATTCCTTACGCCAATTTATTCAATCCTTTTTTACTATTAATATGATCTTGGTGGATAAAGTAAATGTCCAGGGTGCTGCTAAAGCTGCTATATGAGGAGAATGTATTCACCTAGCAAAAAAACGAAGAGCGTCAGAATCAACTTACTGACTTACTTGCGCAAATTCGACAACTTGAAAAATGTCTAAGTCCAGCCACTCTAGACTCAGCTTGGATCCATTTAAATTCTCTTTGTTCCTAGTATTTGACTTTACTAAATGAGAAAGCTGAGCTGGCAATTTTTCGCACTAAAGCTCATTATCTTGAGCAGGGCAAGCGTGCTGGTAAACGTTTGGCTCTTTGGCTACGGCAGCAAGAATCCTGTAAGATGGTGCATGGGTTGCCACTCACCGCTTCCTCCAATGCACTTACTAAACCTAGGGATATTGCTAAGGGCTTTCATTCTTATTCTGTGGGCCTATACTCAGCCTCTGCACCACCTACTACCCTTTCTGAGATTATTTCTCACTGTTTAAGGGATTTGTCCCTCCCCTCGATATCTGAAGATCAATGTCAATCCCTGCCCTGTCCTATTTCTTTACTAGAGGAAAAACAGGCTATAGCATCATTATCCTCAAACCGTGTTCCTGGCCCCAATGGTTTTCCAGCAAATTTTTATAAGATTTTTTCATTTGAACTTGCCCCGATATTACTAGAACTTTTTAATTTTTATACTCTCACCCATTAACAGATCTTTCCTTATCGTGTACCTAAACTATACTCCTTCTCAAACTGGGTAAAGAGCCTCTCTCCCCAGCTAGTTATCATCCTATTTCTTTAATGAATATGGACTTCAAAATATTAGCTAAAGTCCTTGCACATCAACTGGGGGGACTCAGGCTCAGTTTTATTGGTCCTGAGCAGGTGGGCTTTATGAAAGGCTGGCATTCTAGTGACCACCCAGAAACCTTTTCACTTGCTCTCAGCGTCCTGGGACTCCATGGCCCCTTCAGTGCTGATTTCTCTGGATGCCGAGAAAGCTTTTGATTGGGTGTCATGGCCCTACCCGTTTGATATCCTACAATGTTATAATATCCCAGGTGAATTTATCTGATGGGTTAAATTACTGTAAGCACATCCCTCGGCTTTTGTTTCTTGTAATGGAGTCTCATCTAAACCCTTTAATATTGCTACCAGTACTTGCCAGGGATGCCCTTTATCTCCCCTTTTATTCAATTTGTATCAATTTTGCAACAGGGATCGAGTGCAAGCTCTCTGCATATGCAGATGATATTCTTTTATACCTAATGGACCCTGACATATCGATTCCTGCTGCCTTAGCCAATATGGATTCTTTGGGGAGCTTTTCTGCTTACAAATTAAACTTAGGTAAAACGTCTGTCATGCCCCTTAATTCCTTTGTTGACAAAGCTACTCTTTGCTCATTGGGCCTTCAATGGGAGTTTAAGGCTTTGAAAAACCTGGGATTATATATTTCCCACCACCTCTATTCCCCACGGAAACTAAACTTAGTCCCCCTTCTCAAAACCATAAAACAGGATTTACAGAGATGGACACGTTTGCCTCTCTCTTTATGGGGGTAGATAAATGTAATTAAAATTAATATATTGCCTCACCTTTTATATCCCCTTGGAATGTTAAACTGTATTTTACCTCGTTCATAGTTCCATAAAGTCCTCTCCATATTATCTCTGTTTGTGTGGTGAGAAGGAGTGATAAGACTAGCCTATTTTAAGCTCATGAATCCAATTATTCAGGGTGGACTTCGAGTACACAATTTTCTCACCTATTATTTTGCACTCCACGGCATGAAATACTTTCGATGTGGTTGTACTGAGCAGGATTTTGCTACTTCTTATATCCCCCTTTGGTTATCTCTTGAATTGGACTTCATTACAAGTTTTCATTTTCAACCCAATGCACTACTGTATACTTTGCCTTATAAGCTCCCGAATGCCTTAAAATCCACTCCAATATATTGGTCTTTGAAAGCACACTCCCAGTTCTGTCAATATTTTCATAGTTCAGCTTATCATTCTCTAGCTTAGCCCATCTTTGACGATCCAAATTTTAAAAATTGACCAAAAACATATCCCTACCAGTTTTTGCCAACTGACCCAAGTACTCGGATATCCTGTTTTTTCCTTGGACAACGGATGTGTAACTTTCCTGTTTCAACAAGAATTTCATTTGGAACCTAAATATTATTTTTAATATTAGCAACTTACGAGGGCTGTCGTTACCTTTTTGGACTCCTCTACCCAGCCGGATCCCATCTCTCTTTTGTTCTCTAATATGTCTCGTTTATCTTTATCTCAATGGTCTGTCTCACAATTATACAAGTTTTTTCAAACATCTGATCCTGCCAAACCTATGCAGTTTGTTACTATTGGCAGAACTGTCCTTCCCTACAATAAGAACAAAAAGAATGCCAACATATTTGGTCAGATCTCTGTTGCATTATCAAACAGGATTATCGGTTGGCCCAATTCAAAATTTTACGTAATATGTATTGTACTCCCACATGCTTACACAGAATGGATAAATAAGCTTCCTCCACTTGCCATAAATGTCAAGAAGCGGAGGGGTCACTTTTCCATCTTTTATGGTCTTGTGAGACCACAGCTCCCTTTTGGTGAGCCATTCAAGAAAACCTAGACCAGTCCTTTGAACCAATTTTTTCATCCTCAAAGTTTGTTTGCTTGGGGTTGTACAAAGATATACCCATGAACTTTCAAAAATTTTATATGCTTTTAATTTGGGCTACTAAGGTGGTTTTGTCATGACACTGTGCTATTAAACAACCCCCCAGCTTGGACAGAATGGCATGCAGAGCTCCTGAGTGCATTGAACTTGGAATTGCATATTACGAATGCCAGGCATAAACAATATGATTTTTTTTTGGTAAATGGTGTGTTTTATATGCCTGGCTTATTGCACTAAAAGAAACTGTTAAAGTTGGACTCCCTTGCTATTAACTAGTTCTATAACTTGTATTTATCATCTCAGTGAATCTTTTCAGGACTGTTACCAGTGGTTCTTTTACCCGGTCTAGCAGCGTACTTTATGGGGGGTGGGTGGGGTGGAGGGGTTTATGTTTTTTGTGGTTTGTCTCCTTTTATGGTTGTTTGTTATCGTATGTTTTGTATTTTGTTCCTTTTTTTGGTTTTGTTCAATGTTTTTGGATTGTTATTGGGAAAGTTTTAATAAAAGTATTGTTAATAAAAAAAAAGGTTGGTTTACTAACCTAGAAGGCCTTACATGGGTTGGGCCCTGACTACCTAGTAGAGTTCCGGAACCCTATCCAGTCCTTGCACCCCCTTCTCTCCACTGAAGAGGGTCTCCTTTCAATCCAAGGGCTCCCTTTAAGTCCTCTGGCAATCATTTGTTTGAAGTGGCTGGCCTTGTTTTATAGAATGCCTTGCCTAGAGGACTGAGAGAAGGCTCCTCAGTGGAGGCCTTTAAAAGGGGGTTAAAAACTTAACTGTTAAGTCAGGGTGACCACGGAGGTCTGCATGTGTGTTAGAATAGGGATGTTTGGGGAGTAGAATTAGTTTTTTAGTTTTCCTGTGACTCAACCACTGCTCTAATTTTTGTTATTTTAAATTGTTTATTTACTTACTAATTTATTGTATTGTTTTACTTGCTTCTAATTTCTGTATGGCACACTGAGGCTTCAGGAAAGGGTGCCTTATAAATAAAGTTACTACTACTACTACTACTACATTTGTTCACACTAACACGTGGAAAAATAATTTGAACTATGATAAGGAACTGATGTGAGGGCTCCTTTCCATGATTGTCAAGAACTTTTGAGAGTACAGTGACACTCCTTTCCCAAGTTCATACTAAGAACTCCCTGTTGTCTACTGGCCTACCTTCACTCACACCATCCACTCTCAAGCACTCTCTGGTGTCCAGTAGCACACCCTGCACTTAACACATCCTGTTTTGGTGTCTGGTTACCAGTGACACACATAGGATCACAGGTGTAGTGATACAGCATCCCATTTCATGCACTCACTATTATCCAGTGGCCCCTGCCCTTACCAACTCATATTTCAACTACTCACTGGTGTACAGTGGTCCCTCACCAACCCCATCTAAATCCTTCTTGGTGCCCAGTGGCCTCCATGCTTTCGCCTCATTCCCCTTCAAGCATTTCCTGATGCTCTGTGGCTCCCCACATGCCCTCTCCACATCCCATTTCAATCATTTGCTGGCATTCAGTGGCACACCCACCCTCACCCCATGCCAGTTAGAGCAGTCATAGGTGCTCAGAGGTCACTTCAGCTTATCCCATTACATTTCAAGTACTCCCTGGTGTCCAGAGGCAACCCTACCCTCTCCCAACAAATGTACAGCCTTCCCTGGTAAAAAGTGGACCTAACCCTCATCAAATCTCATTTCATGCCCTCCATAGTGGCCAGTGGCCACCCTACCCTTATCCCATCTTGTGTCAAGATCTCCCTGCTGTCCTCTTGGCACCCTCATTCCTCTTCACTGCTGCTAAATCCCAGCTCTGGCACCATACCAGTAACAGGATCCATGCTGCTCAGTTAAAATCTACCCTCCCTAACATGATCCCTGCAACAGCAACATAGACCTTTGATTTGGATACCCCCTGCTGACACCCCCATTTAGAGGGGTGTAAAGTAAAACAGCTGGTTAGTTCATTTGCCCCCAGCCCCTCTCACAGGTGTATCATAAGAGTGTGTGGATGGGGGTGTCTTGTGTACCTGTATGTCACATATGGACCGGGGGAGGGGGATTGCATGCGCGTGTTGGAATGGGGATGTTTGTGTGATACTGTAGCTTTCTGGTTCAAATGAGTCTGACCAACATGGTCCCCTGTAGACAGATAAACACACAAACCTAGGGCAACATATAGATCTCTCCTTTCCAGTTTTCAAGCCTACCAGCACCCCCAACCCCCAATCAGGATTTGTTTGCATTCATACTTTTGGTTCTGTACACTTTTTGTTTGGTTTACACTCACTCTTTGGTTGTGCTGTACTTTTTGTTTGCATTCACTTTTTGGTTGTGCTGTGATTTTTGTTTGCATTCACTTTTTGGTTGTGCTGATAGTTTTTACTTCATTCACTTTTTAGTTGTCCTGTGCTTTTTTTATTTGCATTCCATCTTCTTTAATACTTTACATTTCTTTTTGTTTTGTCACTTTTTTGTGACATCACACCATACATTTGGTTTTGTTTTTTTATCTTTTTGTTTGCATTTCATTTTTGTTGGGTTGTTTTTCTAATTATTTGATTCAACTGCACTTTTTTATTCTGCGTTCTGTGCACATCAGGGCCACAGTAGTTTTGCATTTAAGTTCTCTTAATGAAAGAATCCATGAGACACAGTAACTGTACACAGACACACATATCTAAAATTGCTTCAGATTGCACTCACAGTCTGTGGTCTTACCTTGTTTTTTCTAAATGGCATGTCTTGAGTCATCTCTTTCTCAAACTTTTCTTTCCAGGCTCCATTGAAATATACAGCATTGGCGAGGATGAGCTTTGTCGTACTGTCAACACCACCTGCAGTCAGCAGGTCTTTGATCTTTCCTAGAGAACATAATTGTGTGCATTCGGTGAGGAAAGGTATTAAACATGTTCACAACTACTGTATAAAGTTCAGCTCCATTATCAGATATGGAACAAGCATTTGTCAATGCCGAATGTTTGCTTGCTGGCATTGGCATTGGTAGTGTAGGAGTTACAGAGCTGCATAATAGGAATGGCAGTGAAGTATTCAACTGAAGCCAACCCCACCACCACCCCGCAGAGACTGACAGGCATTGGGGTGTGCCTGAGTCGTCGAACATACTTGACCATGTCCATTTCACCACACAACAACCACCAGACACTGACAGATCATCGCGGTGTGCCTTGGGGTCTTTGGCCCTTATGCGAACCCCATTCCATCAGGAAATATGGTAAGATGGGTGCAGTATAGGAGAATGAGGTGAACTTTGGGGCAGAAGAGTCCAAGGCATACCTCGATGCCTCTCACTGGCTGCAGGGTATGGAATGGTATGAGCATTATAGGCAAGAATCCCAAGTCACACCCCTGATGCCTGTCATTCTCTACAGGGTGGGGCATTATGGTTGGAAACCCTAACGCCTCAGGCATTCATTGGTATTTTCACTCCAAATTTTCAACATGGTTTTTTTGTGACCCCCACCTCATGAGCAGTGGCAATATCAGTTTGTTAGTCGAAGCTGCTTCGACAGTGACTATGGCATTTAGCACCACAAGTGCAAAACACATTCGAACAGGATGTGAAAATGGCAGCTGTACTGTTCATAAGGAAGTGTGGAAAATGCCACTGGTGAAAATCTGGACTGAAAATATTACAAAGTCATGAACTTATGAGGTGCGTGGAAACTGCGCAATGCTCACTCGTAACACAGTCATTTTATAGACTTTTGTCACCAAATTTTCAACATAGCAATTTTAAGACCTCTGCTCATGAACAGTGTCACTGTGATTTTCTTAATCTGTCCCAAACATTGATTGCGCACACTGACTGCGCCATTGTGCACTACATGCACGGAAACACATTTTGAGCGACATGTGAAAAATGACAGCTGTACTGGTCATAAGGAGGTGTGGTAAAATGGCAAAGTTGAAAATCCGGAGTGGAAATATTAAAAATTCGCGAACTTATGAGAATGCGTAAGAACTGCGCAATGCACACTAGTAAAACAGTCATTTTTTTGAATTATTTCACCAAATTTGCAACACAGGCTTTTTGAGAGCCCAACTTATGAACACTGGCACTGTCATTTCATTAATCAGTCCTGAAGAAAAAATTACTCACCTTAGTAATGTTGTTTCTTCTAATGGAGTCTTGCTATATTATGACATATGCAGTGAGTCCCAACCTTCGAACTGCTCTAGAGGTGAAAGAGTTAACTTTCCATGCCAGGCATGGAACGCTGAGCTCGAGCTCGGTTGAAGCTCTGTCTGTTGTTCTTCAAACTCAAACCGTCAGATCTTTATGAGCTAAACTCACTGAGGTCCTGTGTGGAAGCTGTAAACCTACACTAGCCAACTGGCTACTAAACATAAGAACAATTTTTTTGGTCCCAAAACAAAGACTCAAGTCAGGAGACCCAAAAAATGAAAAACACAACACCTAGTCACCCCAAAAAAGGAGGGGTGAAAACAACAAGGTGGGCATCTACTAAGTGCCAACACTGCACTGCCCACCCACATCCCAAAAACAGAGATTCTGAGAGGGGCAGGCAGGGGGGGGGAGGTCATAATATAGCAAGACTCCATTAGAAGAAACCACATAACTAAGGTGAGTATTTTTTTCTTCAAACAGCATGAAGTCTTGCTATATTATGACATATGCAGACTACACAGCAGTACCTCCATGGAGGAGGGACAGAACCTACTTAGGAAATAGGCTCTGAAGCACAGCTGTGCCAAACCGAGCATCACTCCTAGCCTGGATGTCCAGGGAGTAATGCTTGGTAAAAGTGTGAACTGTTTTCCAGGTAGCTGCTTGACATATCTCTAGAATAGGGATGTCCCTGGCAGCAGCCAGGGAAGCAGCTGTACCTCTGGTAGAGTGAGCCCTCAGGCCTGAGGGAGGAACCTTACTCAGCTTTTCATAACAGAATTGGATACAAGAGACAATCCACATGGCAATGATCTTTAGTGGCAGGTTTCCTTACCAACCTCACCATAAGTGAGGAACAGTTGGAGGGAGTCAAACCTGTGACCCTTGGTACGCTCTATGTAGTAACTAAGGGCTCTCTCACATCTGTTGTGCAGCCTCCTCGTCAGAGAGGAGGAATGGTCAGTGAAGTACACTGGAAGAGATATAGATTGATTAAGGTGGAAATCTGAAACCACCTTAGGCAAGAACTTCCTGTTAGTCCTGAGGACCACCTTATCTCTATGAAAGGAAATAAAATCAGGCTCCACTGACAAAGCATGTAATTCACTTATGCGTCTGGCAGAAGTGATGGCTACCAGAAACACAGTCTTCCAAGTCAAGTACTTAAGCTCTGCTGAAGACAAAGGCTCAAAGGGGGGTTGCATAAGCCGAGCAATGCAAACATTAAGATCCCAGTCAGGGGCAAGGGCCCTGAATGGAGGGTTGGTGTGAAGCAATCCCTTAAAAAACTTGGAGAATACAGGATGAGCTGAAAGAGAAGAGGGTTTACCTGCTGAAATAAAAGCAGACACAGCTGCCAAATGTACTTTTAGGGTAGCTGGTCTCAGCCCCAAGGTATTTAAATGAACCATATAATCCAGGACTGTGGGTAAATCAGCAGATTCTGGGGAAATATGCTTCCCAGAGCACCATATGGAAAACCTCTTCCATTTGGAATTATAGGTAGCCCTGGTGGAAGGTTTCCTAGAAGCCTTCAGTATATCCATTACACCTTGGGAGAGGTGTAGATCAGCAAACTCTAACTCTTCAAGAGCCAGGCCTTGAGGTTGAGAGATTTGAGGTTCGGGTACCAAACCCTTCCCTGAGCACAGGTTAACATGTTGTGATTCCTGGGAAGACACAGGGGAAGATGGACTGCTAAGGACAGTAGGAGTGGATACCAGGGTTGTCTGGCCCAATCTGGAGCAATCAGGATCATCTTGCAGGGTTGAGATCTGATTTTGACTGCAGTTTGAACAGGAGAGGGAAAGGGGGGAAAGCATAGAGAAACTTTCCTTCCCAATTGAGAACTAAGGCATCCAGAGGACTGAGCCCACCACTGGGGCCTGCAGCAAAAAGGAAGTTGGTGATTGTCCGGGCTGCAAAAGATCTATCTCATGGGTGCCCCATCTGGCAAATATCACCTCCAAGACCGGGGTCCAGTGACCATTCGTGATGGCCCTGGGAAATCCTGCTAAGAGCATCTGCCAGGGCATTGTCCTTGCCTGGGAGGTGAACTGCCGTAAGGGAGGTGTTCAGGTAGTAAGCCAGAGACCACAACTTCATTGCTTTGGTGCACAAGGCCGTAGACTGAGTGCCCCCTTGCTTGTTGATGTACCACATTGTGGTGGTGTTGTCTGTTCTGACCTGTACAACTTTGTTCTGAACAGATTTTGAAAAAACTTGAAGTGCTAGAAAAACTGCTCTGAGTTCCAACAGATTGATGTGGAGCAGAGATTCCTGAGGTGACCACAATCCTTGGGTAGTGAGGCCGCCCATGTGAGCTCCCCACCCCAAGAGGGATGCATCTGTAGTAAGGATTAAGGAGTGAGACTGAGTGACAAAGGGAACCCCTTGTCTCAGATTGCTCTGATCCTGCCACCACTGTAGGGCCTGGATCAGGGTTTGAGTTACTGGGATCAATTTGGTTAGAGGGTCTTTCCTTTGAGACCAAAAGGCTCTCAAATGGAACTGGATGTCCCTCATCTGAAATCTTGCTCCCTGCACTACTGCTGTAGAAGCAGCCATGTGCCCCAGGAGCTGAAGAAAATGCCTTGCTGGTCTGAGAGACCTGCAGGGTGAAGGAGGAGGCCAGAGAGACCAGGGTCCTTGCCCTGTCCAAAGGAAGGAAGGCTGTGGCTTTCTCTGTGTTCAGCTCTGCGCCTATGAAGGTGAGGAGCTGGACAGGCTCTAGAACTGACTTTGAAAGATTCAGAAGGAAACCTAGAGAGGTGAGCAGTTGCTGAGTTATCTGTAGATGTAACTTGACTTGGTCTGGAGACTGGCCTACTATGAGCCAGTAGTCCAGGTAAGGGAAGATGGCAGTTTTGCCTTCTTAGGGAAGCAACTGCTACTGCCAGGCATTTTGTGAATACCCTTGGAGCAGAGGTGAGGCCAAAGGGCATTGCTCTGAACTGGTAATGGCCTGAGGGCAGCTCGAACCTGAGGTACTTTCGATGGGAGCTTCTGATGAGAATATGGAAGTAGGCATCCTTGAGGTCCAGGGACGCTAGCCAATCCCTGGCCTTAGAGAGGGTAGAATAATTCCCAGAGTCACCATTTTGAATTTTGGTTTAAAAGGTGCTTGTTTAAATATCTGAGATCCAGGATGGGCCGCCATTCTCCTGTCTTTTGGGGTAGAAAGTACCTGGAGTACAACCCTTGCCCTGGTGTAGGAGTGGAACCCTTTCCACAGCTCTGAGAGCCAGGAGGGAAGAGACCTCTGCCTCTAGGGCAAGTGCCTGGTGGATTTGCAGGTGGAAAGGATCTGGTTCTCATCTTTGGAATTTTTGAAGCTGAGAACCAGTCCTTGGCTTACTACTTCCAGGACCCACTTGTCTGATGTCAGAGACTTCCAGTCCTGGACAAAGTAAGCCAGCCTGCCCCCTACAGGTAGCTGAGAATCGACCCTGGCAACCCCATCAGGGTGTCTGCTTGGCAGGGGCTTTGGGCTGAGGGGTGGAAGCAGGCCTGCTTGCACCCCGTCTGCCTCTCCCTCTAAAGAACCCCCTCTGGGCATAAGCAGAAGAGGAGGCCTGGGCTTGGTAAAGGCCTATGAAAGGGCCTGCCCCTGCCCCTGAAAGCTGCCTTGAGGAGTGGCCTGCCTTTCTTGGCCTGTGCACTCCTATAGGTGGTCCTATACTCATCCATTTTTCATGTAATTCTCTGTCTGCTCCCCAAACAGAGAATTACCCACAACAGGAAAATCCATGGCCTTAGTCTGGGTATCCCAGACAGGCTAGTACATCTGAGCCAAGCCATTCTGCGAAGTGCCACAGATGTAGCCATGACTCTTGATGACACATCATTAGAGTCCACTGCAGCATGGAATTGCACCTTGGATGCCTCAATACCATCAGCAGCCACCTGCTCCAGCTCCTTGGCAAGCTGGCCAGGGACCTGTTTTGCTACAGCCATAACAGTATCCCATCTGGATTTCTGATATCTAGCAACATAAGCCATATAATTCACCTGTCTGAGTCCCAAGGATGCTGCCATGTACTGTTTCTTTGCCATGGCATCAATCCTCCTGGAGTCCTTGTCAGGGGGGTGTGAAGCCAAGGGAATATTTGCCTCGTCACAGGCTGCAGCCTGCACTATCCCAACATGGCTGCTTTGTTGTGTAAGGAACTCCGTATCAGAGCCTGACAATGTGTACCTCTTGTCCATTCTTTTATCCACAGGAGGTATAGTGTGAGTTTTAGAATTTTTACTGTCTGTTTCCCAAAAGATTTATGCAAAGGAATAGACAGTCTCCTAGACTCTGGGATATCCATCATTTCCACATAGTCAGGCTCCTCTTGATCATCCACAGCTTCCTCCATAGGGAGCTGGAGGGTTTCAGCCACTTTTTATAAAACATAAAATGAGAAGGGGACTCAGAAAGCCTAGAAGGAGACACTCCTGAAGGTCTGTCTGGGGAGATGTCCGGGTCAATGGGCACATCCAGACTTTCAAATCCACATTCACTCTCCTCATACTCCTCTTCCCCCTCCTCCGGTTCATAATATTCCTCTAAATCATACTCTTGAACCAGTGGAACCGGCCGAACCGGACGCTTACCTGATGGTGCCGGTTCGGTCGGAACCGGGGAAAGCGACTGGACAATTTTAATCGCTTTGGCTATTTCTTCAGCGGTTGGAGAGGAAAGTTTTGGCTCCACACCAGCTGATTTCCTAGTCCTTTTTGCTGGAACCGACTCCTCAGAGTCGGATCTCCTTTTGCCTGAGGAAGTGTCGCCCTGGTCAGAGGGCACTTCCTCCAGTGCGGTTGGAACCGAACCGGGCTGGCCATCCAGTTCAGCGGACTTTTTGGCCACCCTTTCCCTGAGCCTACCAACTCTCTTTTCCAGGGTAGCTGCAGGAACTTTTTACAAATCTGGCAGTCTGCATTGAGGTGGTCAAACCCCACACAATAAACACAGGTGGTGTGGGGGTCAGCCTTGGCAAAGACTTCTCCACAGACACTGCAGTGTTGAAACCCAGTGGGCCCGGTTTTTCTTTTGGGTTTCTCCGACATAGTGCCAGTCCTAACCAAACTTACCCGTTTATGGCAATCCGCCAGGTAAGACCCTCTTATCGGTTCCCAACCGTGTCACGGGTCATGGAAAAAAACATAATAAAATCTGTTTTTTTTAGAACCGATAAGAACCGGTAACCACACTAAATCACAAATTAAGATTTTTTAAACAACTTGATCGGTTCAAACCGAACCGATAACCGTTTACAAGTTCCACACAGAATAGAAATTAATGTAAAACCTATCTAGTACTCACAAATACCACAGACAGAGTCTGAACCAACTGGTTGCGGTTTAAATTCGGTCGAAAACCGAGTAAAACAATACTTTAGCCGACAAAATGAACTGAGCAGAAGGAGAAATCTCCAGAGCGACTGTTCAGTGAGGCGGAGTAAAGAATCTGACGGTTTGAGTTTGAAGAACAACAGACAGAGTTTCAACCGAGCTCGAGCTCAGCGTTCCATGCCTGGCATGGAAAGTTAACTCTTTCACCTCCAGAGCAGTTCGAAGGTTGGGACTCACTGCATATGTCATAATATAGCAAGACTTCATGTTGTTTGAAAGGTGATTTCACGCAGTGACTGCGAAATCACCCTTAGGGCCCAATTAATGCCATGACAGTTCAAGAATTTATGAGGAGGGGTCACAAAAACCCCATGTTGAAAATTTGGTGCCAAAATTCTGAAAAATGCCTGAGCTATGCATTAAAGTTGAAAAAAACCCTATTTATTGCATTATACAGCTTACCGGCATTTCCTCAGTTCGCAGTCGGCTTTGAAGAGTGCAGACGTGTTACCGGTCCACCGAAGATCGTCATGCCGAGCTCCAGAGGTAAGTATGCGGTGAGGAGGGGGATGTGGGGAGACAGGGTGCACAGTGGGTGGGTGCCGGTGGGCTGGAAGAGCGCCGAGGGAATGTTTTCTTGTTTACAGGTTTTTTTTATTTTTTTTTAAGGAAGACGATGCGGAACTTTGCCATGCTGGGGTGGGCTCCCAGCGTGGCAGCTATAAGGCTGTTTGGGGGGGCCTGGAGCCGATGGGAGATTGGGCACCCCCGTCGGCCACACGGACTTGTGCCACGCTGGGGTGGGCTCCCAGCATGGCAGCTATAAGGCTGTTTGGGGGGGCCTGGAGCCGACGGGGGATTGGGCATCCCCCGTCTGCCATACGGACGTGTGCCACGCTGGGGTGGGCTCCCAGCATGGCACCTGGAAGCTTTTTTGAGGGCGTGGAGCCGATGGGGATCCGGCACCCCCATCGGTCGCCACAGTGTAGTGCGTGATGGGGGGCGTGAGCACACAATATGCATTGTGTGGAGGAGCTTTGCTCACTGAAGCGGAGTTCCCCTTTCAACTGTACTCTGCATTTTCAACTGCTGTCATAGACAGCTACAGCAGTGATTGGAGAACTGGGGCCGCGCCTGCAAACACACTGACTGAATTGGAAGATGGCTGCCACACCTCCGAAAACTCGGATGATGGCACTATGTTTCTTGCACATGTGTGAAAGCAAACATAAAAATGGGGCGGATTGTAATTTGGATGCGCAGCTTGAGCTGGGATTTGGATTTACACATGTATTATAGTATACAGTTTGGGCAGCTTTGATAGATAGATAGATAGACAGACAGACAGATGGACGGACGGATGAAGGGACGGACAGACAGACAGATGGACATATGAAAGAAAGAAAGAAAGGAAATACACACACACACACATATACATACATACATACACACATACATACTAAATAACTAGTTCCCTAAATTCAAATAGCTAGGGAATCTTTGTACCAATAAATCTGAAATCTATCCCAATGCCCCCCCCCACCCCTTTGCAGGCCTCACCTGTTTCATCACCCGGAACCCCCAACCCATATTCTACATCAAACCTCTGACCATGGAGCAGGTAGCTAAATATGTGAAATGTTCCAAACTCAAACCTTTTTCTCATCCTGATGGGACTGACTACCACCTTATTAAACTGGCTAGTGAGGTGCTGGCATACCCCATCTCACATACATTTAACTTCTCCCTTTGCATGGCACCTACCCTAAATTGTGGAAGATGGCCACCATCATTCCCAGCCACAAATCTGAACCAAAACACCTCACTTCTAGTTACTGTCCCATCTCTTTCCATGCCCCCTCCCCCTCGAAAGTCTCTGAAAGGACTGTCTTTGACCAGACATCTGCCTATATCCAGCAGTATGACTTGCTGATCAGTATCCAAGACAGATTCCAGCCTATGCACACATTGAGACTGCCTTAGTGAGGTTCATTGACTTTGTACATTGAGTCTTAAGACTCCGGGAATTATATGTTGCTGCAATGTTTGAGAACCTCACCAATGCCTTTGACCTTGTGGCTGATGAATTGCTGCTTCGCATCCTTTCCACCCTTAATTTCTCTACAAATACCACTGCTTGGTTCAATAACTGCCTGTCTGGCAGGGTGCACAGGACTGGAATTGACAACATCCACTTGGACTTCTGGCCTATCAACTCTGGGGTCCCACAAGATGCTATCCTTGGCCCCCTACTTTTCTCACTTTTCCTAAGCTCACTCCCCAATGCTTGCCCATCCACTGATACTTTAATATATGCTGATGATGCTGTCATCTTCAGCTCAGGCAGAGAGTTGGCAATCCTAAACAAAATCATACAACATAACTTCGATCACCTCCAAATTTGATTCTTAGATAACAAATGGTCCTCAACTCCAAAAAAACTAAATCCATATTGTTGTTGTTTTTTTACTGGAGTTTTCATATAAAAAAACAGACACACAACACAATAAACAACATATTTAATACTTATGCTGCAACAGTATTCTTTACTGTCTGCACTTTACATTAGTCACTGCTTATCAAGGATAATATTCAATATAAACAACGGCCTTATTTACATTAAGTTGTTTGGATTATGCCACAAAGTCATTTCCTTTTGCCATCATGTCAGTAACCCACCTCCTCCATATTATTTCAAACTTTGGAAGGGTAGGACAATTTTTCCATAACATAAATATTAATCCATGTTTTGTTTTCAGGGATACATAAGAAAGCAGCCCCGTCTCCCTTTCTTATTCATGAACTGAAAGGCACTGTGGTGGAGCTTGTCTCACAATACCTGGTTGTCGTTCTTGACAGCTCCCTATCCTTTGACATCCAACTCAATAACCTGATAAAAACTGTTCGCCAGAGACTTGGTGTGCTGCACAGGGTCAAAAGGCTCCTGATCCCAGAAACTAAGAGATTACTCGCACACAGCCTATTGTTTCCTATTGCTGACTATGGATCCCTTGTGTATGCTGCTGTTCCTTCCAGGGCCTTCACCAGCAGTATCTGTTGCTTACCTACTGGCCTACCCTATCACAACCCCCACTGCCAACTGTATAAATCCAGTGTCTGCCTCTCCCTGGAGGATTGCTTCACCCACAGGTCAGTGGTGTTCCTACACAAGGTGGCACTAGGAAAAGTTCCCTCCTGTATTTCCACATTCTTTTCCCTCCTCCACGAACAAGCTGGGGACACGCTGTTAGTCCAAATGCACTTTCCAGCTCCCCCTCAGAAACACAGCTGCTGGACAAAGAGCACAGTCTTTCAGGGTAATTGGCCCCTACAACCTCCTACCTCTCCAACTCACCTTAGGAGTTAGCACTCCCTCCTTCAGCGCTACCCCCATCAGCATCTTATTGGCAAATTGCACTGTCACTGTGCTTAATTGCTATTCTTCTACTTATATAATGTGTTACCAGCTTGTACCTGTGTTACGTTCTAATTCTTGTGCTGTAACATCCACGTAAATGTTTACTTTGTTTTCTACAAGTGTTGCATGTGAACATGGACTATTTAGCTAACTTTGCTCTCCAGCATAAATAAAATGACATGAAAAATGATCTTTGTAAATAAGACATTCTGTAGTCTTAAAGTTCAAGTTTACTGCAGGAAAACACCATTGTGCAAGCTAATTCACAAGGAGATTCTGACTGCACAATAGTGGAACAAGTACAATGAAGGAAGGTGCGATACAAATAACAAAAATACAGTCAGGAATACAACACATGGGCGAAATGAATAGTGCACATTGACTGGATACATGATAAGTACTGTGGCACATATACAGCATAATACAGGATTAGCAAACTATAAAACAGAGATACAACATATTACAAAAAAAAAATACAGTGCAAAAAATAAGTGCTAGGCAGTGCCCTTATACGAGATAAAGAACTTGTAATCAAAGCTGGGAGATAGAGGGGTGATAGGGGCAAGGGTGTTAACGAGGTAGATGAGACAGGGGAAGTGATCTAAACCCCAAGGCAACTGCAAGCTGCCCTGAAGTGTTTTGTTGTCAAGGCTTTATAGAAGTTCAGCGTGACAACATTAGGGTGCTTGACCATGACCTGGATAGTATTCCAAGCTACTGGAAGAGTATAGGACAGGGCACCCTTGCCGAGGGAGGTATGGAATCTAGGGATGTCTAAGGAAATGAAGGCTGTCTTTCTGAGAGAATAGTTACAGTGGGAGAAGTGGATGAGGGAGAAAATGTAGTCAGGGAGCCTGTTAAGAAGTATTTTCAATGTCCAGGTACCAAGATGAGGCAGCCTTCTTGTGGCAAGGGATGTCCATCCAACTAAGTTGTAGAGGTTGCAATGATGGGTCCTGGGGGGGAGTCTTAGTGATGAACCTGAGAGCACGGTGGTACAAAACGTTGAGCTTATGCTTATTGGATGCTGACATACAATTGTAAATGACATCGCCATAGTCAATAAGCAGAAGGAAGGTTGCTTGAACTAGCCTGAGTCTTACTGTGGATGGGAAAAGAGCCCTGTTCCTGAAAAAAAACCTAACCTATATTTGAGTTTGGTGGTGAGGTTGTTAATGTGTGCAGAGAAGGACAGTTGGCTGTCCAACCAGATGCCTAAATATTTGAACTTGTTAACCACTTCAAGGGGTACGCCAAGGGACATCACAATACAGGAGGTGTCATCCAAGGATTTGGTAGAGGATCAGGTTTTGCTGTAGTTGAAGAATATCACCTTTGTCGTTTTTGCATTTAATAAGAATTTGGCATTGGTCAGGTTTCGTTCAAGCTGGAGGAAGTCAGCTTGATGCTCCGTGCAAACCTTGGTCCAGGTGGGTTTAGATGTATACAGCGACGTGTTGTCTGCTAAGAAATGAAGCTTGGAATTAACAATATTGTGGTCCAGGGAGTTAATATATATGGAGAATAGGATGGGTCCGAGTATGGATCCTTGGGGGACACCTCTTGAGATAGGGAGAGGGTTTGACATAAGTCCATGAGCTTTCACTTGCTGGGCTCTACCTATAGATAGCTGTCGAACTATTGTAAAGTGGTGGCAGCCGCATCTATATTAGATAGGCTATGAAGTGTCAGGGTGTGATTGACAGTGTCAAAGGCCTTGCTCAGGTCGAGAAACACTGCAGCTGTTACCTGCTTATTGTCATGGGCGGAGAACCAGTCATTGGTGACTTTGGCTGGGGCTGAAATGGTACTATGGTTTTGTTTAAATTCAGACTGAACATGGTTCAGAAGAGGGTGGGTTTCCAGGTGATCTTTCAATTGACTGAAGATAAGCTTTTCTCGAGTATTGGATAGGACAGGGAGAATTGAAATGGGCCTGTAATTATTTAAGTTACAGGGATCACTGGATTTGAAAAGGCGCAGAATATGGGCCTGTTCCAGCAAGAGGGGGCAGTGGCTGAGGAGATGGAAAGATAAAAAATGTGGAGGATGGGAGAAGTAAGAAGGTAGTAGCCTAGTTTAAGGAAAATTGGTTCAATGCCGTCAGCTCCATCACCTTTTTTGATGTTTAACTTTTGAACATGGTCTTCAACTTCTTTAAAGGATATGGGGCATAAATGAAAGGGGGTGCTGAGATGCTGAATTAGGGGGAGTAAGCGGTGACTGGAGGGAGACAGGACATCCGGCATAGGAAGAAAGAGTGAGACCATCCCTGCTATTTATGAAAAATTTAGGTTTTGGAGAATTGTGGTATGGTCTTCAATTTCAACACCCCCAACATGTAGTTTATGAGGTATGTAAGGGGCAGCTTTATGCCCTTTGACTGTTTTCAAGGTCTGCCAGAACTTGGCTGAGTTTCCTGTGGACTGCTCCAGGGAGTCAATGTAATAATTGGATTTAGCCGACTGGATTAGTTTAACGCAGGAGTTCCCAGCTGTATGAAAAGCCTGCCAGTCATTCTGGCACTTGAAGCATCTTGCACGGCCCACAGCTTGTCCCGGTTGGTGAGGGCAGCTTTAAGGTCAGGCGTGAACCACGGGTGGGTGAGCTTACGAACTCTGACTCTGGAGAGGGAAGCATGCTTATCAGCAAGCGTGAGTAAGTGATTGTTGAAGATGACAACTGCCTCATCAACTGACTTGGCTTAGTAGAAATCTTGCCAGTTTAAACAGTTGAGATCGGAGAGGTAGGCACTGGCCTTGAATTTTTGGAAAGAGCGCTTGGTGATGAATTTGGAAGGGGTGGTACATTTAGCATGGGACCTTGTACAAACCACGATGCTGTGGTCACTCAGGTCATTATAAAACACTGCTGATCCTAGAATCTTGTGGGGACGATTGGAGAGGATGGTGTCTAGGATGGAGCTGTTAGCCAGATTTTTGATGTTAATACTAGTTGGCTCGGTGATAAATTGGGAGAATCCCAAATCGTCGCACATTTCTTTTATTTTATTTGCTTTGGATGTAGCTCAGTTGAGATTTAAGTCACCTACAAAGATAAATTCATTGTTGCTGAGAGCTAAGAGTGATTTGAGGGCTGAGATTATTTTGGTCGTCCCAGAGGGGGGTCTGTAACAGCCAATGATGTTGATGGTTTCAGAGGAGGGCAGGTGAAGTTTGAGGGTCACATATTCATATGCTTTTGATTTGGATGAGGTGTGGATGTCAGTAACACTGAATTTGTCTTTAACATAGATAACCACCCCACCCGCTCAGTGGGCCTGTCCGCCCTGAACAGGTTATAGTTAGGTAGAGAAATCTGCTGGTCAGGGACGGATTCTTTGAGCCAAGATTCTGTAATAACAAGTAGGTCTGGCTTTGTGTGGGTTGCCCATATTTGAAATTGGTCAGATTTGTTTAAAATACTCTGAGTATTGATTAGCATGAACTTTAGGCCTGGGGTGGCAGCAAAATCAGATGGGGAGGTAAGAAAGCATTGGGGGAACGGATTAACCGTAACATTCCCTGAGCAGATAAGGAGTAGCATAATAGTTTTATTAGATTGAGTTTTGCCATTGCAGACTCCTAGGAGCTTTGGTACTGGCCTGGGTGACTCATTGAGGAAAATGGTTTGAGCCTGGGGGGAGTGCAGTGGATGGGAGAGTTCATGGCAACAAGGGAGAGAGTTCTGTCTGAAAAGCATGAGGGTAGTGTTCTATTAGGCAATGGGGTGGGGTGGATAGTGGAACGTGGACAAGGGGGGCAAGAGGGACAGATGTGATACATCGAGGGATGGGGGAGAGCTGGCAATAAGTGATTACCGAGGATGGGGAGGACCACGGGACCACTATGGCCAAGTTATCCCTGGGTGAGTGAGTACAGAAAGTATGGGCAAATAATGCCTTTATATGAATTGGCATATTTGTGAGAAAAGCCATAGGACGGGGGGTTATGCCCAGAGGACCTTCTATGAGATTAAGCAATGGCATGGGTAATTGCAGAAGAAGGCAACCCTAGAGCAGGAGCTGATGAACAAGAGCCATAACGAAGTTGTGGTTAAGTTCTTTCCTTCTGGTTATTATCAGCACAGAACAGGATTGATAGGCTGTCTGGAAATGTAGCAGGTAGGAAAAGGGACAGCAAGATCCCTTTAAGTTGAAAAAGAGTCTGCAGGAGATGCACCAATTAGGAGCTAGGAGGTGGAGTAATCACTGATGGAAGACCATTTAATAGAGGATGGGGGTGGTGGAGGGTGGGAGGGACAAAGATCAAGTCAGAGTAGCAACAGAGTACCGGAAGAAGCAAGTTCCAAGTTCAAATAAAAAGAAGAAATATAGTCCATTTAAAAAAGGAGCCAAATGCTGGAGTAGCCAATCACAGCTTGGCTACACAGAAGGTGTCCTATCTGGGGCTGGCTTTTAAGCCCGGCTCCTGGTGAAACTCTGTCTGTACTTTGACTTGATTCCTTGTCAGGGCAACAGGTCCATGGAGCGGTCGGCCAGTGGTGTTCAGAGCCGGCTCTGAGGTGTGGGCATGCCCGGTCAGGTGCTGTCTGGAAAGAGGAAGAACAGAGTAAGGGCTCCAGTAAGAGGAGTTCAGGGACTGACTGTAACAAAGGCAAGGTTAGATCGGAGGAGAGGGACAGGCCAAAACAAAAGAAAGTGATTAAGTTTCAGGCAAGGTTAACTCGAAGGGGAGGGGAAGGGCAGGGCTGAATCAAAGCAAAGAACTTAGGATGTAATTGCGGGTGGGGACAGCCCGGAAAGCCGAGTGGGGAGTGTCTGGCCGAAGGCACCAGGAAGTTGGAGGGAGGTGAGAAAGGTACAATTTAAAGCCCTAAAATGGCGGGCAGCTAGGTTCCAGGAGTAGAGGGGGAAGAAAAGAAAGAAAAAACCTTGGCAAAAAGGAAAGAGAAAAAAGAAAAAAGTAGTAAGCAGGGAGGCACTAGAAGGGCAATCAATTAATACTCAACAAGTAGGGAGGTAGTAGTTAATTGCCCCGAGCAACTACTTAAGCAATCCTGCCTGAACACTACGTTAATAACAAACAACAATCTTTACAGAGCTTGTATTCTAGTTCTAATTGACACACAGTTTCGTGTTGTGATCAATAACTATCACAAAAATCAAGTTAGAATAGCAACAGAGTACCGGTAGGAGCAAGTTCCGAGTTCAAATAAAAAGAAGAAATACAGGCTGTTTGAAAAAGGATCCAAATGCTGGAGTAGCCAATCACAACTCGGCTACACAGAAGTTGTCCTATCCAGAGTGTGGCTTTTAAGCACGGCTTCTGGCGAAACTCCGTCCGTACCTCGGCTTGATTTCTTGTCAGGGCAGCAGGTCCATGGAGCAGTCAGCTGGCAGTGTTCAGAGCTGGCTCTGAGGTGCAGGCAAGCCCGATCAGGGGCTGTCTTGGCTTGAGTCCTTGTCAGGGCAGCAGGTCTGTGGAGCGGTCGGCCGGCAGTGTTCAGAGACGGCTCCGAGGTGCGGGCAAGCCCGTCCAGGGGCTGTCTTGGCTTGATTCCTTGTAAGGGCAGCAGGTCCGTGGAGCGGTCAGCTGGTGGTGTTCAGAGCCAGCTTTGAGGTGCAGGCAAGCTCGGTCAGGGGCTATCTTGGCTTGATTCCTTGTCAGGGCAGCAGGTCCATGGATCGGTCGGCGGCGGTGTTCAGAACCAGCTCCGAGTTGCAGGCAAGCCCGGTCAGGGGCTGTCTGGAAAGATTAAAGTTGTTTTTTGTTTTGTTTTGTTTTTTGTAAATAAAGACCACCACTGCTGGTACTGCAACAACAACAACTACTACTACTGGTAATACTACTACTAGTAATACTGCTACTACTACTACTGGTACTGCTACTACTACTAGTAATATTGCTACTACTACTGCTATTACAACAACTACTACCATTGCTGTACTACTACTGCTGCTACCATTGTATGGCTTTATTGGAGGCCAATTTTGCCAAACCAACATGATCACAGACTCTGAATGAGACATAACTGCTTACCAAGCGAATCCTTGGGTACCCTCCGGAGTGGAGTGGTTAGGGAATCCCTATAAATTAGTACATGTCTGAACAGCGGACTTGTTGGTCCTAGGTTATGAAGTGAAGGGGGACTTGATGGACCTAGTGTTCCTTCTGACCTGAAATTACTGTGTTAGTATATTACTCTGTTACTTTGACTACAAGATATCCATGGCACCTCACACAACATGAAAAGCTTGCCATAGATACACAGAAATTTTTGGCAGATAAGGACCGTTAGACCCATCTAGTCTGCCTGTAAGCCCTATACTTGTATAAAGTAGCCCAGCACACCTATGGTGGGCTGTTGGCTATTATAAAGATGATATTTGTACAGGACGACTGTGGTATAAAGTGGATAGCAGGGTAATTAGGAGAAGGTGGGTTTGGGGTTGAAAGGCCTAGGATTATGTAGGTAGTAAGACACAACAAGGTGTTGATTATGTTAGAAGCATAGAAACATAGAATTTGTTGGCAGATAAGGACTACTTGGCCCACCCAGTCTGCCCATTTTGTCCATACTTCTGCTGTTACTGCAGACCCTACCTCATCTCTGCCTACTTCCATCCTCTGCTTTCCTACCAAAATTCCTTTGTATCCACCCCATGCATGCTGGAAGCTCACCACTGTTTGCCCAAACCACCTCTGCTGGAAGACTGTTTCAGGTCTTTGACACTCTTTCAGTAAAGATATACTTCCTCATAGCCCTCCTAAATTTGCCCCTTCCAGCTTCATTGCATGCTCCTTCCTTCTCATGCACCTTCTGCTCTGAAAAATACTCCTGTCCTGTATTTTATGCACCCCCATGAGGCACTTTTAGGTCTCTATCATATCCCCTCCTCTCTTCCATGTGTACAAATTGAGATCTTCAGTCTCTCCTCATAGGGCTTATAATACAGCCCCTGCACCATTTCAGCTGCCCTCCTCTGGACAACCTCTACCAAGTCTATGTCCTTCCTGAGATGTGGTCTCCAGAACTGGACACAGTATTATTCTAGGTGGGGTCTCATGAATGATCGATACAGGGGTAACACCATCTCTCTCCTGCTGGTGGTTCCCCTCCCTTTGCACTCCAGCATCCCACTGGCCCTGCCTACTGCCTTGTCGCACTGCCTTACCAGGGCTGGCAGTATAGCCTAGAGGTTAGAGTAATGAGCTGCGAATGAGCTTGGTACATCCAGCAGACAGACTTGGGTTTGATTCCTATAACCTTCACTTGCATACTGTATGACTCTGAGCAAGTCACTTAACCTCTCCAGTGCTCCCGGGTCACCCTCGAAAACAGGCACCTGTGCGTAGTGGGCCTTACCTGGTTAACAAAGAATAAAATAAAATAAATACCACCATGAGGTCATTAGATATGATAGCTCTAAGGTCCCTTTCCTGTTTAATGACCGTCAATACCTTTTGCATAGAAATACAGAATTGACAGCAGATAAGGACCTCTTGGCCCATCTAGTCTGCCCATTTCTCTACCTGTTCCATATACCTCAGATACTAAATGACCGGCAGCTTACCCTCTCTTTCCTATCATTAGAGTTCCTTTGTGTCTGTCCTATGCATGTTTGAATTCCCCTATAGTTTTTGCCCCCACAACCTCCGCAGGGAGGCTGTTGTCATGCATCCACCACCCTTTCAGGGAATAAATGCTTTCTCACGTTACCACTGCATCTACATATCATGACCCCTTTTTCTTGAACACTTTTTTATCAAAGATGCTACCCTCTTGTACCTTATTTATACCACTGAGGTATTTGAAAGTCTCTATCATATCCCCCTCTCTCTCTCCTTTCTTCTAGGGAATATATATTGAGATCCTAATATGTATTAAGATCCTCTAGTCACCCCTCATATGACTTTTGGTGCAGCCCCTGCACCATTTTCGTCGCCCTTTTCAGAACCGTTTCTACTATGTCTATATCCTTCTAAAGATGTCCCATTTTATGCACTGCCTCTGGGTTTCTGTGCCTTAGGTGCATGGTTTTGCACTTTCATAGAAACACAGAAACATAGATTTTGACGGCAGATAAGGACTGCTTGGCCCACCCAGTCTGCCCATTTCCCTACCTAATGGATAAGCTGCAGATCCTAGTTAACCAGCAGCCTACTTCTTCCTACCCCCAACCCCTAGAATTGCCTTATGACTGTCCCATGCATGCTTGAATTCCACCACTGTTTTTGACTCCAGAACCTCATCCGGAAGGCCGTTCCATGCATCCACAACCCTCTCTGTGAAAAAATACTTCCTTAAATTACCTCTGAGCTGCCCCTTCTATCTTCAAAGTGTGCCCCCTTGTTCTTGCACACCTCTTTTTTTGAAAGATGCTACCCTCTTGGACTTTGTTGATTCCCTTGAGGTACTTGAAAGTTTCTATCATGTCCCCCCTCTCCCTCCTTTCCTCGAGGCTATACATATTAAGCTCCTTAAGTCTCTCTTCATATGTCTTCCTGTGCAGACCCTGCACCATTTTAGTTGCCCTCCTCTGGACAGCCTCCATCCTGTCTATGTCTTTGCGGAGATTGGGTCTCCAGAACTGCACGCAGTACTCCAGCTGGGGTCTCATCAACTGTCTGTACAGAGGGATAATAACTTCCTGTTTTCTACTGGTGATGCCTCTCCCTATGCATCCCAGTATCCCCCCAGCCCTCCTTGCTGCCCTCTCACATTGCTTGCCCACCTTTAGGTCATCTGATATGACTACCCCCAGGTCCCTTTCCATTTTTGTTGTTGTTAGTATCTCACCCCCCATTGTGTACTCTTCCCCTGGGTTTTTGTTACCCAGGTGCATTACCTTGCACTTCTTAGCATTGAATCTAAGCTGCCATACATTTGACCATTCCTCTAACCTTGCCAAGTCCCTTCTCATCCTTTCCACCCCACCTTGTGCATCGACTCTGTTGCAGATCTTTGTCTCATCTGCAAAGAGACATACTTTCTTCAGTCCCTCTGCAATGTCCTTATAAAGACATTGAAGGGACCGATCTAATACTGAACCCTGCGGTGCCCCACTAGTAACCCCCTTTCTTCAGAGTGGACTCCATTTACTGTTACTCTCTGTGTCCTATTCTCCAGCCAATTCTTTACCCAGGCTGTCATCTTGGGACCCATCCCAGGCTGGCTAACTTGTATATTAATATTTTGTGTGGGACTGTGTCAAATGCCTTGCTAAAATCTAGGTAGGCCATGTCCACAGCCCCTCCCTGGTCTACTACTTTGGTCACCCAGTCAAAGAAATCTATCAGATTTGTCTGGCATGACCTTCCGCTTGAATCCATGCTGCCTTGGGTCCTGAGCCCTCTGGTCTCTAGATACACAACAATTCTTTCCTTCAGTAAGTTCCATCATTTTCCCTACCACTGAGGTTAAACTAACAGGTCTGTAGTTTCCTGCTTCTGCCTTGCTCCCACTTTTGTGAAGTGGGAATCACATCTGCCCTTCTCCAGTCCTCGGATACCACCCCATCCTCCCATGATTTGTTAAAGAGGGTAGTCAGTGGTGTTACTAGTTCTACCCTTAGTTCTTTTAGAATTCTGGGATAAATCCCATCAGGCCCCATTGCTTTGTCCACCTTCAGTTTTAAGAGTTCTTTCAGAACCCTTTCTTCTGTAAATGGGCTGGTATCAACTTCTGTATCCAGAGTGTTTCTACTGTTTGTTTTAGGTACCCCCACCCACTTCCTTTGTAAATACTGAGCAAAAATATTTGTTTAGTATCTCTGCCTTTTCACAGTCACCCTCTGCCCACCCTCCTCCTCTTTATTAAGCCTCACTAACCCTCCCTTGGTCTTCCTTTGCTCCTGATGTACCTATAAAAGGTTTTATCCCCTTCTTAACTGAGTTGGCTATCTTTTCCTCGGTTTGGGCCTTTGCTGTTCTGACTGCCTTCCCAGCTTCCTTTGCTTTAACTGATACAGTTCTCTGTCCTGCTCCTTCTGTGATTCCTTGTACTTCCTGAATGCTTTTTTCTCTTGAACCTTCACTGCCACTTCCTTTGAGAACCATAGTGGTTTCTTACATCGCTTCGCTTTGTTTATTTGCTTCACACAAAGGCTTGTTACCTCTGTGATGGCAGTTTTATTATTCCCATTGTTCTTCCACCCTCCTTCCTGCCCATTTGCTAGTGCATTCCTTAGGCACTCACCCATTTTGGCAAAGTCAGCCCTCCTAAAGTCCCGTACTTTTTGCCTTTGTATGGCTTGACTCTATTGCTGTGTTTATTGTGAACCATACTGTTCGATGGTCGCTAGTTCCCAGATGGCTACCCACTTCTACATCTGTGATCCTCTCTTCATCTCCATTTGAGAGAACCAGGTCTAAGATTGCTCCCTCTTGAGTGGGCTCCAATACTAGTTGTTTCTCGCATTGAAACCCAGCTGCCAAGTGACTAACTAGGAGTATACTGCACCAAGAGATGTTTAAGGTGACTTGCGGTGATGTCAATCCAGGAATGGCAGTCTGAGTTCTGAGCACTATGTACTCCTTGTAGAAATCAAGATCCATCGACTTTAATAAGCAATGCACGCACCAGCTAAAAGTACCCATTTGACAGGAGGGAGATCCAAGATTACAGTAACACCCGCACAGAAGCTGAAAGACTTGTCCAAACTTTTTGCTAGAAACTATGGAAAACTGTGGGAAAATATTGTAAAGAACCTTGCCAGATGGAGGCAGCTTCCCCTAACCCTGACAGGAAGAGTGGCTGTAGTAAAAATGAATATCCTGCCTCAACTTCTCTTTTTGTTCCAATGCCTCCCACTGAAACTTCCCTTACACTTTTGGAATAAACTCTCAAGAGACACTCAGAAATTCACATGGTAACACAAGAAGCCTAGAATAGCTAAACAGATATTACACTTGCCCAGGGAGGCGGCGGGGCTAGCCCTGCCTGATTTTCACTTAACCCCCTCCCTCCAACCGCCCACCATTCTACTTTAAGGAAGTCAGGGCGCATGAGGTCCGTAAATACGTCTCTAATGCAATCGCCAAATCCAGAACTAGTAGGGACTCACGCAACCTCAAACTGGTGTCCCTCACCCTTGATGAATTGCTACTTCCACTAACAAAAATTTTCAACCTCTCCCTCACCCTCAGCCAGTTCCCCGACAGATGGAAATCAGCCACAGTAACCCCAGTCCAGAAAAGTGGAGACAAGGATCTGCATGTGAACTACTGGCCTATCTCCATACTTCCTCCCCTCTCTAAGGCCATTGAATGTATGGTATCTAACCAACTAATGGAATACCTGGACAAACACAACATCCTCTGCCCCCAACAACATGGTTTCCATACAGGTCACAGTACTACACTGGTCCTCCTTGAATTCACTGGTGCTATCCACAGCTCGTTGAACAAAAGTCTCCTAACCGGGTTGGCCTTCACTGACCTGACCAAGGTTTTTGACACTGTACATCATAATCTATTAATCACACAGCTATGTTCTGCTGGGCTCTTACCTGAGTCCACTACCTGGTTCAAGAGCTACTTGGAGATCCACTCCCAAAGAGTGAAAATAGCTGATGTTCTCTCAGATGCACATTCTGTTCACTCGGGAGTTCCTCAAGGCTCCATTCTTGGGCCACTTCTTTTTGGCCTCTTTCTGAATGATCTTCCACAATTGTGTCCAGCACAAATCCTCCTCTATGCTGATCATTATCCTCTCCACTCACAAGGATCCGGGCCACCTTCAGAAGAATCTACAGCTTGCCTTCACCTCGATTGAAACTTGGTTTAGTACACATAAATTGGTTCTCAACTACAAAAGAAACAAGTCCATGCTCTTCTGCAGTCCACACAACAAACACAGACTCAATCCCATCACTATCAAAAACTGCCTTGGTGAAACCCTCGAACAGGTTCAATCCTTTAAATACTATATCTAGGTATTACCATCAATTGTAACCTATCATATGCTATGCACATTGACAACATTGCCAAGGCTGCCAACACTCGCATAGGCCTACTCTTCAGGCACAGGCAGTGCCTTACCTCAGATGCCTTAAGGATTGCAGTACAGAGCTCAGTAATCTCAATAATTGACTACGGCCTGATCATCTATGGCTCTGCCTCTGCCACTACCGCCCTCGAAACATCATCCCACTAAAACAAAAGCTTGCCGCCTCATAACCGCACTCCATCGCCTCACCCACATGTGCGATCTCTATGCACAGACTGGGTGGCTTCAACTTTCAAACCGGATCAAGTACCAAACCTGCCTCATGACAAAGAAAATAACACTAGGCCTTGTTCCCCTAGGTGTTCAAGCTCTCCTCTGCCCAGCGTGGACTACTCACATCACCAGGGGCTCTGAATCCCAGATTCTGCATATCCCGTGTTTCCACACAACGCAAGGGCAAAGATCGTTTGTGCACAGAGCCCCCAGCTGGTTCAATGGCCTCAACATTGACATCGCCTCAATGCCAAAGCTTGCTCCATTCAAATCCAGTCTCTGTCACATCCTGTCTGCATTTAGCTCCTGTGACTGTTCTTCCTAATTGTTCTCTCCTCTCCTCTTTGCTCTTCCCTCTCCCATACACCCATTCATCCTCCCCTCCTCCCACCCTCCATCCCTATTCCGTGTAGTACTTTAATTGATATTTGACAAGTGCCTATGGCCGCACCCCACTAGTGTGTCTCTCTTCCATACCATGTTAACCCTATTACCAGACCTCCTTCTGGCATTTTTGCCACTGTATTGAATGTATAAAACTGTATGTAACTGCTTATAACCCACTGTTATTCAATGTCTTGCTTGAATTGTACCTCAACTGACATGGGACCTTTGTAAAAGAGCCTTGGCTCAAAGATACTTGTAATCCTAGATTCAAATAAATAAATAAAAAATTATCTGGCTGCACAAATGGGGCCTGTATTGTCCTGGGCCAAACAGAGAGTAACATCCGGATGGTATGTGATGGAGAATGAGACTTCGGGGGGGCCCCTTGTTCACTTTGGCACTCACTTCAGTGGCCCCAGATTACAGCAAACAGGTGAACAATAGATGGTTGAGACATGGCCTATATAGTCTTTCTAGAGTGAGGAAGTTGTCTGCCACTCCTGGTGGAGTAGGCCCTTTATCACTTATTAGATATGAACCTGATCTCCCCGCCCTGGACCCAGGTTATGCTAGATGGGAAGCCAAGGAGTTACGAGACTTACCCAACTCTTAGAAAATGGAAGGTGTATATATTTTCAAAGAGCAAAAGAAAAATTCAATTGGGGAAACTCTGGATTCCTCAGATACATGCAGGTCAGACACTTCATCCACTCTTCCGACCACCTGGAAAGTTTGACCAGACCTTGCTCAGGGTGGGAAAATGTTTTATATGGAACGGTGACAATAACGACGAAAACCCGGCAGGAGGCAAGCTTATATAAGTTACTGTTAGAGATGAGAGATGGGTCCCTACATACTCAAAGGACAGCTTGGGAATGAGAAACGAACACAACCATAAGTGAGACAGATTGGAACCACAGACTAAAATTTGGATGGAAAGTTACTTCTGCTCCCGTATGGAGAGAATTCTTTTAGAAAATTTTGGTGAGATATTTCCATGTTCCCACTGTTACAAAACATTACAACCCATCGGGGGATGCGAGTTGTTGGAGGCAGTGTGGTGGAGTGGGGAACCACTGGCATATTTTTTGGGCCTGCCCTCAACTTTCAGTGTTTTGTAGGGAGATGCAGTTAGCCATTCACAGTATTTTAGGTGTCCTCATCCCCCTCAGTTTTGAGGAGTGGGTGTTGGGCATCCCCACAGTGGTACATTTGAGAGGAGACTCTCGTAAGGTGGGGCTGACATTATTGGTGATAGGACTAAAATGTATCACAGCTAAATGGCTTAAACCAGAACCCCCCACATTACAAGACTGGATAAGGAGGGTGAAGGAAGTGGTCTCCATGGAAGCACTGACAGCTAAACTGAGACTCCAACAAGACCAACATGTATAGCGATGGCAAGGTTGGGAGTCTTGGTTACTGACGAAATAGTAGGTTTAGTTAGAATAGATGGAAAAGAGCTGAGAACATCATTCCGCATATTCCAGAACAGAAATTCAATATTTAATCACAGGGCCCTCAGAAACCAGGAAGATACATTAAATAAGAGATGGACAATACCATAAGAAAAATACATAGATTTAACTGATTTTACTTCATTTCTAAAACGAGGTTCCCTATATACTTGAACATTTGTAAGGGGGGGAAGAGGTGGCGTGCAGCCAACAGTTGGGGTAAAAGTTCCTGCCCCATTTAAAACATTGTGTTTTGTTTAAACATTTCAGTACCTGCCTGTACCCAGAGTAACACTCATATTCTTTAATGGAGACAATGCTAGTTTCTCACTGGGACAGACGACAGACCACAGCTTTTCCTTACTGGACCTAAACAACGTAATATACTACACCACACTGCTTGCATATCAGTTTATGGTGATATATACCTTTTTTAAGCAATCTATATATTAATGCAATGTATATCATGCTGTGGTAACATTGTACCCAATAAAGCTGAGTTTCAAAAAAAGAAAAGGAGTGCCAGCCTGATTATGGTTGAATACAAAGCCTCAACACAGACCTCCACTAACTGAGTGGGATGCTTCCCTGTGGTATGGGTAGGTGTGGGCACTCAAGGCCCACTGGAACTTCTCTGGGCAGCAACTGGTAGAAGGGCAACCCAGTGGCCAGTAGTGGCCTGCATCTGGAAAAGTGCCCGGGATGAGATGGACTGCACTCATAATTACTGCTGGGGGTAAGATTATGAGGGTCACACTGCCCTAATTTTGGGGATGGGATGGCTAGAAGCTACCCCAAGAAACTATCACTTTATTCTGTGAAGCCAGACGGGGGGGGGAAGGTTTAGGCTGAATGGGCAGTGCCCCCACATGGTCGGCACGCCCCTCAAGGTGTGTTGCAATCTTACCCCAGCCCCAGGGAGGTCACCTCTCTACCCAAGATATCCCAGATAGTAGTAAGTTGGAGCCAAAGGTGAACCTGGCAGGGAATGTGGTGAAGCCTCTGTTACCCTCAAAAAGATCCTGAAACCCTGAAACTCACTTTACTAGCCTGACACCATGCCAGAGCCCTGGACACTAGCTCCTTGAGGTGAGAAATGAGGGGACTTGAAGGATAGTACATAAGAAACAGCTGACAGCAGTTGGCTCAGATGGGTAAGCTGGTGAAACACTGGCACAGGATGCATCGATCCATCTCCCTGCTCACATAGGGGTGAGCAGGGAAGTTCATGGGTTTTAATGCAAAGAAGTGCAAAATAATGCACTTGGGGCATAAGAACCCAGGGACAACATACCAACTGGAGGAGTGGTATTAATAGTGGCAAAGCAGGAAAGGGACCTGAAGATGATAATTTCTAATGACCTTAAGGTAGCGAAGCAGTGTAACAAAGCAGTGGGGAAGGCTGGAAGGATGCTGGGCTGCATAGGAAGGGGAATCACCAGCAGAAGGAGGGAGGTAACAATACCCCTATACAGATTACAGGTTAGGCCACACCTCGAGTACTGTGTACAGTTCTGGAGGCCCCACCTCTGTAAAGACATAGAGAGGGTGGAGGCAGTACAAAGGAGGGCAAACAAAATGATGCACGGCCTGCATCAAAAGCCATATGGGAAAAGTCTCAAGGAACTTAACATGTACTCCCTGAAGGAAAGAAGGGAAAAAGGGGGATATGATAGACATTCACAGGCAAAAACAAGGTACCGGATGGAAGAATTTTCCGCAGATAAAGATGCTCAAGGACAAGGGGTCATGCTATGAAGTTAGAAGAGGGTAGGCTCAGAGGCAATGTGAGAAAGTACTTCTTCATGGAGAAAGTGGTGGACGCATGAAACAGCTTACCAGCAGAGATGGTGGGGGCAGAAACAGCGGCAGGGTTCAGGAATGCATGGGATGTAACACAGGAATCTCTAGCAGTGGGGGGACTGAAGACCAAGTAGGGTTGGTTTGCGGTAACATTACAGGTAGGAAAATAAGGCAGACTAGGTGGGCCATCAGGTCCTATCTGCTGACAGATTCTATGTTTCTGTGTAACATAGCAATGAGTAACGCCTGTGGGAGGGGAAGGGGCAGGGCATAGCTGGAGTATTAAGTCATGACTGGAGGGACATCTGTGCAACATGTAGAAGGCAGTCTGATCATAATCAGCCTGCTCATCCTACTTAGTCCTCTCAACATTGGGGACAGAGGTACTAGAGGACTGGCACACAACACTAGGCGAGGCCTCTTTGGGCGTGAGGAACCAGGCTCCCCACCCTTACCTAGGATTACCAGGAGGAATGATGAAAGGTGAGCGATCCCCTAGGGTACAGAGGGAGCACAGTGTTAAAGATAAAATACTCCAACAGAGAGGGGGTAGCCAACACTGAGCTAAGCACAGGCAATCCCAAGTAAACAGAAAAAACACTCATTCAGGTGGTTTTAAAAATGTATCGTTTCATTCTTGTTGGTTTAAAGCTCACAGTACTGGTACTTATGTTTATGAGAATCATAGTCAGGTACTGCAGCAACAGGTCTCAGTCACCCTACTGAGGGTAAAGGAAAATACAACATGTTATACGTAGGGGTCTTAAAGCAGCAGTGCAGCAAAGTCAGGCAGAATACGTGACCCTACTTTTTATTAACTGCAACATATTCCAGACATCCTGCAGTTTCATTTTCTGGTAAAATTCTCCAGTTCTACTAGAATTTAGGTATTTTACAAATACTTTAAATTACTTTTTTTCTCAAGAAAAAAGATGGCTGCTTCATTTGACTTAGAAGTAGCACTGTAAAAGTGGCAAAGAGTTAGGATAAAAAAATAACAAAATATTGAATAAACAAAATAGGCATCACCTAGAAAAGTAGAGTTAACGTGCATGCTAATGTTTTATTAACTGCAGGTGACAACTAGGCTTTTTGGAACAAACATTTTTCATGGCACTGCTGCTTTAAGAAAGGTACTGACATTCAACATCAGTGGGATCAGTAGTCTGATTAAACGTAAACAATTACTCACATTCTTAAAAAGGGAGAAGGGGGAAATTATATTCTTCCAAGAAATGCACCCGACTCCCCAGGAGGCAGTGAAGTGTCAGAAGTGGTGGTTTTCCAACGTCTACCACTCTTCCCTACAGAGGGGTAGGAAAAGAGGGATAATGACACTCATTGCAAACACCCTACTATACGAGGAGGAGGAAGTGATATCTGATGTGGGGGGCTGACTGAATCCAGGGGATGGTCCAGGATATGCCGTTAACACTGGTGAACTGTATGCTCCACCAGTCTCCTTGTATGACTTCTATGTCAACCTTCTGAAATTGGTGGCTAAGAAACCTAAAGGTGTGGTTGTGATGGGAGGAGACCGGAACCTGATTTTTAACAGGCTGTTAGACACTAGTCCCCAATTCCTGGGATCAGTTCAGTAGTGGCAAAAAAGGTGACTAAGTTACTGGAATAACTGGGAATGGGGGAGGTGTGGAAAGTGAAATATCCACTGGCCAGGTATTATATTTGTTCCTCTACCTGTTTCAAAATGTACTCCAGGTTGAACACCTTTGTCGCCCTGAAACTGGAGACCTCACAGTTTGAATCAGTTTGGGTGGGGACGTCAACCATATCACGCCATCACCCAGTGTTAATCACACTGGATTTGAATACCACCAGTGTTAATCACACTAAATTTGAATACCACCAGTATTAATCACACTGGATTTGAATACCACCAGAAGAAAAACACATTGGAGACCAAATACGTCACTTCTGAGGGATTTGGCTCTGGTTAAGGATCTGAAGGGGGAATTGACAAGAGTGTTAAGAGACAATGACGGACTAGGCATTTCACCACAAATGGTGTGGACTACAGCCAAAACAGTACATACAGGGAAGTAAATTCCAGAAGCAATACACAGGAAAAGAGAATACAGAAAACAAACTGATGTACTCACATACAGCCCCAGGGAAGTAGAGAGGGCACAAAAAGACAAGTGGGAGATGGCCTGACACCAAGAAATAAAAAAAATTAAAAGTGCAAGCTAAAGTACTGGATGCCCAGAGAACAGAAATAGAAAAAGTGTTCCTGTACCTCAAGCAGAGGTACTACAAGGGAGGTACTTGGGCCACAAGGCCTCTCTCCTCCGGCTCACTGATATTATCCTCTCTGGCATGGGGCAGGGCCTTGTCACCTCTGTCATTTTTGTTGATTTAGCCATAGCTTGCAACACTGTTGCGCATCCCATTCTCCTGGAAAAAAGCTTCAGATTGGTGAACTCTCTACTTCTTCAGTTAAGTGGTTTCACTTCTTCCTTGAAGGCAGGTTTCAAGCAATCTGTACTGGAGATTTCCTTTCCCCTCCACTCACAATTAGATAAGGCATTTTCCTAAAAGTCTGTCCATGGTCCAATTATTTTCTCCATTTTTCTAAATGACCTCACTTCTGCCTGCTCCTCTGTGTCCATTCATACAGTACGTACACAGATTATACAGTTCTTTTTTTCTTCTCCTCTTTGCCTGGGACCTCATGAACCAGCTCCAACTGGACTTGAACAATATCCAGCATGGGTTCCAAGACAATCAGTTATCCCTCAGTGGAAAGAAAACAGTCTCTATGACCTTTGGCACCAAGCAGAGACTTGCTAGAGTCTCACCCCTTCCCTCCTTCCATACCCTTGATAGTGCAGCTATTGAAGACATCTCATCTTTCAAGTACCTCTGGATCTGGTCGGATCTCCACCTTGATTTTTCTGTTCATGTGGATGCAATTCACAGGAAGCTCCACTCCAAACCTGGAGTACTTTACAGAAATAAGGGAACCATTCCACTTCCTGTTCAAAAAGTTATCCTCACTAAGATGATTTGCCCACTTTTTGACGATGGAGACATTGCTTACAGTGCTGTTCCTAAGGCCGTTTAGGCAGACTAGACCCCCTCTTTCACTCATTCTGTCAATCTGCCCTGGACAAACCCCTGCATACTCACCACTGTTCTCTATATACTTTTCTCTCTCTCTCCCCTCTCTTGATGCCAGGTGCCTTTCCCACTGTAACTCATGTGGCTCCAAAGTTTGGTTTGGCTCCCTCCCCTCATATCTTACTTCTCTCCTGTCCCCCTCCCACCTCTTACTCCCTTTGCAATGCTTACATGGAAACATAGAAGTTGTTGGCAGATAAGGACCTCTTGGCCCACCTAGTCTGCCCTATTTCCCCTACCTACAGTGCCACCACAGTCCATACTCAGTCTCTGGTTTGCACTTCACCCCTTGCCTTTCCTGTAACATTCCCTTGTGTTTATCCCCATGCATTATTCAATCCTGTAACCATTTTAGCCTCCACCACCTCCACTGGGAGGCTGTTTCAAGCATCCACCATCCTTTCCATGAAGAAGTACATCCTCAGATTTCCTCTCAGCCTACCCCCCCCATCACAGTCTGATCCCTTGTCCTTGAGCATCTTTTTTTCTGGAAAATGCTCACTTCCTGTATCCTGTTTATATCTGTGATGTATCTGAATGTTTCTATCATATCCCCCCTTCCCTCCCTTCTTCTAGGGAATATATATATAATTATTTATGTCTTTCTTCATAGGGCTTCTTATGCAGGCCCTTCACCATTCTGGTTGCTCAGCTTTGTACCACCTCTACCGTCTATGTCCTTTCAGAGGTTGGGCCTCCAGAACTGGACACAGTACTCAAGGTGTGGTCTCACTAGTGATCTATACAGGGGTATTATTACCTCTCTCTTTCTGCTGGTGATACCCCTGCCTATGCATCCGAGCATACCACTAGCCTTTCCCACTGCCCTGTCACATTGTTTAGCTACCTTCAGGTCATCAGAAATGATTACTCCCAGGTCCCTTTCTTGTTTTGTGACTGCTAGTACTTCTCCTCCCATTTGATACATTGCCCCGGGTTTCTGTGCCCCAAGTGCATGACCTTGTACTTTTTTGCCAATCCCATGAACATTCTTTTAGCTTTTTTAGATCATCACTTATTCTTTCCACCCCCCATCCCCCTGTGTGTCTACTCTGTTGCAAATGTTTGTGTAATTTGCGTAGAGGCATACCTTCCCTTCCAATCCTTCTGCAATGTCACTTATAAAGACATTGAAGAGAACTGGGCCAAGTATTGACCCTTGTGGAACCCCACTGGTCACTTTGCCCTCTCCATTGTGGACACCATTTACCACCACCCTCTGACTCCTATTATCTAGCCAGCTCTCTACCCATGTTACTAGTTTAGGACCCACTCCCAGGCTTCTCAGCTTGCTCAACAGTCTTCTATGTGGAACAGTGTCAAAGGCCTTACTGAAGTCCAAGTAGGCTACATCAACCGCTCTTCCATGATCCACTTCCTACATTACCCCATCTAATAATCCGATCAGGTTTGTCTGGCAAGACTCCCGTGAACCCATGTTGCCTCTGATCCTGAAGACCACTTTTTATTTATTTATTTGGATCTAGGATTACAAATACCTTTGAGCCAAGGCTCTTTTAAAAAGGTTCCACGCAGAGAATACAGAAGAGGAAAACAAAACATTTCAAGGGAAACAAAACATTTCACAGAACAACACTGTGGTGACTACAGACAGGTTGTGTATTAGGACCTTCGGTATAACCATGGGGGGGTGAAGAGGGGGGAACGAGAGGCAGCCAGAGGCATTTGTCAAAATAAGAATTGGTGAGGAAGTGCTGTTTTTCATGGGGGAGTGAGAGGAGGCAAGGATATGACACATAGGGCGGAAGGAAAGGTAGGAGGTAAGGAGGCGGGGGAAAAGAGGGAAGGAAAAGTGCATCAGGGGGTACATGATTGCAGGGTGTGGCACTGGAAACAAGGTATTCCCCAATTCTTTCCTTCATTAGTGATTCCATTACTTTGCCCACTACTAAAGTCAGACTGACATGCCTGTAATTTCCAGCTCTGCTTCCATTTTTGTGGAGTGGGATTACATCAGCCCTCCTCCAATCTTATGGGGCCTCTCCCATTTCTAGTGAAAGGTTGAACAGGGCTATCAGAGGTGCCGCCAACTCCTCCTTGAGCCCCCTCATTAACCTGGGGTGTACCCCATCTGGTCCCATTGCTCTGTCTACTTTTAACTGTGCCAATTCCCTTAGGATTCTTTCCACTGTAAAAGGACTAGTGTCCACCTCCCTTCCCTTAATGCCCTTGTCTTTTATCACTGGCCCGCTATCTATCCCCTCCTCTGTAAGTGCTGAACAGAAGTATTTGTTCAATATATCCACTTTTTGGAGGTCCTCTTCCACACGCTCCCCTCTTCCTCCTTTCAGCCTTACTATCTCTCCCTTGGTCTTTCTCTTTTTGCGTATGCATCTAAAAAAAGTCTTGTCCCCTTTTTTTTTTTTACTGATTTTGCAATAGTCTCCTGTTTGTGAGTTTGCACTCCTGACTGCTTTCCCTACCTCCCTTTGTTTCACTTGATAAGTCTCCCTATCCTCCTCTTTCTGTGTTTTTTTATACTTTCTAAAAGTCAGTTTTTTTGCTCTTACTTTTTCCGCTGCGTCACTAGACAACCACAGTGGTTTCTTTTTTTTTTCTTGCCTTTGCTAATCTGCCTTACAAAGAGATTTGTAGCTTTTTGCCCACTGATCCTCGGCTCCCCCTAGATTCCCTATCCCTGCCAGGGCATCTCTGAGGCATTGTCCCATTTTCTTAAAATCGGCCCTCCTCGCCCGAATATATGGCAAGTTACAGGCCTATATCTTTACTCAATCAAGATATTAAAATTCTGAGTAAATTGTT
This sequence comes from Neoceratodus forsteri, assembly GCA_016271365.2. Taxonomy (NCBI): domain Eukaryota; kingdom Metazoa; phylum Chordata; order Ceratodontiformes; family Ceratodontidae; genus Neoceratodus; species Neoceratodus forsteri. The sequence goes on from CM057456.1 coordinate 348,288,023, forward strand.
GGAGGATCGTATTAATACGGTTCTTCCTGATTTAATAGGAGCAGAGCAGGTGGGCTTCATGAAGGGGAGGTCAGCCAGCGATCATTTGCGCACTTTGGCCCATGTCTTCTCGGTATCCAGGGATGCTGAATTTCTGGCTGCTTTTGGTGTCCCTGGATGCCGAGAAGGCATTCGACAGAGTGGACTGAATTTCCTTTCGGACATTACATGCTTTTGGCTTTCCCCGAATTCCAAAACTGGATACAGGCAATTTACAAGGCTCCAATGCCCGGTTTCATGTAATGGGAGTATTTCAGAGTTATTTTCCTTAGGTTCTGGCACTAGGCAGGGCTGTCCTTATATCTCCTTTACTTTTTAACTTGTATTTGGGCCCCTTATCCAGAGACTGGTTGCTAGCCCAAGATCCAAGGTATTACCATAAGGCTTTGAAGTTAAAGTTTCGCTCATGGATGACTTATTGCTTCAAGTCTCCTACCCTGGTGAATCTATCCCATATTTATTAGAAGTTATTAAAGAATATAGCTTCCTCTCTAATTACAAATTAAACGTGGAAAAGACTTTGGTATTTCCCCTTAATCAGAGAGTGATGAAACATGAAATCAGTGCCCTAGGTCTGTCCTGGGAAAAGAAATCATTGAAATACTTAGGTATTGTTCTCACAAGAATTCTTGCATTGTTTCAAAAGAGCAATCTGGACTCCTTACTACATATTATCACTCAAGATCTAAATAGGTGGTCCCTTCTCCCGTTGACAATCTGGGGCAGAATCAGCCTTACTAAAATGAACGTCTTCCCTCGTTTATATTATCCACTTAGTCTTTTGAATATATGGCTGCCTCAGTCATGGTTCAAGAAAGTGCACAACATTTTTACCAATTTCATCTGGGCTGGAAAGTGTTTTTCGTTTGGCTTTTCACAAATTAGAGGCCCCCAAATTTAGAGGCGGCCTTCGTTTGCCGCATGTCGGCCTTTACTATTGGGCCAGTCATGCGAGCAAATATTTAAGGTGGCTTAGGCAAAGTGACCCAGAAGATTCTTATGTGTATAAGCCCCTTTGGATTAAAATAGAACTAGCCCAAGTCCAATATTATAATCTCTCTCCTGCTGCATTGCTATATGTGAAACCTAAGTATCTCCCAGGGCAGCTTCGTTCGACACCAATTGCACTATCTGTAAGGGTGCATTCCCAGTTCTGTAGCTTTATAAAATATAATCATTGTTTAGATTTGGAGCAACCGTTGGTAGGTAATCCCAATATTAAGATAGATGGGAGGGTCCTTTCTCCCCTGTGGCTCCCGCAAGCTAAGGAGGTTAAACTTACATATTTTTGGAATGAGATCAAAGGGGCATGGCTTTCATCCCCAGAAATCCTAGCTAAGTTGGAAATTTCGGCCTCTAACATTTTTAAAATCTTCCAACTACGCCACTTGTTTGTGAAGGCCATAGGGGTGACGACCCAGACATCCAGGTGCCCTCCTTTTTGGGTGAACCTGGTCCAAATGGTGGGCCTTCCGCATGCTGTATCGAGGATTTTCAATGTTTTATATGATTGGATTTATCCCAAATCTTTTGGACCTTCAGATTACTGGGCCCTGCTCCTTCCTGAGGTACCCATTAATTGGGAGTGGCTCTGGCAAGGGTGCCACAAATTTATTACGCAAGATAGGCTCCAACTCATGCTATTCCAGATTCTGCACAGCTTATATTATACTCCTCAAAAAATGGCTAAATTTGGTATTGCTTCTTCTTCTAGCTGTATAAGGTGTGCCCAGGGGGAGGGTAATTTACTGCACATCTTCTGGCTCTGTCCTAAGATAGCTTCTCTATGGTCACAAATTAAGCAGAGAGTAGATCCCCTGTTGGGTCTCAATGACTTGTTCTCGGCAAACATTTGCCTCTTAGGAGACTATTCTGAAATCCCAATAACCATGCGTAAATATTATATGGCATTAATATCCATGTCAGTTAAAAAATTAGTACTTAGACATTGGAAAGATAGTGAGGAGATATCATATGCTGAAAGGTTGAGGGAGCTCCTGGCTAATCTTAGAGTGGAAAAAATGATGGCCAGTCTTCAGAACAGAATGACTAGATTTAATAACATTTGGGCCCCGTTACTAACCCTTTATTCTCTCTAAATGACAGAGTGACGGGCTCTCTGGTGTAGGGATATGAATTGAGCAAGTTCTGGGCATGCAAGCCTGGGAGGGGAAGGGGTGGTGAGGGGAAGAAGGGATATTACAGGGTTTGTTTTTTTTTAAGTGAATTTTGTGTTCGGTTGGGGGGGATGGGGGGAAGGGGGAAGGGAAAGGGGCATATGTTTTGTCCGAAAGCATCTGATCACATTCTTTGTATCGTCTGACAAGCTGTTTATGGTATGTTGAAAACTTTAATAAACTTCGGATGGAAAAAAAAAAAAAAAATTGGCCCTCCTGAAGTCCACGACCCTTGTCTTTGTGCGGTTCGATTCTACCTCAGTTCCAATATTAAACTACACCGTACAATGGTCACTGGTCCGCAGGGGGTCTTCCACTGTGACATCCACAATACTGTCCCCGTTTGTCAGTACCAGATCCAGCAATGCTTCTTCACAAGTGGATTCCATTACAAGTTGCCTGAGAAATACCCCCTGCAGCAAAATCAGGATGTCCCTACTCCTGGCTGTTGCTACAGCTGGGAGGCTCCAATTCATGAACAGTAGATTGAAGTCCCCTACTAGTATCACCTCTCCCTTGCAAGCCATCCTATGAATTGCTTCCATCATTTTCCCATCCATTTCTTCCCCCTGCACTGGAGGTCTGTAGATCACTGCTGTTTGAATAATGGCCCCTTTCCTTTTTACAGGGTGACCCATAATACCTCCGTCCCCCCCTGCTCTCCTTGTATTTCTGTAGCCTTTAAGTTGTCCTTACATAAAGAGCTACTCCTCCCCCCTTTTCTACCTACCATGTCCCTTCTGAACAGAACATAACCTGGTATGGCCATATCCCAGTCCTGGTTTCACTGCACCAGGTCTCTGTAATGGCAACTAAATCCAGGTCCGCTTCTGCCATGGTAGCCTCTAGGTCTGCAACCTTGTTGCCCAGACTATGAGCATTTACACACATGGCTTTCTAGAATGTGCTTCCACCCTCCACCCCACTTTTCCATTTACCTTCCCTTATTTCGCTTACTCATTAAGTTTCCTTTTTACCCCACTGGATTTCATTTTTATTTTTGTTTCTTGCCCCCAAGTATTAATAAGCCCTCCTTGACAATGGGCTTACTCTTCTGCCACTGGATTGGCCTTCTGTAGGGCTGTGGGTGGGGTCTCTCTCCAGATTGGAGGGAATGTGAATCAGACTTTGGAGCTCACAAACTCTGCTATTGTAGCTGCTCCATTCTCAGGAGCAAACTCCTTTTTGGCAGAAAAACAGTGCTGGGAGGGTTCTGTGCACCAACCTGAACCCTTCCCGTTTCCGAGCTGACTGGAACTTGCTTTCACTCCCTTGCTCTCCATCAAATGAAATCTACTGCTGACCAAACTGTATTCTTGTTCTTCTTCCCGAAATTGTGCCTCTCTCTCTCTCTTCCATTCCATTCACAGTGCTCCTTCTCTTCTAGCTCTGAATTCTCTCTTCTGTGATTTCTCTACTCACTCCTGCAGTTGTTTCTAAAACTGGAGTGAATTTCTACTAACAGCCTTCCTCCCTACACTGACACTAGAGTATCCCCTCCGTTGTTAAGTTTCTAGTCCTCATGTTGGTGTTTATTGCTCACAGTTTAACGTGCTTTTGCCTGGTTTGAAGTTTCCTGTACACTGATTTATAGTATGGCAATTTTCATTCTGTAATTTATATTGTTTTAGTTACAGTATTACCTTAGATCCGTTCTGTTCTATTCACCGCCTCCCCAACACCAGGATGCACATGGAAATGAGCTGTTATCAGCTCAGAATGTCTTTCTTGGCAAAACTTCCAAAATAAATAAATATAGCCTTCTGATTATGACAACGTGCAGCCAAGATCTGCGTAACAAAAATTTACTTCCCCCAGAAAAGTACCTTAGTAACAAAGGCTGAACAAATCTCAGAGGCTTTTATAGCATATCATAAAACATTTTATAGCAGCTACCTGAACTGTCCCTGTACTCTCCCAGCCCCATCCCTCACTAGGTCATTTGTCCCTACGTGGACAATGACATCCAGATCCCCACCCTGTCCTGCTGCCCTCTTGATCTTTACAATCTGCTGCCAATACCTTCGAGCTGAGGCTGGGATGGGATGGGATGGGATGAAGACACACCTAGGGGCATAGTGAGGCAAGAGGCCACAGGCCAACTGCCTTACTTCCCCTAGAAGAGCATACCCAACATCCCAGATAGTTGTATTGGGCTTATAAAAAATGGGTTTTGGTGTAAATGTATTGAAAACATTTATAAAAAATAGAAAGATTTTAAAATATTGCTAATTTTGTTCAAATATTTCCTCCACTGGTGGGCTGTCACATGGGTACTACTGTGCCCAGTAGTGCATTTCTTACATAGTGTATTTCTTCTTGACTTTGTATTGCTTTTTAAATCAAACTGAAACCACATTTATATCAGTTTGTCAGGTCAAAGTGATATACTTTTTGTTTTCTTTTTTATCTATTCCATGAGCTGTTCTGTGTCATTGGATGTCAATGGGTTCATAAGGTGAGCGAATAGGGTGAATTGTCACTGATGGCTACCATGCTGTCCAGCGTCTTAGTGAACAGTGCAATCAGAAGGAGGGAGTGCTGTGAGGTAGGAAGGAAAGTAAGAGAATACATAGTGTGTGTCAAAAAACTAAAATGGTAGTATTTAGAACTGCTACACTGAATGTTCATAATGACAAACTCTATTGTTTCAACTGCCTTTATGTTTGCTTCTACTCACATGCGTGAAGCAAACATCTTGTTTGTACAGTAGCAGGCTTGAAAGGTGTGTCAGTGTCACCTCCAATGCAGCTCAGGCTGCAGGAGGCTCGACAGTGACAGTCCAATGATCAGAGAAGCTGATCATGACACTGTTCTGCTCACTGATGGGCAGAAACCTTGTGTAGTTGAAAGGAGGCAGCCACACCTGTCAAACAGCAGCTGCCTCCTTTTATCAACATAACACTATCAAGCAGCCATCTGAGTAGCACCATTATCAGCCTGCTTGACTCCTCATCCCCCGCTCCCACACCCATCGTGCAGCTTCTGCTGTTGCTACCAAAGTGAGACAGGATGTTTTTATCAGCCCCCACATAGAGATGGTGCTCATTCCCCCACACCCCATAAAGACGGCACTCACCCACCAACAGAGTTGTCTCCCACCTGCACAGACTCGTCGCTCCCCCCAACAAAGTTGCCTCCTACACCCACAGACTTGATGCTCACACAGTCGATGATCTCCCCCCACAGCTTGATTTTGCTAAGTGGAAATCTGGAGCTGGAAATCAAGCTGCTTGGCTCCTGTTCTCAGTGTGGGCCATGGTTGTTGATAAGCTGGTGTAACTGACTGGGGTCCAAATCAAGAACAGAAGCAAAGCAGCATTTAGCTTTATTTTAAGAGTAGCGGCTCTTTAGGGACTCATGCAGGAGAGGTGTCCTGTAATTATTTACTTGTTTGGTAATAAAATCAGGCTGAAGTCCTACAGCCCAAAGAGATCTCGACTTGAGCCCTATACGTACAGCCAGTACTCGGTGCTGTTCCCCTCCTCCTCAACTTTACTGCAGGTATGCAAGACGTGATCAAGGATGTCTCTTATCTCGACTGTAACCTGCTGTCACGATAGCCAGAAGCTTCACTTCTTCTGCTATTTACACAGCTGCTAGTTTCTTTGGAGGGCTTGTCCTCAAAAGTCAGTATAGGATGCACAAACAAACTGGTAACAGCACAGTCACCTTGATACATCGAGGAGATGTACAGGCAGGCAAAGTGAAAACCTTCGAAATTCTCTGAATGTGCGTGTGCAAAAGCACAGGCTAAACAGAGAGCACAATAAGATCGAACACCTCCCGCCATTCAAAAACAGTGCAGCTGATGTTCGGCACTGTGCCTTGAGTAGCTACTCGGAATTTGGAGAATGGTACCTGAAAAACTGCCTGCAAGTATGTGCTGCACAAAAGCATTTGCTGCAGCTGGACAACCAAGTAGTGAGCTCAAGTTAAAAAACAAAGTTGGTAACAGCCAGCAACCCAAAAACTGTACTGAACAGTATATAATGGAGCAAAATCAGAGATAACAGGAGAAAAATAAAATAGCACTTGGAGGCTTGCTCATACTGTGTGGGACACAAACTTCCTACTGCAACATTACTAGATGGTAGAGTATCATGATGCAGAACTGCAGAGCAAGAAATAAGGTTAAAGTGTGTACCCAACTCTCCCTTTTCCTTGACTCCTCTTCCTTCTTCACCCATTTCCAGTCTGGCTTTTGCAAACACCACTCCACAACTTCCTCCCTCCTCAATCTCACTGATGCGATTCACACTGCAATGGACCAGGGACTTCTCACAGCCACCATCTTTGTTAATCTAGACAACGTTTTCGACACTGTCTCCCACCCCCTTCTCCTTCACAAACTGAGAGCAGTGGGCCTATCATCCCCTGCTGTAAACTGGTTCAGCTCCTACCTAACAGATCGCAATCAGTGAAACTTGGAAAATCCCAATCCCCTCCCTTCCCCATTAATACCGGCGTTCCCCATGGCTCCATCCTTGACCCTCTACTTTTCTCCATTTTTCTGAATGACCTCCCTTCTGCTTGCTCATCTGCCTCCATCAACAGGTACGCAGATGACATGGCCCTGTTTGTCTCAGGATCATCTCCAGCTGAGTTAAGATCCAAACTCCAACCTGATTTTTGACTCAGTCCAGAGATGGTTCGGGTCAAATTAGCTATCCCTAAATGCCAAGCAAATGGTTTCTATGTGCTTTGGCACTAGGCCAAGGCTTTCTAAGCTTCCATTCTTTCCCCCCATCCACACCCTAGATGGGGACACAATTGATGATGTGCCCTCATTTAAATACCTTGGAGTCCGGCTTGACTGACACCTTACTTTCTCACAGTACATAGACACCATATACAAAAAAACTCCACCCCCAAGCTTGGTGCTCTCTATAGGAACAAAAGCTGCATCCCTCCCGTTCAACAAGATATCCTTACTAAGATGATTCTTCCCATCTTTGATTACAGCGACATAGTTTATGGTGCTGCCCTGAGGTCCACGTTGGCCAGACTGGACCCCCTCTTCCACTTCTTCTGCCGCTTCGTGGTGAACTGCTCTCCCCGCACCCATGACTGTTTTCTGTACTCTGCTCTCTCCATCACTTCCTTTGAGGATTGCTGCCTAACCCACTGCACCTCCTTCCCTTCCAGGTTCTGATCTCTTCCCTCCCTCCCTATCTGAACTTCCTCCTCTCACCTACCCCCCCCCCCTCCGTAACCTTGGCTATTGCTCCCTCCTGCTCCCCCCTCATAATTCCCTTGCTGGTCAAGTGACTTTCTCATTCTGTTTTCTCAAACTTTGGAATTCTCTCCCCCTACCCATTCGTTCTGCTTCCACTAAACACTCACTAAACTCTCTGCTCCACACCCACACCACCCCCTCCTGCAACTGCCCCTAATGCCCCACTCCCATTTGTTTTTACTCTACCCATGTCTCCTTCCCCACTTCTGAAATTGCCTCTTTGTCCCATCTCCTTCTCTTACCCTTCCTACCACTTCTACCCACCCTCTTTCAACCAGTCCTCACTAAATTACTCCATTGTATTTCACATGCATATGTTGTAAATATTGTACAAACTGCTAATTTACTAGCAAATCTACTGTCACAGTGTATTATATTGTATATATTATGTTATACCTGGATCTCTCCCTCTTCCCATCTCCCCCAGGATGCATCAGGAAATGAGCTATTATAGGCTCAGTGTCTTTCCAGGTGAAATGCTTTAATAAATAAATCACTGAACAAATAACCGGGAGCAACTGACAGGGTTATTAGCGGCGTGTGCATGCCACCAATATGAATTCTTAAATGTCATGAATAATGGTGGAAAACAATACAGATCCAGCACCAGAATGTGCCAGAACTGGAGCTAATTCCAGTTTTCTTTGTGCCCCCCTCTTTTGTTGGAATGCTTCTTGGAAACAACTGTCCTTGCTAGAAGGCCCCCATCACCTGTCAGATTGCCCCATCTGCCAGAACGCCTCCTCTTCCACCTGCTGTAATGTCCCCCACTTTTTCGCAATGCTCTCCACCTGCTGGGATGGTCCCACAACTGCCAGAATACCCCACCACACCAGTTGGAATGCCCCCACCTACTGGAATCCCCCTTCTGAAACCTGCTGGAATACCCCCAAGCCGTGAATACCACCCTCACTCTCTCCGCCTGATGTCTATTAGTCACCACAACCCCCTTTTTACAACACCTACCCTCACCCCAAATGGCAGCTGGAACAGACCACTTCTCACCTCCTAAGCCAACCACCATCTGAATTAATCTATGCAAACAGTGGTATGAATGAAACCTACTGCAGTTTGCCTGAATTTGTTGTGGTAGCAGCCAGCCAAGGAGATGAGAGATGGGCTGTGCCAACCACCATCTGGAGTAGGGGTAAGAGTTGTGAATGGAGGTTAAGACAACCATTAGATACTAGGGAGAAATTATATACTGACAGAGCACAAAGGAGCATATGACCAGGAAGAAGGGGTAGGGGCAGACGGGTCTGCATCACTGATAATGATCCATACACATCCTGCTCCAGTGGGAACTGTATACGTATACATATATTATGTTCGGGTTGCGTTATGTATAGCTTTCTTGTACACGTGACTTGGAATGTAAATACTCTGCTCCTATCAGTATTGTAAACATGTTGTTCCTTTTGTATTATGTATATTTATATGTAACTGTACAATTTTCCCTGCCAACAGCAGGTCTACCTTGCTCAATGGTGATCGCCTGGATAAATAAAGATTTGATTGATTTGATTGATTGATGTTAGGCAGAGTGATTATCTACCTGGTGTCATCAATAACACACACACTTCTCACTGCATGTAGTTTTGCCCTAGCAATCAGCTGGTTGATTAATACAGATGGCATGCTGCAGGGCAGGGAGGGGATCAACTGGACTAGCCAGGGTTGTGACTACTGTGCCCCCAAATTATGGATTGGGGTCAGAAGGGGACCCAATGTTTAAATAATGCAACTTTTGGGAACGAGAGGTGATCAGGCTAGGGAAGGGAAGACTTAAAATGGCATCAATGGCCAGGAGCTAGCAAACCAGTCAGAGAGAACATAAAGGAGAAAGAGAGCATGAAATCACTGAAGTGGGGAGAAGTTGGTCAAGGAGAAATAAAGTGTTTATTTATTTATTTATTTTTAATCAGCAGCACTAGATTAAAAAACAGTTCTGTTTATCAGGTTCACTGTGCCCCGTTACACACTAACCCGATTTTATTTTGCTTTGTCATCCATGTGGATATTCTCATCTCTTTCATGTATTCCTCCTTTGCTTTTTTATTTGATTACTTGCCATGTTGAGTATACCAAAATGCACCTGTCCAAGCTGTACATATGTGCTTGTGTCCGTCTCTTCCTGCACTGTGTGTAGGCATTCGTCCATGGTTGTAAATGTGGATGTAGCTATGCTTATTACTGGGTAGGGGCTGTGTGAGAAATGTGGTATACTTCTTGACTGCAGGGACAGTGGAAGTTTGTATGATAGGTTGCATGTCTGTTAGTTGAGAAGTGATGTGATAGTCTGGTGTATTTACAGCAGGGTACAGTGTATGATGACATGGACAGTGTTGACTGATACTGCAATGGCCTCTACAATGGAACTGTGTACGCAGGAGAAGAGGTGAGGTGTGTTATAACAGTAGTGAGTACGCAGAGCATGCAGTGATGACAGGATCGGCAGTAGAGAGAACGTTTGGCAGGTGGTGATAGTAGTGATATTGTGAGTGATACTGCAATGGCCTCTACAATGGAACTGTGTACGCAGGAGAAGAGGTGAGGTGTGTTGTAACAGTAGTGTGTACGCAGAGCATGCAGTGATGACAGGATCTGCAGTAGAGAGAACGTTTGGCAGGTGGTGATAGTAGTGACATTGTGAGTGATACTGCAATGGCCTCTACAATGGAACTGTGTACGCAGGAGAAGAGGTGAGGTGTGTTATAACAGCAGTGAGTATGCAGAGCATGCAGTGATGGCAGGATCGGCAGTAGAGAGAACATTTGGCAGGTGGTGGTAGTAGTGACATTGTGAGTGATACTGCAATGGCCTCTACAATGGAACTGTGTACGCAGGAGAAGAGGTGAGGTGTGTTATAACAGCAGTGAGTATGTAGAGCATGCAGTGATGACAGGATCTGCAGTAGAGAGAGCGTTTGGCAGGTGGTGGTAGTAGGACATTGTGAGTGATACTCGCAATGGCCTCACAATGGAACTGTGTACGCAGGAGAAGAGGTGAGGTGTGTTATAACAGCAGTGAGTATGCAGAGCATGCAGTGATGGCAGGATCTGCAGTAGAGAGAACATTTGGCAGGTGGTGGTAGTAGTGACATTGTGAGTGGGAATATGGTACAGGTAGCGGGGCAGTAGCACTGTCGGTGGGATGTCATGCAATGGTGAGGTGGTGCAGTATCAGAGGGTATGTATGGCATGCGGCAAAGGCAAGAGTAGTATGAGAGGGTATACATACATCTTGGTGAGGGCAGTGATACTGTCAGGAGGTATGTAGAGCAGATGACAGTATGAGAGGATATATAAAGACGGTAGCGAGGGCAGAGACACTGTCGGATATGTATGGCAGGTGGTCAGAGTAGGGACAGTGTGATAGATAATGTATGGATGTGACAAGAGCAGTGACACAGTCAGGGTGTATATGGCAGGTGGCAAAGGCAAGGACAGTGCAATAGGGTAGGTATGGATGGTGGCTAGGGCAGTAACACTGACTGTCTATGTAAGGCAGCAGGTGAAAGAAGGGACAGTGTGAGTGTGTATGTGGGGCAGGTTGCAAGGGCAGGAACAGTGTGTGTGGGCATGCAGGGCAGGTGGCGAGGGCAGGGACAGTATGAGTGGGTGTATACAGCAGGTGTTGAAGGGCAGAAACAGTGTCAGTTGGTATGTAGGGAAGGTGTAAAGGGCAGTGACACTGTCTGGGGGTATGTATGGTAGGTCGCATGGGGCAGGAACAATGTGAGAGGGTAAGTATGAATGGTGGTGAGGGCAGTGACACAGTTAACAGGTGTGTAGGGCAGTTGTCAAAAGCAGGAATAGTGTAAGAGGGTATGAGGGGCAGGAGGTGAGAGCACGGACAGTGAGTGAGTATGTAGGGATGGTGGCGAGGGCAGGGACAGTGTGAGTGGATATACAGAGCAGGTAGTGAGAGCAGTGACACTGTCATGGTTATGTATAGCAGACAACAAGGGAGGAACCATATGAGAGAGCATGTAGGGATGTGGTGAAGGAAGGGACAGTATTAGAGGGTATGTATGACAGGTTGTGACGGCAATGACATTGTCAGAGGATATGTATGGCAGGTTTGAGAGGGCAAGGACAGTGTGAGATGTATGTATGGATGGTGATGAGGGCAGTGAAACTGTGAATGGGTACGTAGGAATGTGATGAGAACAAGGACAGTGTGAGTAGGTATGTGGGGCTGGGACAATGTAAGTGGCCATGAATGGCAGTTGGCAAGGGTAGGAACACTGATTGTAACTAACTTTCTTTCAGTCATTTTAGTATCAATGTGTACTGTCCAGTGAAATATTGTTGTCACAACATGCAAGCAAACATTTAACATTGACAAATGCTTGCTGACTTTGTGGTGGAGCAAGGAAGGGGATAAAAGTGAACAGATAACTGAAAAAAAATGCCTGCCAAAAGAGATTTTTAGAATTCGATCGCAGTGGCACATGGATATGTTCTGTAAACAGGATACCAAGTACTGGAACTTGGTTTTAGTGTTGAATAGTTGAAAAAATATGGCTGGAAAGGTGTGTCAGTGAATCAAATACAGAACATTCTTTGCTCATTTTATAAAATGCATTAAAGATGTACGTGCTGTTCAAACGTAAATTAACTTTTTTATAGTCACTGAATGAGACATTGTATTTTCATTAATCATGAACCAATGAAGACATAAAACAGAGTAAAGAAGATACTCTTGCTGTAGCTCACCTTCTAATGCAGATACTCATCCATTTCACTCAACATCTTACTGTCGGCTGCATTATTTTTTTGTATTTTTTATTTTACACCTCACTGTTTGCACTACTGTTGTAAACTGTATTGCTGTTTCTGTAGCGCTCAGTATTGTCACTGGAAAGTCATAAGGCATGGATAAGATGCACCCGATGGACACTGGCACAGCTGAAAGCTGTGACATCAGCACAGAATGTTGGTGGCATGAGAGTTCTGCAGCCTCTAACTGATCAGTCTTTCTGTGCCAGTATTACGGACAGCAGTGCTTTTCAAGTAGCTCCTGAACTTGCTGAAATCACCAATCACTAGTATCACCAGCAAAAGGGAGGGATGAAGTGGTGTTACCGCTGTATAGATTGTTGGTGAGACCCTACCTGAAGTACTGTATCCAGTTCTGGAGACCACATCTCAGGAAGGACATAGACAGGGTAGAGGCTCTCTAAAGGGGGGGCAACTAAAATGGTGAAATGGCTGCATCATAGGCCCTATGAGGAGAGACTGAAGATCTCAATATGTATACCCTGGAAGAGAGGAGGGAGAGTGGGGACATGATAGAGACCTATAAATACCTCATGGGGGTGGATAAGGTACTGGAGGGAAGTATTTTTCAGAGGAGAAGGTGCACGAGAACACGGGGCATGCAATGAAGCTGGAAAGGGGGAAATTGAGGAGGGATATGAGAAAGCACTTCTTCTCTGAAAGAGTGGTGGATGCCTGGAGCAGTCTTCCAGCAGAGGTGGTGGGGGCAAAAGCAGTAGAGGGCTTCACGAATGTATGGGATAGGCACAAAGGAATCTTGGTAGAAAAGCAGGGGGAAGGCAGACGGAGATCAAGTAGGGTCTGCGGTGACAGTATCAGCAGAGAAAAAATAGGCAGACTGGGTGGGCCAAGTGGTCCTTATCTGCCAACAGATTCCATGTTTCTCTGCTTCTATGAAATCTTCACAATTGTTATTGATTTTTCTCCCAAAAAGTAACTCTAGCAGGAAGATACTGCTTGTTTTTACAAACAGTATTCTCAAAATTCAATAGTGTTTATCTTTTTTTGTGTTAATTGTTTTATGCTTCCCCGTGCAGACCAGCCCCTATCCACCCATCCCCCTAGTCCCATCACCCCAGCATCTACTGGGACTTACCAGATCCCACCCTTTCCCCCAGGGCTTGCCCCCTGACAGAGTCAGCGGGGTTCCCCTATTGCCCAACCTGGAACAGGATCCAGATTCACTGGAACTTGCCCAGATAACCGGGTGTGGAGCCTGCGGGAGACTGGTGTTCTCCTACTGGTCAGGAGTCTTTTCTGGTTTCCTCCTCTGGTGTGGAGGAAGTGGCTTGCAATGGTGCCAACGGCAGTGCCACACAAGCTCCTGTGCGCAGCACACTAGGCATCTTCCCACATCCACCCCCCCCCCACTGTGCAGTGTCAGTGTGCCAACCCCTAGCCACTGCTAGGGGCCAGACTAACGCCAGCCACTGATCTCACCCTTCCTGGAGGAGGACAGCAGTTCTTGGGATGCTTGATTCTCCTTCCCCCTGGCCAAGCCTCCAACTCCCGAGGTCACTCCCAACATTGGGTCGCCATCACCGCAAGCCGTAGTGGTACTGTTGCGCTGGCAGGCTAGTCCAATCGTGCCTATCTTAAATTAAAATTGGTAAACTTGCTTGTTTCTTGCAAACAGCTTCTTGACGAGTAACGGTCCATGTGAAGTGTCACTTGCCTGTTTTCAAGGAAATTAAGATTGTAAAATCAGTTTAAGAGCCTTTTTCTACTATTTTGGTCTAATTATTCTTAGATGCAGAAATAAACAGATACCATATACAGACATCAATGACAGATAAAGGCTACCGGCCCATCCAACCTACTTTACTACTCTGCTCTGAACCTAGGGGACGGCCCACTTTAGTTTTTGCCCTCCCTCTTTTGACAAAGCCCGTATGCCTGTCGCATCTTCCCTTGAAACTGTTCACTGATTCTGCCCTTACCACTTTTTTAGGAAGCTTTTCCACCGGTCCACTACTCTCTCCATGAAAATGTGTTACTGGACAACTTTCTTGAATCTTCCTCCTGCTAGTTTGAGTGAATTCTCCCTTATCCCTCTATCTGAGCTCAAGGGAAAAATGTTCTTGATGTCACACAAGGGTGTTCAGATACCTTATAATACAATCTGATTTACGATAATCAGATAGTAGAATAATCTGTATCTGAATCTGTTTCTGATCCGAGCATCAGACCTCCTTGGATTATAATGCAGCTATCTTAAAGAGGACAGGAAATGATTTCTATCTGGCAGCTGTTTATAACGTTCCCATTTACAGAAATGATATCCATACACCTAAATGATCCATATGGTACTGTACCTTAATAAAAAGTGATACGAAAAACTGTATTTGACATGGCTTTGTTAATATGGGCACCATTCTGTTACAGTTCTCTTCAAGGAACAAGTGATCTGGAGTTTTAACTCCGTCATGGTTTGTGCACAGAAGTCTGGGCATGGTTCTGATAGGACAACAGCTCATGGTTCATATCTTTTACAGAAGCCGTGACATAGTAAAAACTCCAAATTATTGGTTCCATGAAAAGAACTGTGCAGCATGTTGTGCATAGGAAGAAAACAACTGAAAACACAGTTTTTTGCATCAGTGTTCGTTCAGGTACAGTTAAATATGGCTCATTTGGAGGCAAGTCTTTAATCTCTCTTACTAGGAACACTACTAACTGCTGCTCATTAGCACACATTTCTGCCCCCTTAAAATCCAACTATCTATCCATGATTCCCTCACCCCTGCAACAAATAACCCTTGCAAGCCCAATAGGGGCCTGATTAGTTGAGCGGTGGCTTTCATTTTTCTCCAAGGTTGCTCACACATGTAGAAAAAAGTATTAGAACACGTCCCCATGGACTTCTTTAAGGTATACCCCCATATTTTCCCTGCTTAGATGCCACAAAGTGTCTGAGCACAGGGGTGGAGCTGGCAGATTGAGAAGTGTAAGGGATCAGCTGGCCATGGGTTCAACTGTTCTTACAGTCCCTTCCCTCCCATACAGGACATGAAATAAAATAATACTTTCATCACCAGGAGCCTAGTGCCGACATAAGGTAATGGGCTATAAAGCCCAAAAACAATCTTGGGAATTTACTTTAAGAACAAATGGTCAGTTTGAGATGACAGTCCCAGGAGTTAAAGCTCAAAAATCAACTCATCTTTTTAGTTACTAGGTTCCATTTTGTTTTAATTCCCTACCAGCTAGCTTTAGGGTAACTTGGAGAAGGAACCCCTCCAATGAAAGCACTACTAAACTGGTTTCAAAATACCATCCCCCTATTTGGTCCTTGCTGTCCAGGGGATAGTGGAATAATGCAGCATGTTAGGGTATACAGTATAAGTTAATAGTGCATCATCATTGAACATAGGCATTTTACCACATCACCTCATGAAAGTGACAGCCATCATTTTTCAAATCCTGTCCGAAACATGTTTTCACACTAGTGATGCAAAATGGCATTTCGGTCATGAGTTGAACATTTTCACCTACTGGTTCATTAGCTGGGATCATAAGAAGGCTATGCTGAAAATCTGGGGTAAGAACAGTACAAAACAAAAAAGTTATTGGGACTATTTTCTTTAGTGTAGTGATATTTCACAAAAAAAATTTGTTTGATATTTTGAACACATTTTTTTTTTTATGTCGGTTACTTTATTTTACCAAACACTGCCATATGATAAGTGCAATAAGACACTCACTATACATATTTATCACTCCTCTTTCAGAGTCTTACACATACTTATCTCTCCTGTCTCAGAATACTACAGGTATTTATCTCTCCTCTCTGAGTACTATATGTATTTATCACTCCTCTCTAAGAGTACTATACATATTTTATTATTTCGCTCTCAGAGAAGTATATGTATTTATCACTCCTCTCTAATAGTACTACACAGATTTGATCACCCCTCTCTCAAGAGTACTATATGGATTTATCCGTTCTGTGTCAGAGTACTAGACATATTGATCACTCCTCTCTCAGAGTACTAGACATATTGATTACTCCTCTCTCAGAGTACTATATGCACTTATCACTTCTCTCTCAGAGGATTAGATGTATTGATCACTCCTCTCTCAGAATACTATACATATTTATCACTCCTCTCTCAGAGTACTATACATATTTATCACTCCTCTTTTAGAGTACCCTGCATATTTCTTGCTACTCCTACAGAGCACCACTTGCATTTACCCGGAATGCCATATCCACTCTTAACCCCATGCTCACGGGCTGTCTCAATTTAACTGAACTGTCCATTCAGCCTCCTACTGAGATGCATGGCCATACTGTTTCATCTCAGGGGGTTCCATTCAGTGCAAGTAATACAACCTGCACACCATAGGGGCATACACTTGACACTTCCTGTTCTTCCATTGTCAGGTGCAAATAGATGTGAGGATCCCTCTGTTACAATTTATCATTAATGAGCTTTAATTTATTTATTTATGTACTCATTTATTTTTGCATTTTTGGCTGGGAAGGGCACACTAAATCAGAACTTGTTTCAAAGTGTGACTGGGAGCACAGAGAGGATAAGTGACTTGCTCCAGGACACAATATGCAAGTGACAACTGTGGGCTTCAAACTCCAGTCTGCTAGGCCTCCAGGTCCATAGCGTGGTGCCCCTATGCTCCAGTTCCTCAGGAGCTCTGAGGCTAAAGGCCCAAGGTTCTGTGTAACAAAGTTAGCCACTCTGCAGCTGTCCCCCACCCCCACGGAAGCATCACTGCAAGATCCTCTCCTCCTTGAATTGGTTCTCTCTGAAGGGGAAGATGATGTACCCCATTTCATGCCTTGCATTCAAGTTCATCACAGTCTTTACCCCACCAAACCTTACTGGTTTATTAGTTCTCAAGCCTGAAAGGTGCTTACACCAGGTCTCAAACTGTAACTTGCTTGAGGTACCCAGGGTTAAAACAAATAGAGGTAAGAGGTCTTATGCTTACTCCTCCCCCTCTCTCTGGAAAGCTCTTCCTGCCGCGCTGCACTCCTCCCTCTGGGGTTCTAAGAAAGGGCTAAAAACCTTTCTACTCAAAAGCTGTCATTCTTTTTGCTATTGTTGATTACATAGATACATGGAGTGCACATACTGCGGTCCTTCAGTCTTTCTAAAGAGGACTTTTGATGTAGTCCCTGCACCATTCTGGTAGCCCTCCTTTGAACTGCCTCCACCCTTAATATGTCCTTTCGGAGGTGATGGGCCTGATTCTAAAAGCGGTTGTGATTGCCGCAGGGGACTTGCGGCAGGCTGTTTGATGCAAGTGCCAACTTGCGTCAAACTTGATATTTCAGAAGCCGATGCCGCAAGTCCCTGATGCTGCAAAGTTAGACCATCTCCCTGATGGTCTACCTTTGCATCTGTGGAGTACTCTTACTATGGGGCTTGTGCCAATCATTTGGTGCAAGCTGCCATAAAGTGAGAACTTTCGCAACCGCGTCAACCCTTCTGGAATAGCGTAGAGTTGCATCGAAGGGCTTTGACGCAGTTGCGCCAAACTTTGCAGTGGACGCAGGGCTTGGCACAAGCCCTGAGCCCAAATTTTGGAATCAGGCCCGATGTCTCCAGAACTGGACACAGTACTCAAGGTGCGGTGAGGACTGACTGCTTTTTTCATATTTTGTTGACATTGCTCCTACCCTGTCTCCCCATTTTATAATGTCAACAGTACATGGTTTGCATGCTACACTGTGTGCTAATAGCTTGTGTTTATGCCGCTCCAGTAAATATGCTGTCATGTATGTTTTGTGGCTATTTATTTAGTGTTGATCATTTAATTTATCTTAGATAATGTACTCTGCCCACATTACTTCCATTCACTGTTTATATACAGTATCTCCCTGTAATTAAGCCTATACCTTATGATGTATTGTATTCAATGTACAGTACCTGTTAACTATCTGAACACCTGCCAGTAATTAACTCCGGGTCGCCCCTGAATAAAGTACATATAGTTCCAGTGGGCCCAATCGGTTACCAAAATTCAATCAATAAATAAATAAATAAATAAATAACCTGTGGGTTATACTGCCTCCCTAAAACTAAAAGATTATTTGTTCGCACTGCTCCTATCTCCTGCTGACTTAATGGGTGGTTTGCCATTTTAAGCAGTTTCACACTTGGTGCTATCTGATCCAATTTGCTTGCTTTATTGGTGCTGCTGTGAGCAACAGATTCTAGGGTTCCCAAATTTTGGATTTCAAGACAATGTGATGGGGCCCGATGCCTGCCTATGCGGCCACCAGCTGATATTCCCCTGACACACCATGAGCCTGGTGCTGCTCGGCTAGAAATCACACAGCCGTGTGTAGTACTATGTGAAAAGAAAATTCCACTGGAAGAATTACCACTGTACCCCCTAGGTGGCGCTATTCCAAGGGCTACTACCCCTGCCTGCTTGGCTAGTAGCAGGTTAAGGGGCCTGAGTACTGAAATGAGTGCCTCCACCCAGAGGACAGGGTTGTTAGTAGCAAGGCTAAACTGGGTACAGCCCTCCGGGACACTGTAAACCCCCTCTTTCCCTTCTGGTGGCCTGGACAATGTACAGTAAATACTTTCACAATAACCCTTATTCACCACACCAATCCCCACTCTGGCTGCACTTACCACCAGGGCTGATTCCTCTGGCTCGACACTGGAGACCCTCTGTAAAACAAGGTTAAGCACAGCAAATAACAACAGTACAGTACTTGTGTCACAAACTGGAACCACAGTCAGGTTAAATGGAAAAAGAGTTAGATCTGATTTATTTAGAGGACTTGAATAAGGGAGGGGTGTAATCAGGTTGATTGGCTTGAAGGCTAAATCAATCAGGCAGTCATGCATGCACTTCAGAGTCCCTACACAGTCACACTCTGGGTACCCAGGTGGGAGTAAGGTGGGCTAGCCTGGAACGTTGCCCGGGGTAGGCCAGCGTCGCAGCTAGTTGGGACCCTGTGATGGAGGAAAGAAACATGCACAACCACACACAATTTGTAATCCGGAGCCGGATGACTCAGTTCATGACAAGAAAACAACAAGTGAATTAGATGACAACACTTTGGATTTAGCTGATGTTGCAGGGAGCTACCCTGGTGTTTACTCATGATACCTGATACAGGACACAGGAGGGATGAAATTGAGACTGCAGGTTAATGTGCTGGAGTGCCAGGAGAAGCAGGGCCCACAAGAATCACTGAGGTGTCGTTCTTGTTCAAAGCATTGAGCAGGGGTCTGATCCTCAGGCAGGTCTCTCGTTGATGGTTTTCTCTGTGGCATGAGTAATCTGGCTGGGCCAGTGACAAGAACCAGATTAAGGAACAGTTTGGATGTGAGTCTGAGAAAGCTGGATGCAGCCTCCAGCAAGCAAGGCGCAGTTAAACACACAGTGGGCAACCAAATCGCGACCCACTAGCAGCACACAGCACATTTATAGTAAAGTAATCACCACTATACCAGGCAGATGACAGTCCGGCCGCAATCACAGAGTCTCTGCACAAAACCAGGAGTTCAATGGTAATTGAAGGTTCTGACAGGCCAATCGCGTTCAGCAAATCTTTGGTCTTCTTCAGGTTTCAAGCCTGGTCACTAATTCAGTGGCTTAAGTCTCTTTCACAACTTCAGATGCAGTCAGATTCTTTGACAAGCTCCCTCACAAGGGACAGCAACAGGCAGGCCAAAATTCCGCCCTTCCACAGTCCTCCTGCGCGAACTACGCAGAAGCTACTGCTTGAATATCTCGAACTGTTTACTCTTTCGATTTCCAACTCAGACTGACTCTGCTGCAAGCAGCCTGGGATTTTCCCCAGGATCCAAAAGGCTCAGTTGGCTGATCCATCTGTCTGTCAATACGAGGGCCCCCCCCTCCAGGTCCATTTAGGCGCCAAAGTCTCAAAACTACAATTCCTACAGAATTTTGCTCCCACAAGACCCCTGGGGACAGATATCATTTTAGGGTCCCCAAAGGTACTGATTGGTCCACAGTAGCAGTCCAGAACCAAGACGGTGGTGCAATATCGAAAAGTCCATGCTGCAAGAAAGGCAGGTTAGACAAACTTCCATAACATCACTATTCTAACAGATAACCAGCAAATAAGTACAGCTTCCAACAGAGCTCCCTCTGCGCAAATAGTGATGGCAGAATGGAGCGATTATCTGGCAGCCCGGGCGGGACTCGAGCATAGAAACACTCAACCCCCTCCCAGATTAAATAAGCACCAAGTTATAGGTAGCTTTTAAAGAGACAGAGCACAGAGGCATTAAGGCATTCTCATACAACACTTTCAAAATGCTAAGACACAGGATACCAGCCTGGCCATGGGGATTTAGGCACACCCTAGGAAGATTTTTCGGGAACCCCCATTTGTAGGGGGGTTACACCCTTCCTGGCCTGGAAAAACTTGGTGTCTGCATCAAATCTACAACATCACAATATTGAAGAAGCAATATATACAAGACATATGTGACTCTAGCATACTGTGGAAATAATATCAGATGCATCAGTTAACATAAGCTTATTACCTTACTACACATTTTCAATACACTTCACAATAGCATCCATATTGACAATACTTATGCATGTTTCATACATGTGATACTGACTCCACTATGATTAGCATACTATTAACATTATAATACTGATTCATGTTATAACTTCTTGTACATTAAACAGTGTAAGTGAGGGCCCTTCCCTATCAGCTAACTTGGGGCTGGATGGGGCAGGGACACCATATCGAGAAGGAAGAACGACTAACCTGGAATTAGCTGTCAAGCCCAGTTTGGGTAGTGAGCTCTGAGAAACATAAACTTCTTTGTGGACCACATTGAGAGGCAAGTCCACTGGCCTCCCAGGAGAATCATACCTGAGTCGCAACACTGGCTTAACAGCTCGGCCAGACTTTCTGGAGGGAACAGACACAGTCTCTGTACTTTCAGCACCGACTTTGGACTTTCCTTCTCTCATGAAGGGTGCCTCTGCACTGGTTGACATGTCCAAACTGGGAGCACTGCCTGCTCCTGGCTCTGCAGACTCTGTTTCTACAACACTTAGCTCATTGTTATCTTCTGACGAGGGCCCAGGTTGTTCATTCTGAGGAGACTCTGGCACAATTAGGCTTTGCAGCACTGAAGGGGTGCTGTCAACACTTTCATATTGTTCTTCAAGTTCTGGTATGTCACCAGGGAGACTCAGTCCATCAGCCCCTTCTTCAGGCAAGTCACACAGTTCTACAAGACACAGAGTCTCCACAACTTCAGACGTGATATTTTGCACCTCACTTTCAGTGGGTATTGGGTCCAGGGAAGAAGCTGATGGGTTAGGCAGTTCTGAAGGCCCAGTTTCACCCACGATTCTGCAAAGGACTGCCTCAAAACAACTGACTCAGTTCATATGAGGGATAATAGGCATTATCACAGTCACTTTCATCAGAAACCAATGAACAGTCATCACTATCCTTCGGGCCTGCTGAGGGGAAGACCTTGGTTCTGGAACAATGTGGGCAGGTTGGCTCTGTTTCCTCTTTGCAGCAGCACTAGTCACTGGCCCAGGAGAAGTGTAAGGTGTTGGTTCTGCATTAATAATAACTTGACCAATGGGCAGTAAGTGATTACGGTGCATTGTCTTTACAGCTTTAGAATAATTTTCTGGGCAGACCTTGTACACTGGCAAATCATCCAATTTACCAACCACTACATGAGGAAGATGGTGCCATCTGTCCGCAATCTTGTGTTTCCCATGCAATCCCAGGTTACACAGCAATACTCTATTTTAGGTAACAGCTCCTGAGCTTTTACTCATCAATCATGTCTTTCTTTGTTGGCCAGATTCCGCTTTGCAGCCATAGTTTGGGCTAGTTGATAGGCATGATTCAACTGATCCTTCAATTTCTGGATGTACTGCAAGTAGTTTTCAGCCCAGACCCCATCTGGAGATACTCCAAAGCACACATTGATTGATAGTCGTGCCTCCATCCCGAACATGAGACGGTAGGGGGAGAAACCAGTAATGTTGTCTTTGGTGCAACTGTACGCGTGTACCAAGGTGCTAATCTGCTGGCTCCACTTAGGCTTGTCTTTTGGGTGGAGAGTGCCTAGCATGTCCTGAAGGGTGCGGTTGAAGTGCTCTAATTGAGGGTCCTCCTCTGGGTGATGGGGTGGTTCTTGACTCCGTGACTCCCCACAGAGACAGCATTTCTTTGATTAGCCTACTTTCAAAGTCTCTGCCTTGGTCAGAGGGATCTGCTAGAAGCACCATAGTGGACAAAGAATTTTTCCACCAGCACCTTGGCCACAGTAGAGGCCTTTTGATCTTTAGTTGGGAAGGCTTATGCATACCATGTAAAATGATCAGTAACTACCAACACATTGCCAGTGTTCTTTTGGTCAGGTTCTAAGCACAAGAAGTCTATGCAGACCAATTCTAGAGGGGCGCTGGTAGTGATATTGACAAGAGGGGCAGCCTTCTGAGGCAGGGCTTTTCTTTCGAGGCAACAACTGCAGGTCTTTACATGGTGCTTGACATCTGCCCCATCTTTGGCCAATAGAATCAGGATCGTACCAAGTTGAGAGTTCTTTCAATACCAAGGTGCCCCATATGATTGTGAAGGGACCTCAGTACCAGCTGTTTAAAGGCTGTGAGTAGGACTGTTTGTCTACTTGATCACGATGCTCCACTGTCTCTCTGTATAGTAACTGATCATGCAACATTAACCTGGGGCCTTCCTTGAACAACAGAGCAGTTCGCAAGTCAGGGGAACACAACTTGGACACATTTTTCCCTGCACACAGGGCATTAAGTGCTGGTTGAATCATGGGATCTTGGGATTGAGCCCACTGAATACTGTCATTATCGAACTGAGGTAGTGCTCTAATATCTAGAGCAGAGAAATGGCAATAGACAGCCGGTATGCAGGTTTCAGAAGGGCCCAAGCAATCTACTAGGCAGTCCACTGTGTCCGCAAACATTTGTTCATCTTTATCAAACTTCTGGCATAATGCTTTGATGTCAGGCTCAGACAATCTGACCCAATAGTTCTTCGGAGCTGGCCTTCATGACAGGGTGTCAGCATCAATGTGGTTTAGTCCCAGTCTGTACTCAACAGCATAATCATAAGTTGATAAGGCAGAGAGCCAACGGTGCCCAGTGACGTCCAATTTAGCTGAAGTCTGCACGTAGGTCAGTGGGTTATTGTCAGTCTTCACTAGTATCTTCGCCCCATAGAGGTACTCATGAAACTGGTCAACTATGGCCTATTTTAGGACGAGGAATTCCAACTTGTGGACTGGATAGTTCCGCTCTGATGGGGTCAAACTCCTACTGGCAAAAGCTACAGGTCTCAAGCCATCTTTGTAGTCTTGATATAGCACAGCCCCAAGGCCCTGCAAACTAGCATCCATATGCAGAACACAGGGCTTGGTAGGATCAGCATAGGCAAGGACTGGGGCATGGGTGAGCTGGTATATGACCTCAAAAAACACTGCTTCACATTCAGGTGTCCATTGAGTCCCAACAGGCTCACCTGTTCAGAAATACAGTTTCTCTTGTTCTTTGATAGCCCCCTTTTTGTATTTGCGGTTGGTAGGAGGGTAGCCTTGGGTAAGGTTAAAGAGCGGTCGAATCACCCTGGAATAATCTTTGATGAACCTGCAGTAGTAGCTGCAGAACCCCAGGAAATGTTGTAGTTCTTTCAGGTTATTGGGCTCGGGCCAAGTGGTCAGTGATTCAACCTTGCTGGGATTTGTCTGTATTCTTTCCACAGATACAATGTGCCCCACATATTTCACAGAGGTCTGGAAAAACTGGCATTTGTGTACAGATCACTTAAGGAATTCTTCTAAACGATCGAGGACTTTGAACAATCTGGTTTCATGTTCCTCTAGCGTGCGTCCGAAAACAATGACATCATCCAAGTATACCAGATATTCCAGTAGGTTAGTATCTCCCACTGCGCATTCCATCAATCTCTGAAAGGTGGCTGGAGCACCCAAAATCCCCTGTGGCATTCTCCAGAATTTGTAGAACCCTAAAGGGCAGATGAAGGCTGTTTTCTCATGGTCTTCTAGGGCCATCGGAATCTGGTAATATCCACTGCGGAGATCCAGTACGGAGAACCACTGACTCCCGTTCAAGCAATCCAAGGCATCCTGTATGCGTGGCATGATGTATTGATCTGGGATGGTCCGTCGGTTTAAGGTCCGATAATCAGGGCCCCGTGTTTACTGCGGCAAAGTGCACCTACATTCTGTGGCAGGACCTCATACTTTCTGTGGCAGAACAACTGCTGATTCTGCGTTCATTCAGTGGCAGATAAATTGTGGCTAAACACATACGTTCAAGGGGATTAAGTCTTACTTAACCCTTTGACTACTTTCCTGCAACCACTTCGCTACACTGAAAGTGGAACGACAGGCCATTTAACAGTATGTAGTCTTATTATCACAAATATTAAACACCAATAACCGAAACCTGGCACAACCATGGGCATCAGTGTTCTCTCTTAATGAATTTTCCCTTCCATTCCAAATTTGAAGGCTCATCTATTCTTCTTCTGGAAATTAGTGTTCTTTGCTGTTCTCCTAGGTTATAATCAGAGGACTTACACACTTGGCTAAAACTACACAGAAGGCAAAACCTGCTTGGATTTCTTCTGGTTTATATTTACAGTTAGCAGATATAAAGAGAGACTCCAACTTCAAAGCCATTTTTTTTCTGATTTTGATCAATGTTCTTTTAGATTATTATTTTTTTAAACTAGGAATACCCTAACTGCCTTGCAACAAACATGCTGAGTGCAGTGTGTAAATCTGTGTGGTGGGGGTGGGAGTGGGCATTGTCTTCCTGTAACAGCGAAGGAGGGTGTAACTTGCAGTGTCTGTAGGATTTGTTGACTCCTGATTTTTCTTTTGGGGGACACATGAAAAAATGCAAGCAAGTCATTCTTATTAAGCTGAAGTAACCTTGGTTAGCATGTCCTCTTCTCCTCGCATCTCAGGGGGTTGTGGTGTTCTTCAGGCAGTGACCCTCATTTTACTTGTGTATAGCAGCAATCAAACTTTCCATTCCGATTGCTTTCCTTGCCTGCTTGCTCCAGTTCTAATATACCCTGGTCCCCAACTCTGCTGCAGCTGGGCAACTTGACCCTCCTTAAAAACTGAGCTTGATGCCACCACTAAGGTTGAGGTTCAAATCTGCCAAGAAATTACTCTCACACTTGCAGGTACAGAACTGCGGCCCACAAATCAAAACTGTGGTAGATGTCCACCAGTGGGGACCAAGTCCTTTATGCAGTCTGTTGCCAGCCCTATGTTTCTGCTGTCAGCTCTTCCTCTGATACCTGTCACCACACCGAGATTGATTCCACCTCCATGGGCACCACTGAATCTTCTCACTTCTTGACTACAGCTCACCTTCCAGTTCTTCCTTCCAAATTCATCTTCCAAGGATTCAGCATGGACCACGGGCAGCCTCACAATGAAAAATTAACATGGCTGAGCTACCCACACCTACACAGCAGCAAATCATAACTGCTGTGGACCTAATCAAGCGCCGCTACTCTTGCGGCAGTCCCCCCCACCTCCCATGATACTGGCTGGAAAGAGTTATGTAACAAGAGCCAGCACGAGTCAAGATGCCATGTGGCCACTAGTTTTTCACCTTTGTAGTGGACGGCATCAGTTTGCTGCCCCTTCTAATGAGCATGTATGCCATGGCATACTTAACATATCAATTGCTATGCCCTTGAGTTGTGTGATCACATATCTAGCATTTCTGCGGCTGTGTGGCTGGTTTTCCTGATTTCTGTGGCAAGCACTGATTTCTGCGGTCAGCCCTGATTTCTGTGGCCACTGCTGCAATCGCAGAAAACACGGGGCCCTGATGATAATGCACACACATCCTCACAGATCCGTTCTTCTTACGCACCACTACTATGAGAGACGCCTATGGGCTTCTGGATTCTTGAATGATACCCGCAGCGAGCACCTCCTGTAGATGTCTTCTAAAATCATCTGTCAGTAGGGGCAAGGCATCGTGACCTCTCTCGGAAGGGCAGGTCATCATGCAGGCATATATTATGCTCGGCACCATGAACACACCCCACGTCCCACTCTTTTAGTGAGAACACTTGGTCTCTCTGAGCTAGTTTCTTGATAATTCAAGTCTTCCACTCAGTAGACAGAGGGGAATCACCAAAGTCAAATAAGTCTGGGGTCACCTTCCCCGCTTCACCAGAGCACTTGTTACTGGGCAATACTGCCATGTCGGCGCAGTGTACTGTAGCCAGTGTACATCCCCTATTCACACAAACTTCTCTGTCTGACATGTTTCTCACTTGTACCATCACTTCAGTGTGCATAGGCATGAGCACGTGCAGGTAGTATACTGGGCTTAACCATCAACCCCTCTGGCAGCTTCCCTTCACCAGGAGCAGCTATCATCAATATTTGGTTCTTAACATCTTTCTTTAGGTGGACTTCTCCGTGGATCATACACTGTGTATTGGGGGCCAGCACCAAAAAGTCAGGATCCTTTTTCCACACTGTCCCCACTGGCTCATCTCTGTCCGCTTCATCAGATTTCTGTTGCAAGTCATAAGCCCTCTGGATTAACGCTGGGATTCTCAGGGCCCTCCCAGTCTGTTGCTCTTGTTTCTCATAACAGAGTTGTGCTAGTCTCCCAAACATATGGGAGTTTGTTCTGATTAACAGGGGAACCCCATCATACAGTCCGGTGGTGGGACACATCAGGGCAAGTGTCTCAACTTGTTCATCTACCCCAGCCACGGTGGTAGGAAACGACAACCAGATCCGGATGTACCCTGAGTATGGGTAGGACTTCTCACTCAATCCCCACACGTGTAGGCCCTCCAGAGGTTGTAGGGGCACATCAGGCAGATGCTTCTGGTACCAATATTGAAATACTATGGTTACTTGGGATCCACTGTTGAGCACAGCCTGGGCAGACACACCATTCACAGTCACTGTAGTTTCCACTGAAGGGCCCACCACTTCAGACCACTCAGGTGACTTATACTTGGACATCAGCTTTACAGCTGCCTTGGAGGAATAGCTTTATCGAGCAGCCCCACCTTGCATGTTGTTCCATCGAATCAATGCCAGCAGCCGGGTGGTAACTTTTCTCAAATTCTCTGGAGAACGGCAGGTGAACCAGGTGTGTCCATCCTCTCCACAGTGGTAGCAGAAGACAGGTTCTTTAGAGTCTCATGGGGAAGAGGGGCCGTTCCCTTGCTTGAACATAGTGGGAGAGTCTCAAGGTCCCTTTCTGGACAGAGGTTTGCTCTCTGGACTTTGTGAGCTTCCCCCAAGGTCAGTGTTCCATGTAACCTGAAACAGATCTCCAACAAGACTCTCAGTTCTCGCACCTCCTCCAGCAGGTTATCTTCAAACCGAGACTCCGAGGAAATGACATGCACCTCCACCCCTCCTGGTGGGGCTTCCTTCTGTGTCTCAGGGGTGACTCGACAAGAAATGGGGTCTTTGGCTGCCTCGGCAGTTTGCTGGCTGACTCTCAACTCAGTCGATTCCTTGATTAGTTCTCTCATCTGTTGCAGTTCAGCCTCCTCACCTTTCCCAGGGGCCGGACAGGGGTGGGCAACCCCAGCATAGGGCTCCCATTCTTCCTCATCATTCTCGGCCTCATGAATCTCTTTCATCAGACAGCAATATTCAGGGGGATTGCCCCTACGGTCCTGCAGTTTAAGTTTTAACAACATCACGCTAGAATATCTGACTGACTAGGATGTGATCCAGTCTGATCCTGTTCAATTCACTGGCAGGCACCCCTCATTTTCTGTAAGCCCGCTGCAAAGTTCGCTCAATTCGGGTGACAAACATTGACAATTTCTAATTTTTCCACTGTTTTGCGGACTTGAACTTCTACACCAGATCATTCCTCAACTCGGTACTACCAAATACCCCTGCCAAGGCAGAGAGGTATTCAGCAGCTGTAGCCTCCAGGCTAGTGGATCACAAAAAGTGAATGGCTTCCAGTGCAGGGCCCCTCAAGCTTTCCATGAGCCTTTTCCTCTTCTCCCCTTTGGTACATTGCCACTCCTGGACCAAAGGGGTGGCATAATCCATCCACGTTTCTAGGCTGTCCTCCCCCACAGGCACCAAGACCATACCTGAGAAGAGTCTGAGCCTACGGTATGAGTCCAAATGCACAGTAGGAATCACTATGGGGGAGGCAACTGTAGGAGTAGTTGGGGAGGCTAAGGGGAACTGCATGGGAGTTACATCCTCACAGAGCTCTAACATTTTCACCAACTCTGTAGCAGAGTGCTCTCAGAGGCTAACAGTTTAAGCAGCTTGTCTCTAAACCCTTCTATGTGGGGGACCCTCAGGGTACAGCTGGGTTACTATGTAAGTGGATGACTCTCCACCCCTTCTGGGACCCTTCAGGCAAAATCACAGGGGGTATCTTCTCTGGTTCAATGAGCAGGCTGCAGTAGAGTAGGGCCACCATGGTTTGATCAAACAGGTAGGAATCCCTCCCCCTCACTTCAACCTTCCCCAGACACTTAATGCATTCAACCACTTCCACAATAGTAGCATTATCGGTCTCCAACAGGACGTCCATTAACAGTAGAGCTTGCCAAGGGTCCACCCCATCATGCGATGCACCAGCAGCTTGTGGGGATCAAGCTTAAGCTTAGGTGTAGTGAGCACCTCCATTTTACCAAAGTTTCCAAACATGGGGTTGTAGAACCCACTCCTGGCCACTAGAAGGTACAAATCCTAGCGGTGAGTCCAAGATGTAACCCCTAGGTGGCGCTATCCCAAGGGCTACTACCCCTGCCTGCTTAGCTAGCAGCAGGTTAAGGGGCCTGGGTACTGAAACGGGTGCCTCCACCCAGAGGACAGGGTTGTTAGTAGCAAGGCTAACCTGGGAACAGCCCTCCAGGACACTGTGACCCCCCTCTTTCCCTTCTGGTGGCCTGGACAATGTACAGTAAACATTTTCACAATAACTCTTGTTCACCATACCAATCCCCACTCTGGCTGCACTTACCACCAGGGCTGGTTCCTCTGGCTTGACTCTGGAGACCCCCTGTAAAACAAGGTTAAGCACAACAAATAACAGCAATACAGTACTTGTGTCAAAAACTGGAACCACAGTCAGGTTAAATGCAAAAAGAGTTAGATCCGATTTATTTAAGGGACTTGAACAAGGGAGGGGGCCTAATCAGGTTGATTGGCTTAAAGGCTAAATCAATCAGGCAGTCATGCATGCACTTTAGAGTCCCTACACAGTCACACACTCTCGGTAACCAGGTGGGAGTAAGGTGGGCTAGCCTGGAACATTGCCCAGGGTAGGCCGGCATTGCAGCTGGTTGGAGCCCTGTGATGAAGGAAAGAAACATGCACAACCACACGCAATTTGTAATCTGTAGCTGGATGGCTCAGTTCATGACAAGAAAACAACAAGTGAATTAGATGACAACACTTTTGATTTAGCTGATGTTGCAAGGAGCTACCCTGGTGTTTTCTCACGATACACAATACAGGACACAGGAGGGATGAAACTGAGACTGCAGGTTGATGAGCTGGAGTGCCAGGAGAAGCACAGCCCACACGAATCACTGAGGCGTTGTTCCTGTTCAAAGCGTTGAGCAGGGGGCTGATCCCCAGGCAGGTCTCTCATCAATTGTTTTCTCTGTGGCATGAGTAATCTGGCTGGGCCAGTGTGACAAGGCCCAGACCGAGGAACAGTTCGGATGTGAGTCCGAGAAAGCTGGATGCAGCCTCCAGCAAGCAAGGCACAGTTAAACACACAGTGGGGAACCAAATCGCGACCCACTAGCAGCACACAGCACATTTATAATAAAGCAATCACCACTATACCAGGTGGATGACAGTCTGGTCGCCATCACAGAGTCTCTGCGCAAAACCGGGAGTTCAATGGTAATTAAAGGTCCTGACAGACCGATCGCGTTCAGCAAATCTTTGGTCTTCTTCAGGTTTCAAGCCTGGTCACTAATTCAGTGGCTTAAGTCTCTTTCACAACTTCGGATGCAGTCCGATTCTTTGAAGAGCTCCCTCACAAGGGACAGCAGCAGGCAGGCCAAAACTCAGCCCTTCCACAGTTCTCCTGCACGAACTACGCAGAAGCTACTGCTCGAACATCTCGAGCTGTTTACTCTTTCGTTTCCCACCTCAGACTGACTCTCTGCTGCAAGCAGCCTGGGATTTTCCCCAGGATCCAAAAGGTTCGGTTGGCTGATCCATCTGTCTGTCAATACAAGGGCTCCCCCTCCAGGTTCATTTAGGTGCCAAAGTCTCAAAACTACAATTCCAACAGAATTTTGCTCCCACAAGACCCCTGAGGACAGACACCATTTTAGAGTCCCCAAAGGTACTGATTGGTCCACAGTAGCAGTCCAGAACCAAGATGGTGGTGCAATATCGAAATGTCCAAGCTGCAAGAAAGGCAGGTTAGACAAACTTCCATAACATCATTATTCTAATAGATAACCAGCAAATAAGAACAGCTTCCAACAGAGCTCCCTCTGCGCAAATAGTGATGGCAGAACGGAGTGATTATCTGACAGCCTGGGTGGGACTTCAGCATAGAAACTCTGAGCCCCCTCCTAGATTAAATAAGCACCATGTTATAGGCAGCTCTTAAAGAGACAGAGCACAGAGGCATTAAGGCACTCTCATACAACACTTTCAAAACACTAAGACACAGGATACCAGCTTGGCCATGGGCATTTAGGCACATCCAAGGAAGATTTTTCGGGAACCCCCACTTGTAGGGGGGTTACACCATGAAAGTCAGAAATTTGATTCCGCAAAATTTCAGCATGAACTTTGGCAACTTTCATGACATTCTGAATTAGAAAGGTGGTATGAAGGTGGGAATTGCAGATTAATGTATTACAATGCAGAAAGAAATTCTACAGAACTGATCACTGAACTGCAGAATGATTCCACATATCAAACTGATGTATTAAACTATGGAATGGAATTTGGCAGAACTGTCATTCCACAGTTCATGTGTATCATTCTGCAATCCAGCCAGAAAATTTCACAGGAGGAGGAGAAAATTCAGCAAACACATTCGAAGGATTCCTATTTTACCAAAGTCAGAATTTCATAAAATGTCAAAAATTTTCTGACTAGTCAGAATTTGTTGTTTCTGCCCAGTGCTAGCCATGAGTGATGTAGGACCACATCAACTTCCAAGCATGAGCAGGGCACCCTCCTGCCACAACTGCTTGTTGCCTTCTCCCCAGCGACAGCTGTCCAAAACCTCAGTGCCACAAGGGCACCTTCCTTTTATTCTCTTAGCTCCTCCCACTGAGCTATCCCCTCAGACCTTACATTAGACTGTCAGCTTTTAGCTGAATGCTTGTCGGTGAACAATCAGAAATGTAAAGTTTGTGATTAAAGGTGCATGACATATATAATTTACAGCCAATTTAATAATTATATTGTACAGTATTATAACTTGTATGGTCTGTATTCTATATATTGGATCACAAGTTTTCAGGATGATTTTGAAAATAGGCCTTTGGGTTAAAAAACTAATCCTGACTAAAAGTATATTTGACCTACTTACTACATATTAGATACATGTCAGCTGGTAGTATGAAGTTATATTGTTCCTATCTACTGAGGGCAGAACCTTCCCATGTTACTCATTGCAACCCCTACCAGGTGTGCCGTTTCTATCTGACAGCTCTACCAGGCGGGCTGGGTTCGGGGAGGAATATGTCACTCGGCACATTGGCTAGGCTTGACTACTCTGCACAGGGGCACCCAAGTAACTCTGGACAAAGGAAGCAATAACTGTAATGTCCAATACCAGAAGTGGGATTCTAAAGTGTGGCTTTTATTCACATCCAACAGAATAAACAAAGCATAGATGGACCCCCACGGGGCTACACTCCTGGTAATGCAGATTTAAGGAGACCTGAACACATCCTCATCACTTTAGCCTCAGGCTCTAAACACGCTGGGCACACAGCCCGAACTTGTACACTGCTCTGGGTTTTCCTAGCCGGCTCCCTTGCCAGCCACTTGGACACTTTCCATATAGCATGGAAACCTTTACTGGTGGCTCCTAAACCACCTATGAGCACTTCTGCTCCATTAGGAAACTTCCTCAAATCAATCCGTCTGGGTACTTTCCTCAGGCACTGGCCAAGTACAAGAGAGAAAGCAATGAGGCGCTCCTAGAGCAAGTAACCAGAGGTGAATTTGGTTACTACTGATGGGGGGGGGTCTCCCACCTCTCGCTCCCACAATTCATTTCTCTGGACTGTAACACCTCATCCTTTAACACACTTTGCTGTATAGATTCCTTTTAAATGTATTTCACATTCAGTCTACTGTCTTTCCTTCCCATTTGTGCTGGACTTGAACATACTTAATAAGTGGCATTGCCCATTACTCTAGACCCTCCCCCCAGAGTTAAGCAGTCCAATCCCCACATCTTCCAAACTGTACTTGGCTGTCTTTTCCTGACCCCACAGTAACCGTCCTTTTAGTTTCATCTTGATTCAGTTGAAAACACATGGCCCTTTAGCACAGCGACCTCACCCTTCGGTTGCAGGTGCCCTACAGGCATTTCCTCCTCAAGGAACTCTCTTCCAGAGCTTCTGGTGCCTCAGCAAGAACTTAAACAGGCAGCCTTTTTTCCTTAGCCGGACCAAGGGGGGTTGCTCCTGGAAACAGGCTGATACCTTCCCCATCCCGCGGGGGCAGGGCCCCTGAACCATGAAAGCAGTCTCCACATCAATTTGCAGTTCTGTGTTCCTCTTCAGGTGAAACACACACCTAAAAAAACAAAAGTAGCTCTCTGACAGAGCTTAAAGCTCTGAGGGCCTGCACTCAGCAGAGCACCTCCGCTGCACTCTACAGACTTTCTCTCAGACTGACTTCAAATTACCCAACGTCCTACTCTAACCTCCAACTGCAACATTCCAGTGTGGCTTATGCAGCTGCGACAGTTCTAAATGATGTCAACCCTCAGTCTCAGCTGAGACTGAGAACAGAGTGAGACAGTGCGAAATCCATTTAACTGGAGTTTCACAAGCCGCCTTCCCTGCATACCACTAGGTCTTACTGGGATTCTAGTAACCCCGGGTAACAGGGGGGGTTACATCATGGTTCTGCCTCTTATGATTTATGGGTAGACTGTTCTCATTCAATAACTATCCCATCACAATCTCAACCATTTTGTATCTTTCATATAGTGTATAACATGATGGAAATGTGAATGGAAAAGTGTGACCCACTGGGACTTGAAACCAGGCCCCTGGTGTACCATGCCAGTGTCCTAACCACTTATCTGTTTTGTGAAGCCTTTTCTGCACATTTTTAAATTTTTATTATTATTAAATTTGTTTACACTGTATTTTATTATACAGCGCCTTGACAACCTGAAAGGCGCTTAACAAATTTTTACTTACTTTTACTAAGCTATGTACTCACATGATTAGGACTAGGTCTCTGGGCTTTCCATTCAAACACACACACTCCTTTCTATGTGCTGAATAATCTACAAATAAGCACGTCAGAGAGACAACCAGATAACTTTCTCAGTACAGTAAGTAAAGCCACTGTGAGGCAATTTTAAATCATGATGGAAATGTGAAAGGAAAGAGTGACCCACTGGGACTTGAACCCAGGCCCTGGCGTACCATGATAGTGCTCTAACCACTAAGCTATGGGGTCACATGGTTAGCACTAGGCCTCTGGGTTTTCCCTTCAGATGTGTTGCATAATCCGCAACTAAGCACACACACACACACACACATATATATATATATATATATATATATATATATATGGGATACATGATGAAGACTGTAGAATATAGAAAATATTTGCATGGGTGCAGAGTGAACTGTGATAATATCACAAGTGCCAAAGGCTAGAGTGATATTATGCAATTCACTCTGCACTAATCTAAATGTTCCATATTCACAAATGCATACATCATGTGTGCGATTTATACAATAGGGCTGGTACCCTTTAGGAAAATTTTTTTCTGTGCGCTCTCCCTGTTTACTTTATTTTGGTAATTGGTTAAGTTTTTAGGGGGGGCGTGGGAGCACTGGGCAGTTAAGTGATTTGTTCAGAGTCACACAGTATTGAAATGGAAGTTGTGAGAATCAAACACTGGTCTGGGCTGCTGGAAGTATAATGTGTGTTCATTGCGTGTTACTCTAAACTCTAGGCTATACTGACAGCACTGTTTGTGTGTGGTCTGAGTGTGTATGTGTAAGTGTTTCTGAATAGGCTGAGACTGTTAGACACTATGAGAAACAAGTGCTGTGATTTGCAATGATAATTGTGTTACCTGCAGCTAGAAATAAAAAACAGACTGTTTATTCAGTAAGTTGCAGGCTTCACTGAGACAGAGAGACTGTTGCAGTCAGCACTCAGAAAGAGAAACTGGTTTATGAAGGAGGCTGGTTTGAAGATTAGAGCAGCACGGTAATGTGCTAGGATTGCCAGAGTAACAATGGGACACAGGTGATTGTCTTTTACAATGCTAATTGAGTTAGTTGCAGGATTCAGTGAGAAAGAGAAACTGTGAAGCTATTACATGCAGGCTGCAGTGTAGATAGTCTCACTCTGGTGACATCACCATTGTGAGTATATTTGCTGGTGATGTAGACACTGTGGGTTTATCAGGAAATAAACCCACAGTGTCTATGTCATCACAGAGTTATTCCACTGCAGTGAGAATACGTGTTTTATTGTCAATGTTACATACTCACCCCTATTGTGTGTGTATGTGTATGTATGATATATATATATATATATATATTATGGTAGCATGGTAGTGCTACCATAGTTAGGGTTGAGTAGCCCTTTTAAGGTTAAAGGGTCAAATTTTACACCTTAATAACTTTGCCACTGTTTAACGGATTTGCCTGAAATTTGGAACGCATGATCAAGAACCATATATCTTGGGATCTACCAACTTTCTTAGTGGTCGGATATACAGCTGCGGAATTATTAAGTGAGATCTGTGCCCGCATTTACGTTTTTTGTTGAATTCTTTGCTCACACCTACAGGTTGTATGGTTAGCACAACTGGTCTGAAAACTTCAGAAAATGTGCGGCTGGGGTCCTCAATGTGCCTTTTGAAGATTTCGTGAAAAAATATTAAACGGTTCAAAAGTTATTCAAAAAACAAGTTCCCATTATAAGTCAACGGGAAAAGTTAACAAAAAGTTCGACAGTGTCACAAATGGCCCTAGTAGTGTCGCAAATCCACCATTTTGTTTTCAGTTGGTGATCAGAAAAATGCTTGGCATTTAAAATTGGGACCATCTAGGGACACAATTATTTGTGTTTACCTAGTTGGACCCTCAGGATGCTAACCATGTCTTTATTTTGGAGTTAAACACCCCAGAAATATGTTTTTCAAATTTCTGGAAAAAGTAGTCATAGCACTCACAACACTTTCGTGATTTCATTTGCGAAAGTGTTGTGATTTGCGACACTATTTTGTGACACTATGCTCAAAATAACAGGAATTCTTTGCCACCCTGCTGCAAAAGAACGGTTTTGTCTATTGGGCTGAAATTTGGAGAGAAGACAGCTAACATGCCACAGATGCGCCTTTTGGTGGCTTGGTGAAAAATACTGGACAGCTACAAAGTTACGCCACTCCGAAGTTACGCTTTTTCCCATAGGATAACATTACGGCATCCGTCACGCCTTTTGGGGCCTTATCTCGGAAACAGTGCGAGATACAATCTTTTCTTCGGAAAAATGCTTAGCCCCCCCTTCGAGTTGCGGGCTAAGTACAAAACTAGCCAGGAATGTCATAATTCATATGACATTTTCATTTTTTTCTACGTCGTATAGTTCCTGAGATATAAGCAATTTAGTATTCCAAGTCCTCCTTTTCTGCTCCGAGGCCCATTATTATGCATACATTCTTTGTATTCACTGTCTCTTTCAATGCAGTTTTTGGGGAAAAGAAGCGTGTGCCCTTTCGTTACTGTGCCAGTTAGCATTTCCAGTTGCGTTTCCATTACTGTTCACGTCACCGTTCCCGTGTACGCCACCATGTGCGTTACAGTTTGCATTTTCATTTGCACTTTTCTTTGCATTACTGTTACCATTTGCATTTCCATTACTATTTATGTTTTCGGGTTTTTTTGTTTCAGCCTGTGCACTGCCATTTGCATTTGCGGTCGACCTTCCGTTTGCGTGTGTCTTTCATTTTGCATCATTGTCGCTGTTACCATTACCATTGGCGTTTCCAATCATGTTACCATGACTGTGCGCATTACGGTTTTCGTTTCCATATGTGCTTGCGTTTGCATTTCCGTTTCTGTTTCCTTTGGCATTACTGTTGCTGTTACCGTTACCATTTACATTTCCAATTGAGATACCGTGCCCGTGCGCGTTACAGTTTGCGTTTCCATACTCACTTCCATTCGTCTTTCCATTTCTGTTTCCTTTGGTGTTATTGTTGCTGTTACCATTACCATTTGCATTTATAATACCGGTTCCATGATCGTGCACATCACAGTTTGCGTTTCTGTACGTGCCTGCATTTTGGTTTCTGTTTTCTTTGGAGTTATTGTTGCTGTTACCGTTACCATTTGCATTTCCAATTGTGGTACTGTGACTCCTGTGCATTCCGTATGCACTTGCATTTGCGTCTCCGTCTCTGTCACTGTTCGAGGACCCCACGCTCCCGCCACCACATTCCATTCACTATTTATTGTCCTCATTCTCAAAAAGAAGGGAAATTAAAGGCAAAAAACTCCATTTAATGCATCAGTTAGGGTTGTTCCACAGCGATAAAAGTGAGGAAATTTGGTGTTAGGGTTGAAAGCCCCCCTTGGACCCCAGCCCACCCCCATCCGGCATTGGGGTGCGGCGTTGGTGTCATCAGTCTAACTCTCACCCCATTCTCTATACCTCTGCTTCTTTACATGTGAGTGGGGTGAGGTTAAGGGCGAGCGACCCCAGCGGCGCTCGATACCCGGTGAGGTGAGCTGAAAGTCAAGGGAGCTCAACAACACCATTCTCACTTTGACGCTAGGAACAACTTAACTGATGTGCGATTACAGATTTTTGCTCTAATATATATAAATACACACACACACACACACACACACACACACACACATATACATACATATATATTTATATATTATAGATTGCATAAAGAAGGCATACACATCATGGCTTACAAACATAGTCTCCTCTCACTCAGTATACAAAACTGATATAAACCAAGAGTATTCCAGAAGGGAATCCTCACCTGCAGTCTGGCTCTCCACCCAGGTGTTGATTTCATTTCTTGCTTCTTCTGCATGGTGTAAAAAATCCACCGGAGACAGTTCTGCTTGGTAGAATTTCTTGGTCAACTTAAAAAACTCCTATAGAAAGTGCAAATCTAATATTAAAATTTGAACTTTTATTAAAAAGACATAAACATTTATTATCTGAAAGATGCTCTAATATCACAGGGGGAAATTACTAACATATCGTCTTGCACACATTTCAGCTCATTTCTCTTAAAATTTCTCATCGAGCCTTCACTTTTTCTTTACTACTACCAACACTGACATGAAAACGGGATGCCTCCCACTACACTTAAAATGCTCTGGCTACTTTTTCTATATCTATGATTATATTACTCTGTTATTGATGTCACAATATTAGCCTGGGCAACAGACTGGGGTAGTGTCACAAAAAGAGGATTGTTATGTCAGGTACTGTATCAATAAGCTGCAGGCAGTGGGGTGAGAAGGCTTCTTCAGTGAGTGGGCACAGGTTAAAGACTTTTTGATTGCTCACCCCTTAAAAGATTTGAGACAGTCCACAGGACAGTAACCACAGACAGTCCATAGGGCAGTAACCACTGTCCACAGGGCAGTAACCACTGTCCACAGGGCAGTAACCACAGACAGTCCACAGGCAGTAACCACAGACAGTCCACAGGGCAGTAACCACTGTCCACAGGGCAGTAACCACAGACAGTCCACAGGACAGTAACCACAGATAGTCCACAGGACAGTAACCAGATGATTTGGGGTTAGCAAGGCAGATCATACAAGGGGAAACTCAAGGCCCTATACGTGTACCCCCTAGAGACTAGAAGGGAGCGGGGTGATATGATTGAGATGTTCAAATTGCTGAGGGGCATTAGCAAGATAAATTGTGAGGAGCTATTCACCAAGAAACAATTCTGTGACTAGAGGGCATGACTGGAAACTAATAGAAGGATGATTCAAAGAGATGTGGGGAAGTATTCTTTACAGAACAGATGGCTGAGCCTTGGAGCAGCCTCCTAGCAGATGATGTCAAGGCAGATATTGTGAGTGGACTCAAGCACAGATGGGACAGAGTGAAAGGTTTCATTGACACAGACTCTAACGAATGGTAGGTTGAGGGTTTAGACAGTACAAAATAATGGGCAGACTAGATGGACCTTTGGTTATTTTTGTCTGTCACATTCTATGATTCTATGATTAACCCAGCCCCCTA
Source organism: Neoceratodus forsteri (assembly GCA_016271365.2). Classification (NCBI taxonomy): domain Eukaryota; kingdom Metazoa; phylum Chordata; order Ceratodontiformes; family Ceratodontidae; genus Neoceratodus; species Neoceratodus forsteri. The sequence continues at coordinate 348,326,739 of CM057456.1, forward strand.
TAGCCTGGTATGTCCACTCAGTTCCAGGTCAGGGAGGGAAGGATTTACACTTGCAATGAATTCACAGATGAAAAATCTGATCTCACGTCACTCTCCTCCCCGTACATAAAGCCACCAGTGCTGGCTTCGTGGCTCCATTCCTGCAACTCAGCTGATGCGTTGACTGATGTCTCACTCTCCTGCTGCAACTCACTCATCTGAAAATGACTGCAGTGTCTTGGACGCGCGCCGTGCTCCAGATTTCAGTGCTGGACACCAAGTTCTCTGGTGGTGCTGACGAGTGAAAGTAGAGGAGGATTAAATATATTTGAAATGGCCAGTCCTGCAAGTTGTGGGGGACATGTCTCATCCAATTCCCTTAAAGTTACATTTATGATGAGGTCTTTCTTTTTACCAAACAGCTAGGCAGAAGGGAGATTCTGAACTGTGAATCCAGCTACCGTACCTGTACTTCTGTTGAAAAGTGAAAACATGGACATCACAACTATCACTGCCTCACTACTAATGTGACCTTTACAACTGGTATCAGTTACTGCTCCAACACACATTGTGAGGTTAAATGGTACCTAACAAACTAATTTTGTTTTTTTGAAGTTACAAAATAGCTTCATAGGCTATTAAAATGAAGGCTGTTTACATCAATGCTGAAACTACATTGTTATAATTAATGCAGTTTTGTAGCATTTAAAAAATTTATACACGAGTTTTAAAAAAAAAGAGTGTTGTATCCAACTCCTTAAATGTCATCAATGTGATGAAAAAAAGAACATTGTATCCAACCCATTAAATGTCACCAATGTGCTGAAAAAAGAACATTGTATCCAACCCCTTAAATGTCACCAATGTGATGAAAAAAGAACAACATTGTATCCAACCCATTAAATGTCACCAATGTGCTGAAAAAAGAACATTGTATCCAACCCCTTAAATGTCACCAATGTGATGAAAAAAGAACAACATTGTATCCAACCCATTAAATGTCACCAATGTGATGTCAAATGGACAATAACGCTCCAGTAGCCCTTTAGTAAGCAATAGTGTATAGCATTAGTTCTCACACTTTGTGACAGTGAGCCTCCCCAATACCATTAAAAAGATTTCAAGCCTCCCTCAAATTCGGAAAAAGTCTTGGGCCTTCCCATGGAAAAAATCATTCTTTGCCCAGTTTACCAAGAATAAGGTAAGACTACTAAAGCTGACTGAGTCTGATGTTGGTCAACTGGGTGGCAAACTGGTTGAAGGGCAGAACACAGAGAGTGGTGGTAAATGGTATACAGTCAAAATAGATGCAAGTCACAAGTGGGGTACCTCAGGGATCAGTCCTGGGGCCAGTCCTCTTCAATATCTTCATTAGTGACATTGCAGATGGACTAGAGGGTAAGGCTTGTCTGTTTGCAGATGACACCAAGATCTGCAACAGAGTAGATGATCCAGATGAGGTGGGCAGAATGAGAAGAGATCTGGATAAACTAGCAAAATGGTCAGAAGAGTAGCAACTGGGATTTAATGCAAAGAAGTGCAAGATCATGCACATAGGGAAGAGAAACCGAAAGCCACCTATAGACTGGGAGGGAGTTGCTGGCAGTCACAAAGGAAGAAAGAGACTTGGGCATCATCATCACTGATGACCTGAAATCATCAAGCAGACCTCTAAAGCAGTAGGTAAGGCTAGGGGGATGTTAGGGTGTATTAGTAGGGGTATCACAAGTCATAAGAGGAGGTAATAATCCCTCTTTACAAGACACTGGTTAGGCCCCATATGGAGTACTGCATTGCAGTACTGGAGGCCACATCTTCACAAGGACATTAACAAAATTGAGGCAGTCCAGAGAACGGCAACCAAAATGGTGCAGGGACTGCATCAGAAGACATATGAGGACAGATTAACGGAGCTCAATATGTATACCCTTGAGCAAAGGAGGGAGAAAAATGATATGATCAAAACATTCAAACACCTTAAGGGCATTAACAAGGTGAAAGAGTCTAACATGTTTAAATATAAGAAAAATAGGAGGACAAGAGGACACAGCACGAGACTAGAGGGAGGCCGATTAAGGGGGAATGTGAGGAAATTCTTTTTCACAGAAAGGGTGGTAGATGCATGGAATGGCCTACCTCAGGAAGTGGTGGCAATGAATACAGTGCAGGGCTTCAAACAGGCATGGGAAAGGCATAAGGGAGCAATTCAGATGAGTATGAATAGATAGGCCGCTGACAGAGCAAAGGCCGATGGCACATTTATAAGGTAGAAAAAGAAATGGGCCGACTGGATGGGCCTTGCAGTTGTTATCTGCCATCAACGTCAACTTCTAAGAGTATATTCTCTTTTTTTTCCACTTATTGTTCCCAACCCCACATCCCAGGTTATCCTTGTCACTTCACTTTTCTTACTCTTGCACCCTTGTTACTCGGTCATTAGTTTAGTTTTTCTGCTTTTGAAAACCACCCGGGGGCAACTTTTAGCTTTAGGTAGCACCTGATTTTCGTATATATTATTTTTTTCACAGTTAAGTCGCTTCTCCTATATTTACTATTGTAATACCATGCCACCATGTACCACCATTCAAGTGAAATTTACCTTCAGGCAGCACAGGTGGGGAGATTAAAGGCCAGCGTGAACAGCACAGCAGGGGTGCACAGCACAGCGGGGTGTGCAGTAGCATCAGAGGCAGTGCTGCCCCAGGGTGACTTTCAAGGCAAAAAAAGCTAAACTACTTACTCTGTTTCCCTTCTATCTGGAACAACTAACCTAGCCACCTTCATCTCTTCCCCCTTAACCTGTTAAGCAGCTTCCTGTACCCTTACCCCCAAGTCACACTTGAAAACAAGCGTTGGCTCAGTATGCCTTTCCCAGTCACTAATTTACAAGTTAATGCAGCAAACAATGCACTTTCAATAGGAGTTACTCCCTTTTGTCATGCAGGAAACCTGTGACACTGCACGTCATCCTGGTGGGCTTCACTATATGAGCACCTTCTGTAGAATCTAGCATTGGCTCATTGTACCTTTTCCAGTCACCATTTTACATACAAGCACCTTCTGTAGAAACAAGCCTTAACTCAGTGTGCCTATCCCAGTCACCAATTTACATATAACACCTACTGTAAAAACAAGCCTTGACTCGACGTGCCTACCCAGTCATCCCACATACCTAAAAACAAACTGTGACTCAGTAGACTTTTCTTGGTCGCCAATTTGTGCATAAGTAAAGAAATTCAGATGGCATTATCCATATTTAGTTTTCTTCATCCCTTAGAACAAAACATACAATTTAAATACTGCAGATTTTCAGACTTGACAGGCCTCCCCTGGAACAGATTGGGGCCTCCCTGGGGATGCTGGCTTCACCATTTGAGAACCACTGGTGTATAGCGTATAAGAGCCTTTGTTCAGCATGGATTTCCATTCTTCCAGAAATGTGGTTTTACCACAGTTCAAAGGTCATGGAACATTACTGTACCCCTTCTGTGGTACAACAGCATATAAGTCTGTGGACCACCTGTACAAAGCACCACTGTGTGCACTGAGATTTTTGGGGTTCTTTTGTTAAGTGAAGCTGCCGAGCTGCTGGGTTCAAAAGAGGAAGACTGGCTGGATACAAACTTATCACAGAAAAATACAGATACGTTCTGTGTTCACTTTTTTATTCTTTTTTTTTTTTTTAACTCGCCGCTTTTAAACATGCCAGTTTAACAGTCACTTCAGCGAAAGCCCTAGGATGGCTCCACTTTCACTCTCACTGCTCACCTGGGGCCCTCATATCTCTAAAAAACAAAGCAAAGAATTACTATAAAAAACACTGATTGGGCAACCACATACCATGCCAGCCTGTGACACCACCTTGGGCTTCAGATCACTTCAGACCTCTCAAGCTTCGATCTCAAGGTTCGGTGTAATCAGAACCCCTCTGTAGCAGCACAGGCTGGGGTGCATGGTTGCCCAACCAGTATTCTCTATTTATTTACTGTACTACTCTCATGACTGGATTATGGGAAGTGTGAAGGGGACAATGTCACGGGCACAGATCTACAAGGGGTCTAGAACTGAAGCTTTGAGTTAAATAAAAATTAAGTTCTGCAACCCATTGGCCCAATAGAAGCACTACCTGCTTGACATGAGCGACCCGGGTTTGGAAAAGGACTCAGGGCATTCAGGTCTGTTGGTCGAGACTTGGAAAGCTCTGCTGTGTGACAGCATTCCCAACCGGGGAGGGAGGCGCACTAGTTCTGCTGGCATAACACTCCTGTGATGGGCTGAGGGAGCTTGTCTCCTCTGCACTATGTGTGTGAAGGCACATCAGTAGGGCTACTGCTAGGTGTCAGGGGAACAGTAGGCGGAGACAATATGGGAGAATGATCCCCCAACCCATTGCAGGCCCCACACCACCAATTGGACTTGCTCCAGATATCAGGATATGGACACTGGCGGGGTATAATGGCCCTCCCTGCACTGGCCCCACCATGAGGGGTTATCCATGGAGGAAATCCCTGCAGCAGATAAGATCAAAAGAAAGCGGGTGATGGGGCAGGATGGGTCAGGGCTGATGGGGGCTGGAGACCTGTGGGGAGCATAAAATACTGATAAAAAATAAAGTACCTTGCTGTTTCCTTGTGAAGATATGCTGACAAGAAAATCAATGCGTTCTGCTGCTACAAGCCTACAGAGAGCCAGCAAACCATCTTTGACAAAAATGAGGATCAGGTGTGAACACCTCTTTATTCAACTTACTGGGGCAAGGAATTCAGAGATTATAAGGAATTAAACTGTTAAATTTTGTTAAACAAGGCAATGAAAACCAAAACCCATCAAAAAACATTTCACTTGCACATTAAATATAGGATTAGAGGATATGTATTGATTGACTTAGAATGCCCACTGGGATATCCGTATTTAGGCTTAAATATCTAGTTTTCAAGGTGGTCCTATGAGAGAGCTAACACAGCCCTTTATACTAACAAATGCATAGCTAAGGGTTATTACAGACATATTTACATACTAACAGAGGCATCACAGCTAACAATAACAACTGAAGCGAAACATTAGAAAAGGTTCATTAATTTGCAGTAACAGTAGATGTTCAAGAAGTTCTCCTCCACTGTGCCATAACACACTAGACTATAGCTAGCAGGCACTAGGACACCACGGAGAATTATTCCATAGCTGGGCCTAACTACCTTCTTCTGGCAGCCCCCCGGCTGTGGTTCTGCTTATGCAAGATAGGCAGGACCCCATCACCTACCATTCCAGAATTCAAAAAGCATTTGTCAATGCCGAATGTTGTCGCGCTGGCATTGGCTTTGGTAGTGCAGTGCGGAAACACATTTTTGGCAGGATGTGAAAAATGACAGCTGTACTGTTCATAAGAAGGTGTAAAAAAATGGCAGTGGTGAAAATGTGGCATGTAAGTATTGCAAATTTGCATAGTTACAAGGGTGCATGGAAATCATAACACACTATAACACAAGTCATTTTATGGAGTTTGGCACCAACTTTTCAACATAGGCATTTATTATCTCTTCTCATGTACAGTGTCACTGTCATTTCCTCAAACTGTCCAAAAGTGATTTTGCACAGTGACTGCGCTTATTCTGTGCTGGACGCGCGAAAACACATTCGGCAGGATATATAAACGACAGCTGTACTGTTCATCAAGAGGTGTGGAAAAATACCAATGGTGAAAGTCCAGATGAAAATATTACAAATGCACAATGTTACGAGCATGCATGCAACTTCAGAACGCCTGATCATCAGTCAAGATATCAGTCACACCAAATTTTCAACATATGCATTATAGGACCTCTGCTCATGAACAGTGTCACTATCATTTTGTAATCTGCCCCAAACACTGATTTCCCACAGCGACCACGGTATAGTGCGCCGGAGTGTGGAAACACATTCGGACGTGAAAATGACAGCTGTACTGTTCACAAGGAGTGTAGAAAAATGACAATGTTGAAAATCCAGCATGAAGAATATTGAGAATTCAAGTTCGGCGTGCGTAGCAACTGCTATAGCAGCTAATAAAACAGCCATTTTTTGATTTTTCCTCCAAATTTGCAACATAGGCTTTTTGAGAGCCCACATCATGAACACTGCCACTGTCCTTGCATTAATCGGTCCTGAAAGGTGATTCCGTGCAGTGACTGCGAAACCACCTTTCAGGACCGATTAACATCATAACTGTGACAGAATTCATGAGGAGGGGTCCCAAAAACCCCATGTTGAAAATGTGGTGCAAAAATTCCAAAAAATGCCCAAGATATGCATGAAAGTTTAAAACAAACCTATTTTATTCCATTATACAGCTTACTGGCATTTCCTCAGTTTACAGTCGGCTTTGGAGAGTGAAGACGTGTTCCCGGTCCACCGAAGATCGTCATGCCGAGCTCCGGAGGTAAGTATGGAGTGGGGGTGTGTGGGGAGGCAGGGTGCACAGTGGGTGGGTGCGAGTGGTAGGTAGGGAGACTACGAGGGACCGTTTTCTGTTTACAGGTACTAAAAAACATCATAGACGGTTTCTTTTTACAGGTGGTTTCTTTTTGGAAGTACAGTAGCCGATGGGGGAATGGGCACCCCGTCAGCCTAAAGAAGGGGGACATCATGCTGACAGGGAGTGGGCTCCCCATCGGCACATTAAAGCGTGAAGGGGGCGAATGCCGACGGGGATTGGGCACCCCCGTCAGCAAACAACGAGAGCGAGGGGGAGACACATTCTGCCGACGGGGAGTGGACTCCCCCACCAGCACATACTTGAGGGGTAGGGTAAGCCAACCGGGGGATTGGGCACCCCTGAAGTTGGCAGTTTAGTGGCCACTGTGCCGTCATGTTACTAGCTGGTGAGCACGAAGGAAGGGTTCGCTGCATGTGATGAGCTTTGCTCACATTGCAGTGGACCTTTCCTTAGATGTGTTCGCCACATTAGTATGCATGGTGTGGCGTCAGCATGCAGGCTGATTGGGGAATGAGGGACGTACCTACTGGTGCATGCCCTGCATTCGCCGAACAGCGACCGCGCCTCCAAATCTGTACTACCGCAAGATGTTGGCTGCGCAAGTGCGCCAACATAAAAATGAAGAAACAAGCTTGCAGATACTGCTTAAACAAATTTATTGTGCAGCAATTTAAAAGACCTATGAGCACAAACAAAATACCCCAATGTGTTGCCCTGAAAACAAAGTGCTTTCTTAGGAAGCAAGGACTCCCTCCTGTGGCCCTGTATTTATTTTAATACAATTAAAGGGAACATACTCAGAAGCTGATAGGAGCAAATGCTCAAGACTGCAACCAAGGTGAATCTACATGCAAAAAATAAAGTGAGTGATTCCAAATAAGCCCTTAGACAGATGCAAAGTGTGGCAAACATCCAGCTTACATCAAATCCAGGTGTGTCAAATACTGGGTGTCGTGCTGGTCCAGTGGCATAAAGGGCTGAGGCGCTATGCACCTACCTCTTCAACACTGGTGACCAGAGTTTTAGAATGAGCTCAGGGCACAGGGGGTTGGCTGTGGGGGAGTGGATCGAGCATCTGACAGACTGATCTCCTCTCACGGGGATAGGGAGGGACACTGTCTTGCTCCTTGGTTGCCATCTGGTGAGGCTGGGTGGCAATGCCAGAGTTTGAGTACCACAGAAGTGAGGGCAGCAGTTCCATAGCGTGTGCGTGTGCCTTCATGTGCATATGCTTACGTGCTGCCATGACTCGGGGATAGGGGACAGAAAAGGGAAGCTGCCAGCATTATGATACCCTACCTACCTGCCCCCATTCCCATGTCACTGCCTGACCACCACTCCCAATTCTGGATGAGACTCACGGGGTGTAGGAGAGGACAGCCCTGCCACATGGAGCAATGTGTAAGGGAATTATCAGGGGTGGTCAGTCAGGGGGGGTGGATGCGTGAAGGAGGTGGCATGAACAGGGCTGATAACCTGCCAGAGCCAACTCGCTGAGGAGAAAAAGAATCATGGAATAAAAATACTGCACATCATATTTAGGAAGAAAAGCATTCACTGCGGCAAAGTCCTCTAAAATGATGCAAGAGGTCCGCTGCATCGACAATATGAGGCACAGGGTGAGAATGACAGCAGTAACGTCAAACAATATGGGGGGGAGGTGGTTGAAGAAATGGCCTAGACAATAGCATTTTAAGCCCCCCAAATGCTCTAAACTAGCCCTACAAGGGAATATTGGCTCTATAACCAAACCTCTACATAATTAACCCTCTCCATTCCAGTTATCACAGTCACATGACAGTACTGATGAATACTAGATGGGCTTGTCTCTGGAAGCAGTATTTTACATGCTACAGCACATGAGATAGCATTACATGCATACAGTGCAGCAGAATGCCATTCATAGTAACACTGTCAGGTTTACCTACCTGCTTCAGGCCTTTTTACATGCTCTGGTGTCAGAGCAGCTGTGGCTGATCTAATCACTGACAGGATCTTCATATTCTGAAAATCCCAAATAAGGGGACGGTGCATCATTTTTTGGATGCAGGTCCCCTTTCTGATGTCGTGCAGCCATATTTTTTTGATGTAAGCACCATGCATCATTCTCTGACCTTTGAAAATCTGGCCAAAGATTCTTGCATTCAGGCTGTAGCATTATATAATATATGGGTGTCATTTTCCCCATAGGGAATCCGTGACATCCAAAACTCATAATACCATTGTTCTGACATCATGAAGTCACAATACTTTTATTATTTTTTTAATTAATATATTTAGTTATATTTATAAATTATTATATCCACTTCTTACATCTGGAAGAAATATTGATGTCAGAAATAACAAACATCATATGATATTTGAATTCCAATTCAAATTATATAATAACAATAATTACGATATAAAATACGTAACTAGATGTAAAATGTAAAATGAATTAGGTAAAGTCCCCAAAATGAATAGTCCAAAGTTAGGAGGGGGGACCAGTCAAATCAATATGGGTTCCTGCGATATTCTAGTATTCTTAATTTCAGGTATTAGTCTAATATTTAAAAAAATATTAGTATATACTTAATTTCTATGTCCTAATAGGAACCACAGCTGATATAAAAATTAGGAGTCCAGATGAGTGTGTGTCACAAGCTTAAAGTATTTATATAATTGAAAAATTAATATTTCACTGTAGCTAAAAACACACAGGTAATAAATTAATAAAGATCTTGAGAATCAAGTACTGTTCGATTTTAGCAGCCTACGACAGGCTGCACATCAGGTATTATCTTCTTCTAAGGAAAGCCTCTCTTCTTCAAGCTCTAAATCTTCTTGTTACAATTTTTGGGATTTTTTTCATCGTAATGTATGTTTTGAGCTGCTCCGGTTAGAAAAAAAGAAGTTTGTCTTCCCCACATATTAACCAAAATTTGACAGGATACAAAAGTTTGAAGTTGGCTTCTATATCAGAAAGATCATCTTTATATTTCAAAAATTGCTTCTGACATTGAAGTGTTTCTGGAGCAATATCGGGGAATATATGACAAACAATTTCCTTAAAGTGAAGGGCACCAATTTTCCTTGCTGTATTTAAGATCAAATGCTGATCGGTATCGAATGCCAAAGTAAAAATAATACTACTCTTAGGACCTGTAGTCTCTCTGAAAATATTTGCAGCACTCTGCACTTGAGTTAAGACAGCTGCGGAATCTGGTGAGAGTAAATTGAAACTTATATCTTGACTTGTAACTTTCATCTGCATAGTGGGATAGGGTTTTCTACTAGGAACCCTTAATGCCCTAGTCACAAAGGGTAAATTATTGTCTGGAAGTTTGAGTATTGAAATAAACAGGTGTTTTAACAAGTCTCTTTGTGATTCAAACCCCTTTTCATACAAGTTAGGGACTCCCACAAGTCTCAGATTTCGATACCGAATTGTATTCTCCATGGCCTCATTTTTCCTCTGAAGTACCAGAATTGCTTTCTGGTTAGTAGTTACGAGTGCTTCATTGGTAAGTGATTTTTGTTGTAATCCCACCACCTGAGTCTGAAGCGTATTTTGTGTTTCACAAACTCTCTCCATTTCTGATTTGATGTTTTTCATTTCATGATCGAGTTTATCTGATCTATCAAATAGTAAGTCGAGTTTCTTATCAAAGGTTGTCAAAAAAGTAAAACGATTTGAAAAAGAGGGAGATGCATTTTTAACAGATTTGAATTCCACCTTAGCGGGCAATGCTGATGATAGTACAGTTGGGGAAATGGGGAGGGGGGGACACTCGCAAACCAGAAGCAGAAGAAGTTTGCATAGAAATATCTTCCCCTGAGGTCTCTCTCTCTTTTTGACCAGAGCGCTCACCGACAGATTTCTGAGTTCTTTTCCCCTTCATTTCCGTCATTGCTTGGGGTGGTTCAAATAACTTTTGTTGTTGATATTGTTGTAATCAATCTCCTGAACCTTGCTGATTTGTAGTAAAAAGAACCCCAAAAAGATCCTGTGGCTTAGAGACACACGAAATAAGTTCCTCCTTTTTGTCTGGGTTGTTGCTTATCGAGTCCTTCTGAGGCAACGGACGGACTCCTGACACCCACCAGCATCTGCTTCTCCCCAGTAACAGATACACAGGTAAGGCAGCGGTCAAGCGGACCTTTCCTAATCGGAGTTTCTGCGTCTAAGGAAGATGAATCTTTTTTTTTTCTGCTGCTCTACAGCCAAAAACTCTTTCATTTTCTGAGAAATAAAGCCAGTCCTAGATGGTGCTTTTCTCATTATTCAGTAGGTTTTTTTATGATAAGGTCCAAAGAAGCTCTTTAACGAGACTACCTACCCGGCGCCATCTCCGTTTCTATGTATGTTTCTATGTTTCTTAATTCAGCTGAAGTTTTTTTTGATGAAGTCACAATACTGTCGTTCTGACATCAGCTCAATGGTATTATGAGACAGAGGCCCGGATATTCAAACTGCGCCATTCAAAGGCGCAAGTCCTTGCGCTGCGCAAAATAGATGCGCAGGGGTGTGTCCCGTGCGATATTCAAAGGAGTTGCGCTATTGAGCAACTCCTTTGAATATCGCTCCCCAGCCACAGCCACTGTGCATGGCGCAGTGGAACTTGCGCAATCGCAAGTTGACAGAGTGGAACAGTCAACTGCGGTGGCGCAAGTACCATTCATACATCGCAAAATCCGCGATATTCAAAGGTGACATGCAAATGGGGCCAAAATACATACAAGGCACAGAGGGGACCATTTGCATGTCATTACTCTTCATTGCATGCCATTAGCATGTAGGTGCGCGAACCCGAGGACTTCGCCTGGCGCCCTGCCAGGCAGCAGCCGTCGAGGACCGAGTACCCTGCAGCCCGATCTCGGGCAGCAATGTGGCTCCCACTCCCGTGCATCTCCTGGTGGTCCAGTGGTGAAATGCCGATCAGCGGGCAGAAAGTATACAGAACCCCCACATCCCATGTGCCCGATCGCGGGCAGAAAGAATACAGAACCCCTCCCCACATCCCATGTGCCCGATCGCGGGCAGAAGAATACAGACCCCCACATCTCATGTGCCCGATCGCGGACAGAAAGAATACAGAAACCCCCACATCCCATGTGCCCGATCGCGGGCAGAAGAATACAGAACCCCCATCCCATGTGCCCGATCGCGGGCAGAAAGAATACAGACCCCCACATCTCATGTGCCCGATCGCGGGCAGAAAGAATACGAGACCCCCCACATCCCATATTACTCGTCATGAGCAGAAAGAATACAGAACCCCACATCCCTTGGCGATCACAGACAGTAAGTAAGTGCCCCCAAAACATCTCCTGGTGTCTAGTGTAGCCCCACCCACCCCACCTGAAGCCTGCCCGCTACCCCCCCCCCGGCAGCCCCGGTGGGTGGCATCCACCCACCTGCCGCCCGCCGCTGACTGGCCGTGAAAATAGAACTGCGCCCATTGGTGCAGAACTAGAGCCAATGGGCGTGCAGCCCACACTGTACATGACAGTCCAGATTTGTGAATGAAGTCATTCACAAATCTGAACTATCATCCTCTGATGTGAACTGCCTTGCCCATTAGCTCTAACTACCAATCAAGCGTCTCTTCAAAGCCAATCAATCGATGAAGCCAGGCGGCTGAGCGGGTGGGATGCTGCACCGCCGCCGCTGCGGGGAGGCGGGGTGGTGGGGCTTCGTGGGTGGGTGGGGTGAAGGGCACACTGAACACCAGGGAGATGTTCTGAGAATTTACTTATTGCCCGCGATCGGCACATGGGATGTGGGGGTGGGTTCTGTATTCTTTCTGCCCGCGATCGGGCATGGGATGTGGGGGGTTCTGTATTCTTTTTCTGCCCGTGATCGGGCACAATGGGATGTGGGGGTTCTGTATTCTTTCTGCCGCAATCGGGCACATGGGATGTGGGGAGGGGGTTCTGTATTCTTTCTGCCCGCGATCGGGCACATGGGATGGGGGTTCTTATTCTTTCTGCCCGCGATCGGCATTTCGTCCACTGGACCACCAGGATGTGAATGGGAGGGGGAGCTACATTGATGCCGCAATCGGGCTGGGGGCACAGGGACTGGGTTGGGGCCAGCCACAGGTGGCAGCTGCTGTGTTGTGCCCTGCAATGCAGCAGCTCACCTGTGGTGGCCCTCAACAACCACTACTTTTTTGGCTCAAGGTTGTGCAGGCGCGGGTTGGGGTTACGTCTGCACAACTCTGCACAGCCCCACTGAATATTGGGCTGTGCAGTTTATGCATGTTCCTCCCTCCTGTTGAGCATGCATTCATTTGAATTGCGCTGTTGCTCAGCCTGTTTTCTGTGGCGCAACTGCCTCCTGCTGAATATCGCAGAATGGAGCAAGTTTGGACTTGAGCATGCGCAACCCTGTTGCGCATGGCGCAACCATTTAAATATCCGGGCCAGAATGTTTGGAGTGTTCCATATATTACTAAAATAACAGGAAACCAGCAATAACCAGGCTTGTCCTTTTATCTTGGGATTCTGGTGACATCATAAACCACACAAGCTTTGCTCTCGTGGTTTCCAGTGTCCCCAGAATTGCTTGATGGAATTACAGCCCTGGTACTGATGACTTCATATCTATTATTTTATCTATAATCTGAGTACAATATAAAGAGATGATTCTATAAGAAATGATATCGAATGGATGGATACGTGAAAGATATAAAAATGCATGTTAGTTAATTTATCCGGTGATCTTCACCATTAACATTTGATCCAATGATATTAAGAAACAAGTTACAGTAACAGCACATATTGAATAACTTTCATAAAAAATGTGCCACGTCCATAAAGCGTTCACTGCACAAAGTCCTCTAAAATGATGCAAGAGGTCCGCTGCATCAAAAATATGAGGCACGAGGCAATGGCATTTAAGCCCCCAAAATACTCTAAACTAGTGCTGCAGTGGAATATTGGCTCTAAAACCAAACATCTACATAATTTACCCTCTCCATTTCAATCATCACAGTACCGATGGTTACTATATGGGCTTGTCTCTGGAAGCAGTATTTTACAGTACATGAGACAGCATTACATGTATACAATGCAGGACTCTTGCAGCAGATACCATTCATAGTAACATTGTTAGGTCTGCCCACCTGCTGTGGGCCTCTTTATATGCTCTGGTGTCCGACCATCTCTGGCTGATCTAATCACTGACAGGACCCTCATGCTTTGAAAATTCCAAACAAGGGGATGGTGCATCAGTTTTTGGATGCAGGTCCCCTTTCTGACATGGTGCTGCCATTGTTTTGAAGCAAGCAAGGCACAAGTCAGTCTAGCACATGCAGACCTGTTTTTGACGCAAGCACCATTACAAAATCAGAATTAACACAAGTTTTGACACAGCTTGCTCCTTACATCAAGGTTTTTATGCAAGCACCGTGCATCATTCTCTGACCTTTGAAAATCCAGCCCAAGGTTCTTGCATTCAGGCTGTAGCATTATGGAATATATGGGTGTCATTGCTCCCATAGGGAATCCATGACATCCAAAACTCAAAATACCATTGTTCTGACATCATGAAGTCACAATACTATCGTTCTGACATCAGCTCAATGGTATTATGAGACAGAATGTTTGGAGTCTTCCATATATTACAAAAAATAACAGGAAACCAGCAATAACTAGCTTGTCCTTTTATCATGGGATTCTGGTGACATCATAAACCACTCAAGCTTTGCTTTCGTGGTTTATGATGTCAGCAGAATTGCTTGATGGAATTACAGCCTTGTAACTGATGATTTCCTATCTATTATTCTATCTATAATCCAGGTACAGTATGAAGAGATGATTCTACAATATATGATATCGAATTGATGGATATGTGAAAGATACAAAAATGCATGTTAGTCTTTACCATTAAATGATCCAATGAAGATATAGTAACAGCATATATTGAATAACATTCATAGAAAGGGTGCCACCTCTATTCCATCATTCAACCCAGATCATAGAAAATCCAGAATGATTCTCTCCTGGCAAACAGCAGATTCATATTCCCCAACCCCACCCCAGGGCCCCATTGACACTTTTATCTGGACTGTCAGATTTCATCACACGTGCTGCTAAAATGTATTCTTGGTTTCTGTTCTGAATAGTCTTCACATGGTCCCCAAACCCTCTCTTTTAATTTCCCTGTAATTCTACCACCATATATAGAGTAATGTATGGGCAACCACGCACAAAAAGGCTGTGTTCACACTGAGGGTTTTACCAAAAGGATTTCTTCAGATACACAAGGGAAAGAAGAAACAACAAGGACCAAATAGTGAGGATAAAAAAGGACGGGGGTGGGTGAAGAGAGGGGAGGATCAGGCAGACATTAAATGAATACTTCTGTTCTGTGTTCACGCAAGAGAAAGCAGGACAGGTACCACAGGGGAAGGGTGGGGTAGGTGGAGGGGAGGAGTGAGAGATGTAAGGATTACTGAGGACAGGGTACTGGAAGGACTGAGGGTGCTGAGGGTGCACAAGGCACCTGGGCCAGATGGCATTCACCCTAGGGTACTCTAGCAGCTGGCTGAAGTTCTGGCAGCGCCACTGGCTGACCTGTTCAATACCTCCCTGGACACGGGATGCACACCACAGGACTGGAGGATGGCCCATGTGTTGCCCATCCACAAAGGTGGCCCAAAGGATGAACCGGGAAACTACAGGCCAGTGAGCCTCACATCAATTGTGGGGAAACTCATGGAGACAATCTTAAAAGAGAGGCTGGTGACCTTTTTGGAGGACAATGAACTCTAGGATGGGCATCAGCACGGGTTTGTCTTGGGCAGATCCTGCCAGACCAACCTCATTGAGTACTACCATTGGGTGACAAGGGAACTAGACAAGGGCCATGCAGTAGATGATCTGTATTTGGATTTCAGCAAGGTCTTTGACTCTGTGCTTCATGGGAGGCTGAGGGGAAAGCTGGAAGCTGTGGGGGCAAGAGTGAAGATGGTGAAATGGATAACGAACTGGCTAAGGGGTAGGCTGCAGAAGGTGGTAGTGGGAGTGGAACTCTCAGCACCAAGGGCAGTGACAAGCAGGGTGCCACAGGGATTGGAGCTGGGGCCGGTGTTGTTCGGGTTATTCATAGCTGATATCTCACATGGGATCCGAAGTAAGATCAGCCTGTTTGCAGATGAAAACAAAATGGGGGAGGTGGTTGATGACATTGAGGGATGGAAGGGGCTACAGGACGACCTAACTAAACTGCAGGAATGGTCAGAAACATGGCAGCTGGGGTTCAATGCCAAGAAGTGTAAGGTAATGCACTTCAGAGCAAAGAACCAGGGGAGAGACTATCAGCTGGGAGGGGTACAGTTGGGTAGCACAGTGGAGGAAAAAGAACTGGGGTACTTATAACCAGGAGCATTAACAACTCTGCTCAGTGTAAGAAGGCGGCAGCAAAGGCCAACAAGATACTGGGGTGCATAGTGAGGGGAATCTCCTCCAGAAGTAGGGAGGTAGTCCTCCCCCCCATACAGGTCACTGGTCAGGCTGCACCTGGAGTACTGTGTGAAGTTCTGGTGCCCGTACCTGAAGAAGGATGTCAGATTGTTGGAGGGTGTGCAGCACAGAGCGACAAAGATGATTCAGAGATTGGAGGGTAAGCCCTACAAGGAAAGACTGAGACAGCTGGATATGTATTGCTTGGAGGAGAGAAAGGATAGGGGGACATGACTGAGACCTTTAAGTACTTGAAAGAGGAAGGGACACAAGAGAGCACAGTGTCAGACGGGGGGGGGATTCAGGAGGGAGGTAAGGAGACAGTTCTTCATGGAAAGGGTGATGGGCAAGTGGGAACAAAGAGGAAGCAAGGAACTACAGACCAGTCAGCCTCACCTCAGTAGTGGGGAAGATCATGGAAGCACTACTGAAGGAGAGATTGGTGGAACATCTGGTTGTCAATGGACTACAGGACCCAAGGCAGCATGGTTTCACCAGGGGGAGGTCATGTCAGACCAACCTCGTTGAATTTTTTGACTGGGTGACTAGGGAGGTGGATCAGGGGAGGGCAGTGAGCGTGGCTATCTGGACTTCAGCAAGGCCTTTGACACTGTGCCACATAGAAGACTATTACACAAACTGGGGAATATGGGTGTGGGCAGGACAGTAGTGTGGTGGGTAGGTAACTGGCTGGGTGGCAGGACACAGAGGGTGGTGGTAAATGGCTGTCACTCCACAGAGGGAAGAGTGACCAGTGGGTACCACAGGAATCAGTGCTGGGACCGGTCCTATTCAACATCTTCATCCAGTGACATTGCGCAGGACCTAGAAGGCAGAATTTCACTGTTCGCTGATGACACAAAGCTTGTAACAGAGTAGACACACCAGAGGTGTAGGCAGAATGAGAAGGACCTGCAGAAACTTGAAGAATGGTCAGGGTTTGGCAGTTGAAATTCAATGCAAGGAAGTGCAAGATAATGCATATGGGACACAAAACCTGGCACAATATATCAGTTGGAGGGTGAGGATATAGCATGCACCAAGCAGGAAAGGGATCTTGGGGTTATCATCTCTGATGACCTCAAGGTAGAAACAGTGTGACAAGGCAGCAGGTAAAGCAAATAGGATGCTGGGATGTATAGGCAGGGCATCACCAGCAGGAAAGGGAGGTCATAAATTCGCTATACAAGACACTAGTGAGGCCCCACCTGGAGTACAGAGTACAGTTCTGGAGACCATACCTACGTAAGGACATAGACTGGGTAGAGAAGGTTCAGAGGAGGGCAACAAAGATGGTGCATGGATTGCATCACAAGTCCTATAAAGACAGGTTGAAGGAACTGAACATGTACTCCCTGGAGGAGAGGAGGGAGAGAGGGGATATGATAGAGACATAAAAGTATCTTACAGGGAGGAACAGGGTGCAGGAATACACTATTTTTAGCGAAAAGATGTTCCAGGACTAGAGGGCATGGGATGAAGTTGGAGGGAGGATGATTCAGAGGAAACATGAGGACGAATTTCTTCACAGAACGGGTGGTGGATAAGTGGAACACCCTGCCAGAGGAAGTGGTGGGGGCTGAAACAATCACGGGATTTAAGAATGCATGGGATAGACATACAGGAATTCTGGAGATCAGGGGTAAGTGGCAACAGACTTCTAGGAAAACATAAACTGAACTTACAAGCTCAAATGGGCAGACTGGGTGGGCCATAGGCCTTATCTGCCGACACTGTCTATGTATCAATGTAAGTGGAACACTCTACCACAGGAGGTGGTGGCCTGTAAGACAGTGGGCAGTTTTAAGAGGGGATGGGACAGGGAGGTAAATCTAAGGAGGGAGGGGTGGAGAGGGCAGCTGCCAAGTTGAGGGCTAGCTGCCCAATCGAGCAGACTCGACAGACTGTGAGGCCTATTTCTGCTGCCATTTTCATATGTTCGTATGACAGAGTGACCTCAAGAGCGAATCTTGAATGGCCCCTCTCATCATGGACACTCCAAGGTTGAAACACAGCCTTGCAATGTACAGTATGGTTGCCCATATCTTATTCTGTATAGTGTATGGGCAACTCTAACAACATGACTGCATTTACATTCTGTTAAATGTAAAATGATTAACTTTACCCTCCCCCCATCACTGCTGATTTGCTCAGTCCATGATGAGAGTAGGCAAAGAAAAAAAATTAAACTTACTTTCTGTTCTACTAAAATGTTGTCCACTTCCTCTCTCTCTCGATTGCATCACCTACAACCTCTCTCTTCATTGCTCAGCTGACCAACCTCCTCACAGTGTGCCATCTGTTTATTGTGCTCTGCTCTCTGGAGAGCTGGCCGAGACTATAACAAGCACGTGAGAGTTGTGGACAAGACAGATCAGATGCTTGAGTCTTATGAGGCCACTCAAAAAAACATTAGCTATTCAACTTCAACAGGCTACAGTCTGTACATTACTTTTACTCTGTAATGGGCACAGGCATCTGGTTCTTTACAAGTCTTTCTAGATTTCCAAAGTGATGGGTTCTTGAGACTCATATTTAATTCAGTACAAATACCTGAAGTGACATGGAAGGGTGTAGCCAGACAGACCAAGAAAGATTTCTGCAGAATGATCCCAGTATTTCTTTTCAGAAACTGCAGAAAGTAAGAGTTTCAGACATGGGTAACACCCCCATCAAAAAGTATACTAAGTCCATTATCATCCTATGAATTATGCACTGCACCATAAAACACAGGACAAAAGTGCAATTTTCACTTTTCTCAACCCGTACCTCTGGTTATTTTGCATTACATGTGTAAAATTGCCCTATTTCTGATTTTTCTGGAGTATTCTGGTAGCACAGGGGCCAAGCACATGCCACCTTACCATGTAATTCTGTTCACCCCTACCAGTTACTATGTCCATACGTAGTAAACCTCATCATGTAGCATCTCCCCACCCAGATTTCTCACCCCAGAACACCTTAAAGTGTTATGCAAAGTAGGGAATAATAAATACTGTTGTAAAGTGTACAAAGTCAGAATTTCAAAGATGTGTCGGAAAGCCTCCTTGTTAAATGTTTCCTACCCATAATCCTCATTTGAATTAGGTTCAACAGTTCAAAATTCAGAAAAATGCAAGATTTTAGCCCTTATCAATATCTGGTTGCCACACTGCCCCACACTACTGCCTCGTTGAGCTCTAAATGCTTACTTTAGCTACTGGTGCCTAGTCTCATACCGGTACTTGCCTTTTGGCAAAGGCAATGGATAGTAGTCCTTATGTAGAGGTACTATAGAATGCTAATCACATTATCATAGTAGAATGTGTTGCATGTAACTACTGCTAATTTGCCTATCACTTTCTGAAGGCTAATGTGTTTTGTTTTAATTTTGCATTGCTTTGGATCTGCAAATTCCGTACTCTGTATGGGGGGTTATATAAGCCTTGTTACCAGTGCAGGGGTCTGTTTAGGCAGGGGGATGGGAATGCTTTCCTATTCCTATGTTTTAGGCTTACACTGTTACTCTATGTTACAGTGCCCAGATGGGTCTGTGAACAGCACAACAGACATATTTTTCCATTAATCTACTTGGCTAACTGCATGGCCTTTGAGACAATGTGACCATACCAATCTGAATACAAGGTCCGCCTTTTGTGTGGATGGCAACTGGATCATATGGAGACTATATATTGAGGACACTATATATTGGGACTTTTTATAACGGATATAACTGATATGGTTCTATGTGATAACGGTGATCACGGAATAGCGATCGATGATTTGGTAAATAATACATCGTAAAATGAATTCGTATGTACACTCGCTGCAAACTGCAAAAAGGGTGCCTAGATCTATGGATTCTTTACATGAAGGCGCCCACACCCCCCCCCCACAAAGGATTCTCAACCCAGGGGTACATGTTGGGAGGGTGCAAAACTTAAAAAAAATAAACAACCCAGCGCAAAAACACGATCTCGCCCAGAACCGAACCTGGCACCCTCTCACCCCCAGCCTGCCACCAACCCACCATGCCACATGGCCAGCTCGGCAGCCCACCACTACACTAAGCCCCACAAACCCTCTCTCCCCTTCCACCTGTCGTGGTCCCTCCCCCCAGCGCTTACGTGTATGCATAGCGCCATCCCATCGCTATATTCGCCTATCCTCCCCCGTATCCAGTCGCTACCCTGCTAGGTAGCTCTGTGCACAGGCACCATGATTGAGTCGCCCTTTTTGAAAGCACTCAATCACAGTTGCCCTGTACATGGGATACCAACAGATACCACGGACTACAGCCTCACTAGTGTGGTTTTACTCTGGAATTTTAAATGCACTATCCTATTTTAAGAAATACCATGGTGTAATCTTTTTTGAGATCTGCCTGTTGTGTCATCTGTTCCCATGTGTGCACTTATAAAACTAATAAAAACAATTTGCAAAAAAAAAGTACAAAATCATTCCATGTTTGGAGCTTTAGGGTGTACTTACTGTGTAGGTACCAAAAAAGTGTACCTCCACCAAAGGATCCTTGGCACGTGCTCCAAACCTGCTATCACTGCCAAGGATTTAAAATACACTGAGCAACCTACAGTATGTGTTTAGGGCACATATTTCTACCAGACTGTGTGGTAAAAGTACATTCATTTGGTACTATTGTAACTTGTACTCTCTCTAGACTCCAGAAATGTGGGATTCATGTACCTGCATCATAGTTTACAAATTTCCATTTTTTTCACAGCTGTAACAACTGTAGAGAAGGATTATGGGTAGCAAACATTTGGGTAGTGGGCTGCATTGCCCATGTTTAGAACTTGTGCTTAGTGCAGTTTCAGAAAATACATACCTTCCCTATGGTAGTGTGATGTTGTGGGTTTCTTCAGGCCAGAAAACCACACTGTGCATTTTCCATGATGGACCCAAGTGTATCCCCTGCAGACTAAACTTGGCACCTTGTGTGTTCAGGGCGTGTTTCTGACAGATCTCTGCTGTAAAGTTACTGTACAAGTGTGTGGCACTTCTGGAATGGATACACTCTGTAGACCTTGAAAGGGTGTAGTTTTGTATTGGTTCTTCTGTACTTTATTCGATTAGAGCTCCTCAATTGCAGAGTATTTGTTTGAGACAACAACAATTGGAAAGGAATGTTTGTTTACTTACAGTATTTACAGCTTCCCTTTTTAGCACTATATTTGCTTAGATTATCCTGTACTGTAGCATTTACTTGTTTAGGTTTAGAAGAACACATTTTTGTCTGCTTTTTTGAAAATATCTGTACAACTTGCTATAAGGAATGTGAGGTGGGTAACCCAAAATTTTGCAAACTACCCTTGTATACTCATCAATAATGCAAGAACTACTTTCAATAGCTGTACAAATGTACAGGTAAATGCAATGTTGGTCTTAACAGACTGCTCTGGTGCTTTAGATTTCAAAGATATAAGCATTTGTATTGTTATTTATAGTGACAGCTTTTTAGTCCACCCAAAACATCAAACTGTTTTTATCCAAAATAAAAACCATGAAATTAACACAAAAACAATAAACACCAAGCTAATCTATGCCAGTAGGAATAAATTGCAATCTTTGCTTGATCTTTTGTTTCCTGGTCCCACTGTTCTCTCTGAGCTAAGTGCAGTCTCCGATGACTGTACTTAGCCCCTAGAGAACAGCAGGACTGGCAAACATCTGATCAATGCTTATAAAAGCTTGAACATTTACTGCAGGCTACTGAATCTTCTACTGCTGCAGCACTGCTCTGATGTCAGCAGAATCAGTCTGATACAATCTACTATACAGCAGTAAAGAGTAAGTAAGAAAGAAAGTTTTGGCACACAAAGTCAGACTGTGACCAGACCCACACTTGGGTGTGGGGCTCTTAGTGCTCACTGTTCCCCTTTAAAGTAGGTAAATCTCCCAGACCAGATGATATGCACACAAGGGTGCTCAGAGAGCTGACGGCAGTACCAGCAGCCCCTGTGGCAGACCTGTTCAACAGCTCCCTAGATATAGGCATGGTACTACAAGATTGGAGTACTGAAGATGTGGTGCCCTTGCATGAAGATTGGAGTACTGAAGATGTGGTGCCCTTGCATGAGAGCAGGGCAAGGGATTAAACAAGGAACTACAGACAAGTTGACCTTAGTTCGCAAGTTTATGGAAACCAGCGTTAGAAAATGTTGGTCAAGTTCCTTGAGGCAAATGGACTACTTGATGACAGGCAATATAGGTTTATGGGAGGGAGATCATGACAAATGAACCTGATCAATTTCTTCAACTGGGTAACAAAGGTGCTGGATATTGACCAGGCAGTGGACATACTGGGCTCAATTCTCAAACCTTTCGGAATGCCACAAGCCCCTGGTGTGCTGAACAGATGCCGCATGAGGCTTGCAGCATTCCTTGGTTGGCAATCGGTATTCTCAATCCTGTGCGCCATATGCCATGAGTTAGAACAGTATTTGATGGGCTAACTTTTGCGTAGGTCAGGACATCTTTCTACGGTGGTCTGTGCCACATATTTGGTGCAAGCCGCTATAAAAGGAGTGCAGTGTCACAAATGCGTACGACCTATGAGAACTGGGCACAAGGTGTGTCAAAGTGTTCAGCGCAGTGCCAGGGTTGACACAGGCTAGATGCAAGTCTTGTGCCAACCTCTGAGAATTGAGCCCACTGTACCCGCATTTTAGTATGGCCTTTGATGGAGTCTCACATAAGAGACTGATCAGGAAGTTGGAAGACCTGAAGTGGGGGAAATACCTACGTGGGTGCTAAACCAGTCAGAGTGGAGGTGAGGGGAGAGAACACTCAGAGATAAGGGAGGTTAAAGGCAGAGTACTGCAGGGGTTGGTGCTTGGACAGGTGCTGTTTAACGTGTTCATAAATGATATTAGGGACAGCATAAAGGGCAACATTTGCATATTTGTGGGTGACACCAAGCTCTGTGGGAGGGTGAACACAGAGCAGAGGGTCAGGAACTTGAAGGAGGACCTTGCAAAGCTGGAAAGATGATCAATAATCTTGCAACTAGGGAACAACATAAAAAAATGCAATGCCATACACATAAGGAGTATGAATCCTAGGGCAGAGTACACACTTCGGGAAATGACCGTCATGGTGTCAGAGGAGGAAAAGACCTGGGAATTACAATCATGAGCAACCTGAAACCCACTATGCAATGCACCAAGACAGCAGTGAGGGCAAATGGGATGCTGTGTTGCACGAGCAGGAGTTTGTAGGAGGCTGTGGGTGACAGACGGACCTTTATACCAAGTAAGCCACTAATGGAGTGGGTTTATTTTCGGTCTTCACAGAAAATACCCCAAAAATAAACAAATTGGAAAACATTTCAGCATCTTGTCTCCTTCTTCAGGCCAGGAGAAAACAATTCAGGACATGGAAACAGCATGTCCTGTCTCTCCTTGGGTCAAGTCTTCACACAGCAAATTAGAAGACAATTCAGGACATAAGCAGCATGTCTTCCCCCATCTCTCTTCAAGTCAATCTCCCACATCTTCTGAGCAAGACAGGCTTTGTACATACTGGTTGCCAGGTATAACACTGTGACCCAGCTAGTAGCTGGCCAGAGCATCGTGACAGATTCCATCAGTCTGAGGTCCCACTCTGTCACAGCTGCCACTGCAATCATTTCAACTATATCTAGCTTATAAATCAGGGAACCCAGTTTCATACATATGCCTTACAAACATACATGAGCAAGGCAGAGACAGTGAAAAAGGAAAGTACAGCAGGTAAAGGTAAGATTTGACTGTGCAGTCTAATAGAAAGTCAGAAAAGATAGATATAGTAGTACTCAGAATTCTTGCATCACATTCCCTCCTACACAACACAAATGGCACAGGGCCTAACTAACCATGTCACAGAGTTCACCAACAGAAGAAAGAGGTCATGCTACTATTGTACAGATCCATAGTACAACTACACCAGGAATACTACATGCTGTACTGGAACCCTTGTCACAAAAAGGACAGTAGCCAGCTAGAGGTGGTACAGTGAAGGACCACAAAAATGATTCAGGGTTCAGCAGGAGCTCTCATAGAAGCAGAGATGGAGAAAATGACTACGTACTTGCTCAAGGACAGAAGAGGGCATGGGGACATGATAGAGACCTTTAAGAACCTCAAGGGTATTAACAAGGTTGATCCCAACTTTTCAAGACTATCGATAACAGAAACACAAATTGACTGGAGGTAGGTTCTGAAAGGAGGTCAGAAACAGAGAAACATACAAATTGATGACAGATAAGGATCACTTGGTCCACCTAGTCTGCCCATTTTCTTTACCTACTGTAACCCTCATGCCACTTTTGGCAAGTTGGCACCCCGCATAACACAGAACTAGTACCTGTAAATGGCATACCATTTCCTTTAAACAGAAAATACTTACTGTACATTGGTACCACCCCTAGCGTTAGGATGTATACCAGGCTCATTATCTAGAGGAATGGGTGGGGGTACAATAACCAAAAATGAACCTTTGTAAAAACAACCAGGTCCAGGGGAGTAGACACTAGGTGCATGCTAGACCTAACTGCTGAGGGAGCCCCATTAAGTTCGCAGAGAAACAATGATTAGATTTCCAAAGCAGCAGCTGGGATTGTGCAGTATGGCTTTATTACAGATGTAAACAAAGCATCAGTGGACCCCCAAGGGTCAGTCATGGCAAACAAGTACATGTTCTTCTACAACTCTTTGCTAGGCAGTACAATTCTCCACAGTAACAATTTTGTTCTCTTTCCCATGATGTATACTCTTGGCTTGTTGGCCACACACCCAAACACATTTCCAGTTCTCAAGAGTGTATACTTGTGGAGTATGCCCACACACTCAGAACATCTTCTTTCCCAATAGGTGTATCTGGTGATTGTTGTCTCCCACCTCATCCCACAGCAATGGCCTTTGCTCGGGGTAAACTGGCGCCCTTCAATGAAACAGTTAGCCCTGCTTTGTAAGCTTCCAGATGGCGTGTCTCCCAGCCTTTGCTCCAACCGACAGTCTCTGCCATTCCTTCAGGGTTACATCACAGGAGTCCTCATTCCCCATTGAAATTCTAAAGACTCCAAACTTTACTTCATTCACATGGGTGAACAAGGGGCAATGACAGGAGTGATCTATCCTAATCATGGGCACACACACCCCAGAACAAACCCCTACATGGAGAACTCATCTCCCATTACTTTACTTCGAACTTCACTTACTTGGGTAAAACAAGGGGCACTGACACGTGTGATCTAGCCTTATCCATGGGCACACACACACCACAACAAACCCCTAACTAGAGAACTTGTCTCCCTTTTTTGTACTCACAGTTCAGTTGCTCCTTCCTTTAGGCATGGAAAACAACTCCAAAAGCACACTTTTCCAAAGATTCTGTTGCCCCTTTAGGCATGGGAAAAACCGGAAAGCACCTTTTCCCCATGGTAGCATGTCAGAAAAGTCTCTCACAAAGTCCATCTCAAAGGCAGCTGAACACACACACATGGATCTTCAGGGGACTTCCCCTTGGATCCACTGAACTAGCAGTCCCTTTCACTTCTGAAGTGAAAATCAAGGAATCCTGCTGAAGAAAGGTCTCCATCACTTCACTGGAAGCTGATAATTGTAATCCAAACTAGGGTGAGAAAAACACGGCCCTCTGATACAGAGCCCACTGGCAGAGCTCCTGCCACACTGACATTCAAACTAAGATGCACTGAATATTCTAAAGCTCCCCAGAGCAGCTGACACAGAAAGGGTTATGCTGCTGCGAGAGTTCCAAATAACATAATCCTCCTTCCCTCAGGCTAGCTGAGTAAACAATGATGTCATTGTGTAAGCAGCCCCTAAGTGAGCTACTTACCAGCTGCCTTTTCTACCTGCCTAACACTAATACTAATGGGATTCTAGTAACCCCAGGGCACTGGCTGGTTACACTCACTGCCACCAGACCAATGGCTGTCTGCAGCCAGAATATAGCCCAGTACCAGGTCATCTTGCCTCCGTGCTCCCTACGGGGAGGCTTGATCAGGTACTCCCCTACCATGTGCCAGGCACAGGCAAGTAGCACTAAAGGACACAGTTATACAAAGTCTAACAACTTTAAAATGAAGGACTCCAATGAGTCCCAAATATCCTCTTCTTGTCTTCTTTCAGGAACACCTGCAAAAGAAAACATCACAAAACACATTTTGCAAACAAACCAACCTGTAAAACCACACATTGACCAAACCCTCCCACTGTAGATACTACACAATCCCAAAAAAGCATTTTTTTAAAAGGGGTTTTCTATAAAAGTACAAAAATAGAAAACAAAAACATTTATAAAACATTTTGTTGGGGGAAGGGAGGCCCTACAAGTTCGATATTCTAGGGAATAGTCCAGAGTGCCATGGCAGTACAAATAGTCTCTCCTAGGCCAAAGCCTGTGAAACACAGTTCTTAAACAGGCACAAGGCCTGCTAGTACTGCAGTCCAGTTCTGGGAGGTCTATAGGTGACACAAAGTTCCTGGAACATCCTCAATTGTAGGCAAAATAGTCAAATGAAACTGTAAAATAAATCTTACCAATTTGTAGGCAACAGATGGATGTCTACATCACCTTTCTAGACCTGCGACCTGATGATCTTCAGTTTCTAGACAGACGACATCTTCAGATCAGATGCTTTCACGACCTCCTACTGGACCCGGATGGGAAATCTTGTCTTACTGCTGGGCTGACGAGCCTGGATACCATTGCAGATGAACCTGGATGCTGCTGGAGCCAAACCTGACTGCTGCTGCAGATGTACCTGGAACACCAGAAGAAAGGCACCTCTAAGCTGGGTTGCTGCCTCTTTGGTGGCAGTTGCTGAGGCACGACTGTATTTCAAACTTGACATGCAGGAACACTGACTGATGAGTGGCATCATGCAGGGGTAGTACCACTCAGGATGTGGGCATAGACTGTCTCTCCATCTGGATGAACCACAGGAACATTGTAAAATGTCTCTCGGCCAGCCTTGTTCACAACTCTCACTGCATCAGTTAACAAAGTCTTGCCACGCTTCCAGAACAGAAGTCTTTCGTTGCATATTTTTACTCTTACAAATTTGTTTACTTTTGGATGCAGGTTGGCACAAGCTTCCTCCCACAGTTAGACACGCCTGTTTTCCTCAATTTCTTCCCAAATTCTCCAGGGGAAGAAAGGGTATGTCTGTCGATACTCAGCCACAGCACATCTTCGAATAATTTGTTCCTCTTTGCTGCTTTTGACTAGCCCCAAACTACAGGCATGGCTTGGGGTGGCCATTCCTGGTTGAACCAGCTTCAAACACACAATGCAGAGTAAAAGCAGTCCACCCTGTACTTGATGGCACATCTCCAGAGCACTCCTCCATTTTTGCCTCAAACAGCTCCACTGAAGCCAATGCTAATGGTGACTTACTGGGTCCCACCATATCCATTGCAGCTTCTTCTTCTTCTACGATCTCTGCCCAGGAGATGGTAGTTGCACCAGCTCCTGAAACTGTCCATTCCTCACTGCACTCTGAGGCACTGGCCTGCCAACAAAATACTTCTTCTACCTCAGACTCACCCATGAGGCTTGGGCTAGGGCCTTCCACCCAAGGATTCACATAACCTGCATCTGCAGCATCCAAATCCACCCTCTGCAACGTGGAAAATTCCATCTCTTCCTCACCTTGCAAAGTATCTGCGCAGTTTCCAAAAACTCCTTGACAAACTCGATGAGATCTTTCTGACTGCACCCAGCCTGCTGCTGTTCTTATAGGGCAAGGTTCCCTGCCAGTGTTCAAGTTGGGGCCAAGCGGACATTTCCTGCTTTTGCTGCTACTGTGCCACCTGTCTCACTCATTCTGAATTTCTTGCAATAGTCTGTGCAATGGGGGATTAGCAAAACATCTCTCCCTGGCTTCATACACAATACCCACATTAACTGGAACGTTCGGTAAAGCCACCTCAGATGGTGCTGACTCACAATTATACAACTGTTCAAAGTGAGCCAATTCTTTTTCTTGTTGGGTAACCCACACCCTGGCATGGAGTGGGTAATGAGGGTGCTGATGAGCCATTTGCTGTAAATAAACACACACGTCCCAAGTTACTAATTTTGTAATCACACTGAGTATTTGGCTTTAAACACACTTGTACAGTTCACTAATAGGCTGCCTGACTTTTGCATTTTATTCCACAACATTTAGCACAACCACTTGAAACTTTTTCTGCATTTGAGACACTGTCCAAGATGGCGCTGCATTGTTTACTTTTGCTGACTACACCCCAAAACGACGGCTGCAACTTTTTCCATTATACACACACAGTTCAAACTTGCTAGAATGCTTGTCGGATCTTGCGTTTTAACTCTTCTACTTGAGCATAATTTCAGTTTTACTTTTAGCACTATCCAGCACATTTATACTGTCGCTACATTTCTCTTGAACCTGTTGGATCGTTTCTGCCTTAGAGCTCTCCCTCTTTGAAAAAAATCACTTCACACACAGTCCAATTTTGGAAAAGTTCACAAAACTTTCTGTTACTTTGCTGCATTTCTCTACTTTTTTCTGACTTTTTGCACCACAGTCCATTTTACTTTTGCACTTGGTATTTACTAGGCAATAGCTGGCTCCCTCCGCTGATGTAGAATGGCCTGCTGCCAGTTTTGCAAGCCTTTCCGATGTTCAGGCTGGCAGACCCATGGATCAGTCACAAAAACACTGCGATCACTGCTGTCGGTCAGAAAATGGGTTGAGCCCCATTTTACTGTCAAAAGTCTGTAAAAATGCTGTATAAGGAACGCTTTCTCGGTGACTCCTCCTGCTGCTGCATGAAGTACCATGATGCTGGCACACTGCTGGCTGCTCCTTCTTGAATGCTCCATAACTCTGACACTCAGGAAAGGCCGGAGATTAGGTTCACTGGATCAATCACATGATGCCATGCAAATAAGCTCTCTCTCTTTCTCAGCCACACTCCAGCATGGCGATCATCGAGAAGGCAAATTTAAAATTCAAACTGTCACTTTTTTCTCAGCAGGCAATTTCAGTGGAGCAAGCATTTCTAAGACATTTTGACACAACTCGGTGCATTTTCCTTAGCGACTCCCCCAATTTTCACTGCACACACGTGAAACTTTCTGGGTACTTGGAAATGACTTTTATTAAAGTCCACAAATACTTGTCTCTTGGAATTTGTAACATTTAACAGTTTTCTAAGCACTTAAAATGGCAAGGCAATGGCTATCATTGCTCTGCTCAACAATTCATTTTTCCAGTTTAAGCACACAAGCAACCCATTTTTTCAATTTCTTTCACAGAACCACAGGCAGCAAAATATTTTCAGGTGGCTTTTTCCTTGGCACAGACTACTTTTCTTGCAAACAATCTTCTGTTTGGGTGCACTGCCACCAGACAGGAAGATCCTAAACATACCCTCAGCATTTTACCTCTCCCAAAAACATATCCCTCTGGATGATCCCCCAATTTTTGGAACCCCCACACCACTTTTAGCAAGTTGGCACCTCCCCATAACACAGAATTGGTACCCACATATGGCATACCATTTCCTTTAAACAGAAAATACTTATATTAGTACCACCCTAGCGTTAGGATGTATACCAGGCTCATTATCTAGAGCAATGGGGTGGGGGGTACAATAAATACAGGTTACTCACCTGTAACAGGAGTTCTAGGAATGGTATATGTTGTTTATCCACACTCTCTGGCAGGTATCCTTGCCGCTTTAATTCTTGCCAGAAGGTCTTCAAGCTGGCTTCTCCCACCCACCCAGGTGGTAAAACTCTTGGCTCCGCCCCGTGACGCCAGATCTGGCCCGCTGAAAGCTCAGGTTGTGCATTGAAGCTGGGGAGGTTGGGTGGGTCATGTGGATGAACAACATATACCATTCCTAGAACTCCTGTTACAGGTGAGTAACCTGTATTTCTAGGGACATGGATATGTTGTTCATCCACACTCTCTGGCAGACTCCTAGCAGTTCTCCAGGAGGAGGGAGGCAAGGCTCACACCCCCAATACTTACTTGGGAAAGAGAGATTGGAGAACTGAGGCCCCAAAACCAGCATCCCGGCGTGACTCGAGGTCGATGTGGTAGTGGGTAATAAAGGTATGTGCCGACTTCCAGTTAGCAGCCCTGCAGATATCCTGGATAGGGACGTCCCTGGAAGCAGCTACCAATGCAGCAGTATGGTGGGTAGAATGAGCTCTTATCCCTCTGGGAGGCTCCATGCCCGCCAACCTGTAGCAGAACTCTATGCAGGAGGTGATCCACCTGCCTATCATCTGCTTTGCTGCAGGTCTGCCAGGTGCGGCTTCAGCGTAGGTGACAAACAGCTGGCGAACCTCTCCCTGAAATTCAGCTGTCCGCTCCTTATAATAAGCGAGCGCTCGTCTAGGGTCCAAAGTATGGAGCCTATACTCGGCCTCCGAGGTGTGATTGGGGTAGAACACCGGCAGAGTCAACACCTGGTTAAGATGAAACTCTGACACCACCTTCGGAAGGAATTTCGGGTTGGGGCACAGGACAACCGTGTCCCTGTGGAAGACCAGGTAGGGAGGCTCGATGGAAAGCACCTGGAGCTCTCCCATCCTTCTGGCTGACGTGATAGCCACCAAGAAGGCGGTCTTCCACAACAGGTGTGAAAGATCACACCTGTGTATTGGTTCGAATGGCTTGCCCATGAGCTTGGCCAATACCAGCAGTAGATCCCACGGAGGTGGAGGTTCTCGCACCGGAGGGGAAATGTGATCAAGGCCTTTGAAAAAGCACCCGACCACCTTCTCCTGTGTCACCGACTGCTTGACGGCCTGCGCCCGGTAAGCAGAGATGGCTGCCAGGTGCACCTTAAGGGTCATCGACCAAAGCCCTTGCTGAGAAAGGGACCACAGTCCAGAATGCTTGCCAAGGCAGTAAGAAGGGTCCAAGCCCTTCCCCTGACACCAAATGGAAAACCTCTTCCATTTGAAGGCATAGCATTTCCTGGTCGACTCCTTACAGGACGCCTCAATGACGTTGAGGACCTTGTCGGAAAGACCCAGAGCCTGGAACTCTAGCCACTCAGAAACCAGGCCGTCAGGTGCAGGGATTGAAGGTCCAGATGGAATACCTTCCCCTGATTGACTGAGATCAGGTCCGGGCAGGCTGGAAGCCACCTCGGGAGCCTGGAGCTGAGGCTGAGGAAATCTGGATACCAGAACTGGCGGGGCCAGTCTGGGGCTACCAGAATCACCTGCGCCTTGTCCCTCCTCACCTTGAGAAGCACCTTGTGGATCAAGGGAAATGGGGGAAAGGCGTAGAAGAGGCCCGGGGTCCACCGCCTCGAGAAGGCATTCCCCTGCAGAGAGCCCTGCTAAGGGGGGTGGGCATGGAACAGACTCAGCTTCGCATTCTCCCTGGAGGCAAACAGGTCCATCTGAGGCATGCCCCAGTGGGAGAAGAGATCTTGTACTACCTCCGGCAGGAGAGACCACTCGTGAGACGCAGCCCCTATCCAGCTTAGGGCATCGGCCAGGGTGTTGGAGGCTCCTGCCACGTGAATGGCTAGGAGATCCGCCTCCAGGCTGCACACTAGGGACCAAATGCGGAGAGCTTCCTTGCACAACAGCAAGGAGCGCGTCCCACCCTGGCGGTTCAGATAGTACATGATCGTGGTCGTGGTGTCGTCCGTCTGGACCTGAACCACTTGACCCCATAGAAACGGAGCATAGGCGGTGAGAGCTAGATGGACCGCTCAGAGCTCCAGCAGGTTGATGTGGCATCAGGACTCCCGAGGGGACCAGAGGCCGTGCGCTCGGTGTTCCCCCAGATGGGCATCCCAACCCATCACAGATGTGTCGGTCGAGAGGGAGACCATCGGCTTGAGGCGGACGAACGGGATACCCTCCTGCAGATGAGCTGGAACGATCCACCATTGGAGAGCGTTCCACATCTCCTGGGTCACTGTCACGGGCCGGTCCAACAGATCGCGGCGTTGTGACCATTGGCTGGCCAGTCCCCATTGAAGGGGATGCATGTACCAACGGGCCCAACGGACCACACTGGTGCAGGCCGCCATGAGGCCCAGGAGGTGCAGGAAGTCCCGGGCAGGGTGCAATTGCCCAACCAGAAATGATTGGGCAAAGGAGGAAAGAACCTCGGCCCTGTCCACCGGGAGCCGTGCTCTGGCTTGCAGAGAGTCGAGCTCTGCCCCAATGAACAGAATCACCTGTTTTGGCATGAGTTCCGACTTGGCCTCGTTGATGAGGAGGCCAACCTGAGAGCAAACTTGGAGGGCCAGATCTCTGGACCGCTCCACCTCCGGTCTGGAGGGGAATCATCCAAGTAAGGGTACACCCGGACCCCTCGGTGCCGCAGGAATGCTGTCACCACTGTCATGCATTTGGTGAAGACCCTGGGAGTTAGGGAGAGGCCGAAGGGCATGGCCCGGAACTCGTATAGGGATCCCTCTGCTCTGAAGTGGAGGAACCTCTGATGGGACGGACGGATTGGGACGTGAAAGAACGCGTCCTGGAGGTCCAGGGAGCAGAACCACATGCCTTGTTCCAAGGATGGGATAATCTGAGCCAGAGTGACCATCCTGAAGGACCGAGACCTTAGGAACTTGTTCAGGTCATGCAGGTCGAGAATGGGGCACCAGCCCCCCGTCCGTTTTGGGACCAGGAAGTACCTGGACACAAACCCCGGGTCTGGAGGAGGGTCCGCCACCTTCCTGATTACCTCTTTTTCGAGGAGTAGGGCAATATCGGCCCGGCAGGCCGACAGCGAGGCTGCGGACCCCGTGGCCCCCTGAGGGGTGATGGCTCGAAAAGGCGGAACCTGCTTGAATTCCAGAGGCAGGCCTTTTCCTACCACCTCCAACACCCAGCGGTCCGTGGTGATAACGGACCAGGCGGAAAGGAAGTGGCAGAGCCGTCCCCCCACGGGGGAACCCGAGGGGAGTGACGAGGTTGGGGGCAGCACCCCTCAACCCATCACTGGGCAGGCTTGGAGGAAGAACCGGCCAAGGGACCTCCCGGGCCTTTACCTCCTTGCTTCCTGTTGGAGGAAGCCGTCAGCTTGGGTTTGGGACGCCTAGCGCAAGCCTACTGGCCCTGTTGCTGGTGCTGTTGGGCCGGTCGAGGAGCAGAGACCGAGGGACGAAAGGACTTCTGCTGCTGATGGCGGCTTTTATCCCTCTGGATGGAGGTGACCGAGTCCAGAGTGGCATTGGACTTCTCAATCCGCTGGAGGTGTCCCTCCACTCCAGGGCTGAAGAGGTCAGTCCCCAAGAAGGGGACTTCCGCCAATTTGTGCTGGGTATCCGCCGTGAAGGTGGATATCCTCAGCCACGCCCTGCGTCGCATGGCCACTGCGGCCGCTACTGACCTGGCACAGGAATCACCTATGTCCAGAGCAGTCTGGAGCTGCTGCTTCGCCACTGCCCTACCCTGGTCCCACACCTGGTGGACTGTGGTCTGCAGGTCAGGCGGGAGATGAGGAACAACCTCATCCAGGGAGCCCATGAGGGCGTGGGAGAAGTGTGCCATCAGCATGGCCGAGCTGGCCTGTCGGAGGCCGAGGGAAGGCGAAGCGTACACCTGCGCCCGCAAAGTCCAGCTTTTGGACTCCTTGTCGGGGCTTGTCCACATCCCGAGCGCTACTGGAACGCCGGAAAACGCTGTCGGTGACTAACCCTGTAGCAGAGGGGGTGTTCCGAGAAACCGGCAAAGAGCCGTAGGACCGTGATACTTCCTGACCATCCTGGCCGAGGCGAGGACAGGAAGCAGGCACGCTAAAGCTCCAAGGCTGGGCCGACAATGGCCTCAGCCACCGGAAAGGCCTCCGTGGAGAATCCCTTGGTCCAGAATCTCCATCAGGGATACTTGGCCCGTTTGGACACGGGCTCGAGCTGCATCCCGTGGACTCCGAGATGAGTTGAAGCAGACCCAAGAAGGACGATGGGCTATCGTCCACTGACTGGCCCCAGAGGACTCCAGATCGCACTGCCTGGAGAACAGGGAGGAATCGTTGTTGGATTCCGAAGAGTCTGCAAAGAGCTGCCTCGGCCCTGAACCACCCTCCACCTGCCGAGGGCGGTCGGGAGTGAGGGTGACCGACAACCTGTGGGGCAGGCCATGACCCGATCGAGAATTCTTGGTCGGGGCCCCCGACTTAGGTTGTGGAGGTGGAGGTTCCACCACAATCGGTGGATCAGCTGGTTTCGGCTTAGCAACCGGCCCTGGGGCGGGCAACTCGACTGGAACGAGAGGTTGCTTCGGCTGTTCCGGCGACAGCCACTTGATGGCCAGGGTCTTGGCCGGGGTCGGCTTAGGCCCGGATAACAGCAACTGCTGCCACATCAGATCCTCGTAGCGCTGGCACAACTTGCGCCATAGCCTCTCCTCACCTGAGGAGGAGGACGAGGAAGAACGGGGTCACCGCTTACTTCAGTAACGAGACCGAGACAGCCGATGTCGGCGGGAATGGCTGGACCGAGAAGAGGTCCGAGACCGAGACCCCCGGGTGGGTCTGGGAAGGGGCGGGGGATACCCGCTCTTCCCTCGGCTCGGGAACTTTAACCGGGGACTGCGGTCCCGAGGGAGCAGGCAGATCCTTGGTATCCACCAGGGGTACCGGTGAAGTAGGGTTGTCGGCTTCTCCAGTCGACAGCCCATCTAATGGATCGAGAAAAATCTCGACTTCGTCAACTGGAATCTTGGCAGGCTGGCCTGACGGGGGCACCGTGAAGCCAGCGGCCTCAGCCACAACCTCGATCAAAGTCAACGGTCGGCTGCCCGGGGAAGGGGACCTCTCTTGCTCCCACGAACGCCGACGATGGGACTTACCTTTTGATTCCCTTTTCTTGGGCCAAGAAGAATGTCCCAAAGGCCCCTCTCCTTTCGTGGAAAGGGACTGGCAAAGCTCCTTGAACAAAGCTGTATACAAGGAACTCAGAGAGAGCAGGATAAATGCCGCAGCCGAGGAGGAGGAAGATGCGGCCTGGGCCTTCTCCTCGAGGGCGATCATCTGCTCGAGCTGCTCAGCCGAGCCAGCCGCTGTGGACACCGCCCAACGAGCCTCTTTGGATTTTACCAGCGGAAAACGTTTCTTGGGGTGCCCGAGCTTCAAACGGGCAGCACGATCATCCAGAACATTGGCCGAGAAAGAATGGCACAACTCGCAAGCCTGAGGGTCGTGATCTAGGCCTAAGCAGTAGACGCACGTGGAGTGCGGATCCATCCTGGACATTTTCTGCCCGCAAGGGCACCTCTGAAAGCCAGGAACAGATTTGTCCATCGCAGCCATGAGGGAAGATGAAGACCAAAGTTTTGAAAACTTCAAAACCAATTTCGGACGAACCGAAGAATTAGGATTCAGTCTAAAACACAGAGCGCTAAGGAGGGAACCTGAGCTTCCAAGCAGTAAGGAAGATCTGACGTCATGGGGCGGAGCCGAGAGTTTTACCACCCGGGTGGGTGGGAGGAGCCAGCTTGAAGACCTTCTGGCAAGAATTAAAGCGGCAAGGACACCTGCCAGAGAGTGTGGATGAACAACATATCCATGTCCCTAGAACCAAAAATTAACTTTTGTAAAAACAACCAGGTCCAGGGAGTACATGCTAGGTGCATGCTAGACCTAACTGCTGAGGGGGGGGCCCCACTAAGTCCGCAGAGAAACAATGATTAGATTTCCAAAGCAGCAGCTGGGATTGTGCAGTATGGCTTTAGTACAGATGTTACCAAAGCATCAGTGGACCCCCAAGGGTCAGTCATGGCAAACAAGTACATTTTCATCCACAACTCTTTGCTAGGCAGTACAGTTCTCCACAGAAACAATTTCTTTCTCTTCCCCATGGTGTATACTCGTGGCTTGTTGGCTATGCACCTGAACACATTTCCAGTTCCCAAGAGTGTATACTTGTGGACTGTGCCCACGCACTCAGAACATCATCTTTCACAGTAGGTGTATCTGGTGATTGTTGTCACCCACCTCATCCTGCAGCAATGCCCTTTGCTAGGGGTAAACTGGTGCCTTCAACAAATCAGATAGCCCTGCCTTGTAAGCATCCACAAGGCGTTCCTCCCACATTTTGCCCCAACCGACAGTCTCTGCCATTCCTTCAGGGTTACACCACAGAAGCCTTCATTCTCCACTGAAATGCTAAAGACTCCAAACTTTACTTTACTTCACTCACATGGGTGAACAAGTGGCACTGACAGGTGTGATCTATCCTTACCCATGGGCACACACACCCCAGAACAAACCCTTACATGGACAGCTTGTCTCCCATTACTTTACTTCAAATTTCACTCACTTGGGTGAAACAAGGGGCACTGACAGGTGTAATGTAGCCTTTTCCATGGGCACACACACCCCAGAACAAACCCCTAACTAGAGAATTTGTCTCCCCTTTTTGTACTCACAGTTCAGGACTCCTTCCTTTAGGTATGGAAAAACAGCTCAGAAAGCACACTTTTCCAAAGATTTTCTTGCCCCATTCTTTAGGCATGGGAACAATCAGAAAGCACCCTTTTCCCATGGTAGCTTGTCAGAAAAGTCTCTCACAAAGTCCATCTCAAAGGCAGCTGAATACACACAAGGACCTTCAGGGGATTGTTCCTTGGATCCACTGAACTAGCAGTCCCTTTCACTTCTCCTGGAGTGAAAATCAAGGAATACTGCTAAAGAAAGGTCTCCACCACTTCACTGGAAGCTGGTAATTGTAATCTAAACTAGGGTAAGAAAATCAGGGCCCTCTCATACAGAGTCCACTGGCAGAGCTCCTGCCACACTGACTTTCAAACTAAGACTCCTGAACATTCTAAAGCTCCCAAATCAGCTGACACAGAAAGTGTTATGCTGCTGTGAGAGTTCCAAATGACATAATCATCCTTCCCTCAGGCTAGCTAAGTAAACAATGATGTCATTGTGTAAGCAGCCCCTAAGTAAGCTATTTACCAGCTGCCTTTTTTACCTCCCCAACACTAATACTAATGGGGTTCTAGTAACCCCGTGGGACTGGCTGGTTACACTGCTGTGACACTGCAGACTATTTGATCTCTGGCGTCCCCCCTTTTCTTACCACTATGGTACCTTTATGCTTATCCCATGCCTTCTTGAATCCTACTACACTTTGTGCTCCCACCACCTATGCCTGAAGGCTGTTACAGGCATCTACCATTCTTTCTGTAAAGAGGTACTTCCCTATATCTCTCCTGAGTCACACACACTCAACCTCATAGCACGACCCCTTGTTCTTGAGTATCTTATTCTCTCAGGATGCATTTCTTCACACAGAGGGTAGTGGCAGAGTGGAATAGGCTACCAGAGGAAGCAGTGAATAAGAGAACTGTGTGATAAATGTATGCAAAGGGTAAGAGTGTTTGGGAAGGAGGGGGGTTGGAACAACACATAAAAAGACTACATGGGCTTCACACCAGGTAGACTAGACAGAATGTAAAGCTGTCTTCTGCTGATTAATTTGTATATCCATGTGAGACAGTGGTGAGGGAATCTGTTGCAGACCAGTGCGAATCTGCAGATATTTTGAATGTCATGGTGATCTTGTTCAGGGCAAGTGCTAAGGTCATCCCATAGACTTATTACATTCCAGGGCAGGGGCAGAGATTTATGCTACTACTTACAGTTGAGTAAACTGCTCTCTACATTTTCTGCAAATTATTTTAAAACATCCTGCATAATTCTATGTGGTTAACACTCTCCCAGATTTAGCCTCTGAGGAAATTCTGCATAAAATGAAGTCTCGGTATAGTATTGACTTCTTCCTCCCCACCCTCACCCCCCAAAGGGAAAAAGGGAGTTAGGATGCACGGCTCATTGCTATTTCAAAGCTCATTTTTTGCAGAATTTTCCTACGGTAAAATTATTGAAGTTTTTCACCATATAAATTTTGCAGAATTTTTACAAGAATTTCCAGAACATTTTGAGGCAATTCCTGTTGCTCTGATTACACAAATCCACAAATATATATGAAGTGAAAACAAAGACTTTTTTTCCATAATTCACTTTTCTGGCATTTTCAGTAAGTTCACAAATTGACAGACTTTTTTAGAGATGTTTTCTACCTTTCATAAACTCTGAAAATGAATGCAGAAATTTCACACTGCTCTGATTTTTAAATTAAAAAAAAATCACAGCATAAAAAGATAAATTCTCTTGACTTCAAGTTTTCAGATGCTAAATAAGGTTTTAGAGTTTTTCATTGCCTTGTTTAGTAAAATTAGACATTTAATGGCTGAACACCTTTGAATTCACTGCACCAATAAAGAGATTGAGGAGCACTTCCTGCACTGGTCCCTACTGTTTCAGACCAAGACAGTTGCCAGACTCATTATAGGCCTAGTGCAGAAACATGTATTACGTTTTTCAGACAACATATCTTCACAAGGAATAGGGCCAAGAACTTAAAGCATTTAACTGAAAACTTGTGTTCTGGGCCATTTTGGAAACCTCGGTCCTGAGATATTACCCCTTTAACCATCCCCTAATACAATCGTGACAGAAGTGCAGTAAGTAGTGTTTACTGTAGGTTTGCTGGATCTTTTCACTCATGCGACATAACATTGGCAGCCGCTTGAGGATGACTTTTTAAGACAGGAATTTGAGTACATCTTGAAATGCTACCAAGTTGCACTTAGTGGTTTCAATGAACAACATTTTCTTTAAAGGCTTTGAACTAAGTCAATTTTGTTAAACAGAAATGCATTTTTGATGTGTCCTTTAAGAGTCATTAATCATTTCTCCCTTCCTTGCTGGGAATTGCTGCCTAATCAGATACAAGTTGTCAAACCATGCAGTCAAAATGTAATAGCCAATCAGAACTCATACAAGTCCTTTAAAGAACAGACTTGAGCAGCATCCCCAAAAACACATGTACTGTAAAGTCTCTGTATAATCATTTTTGTTAATCTAATGAATCATTGCACAGTATCCAAAAAGTCATTACAAATTAGAACGTTTTTCCAAGAATAAGAGTGTGGCTGAGTCAATATTCTATTTTTGTACTGGCGTTACAACTGGCTACTATTGTAAGAGCACTCAAACAAGCATACCGGAAGAAAATCAAAAGTCTTCTCTCCGTACAGACGGTTGGCCATTTTCAGCTCATAGAAGCTATTTGGTTTGTTGATATTAGCACTCAGTGCTTGGAAATAAGCATGAACATCTCCAGCGTTGTCAAAATG
The DNA here is from genome assembly GCA_016271365.2 of Neoceratodus forsteri. Lineage (NCBI taxonomy): Eukaryota > Metazoa > Chordata > Ceratodontiformes > Ceratodontidae > Neoceratodus > Neoceratodus forsteri. The sequence continues at coordinate 348,365,809 of CM057456.1, forward strand.
GAGAACCTGCAGAACGTGAAAAAAAAAAATACAATTATGCAATTACAAAAAACAGAATCTGATTATAAAAAAACAGCGATAGATGCCAAAGTACACAACATGTTCTAGCAGGATAAAAAAGCTCGGTAAAGATGTACAGGTATATCATCAAACATGGCTGCTCCAAAATACTGGGTGCATATGTACATACTATAACCTGGAAATGAGAAAAGAAAACTCTGCTCTCACCACCTGTATATCTGATGTTCTACCACACAGTTTGGATTCAGGAACAAAAGCAGAAAGATTTTAATGAAAATACAAACAGCTCTAACATGCTCAAACAGATAGGTGCTCTTAGTAACTGCTCATCCTATGTTTCGCACCTGTGCATGGCTGTTACTCAAGGATGAATGAGTCAAACACAGAAACAGACATTTTTACCCCAGTTTTAAAGAAGTATTCATAGAGTTTTCATATAAGTATAAGCCATGGCCCACATATTCAAAAGATATGTGTGGCACAAAGTGGTGCTGTGTGGCGCATCCTGGGAAATGCGCAGAGGTGCGATAGTCAAATAGGAGAGATGCGCCGCACAAAACAGAATGCACGATTGCACAGAAATAATGCATGCAGTGCAAAAATAGGGGGCGGACACCTGAATATGCTGCTCAAGTGTATATTCAGCCCAAATGTGTGGGCGCGTGTGGTTCATAACACAAAACTGTGCCACACAAAGTTGGGCATGCAAAGGAATAATCTAAATTGGCCAGCCACCCATAGGCAGGCTGCAGAACTGCAGACAGGCGAACCTGAGACTGACCTCGGAGGTGCACTAGGATGTGCTCCAGGCACTGACACACAGCAGTCATGCCAGGATGGTAGTACCCAAATCTACAGCTGCGCTGTGCTTGCACATCAGGCATCTGCCAGGTGCCACTGGGTGACCCCACTGGCACCGCCCAGGCAGCCATCTCCCTCACCACACATAGATTGTGGATGCCCACCTGCCACTTGCTAGTCAGGTGCCCCCCCAGCACACCAGCAGAGCTGACTGCTACACTGCGACAGATGTGTCAGGTGCCATGGCCTGCATCCATGTGGCCATCAGAGTGCCACTTGGTGGAGGCATGTTGCCATCAGATACAATGCTGAGTAGGACGCGTGGTGGTAAAGGTGGAAGCATGGCATGTGTCAGGGACGGCCCAGTGGCACACACCGATGGTGGAACACCAGTGGTGCGCACAGCACACCCGTGCCAGAACCACACCACCTGGAACTACACACGTGTCACCGATGCCATCCCTGCAGTGTGGCAATACCACAGGAGCCATGGGTTCAGGCACTGTGGTATACTGGTGGTGGACAGTGCACAACTGTGAGCAGCAAGGGGCAGGGGTATCACCACCTGCAACCTGGAGGTGGAAGGGACATGCCCTAAGGACACCGGACCCTTCCAGTGTTGTGCATGCAGCCACCTAGAGTATGGACATGGCCATGGGTAGCAGCATTGAAAACCTCTCAACTGTCACACAGTACCAGGTACAGCATTCGTGTTATCACTCAGACACCCTCTGACCCACATTGTGTGGGTGACATTACACGCTGACCACTGGGACTGTTATGCAGACTTGCATGATAACATGAGATGTTGTGTATCAGTACACAGTAGCAACACTGATGTACCTATTTCCACAGTCGGCCGAGCTTGCACTGTCATGTGTGCTGCTGTGTCACACATTCTGCCCAGTTGTCACACACCCTGGCACACAGTTGGGTGCTAATGGGTTGGGGGGTATGTAGCACTGTACTCAGGCCAATGCAGTCCACCCACACTCATCCATACAGTCTCACCTGTCTGCTAGGCTGCAGTACCTCCTGATCACCTTTGTGCAGTGGTGGTGCTACCCTGCAATGCTGGAACTGCACATGGCACTGGTATGCAAATGGCCTGAATACAGTAGATTCCAGTAATGAGATGCAAATGTGCTGTTTGGGCACTAACTGTGCAATGAGGCCATTTGTATATCCAGGCTGAATATTGCAAATCTGGGTGCCACGCAAGTGGCTTTATATAGTGCACTTCTGAATGCTCAGAACTGGGCTCTGGGCACCTGCCATGCTGCACATTTCTCACTGCGCAATCACACATGTTCTGGATATTCAGACACACATGCCCAATCACATTTTATGGTGCATCTTCTGAATATACCATTGTTTTGTGCCAGCACGGCTGAATTGCATGGCACAAACAGCTGTGCGATGCAGCCTTCCAGTTCTGAATATGGGGTCCCTTGTCCGTAAAATGACACGACTTGTATAAGTGCAGCAGTAAATATCTGTTTACAAATAAAAACATTTAAAAGAAAGAATTCACATGATACAATTTTATAACATGCCAAGAAAACAATTACAAGACTCTGAGCAATCTGACTGGATAAAATACCAAGAAAGACATGTAATTATTAGCCCATAATTGCACTCCTGTACTAGCTTTCCCTGTGCTGACCTTATTATAGGCACCACATTACAGAACCTGTACACCCGTCTGCAACCTATGCTGGAAGCAGCATGCTCTGACCAGGACAAGGGAATACAACTCCTCCCTCCTGCTCAGTCAGAATTTTATTTATTGATCTGTTTGTTGACCTGATAAGTACACCAGTCTGAGTAACTTTTATTAGGATCAAACCAGGCAATTGAATTGCTGACTGCCAGAGCAGCATACCCCAGCCTTGATAAGGAAGCAAAATGCCTCCCTGTTCTTGCTTGGAATCACTGACAGCTGAAATTAAAATGACATGACTAATGAAATAAAAAATATTGCGGGCAAAAGTTTTTTGTTTTTTTTTGTCAGTTTTGTTTATTCAGCAGCAAGCCAGCAAACAGGTACAGACACTTCACTAGATTCATACGCTGTGCAGTGACAGAAACATACTTGTATTACAGCCATCTTATTTTGTAAGATTAGATGCTCTAAAGCAGACAGGCATTAGATGCCTTTGTAGACAGGCATTAGATGCCTATCTACAAAGGTGGTTTCATATCAGTTAGGTAGAGAGCCACTTAATGTGACTTTCTTATCAGCTAAAGTAATTTGTGATGTAAAACATTTTCCTTCTACCTTCCAAGTATTAGAGTAGAACCCCTCCCCACGGGGAGTGGTTCTGGTGTATTACAAACACATTTGTCCCCTTAGATGCCACATGGCATTGAACCATCCATTGCTAGATCTGACCCAAAATGGCCACCGGGAGCAAATGAGTTAAAAAGATATATATGGCTGTGTTATCTACCTTATTATGACTAGTAATCTTCCATGGAATGCCAGTGGACCAGCTGTTTACAGGGACTGGATATTTCAGATGGGGTGCGTATCCCCAATGGCAAAAAGTTTTTGATTGTCATGTAAAAACATTCTCATCCAACTGTTAAAAAGAAATGTTCTCTTGTTCTGAAGCATAAAACCATGTGTTCAGATCAGTTTTTCAGCATGAAACCTTTTCTCTACATGTTATAGATGTGTTTAGACAATTCACAGATGTATGATTATGGGGAATAATTGCATTTTCTCTCATGTGTTTCAAGACACTTGGTGAAAGTGCCTTGTGCCTAAAAACACACTAGAGTTGTGCAATTATTCTCCCATAATCTCACACCCTCATGTGTCTCATTACTGACATATTATACAGAAGTTTAAACTGAAATTAAACTAGATGCACTACAAAAAGGTTTGATTTTAAGTTACCTAAAGTTCTGAATTTATTCTTCAACTGCTGGTTTCCATCAGTTTCTGATGGATCATTTATTTTAGCACAGGTGCTTGTGAGTCCAAGGATTCACAATCCACTTTTTAGGACTGCAGTGGGTGAAGCCCTGCAGACCTCTTGCTATGAGAAAAGTACTCCCGCATTCCTTGTGAACAAACAACATCCTGATGTGACAACAGTTGCCTCCGCATCTGTGAAGCATTCATTCACTGTCTCTATAGGCAGTTATAACATGGGTTGTCTGGAGCGTGACATCCCATTGGTGGACATCCTCTGCATAGCTGTGCATTAAATTCTCTTTTTAATGCACTGTTTCATGGACTGATTTAGGGAAAGTGCCATCAGGACACCTTTTATTCTTAAGGCAGCAGAATGAGAAAGGCAGGCATTGAACAGTGATGCAGCGGGGCAAATAAACTACAGTATTCCTGAGCATAAATGTAAAATTCTGAACTGAAATAGTCCTCATGCAGTGCACAGCACCAAGCACTGTCAATGGGCACTCCCCGGGGACAGTGAACCCGTGCCTGTCCCTTACACTGAAGGAGCTAGCATTGCTGTAGTGCAGTGTACCCTCACCCCACATTTAGCACTTTCCATGGGTGGCAAGTGTTTAGGTGGGATGCTGTGTGATTTCCCCCCTCCTAATGACCACTGTAAGTCCAGAGTGAACAACTCACCACTGACCTGTCAGCAGTCCTGCAATCTCATCCATGAGATATGCAGTAAGTGAACCGGAATTTGCCCTGGGTCTGCACGAGTCACCTTAGAGAGCAAGAGTGAGGGGGGTGTCCAGCAGCAAGATTCCTGGCAAAATTCCAGGGCCTCCCCCAAGAGACAGACTGCAGTACGGGAACACAGAAATGGAAAAAGTAAGGGACCACACCAGACAACCCTGCAGCTGCTCACATTCTGCACTCCTGTCTCCTCCCAGAATCATGTCCCAGTGAGGCACCTGCTGGGGAGAGAAAACGAGAGACAGACAGACAGCGAGAAGGATGTAGTAGTAGACCAGGACAGGACCCCGCAATGTAAGTGAGAGACACTGATGCATTCAATCGGGGAACTGACAAAATTCATGAAGTTCAGTTAGTGTCTCTCTCTCCTCTCTCGCTCTCTCTCTCTCTCTCTCCAGTTCGTCAGTGTGATCTCCCAAGCAACTGTGTTGTTTCCAACTGTCCCCTGTTTCTCTTGTGACACCAACACTGGGAGACAGACACACAGGGAGCAGGAGGTAGTTGGTGACAGACAGGAAATCCTCCCTGTACTGAGTTATCCACAAAGTATATCTGTATGGGAGGAGGGGCAGTCCAAAAAATGCCTTTTAACCCCTTGATTACTGTTCTTGGGCCAGCGATCAGAGAGTGTGAGAGAGAGAGAGAAGAAGAGTGTATAGGTAAAATTCTACACGTGCATCTGTGGTTATTTGTGTGGGGTGTTCTTTTTTAATGTTTTTATATTTATGGTTTCTCCCCCCACCTGACCCTCCCTCTCAACACCCAGTGCCCCACTCTTCCCAGAAATATAACAGTCGCACTGGGGGGTGCCCAATCCCAAAGTGCAGGAATGCTCAATTTTTTTTTATTTTTTTAACCCGTAAAAAAAAAAAAAATCCATTGATGTTTTTTGTGTCATTACACTACACCCCACATGACCCACCCAGTCTGCACCCCCCCCCCCAAGCCCTTACTTACCAATCTGGAGTCCAACGCCATAATCCTCCCTGGACTGCAGACATGTTTTCACTCTTCAAAGTTGGACCGTGAACTAGGGAAACAGGTATGCGTCTCAATGTATTTCAGTGGGGTTTTGAACTTAGTACCATAACTTAGTCATTTTTGCATATTTTAGACCCAAATGTTCAACATGCCTTCTTTGGGACAACACCTCATGAACAAAGGCACACTGTCATTATGCAGATCTGTCCTAAAAGGTGATTTCATGGTCTCTGCACAAAATTATCTTTTGGGCAGGAGTTAAACAGTTTTCTTGCCCTTGTTCATGAGGTAGGGTCATAAGAAGACAATGTTGAAGAATTGGTGTAAACACTAAAAAAACAACCCATTTATGAGCCTATATTGACTTTTGTGAATGCAGGCTTTTAACTTTGGCAATTTTCAATATTTTCCACCAAATTCACAACATAGCCATATCTTTACATAGCCTCATGAGTGTGACAGCTGTCATTTCTGAAATCCTGGTCAAAATGTTTTTGTTTTTTTTTTAACATCCCAAAAGGTGATTTTGTGGTCCCTGCACAAAATCACCTTTTAGGCTGTAGTTGAAAATTGTCTCTGTCTTTGTTCATGAGCTGGGCTCATAACAATGCTATGTTGAAAATTTGGTGTAAAATTATTTAAAAACAACCAAGTTATGAGCCTACATTGACTTTTGCGAACTCAGGCTCGTAACTTTGGTACCTTTCAATATTTGTACCCCAAATTTACAACATAGCCATATCTTTATAGCACCTCATACATGTGACAGCTGTCATTTTTCAAATCCTAGACAAAATGTTTTTTTTTTTTACATCCCAAAATGTGATTTTGAGGTCCTTGCAAGAAATCACCTTTCAGATAGGAGTTGAAACTTTTCTCTACCCTTGTTCATAAGAAGGCTATGTTCTAAATTCAGTATAAAAAAATATAAAAAAAAAATTATGAGGTGATGTTTAATTTTGCAAATGCCAGCTCATAAGTTTGGTAATATTCAATAGTTTTTCCCAAATTTTTTCAACATAGCCATTTCTTTACAGCACCTCATGAATGTGACAGCTGTCATTTTTCAACTCATGCCCAAAATGTGTTTCTGCATTCCGAAAGTTAATTTTGCAGTCCCTGCATGAAATCACCTTTAGGCCAGGAGTTGAACATCTGCTCTTCCCTTCTTCATGAGGCAGGGTCATAACAAGACTATGTTGCAAATTTGGTGTACAAATATTACAACACAACAAATTTATGAGCCTACATTACATTTTACTAACTCAGGCTCATAACTTTGATGATTTCCCAATATTTTACCCCAAATTCCTTCATGCAGCCCTATCGGCTCTGGCCAGAGTTTGTTTATTTAGAGGAGGATTTCTTCCTTCCCCCCACCCCCACTGAAACTAGTTAAAACAAATCTGTTCTATAACTACAGTATATGTACTGTATACCTCATTAAAACTGTGGTATAAATATCCCCCCTGACTGAGCACATAAGCACTTTCTGTATTTTCAATCATTTTTTTTATCTTTACAATTTTTGTTCCACATTCCAAGCTGTACAGTACAACATATGGTATATTGAGACAGGGTATGCAAGTCGAAAATTGTAATATTAAATGCACACTGTAAATAGAAAGTAGAGTTATAATCAATGTTTCCACCACAGATCTTCTTCAGAAATTATCTGAATGAGAAAAAAAGCAAAGTTAGAGGAGAGGTAAGGAGAAATAAAGGATCTATACATGAGGAAAGAAAATAGTGGGAGGCTCTAGGAGAAAAAGTGGTAATAGACAAGATAAGGAAAAAATCTGGAAAACCAAAAGGCGATGATGGGTATGAAAAGGCAAAGTGCGAGTGAATGAACTGTGGAGTCCTCATGTGGGGACTAATTAATATGGCCTAGTAAGAAGGCTAAAAGGTAACAAATGTAGGGGAAGGCAGCAGATACATCTGTAAACAAGCATTTGTCAATGCCGAACGTTCGTTTGCAGGTATGTGCATTGGTGTTTGGCATTTATGCAGCCCCCCCCCAGTTGTATCCATGTCTCTTCAACATCCATATCCCAACAGAGTGCCTCTATGCAACTCCTCTTGCATCTGATTAACATTTCACCGTCATACTTAAGTGTCTGTTGGAACTCTAATGCCCTGGTTGTGTTCAAGAGTACGAGCCTGTGTGGAAACTGTGCAACCCGCGCTTGTAACACAGTCATTCAGAGGAAGTATTTCATCAAAGTTTCAACATAGGCATTTTGTCACCTCTGGTCATGAACAGTGTCAGTATGATTTTCTTACTGTGCACCGAACATTGATTTCCCACAGCGACTGTACTATTCTGTGCCAGAAGAGTGGAAACACATTTTGGCCAGGATATGAAAAATGACAGCTGTACTGTTCATAAGGAGGTGTGAGGAAATGCAAATGTTGAAACTCTAGAGTGAAAAATATTCCAAATTCGCAAAGGTGCAAGTGCGCATGGAAAATGCGAAATGCACGCTCGTTAAACAGTCATTTCTCTGGAATTTCTGCACCAAATTTTCAACATAGGCATTTTAGAACGTCTCCTCATGAACAATGTCACTGTGATTTTCTTACTCTGTATCAAACATGATGTCTCACAGCGACCGCGCTATTCTACACCGGAGTTGTGAAAACACATTTCAGCTAGGATGTGGAAAATGACAGCTGTACTGCTCATAAGGAGATGTGGGTAAATGCCAATGTGAAAAATCTGGAGTGAAAATATTACAAATTCATGAACTTATGAGTGCTCGAAGAAACTAAGAAACACATGCTCGGAACACAGCCACTTTATGGACTTCTGTCACCAAATTTTCAATATAGGCAGTTTAGGACCTTCGTTCATGAACAGTGTCACCGCAATTGTCTTACTCTGTAGCAAATACTGATTTCCAACAACGACCGCACTATTCTGCGCCGGAAGTGCAAAAACACATTTCAACCAGGATGTGAAACATGGCAGCTGCACTGTTCATAAGGAGGTGTGGAAATATGCCTATGTTAAAACTCTGAAGTGAAAATATTACATAATCGCGAACATACGAGTGTGCATGGAAACTGCGCAATGGACACTCATAACACAGTAATTTTTTTTAATTTTTCACCAAATTTGCAACATAGGCTTTTTGAGAGGCCACCTCATAAACACCAGCACTGTTTCATTACTCTGTCCCAAAAGGTGATTCCGTGCAGTGACCGCGATATCACCTTTCGAGACCGAATAATGCCATGACAGTGACTGAATTCATGAGGAGGGGATAACCCCATATTGAAAATTTGGTGTCAAAAGTCAAAAAAATGGCTGCGATATCCACCTAAGTTGTGAAAATCCTATTTATGCCATTATACAGCTTATCGGCATTTCCTCAGTTCATAGTCAGCTTTGAAGAGTGTAGACGTGTTCCCGGTCCACCGAAGATCATCGCACTGGGCTCCAGAGGTAAATATGGGGTGAGGGGGGTGTGGGGAGGTGGGTGCACAGAGGGTGGGCGCAGGTTGGCAGGGGGCAGGGACTCACTGAGGGACTGTTTTCTTCTTTCACAGGGCAAGTTAAAAAAAAAACAAAAGAAACAGACGAATTTGGCATGCTGGGGTAGGCTCCCAGCATGCCACCAAAAGAAACAGACACTTTTGGCATGCTGGGATGGGCTCCCAGCGTCCCACCTACGTGTTTGTTGGGGGGGCTGGAGCAGGCAGGGATTGAGCACCCCCACCAGCCATACAGTGTGCATGGGGGGAGAGGCATTAGCACGCTGGGGTGGGCTCGCAGCATGCCAACTGGCTGTTTGTTGGGGGGGCCTGCAACCGACAGGGGATTGGGGTGGGGAGAACAGTAACGAGGGAGGGGGAGGACATTAGCAGAGGGAGGAAGCGGGAGTTTTTTTTTTTTAATGCCGAACTGTGCATGACAGCAGTTTGGCTGATCCATATTCAAACTGCATACACACTACAACCGCTGATTGCAGCGGACCTTTTGTTAGAAGTGAAGACCAACACAGCCGAACTGTTGTCATATGCAGCTCTGCATTTATTGGTCCCCTAAGGTTGCGCCTCCTACACTGAGCACTACATTGACAAGGAAGGTCACACACCTCCAAAACAAGGACTGTTGCAAGATGTTCCTTGCGCATGCGTGCAAGCCAACGTAAAAATGAAAACGGATGTGCATACATAACTGGAATGCCCATGTCCCCCACATGTGCACACACACACATACAGACACACACACACTCTGGATGGAAGTGTATACAGGCATACCCACCATGCAAACATACCATGCGCATATGCAAGCAAATAAATGACATGGGTGGGGGCACAAAAGACAGACTACAGTGGTAAACCATAAGGTGGCTGAAAGATGTTAGTAGAAAATAAATGTGCATTTACACAGGAGAAGCTATTGTTCTTCCAACTGTGCTGCTCACTCACCATTCTAACTACACAGCTACATACCACAGTTTACACACAAGGCAATGTGTACAGTTTCAGGGGAACTTCCTGCCCTTATACTGTTTTTCTGCCTGGGCACCAGAATATATCAGATTAGCTATGCATGTGTGCAAGGTATGAAAATATCTAAACTGATGGCCGATTCTCTGGTGCTTATTATAAAAAAAAAAAAAAAAAAAAAAGAAAAAGGACAGACTAAATAAAAAAGAAACAGACACACTGAACTGGCTGCATTACACTCAACAGTGTGCTTTGATTAAGAGGAGAGTGATGCTACCGGGATGTGGGGGGTGCGGAGTGAGTAAAGTGCCAGTGGAGGTTATGGTGGGTCTGAGTGAACAGCAAGAGCTATTTGAGGGGTCAAGAGACTTGAGGTAATAAGCAGTCATGGAGGGTGAGCTGTCAGCTGGGTTTGATTTGGTGCGCGGTAACGCGGTGCTGTACTGGTCCAGATGGAATAGCATATTGACACGATACGTAAAAACACCTGCACCAGTACATGAACTCACAAAACCAGCGATTATCCTGCACTCCACTGGAGCAATTTACAATGCTCTGCAGGCTGTTTACAAGGTCTGTTCTGTACTGGTGCAGATGAGGCCATATAGAGGAGATCACATGATGCAGCCAAAGTAGTAGCACCTATCTTGATTAGCTCCTACTCCTTCCTCTAATTAACCTACTATTTCTTCAAATTACTGACCTGCTGTAGGCACGGGCTCTTCCGGACTGGTTCTGCTAGCAATCTGAAATCTCCGGGTGCAATTTCAGCACTATGATTCGACATATGGAGACAGAGATGAGATCCGCATTGTCCCATCACACTCCGCCGAGCACGCCGGAGAAACTAAGTAAGAAATCGAAGGCCCAGGCTCACGCCGCACACTCGTAGGCCACGGGCACCAGCAGCAAACTCCACTGACGCCGGAGCTCTTCCATGAGGAAGTCAAGCCGTTTAAAGAACAGCTCCACTCCTTGGCTACAGATTTTAAAAACCTATCTGGGGCTTTGGAAGACCTCACCAGACGAACATCGGGCAATGAAGCAAGGATCATTTTGGCTGAAAAAAGAATGGCGGCATTTGACCCAGCCTTGGCGGTTACCAGAAGCAGGATAGCCAAATTAAAAGCCAAGGTCGAGGACCTTGAAGGTAGGAGCCGCCGGAATAACTTAATCATCATCAGGCTCCCCGAGAAGGAGGAGGGAGAGAATCCGGTGTGTTTCATGCAGAAATTGCTAGTCAAGTTAGCTGACCCATCTCCTTTTGGTACAGATTATGTCATTGAGCGTGCACATAGGGCAATAGGGCATTGTGACCCATGCTCCCCGGGCACCTCCACAGACTTTCATTTTAAATTCCTGAACTACCAGGAGCATCAACATGTCTTGATCAAGCTTAAACAGCTTAAAGAAGTTTTCTGGGAGGGAAGCAAACTCCAGGTGGCCCAAGATTTACCTTTGTCAGTGAGGGAGAAGCGTGTCTTATACCATGCAGTCATTACTAAACTGACTGCTGCCAATATTAGATTCAGGATGGGCTATCCTGCTAGATTCCAAGTCTTGATCGCTGGCGAATGGAAAGCATGTGAAGACCCAAAATCTGCTGAGAAGACTCTGAAAGTCTCTTTTCCTGAGTTGTTCAAAAATCACTGAGGGATGTGGAGTATCCACAAAGTCTCATATCATTATTGAGGAGTGATCCTAGTTAGTTGGGTATGTTTTCAAGATACTTGTGAAATGATTTGTGGATGCCTCTCAATTTCTTTTGCTCAGCCCTTCCCAGAGACGTTGTTCTGCCCTAGGAGCCTGGATTTTACCCCTCCCCATTTTAAGCCAGTTTGTGTTCCAGAGAAAAGAGGCCTGAAGTAAGACCGGCTGCTGGATTTATTTGGCTTGCCAAGGAGCGTACAGAGACTGTTTCACTTGCTTGTATTTCGCAGATGGCTTGAATAGCTTTTTGTTTGGGAGGAGCATGTTGCGTGTAATTCGAGTTGATCTCCCTGTGTATTGAACATTATTTAATACCTTTTCCTTTTCAGTAAATCCCAGTTCCAGGACATTTTATTATAATCTGCAGCCAGGAAAGGTTTGGACATTGTGCCTCTTTACGCTGGTTTTTCATTTTTAGTTTTTATGTCTGTTTAAGGTCCCATGAATCATTCTCCTATGGGGGGCAGGTTCATTGTTATGATGTTGAAAGTGGGTCTTTTGCTTTTATACACAATTGTTCTCGATTGTGGGGGGTTGGAATAATTCTGATGTTCTTTGATCCTAGTGGATAGAGTGTGGGTAACTACACAGTTGGGTAGTAGATAAGCTGCCGGGTATGGCATGGTTTAAATTTTTCTGGTTTGTGAGGGGGCGGGTAGAGATAGGGTGACCATGTGGAGGTGGCTCGCACACTGTAATGATATTAGTATGGTGGGAGGGGGGATGTTAATGCTTGTGGGGAGGTTTGGTTCTCAGGGATGGGGATTATCCTGGGGGGAAGGAGGGAGGGAGGGGGCTATAATTTGGGGGAAGCTGTCTTGAGGGGGCCTGGCTTCACACTGGGTTGGCAGGGGTATTGTTTGCTCATGATTCCTTAACCGATACTCAGTTTCATGCATAAGCCTATCATCTGATAATAATGGCTACTCCTAGACGGTTTCTCACATTGAATGTGAATGGTGCCAGGAACAAGACCAAACGATACCAGATACTTAAACACTTGCAGCTTTTTAAAAGTGATGTCTCCCTACTTCAGGAAACCCATCTTCTGGAGGTGGAGGGGGCCCTTCTACACTGACAATTTGTAGGACAAGTATATAGTGCCGGTGATAGCACTCAAAGCAGAGGGGTTGCAGTATTAATTGCCAGGAGAGTCCAGTTTAGCTGTGAACAAATGGTAGCCAACCAGAGAGGTTGTTTTATCCTAGTAAAAGGATGCCTGGATAGGACTACAGTGCTAGGAAGTGTTTATGGCCCTAACATAGATTGCTCAAGTTTCTTTATGGCATTAATGCAGACTTTAGCCCAATTTACTTCTTGCCCCCTTATTCTAGGTGGGGGACTGGAATCTTCCTTTCTCCCCTGACTTAGATAGGTCAGAAGCTGCTCAAAAAGGCCTATCTCCTGCACAATGATCTATCAGGGAGATGGTAGACCATCTGGGCCTGAGTGACCCCGGAGGCTCCTTTATCCCACCCCCAGGGAATATACGTTCCACTCAGCGGTGTACCACAGCCTCTCCAGAATTGATTATTTCCTCCTCAGTCAAACCCTTCTGGGGGATTACTGGAAGCTAAGATTGACCCTGGGGGGGGATCTCAGACCATTCTATTACCTGGTGCTTCTTAATCCTCTCTAGTGACTGGCTCAGGGAATCAGTCTGGAAGCTGAACAATCAAATGCTTGGGGAGCAAGAGGTGATAGATCGCATTCAGACAGAAATAGAGACCTTTTCTGCCCTAAATTCTAACTCAACATCCTGCCCGGATTTTGTGTGGGGTGCCCTCAAGTGTGTGCTATGAGGGGTGTTCATTGCAATGGCATCGGAGATAAAGAAAAAGAGAGAGGCCAAGGCTCTTTCATTACTACAGGAGATTCATACCTTAAAATGTGCCTTATCTCAGTTGACACCAGAGACAGATTGTATAAAACTAATCGGCCTCCGGGATCAGTATTCAGATTTGCTTAGGGAGAGGGCGGAGTTTGCCATATTAAAAATGGGTACGAAGTATATAGATCAAGGCGAGAAGGTGGGCAGGCTTCTGGCACTCCACCTTAAGAAACTCGAGGCCTCTAGGATAGTGAAATCCATTAGATCCCAAACAGACGGGATACCCTGTGTTTCCCCTACACAGATTACTGAGGAATTTGCCAAATTTTATAGGGAATTATATAGTCCCACGCTTCACCAAGCACTGCTGGAGGTGGTTCACCATTATTTGGCTCCGATTCCCCTTCCCACTCTTTTACCAGATCATCAGAACAGCCCGGTAGTGCCTATCTCTGAGGCCGAAATAAGAGAGGCCATCTCTACTCTAAACTCAGATAAAGCACTGGGTCCAGACAGATTTTCGCCCAACTTTTACAAAAAATTTATTTCCCTTTTGTCCCCCTGGCTAAAACGCCTCTTTGATTGGATACTGGAGGCTAAGGAGTTAGATGAAACTCTATTTGAGGCCACTATTATTGTTTTGCATAAGCCAGACAAAGACCCTGAGCAAGTTGCCAGCTATAGACCTATTTCACTATTAAACTATGATGTGAAAATTCTGGCGAAGGTACTGGCCAATAGGCTCAAGCTGGTTTGACCTCACATAATTCACCCCGATCAGGTGGGCTTCATGTTGAGCCGACATTCTACCGATCACTTCAGGAAACTGACGCACGTCTTCTCTGCCTCCAGGGATTCAGATGTTCCGGCTGGCCTGGTGTCCCTGGATGCGGAGAAGGCGTTCAACCAGGTTAATTGGCAGTTCCTATTTGGTACCATGGCCAGGTTCGGCTTCCCGTCCAAATTTATAATGTGGGTTTCCTCTTTGTATCGGAACCCCAGGGCTCAGATTTTCTGCAATGGGGCTTTCTCAGCACGCTTCAGTTTGTATTCAGGGACTCGTCAGGGATGCCCCCATCTCCCCTTTTGTTTAATATTTACCTTGAACCCTTATTAACATTGCTAAGGGCACACAAGGAAGTGCAAGAGATAAGGATGGGCTCTCAGACTTGTAAATTATCTGCATATGCGGATCATATCCTTTTACATCTATGGCACCCCACTCAGTCTTTGCCAATTGCACTTTCCATAACTGCCGATTTTAGTGCTGTATCAAATTACAGGATTAACCAGAGTAAAACCACAGTTTTCCCTCTGAATTGTAGACTCTTAAAGACAGAAATAATTTTATTGGGACTACAGGGGTGCCCTAAGCAGATAAAATACCTGGGCTTGGTTCTAGCCGGAGGGGATATCCAAACTAGGAACCTTAACCTAAACCCTTTACTCACCACTATCCAATAGATTTAGAAAGATGGCAGTCACTCCCTATCTCCCTGTGGGGTCGCATTAATTTGATTAAAATGAATATCCTTCCAAGACTATTTTACCCGTTGAGCATGTTGAATTTGTGGGTGCCTTTTACTTGGTTTAAAAAGGTACATTCAGTGATTTCATCCTTCCTTTGGAAAGGAAAGAGTCCCCGTAGAGCCGACACCAAGCTAGCTGCATCAAAAGGTATGGGGGGGGGGTCTTAGGCTACCACATATAGCGCTCTACTATTGGGCAAGTCAACTGAATAAAAATTTGAGATGGATAGGGCCCATGGATACTGGGGCATTGATCTCCTATATGCCCCAGTGGTTGATCCTGGAAAGGGAATTGATCTCCCAGGCAGGGATCTCTCGTGGAGCTATGGGAGGGGTTTCACTCCTCATATACCTTGTGAGCAATTGGTGTCTGAAGGATACTGTTGATCTGAATGGGGAATGTTGGTTAACTTATAGATAGATTGGAACTTGTCTCCTGGTAACTGTAAGACGATCTCCTAGGTGTGTGTGAAGCTGGGGGGGGGGAGAATGGTGGGGAGGAGAGGGGAGGTAGGGAGATGGGGTGGTGGCATGACTTTTCTTTTTCTCTGTGCCTGTGTATATCATTTCAGTGTCTGTAAGAACTGTCATGCGGTTTTCAAAACTCTAATAAACTTTGAATAAAAAAAAAAAGATGAGGCCACATAAACATGCCTTAAGTCTATCATTTCAACCCCAGAGGCTGCTGGGAGCCTAGGCAGATGATCAGCTTGGTTTCCATGTTTTTAATTTGGTCAGGATCCTGGAAACCCTTCCAAGGGACAAAGACAGAAAGATTATTGACATCAGTCCCCCCCTTGAGGACTTCTCAGCTCATTCACTCCAACTATGCGAGGAGTTGTCCTTAATCAGGAAAGCTTAGAGGTTGTAAAGGTCCCAAATGGTGTGCAACAGAGTTCATTCTTGGGCCTATCCTCTTCAACATCTTCCTCTGTGTTATTAGAGAAGTGATCCAGGGGAAGGTCCACTTCCTCATGGATAGAGAGGAAGGGGTAAAACATATGAAGGAGGATCTGGAAAGGCTAGAGAAGTGGTCAGAGGTCAGGCAGTTGAAATTCTGTTCTAAGAAGTGCAAAGTAATACACATCAGGGCAAAAAAGGTAAAAACAGAATACAAAATGGGGAGGAACAGAGGAATGTATGATCAAGTCGAGCGAGATGCAGTTAATAATATAGGACAATTTAATAAAAATCAGCACAGTGCAACAGGCAGTGGGAAAGGCAAATTTCAGGCTGGACTGTAAAGGAAGGGGATCATTACCTGGAGGAGTTATGCGATTCTGCAATTATACAGGTCCCTGGTTCATCCTCACCTGAAGTACTGCGTGCAGTTCTTGAGCTTGCACTTGAAGAACGATAAGTGTAAGATGGAGGTGGTGGGGAGGAGGGGACTAAAATGATCCATGGTCAGCAGGAAAAGATTTACATGGAGACGTTGAAAGATCTCAACATCTACACACTGGAGGCGGGGGGGCATATGTCAAACGGATTAATACACTGGAATGCAGATAGTTGCTCACGCTGAGAGGGAACACAAATAGATGGTGTTGTGCGCTGCTGTGGTACAGCATTTCTGTACCAGCACTCCATCTGCTGTTTATATCACTAGATGAAAATCTCTTACTCTAATTATTGTACAAAAAGACACTTATTTTCCAGCACCATCACACAGAAGATACTTGTCAAAGAAAAAGTCATATCATGTACATCTATCAAATAGTTTCAGGTTGCTGATCAGTTAGTTAGTTGCACCTTTCGATTGTGTCTATGCCTTCTAGGCTGTTGGGTGATTTTTTACTACATGATCACCCAGTTTCTGAAGTCTATAGCTCATTCTTGGTTCCTGCCTCAGGATATCCAGCCCAGAAGAATGAAGTGAGTGCAAGCACAGATGTGCTAATGTTTTGCCGTGACACCATAGCCTCATCAGAGCTCTGAAGGCGTAGACACAGTTGATACATGCAGCTAACTAACTAACTGGTTAACAACCTGAAAGAATCCAAATGGGCTCTGGCTAGTGGCGTGTGTAACTGATGTACAATGTATGACTTTCTTCTATGCTAAGTGTCTTCTAAGTGATGGTGCTGGAAATTAAATTTAACTAACTTTTTGCACAATAATTAGAGTAAAAGAGAATTTTTCTAATAATATAAACAGCACATGGCGTGCCGGTACACAGGTGCTCTGCTTCGGCAATGCACATAGCCCTTTCTACTGTTCTCTCCCATTACCCAGCAACCACCAAACCAAGGGTGGCAACCACTAATTTCACAGAGTGGAGCACTTGCTTCTGCACTTTCTAGGAGCACAAGTACCAGAGAAGCTCAATGAAGCTGGCAGGTGGGAGATTTAAGAGGGATGTCAGAAAGCATTTCTTCATGGAGAGGTTGGCAGCAGGTGGAATGGACTAACAATGAAGGAAGTCTGTGCGAAATCAGTAGGGGGCAATTCAAGCATGGGGTTCAGACATAAGGGGCTAGTGAAAACAATGGCATATCGGGAGGGGGGAAGAGGAGTGGTGGGTTACTAGGGTCCTCACTATCAACACAAGGTAGGTAGGGCTGGGCAGACCTGATGGTCCGCAGGACTAATTTCTGCTGACAACTCCTCTGTTTCATGTTGCACCCCGTTTTTCTTCAGGGGTCTGAAATCTTCCTAAATAGCAGTCAGTAACAATTAGTTAACCAAACTTGAACAGTAAGAGCATATTTAGGGAAATAGGCCTTCAGCGCCCATTTCACAGTTACAATAAGGAGGGCAGCCCTGATCTCCCTGGGACAAGTTTTCCATGGCACTGTACCAGCGATCATGAAGTTAATGTTTGGCTGGCCCAGTGTACTGTTCTCCCATGCAGAAAACCAAGGCTTGGAAGTGTCTCCCACTCACTGGGCTGGCAAAGAGTAGGCATATTATAGAGGTGACACACTCGCTGCCTTGGGAGGGAAGGAGATTTGAGCTAGTCCCCATACAGGATCTCCTACAGCTGTCTTAAAAGCAGAGCTTGGTGGGTTCTCTAGGAGACCACAGCTAAGGCTTCTTATGGTGGATGGCAGGTACCACAACCTGCTCTCTGAACAGCAGAAAGGGGGACAGGAGAAAAAAAGTGGGAAGATGGGACATCTACTGTAGCCTCAGAAAAAAAACAGGCGTGTTCATGGAGTAAAGACTAGAATGGAGTAGCACCACAAACTCTTCCTTAAATGATCTCAGGAGTCATGGTGATATGCAGGGCATGAGGGGAGCATGGAGCTTGAAGGGGTGCAGTCCAATAAGGACCATATAGACCAACAAAATCACTGTAAAAGTGCTGTATTGCTCCATGAGACCTAGCACTCCTCTGATTTTGCTTACATTTTGTCCATATCATTTTAAGGTACTGAATTCGACAAGCAGCACAGCACATGGGAGGACCTGGGTATCTGCTGAAATCCCGGTGGTGACACTCTCTCAGCACTTAGGTATGCATCCACATCTTAAAAATTGCAGAAAAGGGGTGTTTTTCAAAGTTCAGATGCAGATGCTTGCCTCAGTGTATTTCTTTGATAGGGTTGTTTTTTCTACATTTCCCTGCAATGTGGCTCCTTGATTTGCAATGATTAGGGTCAAGGTCGTAACCAGGAAGGGTTTCCTGGTGCTCAGAACCCCCCTTCCCCACTTGCCAAACTGTCCAGTGCAAAAAAAAAATTACATTTTTTAATTCCTCCGAAAGCACCAGTGATAAGTGAGATGCCCCCCCCACCCCCCGGAGATTTACTTACAGACAGTCTGACTGTCACATCAGTCGGGATGCCACCACCGGGACCCGACACTCGGCACTGTAAATCTCGGCGGCAGCTTGAAGTTGCCATTTAAACTTTAAAATGCAAGTGGGGCTGGTCTGTATGTCGGGAGGCAGGGCGGGGAGACTTCGACTGATGAATATGCCACAGCGCCCCGCCTCCCGCGCTGCCGAGAATCCTGCTGAGAATCCACAATAGAGACTCAGTTTTGCATCACATGACTGCATTTGGAGTGTCATGTGATGCAGACGCCCCTGAGGAGAAGCACAGATCACTGTGCAGAATTGCCAGGCACTGACTTTTCCATGTCGGGTCTGGGAGGCTGAAGAGTGTCTCTGGCTGTGGTGCGTCAGGGTCGTGGCACGGATTTTTGCAGAGCGGGTGACCGAGCAGGTGGCTCAATTTAGACGTCTCCACCTCCTGCGGCAGTTTGTGACTACTGGGACTCAGGGTCTCGGGTGGGTGGCAGCAATTAATTTAATCTGAGAGGCAGGGAAGAGGCTGACTGAGCATCTGTGGCCCAGGTAAGGGTGGCAAACCAGCAGGCAAGCCAGAAGACTCGAGTCATGTCGCAGTGATTTTCCCGAGGTAGCTGCAGGCAGCTTAGACAAGCGGGGGAAAAATTAAGAGACAAATGATGATGGGGGGAGGACTCCTCTGACTCAATGATAATTATATTGCTTAAGTGGCCTGTGGATTAAAAAAGGCTAGTATTTCTGTTCACATCACTGCCATTAAACAAACAATAGGGGCTGATCTCACGTGTGTGGCTGGCTCATTTTAACACAGCTAAATGGACACACAACTCATGATTCATGAAAGGTGGCTATCTGGGCACAGATGAGACTGCATATTAAAACAACAACACAGTCATGACTGATCTGTGAGCTGTGTATGATTAAAATAAATGATGAAAATGATAATCTGAGGCTCTGGGGGGAGGAGGAAAAAGTGTATCTCCTGGTTCAGTATGAATTTAGCCAGCGGGTGCACTGCAAATAAATGTAAATGAAAGAAAGGTTATCAATTCTGGTGGAGGAAGAAAAGAAACCTGAGTTCAACTGGAATACCTGGGTCTGCAGGGATGGATGAGACTGAATTTGAATTTTGATGCATTTTGTAACTCAACAGTTATCACCTAAAATGCACGAAGCTGCACCATTTAACTCCTAAATTTTCAAACTTTTCAGGGGGGGCATGCCCCGGACCCCCCTAGAAGTGTTTGGGAAACCCCCCACCACCAAATCCTGACTACGCCCCAAGGGTTGGGTTGGGGAAGAGCTGGGAGAGGAAGACAAGCAGGAGGACAAGTGATAATTCAGGTTCTGTTGTGTTTGCTGTGTTCCTCTCCCTGGCTCCTCTTTCTTTAATGTTCACTGTGGGGTGCTGGCGTCATTTCGGACACCACTTAAAGGTGAAATGCCAGGATTTCTGGTGATGTCAGCAGCGAGATGGCAGCTTAACTCTTCTCTCTGCTGAGCCCCAAGTTCAATCTAAAGGCATCCACCGGTCATCTACTATGCAATCACCCGCAAAATCCACGAGATCGAAGGTTCTACTTACCAGGAACGCTCACACCCCAGCACAAAAGCTGCAGCAAATTTTACAATTGGAAAAATCAGCTGTAATGCTCGACTCTGGGGAAGATGAAGCCTGAATGGTACTCCCAACCATGTCCGAGGAGGACTGCACACAACTGGTGGCATCGATACTCCAAATGGCTAAGACTGTGTCAAAAACAGATACCACGTTAACAGAATTGAAAGCGGATATAAACAAAATTGAGCACAGAGCCAATCAACTAGAGCTGGGTTTAACAAGTGTCACAGACCAAGCTGACAGGCATGACAGACTCCTGCTATTCCTCCTCGCAAGAGAAATAGAGTTAACGAGCAAGCTTGATGACCTGGATGGCAGGAGCAGGTGCCAGAATATAAGGGTGTACCGTGTACCGGAGGGCGCAGAATCGGGAACCCAGGACAACATCTCCCATTCACAGAAAGTCTTAAGAAAATCGCTAAAACTCTCCCAGACTTTGATGTTTCCATGGATAGGGCCCATCGCTCACTAGTGCAGTGGCCCAACAATCTGGGGGCCCGCCCCAGGTCAATTATCGCCAAAATTACATCCTACAACACGAAGGAGGAGATCCTCTGAAGAGCCTGGAGAATGCAAGCAATTTCCTTTGAGGGCCATCATACTACCATCGACAATGATTACACTAGTACGGTGCAGGAGAGCAGACGTGCCATGTGGCCCATATTGAAACAACTGAGAGCTAAGAATGTGAAAGCCCAAATTCTCTACCCGGCTCGCTTAAAGGAGGAAACGGGCCAGGGCATCAAGATCTATGAAGACCTGGTTGCAGCGGCATGATTTCTGAAGGGCATAGGCATCACAGTCCCGCACTTAGTCAAGGAGCGCCTTGAGAAGAAGTTATTGCAGTCGGCCTGGGCAGTGGCATGAAAAGGAGCCCCGAAGCAGCAGCACTCCCAACCAGCACAAACTACCACACTGAGGGCGGACATCTGCACTACCCTGAAGAAATACGGATCCCCGGTTCTTATAGATGGGATTACTTCAAGGGACAGTCAGGACATGGCAGACTCCCGAGAGGAGATGGAATGTGACACGAGGGACCCGGGACAATGAATCACCAAGTAAGACAAAAATTTTAAGATATAGTGATCTCTTCTTTCCCCCCTCTATGAGAACTGTGTAGGCCGGATTAAAGGTAAAGATCTATAATATTGAGGCCCTCTCAATAGTGAGAGCTGGCCGCTGGCACTCGGGGGGGTGGGAAGACGCCCATTTCAGAGAGACTGTCCTAATCCAACCCATGGATTTCTGAGGGACTGTCTGACCAAATTTGTTAACCGAATCAGAGGTTTTACCATGGACTGCTTCGAGACTTTGAAGGGATCAGGAATACTTGTGAGAAATATATTAAGCTGACCAGATTGTTAAATGGATGTGATTTAGGGTCCGATTTGGGGGGGGAGCAGAAAATCTATACTAAAACATATTTTGTCTTGCACCACAACACACCTTAAAAACTTTAACTAAAAAGATAACAGCAACTGTTCTGGGAAACGAATGTATGGCAGAGTGGTGACTCTCTTGATGCTAAACTACTCTCTTTAACCATTGATGCAGTCCTAACACCCCTAACAAAAGTACTAAACATGTCCCTATGCCTTGGGCAGTTCCCTACCCTGTGGAAAAGGGTGGTCATCACTCTAGTTCACAAAAATGGTGACCGTACTGCTAGTAGTAATTATAGGCCCATCTCCATACTCCCTCCCCTCTCAAAAGCACTGGAAAAAAATAGCTGCAGATCAACTATCTAGACTCGCACCATCTACTGTGCCAGCAGCAAAATAGTTTCAGAAAAGGGCACAACACAACTACTGCCCTGCTGGAGTTTACCTCCTTTATCCATGAAGCCCTTGACCAGGGAGCACTGGCTGGATCTGTCTACATTGACCTTTCCAAAGTTTTCGATACTGTCAATCATAGAATGCTGTTAAACTCCCTCCTCTCTGTTGGTGTTTCTCAAGAGACTGCTGACTGGTTCTCAAACTATCTCCATGGCTGTACCCAACAAGTCAAAATAAACATCACCCTTTCTACTAGCTTTCCAGTCCGATCTGGCGTTCCACAGGGGTCCATCCTTGGCCCGCTCCTTTTCTCCCTATACTTAAACTCCTTCCATTTGGCCTCCACTGAACGCCTGCTCTTGTATGCTGATGATGCTGTGATTTTTAGCTGGCACCCTGACCCTGCCCAGCTCCAACAAAACTTGCAGGACTCCTTCACAGAAATAAAGTCATGGTTCACCTCCCCATAAACTTGTTCTCAACCACGATAAAACAAAGGTCATGCTTTTCACCCACCCTCAACATAAGCACAACAGGACCAAACTATCTAAACTAAACTCCCAGGGTACCATGCTGGAAGCAGTTATCAATTTTAAATACCTAGGGGTCACCCTTGATTCGGCCCTTACTTTCCGAGAGCATATAACATCAACCTGCTCTGCTATGAATATTAGAATCTGTCTCCTTTATAAATATAGGCCCTATATCCCTCCTGATGCCCTCCGTTTAGCCATCTCTAGCTCCATCTTTCCCTGGTAGACTATGGCATTGTCATATATGGCACTACCTCAGACACTGCCCTGTCTAGCATTAAGCACTCCCTTAACAAAGCATGCCGGCTAGCCACAGGCAGTGATCGCCTTACACATACCTGTGAACTCTACAAACGGTCATCATAGCTAAACTTTCAGGGGCGCCTACTTTATCAGACCTGCTTATTCGCCAAAAAATACAACTAGGGTTAGCCCCCCTGGCTGCCTCTCGCTCCTATAATCGTGCTCCCCAATGTGGGCCACAAGGCACTCAAACATTTCTACCTTTCACATCCCTTTTGCAAGGACCACCACCAGCCAAAGGTCTTTCTGCTATAGGGCACCACACTGGATGACCTCCTTTCCTGACACTGCCCTCTCTATTCCCAGGTTGGAACCTTTTAAACCTGTGCTGCGTACCCATGTTATATCCAACTGCCACTGTGATTGCACATAAACTCCTCTACATGGGCTAAGTATTTGCAGCAAATTTTACCTCTGATTCTAATTATATGACTCATAATTTATGCATCGTGGTGTAGTTTCTGTCTATGTATTATCCTCATTCTGCCACTGTTCTTTGTCTCTGTACCGTATGTTTTACTCTGTATTTTGTCCTCATTCAATGTATGACGTGGAGCCTTTGCAAATGAGTCCCTGACTCAAAGGGTTGTAATTCCTAAACTTATATAAATAAATAAATGCCTATGGCAATATTGATGGCAGGGTGCTACAACTCCCGAACAGAAATGGCGCCAGGTTTGGTATAAGATCAGCAAATACACAAAGGTATTAAAAGAATAATAGCGAGGAGAAGGGAGAGAATGAAAAATTTGGATGAAGGCAATATATTAGATACTTGTAATCACATCTGCTGGGGGGTCAAATAATATAACAGCAAAAGTGGGTGCCCTTCCCTACGTGGGGGGAGGGGTTAGACCCTTTTAGTTGGAGGGGTTCCCCCTCCCCCTTGAAGGAAACAACAGAGGTGAGAGGTGGTGGGAAGAGACAAATTTCTAACATGATGTCTGTGTGCCAACTAGGTTTTACCCACACTGCTGATGTTAGCCATGCCCAGGGGAAGAAACCATTACCCTAAAGACCTCCTTCTGATTGGGCAATCCCAATACCACCATCATGGGCCCAGTGTCATTAGTATGGTACAAGCCAGCCCACTGATACAAATAAGGGCTGACCTAGGAAGTATCGATGTAATTAGTCGGTTTAACTGGGGTCATAAACAGGGAATCCTAAATGTACTAATCTTACATCAGAGCACTCAGAGGAAAGGTTTAAACACCCTGTCCAGCAAGGATCTAAAATATCCCTTGAGTCTTGCAGGAGACTGGCAGGAACTAGGATCCCAACCTTGCACCACCTAAGTTTTACAGTTTGTTCATACTGTTGTTTTTATCAAGAATCTGGGAAAAGGTTAAAGAGTTTGAATATGGTTATACTCCCACTTGCTGGGGAAAGTTGGGAAGTAGTTATCAACGTTAATCAGTTTACAATTAAGTTTATGTATAAGGCAACAGTGATGTTTCAGAACTGGAAGCACAGGATTCATTTTAAAATACTTATAATCAAGGAACTAGATCCCTATAGGAGGGACAGATTTTTTTGGCTAGACTTTAATACTTTACTGAGATGTTGGGAGTGTCTCGGAAGGATGGGAGAGATCCTATCACAAACTAGAGAAGCTGGTTAGATCAAAAGGAAGCAATTATAGAAACCACAATGGCCCAAGTTAACTCCAAAATATCATCCTACAACATCAATGTGATTAACCATTCAATCAAGAGGAAACAGTTACAGAAATTTGTTAGAGATCAGGGATGTGATATTAATTTTATCCAAGAGACCCACTTGAACCCCACGGAGGTCCTAAAATTAAAAACTAAAGGGTACCCTAAACTATATCATGCCTCTTTTGGATAAAGGCAGAAAGGGGCGGGTAGCAATTTTACTGTCAGCCTCCCTACCCTTCGAGGAAACTGAGGTGATGACGGACCCTGGAGCGTGATATGTTTTGGTTCTAGGGATGATACAGGATGTCCAGGTCACCCTGATCAATGTTTATGCCCCTCCGGGTTCCCCTATCGACTTTTATGTAGATCTCCTTAAAACTATAGCTGAGAAAGCCAGGTGCATTGTCATTGTGGGGGTGGGGGGGGGACTAGAATGTAATTTTGAATAGAAAGCTAGACTCCACATCAGGTATATCCAGGGCAGAGGGCAGAGTGGCCAAGAGATTTGCCAGGGCCTTGAGGGGATATGGGAATGGCAGACACATGAAATATTCGTCAGCTACAGATTACACATACTATTCTGCTAGACACAAAATGTACTCAAGGCTGGATATGTTTTTGACCTATAGCAGAGATCTATCTCTGTTTAGTTCAATGCAAGTAGGCACAGCCACACTGTCGGATCACCAGCCGGTGGTGGTGGAGGTTGAATTGGAGCCAACACAGTGGAGACTACATACTAGTCTGCTCAGGGACAAAGAAGTTGAGAAGAAATCAAGAATGTCATAAAACAAACAATTGAAATAAATGATAGGCCAGGGATAACAGCCCAGATACTATGGGATACAATAAAAACAATGGTAAGGGGGAAAATAATATCTATAGCCACACATAAAAAGAGGGAAAGAAGGAAACAGCTGGATAGCCTACATGACCAACTTAGAATGACAGAAGGGTTACAGAAACAGACATGGAGTAAGGATAGAGAAACAGAGATAAAGAATATCAAAAATAAAATACAGAATGTTAACAAAACTGAAACAGAGAAAACCTTCCAATATTTAAAACAATCTTTTTAATGGGGGATCCAGGGCAACCCAAGTTACTGGCCTACAGACTCAAACAAAGGGCAGTCCAAGCTAATGTCACAGCTATCAGACACCCTACCCTGGGAAACATGTCCCATAAATGAGGAATGATAGTTGAATCCTTTGTCACCTATTATAAGGTTCTATATCATCCCCAGAAAGAAACATACCCAGAGGAAGCCAATCACTTCCTCAGGCAACTAAAGCTCCTCAAACTTACTCAGGAGCAACAACAAACTCTGATGACACCGATCTCAGGGGCAGAAATAGGGTCCACCATAAAGAACTTGAAGGTGGGGAAATGCCCAGGACTGGATGGCTTCGGTAGCAAATTCTATAAAGTATTCTGAGCAGAAACAATACCCCTACTACAGAATGTCTTTAACCCGGTCTGGCTAGAAGGAGAGATGGTCTCCCCATCGTGGAATTACACCACAATCACGGTTATACATAAAGAGGGGAAGGACTCTAA
This sequence comes from Neoceratodus forsteri, assembly GCA_016271365.2. Classification (NCBI taxonomy): domain Eukaryota; kingdom Metazoa; phylum Chordata; order Ceratodontiformes; family Ceratodontidae; genus Neoceratodus; species Neoceratodus forsteri. The sequence continues at coordinate 348,392,026 of CM057456.1, forward strand.
AGAATGTAGCTCATATAGGCCTATCTCTTTATTAAATGTAGATTATAAGATCCTCACAGCCATAATAGCGGCCTGTCTAAACCCCATACTACCAGGCCTAATACATTTGGATCAAACATGTTTCATAAAGGGCAGACAAGCCCCTGAAGGGGTCAGATGAACTATTAACATAATAGACATAATTAATAGACAACACATCCCCTCATGCATAATGAGCCTTGATGCTGAAAAGGCATTCGACCGGGTTACTTGGAGCTTTCTATTTGCAGTCCTAGAATGACTGACTTTCCCCAGACCTTCATAGAGACCATTAAAGCTCTATATACATCCCCACAGGCCTATGTTAGGGTCAACGGTGGAATTTCTCAGAGGTTCAGGCTTGGGAGGGGCACCCGACAAGGGTGTCCACTCTCACCGCTCATCTTTGCCATTTACATTGAACCCTTAGCCCAAGCCATCAGAAAGGACCAGGGGATTCATGGGGTGAGGGTTGGAGACACAGAGCACAAGGTCTCCCTTTATGCGGACGACGTTTTACTGTATATGTCCAAACCAGATGAGTCTCTTCCCAACCTGTGGAAACTCCTAGATCTGTCTGGCCGGTACTTGGGATATGCCCTTAATAAACAAAAAACAGAAGTACTAAAATTCTACTATAACCCTTCCCTGAGATTATCCAATTAGTCCCTTTAAAATGGAACTCTCTGAAACCAAGATATCTTGGCACTGTCATTACTAAAAATATCACAACATTATTTGCAAAAAAATTTGACCCCCTGGTGAGTCAAATTAGGGATGATATTGAAGGATGGGAACTTCTTAACCTACCCCTTTATGACATAATTCAAGCAGTGATAATGAACATACTGCCCAGGTATTTATACCTCTTTCAGTGCCTCCCCATCAAAATAGATTATAAATATAGCAGAAAACTATCAGAACATTTGTCTGGGCAAACAAAAGACACAGAATTAAAAAAGCAACCATGCTCATTAACAAAAAGCACGGAGGAAGGGCACTACCAAACCTAGAGGATTACTACCTCACAGTCCACCTAAGGAATGCCCTCCTGTGGTCAGCACAGGATTATACAGCCCACTGGAAAAATATAGAGATAGTAAGCACAGGAGGAGCCCCACTGGGTGCCAGGGCTACAAATCCTAAGCTGACACAACAACACAATACTACATCCCTGGTCACAGTGAGAAACACACTGCGGGCGATAAGGAGACTGTGGACCAAATATAAACTCAGTAATGAGCTGTGGCCATTGAGATGGTTTGCATAGGATCCAGATTTTGCCCCATCGATTCAGGACCTGGCTTTCAGAAAGTGGGAGAGGCTAGGCTTAACAATCTTTAAACAATTCATGGACGGGGATAATATATTGACATTTGATCAACTTAAAGAAAAATTCAGCTTGAGACAAACTGACCACTTTAGATTTTTACAAATTAGAACTTATATACATACACTAAGGGCTCAGGAGGCTTGGGGTCCTACCCCGGCAGCCTGATGAATTCCATGATAGAGATTCTCACACACCAAAGAGTCAAGGGTCATGTCTCAGCCCTATATGGAGCTCTCAGAGAAAGGGGTCCAACCACTCGAAGCCTCTCAAAAAAAGATGGGAAAATGAGATTGGGGAAAGGTTGATGAATAGAGAATGGGAAACAATATTCCTACAAGCAAGTAAAACCACATACTCTTCACGATGAAGAGAGTTTGAGTGAAAGGTCAGAGCACGCTTCTTTATCACTCCGGTGATGAAGAACAAATGGGATGGAAATCACTCGTCATCATGTTGGAGGGGATGCCAAGAACCAAAGGCTTCTCACCTCCATGTGTTCTGGCAGTGTTCAGTGTCCATGTCTGACTTATTTCTGGAATCAAATCAGACAGGTGATGGGGGAAATTTTGACAGTAGCAGAGGACACTGCACCAAAACATGGTCCTAAGACTACCGCCTAGATAGATCAAAGGGAAAGATAAAGTTTACCTTTGGAACATACTTATAACAGCCGCACATAAAGCAATTACCAGAAAATGGCCGAGTCCTGAGCCCTGCACAATAAGCATCAAGCAGACAGTCAGGCTGTTTAGCAGGAGCAGTGCAAAAGTTAGTTCTTCAAATTCAGTAACAGCCCAAGCATGTAATATATTGAGGTGGGGTGAACGGATGCTGCAGGCAACATGACAAGTGTTGGGGATGAGAATCCGACCCTCCCCAAACTCACCAGGCTGCAGAGCAGCACGAGTGGATGGGGAAGGATGTGTGTGTGTTTTGAACACATTGACAGATCCTGCCCTACAGTGCCATAAGATGAAACACATTAAAACCATATTGGGGGTGAAATCTGGTAAATTCATGACAAGACCACCTCACAAACAGTACATAACTATGAACTCCTGTGTAATTAGTGTAACCATTGAAAAAAAATTTCAGAAGCAAAAGTCTAGATATGCAATTGCGAAAGAGCGTGTCCACTAATTCAGAGTTACTGGCAGCTATCAGAAATTCAAGGCTTCGCGGGAAAATCTCGTGACACAATGCCAGAATCATATAGAAAAATGAAAGTCAGTGTGAGTGTTGTGTTTAGGGCTAGAGTCTGGAACGAGAAAGGATTAATCAGTGATAGGCAGGTGACTGTCACAGCGTCAAGAGCATCTTAATCAGATTGACAGTCGGCTGCAATCACGGACTGAAACAGAGCTACTGAGTGAGCTAAAAGCTAAGCATAACACATGGTGGCATCCCTTCTCGCTTTCCCACTGGACCATTAGCTACTCTGAAAACTTGAAATAAAAACATTTATAATGAAAATATTTATATTTTGGCACTGTGATCACTGTGGAGGGTGACAGTGATTCCCGCTTCAGAGTACTCCTGACAAGACAGCTGAAGTCAGGGACTACCACTGGGTGACTCGGACATGGTGCAGTATGTGGGAAGTAGAGTATAACTGGGTGCCCAAAATACTAGGTTATGGTGCAGGATGCTGGATGACAGTATCGCTGCGTGAAATGGAGATGGGCGGGGTGTGGGAGGGGTATCACTAGTTTACCATGGCATGAAGTGTGGTTTGGTGGAGTACCACTAGATGCAAGGTGATGAGGCAGGGCATAGACGATACCAGTGGGCTGTTATGTGGGGGTAGGTACCACTGACTGATATGGAGCAGTGGTAGGGTGTGGGGAGAGGATGGCACTGTATGACAGTGAGATGGGGCATGGTGTGTGTGCAGGGTTTTAAATAAGCTGAAAAAACTGATTAGCAGTTTGATGCATGAAAGTGCTAATCAGCTGCGAAAAAGCATAGCACTTGGCACAGACTGATTAGCAAAATTTTAAAAAATTATATAGTTTTATTAATGTGTACTGTGTCATGGATTCACTCAAAAAATGGTTAGCAGTCTACTGCTAAGCATTTCTGAACATGGTTAGCATTGCCGTGTTTTGCATTACATCTGATGTAAACACATAATTATGTTCCTCACTTGAAGCGAAAGGGGGGTAGTGGTGTTGGTGGAGGCCATAACTGACTCCTTGTTTTTGTATTAAGGGGTCCATTTTTTTACAGCAAAAAACAAGGAAAGGGGTCACTTCTAAAATGTGCAGACGAGCATGGGTACAACTTTTTTCAAAGAGTGCCACCACCAGGGCTGAAACATATCATGCCAAGAGGAGCATCTGAGTAAGTTTTCCTGCTGTAAGACAAGTGGTGAGAAATTTGTTAAGGGATCATTTTGTAATTTCCACTCTGAGAGGCAGTGTCCGGTTTGGTTCAATTGTTTATTGATCGACAAGTTATGTCTTTAACAATAAAAAGTCACATATAAAAATGTATACAACTATAAAATGATCAAATTATGACCTACTGGCCTTAAAATGTGCTGTACATAAAATGAGGCATTTAAAATTTATACATATTTATAAAATAGGGAGAGAAAATCCTCTATTTTTAATTGGTTGTTACCTGCGCATCAAAAACATTTAATGCACAGGTAAAAACAAGTACCTAAAGAAGGACCACATTAAATAACAATCTGTTCACTGTTGGAATGTTCGCATTTGAATTGCCAAAATTTTTTCCCCCACTAAAGTGGCAAAAAAATAAAGCGAACTGTGTCCACAATGAGCACCAACAGCCCGAAGTAAGCTTTTTTTTTTCTGGAAAGACCCACAGCATAAACGGACATTTAACTCAAGTAAAAAAAAAAAAAAACTGTTAACTGTGGTAATTTTTTTTTAAAAGGAAATCCCGGTGAAGGGAAAAAAACTCTGTCTCTATGGTAATGCAGTCTGACCGGAGGGCATAGACAGGGTCACAGAAGCATTACAGTGACTGCCAAAACCATTGAGCAACAAAATCCCACACTAAACATATTTCACATTTCTAAATCATGTATAAATGTAAATTAAATCATGTATTTACTTTTGATTTTCTCTCAGGGGCAGATTGTGCTAACACTGTCACTGCAGGTCTCATTCCTCCAGCTCCAATGCTGTCTGCACTCTGGCTGCTCCAATCTTCACATGTAGAAATTTTTTTTTTTTTTAGTTTTAAAATACAGTCCATAACTTCTCATTATATACGATGATTACGGTGAGACATATACAGTACCTGGTAGATAACACAGGTCCTGCTGTCACCAACAGGAGTGAGTCTGCAATACACCCAAGCGGAGCTGAAAAACTGAACTGGAAGCCGCCTTTTGCTCTTACTACAGCTTGTACAGGATGTATTTTTTTACCTCTCACACACAGGACATCCTTTTTTTTTTTTTTAATCACGACTTGAGTTTTTTTGCACCTTGCCGGCAGCCCCATTAAATGACCCAGCCCGTCCCAGTGCTAGCACGTGCCTTGCCGGCCCGAGAGCAGTGCCTGTTTGGAGTCAGTCTTCATCCTGCTGCCGGCGTATTTTCCCCTCTAGTTTTTCTCCCAGGGCCCCCAGGAGTATGCACGCATGCGCGTGGAGGCATGCATGCGCCGTACAGCCCCAGTTACAACCCCTTTCCCCCAACCCATGGCTTAATACCTGGGCACCTTATGGGCCCGTGCTTCTCCTATTCTCCACTGGGGGTCACCATCGGCCGAGGGATGCCACACTACCTCCCCATAGAGGAGAGCTTGCCTGCCAGCAGCTCCAACCAGCTCCACCCTCACCCCCCGTTGCCAACCTCCGATGACCCGGGCTTGTTCCTGAACCCGGATCACAGACATGGGTTGAGGTAAGGCACCAGCACCTCAACCCTCTACGCCACTGGGCTGGCAGGACATCCTTTTTAAATGCTCACATCTTTCAAGCTGACCCTGAATGGCCAATTCATTTAAAAAAATTACCAGCTAGTACTTGGCAAAATCCACCACCTAACAATAGCTGGAATGGGTTATGCAAATGAGATCATTCATAATAAGAAATTAAATGATACGAACATACGAAATTTGCCAGCAGATAAAGGCCTAGAGGTCTATCAAGTCTGCTCGAATGTGCAGCTAGCACCCCTTATTCTGCAGCTGCCCCTCCCTTCCACTCTTCCCCTTCATTAACCCTCCCCCTTGTCCTGTCCATCCTCGTTTGAAGCAGTCCACTGTTCTACTGGATACCACTTCAGCAGGTGTGCATTCCACCCAGCCACCACCACCATCTGTAAAAGTGTCTCTCATCTCCTCCTGAACCTTCTTCACTCCAGTCTCATATCATGGCCCTGGTGGCCCCTCCCCTTACTTTGAACAGCCCATCTGTACCGTCTTGTTTATTCCTTTCATGTATTTAAAGGTTTCAATCATGTCACCCCTGTCTCTCCTCTCCTCCAGTGAGTACATGTTCAACTCTTTCAACCTCCTCTCGTATGATAAGTCCCCAGCCCTTGATCATCTTTGTCGCTCTGCGCTACCCCCCTCAGTAGCAATGACCCTCTTCAGATATGGGCGCCAGTACTGCAGTACTCCAGGTGTGGTCTAACTAATGACCTATACAGTGGCAGAATCACCTCCTCCCTCCTAGAGGATATACCCCTTGCAATACAACCCAGCATTTTGTTGGCCTTTGCAGCTGCCTTCCTACATTGTGCCGAGTTGTTCATTGACCCTGTAATGAGCACACCCAGATCCTTCTCCTCCTCTGTCTGGGCTAGCTGCACTCCCCTAGCTGGTAACTCCTCCTTGTTCTTCATCCCAAAATGCAGCACCTGCACTTTTTGGCATTAAAGTCCAGTTGCCAGGTGTCTGACCAGGTTTTCGAGCTTTGCCAGATCATTCTGCAACCCTGCCATCCCCTAGGTCATTCACCACCGCCTACCTTGGTATCATCAGCAAACAGACTGATCTTGCTCTTGATGTCCCATGATATGTCTGCAATGAATATCCCAAACAACACTGGTCCCAACACTGAGCCCTGTGGAACACCGCGTCCACTGCCCTTGGGTGTGAGAGCTCCCCACCCACCACCACCCTCTGTTGTCTTCCCTGCAGCCAGTTTCCTACCCATCTCACTCAGCTTTGCACCCGCCCCTGTGCCTACTACTTCCTTCCCAGCCTTCCATGTGGCACTGGAGTCAGATACCTTACTGAAGTCCAGATACAGGACATCCACTGCATGGCCTCTGTCCAGTTGCCTAGTTACCCAGTCATAGAACTCGACCAGGTTGGTTTGGCAGGATCTGCCACATATGAAGCCATGCTGTCTGCTGTCCTGTAGTCCTCCTGGCCTCTAGGAGGCCACCAGCCTCTCCTTCAGGATAGTCTCCATTAGCTTACCCACGATGGATGTAAGGCTCACTGGTCTGTAGTTTCCCGGTTCATCCTTGGGGCCACTCTTGTGGAGGGCACCACATGAGCCATCCTCCAGTCCTGAGGTACATACCCGAGACGTAGTGAGGCATTAAATAGGTCTGCCAAAGGTCCTGCAGGACCTCTGCCAGCTCCTTCAGTACCCTGGGGTGGATGCCATCTGGGCCTGGCGCCTTGTCCACCCTCAGTGCCTTTAAACCCTCTCAGAACTCTGCTCTCCATGATTTCCCCCAGCTGTCACCACTTCCCCCCTGCTTCTGCCATTTCTCCCCACCTTGGGTGTCACCCCCTCTTCTCTTTAGTAAATACTGAGCAGAAGTACTAATTTAAGTGCTTCCCATGCTTTATCGCACTCTGCTTCCACCCAACCCCCTCCTTCCTAATCCTTACTATGTGGTCCTTACAGCTCCTTTTCCCTGATGTACTTAAAGAAGTCCTTCTCCCCCTTCTTAATGCCTTGTGCCAGCCTGAGTTCCGTAGATGCTTTGGCTCCCCTTACTGCCCTTGTCACCTCCTTCGATTCTGTCAAGTACTCCTCCCTGTCCTCCCCCTCCCTGTTTTCTTGTACTTCCTAAAGGCAGCTCTTTTCCTTCTTACCTTTTCCATGACCTCCTTGCTCAACCAGATCGGTGTCATCTAACAGCTGGTGGAAGGACTATTTTATGAGAAATTATGATAACAATAACTTAAATAACTATTTTTTTCTAATAGGAAACACTAAAAAAAGAAACCCATTTTATAAGTGTAATGAGACACCCCGGGGTGTGTAGAACAGATTTTATGCACACCAAGGGGCTGAAGGCACTCTGCCTGTGGCTTCATGCCTCACTATGCCCCTGAGTGTGCATAAAATCTGTTCTACGTACACCGTCATCATGTCTTATTGCTTACATAATCCTAAGACATATCACAGTAGATACAATCACAACATGATATTTGTGCAAAGCATTCTATTCTCTTTATAGTTCTTTCCTACTGCGCAATTTTTTCCTACCAATAAGCTTGATGAGGGAAATTAACCAATTTCAAAACCTCCAGTGACATAGATTTAAGAAGATGGTTCAAATTTTAGGGCAGCAACAGTGTTTCCTAAAAGTATTTGTCTGGATTTATTGTACAAAAGGCATAACATTAGTAAATGTGTTAGATCATTCTCCCCATTTGGCACTTGTGTAATGGCCTTGATTGATCTTTTTTGAACATGTACTGTATCACAATCTATCGTGATCATGATACTCAAAATGATATTATGTGAGAAGTCTCCTTCGCTGTGGGTTTTCTATGATGTTTAAGTATGGTTCAAATCCAATGTATCTTTTATTTTGTGTTAGCCATACTAATCTTAAATTGTTTGCATATTTATTTCATTTATTTATATTTAAAAGAGAGTCACGAGGAAATACATACTGAGCCATAAAGCTTGCTTCCAGTTGTGTCCTGGGGGAAGGGGACGGGAATAATTACATAATGACAAGTAAAAAGTGCAGTAATATGATAATGCAATAGCACATAGCAATGTACAGCAACACACATAACGTATTGGCATAATTAATAACAATATAAATTGATTATAACAGGAATGTGAGGTACCAGGCTCTCCCAGGCAATGGATGGGGATAGAATAAGGGAGGGGGAGGAGAGTGGAGATGGTAGAGGGGGAGGAGGAAGAGGATGCAAGAAGAATGGGAATGAGTAAAGGTAAATTGTGGAGGGGGAGGAGACAGGGAGAGGGAGAAGGGAGGGAAGGGTTGTAGGGTAAGAGGGAAAGAGGAAGGAAAGGGTTTAGATGGAGGGAAAAGGATGAATGTAGAGGCTGGAACATGGCAGAAGTGGGACAAGGGAGGTGCAGAGAGGTAAAGGTGCTTGGGGGACAGAAAGAGTGTAGGGAAAGAGGAAAGTGGGAGGTATGACATTAGGCTATAGGCATTTGCAGAAAGGAGTGGTGTTGGCTTGGAGTAGACAAGAAAGAGAGCATTTGGAAGAGACAGAGCAAATCGTTAAGGGAAGAGAGCTCAAAATAGTAGGAAAGTGAAAAGAGAAAGCATTCTGTCCAGCAAGGGATTTATGAGAAGGGAGCAGTAGGGAGCAATAGCCAGAGTTACAGAGAGAGTAAGAGGAAGGAGGCATAGAGGAGAGAAGCCAGCCAGAATTTAGAAATGAAGGATGTGCGGTGGGTTAGGCGGTGAAGGGGAAAAAGCAGAGTACAGAGAACAGTGGTGAGTACGGGAGGGCAAGCCAAGGCAGAACGGCAGAAGATGTGGAAGAGGGGATCAAATCTGGCCAAGGTGGACTTTGAAGCTGCACAGTAGACAATGTCACCATAACCAAAGATGGGGAGAATCATCTTAGAGATGATATCTCGATGAGCAGGTATAGGGGTGCAGCCTTTTGTTCCTATAAAGGACGTCACGCATAGGGTGACTTTTTTGTGACTGGCATCTACATGCTGAGAGAAGCCAAGGTGCTGGTCTAGCCAGATACCAAGATATTTAAATGAGGCTATGTCATCAATTGTACCCCATCAAGGGTGTGGAAGGTGGGGCAGGAGGGGAGCCTAGATAGCCTCTGCCTAGTGCCGAAGCATATGCTTAACTACATTTATTTAAAGGCTAAACATATCTTGTTCCTGATTAAATCCTGGCTCTCGTAGGGTCTAAGAATACTTCAGCTAGGCAACATAGCAGTCCATGTGGTTTCACAATTTTTTCAGCCATTGACAGGCTTGGAAAAGTTGTCTGGCGATCTAAATATCTTATGGTTTTCTCTATGCGCATGTTTGGTAATCTCTTTTCTTCCATGGCATACGCTTTAAGCCAGTAGCTGACCATTCTTTCCTGAATAAGCCATTCCATGGGAAGTTTTTTGTTTTTTTTAGTCTTCGGTAACCGGGTAAGGCCCACTAGGCACAAGTGCCTGTTTTCAGGGGCGACCTAGGAGCACTGGGCGGTTAAGTGACTTGCACAGAGTCACACAGTATGCAAGTGGAGGTTGTGAGAATCAAACTCAGGTCTGGTCTGCTGGATGTACCAAGCTCGTTCACACCTCGTTCCTCTAACCTCTAGCTATTCTGCCAGCCCAAAGTTGCCCTAATACAGCTCTAAAAGTTTCTTGTAATACATGTTTATCATTTTTCCATTAATCCCTTGGATTCTAGTCTGCAGATTTCCACTTTATATATTTGAATCTTGATTTTGCCGTCCATTACAGTAATCTGACACATCCTTTTTATAGAATGACCTCTGTATCTATGAACAAAACCTGTGATTACATGGATGGATTTTTTGATTTTTATTTCTAATTCTTTTTTGTGTGTACTCCAGGACATATTGTTTGAAAATATAAGCCCTAAGTTCACTTTAATTTTCAATTTCAGATGGCAAAATGTTCATTTAGAATTATAAAATATGTTGCTCCCTTTAGGTTATACAGACATTTTCGATCATTTGGTCTTGGCTTCTTTTCAAGAAGTAGGGTAGACAACAGAACTTCGAAACTGACATGACAATCATTTTATAAGGCATACAACAAATTGTAGAGTGAAAGAAGAAGCATGTACAAGATGGCAAGATGGCAATATATTGGTTACTAAATATAAGCATGAAATACCTCAGAGTAATCAAGTGCAGGACAAAAATCATGAACAGATGCTGGAGGGGGGATGAGACTGTGAAGGAGGGAGGAGAGGAAGCTGGGGTGGTGGCAGTTTGGACTGCATGGGGAAGGGTGTTCCAGATTTTGGGGGAATTATATGAGAAGGCAGCTTGTCCTGCAGTTGTAGTCCTAAGAGGGAGAGTGAAGTTCTGCAATCCTATATTGCGAGGGGGGGGTATTTAAAAGAAAGAAGTGTTTATTGGTCTTAATAACTGAAGAAGAAAGATTTGAAAAGAAAAAAAGACAACTCAGAATGGGACAATACAAATCATTCTCCCTCAAAGCACACTGTCAGAAGGAGACCCAGGAAAGTATAAGGAGCAGTACTTTAAATGAACCAGGACTGACTGAAGTTTTGGGAGAGCCTTTTAACAACAGAGCAGATATGGATATATTTGACAAGCTGCCAGAATCAGCTGGAGCTGATGGTGTGGTGTCATCAAAGGAATTACCGACTCCAGGAACAAACAGTGAATCTGGATTGCCAACAGTCATGATAAGAGTATCAATACCCCTCCCCCTTCCCTATTTAATCAACACCTGTATTATCCTTGCCTGTATCCCTTACTCCCAGCACCCCCCGTTTGCTACCCTCCTCACCATCACACCCCCTCTAATTAAACTGACAAGGCCAGTCTTAGCTGCTCTTGTTTTCCCATTCTAAAGTTCTGTTTCTTTCGAAACAGTTCCTGCCTATGCTATTATCACTTTATCCGATTGTCATATTTATTATAGTTTTTACTAGGTATATTACCCCAGATTGTTTGTGTATATTATTGAATGTTTTCCAGATTGTTCGTGTATATTGCTGTATTTTTTTCCAGACTGTTTGTGTACCTTGCTGTTGCTTTGTTTGTGTTTATTGCCTCCTTCTGATGTGAAACCTTTGTAAAGGAGATACTGTCTCAAAGGTCTTGCAATCCTAGATAAAAATAAAATAAATAAAAATAAAATACCAGCAAAGTCTAGAAAAAACAGAAATACGGGTACTGTTTCCTATACAAGACCATATCTAGGGGCAAAGAAAAGCACAAGATAAAAAGAAAAAAATGGGGTTAGTGCAAGCTGGATGACAGCTGTGACTGAGACATGGCCAAAGAATGGTTGTTCAAAAACCACAGGTCGAAGAAGAAAATTCAGAAGGTAAATGGTTGCCAGTAGAGATGGGGAATAAAATTTTAATAGAAAACAAAGACATACAAAGGAATAGGATAAGTAACACTGCTGAGTCATGCGTTCCACCAAATACAGAAAAAGAGAGCAGAAGGCGAACACTATAACAGATACTTTTAAAGGAAATGGCGTGAATGTCCCACGCTCTGAAAACAAGCAGTGCAAGAATTAGGAGAGAGGAAAGTGATACTGAAGATAATGTTCAGATGGAAAATAGTAAGGAGATTACATCTGAGCTTGAACAGACCCCCCATCCCCCATGTATGAATTCCTGTACTGGACTTGAGGAAAATGTTATAGCTGAGGAAGATCCGAGCACCTCTCACACTGGCCCATCTTGGGGGGCTAGTATGAACATGACTTAGGGTCAGAAATGAATTTAAACAGGCAGACACCTGAATATAGCCAACAGCAAGCAAGAAATGACAATGATTTCAAGCTGGAAACGCTTTTTCAACAACCCACCCCACCCCGCTCAGGGGAGAAATGCAATATGCCTACAATACAGGGGTGGTTTGGGTGATCGTCCAGACAGGCAATATGTAGGCAGAGTGTTATTAAAAGGCTCTTTGAAATTTTTTATCACATAGATATACGCCTTGATACATATACCAGGAAATGTTATAGTTGACATTAGTTTTAAAACAATGGCTTTCTTAGAAAGATTTTGGAAAAAATACAGCAAACTAACATATATTGAGTTACGGATGCCTTTTCAAGCTATTCCTCTAATGGACAATTAAAACAGAAAATATTATTTTCAGAAATGGAGGAGTGAATGTCTTTTATATAAAGCACTGGTTAGTGCAAAGGTATGAGGTACTTGGGAATCCAGACCCTATAATGGATGCTGAGCAACTATGGACAGGTGGGTGGAAGTTTAGAGTTAAATTAAAGCACTTGCCAAGTTGCTTTTATATTGGAAGAGATAGTGGTCCATTATGTAGGACAACCAAAACCATGCTTCAAATGGGGCTCCTTGGATCACTTAAGTAATGTCTGTGACAAAGTAAGATGTAACTTTTGTCTGCAGTTTGGTCATATTGGTATGCACTACCCAAATGACCTGAGATGTAATCATTGTGAAGAGCTGGGTCATTGTTTTAGGAACTGCAAATGAGCCACGCTCAATAGAGATGACAGACGAACCAAAAAGACATATTGGGCCCAATTCCAGAAGGAGCCCTTGAAGCGACACAAGTTGCACTGCTCCAAGGGCTACAGCAATGTGGGTTACACCAGGAAACCTGTGTCATATTCTGAAAGACAGCAGGGTTACTGCGCCAAATGCCCCATGATTGCCACAAGTGCGGGACTGTGCCCGACCAATGGGGCACCAGCAGTACCCCTTATACTGGGGCAGTGAGGCACAGCCAGCACTGGTGGCAATGGTGTGGGGGGGGAAACAGGTGCCCAGTGGGTGTGTGGGGGCAAGTGAGGTCATAGGGAGGGTTGAAGTGCCAGCAGGGTGGTGGGGTATTGCTGTGGCACCTGGCATGGTGCAAATGCCCATGATAAATAGAATCAGGGGGCATTTACACCCCTTGGGTGCCACAGCAATCCCGCACATCCCAGCAGCCATATAGACCCTCCCTAAGCCCCTCTGTGTTCCTCCTGCCCATGGACCCCACCTGTAGCCTTCACTTTATGGGGTGCCAGTCGGTCGCAAGGGGCTTAGACCATCTCCTGGCAGGTCTAAGTGGATCCCCATGCAATGTCCATGGCGGGGCTCTTAGAATCGGAATTGTGAGCCCCGCCGTAGTGCAAGCCCCCTTGTGACCTTGCATATCCGGGTGCAAGTCACAAAGGTGGCGCAGTGCCCATTCGGTGCAGCAGATTTCCCGTTTGGTGCAGGCCACATTCTGGAATGGGGAATGCTGCAACAGGGGGATGGAAGGTGTGGTTTGCAACATTGCTGTTTGTCTCAAGCACCTTGCATCTGCCATACCAGCTTCTGGAATCAGGCCCATTGAATACAGCACAAAAAAATGAGATTACCCAAGGAAATAAACTCGCAGAACAGAAAAAAAAAAAAAAAAAGTCCTCGACCCATTAACCTACAGCAAAATGAGACTAACCGTGGGAGAACCCTCTATGCCAACTGAGGAGAAGCAGATAGATAGTAGAACAAATAATAATGAAAATACTGAGAATCCAGCTATAGTTCCTATGGAGGAATGTAGGCAAGAAATTAATTGTACAGATGGTATATAATCAGACTGAACAAACAACTGACCCTAGAAAAGAAAGTATGCCAGTACCAGATTTTATTACAGTTACCAGAAAAGGGAGACTGATAAGAAACCCACCAAGACCAAAAATAATCAGAACAGAAATTATAGACTCTGAAATCTAAGTAGCTAACAAATTTGATATTTTGATGTCAGATCAAGAAGATTCAGATGCTATGTTGGACTCAGAGATTTCTTCAGAAGATCATCACAATAACTGACATCTTCTGATACAGATGAAGCCTCAAATACTGTAAATGAAGGGACAAAGGCAACAAGGCAACAACATTCTGGAATTAAAAGTATAAGTGAAAAGCAGTTATCAAATAGACTGTGATTCATATAGAGTTTCTTGTGGTATACATTACTTAAACTTCTTATATGAATCATTATTTTAAATGCCAAATTGCCACAGTCATTGTTAATAGTATCAACAATCTGAAAAGAAGGTTACTCTTGTTCACCACGTTGCATGGGCCTCCCTTTAACATATTTATATTGCAAGAAACTAGACTGAATAATGTATCAGATATAAATCAAGTAAACAACATATGGCACTGGGGTCCAACTTTTTGGACCTTTGGGGAAGATCAGTGTGTGATGGCGTGAGGATACTTTTTAAAGGTTTTGACGCAACAGTATCCAGGTTAATTGACATTGTTCCTGGTAGATTAATGTTACTGGATATTTTGTTTCCGACAGAGAAGATTCATATTATTAATGTATATGCCCCCCAAACTAAGAAAGAAAGGGTAAATCTGTCTGAGTTAATAAAACCATACTTGCATACCACTAATAAACTTATATTGTGGGAGATTTTAACAGTGTATTGGACATAGGTGTCCAAGGAGCAAATACTAACAAACTTTTTTGTGATTCAAACTGTTCCACTAAGCCAGTTCGACAGAAAACCTGTCGACCAGCTTTACAGCGATGCTCACAGTGTCAACCACGATCGCAGTTCACATTGTGCAGTTGGAACAACAAGTGTGTTTTCTGCCCGAGGGCTGTACCCCACACTCCCCAGACTTTATTATAATCACCTCCATGGTGGAGGTGTTTTGGGGAGAGGGAGAAAAACCCAGAGAAGCTGTGCTGGGGTTCCGCATGACCATCACAGTGACTGACAGCGACCTTTCGATTTGTCACTGTAAGTGACTGGTCACTGTAAAATGTTCAACAGAGTTACATGCTATGGTCTAATTAAAATGATACCAGATGCAGGATTAAAAGATTTGTTATAGGATGTGTCATAAGATGGGGCACATACTGTACATATTATAAAAAAAGTTTAGCAACTTGAATGGAATCACTTGTTTATATCTGAGAATTTAGGAGTTGAGAATGTGGTGTTAACACCATTAGAGACAACAGACTATATGATAGTAGGAGGAATAACTGGGGAAAGCTCTGTACCTAAAATGGGGAAAGGAACAAGGAAGTTAAACAACATATTACTAGATTACCCCTTTATAAAAAACAAAGTGCAGAATTTGTTGTTAGCTACACAGACATAGCATGTCTATATGAGGATTTAGGAAAGTGATGGAAACAAAGAAAGAACTGCAACAGTTATTTTAAAAAGTATCAGAAAAAAGGACAGACTATATGAAATATCTGTCCCTTCGATCTCAGCTCGACTCTAATTACCCTTAATAATGCTACCCCTGGTAAATACCATATTCAGATGCAAAATGTTAAAGGTAATTTCAAAGATAAAGGAGCTTTATAGCCCATTACTTATATCTTGCGCTAGTCCTTATGGCTCAAAATGATTATTTTTAAGAATGTCCAGCAAGAGAGGGAAGACATTGTAAATCAGGCAATAGTGCTGCCCAGCTGATCCCTTCCACTTCCCAGTCCACCTGCTCCATCTGCTCCACCCTAGTGCTCTGATGTTTTGTGACATCTAACCAGGGAGACTGTGGGGGTGTACCCCATTGAAACCTATGGGGAAAGTTTTTCGCAACACGTTTACAGAAATTTAAGCAACTTTTGATAAAAATGAAAGCCACTGCTCAACTAATGTTAAGTGGTGGCTTTCATTTTTATCAAAGCTTGCTTCTTCTGTAAAAACATTGTGAAAAACCTTCCCTATAGGTTTTGATGGGCCCGCCCCCATGCTATTCCTGGTTAGACGTCACAAAATGTCAGAGTGCAGGGGCGGAGCAGATGGACTGGGAAGTGGAAGGGATTGGCTGCCCAGCACTACAGCCCAATTTACAATCCCTTCCCTCTCTTGCTGGACATTCTTAAAAATTATCATTCTGTGCCAGAAGGCCTATTGGAAGGTTAAGGTAACAGGCTATGAAGCCCAAAAGACTAAGCTAGAAATTTTGAAATTTACTTTACGAAAGAAATAAGAGGTACACAATATAATATAGCATCATCATCACTTATGGAGCATAAAAGCGGTACACAAGGTAAAACGAGCAAAACAATATGTTTGATAGTTGTAGAGAAGAGTGGGGAAAAAAACAAAATCATTGAATGATATTTTATTTATTTATTTAGTTTTTGTTGACTGGGTAAGTGCACTAGACAAATCCTGCTTATTTTCAGGCACGACTTGGGGGAAGGGGATACAGATGAATGCCAACTGAGCTTGAACCAGATTAAGCTGTTGGTGGTATTTTAGTGAATGAGGGAAATTTGGCCAGGACACCGGGGAAATTCCCCTACTCTTTGTCAGTAGGGGGAGCTGCTGCTATGGAGGGCGGTGTTGCAGCTGTTCATTCTGCTGGTGTACCTGTGGGTGTGCAGGTCTCCCCACCCTCAGGTCCAGCTCAGGAGACCAACAATGTTGCTGATCTTGCTAGTGTAATGGATATGGAAGTTCCCATTTGTTTGACCAATTCTGTAAGCCCACCTTCAGGTCTGTTTTCTTCAGATGAAGCCTGGTTGACTAATATATTTAAACAAAATAAAGCGCTATGATTTATGGATGGTGTAAACCTAGTAAATACATGCTTTCCTGTGGAAGAGTTTGCTGAAATGCAGTGTGACCAGATAATGCCTACTGAATTGCAAGCTGCTGCATTACTTTTGAAAGAACTGCCTGACATTTCAGCTTCTGCTTCAGCTAAACACCCTGCTAATCCTCCAGATGATGTAGGATCATCAAAGGCATTCTCGCTACATGAGTCAGAGAGAGAAGTGGAGCCGCTGATAGATGCAGTGCGGCCTGTGCTGATACATGAAAAGCAACAAGATTTTGGGGAACATAAGGAAGCAGTGAGTACTTCTCCTTCTATGCTACAAAAACCTATTAGTTCTGTTGTACATAATTTGGGCTTGCGGAAGGGTAGAAGCACTGACAGTTTTTCTCTGGTTCAACAAGGGCGTTCTCCGACCTCTCTTGAATGCTCGCTCTTGTCAGCTGGGTGGAAAAGAGGTGAGTCAGGCGTCTGGTTTCCTGACCCACTCGCATAGCCCTATTCCTGGACAAAACCCCTTGCAGGAAGAATTGGAAGTGGAAAAAGAACATATGCAATTATTTGAGCAAACTATCTTGCCTATACATCCCTTAGGCAGTGTTGCTAATAACTCTGATAAAAATGAGGAGGTAATACCGTCGTTTTCAAATTCAAATTCATCGGATTCTGAAGAACCTGAACTACTTCAAACAGGGAAGGAGAATCAACCTGAAATGGATATACGTACTTCACAAGTTAAGGAGTCTTTTTTTGAACAGTCAAAAACTGCATGGGAACAATTTCGTCGGAAAGATCCTTTTTCTGGCTCCCCTTGCAACGGCAGAATGCAGTGCGTGTGGAGTATGTAGGGGGTTTGGATATAGACCCAGATCGTTTGTATGTTGGCAGAACATTGTTAAAATCCTCTCTGGGCTTTTTCTCGAATGAAATACATGCCCTGATTCATGTTTCAGGCTCTAAAGTCTTTGATGTTAGTTTCAATACCCCACAGGGATTAGATCATTTCTGGACTAAATATGATGCTTTAAAGTATTCTGAAATCCGGATCCCATTTCGTGTTCTTCCATTAATGAAACCCTCAATTAAGACTGTTACTGTTCTTTTCAGGAATGAGTCTGTGTCAGTTCATGATATTACCTACTGGATCGGAAAAAAATGTGATGTAATTGAGTCCCCACAGCCTATTTTTGATGAGGAGCATTTATGGAATGGGGGTTGGAAGTATAAAGTTTGCTTAAGGAATAATAGTTTGGGGCCTGTACATTTACCGAATAGCCTGTTTTTGGGAAATGAAAGGGGGCATTGTTTTTACCCTGGGCAACCCAGAACATGTTTTAAGTGTGGGGCCTCTACTCATTTGGGTTCTGCCTGTGATATGCTAAAGTGTAATCTATGTTTAGCTTTTGGACACCATAGTGTTGATTATACAGAAGAAATGAGGTGCAATTTGTGTATGGACCTTGGTCATACTTATAGATCCTGTCCATGGGCCACTCACAATCGCATTGACCATGTTAGTCAAGACAGTATTATTAAAGAAGCTCAGAAAAAGAACATGGCTAGACAAAGTGCTCCTGCAGATAAACCTCAAACACGGATGACTAGGCTCACTACCCCCGCTGAAACTGTGGTGGAAATTGTGGCTGAGCAACCTATGAGTAAAGAAACAGTAGCCCCTTTGGTTAGTGAGATTATCACTAAAGATTGTGACACTGCATTGAGAAATTAAGTTATAACTGATGTTATGCCTCCCCCTTTAACTGTTAAAAGCACAGCAAAAAAAAGAGGTATTAAACAAACAAGGCCCACATCCAAGGTTGCTAACGCCAATATACCTGGAGAGGAAGAGATTATATTGAAAATAGTTTTGACATCTTAGCAAAAGGGGTGATAGATTCAGAACAGGGAGGAGATTCAGAAACATCCTCATTTGCCCCACATTCTTCTGATTCTGAAGGAGAATCACAGGCACAGGGACCAGATATGAATAGGACAAAGAAAAGGGGTACTAGAATTCGAAGGAGTTCAAGGTTGAAAAAAACATCTTAAACTTTTTCACTGTCTTCCCCCTTAGTACCTCATTCACTGCTTAGCATTGCTTCGGTGAATGTTAATAGTCTTAAGAATGCTAAACAAAGAGTTATAACCATGACAGCTCTTAAAAATCTTAACTGTGACATTTATTTGTTACAAGATACTTGATTAAATATTTAATTTTTAGTTAGAGCAGCGTAAAAGCTTTGGTGTTGGGGTCCTTCCTTTTTTCATTTGGTACAGATGTTTGTGATGGTTTGGGAGTTTTATTTAGAGGGGATGGATTTAAAATGTCACGTTTAGTTGATTTATCACTGGGGAGGGTTTTGGTATTAGATTTCACATATAGGGGAGAAGGTTGGAGATTGATTAATATTTATGCTCCACAATGGAAAAAAGACAGAGTTGATCTCTTTATGAAAATTAAACCATATTTACTTATGACTAAACACATAATTTGGGCTGGAGCTTTTAATTGTGTTTTGGATAAAAAAAGATAGTGGTGCAGTCACAAATGAGCTCTACTGTGACGCTAACTGTTTAAAAGGTCTAATTGAGCAGTGTAATTTACAGGATTCTCTTAGATCTTTACACCCACAGGGTGGGCATACTTATTATAGAGGGGTCCTATCCACAAGGATATATTTTTTGTTTACACAAAAAATAATTTATATTCATAAAGCAGATGTTATCCCATTAAAAACTACTGATCATGCAATTCTTTCAGTGGTACTAGGAGGCATAATTGGGCCCCAGTATGGTCAGCATTACTGGAAATTGAATACAAAATTATTAAAAGATGAGACAGTGGGTTTCCTAGTCACAGACCTTTTAAAGGCAAGGATGTCTGCGACTGTTTTACATGATAACATTAGCCTATGGTGTGAAGAATCTAAGCAGAAAATTAGATCCCTATTTCAGACTTTTTCCATACGACGTCAAAAATCAGAGGATCAGACCTATCTTAAACTTCATCAACAACTTCTTAAAGCATATTCTATTGTTGATACTCATCATATAGCATCAACTTCACAAATTTGTAATCTAAAGACAGCTATGGTGTCTTTACAATACTCAAGGGCTAAGGCTTGTTGAATGAACATAGAATTTGTTCACCTAGTAAAACAGGGTTCGGAGATGCATTTCAGAGTTGCTCACAACGTTCAACTGATAGAATCATGGCTGCTGTTCAATGTCCTGAGGGTAAAATAGTAACTAATGGTCCTGGGATTCTCAGAGAAGTAACAAAATATTTGACTAATATGTATATGGCCCCACTGATTGAGGATAAGGAAATGGATAACTTACTTTCCACTATCTCAGTACCTCATCTACCTTCTGAATTAATAGAAGATCTAAGTAAGCCTATATCAAAATTGGAAATCGAAATAGCAGTTGGACATTTAAAAAATCATACTGCTCTGGGTATTGATGGTTTACCATCTGAATTTTATAAATCAATTGAAATTTTATTAAAAGATATTTTGGTGGTAGTCTATAATTGGGTACTGGGTAATTTAAGTGTTGATTTTCATTTTTGTCTTGCTATACAAATTTTAATCTTCAAGAAAGGGGAGAGATCTGATCTGAATAACTGGAGGTCACTTAGCCTTCTGAACACAGACTACAAGATACTGTTAAAAATTCTGCGTAATAGAGTACTTACTACAGCTTCAACGCTTATTGCACTAGTTCAGACTTGTTCAGTACCAAATCATCATATACATCACAATTTATTATTAATCGGAGAGTTAGTGGAACAGGGTAAAGAGTGTAAAATACAAGGCTACATTACGTCACTAGATCAGGAAAAGGCCTTTGATAAGGTCCTTCATCAGTTTATTTCAAAAATGTTGTTGTCTTATGGGATCCCTCAGGTGTTTGTTGCATGGATAAACTTACTGTATGCAAATGCTCAGGCTATTCCATTAGTTAATGGAACTCTGGGTTCAAACATACACATTACATGAGGAGTTAAGCAGGGATGCCCCCTCAGTCCATTATTATATGTAATTTGCTTGGACCCATTATTAAGGCTTCTTCAGCAAGATACAGGTATTCGAGGAATTAGGCCAGTTGAGGGAGATATGCATATGCAGATGATATCTGTGTATTGGTAGCAGATCATGCTTCGGCAAACCGAGCTCTGGAAGTGATAGATAGATATTCTAGGACAACAGGGGCTAAAATAAATAAAGGGAAGAGCATTATTTATGCTCTTAGTGGAACTGTAGACCAGAAAGAGACCCGGCAAGGTATAAAGGTATCCATGGACCCATTTAAATTTTGGGGGGTTTGGTTTGGGAGGGGGGATAATGGGGAATTAAATTAGAGTAAAAAATTGAACATAGCTCGATCAAAAGTGGTAATTTGTAAAAATTGGCAACAGTCAAAAAAAAAAGAAGGTGGCAGTAGTTAAGACCTTTCTTTTACCTATTTTTGAGTTTATAAGTGCTATTTATCCTTTGCCATGAGCGTATGAAGTAACCCTTCTTGGACTGTTTTTTCAGTTAATCTGGGGGAATCGTTTAAACCCAATTAAAAGGGAAATATTGTATCTGCCTATCAAAAAAGGAGGGTTGAATTTAGTTAATCCTGTGGTTTTTGTGTATAGTATATTCTTTCATGTGAATTTATTAGATCTAACTAGACCTAGCCAAGCACTTTGGTCTGTGTATGGAAACCACTGGATCAGGCCATTTTATCAAATGTGGGACTGTTATGGGGTGTTACCAGCACAATTTAAGATAAAATATGTGATTTTCAGACCTGTGTTACTTAAATTAAAACAATGGAAATTGACAACACAAACTGTTCAGTTTTTAACTGGCAAATTTATTTATGGTAGTATAATGCAACTGACTGGGATCACTTCAGTTGATTTTAAAGATGTTGCTTCCTTACATCAGAAACATATCATAGATTCTTTGATGAATACATGCATTCCTCCTCGACTTTGGGATATAGTATGGCTTTGTTCTCATGGCAAGCTGTTTGTCAAGGGAAATGCTAAACATAAAAGTAAAGATGAGCGCAAGTGTCCCAGACTATGCTGTGTGGACCAGGAAGAAACCATGAAACACTTTCTTATAGAGTGTCCTTATGTAAGTGAGATGTGGGGAGCATTGGCACGTTTATGGGGAAATGAATATTGGAGGTTTATAACGTATGATGAGATTGTTGGGGGTTTTAGTTAGCAAAATTTGGGGATTGATAAGAGTCTGTTACGTTTAATATTTGCTTTTATTAAATTTATTTAATGGTAAATACATTGTAAATTTGTACTGCAACAGGTATTCCATGATCCAATGTTTGTTATCAATATGACTGAACAAGAATTATATAAGCAATACATGTATGAGCATCAACATATGTCCTTAATTGTATGGAAAATTCATTGGTTGAATGTCCCTTTTATGAAAGACATAACTGGATACATTTCTTGATGTGATTTTCCTTTGTATATTATGCTAATTATGTCATTTGTTTATGTTTGAACAGTTTCTCTATAATAAAATTTTCCCCTACTCTTTTCGATAAGTGCCATGGGATCTTTAACATCCACCTGAACTACCACCAATCTAGGCAGATAGAACCTCGGTTTAATGTCTCTAAACAGACATATTGTTGCAATTATAGAAGATAGTTTGGCAGTGATACAAGACCATGATATGACCCTTTTCGGATCAGTGGATACTACTTTAAAGGATCCTTTTGAATTATTAGAATTTTGGGGAAAAAGTTATCCAACATGGACAAAGGGAATTTACAAAAAACAATTTCTATAGGTGACGTTATTACAGAAGTAAAACATTTATCAAACAACACTGCCCCAGGAATAGATGGCTTAACATCAGAATGTTATAAAACTTTCATACAAGAGATTTCTCAAATATTACAGACTATTTTTAACAAGATCCCTTCGACAAGAGAACTGGATCAGGGTGGAGCAGTGGATGTAGCCTACCTAGATTTCAGTAAGGCATTTTACACGGTTCCACATAGGAGACTCGCAAACAAGCTGGGAAGCCTAGGAGTGGGTCCTAAGGTGGTAAACTGGGTGAGAAATTGGTTGAGGAACAGGAGACAGAAGGTGGTGGTAAATGGAGTTCACTCCGAGGACGGGAGGGTGACAAGCAGGGTGCCAGAGGGATCAGGACTGGCACTGGTCCTCTTTAATGTCTTTATTAGCAACATTGCAGAGGGGTTAGAAGGGAAGGTATACCTCTTTGCAGATTACACTAAAATCTGTAACAGGGTAGATACTCTGGGGGGAATGAATAGTGATCTAGGAAAGTTAGAGGAGTGGCCAAGGGTGCGGCAACTTCATTTCAATGCGAAGAGGTGCAAAATCATGTACTTGGTGCACAGAAATCCAGGGGTGAAGTACAAGACGGGGGGGGGTAGTATTAACCACCACCAAACAGGAAAGGAGCCCGGGAGTAATCATATCTGAGGACCTAAAGGTGGCCAGACAGTGTGACAAGGCAGTGGGAAGAGCTAGTGGGATGTTAGGGTGCATAGGAAGGGGTAGCACCAACAGAAAGAGAGAGGTGGTGTTACCACTATACAGATCACTGGTGAGACCTCATTTGAGTACCATGTCCAGTTTTGGAGACCACATCTAAGGAAGGACATAGACAGAGTAGAGATGGACCACAGGAGGACAACCAAAATGGTGCAAGGTCTGCATCATAAACCCTATGAGGATAGACTGAAGGACCTCAATATGTACACCCTGGAGGAAAGGAGAGAGAGAAGTGATATGATAGAAACATTCAAATACCTCATGGGTATAAATAAAGTTCAAGAGGAAAGCATTTTTCAGAAAAATGATGCTCAAGAACATGGGGACATGCTATGAAGGTGAAGGGGGGAGACTCAGGGAAGATGTGAGGAATTACTTCTTCACAGAAAGATTTAGTTTAGTTGCCTTATTGGTCCTTGTAAGAACAAATCCAGAAGCAAGTGGTTTGATACCTTTTATTGGACCAACATTGATGTTACAAAAAGAAAACAAAAAAGATGTTTGTAACATCAACGTTGGTCCAGTAAAAGGTATCAAACCATGTGCTTCTGGACCTGTTCTTCACAGAAAGTGGTGGATGCCTGAAACAGCCTCCAAGCAGAGGTGGTGGGGGCAAAATTGTAACGGGCTTCAAGAATGCATGGGATAGGTATAAAGGAACCTTAGAGGTGAGAAAAGGGGGAGGTAAAGCCAGAGATCAAGTAGTGTCTGCGGTGTTATAGTAGGTAAGGAAAATGGGCAGACTAGGTGGGCCAAGCGGTCTTTATCTACTGTCTATATCTATGTTTTTATGGATCCTTTTTGAAGGAACACTGGAAAGTTAATTTGGGTTGCTTTACATAAGTTTTTGTATAAAAAAGGATATACAACTGCTATTAGCAATTGGAGATCCCTATGTTTGTTAAATAATTATTTTAAAAATACTGTGCTGAAGGACAATGAAAGTAGCAGTACAAGTGATATCCACTATGCAATCTTGTTCAATACCAGAAAGAAGTATTAATGACAATTTAGTTCTAATAAGAGAAATTCTAGAGAAAGGAATCACTTAACAGGATATATACTGTCATTAGACCAAGAAAAAGCTTTTGACAGGGTATTACATGAATACCTTCTTTACGCATTATTATAGTAATTGTATACATTTTCCAGTATTTTGATTGGCTGAAATCCTTCAAGCAGCCCTATGTTAATATTTGATTAACCTGCTTCTTGAGCCGCAGCACAAAAGCAGTGACATACATAAAAAGAATCTTATTTTCAAAAAGATTCCTTGTTAGCATTCTACAACTGTCCTGTTGTCTGCTATTGCTTACCGCTACATGCAAATGTCCCCATGAAACTGACAGCTTTGCCACTGATCCATACCTTTATTTCATTTCCCCATACAATAAAACACACAAACAGTAAAGAGTAACCTGTAAAAAACAGCAAAGAGTAACCTGTGAAAAACAATCATATCAGCAAAGGGGGAGTGTAAAACAGAGACACGTTAGGTCCCATGTCTTACAGTGTGCCATTGCCGCTCTTACAGTACCTCGAAGAAAAAAACAACCAACAAGGCAAACATTTAATGTTTCAAGCTCCGCTTATGATTAAACACTATGGCATTTCAGTTATGGGCACTGTGTAACTGAGAAAGGTAACCAGTGTCGGCAAAGACCAGTGCTGAAACATGCATGGCAGAGGGCTTTTCAGAAAGTATAAATGCTACTTCCATATTAACACTTATGTTTCACATGAAGGAAGCCAGAGCATGGAAACAAGTAACCAGCCTTCCCTGATTACGTTTCCCCTACTTTCCAACGCCTGCTATGGTAATTGTAAACACCAACTATTTCCCATTGATCAGCTTGTGTGCAAGGCCACTGTCACCTAGGTAACAATTCCACACTCATGCTAACTTTCTGAATTGCGGAGGGACTATTGTGAAACTTTCAAAGCAAACATGAAAAAAAAAAAAAAAACATACTGTACAACAAAAGTTTAACTTCGACCACTACCATAATAGCAATAAGGTATTTCTTAGGGTTATGTTAATGGTCATTTAATCCTCACCCTGGGATATGGCACTCGGCTGTGCCTCGTGCCACATAACACCCCCAGGGTGTGATTAACAGGCCATTAACATAACCCTAAGAAATACCTTATTGCTTTAAAATGGTAAGGTTTCTCACCATTATTTTGCAAATGGTTAAAACAGATATATGAAGGGATTACAATAGTTAATGCTTTTTAGGCACTGAAATTAGAATTGTTAAAGGAATCAGGCAAGGATGCCCTTTCAGTCTTTTATTATATGTATTTTTTAATTCATTATTACAGTCATTACAAAAGCACCCTCGAATCCATGGGATCAAAAATATGATAAATACTGAAAGTATCACAGTAACTGCACTGTGCTGTACAGTATATCCAGATGACATATGTTTATAGATACAAGATATAAAGTCAGGTAAACAAGCTATACAATGAATACAGGATTACAGTTGTATATCTGGATCTAAACCTAGTATACCAAAAATTAAAGACATACAATTAAGCAGTAATACAACTCCTTTCTCCTCCCCTCCTTGGCAGGAAGTGAAGAGGCTTAAAATAGTTCACCTAAATATCAGAAGCTTTCTCTGTAATCTGACCAAGCTATCAGTCTGGATTCCCCATCACCAGCCAGACATCCTGTGCATTTCAAAGACCAGGCTTAAGCCATCAGTTCCAGATAACCTGTGTAACATACCAGGGTATAGCAATATAAGGAGTGACATGCCTCCTACCAAGAGGGAAGGTGGTACCATGATTTATTTCAAGTTGCACCTTAATATCTCCACCTCAACTACTCCCCAAACCCCCTACCTTTGAAAATTTCATGGCATACCAACCCTAGGCAATTCCAAGAAACTGCACATCCTCTGCATATACCTTCCCCCAGTCTCTAGTCATCTTGGAATTTCCACCCTAATAGACACAGTCAGCCCTACCATTATTAGCAACAACTCTGTGATCCTCTGCAACTTCAATATTAACTGGTTAGGCTGAGCCAAAACAGAAGCAGAGCCTCATCTTAACAAGTTACTACTTAAATAAATTATCTCCCAGCCTACTAGACCATCCAATAATGCCACCACTGTTACAGTACCTTCATTGACTGAATACTTGTCCCTGAAGCAGACAAGATAATCTGTTCTGATGTCCTTCCTGATGCCTTAAGTGACCACTCACCAGTTTACTGTTTCTGGTGTATGAAAGTACTCAGAGCACCACCCTGTGTCATCCAGTTTCAGAACTTCTCCACCTTTGATACTGCACAATTTAAAGCTGACCTGACCAGTCAGGACTGGACTGCCTTCTGGACCACATCAGATGTAAATATGGCCTTGACTCACTTTAACTCAATATTCCTGATGCACCAAAACAAACATGTTCCCATTAACACTAGGAGGGTTTGGGGCCGGAAAACCAAATGGCTCACATGCCCCCTTATGTGACTTATGAAAGAAAAAGACAAGCGCTGGGAATCATTCAAAGCAACCAACAGCCTATCTGACTGGGCAGATACAGAACCCTAAGAAATAAGAGCAAGCAAGCCATTTGGCAAAGTAAAAGAAACTACTGCAAAACTCATCTGGCCTCCTCACATAAAAATCTTTGACAATTTTGGAGCCATCTTAAAAATGCCCTCACACACTCCAATCCTACCATCTGACTAGACTTTGAAATTGACAGGGTAAATTGCAACAACCCCTTACTTTCTCTAATGCCTTCAATAAATTATTCACTGGTCTCTTCCCTACCCTAGACAAACTAAACGGGCAAACAGGCCCCTACACCAAATCATCCATCCTTCTTATTCAAAATGGTCTCCACCAAGGAGGTTTTTAAACTGCTTAAGTTGATCCCATTGTCTAAATCAGCAGGTTCAGATAGTCTGGAGCCTAAATTAATTAAGCTTGCACCTCAGGAGCTGGCCTCCCCACTAACAAGAATACTCAACCTCTCCCTCTCAATCTCCACCGTCCCAACTACTTGGAAACAAGCAGGGTATACTTTCAGCTGCATTATTACGGGGTGTCCCTACAGGTTTGTGCTTACAGATTACTGCTGTAATCTTCTGATTCAAATTGTTTTTGCAAGGTATATCTTCTGTTACTGCTTTATTTTTCTCTGTAGCAAAGTTTTTTTTACAGGGTATATCTTCTGTGAAATTATTACAGGTGGTGCTTACATTTTTGTGACTTTTTATCATTAGGCTAAGCAAAGTTACTGTTTGCTACTATTTTATTTTATTTTTATTTTTTTTGGAGAAAGGTTTTTGGTTTAGTCTCAGAGGTGTTGCAGTCTCCTTCTCACATTGCAGGAGCTAATTGCTTTCCTCCAACAGCTCTTCCAGGGGATTAGGTGTGTAACTGGGGGGGTGAGTTGACAAACTGTTAGTAACTTCCAACAGAAGAAAGGGTTAAAAGGTCAGGTTAGTTGATATCTTGGAGGTGGAAGACTTGGTTTGCTGGCAAAGTCAACTAGCGTCACCTGAGCTCTTTCCTCCTAGGTTGCTTGTAAGAACAGAGCAAGGAACCTTATCAGAGCAAGGAAAAAGAATAAGGTTTATTTTGGCTAGGCAGATTAACTGTGTATTATTTTCTTTTGTACTCACAGGGGTTGTTACTCTTTGTTGCTAACATTTTACTACTTTATTTTTCTCTGATTCAAATTGTTGTTGCAGGGTATACTTTCAGCTGCATTATTACAGGGTGTGCCTACAGGTTTGTGCTTACAGATTACTGCTGTAATATTCTGATTCAAATTGTTTTCTGCAAGGTATATCTTCTGTTACTGCTTTATTTTTCTCTGTAACAAAGTGTTTTTACAGGGTATATCTTCTGTGAAATTATTACAGATTGTGCTTTACAGGTTTTACAGTTTTATCTAGCATTAGGCTAAGCTTTTAGGGCTACTGCATTTGTTGTTGGTTGATTGTTTCTGCTCTTACCTCCTTGTTTCTTTTGTCCGTGGTTCTTATTTTTTGGCAGGGGAAGGGCCCAGCCACCCACCCCCATCCCCAACCACCCCATGCTATACTCCTTTTATAGGGTAGCACAGTTGTGACATTTCCTGTAGCAAAGCAGGAAGGGGAGGATCAGAGTAGTATTCACACAGTGACCACATTTACAGGGCCACAAGTAATTTAACTTACTATAACAAGTTATACAAAGACAAACAAAACACAAAATCACATTTTTGATTTTATTTTCCTCCTTCTAATTACTCTGACCAGGTTATAAACCCAGCAACTCATCTAGAATGGATATTATTAACTGCAGGTACTGCGAGACACTTTTCAAAAAAGGCAGTTATACAGGATTTAGGACACTGCCCTACATGCTGGACCACTGGAGATCTAAGGACTCAGCTCCAGGCAGCATAGGCAGAGACTGCATGCCTCAAATTGCATATTCAGGAGAAAATATATTATAAGAACCGCCCGCCATTTCCCCAACATCCAACAGAAGCACCTTGACCTCAGAGGATAGCTGGTCTGAGATTTTGGCAGGTGGTTAGGAGGGACAAATTAGGTGCCCCATTACTCAGTGCTCTCCAACGTGTCACCTCCACAAACCATAACAAAACTACAAACAGGTATCTGCCTCTATCTCCAAAGAGGACACTGCAAAACAGGAGCTAGCACAACAAAACTCACCCAAAACTGGGACCAAAACAAAAAAAAAGCAAAAAGGAAATCTGAAACACTTCTGATCATAGGAGACTCCATGATTCAGGGAGTTGGTACCTACCTCCAGCCAGGGGTAATGGTCAGATGTCTCCCGAGTACATCAGCATGAAGAGACATTGACCACATTGCTAAAATCGTGCAGGAAGCAGGAGAAAACATCGATGTCCTGGTACACAAAGGAACTAATGATCTCGTCAGCCGGTCAGTTGTGGAGGCCAAGGAACACCTGACCAGGCTGGGTGACAAACCATCATCCATTTCATCTGGCATCTCCTTCTCTGACATCCTGCCAGTCTGGGAGATGGGGGAAGATGGACGGAAGGTCAGAGAAGGGAAGATAGGGTAGCTAAACATGTGGCTCAAGAGCTGGTGCCAGGAAAAAGGACACAATTTGTAAGTAACTGGCAACAGTATTTGGGAGTGAAAGTTCTTTAAATTCGATGGACTGCATCTGATTAAGGAGCGAGTCAGTGCATTGAAGCCAAAGTTTGACGCCTCTGCAGAATATTTAAACTAGCAAATGAGGAGGGGGTGCAGCACCCAGTATGTCAAATGGAAAGAACACCCCTCCTCCATCAGCTTGTGATCAAACAGGAGTTCAGCATGTTTGTTGTTCATTTGCATCACCAGGTAAAGAAAAAGGTCCGGCTCCCCATACAACGCACAGGGGAAACGTACTGAAATCTGGCCAGTGGAAAATCATGTACACAAATGCTCGTAGTCTGGGAAACAAGATCCCAGACCTGCAGGCAACAGTGCTAGAGGCTAAACTGGACATAGTAGCCATTAGCAAGACATGGTCCACCAGTAACCACACTTGGGAGACTTCAGTACCTGGCTATGTACTGTTAAGAAGAGACCAAGATTCAAAAAGGGAGGGTGGAGTGTCCCTTTAAGTCAATGAAAATATAAAAGCTACAGAAATTCATAAACACATAAGGAGCCAGAAGAACTGAGCGTCACCCTGGAAACAAGAAATGAGACTGCCATATGAACTGAGGTTGTCTACAGGCCTCCAGACCAAGGGGGAAGACATAGACACATTACTGTTAGAAGCTATAGAAAACATGACTGCTAAAGGGGAGGTTCTGATAATGGGAGACTTCAACATGCCAGATACAGATTGGTCAATACCAGCAGGAACATCTGCCAGAAATAGACACATAGTGGATTCCCTGCAGGGGGAGGGCCTCAAACAACTGGTAGAACAACCCACAAGAAACAGGGCTATCCTAGATCTAGTACTGACTAACAGGGACAGGATCACAGATCTCCAGGTAGAAGGTCACCTGGGGGCCCATGACCATCACATGGTATGGTTCAATTTGGCCACTCAAACTAAATCATCCCATTCCAAGGCAAAAATATGGGACTTCAGAGGAGCTGACTTTGATAAGATGGCCAACAGAGTTAAGCTAGCCCTGGCAAGAAGAAATACAGGTGAGGGGGGTACAGGCAAAGTGGGCAAGCATTAAGGATGCAATACTTGAAGCAACATCCCATTGTGTTAAAGAGAAAAGCAAGAGCAAAAGAAGAAGGAAACCACTTTGGTTCTCAAGAATAGAAGCAGAAAAGGTCAAAGCCAAAAGGCTGGCCTTGAGGAAATATAAGGAAATGCAGCGGGACAAAGATAGGGAGGCTTACCAAACTTCCCTAAGGAAAGCAGAGAAGTCAGTAAGGCAGATGTAAGGCCCTCGCCCCTGCCTTTTTGCAAATGACAGGTGGCATGCTGTTGAAGCTGACAGCAGTACCTGGTGGGGACTGGGTTCGGGGAGGACTAGGTTACTCGGCACAGGGGGCGTAGGTTTGGCTACTCTGCACGGGGCACCCAAGTAAATCTGAACACAGGAAGCAATAACTGTAATGTCCAATACCAGGAATGGGATTCTAAAGTGTGGCTTTTATTCACATCCAAACTGAACAAACAAAGCATAGACGGACCCCCACAGGGCTACATTCCTGGTAATGCAGAGAAGAGCAACAGAACACTTCTTCACTATTTCAGCCCTCAGGCTCTGAACCCACTAGGCATACAGCCTGGACTTGCATGCAGCTTTGGGTACACAGCCCGACTTGTACACTACTTGGGTTTTTTCCCTTGCCCAGCTCCCCCGCTGGCCACTTGATCGCAGTCCATATGGCAGTGAACCAATTTTCTGTTGGTGGCTCCCCAAACCACCTTAGAGCCTTCAACTCCTTATGGGAAATTTACTTCCATCCATGTCTGGGTACTTCCCCTCATCACTGGCCAAGTGCATGAGGCAAAGTAGAAATCCACAGAGCAAATCCGTAGAGGTGGACCTGGTCACTAAAGATGGGGGGACTCCCACCTCCAGCTCCCACAATCCATACCCGGCCATTTCTCTGGACACTAAACAACTCTTTTTGAAAGCTTGGCAATGTAGATTACAGGGTGGACGTATATCACATCTCCTCTACTTGTCTTGACTTTCCCCTTGTGCTGGACTTGAACATACTTTTACTTTGGCTAAGCCTATTACTCTAGGCCTCCCACTACTTTAGTAGTCCAATCCCCACTTTAACACAGTTCAGGTGAAACATGGGCCCTTTGGAAAGAGCAGAAATCACCCTTTGGTTGCAGGTGCCCCACAGGCGAATCTTGAAATCTTCTTGTACCCCACACAGTTGGGAAAAATAAGGCAGCTTCCTCTCTAGCACGAACCAGGGGGTTGCCCCTGGAATAGCAGGCAAACCTTCTACCCCCATCCCCTCAGGGATGGGGCACAGAGACCCATATCAGTGGTCTCCACCACTTAAAGAACAGCTTACTGTGTCCCTCTTTAGGCAGAAACACACACCTTTCTCTAAAAGTAGCTCTATTTCAGAGCTTAGGCTCCAAGAGCCTGTGCACAGAACTGCTGTGCTCCTCACACAACAATCTCCAACTACAGACTGACTGTTCAACACTCCCAACATTCTAATCTAACTCCCTTCTGCAGATTCCAATGTGGCTTATGAGCTGCGACAGTTCTATGGTGATGTCATCCCTCAGTCTCAGCTGAGACTGAGAACAGAGTGAGAGAGTGTGAAATCCATTTAACTGGAGTTTCACAAGCTGCCTTCCCTGCCTACCACTAGGTCTTAGTGGAATTCTAGTAACCCCGGGTAACAGGGTGGTTACACTCACCCTGGACCAGGAAAATGACTGTCCGCAGTCCTTGTTTACCCGACTTAGGCCATCCCACCCTATGTGCTACCTACAGAGTGGGGTGATCAGGCCCCCTCCTACCATGTGCAAGCACAGGCATGCAACACTAAGGGCCCAGAGGCCTTTAGCTGACATATCAGCCTCTACTCTACCCACTTACTATGGATGCCTAGTGGCTCTGGTAGAACTGTCCAGAGCATAGCCCTAATAGCTCAGCACTGCAGTCTCTATGGCCATTCAGGACTACAGCCTGTCTATCCCCCTAGCCCTCTAGGGAAAATCTGTCTGCCCCTAACTTAACACCCCAAAATAAAAACAACCTGGGGACCTCCCCGACCTTGGACACCCTGCAACCACAAACCAAGATACTAATACCATACCATTACATTACATTACTGCCTTCCTACCCCCACAACCACACCTGTGGAAGGAAAGGGTTACTACAGTAACAACAACAACAACAACAACAACAACAGCAGTACTTTAAATACTACACACTAAAGTACTAGTGAGGAACTCCGATGAGCCTCTCCTCCTCTTCTTGTCTTCTCTTCTATCTTCTTCAGGAACACCTACAAGAAAAAGAAAGACAACACATACTCCTAATCTGCATACACAGTCTATCTAAACCCCTACCATCAAAACACTGGAGAATCCCCAAAAGATTTTTTTTAGAAAAGTAGAAAAACAGTATATACACTAGAAAACAGTAGAAAAACAATGACATTATTTAATACACATTTGGGGGATGGAGTGCCCTAAAAGTCCCATCTATTGACCACAGTGCCCGAAGGCTAGTCCATTAAAGAGTCTCTCCTGGGCCGGAGCCCGGTGAAGCACAGTTCTAGCAGGCCAAAGGGCCAAAGTCCCGAAGGGGAGAATCTTTGAGGACAGTTCACACATACTGGAGCCTGCTAATGTAGGGTGTGTACTGCAATGTCATAAGGATAGAAACGTCAGACTTACCAGCCCCTTGTAGAAGGATTAAGACACACCGACCTGCTCCTCAGCTGAAGACTCTCCCTGGCAGCATTTCTTCCGATACAGCTGGGAAGACATCTTCTGGGAACTACAGGAGGGCACATCTGGGAACTGCTGGGCTGATGTCATCTCTGGAGATGGAACCTTAGAACAGGAACAAAAAGGAAAACAGCTGGTCTGACGTCATCCGATTACCAGGCGATGGATCAGGATACAGCTGGGCTGGTGTCCTCTCTGGATCTGAAGTCATCTGGTGGGCCAGTCGATGGTTTCTGGAAAGGCCAGTACACTGTAGAACTGATGAATGTGGGGCACCTGAGTCCTGGATGTCCATACTGGCAGATCAATAAAGGCACTACAAAGGCTGGTGTGGCAGTATTGACTACCACTGCTCGGCTTTCCATCTGGCAGGCATGGGCACATTTGCCAGGAGGTCCTTGCATTGAGGGATAATAGTACCGGGGGTCAGGAGCTTGAATTATTACCCCGTCTGGGCACACATAATTTATACTGTAGAAGGTTTCACATCCCTCTCCATCCATTATTCGCACAGTGTCCATAAACAGTGTCCTGCCTCTCTTCCACTGGGTATATTTCTCATGAAACAGTCTGTTCCTGACATGCTTGTTTGCACCAGGATGCACACATTTCATTGCTTCGGCCCAGATCCAGGATTTTCTGCTGTTCTCAATCTCCTCCCAGACTCTCCGAGGAAAGGAAGGAAAAGACATTCCATAGATTTCATTCGCCTTCCTACGAACCAGTCTCTCTTCTTTACTAGCTTTGGTCAACCTGAGACCGCTGACCTGGCTTGGGGGCAGCCAGTCCTGGTTCTGCCAGCTACGCATCCTCAACGAGATGAAAAATGAATCCCTGAGTACTTCTTCTTGCACAGCCAGGGCAGTGGCATCACCACTCTCTTCCATGCATTCTTCCAAGGCAAGAGCTTGAGGTTTTGTACCCGTTCCTTTTTCACAAGGCCACATAGGTTTCCCCTCATCTTCTTCCTCACTGAGAATCTGTGCATAGGAGTGAGCAGTCGTCCTCACTCCTGAGACTATCCACTCATCACTAGGCGTGGAGGTCGACACCTCCCATTCAAAGGCCTCCCTCATCTCATCTTCTCCTATGAGACTTGGGCTAGGCCCCCCCCAAGGGTCTACTGATGCTTTGTCTGAATTATCCTTCTACGATCCAGCATCCGAAACATCAGCATCTGGTTCTGTCTCTAAATCTGCACCCTCTAGCTTTGTGCCACACTCCCCCGAGGGGTCTTCTTCAACAGGCTCTGCCTGGTGCTGTGTGCTGCCAACTACAGATTCCTGAACCTTTGTCCATGTGGGAGCCAAATGAATCTGGGGTGCTTTATACAAGCCATATTTTTCTAGGCACCCAGAACAGTGAGGTACCATGAAGACGTCCCTTCCAGCATTTAAGCATATTTGGCACACTTGCACTGGATATCCAGGAATCGCCACATGAGAAGGCAGGTGTCCTCCATAATAACACTTTTCAATGTCCCTTAACCTATTTACTGCTGCTGTTACTGCAGCCCGGGGCATGATCCGGGTAGCAAGCTTCTCCTGAGGCCATAACTGCAGGGAAAACAAACAACGGCTCACTGTTACTGAAAGTCCCACTTCACTGAACACTCTCTTTACTTTTAAAATGGCTCCTCTGCTGCTGTGTTTACATTACTACCTCGCCCTATAATGGTGGCAGCAGCACTTCCTGTGCATCAACATTCAGAAATTGGGTCAAGCCACTGCGCATCCGATTTACACATACTACTGATAACTTTTGCTCAAACTGCACAAACTTGCACTGTTCTTTTTCTAACACATTTATATGATTTGCCACAGACTCTTCACTTGCTGAAAACATTTCTTTAGTTCACAGTCCCTTAAAGTCTCAGGATTTCAAGCACAGAATTGCCTGTAAACTAGTGCTGCACATTTGGCTACAACTCACAGTCTCTCTCTGGCTTTATAACTTTAAACGGATGCTGAATCCATAACTATGCTCACAGTCAATGGCTTAACAGACTTGCACTTGCTGGTAGAACTTGACACAGTCTTTATTTGCAAAGCGACTACACTGCTGTACATATATTTAGCTGGCTTTTGGCAGAAAATCACTGTTTGAGCAAATATTACTGTTGGTACTCACTGTTATCAGTAGCTGTTTACTGCGATGGAAAAATGGCCTGCAGCCAGTCTTGGAGGCCTCAGAAAGGAAGCGGGTGGGCAGTCCTGCCGATCGTCTCTCCGATCACCACACTCACAATTCAGTCGATTGAGGTGCGGGTTGAGCCCGAATTTAAACAGCAAAGGCTATTTTTAAAAGTTTTACAGCACTTTTTAATCACCGCGACACTCCTCCACCAAGCCAGTACACGCACTCCACTCACACTCCCTCTCGAATACTGGGCAGTCACTGTAGAGCTGGCTGGGGGGGCAGGACTGATTGCAGCCTCACCAATCATATGACGCCATGCAAATGAGCCTCTTTCCCTCGCGAGTGCTCTTCTCTTCATGGCGATCGTCGAGCAGGCAAATTTAAACTGCAGAAACCACTTTTTTTTTTTCTTCAACTGACTCCATGCCGGGAGCCCATTCAGCCATTTAGCATGGCCATTCACACAAGTCTCTCAGTTTACTCAAAAGCATTTCCAACGTCCAGGGCACAATTTTCCTGTTGCTACCCCTAGTCTTCCACACTTTCCTTTATCACTCACAGTTCTTTAAAAAGCTCACAAAAACACCGTAAACATTTGATGCAGGACAAGGGCATACTCTTTCAGTTTTACTGCTCCTTGGTAAACAGTTGGCATTTTAACAGCAGCATAAGAACCACAGCACACAGCGACACACTAGTTAACTTGTTTCAGCTTTTTGGGCTACCCACTGCCAGATAGCCAAAACACTAGCCTCCTGTCCGAGCACCCTTCCTCCCAAACTTAAAATCCAAAGCAGTGCCTCTATTTTGTAAGGCCCACACCCCTGCCCTTTTGCAAATGATAGGTGGCATGCTGTTGAAGCTGACAGCAGTACCTGGTGGGGACTGGGTTCGGGGAGGACTAGGTTACTCGGCACAGGAGCCCTAGGTTTGGCTATTCTGCACAGGGGCACCCAAGTAAATCCGAACACAGGAAGCAATAACTCTAATGTCCAATACCAGGAATGGGATTCTAAAGTGTGGCTTTTATTCACATCCAAACTGAACAAACAAAGCATAGACGGACCCCCACGGGGCTACATTCCTGGTAATGCAGAGAGGAGCAACAGAACACTTCTTCACTGTTTCAACCCTCAGGCTCTGAACCCACCAGGCACACAGCCTGGACTTGCATGCAGCTTTGGGTACACAGCCCGACTTGTACACTACTTGGGTTTTTTCCCTGTCCCGGCTCCCCCGCTGGCCACTTGATCACGGTCCATATGGCAGTGAACCAGTTTTCTGTTGGTGGCTCCCCAAACCACCTTAGAGCCTTCGACTCCTTAAGGAAATTTACTCCATCCATCGCTCAGTACTTCCCTCATCACTGGCCAAGTGCATGAGGCAAAGTAGAAACTACAGGAGCAAATCCATAGAAGTGGACCTGGTTACTAAAGATGGGGGGTCTCCCACCTCCAGCTCCCACAATCCATACCCGGCCATTTCTCTGGACACTTAACAACTCTTTGAAAGCTTGGCAATGTAGATTACAGGGTAGATGTATATCACATCTCCTCTACATGTCTTGACTTTCCCCTTGTGCTGGACTTGAACATACTTTTACTTTGGCTAAGCCTATTACTCTAGGCCTCCCACTACTTTAGTAGTCCAATCCCCACTTTAACACAGTTCAGGTGAAACATGGGCCCTTTGGAAAGAGCAGAACTCACCCTATGGTTGCAGGTGCCCCACAGGTGAATCTTGAAATCTTCTTGTACCCCACACACTTGGGAAAAATAAGGCAGCTTCTTCTCTAGCAGGAACCAGGGGGTTGCCCCTAGAATAGCAGGCAAACTTCCACCCCCATCCTCTCAGGGATGGGGCACAGAGACCCGTATCAGCAGTCTCCACCACTTAAAGAACAGATTACTGTGTCCCTCTTTAGGCAGAAACACACACCTTTCCCTAAAAGTAGCTCTATTTCAGAGCTTAGGCTCCAAGAGCCTGTGCACAGAACTGCTGTGCTCCTCACACAACAATCCCCAACTACAGACTGACTGTTCAAAACTCCCAACATTCTAATCTAACTCCCTTCTGCAGGTTTCAACGTGGCTCATGCAGCTGCGATAGTTCTATGATGATGTCATCCCTCAGTCTCAGCTGAGACCGAGAACAGAGTGAGAGAGTGTGAAATCTATTTAACTGGAGTTTCACAAGCTGCCTTCCCTGCCTACCACTAGGTCTTACTGGGATTCTAGTAACCCTGGGTAACAGGGGGGTTACACAGGCAAAGGGCCAAACCAAGGAAACACTAGCACGAACAGTAAAAGGATATGACAAAGCTTTCTATAGATACATTAGTGAAAGGAGAAGGTCCAGAGGGGGTATTGCTAAGATCAAAGGGGATAAGGGGGAGTGTGAAGAGGGGGACCAAGGAAAAGCACCTATCCTAAATAGATACTTCTGCTCAGTATTTACTGAGGAAAAAGTAGGGCAGGGCCCACAGCTCAGCACCATGGACACAGGGGGAAGGGAGGTGCGCACTAGTCCCTTCACAAAAGAAAGGGTCCTAGAAGAGCTCGCTAAGCTCAGGGTGGACAAGGCAATAGGGCCTAATGGCATGCATCCCAGGGTACGAAAGGAGCTAAGGGTGGAACTAGCAGAGCCATTATCAGAACTGTTTAGTGAGTCTCTGAGCACAGGAAAGGTCCCAGAAGACTGTAGAATGGCTCATGTGATCCCACTCCACAACAGTGGTAGCAGGGAGGAAGCAGGGAACTACAGACAGTCTTACCTCAGTAGTGGGCAAGATTATGGAGGCACTACTTAAAGAAAGGATAGTGCAACACCTGGAATCCATAGGAGCACAGGATCCAAGACAGCATGGGTTTACAACAGGAAGGTCCTGTCAAACTGATCTCATAGATTTCTTTGACTGGGTAACCAGAGTGGTGGACTAAGGGGGAGCAGTTGATGTTACCAACCTTAACTTCAGCAAAGCTTTTGATACTGTTCCTCATAGAAGATTGACTAATAAACTAGGGAAGGCTTAGGCTGGGTCAGAAGTTGATCAACTGGGTGGCAAACTGGTTGGCGGGCAGAAAACAGAGAGTGGTGATAAATGGTATACAGTCAGAAGAGATGCAAGTCACAAGTGGGTACCTCAGGGATCAGTCCTGGGGCCCATCCTCTTCAATATCTTCATCAGTGACATTGCAGATGGACTGGAGGGTAAGGTTTGTCTGTTTGTAGATGACACCAAGATCTGCAACAGAGTAGTTGGCAAAATGGTCGGAAGAGTGGCAACTGGGGTGTATCGCAAAGAAGTGCAAGATCATGCACACAGGGAAGAGGAACCCTGAAGCCACCTATAGGTTGGGAGGGGAGTTGCTGGCAATCACAAGTGAAGAAAGAGACTTGGCCAACATCATCACAGATGACCTGAAATTATGCAAACAGACCACTTAAGCAGTAGGTAAGGTTAGAGGGATGTTGGGGTGCATTAGTAGGGGTGTCACAAGTCATAAGAGGGAGGTAATAATCCCCCTTTACAAGACATTGGTTAGGCCCCATCTGGAGAACTGCGTGCAGTACTGGAGGCCGCACCTTCACAAGGATATTAACAAAATGGAGGCAGTTCAGAGAAGGGCAACCAAAATGGTGAAGGGACTATATCAGAAAACATGAGGACAGATTAACGGAGCTCAATATGTATACTCTAGAGCAAAGGAGGGAGAGAGGTGATATGATCGAAATATTCAAACATCTTAAGAACATTAACAAGGTAGAAGAGTCTAACATGTTTCAATGTAAGAAAGATAGCAGGACAAGAGGACACAGCATGACATTAAAGGAAGGCCGATTAAGGGGAAATGTGAGGAAGTTCTTTTTCACAGAAAGAGTGGTGGATGCATGGAACGGCCTACCTCAGGAAGTGGTGGATATGAATACAGTGCAGGGCTTCAAGCAGGCATGGATAGGCAAAAAGGAGCACTAAAGATGAGTATGAATAGATAGGCCATTGACAGAATACAGGCCTATGGCACATTCGTAAGGTAGAAAAAATGGGCAGACTGGATGGGCCTTGCGGTCCTTATCTGCTGTCAGCTTCTATGTTTCTATGTTTCTATAGTCCCGGTCTTCAAAAAAGGAAATACCAAAATAATATCCAGTTACAGCCCTATAGCCATTCTACCGGTACTAAACAAAATATGCTGTGTTCATAGATCTGACAAAGAACTTTGATATGGTCAGCCACCAGATACTACTCTGCAAAATCAGTAATGTGTTAATACATCATCATAACAAAGATATGGTGTTTTCGGACAAATGTGATTGTTCAATAGGAGGAAAAGAAAATCTGTCTCGTATATTGTGGGACTGCCGCATGAGCGTTAAAAAAGGAAATACTGGTTAGGTCCATTTACCAATAGGTCCATTTATCAGTAATCTCTATGAGATTGATGTAAGCACTTTATCATCAATATTAATTCATACAGCAGATACATGGGCGGTTCATAGACTAGAACAATATTTCATGGCAATCAAAAAATTAGACAGAAATTAATGGTTAAATAATATTTTCAATATCAGTCTGGTGTTCCCTTATTAAATTATTGTGGATTAGTGTGATTTGACAAAAACTGGATTTTAACAGGATGGCAGAATGTGTAATACTTGTATGCACCTGATGTAATAATTTTTTTCTTTTTTATAAGAACTGCTTGATTTGTATGTATTTTTCATTCTAATGGCTATATAGCCGATCAATAAAGAATTACTACTACTACTATGCAAATTAAGCTCTCTAAGGATCTCTGAACACACTCTACCCTGGTTCGCCAACTATCTTACAAACAGGACACAAAGTGTTAAGATTAGCTCCTCCTACTTTAACATTCCTCCTACCACTCTAGGTGACCCCCATGGCTCAATCAGTAGACCACTGTTATTCTCCCTGCATATAAACTCAATTCATGACTGTTTCAAGCAAAGTACCCCTCTCCTCAATGCAGATGATTTCATATTTATCAGGCATGCCCTTGACATAGGCAACATCAATAATGCTCTGTCATCTGACCTACAGGTAGTACAATCCTGGCTGAAAGAAAATAAACTACTACTGAATCTCTCCAAAACCCAGGCTGTGCTCTTTGGCACACCTCTTTGGTTACGTAGCTTAAGCACCCCTCTCTCGGTGTCTGGCACAAATGTCTCTCCTCTCAACACAGTCACTATCTTCAAATACTTAGAAATCACCCTGGACCATGCCCTGGACTTCACGAAGCACATCTCCTTCACCAGTGTCAGTGGCTCAGTAGGTAGCACACTCGCCTCGGAGGCCGGGAGATCGGAGGGCTGTGGGTTCAGTTCCCACATCTGGCACTTGGGTTAATGTCCCAGTACTGACACTGTAGTGCAGCATGAGAGGGGTGCTGCACTTCTGAGGTGCCGTCTCTCGGATGAGACTTTAAACTGACGTCCCATCTGCCTGGATTGGTGGTAGTTCAGGTGGATGTTAAAGATCCCGTGGCACTTACCGAAGAGAGTAGAGGAATTTTTTATTAGAAAGTTGGACTTCTTAACAAAACAGTACATAAGAAATCAAACATATAGAGTCATAAACAAAAACAGAGACTCATGGCAGAAAAAAATAAAACATGAACAAATAAAATTCAATACCAGTCAGTACAATTAACCCAGAAATGTGCAACCTTTTCTCTATTATAATGCAATAAATCCATTTGTACTATATCCTG
The DNA here is from genome assembly GCA_016271365.2 of Neoceratodus forsteri. NCBI lineage: Eukaryota > Metazoa > Chordata > Ceratodontiformes > Ceratodontidae > Neoceratodus > Neoceratodus forsteri. The sequence goes on from CM057456.1 coordinate 348,433,165, forward strand.
AAAAGATTTTCTAATATTTGCTAATAATTCAACATGCGAAACCCATTTTTGGTGAAGAACTCCCAAACATCTAATTTACCATAAATGATAACGAATCACAACAAAAATTACATACTGTAGTCTCAGAATTATATTTCATGCATAAGGTCTTATTCCCTCCATACATAATGTCAGAATATGTTAACAATGAAAATTCAGGTTCCCCCCAAATTGCACTCAAGTAGGCACAGAATTGTACCACAAATACACATTCAAAAAATAAATGACGCTGTGTTTCCAAAAACCTGAAAACAGGAATCATGTGGACAATATCTATCTTCCACCCTTTTATGTTTATGATTACCCTTTACACTAAGCCTACCAAAATTTCCTAACCATAAACTATCCCACATCTTTGAAGGTATGCGTGGATTATGCAGGTTTCGTAATACACAAATCTGTTGTGTAGATGAACATAAAGGAAATTCTACAACAACTGGATTATCGTTAGCCAAAACAGCTTGATAAACAGCCTTCCTACCCAAAATCATAAAATCCTGTAGTCGAAGCTTCCATTTCACAGCCATCTTAAAACATTCAACACCATAATCTGGTAAAGGTGTCTTTTTCCCAAGCAACCTTGTAGAACCTTGCTCCTAAAGTTGTCTGTTTGGTGTAATCCAGTCCAGAACCAAGCGACGCCATAACTTAAAACCAGGTTTCAGGGCCAAACCAAAATTATAACTAAAAAAAAACACTAAAATAAAAAGCAACAGGACTGACCATTCCTATACCACCTTCTACAATAGGCTTGTAAGTACTCTCTCTTTTAATTGGGTTTAACCTTGATCCCCAAAAGGCCTGAAAAAAAATACTAAATAACTTAGTAAATAACTGCTGAGGAGGTGGGAAAACATAACTAAGGTACAAAAAATAGGTAAAAGTAGAGTTTTAATCAAAAGCACTCTTTTTCTTTTACCAATTAACTTATTATGCCAACCCAGAACCAAACGCTCTGCTTTCCCAATATTAACCATCCAATTAGAATATACCATGTCTCGACCCCCAAATCGCACCCCAAGAATCATCAGAGCCTCATTTTTCATCCTTATACCCCCTTAAAATCCTGATGATGGAATAGGGGTGTTTCCCAATGGAACATCAATACTCTTATCCCAATTAATCCTGGAGCCAGAAACTGCTGCATATTGCTTCAAAACAGCACAAAGAACCTTCTCCTTAGTATTAACCCCCAACGTAAGAACCATAACATCAGCAAAGGACATAGTCTTAACAAAAAAACTAGTATGGGGAACTAAAATACCCTGAATATCAGGAGAGTGGTGTAGAGGTCTAAGTAAAATATCAATACAAAAAACATATAAAAGAGGGCTAAGGGGACAACCCTGTCGTACCCCTCTCTGAACTTTAACCTGCTGACCATACCACCCATTCACATTAGGATGTAATGAAATATTAACATAAAGCGCTTTAATCCAGGAAACAAAATCTACTGGGAAACCAAATGCAGTAAGAACAGCAAACAAAAATGTATGTGAAACCTGGTCAAAAGCCTTCTCTTAAACTATACCCACCATCCACCCTGAGACCTTCCTGAAATCAGCCTGCCAAAACAATTCTCTGAGCACAATTAAATTATCTTTTATCTGACGACCTGGAACCGCACATGTTTGTTCAAGAATAACTAAATAGTCTGAAACATTATTCATTCTATTCAACAAAATCTTAGCCACAATTTTTCTATCAGTATTAAGGAGGCTCAGTGGTCTCCAATTTTCCACATTGTTCTGGGCACCCTTTTTATGAATCAAGACTAAAACAGCTTCCTGCATGGAAGCAGAAAAAGAAGAAGACTTCAACATATGATTAAACAGAACAACCAAAACCGGAGTTAAGTCTTCAAGAAAATGTTTATAAAACTCCACCCCCAACCCATCCAAACCTGGGGCAGCGGTAGAATTCAGCTGCTTAATAACACGAATAACCTCCTCTTCAGTGACATCATGTGTCAACATATGTACATCCTCTGGCCGAACCTGTGGTAACTGTAAGGTTTATAAAACCTGTGCCAAGTCTCCACTAACCTCCCAACTTGAAAACATGGTTGTAAACCTATCCTCAACAATGGACAGAATTCCTGCTGGGGAAGAGACACACTGCCCCAAGGAGGAAAGTAATTCTGTAATAAATCTATGTTTAACTCTATCCTGACAATTCTTATATGGATCAATAGACAAGGATCTAACCTGAGTACCAAATCTAGCCTCCTGTTCCAAGGATTTAGCTCTAGTATATTGAAGGGACATCATCCTATTTTTAATATTCTAGATCTGAGAACCATAGTCCTGATTACTAGTTTCCGATAAAGAAATCAAGTGCTGTAAATGATAACATAGCTCCAAATATTGTAAATAGTCAGACCGACACCTAGAAGTAGCCAGTGACTGAAACAGAACTTTCCAGTCTTTTTAAGTATCCTCCCACCAATCAGAAATATCATCATAACAGTCACTAACCGAGATTCTAGCTGTTCAATGACTATGCCAAGCTTTTTGTATTTTAGGATTTTGCAATAAAACATTATTTAACTGCCACCCATTTTTTTTACAGCGAGGAATATTTTTCCAAGAAATCTCGGAGAGTAACAAAACATGGTTAGAAAATTCCACAACCCTAGTAGTAGAGTCCAAAATCTAGAAAAGCTTGGATACAAAAATAAAATCAATCCTGGTTTTCAATTTACCCTTGAAGAAAGTGTATCCTCCTATGGGATGTAAACTGCGATAAGAGTCCTGCAATCCAGCAGTATGCAGAATTCCATTCAGGGTGCTGGTGTCACAAACAATTTAGAAGTTTGTAACCCTCTATCAGATTGATGTAAGCCACAGTTAAAATCCCCCAACCAAATGACTAATCTAGAAGTATGTAAATATTGGTGTATGTCATTAAATAAAGAAACTCTAGTCGCCTTAGTTTGTGGGGCATATATAGCAACTAAATGAAATCTTTCACTATGATATGAAATATCCAGTAATAAGGCCCTCCCAGAGTGTATATCTACCAACCTAGTAACCTGAAGAGCAGGATTAGTAAAAAGAATCCCAATACCATCGCAGGTATCAAGCCCAATAGACGAGAATGAAGCATCCAGTGGCCAAGCTCGGGATGCAGCCTGCAATTCTGCATGAGTTTTAAGTCTGGTATCCAATAAGCAGATAATATCACAGGCAACAGCCTGAAGGGAAAATAATGTACTAGTCAGCTTTTTCCCCCCTTTAATACTATTAACATTAATAATAGCCACAGAAAGTGAGGACATAAAAAAATAGAAAAAAAACAACAACAAAAATCTACAGCTCATGTTATCCTAGCTTTCCGGCACTGCCTGGTTCTTCTAGCAATGGAATCCATACTCCCGTTCTCCTTAGTATCAGTAGTAGATAACAAAGAGGAGGTATCAGTACCCTCATCATCTGACTATCTATCGAGGTGGAACCCAACAAAGCAAATTTATTACCCTGTGCCCAATCAACAGAAAGCCCCTCTTTATCTTGTCCCTCCAAGGACGTCTGAAGCCTTACTTTCCTCCCCAACCGTGGTCTTTTTTTTGAGACAGTTTTAAAACCAGAATCCTCAAGCTGGGGGGGTTGGGGAGGAGGCATGTCAGGCACAACAACAACGTCTGAGGAAACAGGAGCAGGAACTGTATTTTCTGGCTCAACGCGCAAATCCATAGGAACAACTCTGCCAAGTGGTGGGGGTGGAACAGTCTTATCCAGTGGAGGAGCAGCAGGAGACAACTCAGAGACCTCTTTAGCAATAGCAGCCATCCCAGATTTGAGACTTATGTCTGCAACTTTTTAAGCTTGCAAATGTTGTGCTTGATCAGTAATGCCTGCATGTGAAGGGCAATCATCCCTATTATGGGAAGCCCAAAGACACTTACCATAGGCATGTCCAGTATTTTCACAAAGATTACACCGGAAAAGATTAAGACACTTAGCAGACCCATGCCCAAACTCCAGACAATGACTGCACTTAATAGTATCACAGGCTGAACTAAGATGAGCCCAGGACCCACACTTAAAACAGGACCAGGGCCGACCCACATAAAAAATAGCACCCCATCCCTACCTAAATAAAAGGTACTAGGTAAATGCACAGTACCAGAATTAGCCACAAACAATTTCACCCGTATCCTCCAACCACCATCCCAAATCTGTTCACTATCCAAAGTAGGGGAAGGGGTACCCAAAACCTCACAATGCTGATGAAGCCAAAATAAAATATCCTCCACATTAACCTCTTCGTTCTTAAACAGAACAGTAATGATTTTAATGGCAGGCTTCGTGAGAGGAATTACCTGGAAGGGTGACCAAAGGGGCATATTTTTACATGCATCATACCTTGCCCAAAACCTGTCTAGACTAGAAATATTCTTAAAACTAACATCAAAATTGGAATTACCAATATTGATGAGAGCAAAAATCTCGGAGGAGAAGAACTTCATAGAGCCCTTCAGCAAGGCCCGAGCAATATAAACTCGGTCTGGTGCCTTCTGCAACCCTCCTTTATATAAAATACGCACAGCATTACAACGTGGTGCAGGTTCCTTCCTATTCTGGAAACTATCAGAAAGTTTACATGGGGTTTTAGAACTTTCTTCTGATAACTGAGAAATAACTTCCGGAAGAGGGCCCACCCTAATGGCGTCCTCCACAACCTCAGTATTCAAGGCCTCAGCAACTGGTAAAGCAGCCCCAACATCAAATGTTTGTTTTTGTAAAGTCCCAGTACTAACTGTCTAATCTAAAACCTTAGAAGGGACTTCAATGTCAGAGCCAGCCATAACAGGTGTAGCAGAAAAAACAATATCCTTACCCCGGGGCAAAATGGTGGAGCTCAGAGGGTCAGCGTTGGTGGCCACTTTAACTGTAGCTTTTTCCAACATATACAGATAAGAATGGTCCTATGAATCCGGAGACCGGGTCCCAGTATCAGACATTTCCTAACCAGCCTCACGCAGCGCCAGTTGCGGAGACCAAGATGGACCGCCAGGAACATCAGTCGGGTGTAGAACAGCGAAGACAGAAGCATTATCCACAGTAATACAGTGCGGAAGAGGAGAAGAAGAATCTGAAGTTTTACTCCATCCAGGATATGACTGATTGACCAGGAAGACAAACTCTGCTGGAAGAGGATCAGAGCCGACTGTCCGTGGTGTTGCAACTACAGTAGGAGTCACGGAAGCATGTTGCCAAGAGGAAGGTTCCGATATTAAAGGACCCTCAGGCTTTAGGCACATGGAGGGAATTCCGCTTGAACTGCCAGCCTGTGCAACCACAGAGAAGTCCGATTGTCCTACATTCAAGCTTGCAGAAACAGGGGATGAAACAACAGAGGCTGAATCCACCTTTGCAGGAGCTCCCGATGCAGGCATACTGTCAACAGGTACTGTAAGCTCAAGAGCAACCGGAGCGATATCAACCGGGAGATCCGCTAACTCCTGCTCTAACTTTTTCATTTCCAACAGTAATTTAGACTTTTTCCGATATAACGCTACTTAGATTTGCTTACTGTACCTCTTGTAACCGAGCTATTCAGCTGTACAACAGTCGGTGTAGCAGAGCCAGGTTGTATAAGCATATCCTCTCCAGAAACAGGTGATTCATATTCCGCTGCAATAACCTCTAATTCATTAGCCTCTTGTGAATCAGGAACAGGAGAGGAGGCTAAGTCCCCTGCACCAGCGACATCCATCCCATCCGGAGGTTCAGCAATACTGGCCATCTTGTCACAGATGGCCAAGGGTTCCCCCTACTGGCAAAGAGTAGGGGAATTTCCCCAGTGCCCTGGCCAAATTTCCCTCATTCACTAAAAATACCACCAACAGCTTAATCTGATTCAAGGTCAGTTGGCATTCATCTGTATCCCCCTCCCCGGGTCGTGCTTGAAAATAGGCAGGATTTGTCTAATGCACTTACCCAGTCAACAAACACTAAATAAATAAATAAATACCTACTGTGCCTTCAATAGCCTCTCCCTTACAGCTAGGAATACTATTGAACGCTCTCTGTTACTACCAAAACCAACATATGGTCTTCCAGTCTTTGCCAATGCCTCTAGCACCCTCATATGCAAATGGACAGAGGGATATAACAACGTATGCTGCTTCACTCTTGGTTGTAATCATCTCACACACCACTGTCTTCTATACAACAAACTAGGTTGGCTCTCACCTTCAGCCCTCATGGACCTCACTCTAGGGGAAAATTGTCTATAGTGTATTACATAACTGAATGCCTCTCTCCTTTAACTCATACCTAGAACCCTATGCTAGCTGCTATACCCTTAGATCTCCGGGTACTGACCTATTAAAGGTCTCCAGGTCACGCACCAGGTATTTTTTTCTCCTCCACAGCCCCCAAGCTATAGAATAACATACCTCCATCTGTTCAGCAGGATCAAAGAGTTGGCACTTTCTGTAGTTGCCTTCATGCCCATCTACTGAAATGCTCTCAGTGTACCTGCCTATAACAACTAACCCTGTAATGCCCATCAAAGATGCCCTCCTATGCATAGATGCACTTACCCACACCTTACTACAAGTCTCAAAGTCTAGAACTATGGCCTACTTCTAATGCAACTTCCGTTTGTAACATACTTTGCTAAGAAAGAACTTGTTATTGTAAAATGTTACTTACCTGTGCTCATTGTTCCAAACTTGAGATTGTGACAACCTTGTTCTTGCTATTCTCCCTGGACTTATATAACTTCTTACTGGATTTCTTAATGCACAGTCAGCTGTATGTACTACTAAGTGCTCTTACAAAATGTGTACTACTGTTACTCTACAACTCAGTGTTACCGACTTACCTTATCTGTTGTGAATCCTGTAATATCCTACCATTGGTTTTGTAAAACCTGAAATATCCTACCATTCTTTTTCTCCCAGGTCGTGCCTGAAAATAGGCATTTGATTGCCTAGTGCACCCTACCCGGTTAACAAAAACTAAATAAATAAAGTTGAAGAAATCCATGAAATATCTGTAACAGAAAAATCCTGTGCAGATACTAGGAATTGAATTTGGGGGGGGTCAGATGCAGCAAGAAGGAACTGGATAAAAAAAGATTGAAAAAGGTGAAGAAAAGGTTAAGGTATGGAAAAACAACAATCAAAGAAAAAAATGTATATTTAGTACAAACCTCCTTACTGTCAATATTTACTTACTTAAAGAACTGGTGACATGTGCAGGCAAACTTTCACAAAAAAATAATATTTAGACAAAGTTCAGTTTGTATTTGAAATTAATTCTGTATTCCTCCTTCCTATTTATTACTGAGGTCATTTTCATGAAAACAGTATCTTTGCCCCTGAAGAGTTCATATATTCCTGCTTCTTTCTCCCTACCTGAGGTCACAGAGCACTGCTTGTGACCTCACCGTTACTCCCATGGCAACAGACTGTGATGTCACAACAGAGGATTATGACTTGAAGTAGGGAGTAAACTACAGAGGCAGTAGAACTCAAAATGAACTCTAAAGGATAAAGATCATATATTCATCCAGTGGACCCAACCTCATCGCCCGATCGTGGGCATAGTTATAAACAATCCCTGGTGGTCCCGTGGACCCTACCCCATCTTCCTGATCATGGGTGTAACATACATACATCCCTGGTGGTCCAGTGGGCCTGCTCCCCTGCTCGATCATGGGCATATGACTAAATTAATTCCCTGGTGGTCCAGTGGACCTGCACCCCTGCCCGATCGTGGGCATATGAGTATATTAAATTTGTGACTGGGAAGATGGAGTAGGGTCCACGGGACCACCAGAGATTGTTTATAACTATGCCCACGATCGGGCGATGAGGATGGGTCCACTGGATCACCAGGGATGTTATATATATCTGCCTGTGATTGGGTGGGGGGGACACGATGCCTGGCCTGTGTCTGGGGAGGTCAGGTGGCCACCCACATCAGGTAGCTGCCGTGTTGCGCCCAGCAGTACGGTGGCCTGCCAGTGGGTGCCCCCCGACATGTTCCTGCTTTTACAGGCATATATTTGCACCTCTAAGCGCAAGGCAGGTTTGTGCTCGCATATGTGCCACACATCCCGGGCTGAATATTGGGATGTGCTGCATATGCATGGGCACGCCCTCCGCACTTGCGCCGCATACATTATTGGTGCGCCCCGGTGGTTCAGGGGTTGTACAGAGCAACTTATCCCTTTGAATATTGCACCAGGGCGCATCAGTGAGTTGCGCATGGCGGAACACCACCACCACTGCATAAGAATGTGGGACATTGCATGGTTTTGTTGTCACTATAAATTAGCTGTAAAAGGGAATGCAAAATACAAAAGTCTAAACGACAGAATGTGTCTCAAAAAAGCTGTGAAGGGTAAATTGCGACAATGGAGCATTTTTTTAGTATCATATCCCTTTGTGAAACTTTTGGCAATTTCCCTCAAATAGATGGAAAGAAAAGAATTAGATCACTTTAAAGAGACAATTATAGGCAAATTAGTTTTTTCAGAATAGTTACGATCAGAGCATTGTAAGACATGTCTTTTCACGTATCAAGTTTTTTTTCTTATAGCAGGCACAATGTAAATTGTTTTTTCAACAACGGATGAGCCATACAGATATTATAGTTTTAATTGAAAAAAAGTTCAAATAACTTTTGAAAAAGAATATACAAAACTCTCCACAAATTAATTAGAGAAAAGATGGAGAAATATAGATTGTGTAAGATGAAAGTGCTGGGGAAAATGTCATTAACCTTTCGGGTTGATAATTATGAATAAGTGGTATGTTCTTCTGTTTGTAACAGTGTTGTTTGTTTGTTTGTTTGTTTGGATATTTTCTTGCCAATAAACATTCCCCTACTCTTCATCAACAAATCCCATGGGATCTTTTACTTCCACTTGGATGGTGACCAGAGATGGGTTGAAGGGACATCGGTTTAACATTTCTTCCAAAGGATGTGCTGGACCAGAGGGTCTGGATGAGATGGCGTGAGTTAATTCAGAGTAGCTTTCACAATGGGGCCAAACAACATGTCACCTCCAAAAGAGGAGTTCATGATAGACTGCAGAAAATAAATGGCAAAAGTTGCCACCCTGAGCTAGGAGCATCTGCATATGCAGATTCCTGTGGCTGCAACTCTGGCCGAAGCATCACAGGCACCAAGAGCTTAACACAATAAATGCCTACAAAAAAATCTGGGCTGGGTAAAATACTGTTTCTTGTCCTAAAAGGGCCAGATAGCCATCTTTCTAGGTATTGCAGGAGAGGTACTTGGCCTGCGTAATGCAGCCATAGTGGCACCCTCCTGTGCTGGAAATATAGGAGGGATCACCGTGGATGAGGCTGATGGGACTCCCAAAATATCACACAGGTTCATCGTAGAAAGTCTTCCTTCTCCGACAGGCACTGTAATGTCTCTTGGAGCAACCTTATCAAAGTCTGAATGGAAGAGTCCTCAGGTGGAAACCTGGGGGGCATAATACAGTATCCACACTGTCTGAGGATACAGTGGACTCTGAAGAGTGTCTGACTGAATACGACTCTTCCATATCCGCTCCGCAGAGGTCCTTCTCTATCAGGTCTAGTTTATAATCCTGATTATCCTCCACCACTTCAGGAGGGGGAAGGGGATCTCTGGACTTTTACTGGGGTTGGAAAGTAACAGGCCCTGCTGTTGCCATGGGCAGGACTGGTATATCACTGACGTTAGACAGCAATGGGGCCAATGGCAACTGAGCAACAGTCTATATATCATTTCAAAGAACTGGGACCACACTGCAGAACTACCCAGGTTAATGCCAGTGTCATTGACGCTGACACTGAAGTGGGATTCATCAATGACAAGCCCTATGCAGATATAGAACTTGTGGGTTTCTATGATACTGTCAACTGTGTCAAGTGTCATTCTGCCCTTGGCTCTGGCTTTTCAGTTGCTAAACAAGGTTTCCACACATGTGACCAGCATCTGTCCAGTGCTCCTGCCTGAGCAGAGGGGATGCTGACTGTAATGTTGGCAAATAGCAATGCCACTCTGTACATAATGAACACTACCTGGATTCTGATTGCAGAATGTTTTCCATTCTGACATGCCATCATTTTGTCAATAGCAATAGACTTATCAAAATAGTCCTATAGTACATGCAACCAGTTTTTAACCCAAGAAATTAATTTACAACATCTCCTATGGCCAATACATTACTACTAAAAGGCAATGTATGAAAAAAGAGGATTCTGATGCAACAGCTCAGTAACTTAGGCAGAGATTCCTGTATAGGGATTACCCCCACAGGGTAGTAAAAGGGGCCCAGGAGAGAGTGCATAGAGTGGAGAGGGAATCACTACTACAGGAGAAAGGAAAAAGAGACATTATGGAGACATTTTTTTTCCACTACTTTCTATCCATCCTTTGGAATCATAAAGGATTTGGTCTGCCACATTTTGATCTGCTGATCAGAGGGGTTCAACAGATTTAAAGAGAATGCATGCACTGTAGTAATACTACATGGTCCAAGAGCCTAAGGCATATTTGGAAGCTGGGATCATAATTAAAGATTTTCATAATGTGTGTAGCACAGATCATGTTATATATTTGCTATATCAGGTGTTTAATTGGGGGGTGGAGCTAAGAGAGGCTTAGTGCCTACTAACAAAAGTAATTTCTTCAGGTCTTCAATTTGGAGATACAAAAAATAATAAAAAAAAAAAAAAACTTTTATTTTCTTATTAAGGATAGCGGGTAAAGTCTAGAAATAAGGAGTAACCATGATGGGAGTGGTGCAGTGCAGCGGCTCTGGGGCAGCAATCTTCTGGGTGACCTTCTGGAGACGGCAGTGCTGCCCTATCTGCAGGCACCTCTCCGGGCTGAGGGAGGCGGTTGCCAGACTCAAGGTTGAGTTGGCTTGGGTTAGGAGGACCGGCTCCACCACTCAGGGACCACCATGTCCACTTCCTCAGTGAATGCCAGGAAGGAGGACTGGATGGACAATGGTGGACTCAGAGATGGTTAGGGTGGTGGAGCATAGGCACATCCCAAATCCTATACCCCAAGGGAACTCCTACTGGCAGGGCGAGACTGTCCCACAGTGGCACCTGAAGTAGTAGCTGGGACAAATGTGGAGGTCCTCCAGGGTGGATACCTCAAGCGGGGTAGCAGAGGACCACAGAGGAGAAGGAAGCGACTCCATAGTCCAGGGAGTGGAGTTGGGGACAGGTAGCGGGGTGGAGAGGGAGGTTTACTGCCCACCTGGAGGAACAGCTCGGAGGGATGGAAAGCAGATCCATAGGCTCGCTAGGGTGGCAGCAAGGAGGGGGGGGAGATGGATGTCATTGTCCATCTGGGGACAAATGACCTGGCTAGGGATGAGGCAGGGATAGGGCAGGAATAGGGAGAGTGCAGGATGAGTTCAGGGAGTTGGGGAGGGGCTTTGAGCAGGTAGCAAGCTCCATGACCTTCTCGGAGGTGCTGGCTGTCAACAGCATGAGGGAGGCTAGGAACCTCAGGACTTCAACACGTAGTTTAGGAACTGGTACAGAGAGAAGGGTTTTCACTTTATTAGGGACTGGGGACCTACCTGGAGGGATACTGGCCTGTACAAGGGCAACGGCCTACATCCATCCAGGAAGGGGACCTCTGTCCTTAGTGAGCGGTTCAAATGTTTCTTGGCAAGCATTTAAACTAGCTGGGGGGGGGGGGGAGAAAGCAGGGAGAATAAAACTGCCCACCCGCACAGGTTAATGTAGTCAGCAGGGAGGACTCTAAGGTAGAAAAATCACTAATGGTATCTAAACTGGGAAAGGGTAGATTGGTGGAGAAAAGGAGAAAGAGGATTAAAGGCAGGAGGGGTAATGAGGAAAGGCATAAGGATAAAAGGGGAAATAACAGGAGGGAAAGTAATAAAATATGAAAGGCCACGTGTGTGTACGCTCGGAGCCTGGGAAATAAAATCCCAGATCTGGTGGCCTTTATGGCAGATGCTGATCTGGACATTGTCTCTATTACCAAGGCATGGTACATGGGAACCAGGTTATACTCTATTCAGGAAAGACAGGGTGGGTAAAAAGAGAGGAGGAGGAGCTCTCTTCATCAGGGAGGGCATAAAAGCAACTGAGGTACAGGAATTGCAGGGGATGGAGACCCTGTGGGTCACCATAGAGTCAAGCAATGGCACCCCTATTCACACAGGTGTGATCTACAGACCTCCAGCACAAGGGGAAAAGCTGGATATGGCTCTAGTGGAAGCCATCCATAAGATGGTGACTAAAGGGGAAGTGCTGCCGATAGGTGACTTTAATCTGCCAGATGTTGATTGGAGCATCCCAGCAGTAGCCTCAGCCAGGAGCAGGGACATAATGGACTCCCTGCAAGGGGTATGCCTCAGACAGCTAGTATGAGAGCCCACCAATAAGGGTTCGATTGTGGACCTAGTACTCACCAATGGGGACAGAATTGTAAATGTCATGGTGGGTGGACAGCTGGGGTCCAGTGATCATCGTATGGTGTGGTTCAATATGAGTACAGTAGCAGAGCCAAGCCACATGAAAGCAAGGGTCTTGGACTTCGAGAGGGCAGACTTTGCAAAGATGAGGCATGTCTCAGGAAAGCCCTAGTAGGGCAGGAGGGCGAGGGAGGAGTTGAGGAACAGTGGGCCCATCTAAAAGGAGCCATAGTGGAGGCAACAAACCTTTGCATTAAACAAATAAAGGCAAGAGAAAAAGAAAACCACTATGGTTCCCAAAGGGAGTAGCCAGGAAGGTAAGAGATAAAAAGCAGGCTTTTAGAAAGTACAAGGAAACACAGAAAGGAGAGGACAGGGTAGTGTATCTGGATAAGCAGAGGAAGGCAGCAAGGATTGCAAAGGCACAAACAGAGTTAAAAATAACCAAAGCAGTAAAGAAAGGGGATAATTCGTGTTATAGGTATGTTAGTGAAAGGAGACAGACAAGGGGTGGGATTGTGAGGCTTAAGGGGGGAGAAGGGAAGTATGAGGAGAAGGATTTAGAAAAAGCAATAATCCTGAACAAATATTTTTGTTCTGTATTCACAGAAGAGGAAGAAGGTGAGGGACTGCATTTAAGTGGCAGGAGCAACAAGAGGAGGGAGGTGGACAACATTCCATTTAGGGGCAGAAAGTTCAAGGAACTCACTAAGCTGAAAGTGGACAAGGCAATGGGACCAGATGGGATTCATCCTAGAATATTAAAAGAACTTAGGGAGGTACTAGCAGTATCACTGGCAGCCCTCTTCAGTGAAATCGCTGGAAACAGGGGTGGTTCCAGAGGACTGCAGGAGAGCAGATGTAGTCTCTCTACACAAAAGTGGAGCAGGGAGGAGGCTAGAAACTATAGACCAGTCAGCATGACTTTGGTGGTGGGGAAAATAATGCAATCACTGCTAAAAGAGAGGATTGTGGAACATCTTGAATCCAGCAGTGCACAGGACCCAAGGCAGCATGGATTCACAGCTGGAAGGTTATGTCAAACAAATCCTACAGATTTCTTTGACTGGGTAACCAAAGAAATGGATCTGGGGGTAACGGTGGATGTGGCCTACCTGGATTTCAGCAAGGCCTTTGACACCGTTCCACATAAGAGGCTTGTAAACAAGCTAGGCAGCCTGGGAATTGGTCCCAAGATGGTAAGCTGGGTTAGGAACTAGTTTGAGGGATAGAACACAGAGAGCAGTGGTAAATGGAACCCATTCTGAGGAAAGGAGAGTGACCAGCGGGGTGCCACAGGGATCAGTTCTGGGATCAGTCCTATTCAATGTCTTCATAAGTGACATTGCAGAGGGACTGGAAGGAAAGGTATGCCTTTTTGCAGATAACACTAAGATCTGCAACAGGGTAGACACTCTAGGAGGGGTAGAAAAAATGAGGAGGGACCTAGGAAAACTAGAGGAATGGTTAAGAGTGAGGCAACTGAGATTCAATGCAAAAAAGTGCAAAATAATGCATTTGGGGTACAGAAACCCAGGGGAGACTTGCATGATGGGGGAGAGATACTGACGGCAGTCAAACAAGAAAGAGATCTGGAGGTTACCATATCAGATGACCTAAAGGTGTCCAAGCAATGTGCCAAGACTGTGGGGAGGGTCAGTGGGGTACTGAGGTGCATATGGAGAGGTATCACCAACAGAAGGAAGGAGGTGGTGATACCTCTGTACAAATCATTAGTGAGACCTCATCTGGAGTACTGTGTCCAGTTCTGGAGGCCACATCTCCATAAAGACATAAACAGAGTAGAGGCAGTTCAGAGAAGGGCAACAAAAATGGTAGGCCTGCACCGTAAGTCACATGATGAGAGAGAGTGAATGACATCAATATGTACTGTATACCCTGGAGGAGAGGAGAGAGAGGGGGGATATGATAGAGACCTTCAAATATCTCAAGGGCATAAATAAGGTACAGGAGAGTAGCATTTTCCAAAATAAGAGATGAGACAGAAAAAGGGGTCATGACATGAGACTGGAAGGGGAAAGGCTAAACGGGCAATGTGAGGAAATATTTCTTCACAGAAAAGGTGACAGATGCATGGAACAGCCTCCCAGTGGAGGTGGTGGGGGCAAATTCCATAGGGAAATTCAAGAATGCAAGGGATAGGCATAGGGAAACCCTAGAGATAGATAAGAGATCAAAGCCAGAGATCAAGTAGGGTCTGTGGCTTCTGTAGCAGGCAGAGAAAATGAGCAGACTAGGTGGGCCTGGCGGTCCTTATCTGCCGACAACTTCTATGTTTCTATGCTTAAGTGGACATGTGACTTGGTTTACGTGGGCAAGACCAACAAACCCCTCAAACGGAGGATTTCAGAGCACAAACCCAACATCAGGAGGGAAGATGAATCTTCAGTGGTTGGCAGACATTTTAACAGTGAAGGACATACAATCTTACTTTGAGATTCATAGAACTAGACAGGGTGGATCCCCTACCAAGAGATGGGGACTGGGAGAAAAAATTCTAACAAGGGAGGCCTTCTGGTTTAACAGATTAGTCAGCACTAATCTGAGGTTTGTCCTCAATGTGGAACTGGACTAGACACCTATAATGTAAAAAAATCCCGTAAAATGTATTTTTTTGAGAAAGCTTTTCTGGGTACATAACGATTTTATGATTATATGTTTTTTATATTATTATGAGCTGTTTTAGATATTTTATTATTGTACTGTACTGTACACGTGCTCTGAACATTCGAAGAGTGCCTTTTATAAATAAAAATCTACTGACTTACTTACTGAATGGTCTGTGGATATTCTTTGACTAATTGTATTCTGTAGTTTATTTCATAGGGTATACACAAATTTGGACACTGATAGACTGAGAGATCCCTGATATACTCAATTCATGATTATAATGTTGCTTAGGTAGGTAGTTTTCCTTATATTGTATTCAGTACCCTACTTATGGAAATCTCCCCCAATATCATTTATATTACTCTATTCCTGGCACTACTCTTTACTGCAACCCAACCCTCCTCTGCCTCAGTTATTTGAGTGAAATTCAACCCTCTACCTCCAGTTCCACGTTTTGGTTCATGAGAGAACCTGCACCTATAGAAACGTGTAGGTAAAGAATATGCAGCTGTGATCCCTAAGGATACATACATTTAGAAATATTTTCACTGTTTTTATTTTAGTTATTTACCTTATGCTTTAGATAGACTGCAGCTGTGAGTGCCACCTGGCTATGCACGTCTGAGATAGCATAATCAGATATTTTTATCTGGTGCTGTTCAACCTGCTGTGTCAGGCGCCATGGAGGACAGCACTTCTGTGTGATATCCTGTCAGCAGTGTGACAGAATCAGGGCAACACGATCTGGGTGAGACAACCAGTTTGTCTGTCACAGTGGCAAACTTGATTGTGGCAGCACCCTGCAGGAAGAGCGCCGAACGAGAGTGCCCCATCCCCACTGAACCGCCACCGTGGAGGTGATTATCATAATATTTCCGGGGGCACAGGGGGCAAAGAAAAAAATACCAACATGCCCTGCTGCATTTAGGGCACTCAGGCTTGGGCGACACAATGCCTGGCGCTGCAATTGCCAATTGGCATTGTGCTGTCATCCTAATTATGGTTGGCAGGATTCCTGTTACACTGTAGTGGGTAAAGCCTTCTGTGCCAGAGGCACAGAGATCTTATATACAGTATAACAATACTAGAGGGGATATTATGAGCAAAACTAGGGATTTTCATTCCACCATATTCAAATGTCCTATACCATGTCTGTGGGGATATTATGCAAATGTCTGGAGGGGTTACATGATGACCTTTATAGTTTTTATATATATAATCTCTATGGTTGGAGATGTATGATGTCATCACACTGATGGCACCACTGGTGTAGAGCTGGCACACATATCACTTGGCTAATGCGCAACCCCAAGTTTACTGACAGCTATAAATGAGTAGCCTAAATAAAGACACCAGCTGAAAAGAATTACCTTTTAAATCACTCTCATCCAACCTCCTCCCACTAGCCGCAAAACCCATTTTGGATTCGCTAGTGATTAAGGGTGTATTTACAGAAAAAAAAAAACACTGAATTAACTTATAGAAATGTTCTATGTTAAAACCGAAGAGATATCTAGACCTGCCAGAGCTTATTTGTGTTTATTTTGGAATAAGATTGAATTTAACAGCAAAAGGAGGAATGATGATATGTATATAAAAAAAGCTGTATGTACTGAAATTAGAAACTGGGGTTGGAAAGTAACAGGCCCTGCTGTTGCCATGGGCAGGACTGGTATATCACTGACGTAGACAGCAATGGGGCCAATGGCAACTGAAGCAACAGTCTATATATCATTTCAAAGAACTGGGCCCACACTGCAGCACTACCCAGGTTAATGCCAGTGTCATTGACACTGACACTGAAGTGGGGTTCATCAATGACAAGCCCTGTGCAGATATAGAACTTGTGGGTTTCTATGATACTGTCAACTATTAGAACCTAGCATGGTGTAAATACCTAAGTCTATGTTTTTGGTTGGTTTTGATCATTCAAGCACTGAAATGAATATGACTTAGCAGCAGTTTGTAAGAAAAGGAGCCAGGTAGCTACCATAGTCTGGGTATGTTTGCTACTAATGCGGCTACCTACACACTGTGGGTTCAGACAGGCCGACACCTGTCATCATATTTTTTTTCTACAAAACATTTACTAATTTACAAAATATATATATTTTATAGACATGTGGCAATTTACATTATAGAAATTGCTCCCCTCAGGAAACCTTTTAGGTAAAACGCTAGCAGAATGTACAGGCCTGGACAAGTGGTTATCCTTAATAAGTATTTTGAAAAATATGCTTTCGGCTGAGTTAGGTGTCAATGCCCTACCTATTATGACTAAAATGTATTTTAAAATTTGATGTCTGAATGTAATGAATTCATGTAATTGATCAATAAAAAAATCATTGCCTCAGGATTTATCTGTTCGCATTGCTTATACATGGCTATGAAGTCACAACCCTCTTCCTATGATTTTACAGCCTGCTGCCACAGAAACGATTCTGATGTCAGATGAAGAAGATTACAGTATGACTTCAGAGCAGGAAAAGCAGCAGGAGCAGATGGAGTCTAAGGCCCTGTTCAGACTATACCATGGTAACTTAAAATGTTTTTAAAAATGAATTAAGACTTACCGTGCTCTAGCATCCGCACTACCACAAGCGTGTTGTAAATCATTTTTAAGAACGATTAAATGGTTTACAGCATCTGCACTACTGCCTCCAGACCACGTTAAACTAACAACTGGTTTCATGCGCTGACATCATGCTGCATGGAGGAGAACCATGCCTGACCGTCCGCACTACAGGTAAAAACAAACTGTTCTGTAACATTTTAAAAACTATGCTAAAGCTTAAGTCTCATCAGGGTTTTGTACGTTTTTTAAAACTGGACTAACTACTATGTTGAGTGTGAATGCGAACTAAACTACAGGGACTTACACAGTTTAAGGTCCTTAAACCATTTTAAACCCTGTCATCTGTACAGGGCCTAAGGGAAAGAGATCCTATTGTCATGGAAATACCATTAGTTGTAAAGAATGGAATACCCTACAACTTATTTTTTAATGTTATGAGATTTGAGTATATTGCTCAGCACTGTCTGTATTTCATCATGTTGACCTTCTCATTTAAAATGCATTTCTTCAAGCACTTATTGCTGATACTTACTTTTGCCATTTGATCTGCTGTATTGCCCTTGGCACCCAGGTAAACCATGGCTAAGGCAGCTGAGATGCTCAGTGGAGAGAAGAAGATGTTGTCAGCGTTGTTGCTTTCATTCAACTTCTGGAGCAGATCCAGAGCAAATCTGGTGTTTGCAACAGTCAGAGAATCCATTTTTTCTAATCTGGAAAACAGTGAGAGGAACAGTATTTAATACACTAAGAACGCAGAAGAGGCAGCTTGTGAGAGGAGATGTGTGGAGAATTAGTTAAAGGATACAGGGAAGGGACAAATGTCCAAATTGTTTAGTTTCTGTGTCTCTCACCAACCACATGCACACACTCACAATCCAATAATCAGCAGAATGCATCATGGGAACTCATTTCAGTTATAGTCAAGATCCATAAAACATGCATTTTACAGTTTTTGTTATGGTTTGTATAGAGGGGCAGTGTTTGTGGAGCTCAGCAAAGCTTTTGACCTAGTGAACCATGCTATCTTCCTAGAAAGAATGGTAATTGAGGGAGTCTATTGTGAACCCTTAATGTGGTTTCACTCATACTTAAACAGAAAATAAAGTGTCACCCAGGGGAACATTTTATCTCCAGCTTGCTTTACTAGAGAGGAGTTCCCAGGGCTGAATTTGCCCCCCCGCCTCCTTTCTACCTGTATGTAACCAAGCTCCCTGAACTGGTGAAAAATTGCAGCGTGAGACTACACACACACACAATACTGGCTTGGTTGCATTCGCTGAAAGTCCAAGTCAGCTGATACCCAAACTATAGGCTGTTTTTTTGGTCATGAATGAGTAGTTCACAGGTCAGGGCTACTCATGAATTAAAAAAAAAAAAAAACACAGTACTTACAGTTTGGCAAATTAGTAAAAACAGTGACTGAGACAAGTCTTACACCTGCCTTGAAATTTAAACAAGGGAAATTAGTAGTCAATGCGACTTGGCAAAGGACCTGGAGTAATTACTGATCATAAATTGACTTATGCAGACCACATAAACTTCGTGGTCAAAAAAGAAATATGAAACTATGGGCCCTCAGAAGAGTCTCCCACTGCTTACTGAAATGGTCAAAAAACAAGCTTGCAAACTGCTCCCTGTCCTAGAACTCGACAGTGCTTCAAAAGATTGATAAAGTCATATAACAAATAGCTCAGTTTGTGTTGTCCTGCTGTTATCGCACACATCTCTGTCTGATGCTCAAGCAACTTCACTGGCTTTTGCCAAATGTAAAGAGACTCCTACACTCGTCGACTTGGTTGTTTAAAATCTTAAATTATGACCACAAACATCCCCTGAAAAAGCTTCTTATCACCAAAAATGTTAGCATCGGGTATTCCTTCAGAAACTCAAACAACAGTAGTTTGCCTCACGCCCCTGCACTAAATCGAGATAAGCTGACTTCACCTTGGAAGCCTCTGCAGCTAGACCATGGAGCAAGATTCCAGCGGAGATCACAGCAAAAATCTCAATTCATGAATTCCGGTCAGGCCTCAGAAAAACAATAGCTTATCCATGCAATTGTGTAAACTGAGACTCTGTTTTGATATCCTCTATTCCTTGTGATATCCTTAATGTTGTACAGTTGTTTTCTACCTCTGTTAGCGTCTTTTGTGTTTATTTTTTCATGTCCAAATGTACTGTAAAAAGCAAGTCTGCAGTTGTAAATAGGATTCTACATCCTAACCATACAATTAATGTCTTACTTATTTAAGTTTTGCTTTGCAGGAAACAAAATCCCTGGAGATGTAGCATCTCATTTTCAAGGCACTCCTCAGGGACAGCTGTAACACCACTTAATACCACAGTAATGTAAGGTTGGAAGAGACTCTTGTTCATCATGTAGCTTTTTATAAAGACCATTCAAGTGACCCTACTATAGACTGGAAGTACAATTAACTACCACAAAGATGATTCAGGGTCAACAGGGACTCTCCTATGTGCAAAGGCTGGAGAACCTTAACATGTACTCACTCAAGGAAAGAAGGAAGCAAAGGGACATGATAGAGATCGTCAAGTAACTTAAAGGTATAAACAATGTCAGTGCCACTGAGTTTATGATCATCTTTGAGTTTCCTGATCATTCTATGTGCTATGTCTTTGTTTATTCTTGCTTGCCAGTCCGCCAGTTGCCTTTGAGTCTCCTGTCTAAAATCAGCTTTCCTTCAATGCTTCCAAGCGCTCCCTGATTACGCTCAGCTAAAATCTAAGAACTGTGATCAGAGGAATTACCTGGGCAGCACTGTTAGAACTCACTTTCCTAATACTTTCTTCAAAGGACTGCAGGACTGGGTTGAGAAGCTTTAAATTCAGGGTTTTAAATAATTGATTAACAGTTTTTTTCCTGGGACAATACTAACTCTACAGAAAGTATTTATATAGGTTTTCTCGAAGTGTTATGTTTGTTAAACACAATGAGGCAAGTGCTATGCAGTTTTACATTTCAGCACTTTTATGAGCAAAATGCTAATCAATTTTTAGAGTTAAATAAAACCCTGAAATTAGCCAACAGCTGAGGGTTAATATAACCTCCAGCAATCTTTGAAACATAAAGAAGGCAGAATTAAACCTTGATGTAAAATCCTGGGTGAGCTTGTTCTGAGGCAGCCAGCGTTCTTCCTGCATGGCTGTAACCCGCGATGTGCTGTGTGGGAGTGACTAAAGTGTGGGCATATTCTAAATGAGAGCTTTTGTTTCTTTGTCCTTCTCCAAGAATCCACAAATTCAGACAGTGGGCAACCTACCTTCAGCACCTATTGTGTCAGTGCTTGCCACACCGTGTAGTGCTTACTCCTTGTTTTAATGAAGGCAAGGCAAAGCAATTTGATTTGTTTAGTGTCCTATCCAAAGGCTCAGGGTGCCTTACAATAATAAAACAACAGCAACAAATACAGCAGATAAATAAATATTATAAATAAACAGCATGAAAAGTATAAAATTAATCTTAGTAGCAATTGGCTCTTGAAGGCTGCCACCATGCAAGCAGACCTTATGGTCTCTGGCAAGGAGTTCCAAAGAAACAGGCCAGCAACCCCAAAGGCCCTGTCCCTAGATTGTTTCAGGTGGGAGGAAGAGACACAGCACAAGCCCGTATCAGTGGATTAGAGGGGGTGGGTAGGTCTGTAGGGCATCAGAAGGTCTTTCAGGTAGCTTAGACCTGAACCATGTAGGGCCTTGAATGTGAACAAGCATATCTTGAAGGTGATACACCACCACACAGGCAGCCAGTGCAGACTGTGCAGCACCTTTTGGTTTATCCAAGTGCTTGAATAGCAGTGGGGAGCTGTAACTGTGAGATGTGCCAGCTACACTTTTTCCTTTTGAGCAATATGTGGGTAGTATAGCCTAGAGGTTAGAGCAACAGGCTATGAATTTGGAGACCCAGCCGACCTGGAACTGAATCCTGCAACTGCTCCTTGCATACTGTTTGACCCCAAGCAAAGTACTTACTTTTACCTCCCCATGTCCTGTGTCTGTTCTCTGTATTGCACTAGGCTGGTGTCCACTCACTTGCAGCTATCCACTTGCTTGGCTTCTGCTTTCCAATATTTGCTGTAGGGTATTTGTTTCTTTGGCTGCAACTATCTCCTTCATGGGGTTTATTTGATTCAAGGATGTTCTGTTTTTTTTCTGTTCTGTACCAACTGTTTGACTTGTCCTTGTTTACACACACTTCAGGGTTCTACAGTCATTGGTGTATTTGCTTTAATACTCTCACAGCTATATTTGCTTTAATGCTCTCACTGCTGTATTTGCTTTATTATCTTGTGTATTTGTTAAGCTCATGTGGATCGCTGCTGCCTCTCTCTTGGGGTCTGGACAGACAGGCAGAGGAACCCTACGTAATTGAGTTGCCATTAATGTTGTGGTTACTACTCCTGCCTTGGGGGCTCAATAAAAGTTGAGGGGCCTGGGTTCTGATTTTCCTGACTGGGGGGTTTTGTGTCCAGATATTTTAAGCTTCACGCGGTGCCTGCATCTAGAGTAAAGTTTAAGTGGGCCTTGTGTCAGAGCGTTACAACCCTCTGGGATGCAGTACCTCCCCACCTCCCCACAGTGTACTCCTAAGCATGAAAAACATGAAATGCAGTTAGTGGCTTACCACTAATAAAATTCTCATGGTGACAAAATGTGAAATACCAATAAAATATCTATTGGAGAATATTTACAAGGGATGGAAGAGATTGTGAACTTTACATGACGGACCAATGTTAGGTGCCTGACTAGGCTTGGCCTAATAACACACTTTTAAACAGCAGTAGTGCCCACCCCCACCAGGCAATACAACACAGTGGCAGATAACACACTGAAAACTTCGGTATTACCAGTTCACCTGTACCAAGGGCACTAGCATCTGCCCACTGGTACCAGTTTAGACCCTGTTAAACTTTAGGGAGCTTCCTGTGCTCCACTGGGTACCCAGCCAGTGAAACGGTACAGGCCCGCTGGTGTTGCAGCTGGTCAGCCAGTGGCGGTGCACTTTATAGGTTCATAGTTCTGTACGAGTTTTGTGAGGTTTTTGACCTTTAGTCAAACTCACCACCTTAACAGTGGAACATTTGCTATGCATTACCCATGTAATCATCTAGTCTATTTTTATATGTAACCATTGTTGTACTCTTAACTATATTTTCAGGAAGCGTATTCCAAATATTAATTATCCTTGGGCCTGGATATTCAAAAGGGTTGTGCATGGTGCAACAGAGAGGTACCATGTGCAACCCACCGATACACCCTGGTGCGATATTGAAAGAGGCAAGTTGCAATGCGCAACTCCCGATGTGCCGAGGCACAACAGTAATGTATGCACCGCAAGTGCGGGGGGCATGCCCATGCATATCGGCACATCTCACTATTCAGCCCAGGATGTATGCGCTATGCTGGCAATAAACCTGCCTTGCACCACTGGGGGTGCTAGATGTGCCTGGTAAAACCAGGAACAGATCCAGGCCTCCTACAGGTGAGCCGCCATTTGCAGGGTGCAATGGCGGCCATGCCTGCCATGGTGGCCACCCGCCCACCCAGAACACTGACCCCAAGCCCCTGCCCTGGCATCGTGATCCCCCCGCCCGTCACCTGATCGCAGGAAATTGTGTAGAATATGTCCCTGGTGGTCCAGTGGAAGGGCCCCGGATGCCCGGTCGCGGGCATATGTTTAACATATCCCTGGTGAGCCAGTGGACTGCTCTCCATCACCCGATCATGGGCATATGTGTAAAATATCCCTGGTGGTCTAGTGGACTGCTCTCCATCGCCCGATCGTGAGCATATGTGTAAAATATCCCTGGTGGTCCAGTGGACTGCACTTCTTCGCCCGATCACCGGCATATGTTTAAATTATCCCTGGTGGTCCAGTGGTACCCCTCCCCACCCACCACTGGGGTCCTGATCACCCAGCACCCCCAGTCAGTGCGCGGGCGGCAGCACCCGCCTGCATGCCTCCCAGCCACCCGACTGACAGTGTACAGTGTGGTCTGCAGTATTGGTCCACCACGTGTGGACCAATGGCAGTCAGACCATACTGCTACACCTGACCCGATATGTGAATAACGTCATTCACATATTGACGGTGTGTTAGTATGGTCTGGTATGCCCACTGGTCTCACGTGGTGGACCAATAGGGCTACAGACCGTACTGTACACTGTTAGTCGGCGGGAGGCACGCAGGCAGGGTGTTGCCGCCCGCCGCTAACTGGGGGGTGCTGGATGATGGGGGACCTCAGTGGTGGGGGGAAGGGGGGTACCACTGGACCACCAGGATTACTTTCGCCATATCTGCCCGCAATCGGGTGCTGGGGGGGTTCCACTGGACCACCAGGATGATTTAAATATATGCCCACGATCGGGCGATGGAGTGCAATCCACTGGACCATCAGAGATATTTTACACATATGCCCGCGATCAGGTGATGGAGAGCCGTCCACTGGATCACCAGGGATATGTCATACATATGCCCATGATCAGGCGAGGGACAACGATCCACTGAACCACCAGGGATATTTTAAACATATGCCCGCAAGCGGGTTTATGGAAGCGGGGTCTGCCAAGGGACTGCAGGGCATCGGTCCCCAATGGCTGCAGCCTGGCAGGGCGCCAGGCGCAAGTCGCTGGGGATCGGCGCACCGCATGCAAATGGGCCATAATGACATGCAAATGGCCCCATTTGTGCCTTGCATGCATAATGGCCTCATTTGCATGCTCAGTGCTGAATATCGTGGTTGATGCATCTAGCACAACCGCAGTTACGCTAGCGCTCCCTGCTCCCCTTCTGCCACTTGGGCTGGCGCCCGGTGCCTGTGCTGTGCTGTGGCATTGTACCCTCAGTGCCATATTCAACGATGCTGAGCCATGTAGGCAGCAACGTTGAATATCACCTGGTCCATGCCCTGGCGCAGCCCAGGTGTGCTGCGCCCAGGCTTGCGCCCCTGCCTGGCGCAGTCTGAATATCCAGCCCTTTGTGTACACCAGTTACTTCTTTTGACCATTTTGTTTATTTCTCCTTGTAGTTTATATTCATGTGTCCTTGTGTTTTTATACTATTTTGCCTGACTAAGCCTATTGTTTCCATAGCAGAGTTATTTTGCACAGCATTATATGCTAAGCAAAGATCTCCCCTGATTCTTCTGTACTTTAACGAGTAAAGCCCTAGTTTACTCAGTCTTTCTGCATACTTTAGATTTTGTATATTTTTAACCCTTTTGGTTGCTCTTCTCTGTACATTCTCTATCATTTTCTTTCCTCCTACTGTTTGTGGTGCACGAAAAGAGGAGCAGCACTTCAGATTGGGCCTCACCAGACTGGAATATGGAGGGGGGATGATTACCTTGGGATCCCTACTTTTGATGTTTTTAAATATACACCCTAATATCCTTTATTTGTAACTGTGTTTTTGTTTGCAAGTCAAAAGATAAGTAATCTGAGATGATTACATCAAGATCTTTCTCGTTTGAAGTTACCTGTAGAACCGTGTTGTTATGTATGTATGTCCTTCTTGGGTTGCTATGTCCCTGGTGCATAACTTCGCATTTTTTCTCATTAAATGCCATTTGGTTCTTTTTTGCCCAGTTCTCTAGGTTAGTTATACTTTCCTGAAATGTTTGTCCTGACTGGTGGTCATTAACTATACTGCCAATTTTACAGTCATCAGCATTTTTACATAACCATGAACTGCATTCTGTCTGCATTGTGGATACCAGAATATTAAACAAAGTGGGCTGCAGGACTGAGCCCTGTGGGACTCCACTTGTGACTTGTCCTCATGGTGACATATTTCCTCGTATTCCTACTCTTTGTTTTCTATCTTTCAACCAAGAGATAATCCAAGCCAGTATGTTGTGGTTGAATTGCAAATTAATTAATTGGTCTATTACTATTTTGTGAGACACTGTGTCAAAAGCCTTAGAATAATCCAAGAAAACAATATCCACAGGCATTCCCCAATCCAAGGCTGCACTAACAAGCTCAAAAAATTGTAACAAGTTCGTCAAACACGACCTCCCTGGGTTAAAGCCATGTTGTGTTATATCAGTCAAAACCATTTGTTGTATGTGAGACGTTATACACTCTTGAAGTAATCTTTCTAGTATTTAACCCAGGACAGATGTCATACTTATAGGTCTACAGTTCTGAACATCTTTTTTACTTCTGTTTTTATATAGCGGAGTAACTATGGCTTCTTTCCATTCTGTTACTGCTTTCCCTTCTCTTAAGGAGGCATTAAATAAGAGGGTAATTCATCCCTTCAGTTCCCCTGGTAATTCTTTTAGTAACTTTGAATGCATACTGTACCATCAGGTCCTAGTGATCTATTTTGTTTCATGAGATTAATTGTCTTTAATACTTCATCGGTTATAAACAGTAAGAGGTTAGTTATGTTTACTTGATTATTAATTGGTTCATTTGAGGTACATATACTTAGAAAACAACTGTTCAATGGCTATCTCAGCTTCATCCTTTACTATTCCTCTATGTGTTTCCAGTGGTCCTACAAACCTGTGGTCTCCTTTCATGGAGCCTACATAGTTGTAATTTTTTTTTCTTATTATCCTTTATAGATTTTGCAAGGTATAATTCCATTTTTTTGTTTACATTTTTTAATAACATTCTTTGTTTTAGTCACTATTTTTTATACTGTTGGTAATTATCAGTGGAGTGTTTTCTTTATTTAGTGTACAGTTTTGTCTTTTTTATATTTCTTTTAATATTATTATTCCACCACAGGGACACTCTGTGATTATTATTGTACTTTTTTTATTTCTGGGACCCAGTTCTCAATACACTAGTTTAATTTAGAATTTAGTTCAAATTATGAAATTTGCATATTATGCCTGTATATATCTGAATTGACTGTATACTTTTCTTGTGACTCTTGTGTACATGCTTTTTGTTACCTGTAATATGTGTTTTTCCCTGATGCTGCTTGTCACGTTATATTCCCTGACCTGTATGACATGTTTCTTTGTATGTAACCTCCCGGGTTGTGCTTGAAAATATTCGCTTTTTGGCTATGGTACCTACCCTGTTAACAAAAAACTAAATAAAAAAAATTCTGTGCAGTTATTTCCCAGATTTTATCCAACTCTAGGTTATTCAGTTCTTTTTCTCATTCCCAAGTTTTTAGGAGTTTTCTTATACTGTTAAAGTCTGTTGAATAATAATTTCTAACCATGGTTTTGCCCTTTATAAGTGCTCTATTAACCTTGGTCTCTGTTTGTACAATTAGATGATCACTGTCTCCTAATGGTATTAGTACTTTTACCTCCTCTGTACCCTCTTCTATGCTACTAAAGATAAGGTACAGAATGTTATTCTCCCTTTAAAACACAAAACACTTTTTAAACACAAACCCCACAGCCCAAGCAATTGCTACAATGGCAAACCTCAACTGAGGTATTTCTAGATCTTGGTCTAAAGGCCAAAGCTGTAGCTTTGGTGGCAAACTTTGTACAAAAATCCCAGTTGCAGGGCAAGCCCTGAGAGTACTTACAGTTTTAGTGTACCAGCTTTCCTGACAACTTGGGCTCTTCTTCCTCCCTCCTACAGGTGCAGTTTCTCTCATGCAGATGGTTCAGTTGTGCAGTTTTATTTACTTATTTTTTTGTTAACTGGGTTAAGTGCACTAGCCATAGAATGACTATTTTCAGGCACGACCCGGGACAGTACAACAGACAGTTAGACAAATACATTACATCAGTGCAAAACATTACATAATAACAGGTATAGCTAACAGTGGAAAATAATACATAAAGAGAAAATAACATACGTGAAAGATTAGAACATTGTACAGTCACAGTCCATAATGGGTGAGCAGCAGGTAGCAATGAAACCAAACGGTTTGAGTACAAAACTTAGTAGAAATTTACAATGAAAGTAGAATATGGCAGCATAAGATATTACATGTTCCAAAGGGGTTACCTACATCCAAGTAAGCAAGCAAAACGATAGTACAAACCATGGCAACTGGTCTAGAGAGAATAGGTTATAGCAGTGTAGAGAAAAGGAAAGACTAAGAGAGAGAGGGCTGTCCAACTAGGACTCAATAGCTGAAACAGAGAGAAGAAGAGTGCAACCCAGGGAGGTAGAGTAAGTGCAGAAGTATCCAGTAGGTACAGGTAGGATAGTGAAAGGGAGGGAAGAGAGAGTAGGGAACGAGAGAAAGTACAAGTGGGCAGAGGAGAAATTTGGTAGGGTCCATTAGGTGCTACAATTTTAACAGAGAAAAGTTAGTGTAGGCAAAGCAGAGCTAGGTGGGGTCAAAACAAGCACATTGGTCTACTGAAGATAGGTACCACTGCAGCCCACTTTTAAAACTAATGTGGGATGGGGCCTGTCGAAGAGCTAATGGAAAGGAGTTCCAGAGCCTAGGAGCCACATTGTTGAAAGCTCTGGAGCCTACAGATGTCCAGCATCTGGACGCGGTAAGTAGCCCCTTACTAGCTGAGTGGAGGCCATGGGAGGAGGACTGGGGTGTAAGCAATGCCACCAGTGAGAGCAGCATTTTATTTCTAATTACCAAGTTTACAAGAGAGCCTAGGTAGTATTGTCAGCACACAGAAGGGGAGCGCAAGCCCAGGTCACTATAAAGATTACAGTGGTGCTTGAGCCGTGGTGACGAGGAGGCATATCTGTATATATTGTTATAGGCTACGTCCCATTTGTGAAGGGTACTTTTAGATGCAGAAGCAAAAACTGGAACACAATAAGTAAGAGCAGGGAGAAGGATACCCTTGGCAATAGCCAGCTTGGCTGAGGAGGTTAGCATATAGCTGGTTTTATAGGCTACCCCTAGTTTAACATTCACTGGGTTACTGATGGACTGAATATGTTGATTGAAATCAAGTGACTGATTCAGGAGAACTCCTAAATATTTGAAGGATGAAACATTCTCAATTTGTGCCCCATACAAGTCAAGAACTACCAGGGATGTTTGACAAGCCCTGAGCTTAGGGACTGAGCCAAATAACATAGCTTGTGTTTTCTTTACATTTACTACAAGTTTATGGGCAGTTAGCCAGGATGTATGTTATTAAAGTCCGAAGAGAGGGAAGCACTTGTGTTGGAGACACTGTTTGAGCTGGAATAAAGGACGAGATCATCTGCATACAGGATGGATAAGCAGGAGCAAAGACCATCAGCTATATTATTAATAAATAGTGAGAAAAGAAAGGGGCCAAGGATAGAGCCTTGAGGGACCCCTGTGTTTATGACAGTTTGGAAGGATAGAGAAGAGCTGAATTTCACAACTTGGGATCTGTCAGACAAGTAGCTACTGAACCATTCTACTACAGGGACAGAGAAATTCAGATTTCTGAGAGTAGAGAGAAGTAGGGGGTGCTCAACAAGATCAAAGGCTTTCGTGAGGTCAATAAACACTTGTCCCGTTAGTAAACCAGCACCCATATCAGACAGCACATCAGTTGTCAATTTGATGAGCGCAGTCGATGTGCTATGACCATTTCTAAAGCCATGCTGTGGTGCCAGAGAGAAGGTTGCATTTGGCAAGGCAGTCTGTAGTTTGGTTTGCGACTAGTTTCTCGAGAATTCTGCTTAAGACTGAGAGGATAGCTATGTGTCTGTAGTTGGTAATCTCAGCAGGGTCCCCTTTTTTATAGACTGGTGTGACACGGGCAATTTTCCATAGGTTCGGCACCACACTGGAAGAGAGAGACAATGTAAATATTTTTGCAAGAGGGGAGGCGATGACAGGTGCAGCTAGTTTCAGAAGTCTCGGTTTAAGGGTATCAGAGCCAGAGCTAGTAGTGTCAGAGATGGTCAGAAGTAACTTCGGGACATCAAACCTCAGGACTTTCTTGAAGAGAAATGAGGGTGTGGTGCACTGCCTGCTAGAGGGGTCAGGTTTGATGTTGCAGGTCTCAGTTGCCTCAGGACGTGGGTTAGACTCTCTGCAGCAGCAGCTGTCTAGACCTCTCTGGCTCTCTTCTCTTTTACAGGACAGACCAGTCTAGGGAGCAGGGACCACATGCCTCACACTCATGTCTAGGTTTCAGAACCCTCATGCTGTGTGCTAGCTAGTTCCTGGCAGTAGCTCTAACCGGCCTTCTCCAAGAGTATCTGCAGGCTCAATGCAGGTTCTCACACAGATGTACTCACTCAGTCTCTGGTCACACACAGGTTAGCAGCTGTGGCACCTTGCTGAAGTAGTAAGCTTTTGCCTTCTTTCACAGGATGCAGTTAGCAAACACAGGTTCAGTCTCTGTGCCAGACAAGTTCTAGAAACCTTTGGGTCACCTCCTAAAGATTGACTGTGGAAGCCCAGGCAGGCTACCCTGAGTTGACTGAGGCCAGGAGCATAAGTCTCCTCATCCTGTAAGAGCTTACTGCCTCTGCCCTCATACTTTCTCAGGGCAAGGGCAGCATCACACTGGCACAAAGGGCTGTCAGTCACCAGAATTAGTATGCAGAATGTTCACCTGATGCCTTACTGACTGGTGGTAAGGGCACCAAGCAGATAGTACAGTCACTCTCCCAAAATCTCTCTGGGATCACATGTCAAGAACCCTGACCTTCTGTTGGCTAGCTGCCAGGTCAGGGGTCAGCAAGATGGTGGTAAAGAAGCTGTGCTGGCATTATTAAATCTCAATATAGGGCTCCTGCCCAGTTTCTGTTGTGGTTGAACCCTCCCCCCAGTTCTGTAGCACACTCTGAGCTTTGGAAACAGTCAACGTGTTGGGAAAATTCTGGGCTTCCCCCACCTCTCACCTGCTCTATTATGCCCACAGACTCCAGAGACAGCAGTTCCTTTTGTCAGTGCTGTCAGAGCCTCAGTTTCACTCCAGGTGCCTCTGCACGCCAAACACATGTTTCAGTGATTTCCCTCTCAGTTGCCTCTGGTCATCCTGGTGACTGACTGGTGTCCCACGGGGCTGAAGCAACTAGAAGGAATAGTATTGTGCTGGCCACTGGTTGTGGTGGTGAGAAAATTCTTGGCAGATGTTGGGCACACAGAGCACCATGCAGCAATGTTTGCATGGAGAGCTGCTCAACAAGTTTGGAATTGTCAGGCAGGAGCCACATGACGATCATCAAGAAGGCAGTAGCTTGGCAGTTGAGAATCATCACAAGGAAATCTTGCAGGCAGACTGAACAGCCACAGAGGCTGCCATCTCTCGGGTTCACGTCTTCGATCCCCCTCCAGACAGCAGTTCTGGCAGTCGTAGGAAGCAACGATGACAGGCAGTTCTTGGGTAAATGAAGCAAGTCAGATAAGCCCCCATTTTGGGGGGTGCATTTACACACCTAGATGTGGGGTGTCAGGAGATCCAACAACAGCTGTACCCGGTGCACTTGGGGGAATAGGTCCCTTTACAAAGAGGTGCCAGACTGGGTTATTTAATGACTGATCTCCAGAAACAGAGAAAACATCAACTAATTTACGTAACACTGAACCTCCACCTTAGGATAGTAGGACATTTGAGCACTGTACACTACTGGGCAAGGAAAAGTAACATGGGTGGGACTAGCTTGGCTTATGGGATCCCTGGGGAAACTGGATGGTGCAAACAGTAACACAGTCCTATACTTATTGCAGCAACGGGTTTGTCTAAAACAGTTCTGGACCTTTGCTCTAAACACCTGATACCAGGACATGGGGTGCTACTCTTAACAGATCACTTGAAACCAGACACAATTAATGATCTCTTCTAGAACAAAAAAACAACACCACAGAATCCCATATACTGTATGTACCTGGGAAGGGGTAACCAAAAAGCCAGGGGAAAATGCAGGAACCAAATGAGAGCAGGATGTGCCAAGAAATCAGCACAGTCCTAGCATGCAGAGATCTAGTAAATAGGAAAACACTTAGTTACAATTCTAACAGACTTAAGAAATTTAACCATTTGTGGAAATGGGGCAGTAGCGGACTGGTGAAGTCCTGGAAGTTTGCCATAGGGGGTTACAAATATACTATTCTATTGCCCTCCTCCCTTCCCCAGGACACACCTGGAAATGAGCAACATGGCTCAGTGTGCCTTCCGGGCCAACTCTTTTTATATTAATAAATAAATAAATAAATATCCACTTATCTGTCTGGAATGCAGCAACACCTGCTTGAAACTCTCTGCTGTGCTTTAGTTGCCATTTGCCTGGTCGTTTCTCCTGGACTTATTTATTTTATTTATTTAACTTTTGTTTACTGGGTAAGTGCACTAGATAAAAGCCTGCCTATTTTCAGGCATGACTTGCTGTAGTGGGATCATAGTACCTTTATGCACTTGCGATCTTCTACTATACAATACCTCACTGGTACCAGTTTTGCTACCCATGCACAAAACCTCTGGAGTCAGAGTGTGCACGGCACAAATTCCACTTATGCTGACACCAACTGAGGTAGAGGAATGAGTCCGGAAGTACAGACAGACAACAGGAAAATGTACAAGGTGCAAATATCATTGTTATAGGAATACATAAATAATATATAAACTCACAGATAACATCATAATGGTAAACAGATTTGGACTATTGATTTGACAGAGGCTTTTCGTCAGTTATAAATAAGTTTAGTAAAGTGTTTTGCATTCCATATCTGCAGTAAAAGTTCTTTCTTCTATCAAAATTGTAGATGCTTTTTCTGCATAGCAGAAGTAATACCTTCCTGCTTCAAGTTAACCTGTCTGACTAGGATAGCCTTTTCTTGCTCTCAGTTTCTTATGCTGCCTGACCCTTCTTCTCAGAGATTTCAGAGTGTTCAGAGATCCCTTATAAGCCTTCCTATGGCTATATATTGTTTTTCTGATTTGACCTTTCCGTAACCTTTTGCTATCAGCATACCACATAGCACTACACTCAATTAGCAGTCCTTCCTGAGCTTACTGAGATAAACAAACAAGCAAGAAAAAAACAAGTCTGGCTAAGGCTTGAAAAATAATCCCTTTCTGTCTTCAGAGTTAATTTATTCTTTTAACAAACTCCTAATTTTTTGGGGGGGATGTCTCCTTTTCATAACCTGAGGAGCAGCTCACATTCATTTAAACAATTCCTAAGTGTGCGATTTCAGACCCTGTACTGCAAGTATAATTACGTGAGGTTCACCACTGCATCAGAGGGAAGAAGGGGAGAAAAGAAAAAAGGAATACAAAGAGAATAGGAGATACAACACAGGGAAGTACAGCAGAAGGAGCAATGGATGGGGGAGGGTCATCAGAACATCAGGGGAGCCAGCTCCTATATCTTGCAGAAATATGGCTGGACAGACGATTTTTGAAAAACAGAAATACAGTATTGTGTAAACTTTTATGTGACATCAAGACTGTTTTACATGGTTCTGGGTCACACATGAAAAAGGGTCATTGGCTCATTGTGCTTACCCGGTGAACAAAAGTTTAAATACATATAATAAATAAATATTTCGTTATTTAACTGTCAGGGAACATGAGTTCTGTTAAGGAAGTTTATTGCAGAAGGTAAGAGGAAGCTAATAACCCCAGTGGCTGGATGTTGGGGTTCTAGGAAACTAAGAACAAAGGCAAGTATACTATAAGGGTTTTATTGAAATATAAAATCATGTACTTTTAGTTTAGTTAATTTCCTAATAAAAGTTTATGCACATTGTGTAGAGTTATTTTGTTAGAAATTTTATCTCTGTAGCTCCTCATTCTTAATTCTACATTTGCCAAATCTCCTCACCAGCTCTGCACATCCCCCTTCCCCAAAAAAAGCACTACAAATACCCATAAAAGCTTCATAGTGTCCATTATAAGCAATGTTTCTATCCATTATAACCAGAGAAAAATGCATTGGATTTGATATATTTGGTTTGGGTAATCAGTTTTTGTCTGCTATAACTGATTGTCCATTGTAACAGTGTCTGTTATAAGTGCAGTGCACTGTAACACAATAGGTAGAAGATAGGATGTGATGAAACAGAATAGGTTTCTAGCAATGTTATACTTCCCTATAAAACAAAAACAAAAATGGGAAAGGGTCCTGACTCTATCACAAACATTCTGATAAAAAATTTGGCTCAACTGCAGTTTGTAGGGCAGACAATATTGTGGATGGAAATACCATCAATGTTGTGGCTGAAACAAGAGTTGAATATCAGGGTTGCACACAGTGCATCATGGCCAGATGGTGAAACTGAGATATGTTGACTGGTGTTGCATTTTGTGTGTTGTCAAGGTTGTTTATACAGTATATATATGAACGGGGAATGCGAGCTGCGCAGCCCCCTGCATAAAACTGTCGAATACACATGAGAGTTGGAGAAGACGATACTTCTGTCCACAGTATTGTCTTCCCCAGAAACTGCAGTCACTCCAAAAATTCAAGTTACCTTTTTGTAACCTCTAAAATCTCTTAAATACTTATGTAACCCCACAGTGGGGGCATGCTTCAGTGACCCTATGAGGTCCTTCAAAAAAAGGCAACAACAGTCTTCACCAGCTGCTACCTCCAGGACTGCTGCTCATGAACTGGGTTGGCAGAAGAAGAACCATCCAACACAAATGAATGCCAGTGCAACTGGTGTACTGATCCCCACACTGCTGGCACAAACAATCTAGTGACTCCGCTGCTCCTTGTTGATCAGGACAAGTTTTGGCATCAACCACATTCCTGGCCACAGGAGAGGCAGCTGGCTGGAATGGACCATCTATAGCATTTAAGGGTACTCAGATACTGCATCAGAAGCTGCACCAATGAAAAAAACACTACAGCATGCCAATTATAAGCATACTGTACATCGTGGCTGCCATGCACTACAGTGCCCTTTGACCCTCAGAATTCATGGCTAAAGGGTCAGGGGTTAAACAGCAATTGTCTGCAAATATGTGAAGCTGTGGGTCAAACAAATATCTTCAAAAGAACTGATGTCATTCAGAAAGTCAGTCTCAATACTTTATTAATGCTTCAAATTTATCTCTTAATGACACCCCAACATTTTGCCCATATTTTTCATGCCTTTTCAAAGGGACTTTATGTATGCTTTTTGGGAAACAAATATCATTAAAAAATATATAAATATGCATTCAAAAGAATCTTAAATTAAACTTTTGTTATCATTTTAATAAAGTAAAACACTACCGTAGGACTGCTTGTACTTGATATTTAACATTGTTTTCAATAAATATTTTTATTTGGCGCGCCTACATATCAAGGAACAATAGTCACTATTTCATATCCATCTTATATTACTTTCACTAAATATTTAACTGCTTCAGGTCCCAAGCCATGCAGTATAATAAATTCCAGTTTCTTCATTTAATGTTACAACCCCAAAACTTTGGTTGGGTACTCTATATTGTTAATATTCAAACTTTATAAATGATTTAAATTTCATGAATGAATCTTTCATTCATAAACATAAGAATAAAAAACTTGATTATTTTGAATTGTATTCATTTATATACTTTTTTTTATTTTATTTATTTAAAATTTTGTTAACCGGGTAAGAACACTGGAACCAGTCCATTTTCAGGTTCAACCCAACATAAAGATAAAGCAATGACAATACAATTACAATAACATATAACAATATTATGCAAAACAGTTAAACAATGCAATTACAAACATCTAAAGATAGCAAGTACAACTTGAACTTTTGTTTGAATTGCAACACTGAACTAGAAGAGCGGAGAGCTACAGGTAATGAATTCCAAAACATGGGGGCAGCAACCGAAAATGACCGGGAACCAGTCTTGGAATGATGTAGGATAGTTTGAAGAAGAACAGCATTAGATGAATGTAAAGAACTAATTTTTTTTTTTTTTTTATTTAGTTGTTTAACCAGGTATAGCACACTAAGCTGAAAGCTTTTTTACAGGAGCGACCTGGGAGCACAAGGAGGTTAAGTGACTTGCTCAGGGTCACACAGTATGCAAGTGGAAGCTGTGGGATTCAAACCCAGGTCTGGTCTGCTGGATGTCACCAGATTTGCAGCTCAGAGCCTTAGACCACTGCGCTATACTGCCTCCAATTGGAGTCCTAATATGAACCAAGTCCCTTAGCGGATAAGTAATATTCAAGAAAACAGTTTTAAACACCTGACAACTGAAGAAGCACATGATTTTAGAAGAAGGAGACAGCCTACCCAAATTAGCATAGTCAACAATGATGAAGACGATAAGAAGAGTCCAATACAAAGCGACAAACGTTATTATAAGTGACTGACAATATCTTAATTTCTGTATCTAATAACCTATAATAAAAGCTAGCAACATAGCCCAAATGTGGGAGTAATGTCCCAACTGCAATTGCTCTATGGCTGTGAACAGAGACGTATTTCTTAAACTTATATAACAATCCCAACTTTTGATTGACCTTTTTACAGACTGCTTTAATCTGAAGGGAAAAGTTCAGGCCAGAATCCAATACAACACCCGATATTTAAATTCCTGGACACATTCAATTACTGCACCCCCCATCATTGTGAACCAGAAGAATAGGATTATTTTCTTAAAGAGTGTAAAGTACCAAAAACCATGGATTTCATTTTCTTGACATAGAGTGTCAAACGATTAGCAGAAAAACAACTACATGCATTTTGAAATTCAATTTCAAGCAAGAAATTAATCTGGAGAGCAGTTTTAGCTTGTGAAAAAATAAGCTCATCAGCATATTATAAACACTTACTTGATTTAAAAATATAGGGGAGTGCATTAATCAACAATGAAAATAATAATGGGCCCAATATTGACCCCTGAGGAACCCCTAAACTGATAGATTTAACAGAGGACACCACAGTCCCCAAGGTAACGACCTGAGACCTATCAGATAGGTACTCTCTACACCAGGCTACAACTTTGTCTGAGAAACCTCAATGTGTGAGATTTAGGCACAGTAAAGAGTGATTTATAAGGTTGAATACCTTGGTCAGGTCCACAAAGACTGCCTCAGTTAAAAGACCCTTATCAAGGCTCCGAAGGACAGCATTCGTGAACCATGAGCCATGTTGTTCCGGGCTTAACACACCATATAATTCCAGGTAATCTGATATTTGGGTGAAGACAATCTTTTCAAGGAATTTACTTAGAGGGTTAAGAATAGATATCGGCCTAAAATCATCAAGACTGGCAGCTTGTGATTTTTTTGGAATAGAAACTACTTTTGCCAATTTCCAAGTTGAAGGAAAGAGACCAGAAATGAAACATAAATTAAAAATAGAACAAAGTGGAGCTGCAATTTGGGGGGCTATTAGCTTAAGAAATCAACCATCAAGCCCCTGACCACAGTCACTGAATTCACTAGGAAGGGTGCAAAATAACTGAAGAACTTCAAGTTTTGTAACCCTACAGAAATGAAAAGGTGGCCTAGTGCCCTGATCACCTTCAATATCAATTGCGCTGGTAAATGGCTTAGGCAGGATCTTTTCATCACTAGAGAGGTCTTAACATTTAACATTAAACAATTCGAGCTATCACTTCTGGGTCAGAAACTATGCCATCTGGAGTCTCGATATTACTAACATTAATTTTCTCCTTTGGGTTAGTTTAAAAATTGACAGAATCCCAGAATTTTTGGGGGTCAGCCGAATTATCACTAAGCTGCTTTTTAAAGTGCTCTTTTTTTTGCACAGCTAACTAAATTACTAACTTTATTACTCAAGTAGCGATATCTTTTTAATAACAGAGTGGAAGGTAACTGTTTATATTGAGACCATGCAAAATTCCTAGCCTTAATCCATTCTTTTAAAAAATAAGTACTTTCAGTCTTTGCTGAACAAGCTTAGAATACCAAAACAGGTCTCCATGCAGGCCCACACCTGCTACAAGAGCTGTAAAGATAATAATATGATTCTACAAATAAGCTCTCTTTTTTAGAGCACAGCAGACTTTTGTTCTCTCATGTAGTGAAGTTCTAACTCATCTCTCTGGGACCAATGTGGTGTGTTGCCCATAAGAGAACACCGACCCAACTAGCAGCCTTCTTGTACCCGTGCAGAAAGGCCTCACCTGTGCGTGGCACTGGTGTCACGTCCAAACCTCATAGGCAATCAGGAAGTGGTCAACAGGGGTTACTTAGAGCAACCATCAACACTGACACATTCTCCCTGTGTCAAAGCTAGTAAGCCTTTACGCACAGGCACAAAATACTACAGGTGAAACCAAGGAATGAAAAATATAGTTGTGGACAAACAAACAGCTTAAAGAAACCTTCTATACAACTCAATTATTAAATATCCATACCATATGTTATTTTCTCTTCGGTAAAGTATTTTAAAAATGTGTATACAGTTACCTGAAAATCCATTGGTATATACAGAAAAAACATTTACTATCAGATATGTCCATGAAGGATAATTTATGTTCATACAACCACGAATGGTAAAAAAGGACATCTACATGTGCAAACTGCAGCACCGCCAGTTTCATATTGTCAAAAATCCGCTAGTATAACAAATGGCAATGGTGGTCTTAAAGGCACAGAGCATAAAAAAGCATGGCCATATCCTTACACTGGTATTTCTACTTTACATCCCGAGTAGTACTGAGCAATTACTCATGACAATACATAATCGGAAAGCCTTTTAAGATATACAGTTATTATCCACTGTGCCATCCACTGCACGTCTGTGTATATAGAAGCACAATGTATGTCCTAAACTCCCTAACTAAACTAAAAAAAGCAGACCAATTACAATTGTCTCAGTATCATACCCAGATCTGATTCTAATACCCCAAGTTCAGATATCCATTTCATTTCAATTTTATCCAATAATATAGTATTGTTTCCCCCCAAACTGGTTTATGAACGACCTCTAGGCCTCCAAAGCTCAGGGAACAGCCCTGATGTCCAGACTGTTTAAAATGCATAGCCACTGGTGATTTCTCATCTTGTCTTCTAATATCTCCTTTGTGTTCCTGGAGTCTAGTTTTCAGTGCTCTGCTAGTCTTTCCCACATACAAGTAGTCAAATGGACATTGCAAAACATAGGTAATGCCCTATGTATTATCATTGTGTGTGTTTTTAAACACTTTTTTCTGTTCATACAGTATGTTCACACACACAGCACCTACCACAAGGATGCACCCCTGACTGTAATGGACCAAGACGTAACTGTCTCTTTTCATCCTTACTCTACAAAAATTGTGAATGCATCGGACTATTTTTGATGTCATGATTTTTTTTGCCATAATAATAGGTTTTTCCATAAACATGGTGACATTTTGGTTCATCATGTTGTAATATGTGCCACTGTGTATTACAAATCCTTAAGAATATTTTTTGAAAACAATGTGTTAAATATCAAGTATAATGGAATACGCTTAAATGCACACCCATTATGCACAGAGAAAATGTGCTTTTAAGCAGAATGTGCATTTACCCAAAATTGACATTTTTTTTTTTAAGAAACTAGACGAGATACGCATATGCACGTAAAAGTTTATTTCCTTTTTTTTTAAAAAACTCTCCTTCATTTACACAGTACAGAATTCAGTCAGTTCAGTGCATACATTGTTCATTAATCACTGGTGCAATTATCAGTAACTACCCAACTGTCCTCTGAATCAGTCTGTCTTTGTTATGCACTATTCTAGCGATTGTGGACACATCCACACCTAATTCCAAAGCGACATCCAAGCGTTTAACATTTGGTACCGCTAGACGCTGGAGCACTGAAATTTTCTGGCCGAGCGTGAGTGTTACTCTTTTCCGATCCATACTGCTTTTGCTGGTATGGGGTGAGTGCATGGTTGAACTAGTCGAGGTGTTAAATACTACATCAAAACTTGATTAGGATAGTTAAGCATGTCATTAGCAGTTTCACATACCACGGGCAACATCGTGAAAACCATTGTGCACTTAACAGGTGCTGACTACATTGCAAGGCATGTGTTAAGTAATAGGAATTCTGTGTATTTATCAAAAATGTGCTGTAAACTGAAATGTATATAAGCCGATTTTTTAACAATAGAGATATGTGGAAAAAAACAGGAATTTTAAAAGTAGTGCACTAAAACAAAATGTGCACTTATCTGAAGTGCATTTAAATGGAATCCACTGTACAAGCAATTCCAAGGTAGTGTTTCACTTTATACAAATTACAAAAAAAAGTTTCATTTTCAAGTAAGATTAATTTTAATAAATATTTATATTGTTTTTATTATTTTTTTTTTATATTTGTTTCAGAAAAAGTATACAAACTGTCCCCTTGAAAAAGCCTGAAAAATATAGGTGTAATGTTGGTGTATCATTAAGAGATGAACCTGAAGCATCAATAAAGCATTGAGATTGGCTTTCTGAGTGACATCAGGGTCCCCGATATTCAAACAGGCACAAAGCGCAGTGCAAAAATTTGCACTTCGCCTTGTGCTTGTCTGGGTGGCCAAAGATGCTATATTCAGTGAAACAGCATACCCAAACTATTGAACTGAATGTACGGCCATGCTGGCCCAGTGCTAAGTCACTTAGCGCTGCCCTGACAGGGCTCCCAAAGTACACCAACAGAATGCATAGCGCTGGAGCACAATTTCCATCATTCAAAGGGACCCATGCAAATGAGCTCACTGGGCATGCAAAGTGCTAAGGGGACATCTGCATACCCATTATGGGTCATTTGCAAGGGAAGAGAGGCAGGTTAGCGACCCCCCCCCAGCCAGGTATACAGAACCCTGGTGCTAGTGGTCCCTCAACCTCCAATTGCCGGCCTTTTCATTCAAATCAAAGGATCCCTGGTGCCAGTGGTACTCCCCCCCCAACCCACCGATTACCAGACCATTCATTAACATAAATGGATCCCTGGTGCTAGTGGTAAACCCCTCCCTCTGATCCCATCCCTGCATATGTATAATATCCCTGGTGTTAGTGGCAACCCCCCTTCCTCTAATCCCATCCCTGCTTACATTTATCCTTGGTG
This sequence comes from Neoceratodus forsteri, assembly GCA_016271365.2. Taxonomy (NCBI): domain Eukaryota; kingdom Metazoa; phylum Chordata; order Ceratodontiformes; family Ceratodontidae; genus Neoceratodus; species Neoceratodus forsteri. Next base: position 348,473,688 of record CM057456.1, read on the forward strand.
ATAGCAGTGCCCCCATCCCATCCCTGCATTGGTATAGTATCCCTGATGCTAGTGGTGTCTCCCCCCTTTCAGAACATCCCTACATACATATAGTATCCCTGATGTTAGTGGTAACCCACCCCTCCCTCTGATCCCATCCCCGCATATGTATATTATCCCTGGTGCTAATGGTGCACTCCTCCCCTCTGATCCCAGCCCCAACATATGCACATCCCCTTCCTGGCATTCAGTGGTCCCCACTGCGACATCATTCACCCTCCCTGTATCCAAATCGGTAGTGCCATGGATGCATACGGTGACCAGCCCTGCCCTCTGCACACCTCTTCAGCTGACTGCCATATGTACAGTCAGGGAGTGTGCCTCTTATTTATAGGGCAGGGTGCATCACCCTATCCTATAAATAAGAGGAGTGCTCCCTGACTCTACATATGGCAGCCAGCCAAGGAGATGTAAGGAGGACTGTGCTAGTCTTAAACTTTTGAATATCAGGCCCCGGTTCTTTTGAAGATATTTGTTTGACTCATGGCTTCATGTATTTGCAGATTGTCTATTTACCTCCAGTGAACCAACTGAAATCCAGCCATTTACCATGGACACATCTTTTTGATATTTAAACCATGATTGCCCAGGAGCTCAACAGCCAGTGATGAGCTCAGTGTTAAGCAGAATATGCATGCAGCATATTTCTGCAGCTACTGTGCTGGCTATCCGAACAAATCAGGACAAATCTGAAGGTAGTGGCCACATTCAATGCGATGGGGAATCCAGCATTTAGTGAGCAGGCAGCAGACTTCCTGCTTTCAGTGCCTATGAGGGACTGGTAAGCCTTGAAGAGGCAACTGTGCAAAGAAAGCAGGAATTCCTGCCAGGACTAAATTGGAGAAAGGCAGAGTAATTGCTGGAATGCCGGTGGAAGTACCTACTGTAGATCCCTGTGGGCATTTTCCACAGCAAGCAGAGAAGGAATTGAGAGAGGCATATGTCTTGCACAGGGGAGGGGAGAGGGAACTAGTCAGGGTGGGTAGGGAAGAGCAGGCATGCAAAATGGAACCAAGGATGGGGGGAGAGAGAGAGACAGCCTGACACACTGTGCTGGTATACTCTAAAACTGTTGCCATATCAAAAGGGATCAGAGGTGGCCTGAGTGGCAGTGGAACGTGCTGTCTTTGGGGCACTCAGTCTCAAGTCCCCATTTTCAACAAATCTCCTACTTCCGAACATTTATTTGTGCCCCCATGTGTTGCATATGATGGTGCTAGTATCTCGTTCAGGTGTGGTGTTTGTCAGTGGAGTCCCTCACTTTTCATAAGTGCCAATGCACTCCTCACCAATGTCAATCATGCTACAGGTGAGTCCCTTTCAATGTGAGGGTTTAGCCACTTCAACATAATAGCGTAGAGTGCTGAAGCAATCCTGGGGCTTTTCTTGACTCCTGGTCCTAGTCAGCTTGGGACCAGAGAGAAATACGTCTGGCAGCAGTGGCTCTATGGAACCAAGGTTAGCCCCCACATGCTTGAGAAGGTTACAGTGGCCGTGATTGCTGCCCCAGCTCCAAGCCTGATTCCCTCCCAGTAACACAATACTCTCTTTTCTCTCTTTTCTCCACTGGTAAGCACATGTGACGGCATATAGGAAAATTCCAAGACTACATAATCACAATGAGCTGATAAAGAACAATTTCATAAGATCTTACCATAACAGTAGCTCTTCAAGGGGGATCTCAGTCATCAGGTCCCATAGAAGGAACTTCAACGTCAATGAAGCAAGATCCACACAGAAGATTTTCAGCAGTACAACTGGAGCCACCCACACCGACTTCATCTGCCAACGTCACCAACCCTATAAAGGCATGAGCAGCCCCACTGCATCCTCAGTTCTTTCCCCCAGAGATAAAGGCAGCATAGTTCGAGCCATGGGGACTGAGGAACGAGAAATGCCCAGGCCTAAATAAAAGGCAGGATATAGCAGATAGCCAGTTCTAAGAAAGAGCCCCACTAAAAGGTGGATGGTGGGAGGGAAGGTGGATCTGATGACTGAGATCCCCTAGAAGATCTACTGTTAAGGTACATTCTTACATAACTGTTCTGTCTTCTTCGGGGTATCGCAGTCATCAGGTCCCATAGAAGGAATGAGTCCCAAGCAGTTACATATGCACAGAAACAGTCTGGGAGGAAGGCCATCCCTAAACATAAGACAGGAGGCCCTGCAACACAGCCCTGCCAAAACCTGCTCAGGCTCTTGAGGCAATGTTCAGACTGTAGTGCTTGGTGAAGGTAAGGACTGTACTCCAGGTGGCAGCTGTGCAATGTCAGTGTCTGAGACCCCTCTGAAATGGGCCACAGAGGTAGACATGCCCCATGTGGAATGAGCTTTCATCGCCCCTAGCAACTCTTTGCCATACTTAGCAGAACACAATGCAATGTTCCAACGATTTAGACAGACATTGTTTAGAAACCTGAACTCCCTCTCTACGTGGGGCGAAAGAAACAAAAAGCTGCTTTGACTTTCTGCATTCCTTAGTCCAGAACAGATAATACTTTAAAGTTCTGCGCACATCTAACATACGAAGCAGTGCTTCCCCTGGATTGGCACACTCAGGAAAATAAACAGGAAGTTGGATAGATTGATTTAGAGTAGACTCAGACACTGAGAAACTTAGGATTTGTGCTGAAAGACACCTTGTCTTTGTGCAAAATAAAATAAGGCTCCTCACACCAGAGGGCCTGAAGCTCAGAAATCCTCTGAGCAGAAGTAATAGCAACTAAAAATAACACTTTCCAAGAAATAAAGCATAGCTCACAAGTCACGGTTGGTTTGAAAAAAAGACAGGGTCAATTTCTCCAAAACAAAATTCAAATCCCAAGCCAGAAGAGGGGAACAAATTGGAGGTTTCAGCTGAGCCATGGTGCAGTCTCTCACGGGCTCATGAAAGGCTGAGATATCCTAAAGGTGCACCTTGAGGGAAGAGTACTGGATATCTGAGTCTGACAAAGAGATCAGGTAGTCCAGAATCTGACTCACTGGACAAGTGAAAGGGTCCAAATTATATTTGGCAACCAAGATGGCAAACCTCTTCCACTTCATGGCATATGTGGTTCGAGTGGAGAGTTACCGAGCAGCCACTAGGAAATCCGTCACCCTAGAGGAAGCCCCAAACCTGGTTACAGCTATGTCCTCAGGAGCCAAGCATGCAGATGAAGGGACTTGAGGTTGGAATGTAGCAGGGTCCCCTGGGCCTGCCTCAACAGATCCCTGCAGAGAGGCAGAGGGACAAGAGGTTCCTTTGCTAACTGTTGCAGCAATGGAAACCATATCTGTCAAGGCCAAATTGGTGCTACCAGGATCATGCTGGCCCCCCTCCATCTGCAGTTTGATTAGCATCCTCTGAATCAGAGGAAATGGAGGGAAGGCATAAAGGAACCTCCTGCTCCATGAGCGGGACAACACATCTCACCAGAAAACTCCAGGCCCTGGATCTAGTGAGCAGAAACTGGGCATTTTGCATTGAGTGGGGATGGAAAAAGATCCAACTCTGGATGACTCCATCTGTCAAACAGACCTTCTGCGATGGATGAGAGAAGTTCCCATTCATGTATGCTGGACTGTGTCTGGATGAGGCTGTCCACCAAGGTGTTTAGCATGTCTGGGACATGAACCACTGACAGAGTTTGACCATGGTCTAATGCCCAGTACTACACTCTCATGGCTTCCTTGCATAGGGGGTACAAACATGTCCTCTCCTGCTTGTTGATGTAGTACACTACACTGAGATTGTTGGACTGGATCAACAGCTGACCCAGGAGGAGATGGTTCTGAAAGGCCTGCATGGCATAAAAGGACCACCAGCATCTCCAAAACTTTGATATGCAGGGACAGTTCAATCTGGGACCATGTCCCTTGCATCTGAATAGGACCCAGATATGCCCCCAGCCTGAGCCAGAAGCATCTGCAGTGAGGTTTTGCTGGGGGGAGGAGAGCTGGAATGGAATCCCCTGTGCCAGGTTCAGAGGATCCATCCACCCACCATTGGAGCACCTTGCAGACTGGGGAAAAGACCAGCATTAACTGATCTAATTCATCCATGTGCTGGTTCCATTGTACTCTCAGAGTTCACTGGAGGATGCGCATGTGCAGCCTGGCCAGTGGAACTATGGGGATGGCAATAGACATCAACCCCAACAGCCTCAGGTATACACTTGCAGGAATATAATGGCTCTGGGTGAGCTCTTGAGCCCGGGTAATAAAATATTCCGCTCTGTTCAGAGGCAGGAAGGCCTTTCCCTGCGCTGAGTCCAGAACCGCCCCTATGTATTGCAGCCTTTGGGATGGGATTAGGACTGACTTGGGCAAGTTACCCATAATGCCCAGGGAGAGAAACAGTTGAAGAGTTCTCTCCAGAGTCCAAAGAAGCTGTTCCCCAGACAGGGCCGTTAGGAGCCAATCATCGAGACAGAGGAAAACATACAGTCCCTCCATTCTGAGAGCTGCTGCTACCGCTGCCAAGCATTTGATAAAGATCCACAGTGCAGAGGACAAGCCAAGGGGCAAAACTTTGAATTGGTAATGCTTGCCCTGAAAAAGAAATGGGAGGAATCTCCTGTGAGGTGGAAACACCAAGATGTGCACGTACACACCCTGTATGTCCAGAGAGCACAGCTGTTTGAGAAGAGGCAGCAGGCCTGGCAGAGTCACCATTCAAAACTTTTTGTACTGGACATACAGATTGAGGTCCTGGAGGTCTAAGATTGACCTCAGGCCTCTGGTTCTTTTGGTGACCAGGAAGAACCTGCAATAAAATTCTGTGTTTCTTTGACACCTGGGCACAGGCTCTGTGGCTTTTTGCACAGACGGAACTGTAACTCCTCCTCCCAAAGAACAGACAGATGGTTCAGGGTAGGCGGAGGGTACTGGAGGAGACTCTGGGGGCAGTTCACTAAGCTCAGGAGTATGACCCCCCCCACTCTGTGATTTGAAGAATCCAGGCATCACACATGATGGTTCTCCATGGATTGAGATGGAGGGAGAACTGACCTCCAACCGCCAACTATTGGTCGGGGCCAGAAGAGGCGGGTCTGGGAAGGAGTCAAGCAGAGGAGGATCCAGTCACTGGGGCTGGACTGTCACCCCAAGGGTGCTTAGTCATGGCTCCAGAAGTGGAGGGGTAGACAAAGCGGAGCAGGCCCTACACTTGCCTTGAGGCCAGGAAGCTGTTCCAGGATTGTGGGACACTTTATGAAAAGGAAACATACAAACATAGAAGTTGCCAGCAGATAAGGACCACAAGAGCCACCCAGTCTGCCCATTTATTTTTCTACCTTATGAATGTGCCATCGTCCTTTACTCTGTCAATGGCCTATCTATTCATACTCGTCTGTATTGCTCCCTTATACCTATCCTATGCCTGTTTGAAGCCCTGCACTGTATTCATATCCACCACTTCCTGAGGTAGGCCGTTCCATGCATCCACCACCCTTTCTGTGAAAAAGAACTTCCTCACATTACCCCTTAATCGCCTCCCTCTAATCTCATGCTGTGTCCTCTTGTCCTGCTATTTTTCTTATATTGAAACATGTTAGACTCTTTCACCTTGTTAATGTTAAGGTGTTTGAATGTTTAGATCATATCACCTCTCTCCCTCCTTTGCTCTAGGGTATACATATTGAGCTCTGTTAATCTGTCCTCACATGTTTTCTGATGCAGTCCCTGCACCATTTTGGTCGCCCTTCTCTGGACTGCCTCAACTTGGTTAATGTCCTTGTGAAGGTGTGGCCTCCAGTACTGCATGCAGTACTCCAGATGGGGTCTAACCAGTGTCTTGTAAAGAGGGATTATTATCTCCCTCTTCCAACTTGTGATATCCCTACTAATACACCCCAACATCCCCTAGCCTTACCTACTGCTTTAGTAGTCTGCTTGGATGATTTCAGGTCATCGTGATGATGATGCCCAAGTCTCTTTCTTCCCTTGTGATTGCCAGCAACTCCCCTCCCAGCCTATAGGTGGCTTCAGGGTTTCTCTTCCCTATGTGCATGATCTTGCACTTTGTGTTAAACCCCAGTTGCCATTCTTCCACCATTTTGCTAGTTTATCCAGATCTCTTCTCATTCTGCCCACCCATCTGGATCATCTACTCTGTTGCAGATCTTGGTGTTATCTGCAAACAGACAAACCTTACCCTCCAGTCCATCTGCAATGTCACTGATGAAGATATTGAAGAGGACTGGCCCCAGGACTGATCCCTAAGGTACCCCACTTCTGACTTGCATCTCTTCTGACTGTAAACCATTTACCACCACTCTCTGTTTTCTGCTCGTCAACCAGTTTACCACCCAGTTGACCAACTTCTGACCCACACCAAGCCTACCCATCTTATTAATCAATCTTCTATGTGGAACAGTACTGAAAGCTTTTCTGAAGCCAAGGTAGGTGACATCAACTGCTTCCCCTTGGTCCACCACTCTGATTACCCAGTCAAAGAAATCTATGAGATTAGTTTGACAGGACCTTCCTTTTGTAAACCCATGCTGTCTTGGATCCTGTGCTCCTATGGATTCCAGGTGTTGCAATATCCTTTCCTTAAGGAGTGCCTCCATAATCTTGCCCACTACTGAGGTAAGACTGACTGGTCTGTAGTTCCCTGCCTCCTCCCTGCTACCGCTCTTGTGAGTGGGATCACATCAGCCCTTCTCCAGTCTTCGGGACCTCTCCTGTGCTCAGAGACTCACTAAACAGTTCTGATAATGGCTCTGCTAGTTCCCCCTTAGCTCCTTTAGTACCCTGGGATGTATGCTATCAGGTCCCATTGCTTTGTCCACCTTGGGCTTATCAAGCTCTTGTAGGACCCTTTCTTTTGAGAAGGGACTAGTGTACACCTCCCTCCCCCTGTGTCCATAGTGCTGAGCTGTGGGCCCTGCCCTACCTTCTCTTCAGTAAATACTGAGCAGAAGTATCTATTTAGGATAGATGCTTTTACATGGTCCTCCTCCTCCTCACATGCCCCCTTATCCCCTTTGATCTTAGCAATACCTAGTCTGGACTTTCTCCTTTCACTAATGTATCTATAGAAAGTCTTGTCACCTTCTTTTACTGTTTGTGCTAGCGTTTCCTCGGTTTGGGCCTTTACCTGCCTTATTGCCTTCCCTGCTTCCCTTAGGGAAGTTTGGTATGCCTCCCTAACCTCATCCTGCTGCATTTCCTTATATTTCCTGAAGGCCAGCCTTTTGGCTCTGACCTTTTCTGCTACTGTTGAGAACCAAAGTGGTTTCCTTCTTCTTTAGCACGTCCTTTTCTCTCTAACACAATGGGATGTTGCTTCAAGTATTACATCCTTAATGTTTACCCACTTTGCCTGTACCCCCTCATGTGTATTTCTTTTTGCCAGGGCTAGCTTAACTCTGTTGGCCATCTTATCAAAGTTGGCTCCTCTGAAATCCCATAGTTTTGCCTTGGATTGGGATGATTTAGTTCTAGTGGCCAAACTGAACCATACCATGTGATGGTCACTAGCTCCCAGGTGACCTTCTACCTGGAGATCTGTGATCCTTTCCCTGTTAGTCAGCACTAGATCTAGGATAGCCCTGTCTCTTGTGGGTTGTTGTACCAGTTGTTTGAGGCTCTCTCCCTGCAGTAATCTACTATATGTCTAGTTCTGGCAGATGTTCCTGCTGGTATTGACCAATCTGTATTTGGCATGTTGAAGTCTCCCATTATCAGAACCTCCCCTTTAGCGGTCACGTTTTGTATATCTTCTAACAGTAATGTGTCTATGTCCTCCCCCTGGTCTGGAGGCCTGTAGACTACTTCAGTTCGTATGGGTGTCCCATTTCCTGTTTCCAGGGTGACCCACAGTTCTTCTGGCTCCTTATGTGTGTTATGAATTTCTGTAGCTTTGATATTTTCATTGACATAAAGGGTCACTCCACCCCACCCCCCCCTTTTTGCAACTCGGACTCTTCTGAACAGTACATAGCCAGGTACTGAAGTCTCCCAAGTGTGGTTACTGGTAAACCATGTCTCGTTAATGGCTACTATGTCCAGTTTAGCCCAATAGGCAGCAGATGATTTCTGTGTATAGTTTTCACATCTTTGGAATTGTTTTCAGGCCGCACTTTATATACAGGCAGATCTGCCAGTTTTCCAACAACAATGTGAGGGAGGTGATGCCATCGGTCAGCAATTTTATGTTTGCCATGCAGTCCCAGATTTCTCAGTAACACTCTATCCCCTTCTCTCAGTTACATTGTTTTCACTTTCTTATCACACCTCTCCTTTTTGGCCAGGTTTTGTTTAGCAGCCATGGTCTGGGCCAGCTGATAGGCATGGTTCAACTGGGCCTTCAGCTTCTGTACATATTGTAGATGATTTTCTGCTTGCACCCCATCAGGGGAAACTCCAAAACACACATCCACGGGCAGTCTAGCTTCTCTCCCAAACATCAGTCTGTACAGAGAAAATCCAGTAGCATCACTTTTGGTGCAGTTATAAGCATGAACCAGGGTGCTAATCTGCTGGCTCCATCTAGGCTTGTCTTTGGGTTGCAGTGTGCCCAATATATCAAGCAATATGCGGTTAAACCTTTCAGGCTGGGGATCTCCCTGAGGATGGTATGGGGTGGTTCTTGACTTTCGCACCCCCCACAAAGATAGCATTTCTTTAATCAGGCAGCTCTCAAAGTCCCTCCCCTGGTTGGAATGGATCTGCTGGGGGGGCCCATAGTGGACAAAAAAGTTTTCAACAAGTATTTTAGCCACCGTGGTTGCTTTCTGATCTTTAGCAGGAAAAACTTGTGCATACCGGGTAAAATGATCAGTGACTACCAATATGTTATTGATATTTTTCAGATCTGGCTCTCGACTCAAGAAATCAATGCAGACCAGTTCCATAGGGGCACTAGTGGTAATATTGACCATGGGGGCAGCTCTCTGGGGTAGGGCTTTTCTTTGCAAACAGCGGCTACAGGTCTTGACATAATGCTCTACATCCGTACTCATTTTTGGCCAGTAGAATCGGGTCCGTACCAGATCAAGAGTTCGGTCTATGCCAAGATGCCCCATGTGATTATGCAAGGACCTCAGGACCAGTTCCCTAAAAGCTGAGGGCAGCACCAGTTGTTGTTTGTCTACCCGGCCTTCCTTATCCACAGTCTCTCTGTATAGAAATTGGTTAATCAGCTTTAATTTGGGCCCTTCTTTGTATAACAAGGCAAGTCTCAAGTCAGTGGAACGCAACTTGGACACGTCCCTCCTGGCCTGCAAAGCTTCCACAACCGTTTTTATCATAGGGTCTTGGGATTGAGCCCGTTGAAGACTAGCATTGTTAAACTGGGGCAGTGAACTAGTGTCCAAAGCAGAAAAATGACAGTAGGCAGCAGGTACGCAGTTTTCGGATGGCCCCAAGCAATCCACCATACAGTCCACAGCATCAGGAGACACCTGTTCTTCCTTGTCAAATTTCTGGCAAAGGGCTCTTGTGTCAGGCTCTGACAACCTGATCCAATCAGTTTGTGGCATAGGTCTCTGAGAGAGGGCATCCGCATCTATATGGTTTAGGCCAGCTCTGTACTCAACAGCATAGTCGTAGATGGCCAAGGCAGACAGCCGCCTATGGCCAGTGGCATCCAACTTGGCTGAGGTCTGTACAAAGGTCAGAGGATTGTTATAAGTCTTAACCAATATCTTGGCACCATACAAATAGTCATGAAACTGATCAACAATGGCCCACTTCAGAGCCAGGAACTCTAGTTTGTGCACTGGATAATTTTTTTCTGAAGGAGTCAGACTTCTGCTGGCAAAAGCTACAGGTCTCAAACCATTTGAGTGCTCCTGATATAACACAGCCCCCAATCCTTGTAGACTGGCATCAGTATGGAGAAGGTATGGCTTGGCCGGGTCAGCATAGGCCAACACTGGGGCATGGGTAAATTGATATATGATGTCATAGAAAGCTTCCTCACACTCAGCAGTCCAGCGATCCCCAAACACATCATTCGGCCGGAAATACTTCTTCTCTGTCTCAGAGCGCACAACCTTCTTATACTTTTTGTGCATAGGAGGGTACCCCTGAGTGAGGTTGAGGAGGGGGCGAATCACTCCAGAATGATCTTTGACAAACCGCCTATAATATCCACAAAACCCCAGGAACCGTTGCAGCTCTTTCAAATTCCTGGGCTGAGGCCAAGTGGTCAAAGCCTCCACTTTGCTAGGGTCAGTCTCTATGCCCTCAGTGGATACTATGTGGCCCACATATTTCACAGAAGTTTGGAAGAATTGACACTTGTCTGTAGACAGCTTGAGGCCGAAATCCTCCACCCGATCCAAGACCTTGAATAATCATTGCTCATGTTCTTCCAATGAGTGGCCAAACACTATGACATCATCTAAGTAGATCAAGCACTCGAGCAAATTCATGTCCCCCACGGCACGTTCCATCAGGCGCTGAAAGGTGGCTGAGGCACCTGAAATCCCTTGAGGCATCCGAATAAACTCATAGAAACCTAGGGGACAAATAAATGCAGTCTTCTCTCGGTCCTCTGGGCCATCGGGATCTGGTAGTACCCGCTGCGGAGGTCCAACACAGAGAACCACTTACTGCCATTTAAACAATTCAAGGCGTCCTGTATGCGCGGCATGGTATACTGGTCTGGGATGGTCCGCCGATTCAAGGTGCGGTAGTCTACACACATCCGAACCGACCCATTCTTTTTTTCTCACTACTACAATGGGGGAGGCATAGGGGCTCCTGGACTCTTGTATCACACCAGCAGCCAACATCTCTTGCAGATGCCACCTCACATCATCTATGTCAGCCAGGGCCAGGCGCCGGGATCTCTCTCGGAAAGGCATTTCATCATGCAGCCGAATGTGATGCTCAGCCCCTTGCACACATTCCACATCCCATTCTTTCAGGGAGAAAACCTGGTCCCTTTTGGCAAGCTTCTCACTGATCCTCAGTTTCCATTCAGCAGGCAACGGAGAGTCACCGAAATCAAAGAAGTCAGGAGTAACTCTGTCATCTTTCCTGGAACCCTTGTTATTTGGCAGCACTGCAGTATCTGCACAATGTACACTTGCCAGGGTGCACCCTCTTCTTATTCGAATCTCTTTGTCGGACACATTATGCACTTGAACCATCACCCTCTTAACGTAAGCATGAGCTCTAGCCAGCAAGATACTGGGTCTGACCAACAGTCCCTCAGGTAATCTTCCCCCCAGGCGCATCCAACATCAACAACTTATTCTTAACATCTGTTTTTAGTCGTACTTCTCCATGCAGGACACATTGAGCATTCGGGGCAAGTATCACTGGTGCCAGATCCTTTCTCCACTACACCCACCGGGCCTTCAGGTTCCTCCTGGCTAACCTTCTTCTGAGTTTCAACGGCCTTTTGGATCTGGTGGGTATTCTTAGGGCTTGATCCTGAATGCTTGTTTTTCTGAACACAACTGGGCTAATCGTCCAAACATATGAGCATTCGCCCAATCAACAGGGGTACTCCATCATACAGTCCAGTGGGTGGGCAAACTAAAGCTAAGGTTTCCACATGTTCGTCCACTCCAGCCACAGAAGTAGAGAATGACAACCAGATCTGGATATACCCCAAATACGGATAAGCCTTGTCACTCAGTCCCCACACATGTACACCATCCAGGGGTTGTAGGGGCACCTCAGGTAGGTGTGTCTGATACCAGTCCTGAAACATGATGGTTACCTGAGGCCACTGTCTAATACAGCTCGGTGGGAATCCCATTAACTCGCCTGGGGCCTCCATCGAGGCCTGACCATCAGACCATTCGAGGACTAGCATTGACAGTTGCTAGGCATTGGCCGGTCACAAAGCTTCTCCTGAGGGTCGGATGTGTGCCCTGCGATGCCAAGTGATCAGTCTGCTGTTGACTTTCCTTAAATTCTCCGGCATCTGGCACTCAGGCTGAAAATGTCCATCCTCCCACAATGGTAACAGAACTTGGGGTCTGGGGGGTCTCTAGTGGGAGGTGGGCACCTTGTCTGTTGGGGACCCTGCGGGGGATGAGAGGGTTCCCCTGGGCCAGAGCTTTGGTTTCTGGATAACTCAGGCTCCCCAGACCTAATAGGGTACATGGTAGATTGCTTCAAGTCCCTCACCAGTTCTCGTAAATTTCTGACCTCGGTCCTCAACTCATTCTCTACGTGGGGATCGGAGGAAATAGCTCGCATCCCCACATCACCTGGAAAATCTGGGGATCCATCAGGCCTTCCCGACAGGTGGGTCTCTTCAGGGGTACTAGACTCAGGGGTCCCACTAGGATTCACAGCCCCTACATAGGGTTCCCACCCCTCCTCATCGGTCTCCACTTCTCTAATTTCCCTCATCAATTGACAATATTCAGGCGGGGCAGCCCGTCGATCATGCAACTTAAGCTTTAACAATATTACACTAGAGAATCTAGCAGACTTCAAAACATGTTCCAACCTGACCTGGTTCAAGGCCGTGGCTGTGATCCCCCCCTTTCTATGGGCCTTCTGGAAAGCCTGCTCAACCCTAGTAACAAAGGTGGACAGCTTCTCATTTCTCCACTGCTTGGCAGACCTGAATTTCCATAATAAATCTTCTCCAGTCTCTGTACTCCCAAACACCCCCTCCAAAGCAGAAAGGTACTCTGCTGCGGTGGCCTCCGGGCTGGTAGCCCGCAAGAACCTAATGGCTTCTAAAGCAGGGCCCCGCAGACTCTCCATCAATCACTTCCTTTTCTCCCCCTCAGAGCACTGCCACTCCTGAACTAAGGGGGTGGCGTAGTCCATCCACGCTTCCAGGTCATCCTCCCCTGTAGGCACTGGCACTGTGCCAGAAAAAAGTTTCAGCTTACAGTAGGAATCGAGCTGTATAGGAGGGACCACTAAGGGCAGTGGAGCCAAAATGGAACTCTTGGGGGGACAGGGGGAGGTACCTGGGGAGACCTGGGGGGGTAGCGTCACTAGACAGATCCAATGCTTGCAGCAATTCCTGGGTAGTCCTCCACTCCACAGCCAGCAATTTAAGCAGTTTATCTTTAAAACTATTAGTCTGGGGGGACACCCCCAGGAGTGACTGACCCACTCCGAATATGAACCAGCCTCCACCCCTGTGAGGCACCCTCCGGTAAATCACTGGAGGTACCCTCTCAGGGTCGATACACACTGCACAAAGTAGCACCTGCAGCATCTGGTCGAGCAGGTCAGCCATCGCCCTTTACCTCCACTTTGCCCAAACATTTAACACGCTCTGCTGTGGAAACAATGTCAGCTGTTGAGGTTCCCAGGGCACATCTAACAGTAACACAATTCTCTGGGAGTCCAGCTCTTGACCACCCCTACCCCATCAGTTTGTGCACCATTGTCTTAATAGGACCCAACAATTTTTGCCAACATATCCCTTCCAGTTTTTCCATTTCTTATGCACTTCACTCACTTGGCCACTAGGGGACGCTAATACCAGTGGTGCCTCCAATTTGTAACCCCCAGGGGGCGCTATCCTAAGGGCTACCACCCCTGCCTGTCTCAGCAGTGACAGGGTAAGGGGACCAGATCCGTTGATGGGTGCCTCCACCCAGAGGTCGGGGTTAGAACAGTCTAGGTTGACTCGGTCACAGCCCTCTGGGCTGCTGCAACCCCCCTTTCCTCCTACTAGTGGCACAAATGAGGTACTCACAATGCTCTCCCCCTGAACACTTACCCCCCGGCTCGAAACACTCAGCTCCCTCCGGGGACCCCCTGGAAAGTAAGGTACAGTTACCAAACATTCACTGTGCAGTATGTCCTCAGTAAAACACAAACCAGCCTGGGTACAGTTGCAAGACAAACAATCTGATTTATTAGAGGGAGGATAACAAGGACCGGGGAAAATCAGGGTGATTGGCTTATCACTATTACCTACATTTAACTACCTATGGCTCTGTGCACAGGCCTGACCCTATCAGTTATTGTCTCTGGGTACCCAAGCCCTAATGGCTAGTTCCTCGATGCAGCTGGTTGGGGCCCTGACACAAGTGAGCATGTAATCCGACTCCATCAGATAACCTTTCCTTCACCACTTGCAGGGCTGAGCCTGAGCTTCAACAGCCTCCTCACACATTTATATGGAAAACAACAGAGGGGTACCATACCAGGCAGCTGCTCCCAGGACCCGAGCAAACTCACAGCAATTTCGGGCGCTAACTGCAGCTTCAAACGTCCTGACAGACCGAGCGCGATTCAGCAGATTCTCCAGTCCTCTTCAGGTGAAGCCTGGTAAGTAGCTGTGTTTATACACAGCCTCCTCTGACCGCACGCCGGCGGATTTAGTCCGACGCCTTCTAGCTGTGGAAAAACAGCCCCTCAGGCCTTTCACACGCTTCCCGAGCGAACACTCAACGGCGCAGAAGCTCAGAGCTCCACTCTCTTTCACAGTCGCCGCACTTCTGCCCCTAACAGCATGGGGCACTCCTTACAGTTTGGGCGCTACCCGAATCCATTGGCTGGCTTCACATGCCAGTCAATTACTTGGGCTCTCAGTGGTGCAAAGAGCCCATAGCCCATAATGCCACTTCCAGCATCACCAGCTGTATCTTCATTGGTCAGCCGACTCCTAGAGCGTCCTCACGATCCGATTGGTCCACTTCAACAGTTCGGGACCAACATGGTGGGGCACAACCGAAACAGTCCAAGGCTGCAAGAAAACAGGTTAGAACAAACGGTGTCTTCATTATTAGTCTCAACAATTCCCAGCAAACAGTTACATCTTTATAACGTGCTCTCTCTATATAATCAGCGACAGCAAAACCCAGCACTTAGGCAGCTCCTAGGAGGCTATAGGAACCCCCATTTATAGGAGGGGTTACATAAATATTCTGCAAAGACGTCAAACGTCTGACCCAATGCACTGACTCCCTCCTTAGTCAGATGCAGTCCATCAAATTTAAAGAACTTTCGTTCCCAAAACTGTTGCCAGTTCCCTACAAATTTGTGTCTTTTTTCATGGCAGGAGGGCACTGTCTGCTCTTAGATCACGTATGACAGAGCAAATGGACAGATTTGATGGCACTGCCAGATGCCTATAGCTCATTTATGATGTCCTGCACATCTGGTCCAAACAACTTAAAGCTATTAAAAGGGGCACTAAGCACCTTTTGCTGGACATCAGCTGGGAAACACGAGATCCTTAGCCAGGAGTGCCTATGACAGCAAATGCCAGTGGCAGCAGCCCTGGCACCAGTATCCAATATATCATAGACGGCCTGCAAAAGGTGCTTGCTGATATCTTCAGCATTCTGCAAGCACTTAAGAACCTCTTGTTTTTGGGAATAATCAGGAAAGTGCCTGAGCCACGGCCTTGCTCTTCCTCCAAGGGTACTCTGGTACTTAAACATGTGGGAAAGGTTGTTTGCAATCCTCAGCCCAAGGGTGGAGGCTGCATAAACCCTCTTGCCCCAGAGGTCAATCCTACAGGATTCTCTGTCTGGGGGAGGGAACTAAGTTGCTTGGGCACCTTGGACCTGTCATAGGCAACCTCTATAACCATAGAATCTGTTTCAGGCTGGGCAGCATAATGGGGGAGACCTTGAGGGGCATGATCTAACTCAGTGGTGTTCAACCGCAGGTCTGCAGCCCAAAAGGGGTCCATAAGCACATGACAGGGGGTCCGTGGAACAGTCTGCAAATTCAAAAGTGAATAGCGGTAATTTTTAACATTTTTTATTGCCATGACAGTTCAGGCACGTAACAGTTCATGCACGAGCAAGCACGAGAAAAGCATTGCACTCTGAAACCTGCCGTGAGGTGTTTTTAATGAACCCCAGTCAGAAACACTATTTTTACATCACTGTTAGCCATGTTAGAGCCCACCCCAGGTAGAATCACATATTGCTGCTGATTGTGAACTAGTAAAGCCTAATACCTTGAATCCCTCGCTGACTGTCTCTCTCCTTCATCTCACAATTACCTTGCAATTTTCAGCTCGTTGCAGCGCATTGTAACTCAGTACACAAACATCAGCTAAAATCATGATTAGCAGCTATTTGCAGCTATTTCATTACTCAGTGCCACGACTATAAACACTAGAAGGAAATGATCAGCAGCTGCATACTATTATCAGCTTGTTTCTTATTCTGTTTGTTCATCTGCCTGACTGCTGTCATTGACTTACCACTACGTGATTATAAATTTCTTCTCCTGAGAGCCCAATTACCCAATGGATCGCTGTGCATTTCTTCTCCTTTCAACCCAGTTAGTGACCGAATAATGCTGCCTGAAAACTCGTAGATTTAGCACGTTTGTTTCCTCTCACTGCACTTGCTCCTCTCGCATCTCTCGGCTCTCACTAGGACTTTCAAGTTCAGCATATATCCAGTCTCTCTCTCATGGATCACAGACTCACGGATATTTGCCCTGGTATGTACACTCTGTATGTCTCATTTCAATCGTGGTTTGTGTAACATCAATGAATTCAGGGGTGATTGCTGATAAGGAGCAGTGTAAGAATATCAAGCTTACAGCTTATGGACATTGCTATCTATTTCGTGAACTGTGTTTCATGACTGATTTATGTGGAGCTTAAATAGAGATTTACAGAGCAGTGTAAGGGTAAGTCATTGCCCCCCCCCCCCAAGCAGGTAGAAAGAAGTGCTATTACCACTAAATGTTTGTTTTTATTTATTGTTAGTTTACATATAACCCCCCTCACAGCACATTGAAATTTGTATTTTTTGACAATTGTCAATTAGTAGTAAGTGTATTTTTTTCTCTTAACAATTCCAGAACAGAAGAAGCAATAAATATTGATGGACAGATTTGTCAAGAAAAGAAAAGTTGATCATGTGCAGCCTGAACCTTCTTCACCATCAGAATGTAAGTGCTCTAAAACATACAGGAAATATGAGGATCATTATTTGGAAATATGGGTTCATAACAGCTACAGATGTAGGACCAGATGGAGAGGAGCTGCCACAATGTATTGCTTGCTCATTGGTGCTTTCTAACGAAGCAATGAAGCCTTCAAACATGGTCAGACATTTGGAAATTAAACATAATGCATTCAAAGACAAACCAATTGGGTATTTTAAAAACTGTAGCAAAGATTTGCTAAGGCAGCGGACATTTATCAAAAAAGCTTCAAATATCAGTTCAAATGCATTAAAGCTTCATATCATGTAGCTTTTCAAGTGTCACGGTGCAAGAAGCCACATATTATTGCAGAAAGTCTCGTTTTGCCTGCTGCAATTGATATCTGTAATATCATGTATGGCCCAGATTTTAGTGATAAACTCAAAATCATCCATTTGTCTGATACCACAATAGCCAGGAGAACTGATGACGTGGCAACAGACATAGCAGATCAATTAATAACGAAACTGCACAGTACATGTTCATATGCTTTGCAACTTGATGAGTCAACAGATATTTCTAACGATGCACAGCTACTTGCTTTTGTTAGATTTATTGAGGACAATTATGTGGTGGAGGAATTTCTGTTTTGTAAAATACTGACACAGCAAACAACTGGTGCAAAAATTTTAAAGTACTTGATGACTTTGTTACGGAGAATGTTATTTGTCGGGACAAATGTCTGGGCTTGTGTACAGATGGAGCTATGGCAATGACAGGTTTAAAGAACGGACTACTTGGTCTGGTAAAAAGGGTTGCACCACAAGTTATTTGGACACATTGTGTGCTACACAGAGAGTCTCTAGCATCAAAAAGAATGAACCCAGACTTCAATGCAGTTCTGCTCACAGTTGTAAAAGTTGTAAATTTCATCAAAAACAGGGCATTGAACACAAGGCTTTTTGTTGCTCTCTGTGATGACATGGGTGCCGAACACAGAGCCCTGTTTTATCATTCAGAAGTCAGATGGTTGTCACGGGGGGCAGATCTGAGCAGGGTTTTTTTAATTACGTGGTGAAGTTTATGAATTCTTATCACAGAACTCACAGACAGATCTTGCTGTTAAGTTTACAGATATGGAGCGGGTAGCCAAACTTGCATACCTTGCCGATTTGTTTAGTGATTTGAGCAGGCTGAATATGTCAATGAAAGGCAGAAATGTTAATATTATACAACTTTACAGCAAAGTGGAGGCATCCATCGAGAGAGCTAAAAAATGGAGAGAAAGGGCCAGATATTCAAAAGGGTTGCGCTATGCGCAACCTACTGATGCGCCCCAGCACGATATTCAAACAGGAATTGTGCCTGGCACAAATCCTGATGCGCCGGGCCGCATCAGTAATGTATGCAGCGGAGGTGGGGGGTGTGCCCTTCCGCCATCTGATATTCAGCCGAGATGTGCGAGTCCATCACCATAGCCTACTTGCGCCGCACAAGTGAGCCAAAAAAAAAAGGAACAACGGCTGGCCACCCACAGGTGAGCTGCTGTATTGCAGGGCGCAACATGGCATCTGCCACCTGTGGGTGGCCACCCGAGCTCCGGCTGCACCTCCATGGCAGCGCACCCTCCATGCCTGATCGCAGGCATCTGTTCAAAATAATAACGTCCTATCTCCCTGGTGGTCCAGTGGACCGCTGTCAGCCCGATTGCGGGCATTTGTAATAATAAAATCACATCCAATATCCCTGGTGGTCCAGTGGACCACTCGCAACCCGATCGTGGGCATTTGTAATAATAAAATCACGTCCAATATCCCTGGTGGTCCAGTGGACTGCTCGCAGCCCGAGCGCGGGCATTTGTAATAATAAGATAAAGTCCAATATCTCTGTTGGTACAGCGGACCGCTCGCAGCCCGATCGCGGGTATTTGTAATAATAGATAAAGTCCAATATCCCTGGTGGTCAAGTGGACGCATCGCAATGAGATCACGGGCATTTGTATTAAAAAATGAAGTCAAATATCCTGGTTGGTCCAGCGGTGCCCCCTCCCACCACCCACTGAGCCCCACCACCCCGTCCGCCGGTCAGCGGTGGTGCCCTACCTGCCTGCCACCCTGCACGCCCACCGACTGTTACCGTGGGTAGGGCTGTATGCCCATTGGTCCACAGCATGAGCCAATGGGTGTGAGGCATACCTACTACACAGTCCAGATATCTGAATGGAGATCCATTCAGATATCTGGAATATGTAATGCAATGCGCAAGCTGCGCCCATTGGCTCATGCTGTGAACCAATAGACATACAACCTACGGTCGGCTCGATGGGCAAGCGGCAGGCAGGTAAGTGCTGCACCCGCCGCGGCGGGAGGGCAGGGCGGTGGGGCTCCAGTGGGCAGGTGGGAGAAGCCGCTGGACCACCGAATAATGGACTTTATCTTATAACAAATGCCTGCGATCGAGCTGCTGGCGTCGCTGAACCACGGGATACAGAACGTGATTTTATTATTACAAATGCCAGCGATCGGGTTGACAGCGGTCCACTGGACCACTAGGGATATGGGACATTATTTTATTATTACAAATGCCCACGATCGGGCTGACAGCGGTCCACTGGACCACCAGGGGTATAGGACGTGATTTGTATTTACTTAACCTGCGATCGGGCTGTGGCGCACATTGCTGCGCTGTGCAGGGGGCGTCAGTCCCCTACGGCTGCTGCCTGGCAGGGTGCCAGGTGCAAGTCACCGGGGATCAGCGCATCTGCATGCAAATGGGGCCATAATGACATACAAATGGCCCCATTTGCACCTTGCACACATTATGGCCCCATTTGCATGTGCACTTTTGAATATCACGGTTGTTGTGCACAGCGCAACGGAACTTGAGCTAGCGCATCCCCCTGCCCCACTCTGGCCACTTGCGCTGGCGCAGTGCCACTGTGCCATGTGCACTGCAGGTGGCCAGGGTGCGATATTCAATGATGCTGTGCCATGGCGCAGCTCCGTTGAATATCGTCCAGTCAACGCCCCTGCGCAGCCAAGTTGCGCTGTGCCCAGGCTTGCGCCACAGCCTGGCGCTGTCTGAATATCTGGGCTAAAGAGTACAACAGGGAAATGTATCCATGTTCCCATCCTTACAAGACCTGATTGACAACTCGGATCCTAGCATTATTTCAAAAATATCAGGCACTATTTGTTCACACTTGGCAGCACTGGAACAGCAATTTGAAGAGTACTTTTCAGAGTCTGACAGGTGGCGTTGTGACAATAATTGGATTCAATTTCCATTTTCTTCCATCACAAATAGTGCTTCATCCAGCTTGACAGCTAAGGAAGAGGACCAGCTGATAGAAATGACCACAGACAACATGCACAGGAACAGATTTGAATCAGTACCTTGTCTTACCACCTTCTGGATTGGTAGCAAGAATGAATTCCCAGAGCTAGCAAATAAGGCAATGAAAGTTGTTCTTCCATTTGCAATGACTTACTTGTGTGACAGTGGATTCTCCGCATTGACTGCTCTTAAAACCAAGTATCGTTCAAGACTACAGCCAGAGAATGACCTGAGAATATGTTTTTCAAAAATATCACCAAGGATTGAGAGACTTTGCTCACTGCATCAAGCCCAAGTGTCACATAGTACTTCAAAACTGAAAATGTTGCACTTTATACCTGACTAATCTTATTTTTTTTTTGGTATAATCGCAAATACATTATTAAAAACTACATTGTTTCATAAAATTCACTTGATGTTGTTTTTCACTTTGAAGTATACCAAATGCATGTTTTTTGGTAGGGGGTCCCTGACAAGGCCGGAAAGTAGCCAGGGGGGCTCCAGACCAAAAAAGGTTGACAACCACTGATCTAGCTTATCAGACCTACAGGGCATGGCTGGCACCATGCCAGGCCAGTGCTAGGTGGCAGTTGTGGCATTCCTTTGTGCTGGAAGGACAGGAGGAATGACCTTTAAAGGAGACTCAGGAATTTCCAAGAAATCCACCAGATCTATGGTGACATCCTCCTCCTCCTCTGCATGGAAGCCCATTGCTGAGGACAACTGTTTCATGACATTGAAGAAGGTAGAGTCCTGTGGAGGAGACCTAGAAGTATGTTTGACAGAGTCCTCGCTCACTGAAGAAGGGTGGACATGTCAGAGAAAGAAGGTTCTCCCTCCTGTTCTTCAGGTAGGATAAGGTCAGGATGGTACTCTTTCTTGACATCAACCTTTTCCAGCCCCAGGTTTGACAACAAAGGGACCAGCGACAGCCCATGGGGAACAGCTCATGGGGGTCGAAGGGGTGTCAATGACGATGGTACTGTATATGGTGCAAGCGAAGCAGGCCTGTATGCGCCCAGCTGATGGACCAAGATAGCTCTGAACTTGGTCAAAATGTCATTGAGGTCGACAATAATGGACTGCTGCATCGATGGAGGGTGGGTCAGCATCACAGGGAGTGATGACCCATCTAACGGGCCCCGAGAGCCCAAGCAGCCCGAAGCCCAATGAGCTGGGGAAGTGCCAGACCTCAACGGGAGGGCCATTGAGGATGATCCCTTCAATGACCTGGAGGTTGACTGCTGGACGCCTTGCACATCAAGCGGTGGTGCTGTTGGTAGGGGTCTAGTAGGGACAGAGACCTGGACAGTAACTTTAGGCATCAGTGTGGCTGCAGCCAATGAAGTACCTCTGGATGACGAGGAAGA
Source organism: Neoceratodus forsteri (assembly GCA_016271365.2). Taxonomy (NCBI): domain Eukaryota; kingdom Metazoa; phylum Chordata; order Ceratodontiformes; family Ceratodontidae; genus Neoceratodus; species Neoceratodus forsteri. The sequence continues at coordinate 348,495,206 of CM057456.1, forward strand.
GGCCATCAGGGAATGAAAACGCCACTGGAAGAGCTGCCCCAATCTCAGTCCTTTGTATGACTCTTCCCTGAGGACTTGTCTGAGGCCTTAGCAGCTTGGGAGCTCAACAAACCTGCTTGCAACTGGGAGGGAGGAACCCCAGAGGACCCCTGCCCAGAACTGGCTACCTGTTGCTCCATCAGGCATTTTTTTAAGAGCCTTTTTGCGTCACCTGAGGGTGGTCTGATTAAACATCTGGCAGAGCTCACATTCCGAGGTGTTGTGGCTAGGTCCAAGACAACAGACACAGAGAGAGTGTTCGTCTGTAGAGGCAATTTACTTTCCGCAGTGACAGAAGAGCGAAGTCGAGGGATTAACTCTTGACATAAACGAGGTAAAGGAATCTCTTTAGGAAAAGAGATTCTAAAAAAATTAAGTACAGTGGTGATCACACAAAAGTTGACCGTTACCGCACACCACGCGTCATTGTGCGGTAGCGGTATACATGTTATTCAATGGGTGCCGCATTTGTGCATCACTCAGTAAACTTTGTTACTGATCAACTTTTGCGTGATCACCACTGTATAGACAAAAATGTAGGCAAACATGGCATGAAACTGAATTGGAGCTTCTGCAGAGACCCATGCGAACAGAGACAATGGCGGGAAAGAACTAAGGAGGGAGTGGGTCTGGTCATGCCTTTATAGGGTTGGTGACATCAGCAGATGATGTCACCATGAGCAGCCACAGTTGTACTGCTGAAAATATTCCATGTGGCTCCTGCTTCACCTATGGTGAAGTTCCTTCTGTGGGACCTGATGACTGATATACCCTGAAGATGAACTTTAGACACCTCCCCCCCAACCCCGGACCTCATACAATGAAGAGGAAACAGTACAAAAATGCTTGTATTTCTGCCTTGTTTATTCCATAATCTGACCCCTGTAATAACACATTTCAGCACTATTATTTATATTTTAAATTGTCTGTTTGTATCCCCAAATTGTACTCCTTTCATGCGGCCCACTTACTGCACCCTATGCTGGCAGTATAGCCAAGAGTTTAAAAGTAATGAGCTTGGTACATCCAGCAGACCAGAACTGGGTTTTATTCTCACAACCTCCACTTGCATACTGTGTAACTCTGAGCAAGTCACTTAACCGCCCAGTGCTCCCAGGTCGCACCTGAAAACAGGCACTTGTGCCTAGTGGGCTTTACCTGGTTACCAAAAGACTGAAAAAAATGTCTTACATTACACCCTACTATAAGTCCACTTATTCTCCTCCCTTTCTGTTTTATTTCCCATCATTTTATTCATACCTTTTCAACTCCTTTGCATCTCATCTCCTAACCCTGCTACACCCATGTCCTTCCCACCTCTCATCTTTTAATGATGCCCGTTTGCTCTTCCTGTAAGGTAATGTGGAGTTAAGCCTAAGCCCTCTCCCCTCTTCTCCTTCCCAGATCCCTTAAGGGTTAAGTGTTTTTCATATAAAAGCCATGACTGTTTTCCCTACACTTACTCATCTTAGGTTGTGATTCAAAGGATTCCTGCTGACAATGCCAGAATCACAATGTCCTGGCTATCTGCCATGTTAATAATTTGCATGTTGGAGACTGGTTAGCAAACCACAGACAGGATCATGGAAAGCATGGTGGTGATGTGGCTATCAATGTGCATCTCAGTCTCACCTGTGATTAACATATCTCAGTCTACTGTTCACTGATCCCACTGTCTTTCCCTTTCTCCCTCCCATCTCCATTGGTGGGGTGTCAGGGTCACCACTGGTGTCAAGTGACTACTCTTGTCTTATGGAAACAAATAAGGTTGAGGGACCTGGTTCAATAACTCCTGATGGGGGGTTTCTGTCTAAGGTAGAATTAAAGTTGTACAGTACCTCCACTCAGCTAAAGGCACAAGTGGCACTTGGTTGCAAGATCCCCCCGATGGATGCAGCACCTCCCCAGTGTGATCACCCCACCCATGAACCAGCACAATGCAACGAACACTTAACCCAACATCAATTATTAGAACTCCACTAACAATATTCTCATGGTCAGTATTTCAAACAAATGAATTACTTTATGAGGGAGTAGTGGCAACAAGGTAATGGGAAAGAAAATTAGGTACATCGAGCGAGGCAGCAGTATAGTCCCCAGATGGTCTTCTGGTACCCTACTATTCCCAGTCTACATTAAGTGTAAGTGACACACTTCAGATGCCTGTCTCAAACCCAGCCCAATGCATAAGTGCAACCCACCTCCAAACCATACATGTTATGCCTCCACCCAGCAGTACTGTAGGACGCTACCTATGCCATACAGGTACCAGTATTTAACATCTAGTTCTAAAGAAGCTCCTCGATGCTCCATTGGGTACCCAGCCATAGTAACAGTGTAGGCCAAGTATACGCTGCATATGGTTGATCAGCATTGGTTCACTTAAAAATTAAACAAAAATGTTTACTTGTTTGGAATAAACCCAAATGGACCCCCACATTGGGTATATGTATACCCGGTCAGATGGCGTACTAGTTCGGGGTAACAGTGCTGCAGGGACAAGGCCATTAATTTTATTTATTTATTTTATTTATTGCTTATTCGGAATGTACCTTTGAGTCAAAGACTCGTTTACAAAGGCTCCACGTCACATACAGTACAACAACAGTAAAACACAATTCCATAGCAAGACTCAGACAGATTTGTTACAGTGAATACGGTGAATGGCTAACTGTTAGGTCCAAAGGAATATTTGGACAGGTCTAACCAGCTTAGTATAGAGGCTAAGAAAAGGAGCTGGGTAGACAATACAGGAAGGGGCAAAGTGGGAGGAGGAGGAGGAGAGGCAGAGCAGGCCAGTGACCTTTGTCAGGGCGGGCACGGAGATCAATGGCAGTCGAAGGTGGTGGAGGACTGGAGACGGTTTCTGAGTGCGGTTTTGAAAGGTCCTATTCTGGTTTCTTTGGCAAGTGCATGGCAGGCAGTTCAACAAGGAAGGGACCCTGTGGCTGAAAGATCTTTGGAGTTGGGATGTCCGACACCTGGGGACCCAGAAAAGCAGCTTGCCCATGCCACGGATGGTTCTATGTGTCAGGGCAGGTTTGGTAATAAGGGACAGGCCAGCGGGGGCGAGACCCAGGGCAATCTTTTTGGCTATAAGGCATGTGTGGAACTGTATTCTACTGTCTAGGTTCAGCCAGTTAGTGGAAGTGTATAGGGAGCAAGTGTTTGTGAGACGATCACAGCCGAGGACAAGATGGCAGGCTTTGTTCAGGGAGAGTCAGAGTCTGCCTAGGGCTGAGAGGTTTGTAGCTCCATATATGAGAATGCCATAGTCCAGAAGGGAGAGGACCGAGGAGGAGACAGCGAGCCGGAGAGCGTCAGGGGTTAGACTGTGTTTGTGGCGATAGAGGATTCCAATACGGGCATTCAGGGTGGTGGACAGCAGATGGATGTGCTGATGGAAGTTTAGGGCAGTGTCAAGGGTTATGCCCAGCTATTTGAAAGTTACCACTTCCTCCAGGGGTGTCCGATTGGTGGTAAGGATATGTGGGCAGAGTGCCTTCCGTGAGTTCAGGGGATGCGAGAAGTACATGACTTTTGTCTTCTTGTAGTTTAGTGCCAGACGGTGTGTGGAGAACCATTTTTCGGCATCAGTGAAGAAGGATTGAAGGGAAGTGTGTAATAGGGTAGGGTCTGGATTGGAGGAATAAACGACAGCATCATCTGCGTACAGTAGTAGATTGCCGGTGCAGGACGAAGGAAGAGAGTTAAGGAAGAGACTGAAAAAAAGAGGACCGAGGATAGACCCTGGGGGACACCAGAACGGACAGGTAGTCTGCTAGAGAGGGCGGTGCCAATTTTCACCTGTTGGTGCCGATCCGACAGGTAGTCCATGAACCAGCCAAGGGCATCCTGTGAGATGCCGAAGTTGGTGAGTGTATTAAGGAAGAGGGAGTGACTGACCGTGTCAAAAGTCTTAGAGAGGTCAACAAAGACCGCACCTGAGATGTAGCCTCTGTCTAAGGTGGAGTGGATGTGGGTGGTAAATTCCAGGAGGGCTGTCGTGGTACTGTGCCCTTTGCGAAAGCCATGCTGCTGCTTATAGAGTAGGTCATGTTTGTTAAGGTGTTCAGTGAGTTGGTCGGATACTATACGCTCAAGCGCTTTGGATGGGGGGGTATAGAGATGGGGTGGTAGTTGTTACAATCAGTGTGATTCCCACTTTTAAATATGGGGGTAATGGAGGCAGATCTCCGTCGGGCAGGGAATTTCCCTTGGCAGAGCCAGTGGTTGAGAATGTGGGTTAGGGGGTGGAGTACCTCATGGAGAGTGAGCCAGAGGAGTTTTGGGTCCAGAGAGTCACTGCTGTAGTGGGCGTGGCTTAGGGCTTTTTCTAGGTACGGCCTGGCTGACTTGGGGGAAATGCAACAAAGGTGTAAGGGAGGGGCTGCCGAAGGGGCTGTAGGAGAGTGTGCAGCGGGGAGGATCGAAGAAGTTTGGAGGGAGGACATGACTGAGATTAGTAAAGGCATGATTAAAGGCTGAGGCAATATGGGTGGGGTCTGTGGTCAGGCACCCATCAACCTCTATCTGGTTTGGAGGGTGGTTATTGCTCTTGCCACAGATGTCTTTAATATTATTTCAGAACTTGCATCCTGAGCCCCAGGTGGAGGTAAGGGAGACTTTGTAATACTCTGCTTTTGCTTGCTGTAGGGCCCATGTGCACTTGTTCTGGGCCTCCCTGTACCTTTGTCTGTTGGATGGCCGGTCTCATTGGAGAGGTGCCATAGTGAGTCTTGGGTTCGCATATGGGCCAGTAGGTGGCTGGAGATCCAGGGGGCAGGGTTCCCTTTGAGCACCCTATTTCTAACAGGGGCAAGGGAGTCACAGATTGAATTGAAGGTAAGAACAAAGAGGTCCAGGGCTCAGTCGGGATCGAGAGTATTCATTAAGGGGGACCAGTCCCAAGACAGAAGACTAGATTTGAGGAGGGCAAGTTTACCAGGTCCAAGTTTATGCTGTTGTATTATTTTGGGGGGTGGGGGATTTTGCATGACCAGGAGCAGAGGACGGGTGAGTGGTCACTTAGGGCATTAGGGAGTACGGTGGTGCTAGTGATCTTGTGTGGGCGGTTGGTGAAGACCAGGTCCAGGAGGGAGGAGGATCCAGAGTGCTGGTCCAGGCGCATAGGGGAGTGGACTACTTGCGTAAGGTCTTGTGCAGTTGCAGCGTTGATGTGTGGGACAGCTGTCTTAGCCAGCCAGTTGATATTGAAGTCCCCTAGTGCAATAAGTTCATTATGTGATGGGAGGGTGGCGAGGTAGGACAAAACGGAGTGGAAGGCTTCACTCTGATTCCTGGGGGGAATGTAGACCACCGTGATGAGAAGTGGGGTTTGGGAGCATCCTAGTGTAATTTTGAGTGTAAGGGCTTGGGGTCCAGGGAGCAGTGGAGGGGGTGGGAGTAATAGACCATGCAATGTGTCCTTAATGTACATGGCGCAGCCCCTCCCCTTCTACCCTGCCAGTCGACCCTGTAAAGGTTGTACCAGGAGAGTGTTATCGAGGAGTCTGGGATGTGGGGGAGAGCCAGGTTTCACCTACGGCAACGACGTCAGGGTGATGTTGAAGGACCCAACCCTGGAAGGCATCCCATTTTTTCATTAGGCTGCAGACATTGATGGTGGCAATGAGTAGACCAGTGGCCTGATTTTGTCTGGGTATGGGGTAGTGAGAGGACCTGGGTTAGGGTGAATATTGCCGGACATAAGGAGGAGAAGGAGGAGGGATCTGAGGAGAGTTCCAGGCCAATTTTTTAAGATAGTGAGATTTGCGTAGGAGGGACCCCTGGGTGCTTGACCAAGTGCGGGATAGGGAGGGTAAGTAAGGTAGGGGTAGCCAGAGAGGGGGAGAGCGGTGTGGGGATAGGGGTTATGGGTACCCTTAAGGATGGGAGTAGAGGGCAGGGATGAGAGCATTGGGTGCATCTGGGCAATTAAGCGCAGCTGCAAAATATAGAGAAAGTAGGCAGGGATGTGTTCACATCCGGAGAGGAAGGTGGAATCAGAGCAGAGATATTGCTCAGACTAAGGAGTCCGAACTGGTTAGCAGTATGAACATCAGGGGAGAGTCAACAGGCTGACAGGCATTCATCATGGATGTAGTGCGGATGATAATCTGGGGGAAAGAAGTAGGTAAGCGAGAGCATCAGTAGTGACACAGTTACACGTAGCAGTGGCATGTCTAAGTAAGAGGAGGAAATATGGAGAAAAGACGCCTGCAGGGAGGGATGAGCAGGCTCAGTTGCCTCTAGCGGTGAGCAGGTATAGCTTGCAAATGAAAAAGTAGGCTAATTGGTTGTAGCAACTGAGGAAGCCCCTATAAAAGGGAGTGTCCACCAAGGGTGGTGGCGGGGGCAGTGGGGAGCCGACTCAGAAGCGTTGGAGGGGTCTAACTCCATTTATCCGCGGCATTCTGCTCCTCTGAATGCAGCCAGAAGAGAGCCAGGAGAGTCCCAGGACAGTCTGTATCCGTACCTTAATGTTTTCTCGCGGGGGTGGGGAGGGCGACTGAATCCGCAGCCCTCGTGACCTCAAGGCAGCAGCTGTGAAGAAGCAGGGAGATGAAGGTGAGATTTATACAGCGGGAGGAGGGGATGGGAAGTCAATCAATGTGCCTGTATTTAATTGGACTGGCTGGTAATCCAAGTTCAATATGCAGTAAAGACAAAACTGGCTATTTGTTATAAACTGGCAATTTGTCCACATTGAGGATGAACTAACCAGTATTAAAATAGCTGGGATTATTTAAATTACTAGTATCCTAGGTTTAACAGCATTAAAGTCACAGTAGTATCTTAGTTTTAGCAGCCTTAAAGTAACTGAGGTAATTGCAAATACAGGTAATATTTTGGTTTTAACTGCATAATAAAACTATCTCCACTCGTGTGACGACTAAAAATAGCTGGCAGTTTAAATTTAAAAAAAGGTGCCATGGTCTAACTCTGTTTGTCCGCGTTGTTCTGCTACTCTGAATGCAGCCAGAAGAGAGCCAGGAGAGTCCCAGGACAGTCTGTATCCATACCTTAATGTTTTCTTGGGGGGTTGGGAGAGCGACTGAATCCGCAGCCCTCACGACCTCAAGGCAGCAGCTTAATGTTTTCTCAGGGGGTGGGGAGGGTGACTGAATCCGCAGCCCTTGCAACCTCAAGGCAGCAGCTTAATGTTTTCTCAGGGGTGGGGAGGGCGACTGAGTCCGCAGCCCTCGCAACTTCAAGACAGCAGCTTAATGGAGGGCGACTGAATCCTCAGCCCTTGTGACCTCAGGCAGCAGCTGTTACTTATTGCTTCCCCACAACAGTGGGATCTCTCTTGGTGTGCTGGTTGTAGTGGTGCAGCAGAAACAAGTTCCTCCACTGGCTCAGCCTCTCTCTCGGTCTCATGCCTCTGTTGTCAGCATGTAAACCTACCTCTGCAGGTCCAGCTAGGCCTCTTCTCCTCTCTGCTTGCAGCAGACAAGCCTCTCTTTGAATCACAGCTGCAGACTGTGAAACCTAACCATGCGAGACCAGCACATGACATCCTGGTATCCACTCACTACAGCACTGCAACAAGAAACTTGCAGTCGGCCTCCTGCTTCCAGTCTGTGGAAACCACACTGTGATTCAGACACTGTGGCTCACAACAGCAACTCTGCCTCCAAGCTGTTCTCCTGGCCAGAGTCAGATACAGACTACAAAGGTCTGAAATGGCCCCTGCTGTTCACTTGGGAAATGCAACACTTGGATAAGTTGAGATCCTCTGTCAATCACCGAGGAGGGTCTTTCTGGCTGTAACTTGATGTCCGATTGGCTGCCTCACTCGTAGATACATACTAAAATCCTCCTGTTTACCAGGAGCTCACTGTGGCTCTCTCTGCAGGTTCTGGAGTCTGATAGGCTGTGCCGCTATAGTTTGACCCTGTTGCCACATAGAATGGGGACAGCAGTGGCCAGAATGACTGTGAAATGTGTAGTCCTTGGGGCACTCAGACCCTAGACCCCATTTTCAACAGAGCTTCTACTTCCAAACATTTAGCTGTGCCCCGCTGTGTGCTGCATAATAATTCAGTCAGGGCATGTGTCAGGGGGTTCCCACTTGTCATAACAGCCAATGCGCTCTTCACAAGTGTCAATCATGCAGTAGTGAAGTCACCTTAGATGTGAGGGCAGAGCCACTTTAACAGCATAATGCAGAGCCCTAAAGCAGTCCTGGGGACTTCTCTTCACTCTTGGTCCTAGTCATCAAGCCTTGGGACCAGAAAGCAAGAGAACTGGTGGCAGTGGCTCTGTGGAACTAAGGTTAGCCCACACACATTTGGGAACATTACAGTAACATTGATTGCTTCTGAAAGCCCACACCAGATTCCCTCCCAGTTGCACAATACTCCCTTCTCTCTCTCTATCCATTGGTAAGCACTGGTGAAGGCATATAGAAAAGGATTAAGACTTTTTGATGACACTGATATGATAACTTTTGCATCCCCAACTTTATACTTCTTTCATGTGGCTCAGTTATCGCACCCCATGTTTTACATTACTATCTAAGACCACCTTTTTCTTCCCTTTCTTCTTTACCTCCCATCATTTTATTCATACGTTTTTTTTTTGTATAACAAATTTTATTTGCATTTCCAAACATATATACAAAAAGCAAACAGACATATAATGCAGATACAGTGACATTTACCCCATTATCACAAGGCAGAGGGTCTAAACAAAATTTAATTTTATCCCTACGCCCTCATATACATATTTGACCAGACCTTTAGGGTAAGTTAATAAACTTCAAAGTCCAAAGAACCTGTAAACTGCACACAAAAAAAAAAGGATCCCCCCCCAAGAGAGACCTAAACTCTCTGATTTCCTCCCCCACCCCCCGTACCTAAATAAGTAATTAAAAACTATTTACAAAGATCCACATTTCATTGTCCCAACACAGAGCGAAGTATCTAACCAACCAATCCATTAATTAATCAATCAATTAATTAGTCAGTTAATGAGAGCCCAAAAATAGGTAATACTGCTTCGGAGGGTAACATCAGGCAAGGACAGCATTTTGTTACATTACGTCAGGAGGGGCAATCATCAGAGTGGCATACCCACCCTACCCTCGCATCTAGGGCACATCTTTCCTAGTCTCCCTCCCTGGCCATATACCCTAGGCAGGCAGAGAGATACCAAAGTAAGCGAATTCCAAATAGCACCAAACATCTCTGCTCTTCTCTGGATCTGGAAAGCCCTTCTCTCCATGGCCAAAGCAGACATGACCAAGGTCTTCCACTGGGCAAGGGTGTGGACCTGAGCTGATACCCATGTATTTAAGATACACTGCCTCGCAATTGCTAAGGCCACTCTAACCCATTTTTTGTGCAGGGTATCATCTTCCCTTTCCCCCCATTCAATCACAAACAGTATGTCAATTGGATGCATATGTACCCCAGCCTCTATTTTCTCATTTATGAATCCTACCACCTCTTTCCAGAAGCCTTGCAGGCGAGAGCATTTCCAGAAACAATGGAAATGCGGTACCAACCTCTTTGGTGTAGCGTGGGCAAGGATTTCTGGAACCTCTAACCATTTTATGAACCATGACCGGTGGAAAAAAGAGCCTGTGGATAAACCTATAGGCTGCTTCCTTATATTTATTAGATAATAGTGAGCCCATCTGCGTCTCCACCATTAGCTCCCCAATTCGCCTCCTGACAACTCAATTCCTAAATCCTTTTCCCATCTTGTTCTCCTGCTTGAGTTGTCCTCAGTCAATCCCACTCTTAGTGTCTGAACCACCACCTATACATCCCCTTAGGGTCACTGGACTTTACAGATTGCCCTTCTAGGTTCAGCTGGAGCAATGGCTGTGAGCTTGGTTCCCCTAACTATGAACAAAGTCCTCACTTGGAAGAACCTGGATGAGTGACCAACTGGGATCCCCAACCAGTCTTTAGTTCCTCCAGAGAGGAAAAGCATGCCCTTATACAAGTCCGAATACACTGAATCCGCTTCTTTCCCAGCTTGAACCCTGATCCTCCAGCCGGGTAGGAAGAGGGTTGCCACTTAGTGGGAGGAGCAGCGTCTCCATTTTATCACCTCCGATCCTGGCCCTCATCAGCTCCCATCCTCCAGGGTCCAGACAACTAACAGATTAGGATTCTGTTGAAATAAATAGGCCTTTTACCCTTTTTTCCTCAGAAAGGCGGAGGCCGACCACAAGCCCCTTCCCTTTCAGGTCCATCCAGCTTGCTGCTTCAGGGCCTGAAATCCAATCTTTTATAATCCTAGCCTGAGAAGCCAAAAAATAGCTTCTAACGTCTGGGAAGCCTAGCCCCCCCCGTATCTAGTTTCAGTCTCTGAAGGCCAAGTCTAGGTTTTTTCCCTTGCCATAGGTAACCAGAGAACCCTCTATCTAGTCTCTTTATGTCCTTATTAGTAAGTCCGATGGGTAGCATCTGCAAAAAATACAGTATCCTGGGAAGAATGTTCATTTTTATAATGTTCATCCGGCCAATCCATGACACTGGGTACATCTTCCATCTTCTCATGTCTCTAAGCACACCCTCAATCATTGGCGTATAGTTAAGCCTATATAAATCGGCCAGTGAGCTTCCAATGTTAACCCCCAGATATTTTAAGGCCCCCCTCACCTCTCTCAGTCCCCAATTTTGCAGACCCATCTGGAGCCCCCCTCCCAGATACATTGCCTCGGATTTTGCCAGATTTATTTTATAGCCCGAGAACAGTGCAAAACTCTTGATCATGTCCAATACTGCGGGAAGGGACTCCTCTACATGACTTAGATATAAAATCATATCGTCAGCATATAAAGAAAGTTTGTGGTGCCGCCCCCCAGCACCCTGGACCCCTTTCACCCTGTCACACTGTCTAATGGCTACATAGAGCTCCAGCGCAGGTCGAACAACAAGAGATAAGGGCACCCTGTCTCGTTCCCTGCCCAGTTCAAAAACCTGTGTCAGGCCGCCATTGACCATCACAGCTGCCTTGGTGACCGGTAAAGAGCCCTCACCATATTAAGAAAGCCGGGCGAGCCAAATCTTTCCAAAACTACCATCATGTACTCCCATTCAATTAGGTCAATGCCTTCTCGCGCCAGGGCCAGGACCAAGGTGGGCCCGGACGCCGTAGAAGAAGCCCAAATCACATTCAAGAGTCTCCTGACATTGTGGTATGAATGCCTACCTCTTATGAATCCTGTCTGGTCTGGATCGACTAGGCTGGGCATCAGGGACTCAAGCCTGCCACTAATACTTTTGCATAAATCTTAGCATCCACATTCACTAATGAAATAGGTGGTATGCTGCACATTCCTCAGGTCTTTCCTGGCTTGGGAATCACTGAGATAGTTGCCAAATCCATAGAGCTGGTAGAGGGATCCCTCCCTTAGTGCCCCTAAAAACGTCCCAGAGCAGATCTACGGCCTGCTGACCCACGGTCTTATAAAATTCAATAGGGAACCCGTCTGGGCCTGCTGCCTTACCCGACCTGATACCCTTGATGGCCTTCCCAATTTCCTCTTTAGTGATGCATGCTTCCAGGGACATCCTTTGTTGTTCTGATACTTGCTTCAAGCTAAGCCGACTCAAAAAATGCTCCATTGCATCCCCGGTCCCTTCTGCTTCTTTATGGTACAAGTTACTATAAAATTCCAAATCTCTCCTTAATAGCCTGAGGGTCCCTCATCACCTTTCCGTCTTTATTCTTTATCTCCAAAACTCTGTTCTTCCCCCTTCTGCCTTTAATCAGATTAACAAGGAGGGGGCCAGGCTTAATTCCCCATTCATAGAATTTTTGCTTCACAAGCCAGAGCTTTCCTTTCGTCTGCTCGTCAAGCAAGTTGTTCAATTCTCCCCTCACTGCTGCTAATAGCGGTTCACTAGCTGTATCCCCTTTCAGTACCCGACCCTCCAGTTCCTTAGCTCTTTGGAAAAGGGAGTTGAATTTCCCATTTTTTTCCTTTTTATACCCGGACACGAACCCAATGATTGCCCCTCATATAGGCCTTCCCGCATCCCATAATATCTGTGAGGATGGGGCAGATTCATATTTAGGTCAACATAACCTTTCATTTGCATCTGAAGGTATTCCTTAAAGTTCTCGTTCCCATTAAATATGAGGAATCTCCACATCCTCATTCTCTCACCTAGACCCTCTATATCAGCGTCACCTTGACCATGGCATGGTCGAGATATGAATAGGTTAGGTGTTTACTTCTACAGTCCTCTGATACCACCCCCCCTCACCATACACATGGTCAATTCTAGACCATGTCTTATGTGGGTGCGAGTAAAAGGTGAACTCCCTTACTTTTGGGTTGGCCGTCCTCCATACGTCCACTAGGTCAAGGTATTCGTACCTTTTTTACTCCTTCTCACCTCACCCTCTAACCATGCTACACCAATGTCCTTCCTACCTCAATTCCCTTACTCACCTTTTCTAACCGGTGTTCTTTAACTTGCTTCTCTCATCCTATCTATTCTAGCCTCCCCACCTCCAAACAAAAAAAAGGTTTACACAGAGAAATTAATTACTTCATCATAAACAATTACTATGAGAACTCACCACGCCCTTTTGACCATGCTAGGTTAAGGTTGTCCATGACACCACAGACAACCACGGTCATCCAAGGATAGAACATACCATTAGCAAAGACCATGGTCAATCATAGTGAACAACAGTCCAAACAAAACCTCAAAGGTTTAAATTACCATGGCAACTCCACCCTCTTTCAGACACACTGGCAAACAGCTTCACAAATATGACTGGCATGGTTGCGTCTTCATTGCTCATAGTTTGTGGGAGGGGAAGGGAGGGTAAAGAAATATTACTGTCACTAAGTTGCTATGACTAAGACTATTTCCCACTCTTAGGATCATGGCTCACGGTTGTACATTGTTAAACCATGGTTACACATGGTCAGAGACCGTGGTCATTCAAGGTTTGTCCATGATGTTAGCCATGGTTATCCATGGACAATCACTGTTGGTAAATGGGCCAGGGACAGGCCATATTTGTTCATGAAATCCTGGACAGCAGGAGAGCGCCATGTTTCTGAGCGAGCCAGTCATTAGGACTTGAGTCATCAAAATCAGTCAATGACAAGTATATAAACATTTTTTTTATTTTATTACTGCCCATAATTATATGGATACAGAAAGGTAATTACATAGCATTGTGGCAGAAAATACGGTGTCACAATACAAGGGCAAACGATATTCCTCAAACATAAGAATTCCTATATAAATTAAATATATAGAACATGTCTTGAGCTGGCTAAAATGAGATTCAGAATGCTGTTAGTCAGTTTTATGTATGGTTGGAAGCTCTGCAGTTTAAATTATTTGAAGAAGTGGAAGGAATAGACCAAAAGGCAGCACTCACATTTCCCGCTAGGGTTGCTACTGTCCCTTCCCACTCTCAAATAACCAATAGAAAGACAGGCTACCAAAGTCATTCACAAAGCTTCTTTACTGAACATCCATTTAAAATACAAAGTATAAGGTGCAGCGAACTAAAGTGCAAGGATGCATGCAAACTAGCAAATTTGGTCTCAGAATGACAACGCCATGTGATGTTTCACTCATTAACCCATGTGCTTTATCAAAGGTACAGTATTTAAAAGTCATAACTGTAAATTGCAGACTGGTACGGTCAGAGATCTATGTAATATTTTATTTTGCTTAAAGATTAATTGTTTCTGCATGTTACAGATGATGCCTTTGTTTGTCTTTGGTTTTATTACACACACAATCCTTTAGGCAATGGCCTATTTTCAAAGGCTCTAGAGTCAAATGTACAATGAAACATTCCATACATACAAAGGTTGCATGTGAAATACACAATACCTGAATTGATTTACAGGTAATAAGGCATACAAGGCAGTAGAGAGAAATACTTTCTCAGAAATTCATTAGACAATAAAAGCAGTTCCAAGTACTAGAAGCAGCAAGCGCATCCACTGGGTAAGTCCGGAAGCAGCAAATACATCCATTAGTTTCATTTTAAAGGAGGCGATGGAGTCACACCCTCAAGTCCAAAGAAGCACTCCAGGATTTAGCAAATCTGAAGGGGGAATGAGTTCTGACCCACTGAAGATTTCCTGAGTGGTAATAACAGAGAGTTATGTGCCACGCCTCTGGTACAGTATTTATTTCTGATTAACTTCTAGGTGGACTACAGCCCCGAGAAAAGCAGCCCAAGTACTGCTTTTTTTGCCCATTCCATGGTACAGACTTGCTCCCGTAAGTTAAAATTGAGATAACCTAAGGTGTTGCATAGCAGACAGGTTTGGGTATCCAGCTTAAAGTCAACCGCAAAACAGCAGGCCCTGGTCAATAGTCCTTTGACTAGGGATAGCTCATTCACCAATCCATAGACCGTAACACCATAATAAATAATGCTAATGACAAAGCACTGGACCAGGAAGATTTTTTTAAATGTTTAGGAAGGCAATCTCACCTGTGATGATAAAGAAAGCCAATTCTAGTATCTATGACGTTAAACAAATGGTCGATGTGATTAGCAAAAGACAGCGTACTGTCAAGAATCAAACAAGATATGTAACATTTTGTACCTGTTCCTAGGGTAGCACCAGCGGATGTATTAATGATCAATGCAGGAAAGGAGTCAATCTTACTTTGTGTTCCAAATAATATACTTTTCATTTTCTTTTTCTTAATAACAAGGAGATTTTGTGTGAACCAGGCCTAAATCAAATAAGAATTTTGTAATATCCTGTTTCAGGTGATCAGGGTTTTTGTCACTTGAAAAGATTACAGCCTCATCTGCATACGTGGTTATGTCAGTTGACTTGCAGATATATGGAAATTTGAAAGAACAGACTAAACAGCAGGGGACCAAGTATGGATCCCTGGGGAACCTCTACAGGGACCAACCTGTTATCAGATAGAGAACTACATCTTATAGATTTAATTCTACACGACAGGTAGTTTAAACCACAGGGCATGAGGATCCGGCACTCAGCTCACTAAAACAGGCACAAAATTCACTTCTTCTGTGCTCAGTAAATATTTTATTCCTACATGCAGATAACAGTGTAGAACAAGAGCAAAATGAGCCCACTGGAGGACCCACAGGATCATGGAGGAAGTGAGTTGTGTGCTTGTTTTAGTGAGTTGAGTGCCGGATCTTCAGGTCTCACTGTTTCATTTGGATCACAAGCACCAATTGCTGAGCCAGCAATATTTTACATAGCAGTTTTTAAACCAGCCAACCATGTCCATAGATACACACAGTGATAATCTGGCACAGAAGGGCATGGTTAACAAGGTTGAATGCCTTGGTTAGGTTAGTATATATTTAGCCTGCCAGCTCCCCTCTGTCCACCATGTATAAATTCAGTGAAATCAAGAACAGCGGTTGTAGTGCTAAAATGTTTCCTGAATCCATGTTGTTCCTTTGCCTGAAGCTCATATTTGCTAAGGAATTCTACAAGTTAGTCATTCTCCATCCTCTTAAGTTATGGCAGACTGAAACATGTGGTGTTGCTAGTTCAGAATCCCAAAACATAACTAAAACTCTAGGAGCAAACACACACACACACACACACACACACACACAGATACCTTTAGCTGGCCAGCCCACTATGGACGCATCATCATACTTGCCCTCTGACATCACAGCCTGGATCATTTCTTTGATCTCTGGGAACCACCCTTTTCCAGAGGGGTCCAAACTAGATTTATTATTTAGAGCTTGACCCTTTTCTTCTCCCAGCTGGCTAAATCCAGGGATGCTGTTTCACTCTGCCTTAGCCCTATTTACACTCAAAACGTGTCTTTTTACTATGAAAAGGATTCAGCCCTTACCATTTTACCCAAACAAAAGCCATTTAGATGAAAAGGTGGGCTCAGGCCTTGATGTTTAAAACAAGAGCCTTTGCAAGACAGGAATGCTTTCTGTCAACAACCAACCTCTGAGAGAACCCAAGAATGCTTATACAACTAAAATATTTTACAGGCAACACAACTAGTAATATAAGAACATTTCCAGGGTATTACATCGGTTACAACTATCCTTTTGAATGCCTTGCACAGGAAGAAGAGGACAGAGACAGGGCGGTAGTTAGTGGGGTTATTAGCATCGCTGCCCTTGAATACTGGGACTATACATGCCTTTTTCCAAAAGTTTGAGATTTTACCAGTATCATAGTATCACAGTAAAAGCCAGCAGAATAGGCCCCATGGTCTATCGTGTCTGCTCAGAAGCTAGCCCCCTACTGGGAGCTCACTCCTCCACGCCCCCAGCCCCAGAGGTGGCCCTCCCTGGCCTCAGCTTCCCCCTGTACCTGTCCCAACCCTTCTTGAATCCTTCTACTGTGGTCTCTTCCACCAGAATCCTGGGCAGTGCATTCCATGTTTCCACCACCCTCTCTGTAAAGAAGTGCCTCCTGTGCTCCCCCTGTACTTCCCCTCTTCCAGCTTCCACTTGTGCCCCCGGTAGTTCCCCCCTTCTTAAGCCTGAACACTTCCCTGGCTCCGCCCTTATTTATCCCCTTTACATACTTGAAAGTCTCTATCATGCCCCCTCTGTCCCTCCTCTCCTCCAATGCGTACAGATTGAGTTCATCCAGTCTCTCCTCATAGGTCCTACCCTCCATGCCCTGAATCATCCTGGTCGCCCTCCTCTGGACCCTCTCCAGCAGTGCTATGTCCCTCTTAAGATGGGGTCTCCAGAGCTGCACACAGTAGTCAAGATGCAGCCTAACCAGGGCATTATACAGAGGGAGGATCATCTCCCTCCTCCTGGAGGTAATCCCCCTGGTTATGCAGCCCAGTAGCCTGTTTGCTTTTGCTGTAGCTCTTCGAAAATTCTCTGTGTTATTCATTTTGCTGTCTGCCACTATCCCTAAGTCCTTCTCACCTGATGTGACTTGCAGTGTGGTCCCCCCATGGCGTATGCATGTCCTCGGTTTCTGACCCCCAGATGCAGCACCCTACATTTACCAGCATTGAACTTCAACCCCCACTTCCTTGTCCACCCCCCCAGGGTATCCAAATCCCCCTGCAGGGCCTCTCTCCCCTCCTGCCCATCTGCCAGTGCTCCCAGTTTTGAGTCATCCTCAAAGAGACTCACCCTACTCCTAACACTCCACCCTATGTCCGAGACATAGGAACTGAACAGGAGTGGCCCCAGGACTGAACCCTTGGGGACCCCACTGATGACCCTCCTGGGGGAAGAGACTATCCCTCCAACCACCACTCACTGTATTCACCCCGTAAGCCAGTTTTCCACCCAACTGAGCAACTGCCCCCACCCCCATCCCCCAGCTTTGTTAGTAGGCCGTTGTGGGGTACCGAATCGAATGCCTTACTGAAATCCAGATAGAGGACGTCCACCGGCCTATGTCAGTCCAGGGCAACCGCCACCCAGTCATAAGACTCCACCAGGTTAGTCTGGCATGACCTCCCCGGAAGAAAACCATACTGCCTGTCATTCAGGTGCCCCAACCTTTCCAGCTGCACCCCCAGCCTCTCCTTGATAATGCCCTCCATAACCTTGCCTACCACAGACGTTAGGCTAACGGGCCTATAATTCCCCATCTCCTCTCTGGACCCCACCTTGTGGATAGACACCACATGAGCCACCTTCCAATCTTGAGGCACCCACCCTGTCTTCAGGGAGATGTTGAAGAGTGAGGCCAGTGGAGCTGCCAGCACATCCGCCAGTTCCTTCAGCACCCTTGGATGCAGCCCATCTGGCCCCAGTGCCTTCTCAGTCTTTAGCAACCAGAGGGCCTCTCCCTCACCCTATACGCTGTGATTTCACCCTCTCATCCCCCCTCCTTGTGCATCCTCTCCTCCCCTTCTAGATATGACCCATCCCCTGCCCTAGTCTCATCCATTTCTTCAGTCTCCAACTGACCTCCTGGTTTAGTGGGCTCCTCTACCCTCCCATTGGGTTGGAAAGATCCCCCACCTCCCCTGGTAAAACCAGAGGCAAAGTACTCATTTAGCACCTCTGCTTGTTCCCCAGCTTCCTGCGCCCATCCCCCCAGTTCTAATCCTGCTGATATGTACCCTCACTTTTCTTTTCTCCCCTATGTATCTATAGAACCCCTCCCTCCCCCCGCGGATATCCCTGGCCAGGTTAAGCTCCTTCTTCGCCTTGGCCCCCCCTTACCACCCTGGTGACCCTCTTAGCCAGGAAATCATACTCTTCCCTCTCCCTAGCCCCCCTTGAGCGCTTTAAACACGCATAGGCAGCCTTTTTCTCCCTCACCCCTTCCTGCACCTTCCGGGTCCACCAACATGGCTTACTGGTCCTACATTGCTTGCGCCTTACCTTTGTGCAGGCCCTCAAAGCCTCCTGCACCCCCTTCTTAATGGTCTCCCACAAGCTACCAGCATCCATGCCTGGCCTTATCTCATCCAAGCACCCTTTAAGAATCCTTTCCATGCCCTCAAAGTCTGCCCCCCTGAAATCTATTACCTTCTGTGTTAGTGCAAATTTCCTCTCCCCCTAGGAACATAAGAAACCAGACCGTGGCACAGTCACTGCCTGCCAACGGGCTGCTCACCTCCAGGCCCCTTATCTGGTCACAATCTGCTACGATAATGTCCAGGATCCGATCCTGCCTAGTAGGGTCCCCCACATGCTGGATTAGGAAGGCATCCTGGAAGACATCCATCAACCTCTGCTCCCTGGCCACCGAGGATGTCATAGCGCCCCAGTCTGCCCCCGGCAAGTTCAGGTCACCCATGATCATCACCATGCCCTTTCTGAGGCCACAATGACCCCTGATGTTCTCAGCCAGATCATCCTCCAGTTCCACTTCCATTGTGGGGGATCTGTACACCACCCATATTTTTAACCTTTTACCCCCCCCCCATTTGTAGGCTTACCCAAATTGTCTCCACATCGCCTTCTGCCTCTTCGATTCCACCAACTACTATGTAATTTTTGACTATCAATACCACACACACCCCTTCCCACACCCCTATCCTTCCTAAACATTGTGTATCCCTCTAAATTTAGGTCCCAATCATGCCTCTGGGTGGTGGGTGGCCCATGTCTCAGTAATTGCTGCCAAGTCCGCTGCACCCTCAATTAGCATTGCTTGGAGCTCTGCCATTTTATTGCCCATGCTCCTGGCATTGATCAGGACCATCCTCCACCTGACCCCCTCTCCAGTCTTCTCAGCCCAGCGCAATCCCCCATCTCTCTTCTCCCCTCAGTTCCCCCTGGTCTTTTAATGCTACCCACAGCCCGCTTTGCATGATCTAGTCCTGAACTCTCAAGCTTCCTGGCTGAGGTTTTCAGTCTTTCTATCCCTCCCCCTTTTACAAGTTTAAACCCCACCTATCACCAATGAATCAAAAAAGTTTTAGTTTAAGGACCTCCTCCCCTTCCCTCCAGGTTGAGGTGCAGCCTATCCCTGGCATATAGCCCCTTGTCTTCCCATGTATCATCCCAGTCCCCCATCAATCCTTGAGAAGGCCACGGACCCCTCAATTTCTGGAACCTAAACAGTTTTTCAGAAATCCTCTATACTGCAAGGGATCCAGCGTGCCTTGACCAGGCCACGGACCCCTCAATTTCTGGAACCTAAACAGTTTTTCAGAAATCCTCTATACTGCAAGGGATCCAGCGTGCCTTGACCAGGCCACGGACCCCTCAATTTCTGGAACCTAAACAGTTTTCAGAAATCCTCTATACTGCAAGGGTACTAGCCCTGACTTTTGGATTTGGTATCAGTGGAAGCTGATTTCCAAGTGGCCCACGCTATCTCCTGCTGAACACATCTCTAACTACTGTATCTCCCTCTGTGTCTCTAGTTGAATTTATGTGCCAGGGTTTAATAATTTGTTTAATCCTTACAGTCATTTTTAAGTTCTGAGTTGATATTAGAAGTGAATTTTGAGCCTTGACTGTGTAAATCCTTCTTCTGCTCTCTGGCCTGCAACCTGTCTCCTCCCCAACCCCC
This sequence comes from Neoceratodus forsteri, assembly GCA_016271365.2. NCBI lineage: Eukaryota > Metazoa > Chordata > Ceratodontiformes > Ceratodontidae > Neoceratodus > Neoceratodus forsteri. The sequence continues at coordinate 348,515,184 of CM057456.1, forward strand.
AAACGGTCTGCTGTGCTCTCTGACCCTGCCCACTTTTCCATTAGCAGATTATATCCTCTCACCACTAGAGGGCTATATCTCTAGCTCTGTCTCTATCTAGTACGCAAGCCATGTGGGTTCTCTCTGCCTTTCTCTCACCTCTCTTCCTCCTCCTTGCCCTGCCCCCCTCTTCTCTCTCCCTGGTCCTAGCCAACCCCACCCTGCCCCTGCCACCCTCTACTCTGGTTTCCACTGCTACTCCAAGGGAACTCTCCACTTCCACTCGAGACTTGTGCTTGGTGCACCATTTGGATATTCCTGGTTACTTACCCCCGACCACTACTCTCAACAAGTGTGGCCACCTCTCTACACTGTACCACCTTGCAGTCCATATGGGATACCGCCTGGAACCTTGCAACCTCTACTCCCAGAAACAATGATCAAAACTATCCCTCAAAGAGCTGTGACTCTGCTCCTTAAAACTCCTACTCCTCCTCCTTCTCATCTCAGGTAGCGTCCATCCCAATCCTGGCCCTAGAAGCTCAGGCCACACACAAACTCCAGGTGCCCTTATCCTTGCAACCATTAATATCTGCAGCTTTCTACCAAAGCTGGATGCACGCCAAGCCTTCATATGCCAACACAACCCTGACATCCTTGCAGTGGTGGAAACTTGGCTAATGCCTAAAGTTCCTGACTCAGCAGTAACAATACAGGGCTACAATGTCCACAGGCTGGACCGGATATCCAAAAAAGGTGGTGGTTGCACAATCTATATCAAAGACTCCCTGTCATGGCACCCTGTAGCAACTCCATCACTTTCTGCCTTGGCCCAGATTCTGCCAATAAAAATCATCCTAGGACCCAACCATAAAGCCCTGACTATTGTCTCCATATACATCCATGGGGACCCTAAACATGGCTTCAACGGCGTCCTAAACTTTATCAACTCTCATCCTCCTGAAGCTGAACTTATTCTACTAGGAGTTTCAACATAAACTGGTTAGCATCAAGTGCCAGTGCCTATAAAGACTCCATCTCAGCTGCTAACCTCACGCAAATGGTAAACTCCCCTACTAGGATTAACTACAAGACTGGTACCAGTACCCTCTTGGATTGGGTCCTCACCACTCACCCCACAAGGATTTCTAGTACGACCGTTCTCCCAGACTCTCTCAGTGACCACTCCCCAGTCATGTGTGCATGGTCTAACAAATTCCTTAAGCCATCTCCCAAAATTATTGCTAGCAGAGTCCTTCCTCGTGGAAAACATCCACATCTCAAACAATACCTGCTTCTACAAGACTGGCTACCCATCTATGAAGCAGCAGATGTTAACTTGGCTCTTGATCACTTCATCTCAATTTTCAACAAAGCCTGCGACCTCTTTGCCCCTGCTAAAAGGCGCAAAACAAAATCTCTCTCTAACCCATGGCTCAACGTGGCTCTTCTCTCACAGCTGACACTAAGGGACCACCTCTGGGCAGTTGCCAGGGCCACTGGCAAACAACTGGACATCCAAAATTACAAACAAGCACGAAATGCCTGCACAAAAGCCATCCAGCTAATGAAATCCACCTATTACAAAGACGCTCTCACCAATACATGGGAAAATGGTCGTGCTTTCTGGGACAATATCAAGGATGTCACAGGGAAGCAGCCAAAAACCTCTCCAGCCATGTTAATGGTTGATGGATCCTCAACCCTCGACCCCAAGGTGATCGCAAACATCTTTAACACAGCTTTTTCAGACCTTAGTGCTGTCCTACCGCATGACTTTTTCGAAAACAGGGCCTACTCCCCAAATACCACAGTCCCTCAGTCTAATCATCCCCTCTTCTACTTCAGGGAGGTAAGGCTGAATGAAGCTCACCGCTATGTTACTGCAGCTATCTCTAAATCTAGATCTAGTAGTGACACCCTGGACCTTAAGCTTCCATTGCTCACCCTCAATGAGGTAATTCATCTATTAACAAAAATCCTAACCCTCTCTCTCAGCTGTGGAAAATTCCCAGACTTATGGAAAACAGCCACTGTGACACCCGTCCATAAAAGTGGGGATAAGACAAATCACTCAAATTATCACCCAATCTCCATACTGCCCCCACTCTCTAAGGCACTCGAGTGCATCGTGGCTGATCAACTTACCGACCACTTGGATAAATACAATATACCTTGTCCACAACAACACGGTTTCCAGAAAGGTCACAGCACCACCACAGCCCTTCTTGAGTTCACTGGAGCTTTGCACAAATCCCTTGACAATGGCCTTCTCACAGGGGCCGTTTTCGTTGACCTCTCCAAGGCCTTCGATACAGTACACCATGGACTACTAATTGACCAACTACTGAATGCTGGGCTATCACCTGACTCTTCTCTCTGGTTTAAAAGCTACTTAGAAAACCGGTCGCAGGGAGTAAAAATTGCGGACGCTCTTTCTGACACCCTGCCTGTTCGCTCGGGTGTCCCACAGGGATCCATACTGGGCCCCCTCCTTTTTAGCCTTTTCTGAAACTACCTCCCTTACCACTGCTCTGAGCAGCTCATACTATATGCCGATGATGCTGTTGTATTCTCCACTCACAAAGATCCTGCAACTCTTCAACACAACCTTCAACTTGGTTTCAGTTCTGTAGAGACATGGTTTCTTAATAATAAACTGGTCCTCAATGACAAGAAAACCAAATCTATGCTCTTCTGCAGTTCTCATAACCCACACAGGCTACTCCACTTGGCTATGTCCGCCACCCAGGGGAACACTCTACATCAGGTGGGGTCCTTCAAATACTTAGGGATACAGCTTGACCCTAATCTCTCCTATGGACCTCACATAGATAATGTAGCTAGAGCTGCTAATACACGGCTTGGTCTCCTCTACAAACAGACAACACCTCATGCCAGAAGCTTTGAAGGTTGCAGTCCTGAGCTCTGTAATCTCTGTAATAGACTATGGTCTCATCATTTATGGCTCGGCCACAACCACAACCCTTAGACGCATCTCAACTGCCTTAAATAAGGCATGTCGGCTCATCACTGGTGCTCACCATCTCACCCACACGTGACCGGTGTAATCCCCCTACAAATGAGGGTTCCTAGAAGCTTCCTTGGAGCTTCCCTAAGTGCTCCCTGCCTGGCTGGTGTTCGGCGTAAGGCCGATTGAATGCTGTCGCCAGGAGGATTATCAAAGCCTCCGTGCCTGTCTCTTTAAGGGCTGCCTAACTCACAGTTATAAATAAATCTGGGAGGGGGTTTGAGTGTTGCTATGCTCGAGTCCCGCCTGGGCTGCAGAGTAAGCTTTCCATTCTGCCATCGCTAGTTGTGCAGAGGGAGCCCTCAGGAAAGATGTAACTGGTATTGATAATAATGGAGTACTAATGATAAAGTAGTTGTTCTAACCTGCTTTCTTTGCAGTAAAGACTGTTTCGATTGTCTCCTCCATTTTGGTCCAGAACTGTTGAATTGGACCAATCAGTACCTCGGGACTCTACAGAGCTGTCTGACCAATAGAGAAACTGCTTGTAATTTGGGAAAGGCATTATGGGCTATGGCGCTTTTTCGCACCACTGAGAGCAAGAGCAATTGATTGCCAGGTGCCGCTAGCCAATGGGCTCGGGTAGCGCCCGAACTGTAGGAAGTGCCCCATGCTGCTAGGGGCAGATGCGTTGTGGCTGAGGAGAAGAAAGGAGCTCTGTGCTTTTGCACTGGTGGAGTGTTCGCGCAGGAAGCGCGTGAAAGGCCTGAGGCAGCCGTTTGCCTGTTCGAGTCTTCGGACTAAATCCGCTGGCGTGCGGTCAGAGGAGGCTGGTGCCAGCCCCAGCTACCTACCAGACTTCACCTGAGAATCTGCTGAATCACACTCGGTCCACCTGTGACATTGAAGCTGCCGTTCACTGCCCAAGTCTGCTGTGAGTTCGTGTGGGGCCTGGAAGCAGCTGCCTGGTATGGTACCCCTCTGTAGTTTTGCCATATAAATGTGTGAGAAGGCTGGTGAAATTCAGGCTCAGCCCTGCCCGTGGTGAAGAAATCGTTACTTGCTGGAGTCATGAGTACTGAATCAGGGTAGCTCCTGATAAGTTTGAAAACAGTGGCCCCAAGTTGTTTACGTAATACTGCTGACTGTTTTACTTGAACTTTCTTCTCATCCTGATCTTCTCAGGACTGCAAAGGCTATTTGTGTCAGGGCCCCAACCAGCCGCCACGATGGACTAGCCGTTAGGGCTTGGGTACCCAGGGACAGCAAATATTAGGTTTAGGCCTGTGCACAGCACCCTAGGTAGATAGGTATAGTGATAAGCCAATCACCTTGATTTCCCCCTGCCCTTGTTATTTGCCTCCCTTTAATAAATCAGATTGTTGTGTTGCAACTACACCCTGGCTAGTTTGTGCATCCCTGGTGAACTGCTACATAGTGACTGTGCTATAACTGTACCTTACTTTACAGGGGGTTCCCGGAGTGAGCTGAGAGATACTATCTGGGGGGTAAGTGTATGGGGGAAAAGTATTGTTGAAACCCTGTGTGAGCCACTAGTAGGTCGAAAGGGGGGTTGCAGTAACCCAGAGGGCTGTGACCAAGGCAAATTTGCCAGTATTAACCCCGACCTCTGGGTGGAGGCACCCGTCAATGGATCTGGGCCCCTCACCTTGTCTCCGTGGAGGCAGGCAGGGGTAGTAGCCCTAAGAGTAGCGCCCTGAAGTTTCAATTGAGGCACCACTGGGATTAGCGCCCCTAGTGGCCAAGTGAGGAAGTGTAAGAAATGGAAAAACTGGAAGGGATATGTTGGGAAAAATTGTTGGGGCCTATTAAGACAATGGTACACAGACTGATGGGGTGGGGTGAAGCTGAAGAGCTGGACTCCCAAAATTGTGTTACTGTTAGATGTGCCCTAGGAACCTAACAGCAGACATTGTTTCCAGACGGCAGTATTAAATGTTTGGGAAAAGTGGGTAAAGGCGCATGGCTGACCTGCTCGACCAGGCGCTGCAGGTACTACTTTTGTGCAGTGTGGCCACTGACCCGAAGGGTACCTCCAGTGATTTCGGAGGGTGCTTCACAGGGATGGGCTAGTTCATATTCGGTGGGTCAGTCACTCCTGGAGGGTCTCCCCAGACTAATAGTTTTAAAGATAAGCTGCTTAAATTGCTGGCTGTGGAGGGGAGGACTACCCAGGAATTGCTGCAAGCATTGGATTTCTCTAGTGATGCTACCCCCAGGTCTCCCCAGGTAACTCCCCCGGCCCCCCCAAGAGTTCTATTTTGGCTCCACTGCCCTTAGTGGTCCCTCCTATTCAGCTTGATTCCTACAGCAGGCTGAAGCTTTTTCTGGCACAGTGCCAGTGCCTCCAGGAGGATGACCTGGAAGCTTGGATGGACTATACCACCCCCTTAGTTCAGGAATGGCAATGCTCTGAGGGGAAAAGGAAGAGATTGATGGAAGGCCTCACGGGTCCGCTTTAAAGCCATTAGGTTTTGCGGCCACCAGTCCGAAGCTTACGCCATGAGAGTACCTCTCTGCTTTAGAAGGAGTGTTTGGGATACAGATACTGGGAAGATTTGTTATGGAAGTTCAGGTCTGCCAAGCAGTGGAGAAATGAGAGCTATCCGCCTTTGTCACTAGGGTGGAGCAGGCTTTGCAGAAGGCCTATAGAGAGGGGGGAATCACTGCCACGGCCTTGAATCAGGTCAGGTTGGAACATGTTTTAAAGTCTGCTAGATTCTCTAGTGTAATATTGTTAAAACTTAAGTTACATGATCGATGGGCTACCCCACCTGAATATTGTCAATTGATGAGGGAAATTAGAGAGGTGGAGACCGATGAAGAGGGGTGGGAGCCCTGTGTTGAGGCGGTGAACCCTAGTGGGACCCCTGATCCTAGCACCCCCGAGGAGACCAGCCTGTCTGGAGGGTCTGAGGGATCCCCAGATTTTCCAGGTGCTGTGGGAATGCAAGTTATTTCCTCCGACCCCCACGTAGAGAGTGAGTTGAGGGCCGAGGTCAGGAATTCTACGGGAACTGGTGAAGGACTTGAAGCAATCTACTATGTAGCCTGTTAGGTCCGGGGCCCCTGGGTCATGCAGAAACCAGAACCCCGGCCCAAGGGAGCCCCCTCACTCCTCTCAGGGTCCCCCACAGATAAGGTGTCCACCGCCAAATAGTGACCCCCGGGACCCCAAGTTCTGTTACCATTGTGGGGAAGATGGGTATTTTCAACCTGAGTGCCAGAGGCCGGAGAATTTAAGGAAAGTCAACAGCAGACTGATCACTTGGCATCGCCGGGCCCAGTCTTGACCCCCAAGGAAAAGTTTTGTGACTCGGGCCCATGCTCAACCAACTATCAATGCTGTGGCCCCCGACTGGTCTGATGTGGTCGGGCCTTCAATGGAGACCCCGGTGCGAGTAAATGGGATTCCCACCCAAGCTGTATTAGACAGTGGCTCTCAGGTAACCATCATGTTTCAGGGCTGGTATCAGACACACTCACCTGAGGTGCCTCTGCAACCCTTGAATGGTCTACATGTGTGGGGGTTGAGCGACAAGGCATATCCGTATTTGGGGTATATCCGAGTCTGGTTATCATTCTCTGCATCTGTGGCTGGAATGGATGAGCAGGTGGAAACCTTAGCTTTAGTTTGCCCACCAACTGGACTGTATGATGGGGTGCCCTTGTTGATTGGGACGAATGCTCATATGTTTGGACGATTGGTCCAATTGTGTTCAGAAAAACAAGCATTTCAGACCGGGCAAGCTTTAAGCATACCCACTGTGATTCAAAAGGCAGTTGCAACTCAGGAGAAGGATAGTCGGGAGGAACCCGAGGGGTTCGGTGGGAGTAGTGTGGAAAGGGACCGGCTCCTGTGATACTTGCCCCGAATGTCCAGTGTGTCCTGCATGGAGAAGTACGACTCAGAACAGATGTTAAGAATAGGTTGTTGATGTTGGATGCGCCTATGGAGGGAGGATTACCTGAGGGACTGTTGGTCAAGCCCAGTATATTGCCAGCCAGGGCTCATGCTTATGTCAAGAGGGTGATGGTTCAAGTGCATAATGTGTCCGACAAGAGACTTGAATAAGAAGAGAGTGCACGTTGGCAAGTGTGCATTGTGCGGATACTGCAGTGCTGCCAAATAGTAAGGGTTCCAGGGCCACTGACAGAGTTACTCCTGACTTGTTTGACTTCGGTGACTCCCCGCTGCCAGCTGAATGGAAAACAGATGATCAATGAGAGGCTTGCCAAGAGGGACCAGGTTTTTCCTGAAAGAGTGGGATGTGGGATGTGGTATGTGTGCACGGGGCTGAGCATCACATTAGGCTGCATGATGAAAGGCCTTTCCGAGAGAGATCCCGGCACCTGGCCCCGGCTGATATAGATGATGTGAGGCGGCATCTGCAAGAGATGTTGGCTGCTGGTGTAATACAAGAGTCCAGGAGCCCCAATGCCTCCCCATAGTAGTAGTAAGGAAAAAGAATGGGGCAGTTCGGATGTGTGTAGACTATCGCACTTTGAATCGGCAGACCATTCCGGACCAGTATACCATGCCACGCATACAGGACGCATTGGATTGTTTGAATGGTAGTAAGTGGTTCTCTGTGTTGGATCTTCGCAGTGGGTACTACCAGATCCCAATGGCCCCAGACGACCGGGAGAAGACTGCATTCATTTGCCCCCTAGGTTTCTATGAGTTCATTCAGATGCCTCAGGGGATTTCGGGTGCCCCAGCCACCTTTCAGTGCCTGATGGAGCGGGCCGTGGGGGACATGAATTTGCTCGAGTGTCTGGTCTATCTAGATGACGTCATAGTGTTTGGCCGTTCGTTGGAAGAACACGAGCAATGATTATTCAAGGTCTTGGACCGGTTGGAGGAGTTCGGCCTCAAGCTGTCTATAGACAAGTGTCAATTCTTCCAGACTTCTGTGAAATATGTGGGCCACATAGTGTCCACTGAGGGCATAAAGACTGACCCTAGCAAAGTGGAGGCTTTGTCTACTTGGCCTCAGCCCAGGAACTTGAAAGAGCTGCAACGGTTTCTGGGGTTTTGCGGATATTATAGGCGGTTTGTCAAAGACTATTCTCGAGTGATTCACCCCCTCCTCAACCTCACTCAGGGGTACCTCCCTACACACAAAAAGTATACGAGGGCTGTGCGCTCCGAGACGGAGAAGAGGTATTTCCGGCCGAATTAATTTTTTGGGGATCGCTGGACTGCTGAGAGTGAGGATGCTTTCTATGACATCATATATCAACTTACACATGCCCCCGTGTTGGTCTATGCTGACCCGGCCAAGCCCTACGTTCTCCATACTGATGCCAGTCTTCAAGAATTGGGAGCTGTGTTATATCAGGAGCACTCAAATGGTTTGAGACCTGTAGCTTTTGCCAGCAGAAGTCTGACTCCTTCAGAAAAAAACTATCTTGTGCATAAGCTAGAGTTCCTGGCTCTGAAGTGGGCCATTGTTGATTAGTTTCATGACTACTTGTATGGTGCCAAGATATTGGTAAAGACTGATAACAATCCCCTGACCTATGTACAAACCTCAGCCAAGTTGGATGCCACTCGCCACAGGTGGCTCTCTGCCTTGGCCACCTACGACTATGCTGTTGAGTACAGAGCAGGCCTAAACCATATAGATGCGGATGCCCTCTCTCGGAGACCTATGCCACAAACTGATTGGATCAGGTTGTCAGAGCCTGACATAAGAGCCCTTTGCCAGAAATTCGACAAGGAGGAACAGGTGTCTCCGGATGCTGTGAACTGTATGGTGGATTGCCTGGGGCCATCTGAGAACTGCATACCTGCTGCCTACTGTCATTTTTCCGCACTGGACACCAGTTCACTGCCTCAGTTTGACAATACTAGTCTTCAACGGGCTTAATCCCTAGACTCTATGATAAAACCGGTTGTGGAAGCTTTGCAGGCCGGGCGGGATGTGTCCAAATTGCGATCCACCGACTTGAGAACTACCTTGTTATACAAAGAAGGGCCCAAATTAAGGCTGATTAACCAACCACTATACAGAGCGACTGTGAATAAGGAGGACCGGGTCGTCAAACAACAGCTGGTGCTGCCCTCAGAATTTAAGGGACTGGTCTTAAGGTCCTTGCATAATCAGATGGGGCATCTTGGCATAGACCGCACACTTGATCTGGTACGGACTCGATTTTGCTGGCCAAAAATGAGTACGGATGTAGAGCATTATGTCAAGACTTGTAGCCGTTGTTTGCAAAGGAAAGCCCTACCCCAGAGAGCTGCTCCCATGGTCAACATTACCACTAGTGCCCCTATGGAACTGGTCTGCATTGATTTCTTGAGTCTAGAACCAGATCTGAAAAACATCAGTAACATATTGGTGGTCACTGATCATTTTACCCGGTATGCACAGGCTTTCCCTACTAAGGATCGGAAAGCAACCACGGTGGCTAAGATACTTGTTGAAAACTTTTTCGTCCACTATGGGGCCCCCCAGCGGATCCATTCCGACCAGGGAAGGGACTTTGAGAGTCGCCTGATTAAAGAGATGCTGTCTTTGTGGGGGGTGCGAAAGTCAAGAACCACCCCCCACCACCCTCGGGGAGATCCCCAGCCTGAGAGGTTTAACCACACATTGCTTGATATGTTGGGCACACTGCAACCCAAAGACAAGCCGAGATGGAGCCAGCAGATTAGCACCCTGGTCCACGCTTATAACTGCACCAAAAGTGATGCCACGGGATTTTCCCCGTACAGACTGATGTTTGGGAGAGAGGCTAGATTGCCCGTGGATGTGTGTTTTGGAGTTTCCCCTGATGGGATGTGAGCAGAAAATCATCTACAATACATAGAGAAGCTGAAGGCCCAGACCATGGCTGCTAAACGAAACCTGGCCAATAAGGAGAGGTATGACAAGAAAGTGAAGACATTGGAACTAAGAGAAGGGGATAGAGTGTTACTGAGAAATCTGGGACTGCATGGAAAACATAAAATTGCTGACCGATGGCATCACCTCCCTCACATTGTTGTGGGACAACTGGCAGATTTGCCTGTATGTAAAGTGCAACCTGTAAACAATTCCAAAGACGTGAAAACTATACACCGAAATCATCTGCTGCCAATCGGGCAAATCCTGATTGAAGCTGAACCTCCAAATGCCTCCCCCTCCCCGCCTGTGACTAGATCTGCTGCCAGGGAAAGAACCAAACCCCTTGATTCTTCAGCAAGCCAACCAAGAGGGCCTTGTCCAAATCCTGCAGATGGAGATGATCAACAATTGGTGTCTGGAGACACTGAAGATGATATTGAATACTATCCCTCCTACGAACTGAGCCACTTGTTTCGGGGCAATCCCCTTGTTAACTCCGGAGATGAGGTTGGGCCTTCTGGACTGTTTGAGCCCCCTACTTTGTCTCCGGAACCAATGCCTCCAGAGGATGAGCTGGGTAGCAGTAAAGCCCAAGGGGTGAGGTCCTTGAGCCTGGCTGAACTGTCTGGCCTGGCTGAATTATCTGACTTTTCAGAAGAAGAGAGTGATGTGGGGGAACAAGCCAGTGATATGCCAGAACCGGAAGAATATTTTGAATGCCCTGATGGTTCCTCACTAGTATCTAAACAGCCCTCAGCTGAGCCCAGTTGGGTGAGTCCTGGGGTAGAGGGTCAGGCCCCCAATAGTACTATGAGCACTGGGTCCCTTTCCCCTGTGGAGATTCCCGCTACTAATGTCAATGAGGCTGAATTGGAATCAGGGCCTGTTTTGGGGTTTCCCGAGACCCCTAGACGCTCCAGCCAAGAAGTACGGCCTGTAATAAAGTTGAGTTGTGAGTCTCTGGGTCAGCCGGTGGACCTGCCCTTAAATGTGGTCCATAAAGGGGTGTATGTGTCCCCGAGCTCCTTGCCTAAGCTAGCCTTGGGGGATAACTCTAGACTGTTAGTATTGCCCTTTGAGTGTGGTACCCCTGCTTTAGGTAACCCGCCAGTAACTGGAAGGGAGGGGTCCCCCCAGTCCCGGTGTCATGGGCAGGGACTACTGAGCTGATTGGGAAAAAGAGGAACCAAAGGTTAGGTGTGTGTAACGTTGTATAACCCATAGTTCACTGTGAATATAATATTCATGTATGTAATGTAAAGTGTGATATAGTGTTAATTAAGCTGTTTGCCTTAAAGTGATTTAAGGGTTACTACTTGACGCGGACGCTAAGTTCTTTCCAGGCAAGGAAGGGTGTAATCTCCATCCAAGTGGGGGTTCCTAGAAGATTCCTTGGAGCTTGCCTAAGTGCTCCCTGCCTGGCTGGTGTTCGGCATAAGGCCGATTGACTGCTGTCGCCAGGAGCATTATCAAAGCCTCCATGCCTGTCTCTTTAAGGGCTGCCTAACTCGCAGTTATAAATTAATCTGGGAGGGGGTTTGAGTGTTGCTATGCTCGAGTCCCACCTGGGCTGCAGAGTAAGCGTTCCATTCTGCCATCGCTAGTTGTGCAGAGGGAGCCCTCAGGAACGATGTAACTGGGTATTGATAATAACGTGGAGTACTAATGATAAAGTAGTTGTTCTAACCTGCTTTCTTTGCAGTAAAGACTATTTCGATTGTCTCCTCCATTTTGGTCCAGAACTGTTGAATTGGACCAATCAGTACCTCGGGACTCTACAGAGCTGTCTGACCAATAGAGAAACTGCTTGTAATTTGGGAAAGGCATTATGGGCTATGGCGCTTTTTCGCACCACTGAGAGCAAGAGCAATTGATTGCCAGGTGCCGCTAGCCAATGGGCTCGGGTAGCGCCCGAACTGAAGGAAGTGCCCCATGCTGCTAGGGGAAGATGCGTTGTGGCTGAGGAGAAGAAAGGAGCTCTGTGCTTTTGCGCTGGTGGAGTGTTCGCGCAGGAAGCGCGTGAAAGGCCTGAGGCGGCCGTTTGCCTGTTCGAGTCTTCGGACTAAATCCGCCGGCGTGCAGTCAGAGAAGGCTGGTGCCAGCCCCAGCTACCTACCAGGCTTCACCTAAGAGGACTGGAGAATCTGCTGAATCGCGCTCTGTCCACCTGTGACATTGAAGCTGCCATTCACTGCCCGAGTCTGCTGTGAGTTCGTGTGGGGCCTGGAAGCAGCTGCCTAGTATGGTACCCCTCTGTAGTTTTGCCATATAAATGTGTGAGGAGGCTGGTGAAATTCAGGCTCAGCCCTGCCCGTGGTGAAGAAATCGTTACTTGCTGGAGTCATGAGTACTGAATCAGGGTAGCTCCCTGATAAGTTTGCAAACAGTGGCCCCAAGTTGTTTCATAATACTGCTGACTGTTTTACTTGAACTTTCTTCTCATCCTGATCTTCTCAGGACTGCAAAGGCTATTTGTGTCAGGGCCCCAACCAGCTGCCACGATGGACTAGCTGTTAGGGCTTGGGTACCCAGGGACAGCAAATATTAGGTTTAGGCCTGTGCACAGAGCCCTAGGTAGATAGGTATAGTGATAAGCCAATCACCTTGATTTCCCCCTGCCCTTGTTATTTGCCTCCCTTTAATAAATCAGATTGTTGTGTTGCAACTACACCCTGGCTAGTTTGTGCATCCCTGGTGAACTGCTGCATAGTGACTGTGATATAACTGTACCTTACTTTACAGGGGTCCCGGAGTGAGCTGAGAGAGATACTATCCGGGGGGTAAGTGTATGGGGGAAAAGTATTGTTGGAACCCTGTGTGAGCCACTAGTGGGTCGAAAGGGGGGTTGCAGTAACCCAGAGAGCTGTGACCGAGGCAAATTCGCCAGTATTAACCCCGACTTCTGGGTGGAGGCACCCGTCAACAGATCTGGGCCCCTCACCCTGTCTCCATGGAGGCAGGCAGGCAGGGTAGTGCCTATGGGTAGCACCCCCTGGGGGGGTTACACCTGTACACCCAGACCAGCTGGCTTCAACTATCAAACCACATAAAGTTTCCCACCTGCTCCAATCTATCTTGGCCTTGCACCCCCTGGGGTCTCAACTCTGCTACAACACCGAATTAACAAATGGTGCCTTCGGAGATCCACGCTACAGCTACTGAAAGTCCCCCACTGTCACACTTCACAGGAACAACGCTCTTTTGCTTATCGAGCGCCACTCTGGTTCAATGGCCTCAGCCCCACCATCTCCTCTACCCTAACAATTGGTATGTTTAAAACTAGGCTCCGGGACTATCTCACTACCAACAGCTCCTGTGACTGCCCAACTTAACCTTGTTTCTCCACTTCCCTGCCTGCTGTAGTTGTTCCCCTCCCCTCCTCACTGGATTCTACCCTCACATCTTGGTATACCCAATGCTGCACTTTTCACCCTCTCCCCATCCTACCATTCCTTCCCCCCTTCCCTCTCCCTATGACTCTGGCACTTCTTATCTGTTGTCTACTTTCTCTGACAAATGCCGCTGGCTGCCTTGCTTACAATGCTACCCTTGAACTGTATTAATCTGTACTCTGTTTGCAATGTCCACATTGTTGTAATGTCTGTCTTGATGTTCCCCATAATTTGTATTTCTCTGACGTGGAACCTTTGTAAAAGATCCTTGGCTCAAAGGTATTTGTAATCCTAGACTGGATAAATAAATAAAATAAATAAAAATCTATACCCTTCTGACTTGCACCACTCCCTGAGCCACTGGTTAACCCCCCTAAGTTTTTGCTTATTTTCCCCGCTTGCCCTTGGCACTGGCAGTGTCTCAGAAAAGGAGACTGAGCATCCTATAGAGTGGCAAACCCTGGCCAATTCCCTGAATCTTGCCTGTATCTCCAGTTCACTGTTCCCTTCTAAATTGTTCGTTCCCAGGTGAACTAGAAAGTCTGGGGATCCTCCACATTCCCTTGCCATTGAGTATAGCTGGAATTTGGCTGTATGTACTGATAGGCCTGGGATACATTTAACCTTGACTGGGCTGCCTTTTTCTTCCCCAACCCCCTCCCACTGAATACCTCTAATCATGGAGTCACCCAGCAAGAGCACCTTCACCTCCCCCCCCCAAGTTACTAGTCCATTTGTGCCCTTCCATACTCCTTCTTCTGTCTACGTCCCCCGGCTTACTCCTTGCACCCCCCACAGCCTGGGTGTCTCTATTTTGTGCGTGCCCTTCCAGGCTCCCTCTTCTGCCTATGTCCCCCAGTTTTCTCCTCTCACCCCCTGCAACTTGGGGGACACAGGTCTGTATGTGCCCTTCCAGACTCTTTCTCCTGACTATGGCCCCCTGCTTGTTCCTCGCCCCTCCCACAGCCTGGGCATCACTAGTTTGATTGTGCCCTTCCAGGCTCCCTCTTCTGTCTCCCTCTCTCAGCTTGCTCCTCGCACCCCTCACAGCCTGAATATCATTAGTCGCCCCCCCCTTAAATCTTCCCTGGTTGATCTGTTGCCATTGACTTCTCCACCCAGGCTTCCTATTCCTGCTTTCCTTCTCCCCTCCCTCCTCCCCCCCAGGTTCTGCAGTAACAGACCCTTGTACCCTAGTGCTCTCTACACCCCCTCTTCTGGAAATTCCAGTCTCGGAGCTGGCCTACCCAGAGTGCTCCCCTCCTCACCCCCCTCCTTGTCCGCTTTTCCCTTCCTCAACTCTGCTCTGTCCTGGGTCCTGGCCTCGTCCACCCTGACTCTGTTCTGTGCATCCCCCTCTGCCTTACCTCCCTCAGACCCAGGATCCTGCCCCCCTCCCCACCCATCTGGTGCCCAGCTCTCACATTCCCCATGCCCTCCCTCCTTTGGATCAGGCTCCCCATCCCCTACCCCGACACCTGATCAATCCCTCCCGTCATCCTGCATCCCCTGCCCGCCAGCCTCTTCCACCTCATCATCCAGGTACAGCAGGGTGAGGCGATTTGTAAGTGTGATGCCTGCCCCAAGCTTGCCCACTCCTGTCCCCTCCCCTCGCCCCCTTCCTTGGCTCTCTCTGGGCCTCCCCCTCCTTTCGGAGTGAAGACTGTACACTGGTATTTTCATGTCTCTCCCCCCCGGAGCAACCATGTGGTTCTAGTCCTCTCACTCCCACTCCTATACCCTGGGGTATGCCATTTTGTCCTATCATCATATGGTTCCAGCCCCCCTTCCCTCTCCAACCCACCCGTCTCCCTCCCTCCAACTGCTTCCTGATCCCCTTGACCTCCCGCCTGACGCCTGCCAACTGGTAACACACTGGTCATCCCCCAAACCTCCATGCCCAATTCAATATTAAGGCCGCCCCACACCCCATACACCCAATCACCCTCCCAAAGATACTGGCTCTTGCATCATTCGATCCCATTCTCACTGTTAGGTGTGGGCAATATGGGCCCCCCTCGGTAATAAAAGTACCCTCCAATCCACATAAACTCAATCAATCTACAGTCTAAAAGTACCCTCCAATCCATATACAATCAATCTATCTACCCTTTTCCCAGCAGTAGCCAGCATATGCCCAAGCAATCGATACAAACAGTACCCAAGATGCAGTAGCCAGCACTACCCAAGTGTCACCCTAATAGGATTAGGAGGTTGCAAGGCCTTATGGGACTCATCCAATAAATGTAGGGCAAGCCTTGGGGCAGGTGTGTTGTGGGGTGGGCGGGTGGGAGTACACCACAGGCTGTGTCAAAACACAATCAGCCAAGGAGTCCTCTGGCAGTGACACCTCACACAATCACCAACTTATCTGCTAGAATCCCTTACTCCTGCCCAAACTAAATGTAAAAGCAAAATAAATGGCAGTTAAGACCAGCCCTCAAATGTAATTGCAAACACACAGAAATCACCAGCTAAGAAAATCTTTCAGATCTACTTACACTCACAGCCACCAGCTAGAGGCTCCTTCTCCCCCTCCACTAACTGAAGACTAACTGAGATGGCAGTTACACCTCACATTCAAACAGTACTAATCCCCTGTAATATGATGCCTGCACTTACAGGCCAGAAAGCGACTTTTAAACACACAAACATCAACTTGTCTGCTAGAATCCCTTACTCCTGCCCAAACTAAATGTAAAAGCACAATAAATGGCAGTTAAGACCAGCCCTCAAATATAATTACAAACACACAGAAATACCAGCTAAGAAAATCTTTCAGATCTACTTACACTCACAGACACCAGCTACAGGCTCCTTCTCCCTCTCCACTAACTGAAGTACTCAAGAATAGATTAAAGTTAATTATATAGGGTATGTAATTTCAGTAAGTCCAAGCTTCAGGAGCTTTATATCAATATAGTCAGTGCCCGGTCCGGATTAGACATGTAGCAATGAACATCTGACCAGGTCATCTGTTTAAAATAGAATTTAGGTAGATTAGGTATGCAGGGTATATCCCCAGGTGAGACAAAGTTCTTGTTGGGGTCAGGTATGTATACAGATAGATCACTAAAGGTTTTGTTAACTACATCAGTAATATTCTTATCTCCACTAATGGTAGACCCAGCATGTATGAAAGTGTGTGCTAAGAGTTTTCTTAGAATTTCCCATGAGCTCCTTGATACTGCTTGAGAGTTTTTTGGGGTGATTCAACAAATTCTTTGTTGAGATTTACAGACACCAGCTTTGGCATCCCCAGTCTGAATTTTTTATGGAGTTCCTCAGCTCTTTCTATTTTTAAAGCTATCTTTCATGACCCAGTTCTTTATATAGATTCTAAAATCTGTCTCCCAAGTCCTACATTTTATTGCAGGAGTGAGTCATTCCTGCAAGTTCCCTTTATTAACTAGGGGGCAATGATGACACAGACCCTGTTGAACTACAGGATAAAGTAGTCTAGGGCTGAGTTAACGCCTTGAGTTTGGGTTTGAAAAGATGAATAATTTGCTGCAGGAGAGCTTTAACATACAGGAGTTCTTGAATGAGGAAAAGATGAACAGTCATAATAGTTGGCGTGTTTCTGCCAACCTTGACAGACCACAGGCAAGTGACCAGGGAGTGGTCACTTAGGAAGTCAGGTAGTACACCACTGGATATGACTTTGTCATTGTGACTAACCAGGATCTGGTCAAGAAGGATAGCAGTACCTGTTTTTGAGTTTATACGAGTCGGTTTAGTAATGATGTGTTTAAGATAAGACATCAGTATTTTCCCCTGATGTCCTTATTCTTACTAGATAACTAGTTGCAGTTGAAATCAATAACCAAATGTCTTTCCTGTTGCATATTAAAACTAGTAACTACATTGGCAAAGCATAAAAATCACTAGGAACATTCTTACATGGGATATAGACAACCGGGAGGTTCAAGTTTTTTTTTCACATTTCAGATCAAGCTTAGTGTTAAGTGCAAGAAGTTCACAGGCACAGGTCTCCAAACTAATGGGAAATTTATCAACTTTTACGTGGGTATTATTACAGACAAGGCAGCCAAATCTCTTCCTTAGTGCCCTGTAAACCCTAAATAGGGTGTAGGAGTCAATTTCAATTTCTTTGTCAAGAATCCTGCTTGTAAACTAGGATTCTGCTACAGCCATAACATCACACTGGGAGATAGTAATCCACAGTTTAAATTCATCCACCTTAGGCATAAGCCCCCCAGTGTTAATGTGGGCTATGTCTAGTAAGTCTCTGTAGAATGACACGGGCACTGCCGGTTCAGGGTTGGGATGGCAGAGAATAAGCAATTAGAGCATCAATATACTGAATACATAGTGTACTTTATAGGAGTTAGAAGCAACTTTACTTTGGCATTTTACCTTTTTAGACATTAAACAGAATTTCCTAATGAACAGCAATAAGGCATCCGAAGTCGAATCTTTGTAACTTAAGTATTTCAGATGCTCACGGATACAATGCTGTGTAGGAAATTGGGATCTTTATAGGAGTTTACTACTGGCATGGTGTGGGGTGTCAAGTGTATTAGAACAGGCAGAGTTAGGTTATCCTCCTATTGAAAC
Source organism: Neoceratodus forsteri (assembly GCA_016271365.2). Taxonomy (NCBI): domain Eukaryota; kingdom Metazoa; phylum Chordata; order Ceratodontiformes; family Ceratodontidae; genus Neoceratodus; species Neoceratodus forsteri. The sequence goes on from CM057456.1 coordinate 348,532,967, forward strand.
TGGGGGGAGGGTAATGGAAAAACTAGATACTAGTACCCATAAATATAAGAAGCCCTGCAGTGAGTCTAAGGCAGTGGTTTAACAAAGGAAAATGCATTGCAGACTGATTATACAATACTGAACTAGACAACTCTCTCAATGGCAGTGGACTAGAGATGGTTGTCATAAACTGTAAGTAGACTGTGCACACAGCTAGTCTAGTAACTGCAACTGTGGATTGTACAGCAGTAGAAAATCCAACACTGGTAGAGCCAAGAGCATCCCAATGGCCCAGCGAGTAGCACTGTGCACTCCCACATGAGTGATCTGGGTTCAGAAGCAAGCCCAGGGAGCTGGTCCGGTGATCCCCAAGGGCTGGGTAGGCGCTGTCGCATGGCAGTGCTCCCAGTTGGGAAGGGATGCCATCAGGTCCCGCTCCTCTACTGACCCATGCGGTGGGCCAGGGAGCTTATTTTTTCTCTAGGGGTTTGCTAGTGCATTCAAGGCCATTTTGGGGCTTGGCCTGACATCAGAGAGGAGGGCTTGGTCAGAAAATGGAAATACCTGCAGCAAGCTGCAAGATGATTTCCCAGTCACTGCATACCCTGCACCTCCTACAGGGCCCTGGGGAAATCTGAACTGTGCTTTGGGGGTGGGGAGTATGACCCTCCTGCCTCTGACCCTGCCATGGGGGGGGAATATCCCTGAGGGATCGCCCCCAGGTAAGTTACTTATATGGTGGGTGACGGGAGTGTGACTGGAGAGAAAGGAGGGCAGTTGCATGGTAGGGAAAAAAAACTACCATAAAAGAAAGGTAGAGCCTCCCTCCCCTATTAAAAGGCAATGACTGTTCTTCAGAGTCAGACATGTTATTTTACCTTATAAATGGCATAAACAAGTCAGAGAGCTATAGGCAGTGTTCTTCATTTTACATTTAGTAAAAGAGTAAAATGAATGTACTCAAGGGGCAAAGCCTACAACTGAAACAGACATGCTTCACAGGAGCTTGTAGCGAAGCTTACTTTAAAAGTCGATTTTTTTAAGTTCCTATCAGGATTTCATTGCTGGCATTTGTGAGCTTTACCTTTGCCCTGCACAAGGTGTGATTCTAGTGCAAGTTCATGATGCTGAAGCCAAAAGAACAGAAGATAGGCGATTTGGGGAAGCAGAAGGCACAAGAGGCTGCTGTGAGTGGTGCCATTCTGGGCCTTTCTCAAACTGCCACAGGAGATGAAGAGCCGTCAAAAAAGGACATATGACAGGCCATCTGGGAACTCAGTAGGAAAGTGGGACTATTTAATGGCAGGGTAACCAGAGCTGAAGCAGCTACTGATAAGGCTCCAACAGACAGAGTGAATAAATCAAATGCAACTGTAACCCCTTGGTGGTGCTATCCCAAGGGCTACTACCCCTGCCGGCTTGGATAGTAGCAGGTTAAGGGGCCTGAGTTCTGAAATTGGTGCCTCCATCCAGAGGTCAGGGTTTGTAGTGGTCAAGCTAGCCTGGGCACGCCCTCCGGGACACTGTAACCCCCCCCCCCCTTTCCTTACTAGTGGCTGGAACAATACACAATAATCACTTTCACAGTACTCCTGATACACCACACAAGTACCCACACTGTTTGCACTTACCACCAGGGCTTTCCTCTGGCTCGGCCTTGGGGACCCCCTGAAAAACAAGGTTATACACAGCAAATAACAGCAGTACAGTACTCTTGCACAAACTGGAACCACAGTCAGGGTAAATGCAAAAAAGAGTTAGATCTGATTTATTTAAGGGACTTGAACAAGGGAGGGGCGTAATCAGCTTAATTTACTTAAAGGCTGTATCAATCAAACAGTTATGCATGCACTTCAGGGTCCATAAACAGTCACACACCCTGGGTACCCTGATGGAGAATGGTGGGCTAGCCAGGAACGCTGCGGCTGGCTGGGGCCCTGTGATGGAAGAAAAACAACACGCACAACACACACTATTTGTAATCCAGAGCCGGAGGGCTCAGTTCATGAAAAGAAAACAACAAGACAATCAGATGACACACTTTTAGATTAGGCTGTTGTTGCAGGGAGCTACCCTGATGATTACTCACGATATCCAAGACTGGACACAGGCTGGATGAAAATCGAGACAGCAGGTGGTTAATCTGGAGTGCCAGGAGAAGCAGGGCCCAGACGAATCACCGAGGCGTCGTTCCTGTTCAAGCGTGGAGCAGGGGGCTGATCCCCAGGAAAGTCTCTCATCGGTGGCTTTCTCTGTGCAATGGGGTAGTCTTGCAGGGCCAGTGTGGCATGGCCCAGGCCGAATGGAGATGAACGCGGATTCAGTCCAATTAGGCTGGATAAAGCTTCCAGCAAGCAGAACACAGTTCACACAGTGGGGAACCAAATCACGACCCACTTTCAATACACAGCACATTTACATGTAAGGAAATTCTACTGTACCAGGCAAACCACTTTCCGGTCACGATCGCAAAGTCTCTGCACAAACCAGGGATTCAAAAGTAGCTGGAAATCCTGACAAGCCAATCTCATTCAGCAAAATTTTCGGTCTTCTTCAGGTATGAGCCTTGTAAAAAATCAGTGGCTTACTTCATTCTCACAAACTTGGATTTAGTCCAAAATAATTCTCTTCTCTCCCTCTCAGGGGCAGCAGGCAGGCATGCAGGCCACAACTCAGGCCTTTCCACAGTTCTCCCGCACAAAACTACTCAGACGGCTGCTTGACTGTCTCAAGCTGTTGCCTCTTCAGCTCCCAGCTTAGATCTGATTCAAATGCCAGCAAGCCTGGGGGTTTTCCCAGAATCCAAAAGGTTTGGTTGGCTGATCTGTCTGTCAGTCACAACAAAGGCTTCCCCTTCAGGAGCAAAAAGGTGCCAAAAGCCCAAAACTACATTTCCTACAGATTTTGACTCCAGCCAGCTCTTGTAGTCCGGCTCCATTTTAGGTCCCACCAGAACTGATTGGTCCAATTCGCAGTCCAGGACCAAGATAGTGGAGATAAACAAAACAGTCCTTGCTGCAAAGAAGGCAGGTTAGACAAACTACATTATCATTATCACTCTAAATGATTTTCAGCAAATAGTTACATCTTTCAATAGACCTCCCTCTCAGATAACTTATGACTGGAATCCAGGCAGCCCTTAAAGAGACAGTACACCGAGGCTATACAGGTACTCTCTGGCAATCACATTTAAACTGTTAAAACGCAGGACACCAGACTGGCATTGAGCATTTAGGCAAGCCCGAGGAAGACCTTTTGGGAACCCCATTTGTAGGGGGTTACACAGCTATGCAACTATTGCCAGACTGGTAAAAGAAAATAAACTTTTGCATATTTGGCTGGAACAGTTCAAAAATATGGGTAGATTCATGCATTTGTGAGTGATCGGGGTACCAGAGGGTACTGAAGCGATCTTCTTTGCTACTTGCTGATAAATGACCTGTTTGAGGATGCCTTGAACAGCATTAGATACTTTATGAGGCCTATTGCATTGCCCCTGGAAGAAGCCTAACAATCCAGATTTAAGACATACTTTGCTCTTTGTCACTGGGAGTAGCCATCAGTGAAATGCAGTCCTACAAGCAGGCAAAAATAAGGGCATACTACACTCCAACAGTGATAAACAAGTCCATATCTTTCCAGATTTAAGTTATGTGACCCAGTAGAGGCAGAAAGGATTCAATGTGCTCCGCTCTGAGTGAGTGAGTTGCATGAACTTGGCATAAATCACTCTCTGCAAATCCCTGATAAGGGACATCTTAATCTGGTTCAAAGTCAGTTGCCTTTCATCTGTATCCCCTTCCCCGGGTCATGCCTGAAAATAGGCAGAATTTGTCTAGTGCACTTACCTGGTCAACAAAAACTAAATAAAATAAATAAATCACTAAATCTCTCTTATGGAGATAAACATTTCTCTTTTATGACCCTGCAGAAGCTGGAAATTGCCTAGAAAAGATTGCAGATGACTTTGCAGAGAGAGGAGCTGCACCAGACTCAGAAGATTAGGGATCAAATTAGATGTCAAGTACTAACTTCTGACTTCTGACTGTTTTACAGTGTGTTATTAAAGGATTCACTAAGAGTTTATGATATGCTAGGACATTTCAGAACTGTTGAATTGTTTTGCAACATTGACATGGCTGTATATGTAACAGTTGCTAGATTCCCTCCATGGCATAGTTTAGGAATCGAAGTACCGCAATACTTACTGTGATTCTTGTTTGGGCGGAGGCATCCATGATTGTGTGGGATCGGAGAGGGTGATAGTGACCCTCAGTGCAGTGGCTCACATATGGTATTATTATATATGCACCTAGATGTAGGGATTGCCCAACCCTTACAGACACTAATACAGACAAGAATCCCAGAGATACATTTTACAGTCTATCAAAGAAATAGATATGGCTATCAACGTACATATCGGTCAAGCCAGTTTCCTGTTTTTCTGCACCATGCAGGAAGTGCACAGAAAATACAGGTTTTTTAAATGGTGCACATTTTGTCAACAATAAGCCATTAGGGTGTTAAAGCTGTAAAAGTTGTGCATGATAGAAATACAGAAACATAGAAACAGAGAATTTGGCAGGAGAAAAGTGCCCAGATGTTCCCTACCTACTCTGTCTCTGCAGACCCCACCTGGTCTCTAGCTACCCTCCCAACTCCCTGCCTGTTTGAAGCCCCCTGTTGTTTTAGCCCACACTACTTCTACTAGCAGACTGTTCCAGGTGTCCACCACTCTTTCAGTGAAGTAGCATTTCATCACATACCACTTAAACTTCCCCCTTTTAGCTTCATTGCTGCCCTCTTGTCCTGGTGCACGTTCTCATTTGAAATAGTTTTCCCTCCTGTAACCTGTTCACCCCTGTGAGGTACTTATAGTCTCTGACATGTTCCCCTCTCCCTCCTATTCCTTATGGTGTACGTGTTGAGACCCCTCAGTCCCTCCTAGTAGGGCTTCTCGTGCAACCCCTGCACCATTTTAGTTGCCCTCCTCTGGAATGTTTCTATCCTGTCTATATCCTTTCTTTTTTTTTTTTTTTACTAGAGCTGTTTGCTCCTCCATGGCCACTGGCTCCTGTTATTAGGCTCCCTTCCACCCCAACCCCATCAGCCTCTCCCCCCACCATATTATCGGTGGGGATCCACAAGGAGCAGGCTACGAGGGTGTTGCATACGGCCACAGAGAGACATGGTCTTTTCTGTAATTTTCTCCCTTGCCCAGAGCAGAGGCATGCACAGCAAACACACGTGAGTGGAGGCGTGTGCACACTTCCGGAAACCATGTGCTCCTTCCACCCTCCTGGTGTTGCGTCAGCCCCCCAGACCTCTGCTTTGACACCTGGTCTCCACTGAGTGTCAGCCAAGAGTGTGGAAACTACCTCCCAGTCCAGGAGATGAGAGAAGCCCAGCGGCTGCTACAATTATCTTTCAGCCCTCCCCCCACCCCCGCCAGCCTCAAGCAACCCGAGCTCACTCCTGTGTTCAGGTCACCAGCATGGCATGAAGTGTGGTATCCAGCACCTCAACCCTCAGCACCACCAGGCCGGCAACCTGTCTATATCCTTTCTGAGATGTGGTCTTCAGAACTGGACACAGTTCTCCAGGTTGGGTCTCACCATTGACCTATACGGTGGTAACACCACCTCCCTCTTCCTACTGGTGATACCTCTCTCTGTGCACTCTAATATCCAACTGGCCCTGCCTACTGCCTTTTCACATCAGATCACCCCACCACTCTGGGGTCATCAGATAGGATAACCCCAAGGTCTCTTTCCTGCTTATTGACCATCAGTACCTCCCCTTACCACCACCATTTTATACTCAGCTCCTGGGTTTCTATGCTCTAAGTGCATGATTTTGCACTTTTTAGCATTTAACCCTAGCTGCCATACTTTTGACCACTCTTCAAGTTTTCTAAGGTCCCTACTCATTCTCTCCACTCCACCCCCAAGTATCCACCATATTACAGATTTTGGTGTCGTCTGCAAAAATACATACTGTGCTTCCCTTCCAGCTCTTCTGCAATGTCACTTATGAAGACATTGAAGAGGACCAGTCCTATCACTGAACTCTGCGGCACCCTGCTGGTCACTCTCCCCTCATTATAGTGAGTGCTGTTTACCACTGCCCTCTGTTTTCTACTATCCATTAGCCAGGTTTTTTGCCCAGTCTACCACTTTGGATCTCACTCCTAGACTGTCCAGTTTCTTTATCAGTCTCCTATGTGGCACAGTGTCAAAGGCCTTACTGAAGTCTAATACATTATGTTCACTGCCCTTCCTTTATCTATTTCCCGGTGAACCAGTCAAAGAACTTGATCAGATTCATGAGGCATGACCCTACTGCCACCACAGTTAATTCATGCTGCCTTTGGTCTTGTAACCCACTGAATTCAAGATATTCCACTAGCCTTTTCTTTAGCAGGGATTCCATTCATTTCCCCACCACCCATCCAAGACTGACTGGTCTGTATTTGTTAGCCTCCTCCCTGCTGCCACTCTTAAGAAGCAGGACTATGTCAGCTCTCCTGCAGCCTTCAAGAGCCACTCCTGTTTCCAATGAGTTGTTGAACAAGGCTGTCAGTGGTGCAGCAAGCTTCTCCTCAAGGTTGGCACCCTTGGGTGTATTCCCTCTAGTCCCATGGCCTTGTCCACTTTCAGATTTGCAAGTCCCTTTGGGAATCTTTCCTTTAAAAATGGACTTGTGTCCACCTCCTGCTCTCCAGTGTTCCTGCTGCTCCTCGGTGGTCTGTCCCCCTCTCCCTCCACTGTGAAGAGTGAGCAGAAGTACTTGTTCAGGATGTCTACTTTTTCCTAATCCTTCTCTACACTGTCTGCCTCTGCCATTCTCCTTATCCTCATCCTTATGTACCAGAGGAAAGGCTTGCCTCCTTCTGCCACACCTTTTGGCTGTCCTTTCCTCTGTTTGCATGTTTGCTTGACTCACAGCCTTCCCTGCTTCTCTTTGTTTTACCTGATACGTCTCCCTAATCTCCTCCCTCTGTGTTTCTTTGTACCTCCTGAATGCTGCCTTTTTTACTTCATGTTCATGGCCACTTTCCTAGAGTACCATAGTGGCCTTTTTTCCCTCCTGCTTTTGCTCACTTTCTTCAAGCAGAGGCTAGTTGCCTTCATTATGCCTTCCTTTAATCTCCTCCACAGTTCTTCTACCCCACCCACCCTAGCACTCCATCCCTGCTAGACTGCTTCTAAGGCAATCTCTCATTTCTTTAAAATCCATCCTCCTAAACTCCAGGACCCTGTCCTCATGCAGTTTGCCTCTGCACCTGTCTTCATGCTGAACCACACTGTATGATGATCACTAGTCCCCAGGGGGCTACCCACTGTGAAATATCAATTCTGTCTCAGGTAAAGAGCAACGGATCCAATATTGCCCCATCACTAGTGGGTTCACTGACTAGCTGCCTGATAAACACCACCTGCAGGGAGTCTAGGATTGCCCTGTTTCTAGCTGAAGCTGCAGCTGGAAGGCTCCAATCCACATCTGGCATACTGAAGTCCCCAATCAGAAGCCCCTTCCCCTTATTTCCCATCCTGCTGATGGTTTCCCCAGTACCTTATCCAAATCCTCCCCCTGTGCTGGAGGTCTGTAAACCAACCCAGTTCAAATAATGGCCCCAGCTCCTGTCACCACACTGATCCACCATACTGTCAGCCCTTTCTTTACCTGTACTGTAGGTTCCCTTGCACCTCCATAGCCCAGATACCTTCCCTCACACACAGAACAATGCCTCTTTCCTTCCCTATCTCCACTGAACTGAGAGTAGCCTGGCATGGCCATATCCCACTTGTGAATATCAGTGTACCCCCACTCAGTTATGGCTGCTAGGTCCAGACCTGCCTCCACCATGATGGGCGGGATATCAGATGCAGCAAGTAAAAAGCACAGAAACACAACATGGCGAGATCAGAAATCTCTTATATTGTTTAGAGATACTCCAGTACAATTTAACATTATTCCTTTTGCTGACCTAAAAGCAAAAAAGAGACAGTTTGAGAAAATGTAAAATTATTGATTGTCTTAGTGATGACTGATTGATTGATTGAATTTTGTTGACCTGGTGGGCCCAAGGAGACTAAAAGGCCCTTTTGCAGGGGCAATTTGGAATTAATTACATGGAAGCATGACAAAATAACACAGAAGCCAATAAGCTATACAAGCTATAACAAAAATGAAAACCACAGGGTTACAGAGTTAGCAAACACTGGTCCATTTACAACAAGGACAAAACATACAGACAAGTCTTAGGTTATAGAGCCGCAAGTACATGCCAGTCAAAGAAAAATTCAGACCAGGGTGGCAAAAGTCAGTGACTGCAAGTACATAAACTGTGCTCAAGGAGAAATGTCTTAAGCTCTTTCTTGAAGCCTCCAAGTGAAGAGCAGGGAGGTTCACAGGGAGGGTGTTCCACAGAGAAGGAGCAGAGGCAGCAACTGATCTTTTGCCTACACAATACCTTTTCCTCAGTATCTCATGTAGGGTACAGCTGGAGGACCTGGAACATTCTCCTCAGGTTTCATTACCAACACATCACAGAGGCTGGGGGAGTAGCACCTTTGACTAGTTTGAATGCTAGACAGTGAAGAGGATAGTTGAATCTCCCTTCAAAAGAGGGCCAATTTAATTGTAGAGAATGTTTAACTTATTTATTTCTGAGCACCTTAGGGTCTGCAGAAATGACACTGAGAGAGCAGCGTACTGTTGGCAATAGCCTGTCATGAATCCTTGGATAGATATATACTTAGACGGTAGAGTAACCCCATTTTCTGGTGCAGGGATATCAAGATATGATCTACATGGGGCTTAAAGGTGACTTCCTGGGCCATGTATACTCCAAAATATTTAAAAGAGTCAACCACCTCAGTTTGAGCTCCAGTGGATGTGACAGTAGTTAACAAATGCTGTCTAACAGTACCAAGGTGTCTGACACCAAACATAATGACTTTAGTTTTCTTTGTATTTAGGACTAGCTTGTTACTAGTGAACTATTTTTCTAATTCCCAGAAGTCGTCAGCAAGCTGACTACCAATCTGAGCAACATCGGCAAAGCATCCATATAGAATGGCGTCACCTGCATACAATAGTAAGTTACCCCTGCTACAGTTACCAGGTATACTGTTAATAAAGAGGGAGATGAGCATAGGACTCAAAATGGAGCCTTGGGGAACACAGTCTGTTATGGATGTCCGTACAGATTGGACACCCTCCCACTGTACCTGTTGAGACTTATTTTCCAGGTAGTGATAGAACTACTGACAGGATAGATTTCCAAGATCAAGCAATTTTAATTTAACAAACAGAGTCTGTGGTTCACCAAATCAAAGGCTTTAGTGAGATCCATGAAGACAGCACCTGTCGAATGCCCTTTGTCTATAACCCCCAGTATACTGGTAGACAGCCTGATCAATGTAGTACCTGTTCCATGAGGTTTCCCGAAATCATGCTGCCTGTCTCTAATCCCCCCCCCCAAAGGGTGGGGGCTTACCTGGCCTGCCTACTGCTGCTACCTTCCCAAGTGCTTCTCCGAATGCTGCTAGTGCAGGCTCCCTTCCACTCGACTGCATGTGTGGCAGCAAGAGAGAGTGTGTGTAACGGTGCTGATATTTCTGGCGACTCCTGCGCCCCTCTGTTTTCAATGGCTGTGGCCACATTCTTCATTCCCGGTCCCCTGATCATGGCAGAAGGAAACAGGAACATCCAAGCCTCCATGTCTGTGTCTTCAGTGCATCAGCATCACAAGAACACCAAGCCACCATCTTCTCAAGTGGAAGCACATGCTGCTAAGGGGCTCCTTCCCTGTGCTCCTGATCTACTGACCCCAAAATGCCACAACTTGTGGACCTGCCACACTGTAGCTAACCCCAACTGACCAAATTAATAGTCCAGGAGGCTGCCACAAATTCCTGGGGACAACAAAACCTGGGAAGGCAGGAAGATGAATAAAAGAAAAGACTTTGGAGCAAAGGCACCATTTAGAACATGGTGGCAGACATATTTATGACCCTAACCCTGCAGGCCATCCAATTAAAAGGTTAAGAAGCCCTAGCAACAGAGGCAGATGTAACCCCCTACAAATGGGGGTTCCCAAGAAGTCTTCCATGAGTATGCCTAAATGCTTGCTGCCAGGCTGGTGTCCTGCGTTTTAGCAGTTTAAATGTGATTGCCAGAGAGTGCCTGTATAGCCTCTGTGTACTGTCTCTTTAAGAGCTGCCTGGATTGCAATCATAAGTAATCTGAGATGGAGCTCTGTTGAAAGATGTAACTATTTGCTGAAAATCATTTAGAGTGATAATGATAATGTAGTTTGTCTAACCTGCCTTCTTTGCAGCACGGACTGTTTTGTTTATCTCCACTATCTTGGTCCTGGACTGCAAATTGGACCAAACATTTCTGGTGGGACCTAAAATGAAGCCTGACAATAGGAGCTGTCTGGAGTCAAAATCTGTAGGAATTGTAGTTTTGGGCTTTTGGGGCCTTTTTGCACCTGAAGGGGGAGCCTTTGTTGTGAACGACAGACAGATCAGCCAATCAAACCTTTTGGATTCTGGGGAAAGTCCCTGGCTTGTTGGCAGTTGAGTCAGAGCTCAGTTGGGAGCTGAATGAGCAAGAGCTTGAGACAGTCAAGCAGCCGTCTGAGTAGTTTCATGTTGGAGAACTGTGGAAAGGCCCGAGTTGTGGCCTGCATGTCTGCCTGCTGCCCCTGAGAGGGAGAGAAGAGAATTATTTTGTACTAAATCCAAGTTTGTGAGAAAAAAGTAAGCTACTGATTTTTTACCAGGCTCATACCTGAAGAAGACCAAATATTTGCTGAATGCGATTGGCCTGTCAGGATTTCCAGCTGCTTTTGAATCCCTGGTTTGTGCAGAGACTTTGCGATCGTGATCAGAGAGCGTTTTGCCTGGTGCAGTAGAATTTCCTTACATGTAAATGTGCTGCGTATTGAAAGTGGGTCGTGATTTGGTTCCCCACTGTGTGAACTGTGTTCTGCTTGCTGGAAGCTTTATCCAGCCTAATCAGACTGAATCCGCATTCATCTCCATTCGGCCTGGGCCATGACACGCTGGCCCTGCCAGACTACCCCACTGCACAGAGAAAGCCACCGATGAGAGACCTGCCTGGGGATCAGCCCCCTGCTCCATGTTTGAACAGGAACGACGCCTCGGCGAATCGTGTGGGCCCTGCTTCTCCTGGCACTCCAGATTAACCACCTGCTGTCTCGATTTTTGTCCAGCCTGTGTCCAGTCTTGGGTATCGTGAATAATCATCAGGGTAGCTCCCTGCAACAACAGCCTAATCTAAAAGTGTGTCATCTGACTGTCTTGTTGTTTTCTTTTCATGAACTGAGCCCTCCGGCTCCAGATTACAAATAGTGTGTGTTGTGCATGTTGTTTTCTTCCATCACAGGGCCCCAACCAGCTGCAACGTTCCTGGCTAGCCCACCATTCTCCATCTGAGTACCCAGAGTGTGTGACTGTTTATGGACCCTGAAGTGCATGCATAACTGTTTGTTTGATAGAGCCTTTAAGCAAATTAACCTGATTATGCCCCTTCCTTATTCAAGACCCTTAAATAAACCAGATCTAACTCTTTTTTGCATTTACCCTGACTGTGGTTCCAGTTTGTGCAAGAGTACTGTACTGCTGTTATTTGCTGTGTATAACCTTGTTTTACAAGGGGTCCCCAGTGTCGGGCCAGAGGAAAGCCCTGGTGGTAAGTGCAAACAGTGTGGGTACTTGTGTGGTGTATCAGGGGTATTGTGAAAGTGATTAGTGTGTATTGTTCCAGCCACTAGTAAGGAAAGAGGGGGATTACAGTGTCCTGGAGGGCTGTGCCCAAGTTAGCTTGACCACTACCAACCCTGACCTCCGGGTGGAGGCACCCGTTTCAGAACTCAGGCCCCTTAACCTGCTACTAGCCAAGCAGGCAGGGGTAGTAGCCCTTGGGACAGCACCACCTAGGGGTTACATGGAGAACTGGGGAGCAGCAAAGACACGGGGACCCTCCCCACTATACTGACGGGCTTAAGGAGCCAATCAGAGGGCACGAGAGGGAAGAAGGACTGATGGACAGCCCTACCTGTCCAATTGAACGCTAAACTGGAGAAAAAACTTTCTGGGCTCTTGAGAAGTTCATTGCAGTCTGAGAGGGACATTGAGGTGTTTAGGCCTGCTGCTGGTGAAACTAAACGAGAGGCCTAGTCAGGCCAACCATCCCGCGAGCCCTCACCAGGATTCATTCACTAAACTCACAGTGAGTCTTATCCTTGGCTTATATTGTTCAAAGACTATGCCAAATGAGCCCGTGTGGGAAGAAACTGCTGAGAGTATGAGTCTGTGGACCACTGCTGCATGGCCAAGCTGCTGAGCTGTACCAAGCAGAGCCAGAGAGCTGCATCCCACCCAACTTGCTCCGGAACCAGGTAAGGGGCCTGCTAGCCCTTATCTAGTGGGGTGGATCAGGGAACAGGAAGCCACAGGGCGCGTGCCATGAGTAAGGGGGTCCTCTCAATCCAGAAGGGAGTAGGACTGTGGGGATCGCTCCTGTGGTCTGGGCTCATTGGGAACCAGAAAGCCACTGCCTAGTGCTCCTGTGACTGAAAGCTGAGCCAAAGGGGCTGTGTCCTGACAGGTGTGAGCCAGAAGGGCTGTGCTGCTGCAGAACGTCCACAATGTTTCATCCCCAGGCCACTGGGGCCAGTTCCTAATCGATGTCTGACCGGCTGCTATATGCTGTTCCAAGCCTTGACTTAAATGCTACAGCCGTGGATCACATGAGTGCTGGCATTGCTGGCTGGGGTCTTTTGTACTTTTCCAGTTTTTGATCACAATTACTGCCTTTGGATCACTGTTTTGTTTCAAGCATTGTCCTGTTGAAATTCAAGTTCTTTATATTGTGCTAGTACACTATGGCCCATTGAGGACCCTCTAAATTGCAAGCTTGATAATTTTCATCAAGTGCACCACCAAAATAACCTGGGCAACATAACTATCAGGCCTGCACCAGGACTCTAGTGTAATTCCTGGTTACCCAGCATCATTGGTATTTGTGCCATACTTGAAACTGTAGTTTTACTACTGGTACAGCTGAAGAGTTACCGCACCCTGTGTAGTATGATTCTTCCCTTTGTGCCCCTTGATTGGGCAGGTGCTTTATAGACAGTGTGAAATCTGAGATGGTGGTAGTGACCCACAGTACAGTGGCTCCCAGGTAGCATTCCTGTAAGGTGGAAGTGTTAAAGGTAACTTGCCTAACCCCTGCTTTTCTTCCAGCTTCCAGGTCTGTGTTCTTAAATAAAAGCACTGTTAATCTGTTGAATTTCACTCCTCTAACCAGAACCTCCTTGCAAATGAGAATTGCTCAATGGAGCTTTTTGTCCTGGTAAAATAAATAAATACACAAAATAATTGCAAAGATACCACCCCCACCCCCCGCGCATCATCTCTTAACTTCATAGACATGGTGGTCTAGCTACTTCGACTGTTGGTGCTTTACCCTAAGTTGTTTAAAGGGGGCATGTGCATTGGCAGCAGAGAGGAAGTTACTCACAAAGAAATGCAGGTCAGAATCCACATCAGGAAGGACTCTAATTGTGGCCCAGTGTATGCCTGATAGGTTAGGCAAGGCAAGGCTGTACGGACAGCAAACTTAAAAGGATTGGCAATACAACAAATATAAAAAAATGACACAATATATGCATATTAAAGCAAAACTCATAAACTACAAACTACAGGTTAAAATTTCTTTAGGCCATCCCAAATGCCTGATTAAAAATATGTACATTAAGTAGGCTCTTAAAATGTCCCAAAGAGGGGGTCTCCTCTAATTAAAGCTAGAGGTGCATTCCACACCACAGGAGCTTCTACACAAACAGCTCCATCTCTGAGGATTTAAGTCGTAGTGTGGAACAATGAGGAGACCTGTCTCCGCAGAAGGAAGATGGCAGATGGGAGTGTATTCTGCCAGAAGGTCTTTCAGATAGTTGGGACCCAGATTGCGTAGGGCTTTGTAAACCAACAAACATATCTAGAAGCTGATGCACCACCTTACTGGCAGCCAGTGCAGTTCCCGGAGAACCAACATGGTATGACCAGACCAAGAGGTCCCAGCGGTCAACCAGGCTGCTGAGTTATACACTACTTGCAACCGATGCACCAGTCCAGCAGATAGCCCTAGGTAAAGGGCATTACAATAATCCATTTGGGAGGAGACTAAAGTGTGTACTAGTGTTTCCAGGTCAGATCAAGCAAGATAAGTCTGAATTTGGAAGATATAACGTACATGGTAAAAACCCCTGCGGACAACAGATAAAACCTGATATTCTAGTGTCAGTCTATTATCCACAGTGATGCCCAAGTTCTTACCTCAATCAATAGCTCATAGTGTGGTGCTATTTAACGATGGTGACCGGGCATCCTCAGTATTCATTGTTACAGCCACCTGACCCAGTTTCACCAGTAGCACCTCTGTTTTTGATGAGTTTAGTTTAAGCTGGCTTGAAGTCATCCAGTACTGGATCTTTATCAGGCACTCATCCAGCACAGGTACTGCATTTACCTCATCAGCTGTACAAGACAGATAGATCTGGTTATCATCTGCATAGCAGTGAAAACCCAGACCATACTGCCTCATGAGCTCCCTCAACAGCAAGATGTACACAACAAACAACATGGGCGCCAGAATTGACCCCTGAGGCACACCACAGTCGACGGCAACAACATCCAAGATGTTTCCATCCAATGCCACTTGCTGGTCTCTGCCAGATAAGTGGGATTCAGACTACTGCATCACTATACCTGAGAGTTCTACACAGTGTCTCAGATGGGATAATAGCACTTCATGGTCTATGGTGTCAAATGCTGAGAACAGATGCAGCAGTACGAAGCTGGAACAATGGTTGCTGTCTCTAGCCCAGCAAAGATCATTGAACACCATGATGACAGCAGTCTCAGTACTGTAGCAAGGCCAAAACCCAGATTGAAAAGACTCAAGGATCTCAAAACATTCCAAAGGGTCCTGCAGCTGCACTGCCATTACATTCTCAATAACCTTCCCTAAGAATGGTATGTTCAAGACAGGCCAGTAATTTTAAATTGCCAGATCACAGGGTCCAGTGATAGTTTCTTTGGAAGGGTTTCACCACTGCCATTTTCAGTACAGTGGGGAACACACCCTCTTGAAGTGAACACCTGACAGTACCAGCAATAACTGGAACCACCGTCCACCAGCAATGTAAGAGAAAGCTGGTAGGACGTGGGTCCAAAATACCAATAAGGAGACCTCCTCAAATGGGACTGGATCAAAATCCTCCCAAGGTGACGGACTGTTCAAATTCCTCACCGCATGAACATTGCCAGCCCATGACACACAACCTGAGGAGACTTCAGCATAGACAGAGGACACCTTGCTAAGATAAAATAGATTAAACTCATTGCACTTTTCTACTGTAAATACTCTTCCTGACTGCAGACGATGAGGATTTAGCAGTCTGTCTTCAGTGCTGAAAAGTTGAGTGGGGCAGGTTTCACCTTCAGTTATCACACACGACAGGAACACTGTCTTTTTTCAGCGTGATAGCCTATTAATACTCACCTCCTCAGAGTCGGTCCTTCAGCAAGAATGTTCCAACTTCTGCTACTTAGTCTTCAACCACCTCAGATCAACATCAGATCAGGATGATCTGCAGTGGAATGTCAAAGGACAAACACGATAAGCACCACAAAGTTGAAGGCCACTGCAAGGGCTTTGTTATAACACTTCACAGCATTCTCCACACCCTGATGCAAGCCAGTTCAATGCTTGAGATGTCCAGAATCACCAGGAGATTATTTGGCTCCAGATTTTTAACAAGGTGATTATCTGATCATCACCACAGAAGGGGTTTCAAAATGGGGGGGGCCCCACATGAAATTGTATGGCATGATGATCTGATCACCCGTGTGGATCAACCCTGACATCATTAATGTCATGACCCAATGTGAAAACTAAATCTAAGCGTGGCCTTTTAGATGTGCCCCGGTAGCAACTGCCTGTACTAGACCCAGTGAAGATATAAACTGGAGGGACTGTTGTCCAAACCGAGTCTTCTTCATTGACTCAAGCATTGAAATCATCCAGCACTAACAGACTGGGTGAGTCCACCACTAGGTCAGCCACAAATCCCTCCAGCTCCTGCAAAAAACAACCACCATGCCACAGAGGACGGTAAACAAGGATAATTCTGCAACCTGAACCAGGACCCCCTTGAATGGCCACACATTCAAATGAAATGGTTTCCACTGTGGGGCATTCAATCAGTCCCAGAATGGATCTAAAACAGATGGTCCCCCACCCACCACCACCTCTTGTAATGCACCACTGAATAACCCAGAGGGATACATACCTCAAGCACAGGGCCAGAGTCATCACATACCTCCAGCATAGGGCCAGAATCATCACCCAACCAAGTTTTGTGATGCATACCAGGTCCACAGAGGAATCTGCAGTGAAAGCCTCCACCACTGTGGTTTTATTCCTCAAGGACGGAACGCTACAACGAACTGCATGGGGGGGCAGGTAAGGCTGGCCCTCTCACTACCAATTCTGCTATAATCAAGACAGCTCCTGGGATCAGAACCAGAGATGATGGTCCTCTGTCCTGGGACAGTCTATGCCCAGGGGGCCTTCTTGGCTTGCCACTCCCAATCACGCCCTCTTTCACTATTCCCCACCGAGCCAGCTGATGACTCTGTCAATGCCCCAGGAAGATGTCCAACCTCCTGCAGTGGTCACAACCACTGTCAGTATGGTACACTGACTCCTGCCGAAAGGGCACAGTAGATGCAGCTGCTCCAAGGAGTAGGAAATAATGGGACCATCACCTTGCTTAGCACTATATCTACACATTTTTAAACAAAAATCCCAAAACACTTCCCGCTGAATCCAAGCCAAAAATACACAGATCTGTTTAAACAATCCCCCCACAAACAAGAAAACGCACACTCCAATACACTCAATAAGTACACTACAACCCTAGCATTCACAGCCCCAACTAATGCAACACACCAACACAAGAACAGAAATACAAAAAAAGATAAGGAAGGGAGGGAAGTGTGTGAAGTCCTGCAAAAACTGTGTTGTGTCTCTAAAACCAGTTAATAGAAGCTCATGCTACACCTGCTGTCACCAGCTTAAGCAGACACCTCTAAAGATCACAATTAAACGCCTTAGTGAAATTCTGGATACAATTCTGGCACTTAAATCTATTTGTTCCAGTGACACTCCTCAACCCCTGCAGCCCACACAAACCGGAGAAGGAGGAAGGGGAGGTCACTTGCAGCTCGGCAAAGCTCTCACCCAAGCCGCCTGCTCGGACCAATGCCAAGACGTCACTAAAACAGTAGCAACTTTCATTCAGCCCCTCTCTCACAAGGAAATTCAGTTCAGTGGCCCAAAAGACTGTAGTCCATCAAAACATCCCCAGCCATCCACAAACGAGGTCAGTTAGAAACCACTCTGTGTCCTCTCTCATAACACAGTGGGACAGACAGGCTGTAGCCACCAGGAGTTTCTATCACTGTCAGTCAGGAAGGAGCTAATGTAAAATGTGGAGTAATCACAGGCCATGAATATCCTGGGTGGAGGTCTGGGAGTGTCATTTTTCCCCAAACACAAAAGATTGGAGAGTGGTCACTAAGGCAGTCTGCAAAGATGCCTGCAGCTCTGATCCAATCTGGTTTGGAGACAAGGGCCCAATCAAGGAAGGTATGGTTACTCATTTTGTTATTTATTCTAGTTGGTTCTGTGATAATTTGAGTAAGGTGGGCCTCTAGTAGAACAGCCCTGGACCCACCCCATAACTCAGAGATTCAGTTTATATTGAAATCCCAGAGTGGTATTAATTCACCTAGGGGCTTGCTGGGGTGAGTTTTTGTGAGGGTATCATGGGCAGAAGTTGCCACATGGCAGGTTATACATACATCCCACATATTGAGGCTTCGTGCCCCCAGGAGTATCTTAACTATTGTAAGCCCCCCAAATGGGCTTACCTTGAAAGGCTATGGTCCTCTGCTCCCTTACCAGTGTCTCTGTAAGTAGCCCTGGTGGGCTATAGGCCCTGAATGCCCCCACTGTATTCATGGCCTCCATGTTTTTTCAGATCCTTGGCCCATAGCAAGGTGGGGGTGAGGTTTGACCTCCATCTCAGTGCCTCTGGGTGCTGGAGAATTTAATTTGATGGTCCAGGGAGGCAGAGTAAGCCCCAGACCGAACGTGAATAAACAAGATGGCAGCTTGTGCTTTACTTGGCATGCACAGCTGCCGAGGGGACAGCATTTAAAGGAGCCATGGCTCCAGGTGGGAGTTTTTGGCTACGACCATATTTTATTAATATCCCCAGCTCCAGGGCAGGCAGCGGAGCTGAGGATCATTACTGGAAAACCTTTGGTTTTGGGGAAGAATATTATTTATCCCTTAAAGGGCAGAAAACAAAGTTACAGGGCAGAGTGTGTGGAGATTAAAAAGTAAACAAAGATGGCAGCCCCCATAAAGACTCTGCAGCAGGGGGACTGCTGGGAAAGGCTAAAGGGCACAGAAAAAGCCAGGGACTGTGACAGCCAATCAAAGAGGGCTGTGGGGAAAAAAAGACGAATATGACTGCCAGCCCACCAAAAGGGAGACAGAAGCCCGAGCTGGAGTGCAGGAAAGACTGCTTTGGGTTACCAGCCCTACGACTGCAATTTGCCCCAATGGCCTGTTCGGCCACCATTTGGCAACTGGGGACAGAGTGTCTGAGAGAGCCTCCTGCTGCTGCCTAGAAGAGGAGAGAGTTTTGTTGGGATTTCATGCCAGAGAAAAAGGAGATTCCATGTGGAGCAAACCAAGAGAGCCCAAGAGAGTGCAGCTGCAGTGTGATAAGAGAGACTTGGTGTGTGCAGCCTAAATTTCCAGGCGCTGTGACTTTTAGCAATGACTGAGCTACTGTGTGTCTCCCCGGGGTAAGTTTGGAGAGTGCAAATTTCAGCAAAGGGAGAGCCTGAGCATGCTGTGGCTACAGACTGTGCAAGGGCCCAGCACAGCTGCGTATAGAGAAACCAACGTGAGAGCGCTGGGGCTGGAGACTAAGCAAAAGCCCAGCTGTTAACTGCGTGTCCAGGGTGTGCAACAGAGGGGTGTAGGGAACCACGCCTGCCTTGTCCTTAGACCGAAGACTAGGGAGACGACCAGCAGAGGAAGATGACGACAGGCCTGCCTGGTGGAAACCGTCTATAAACGCCTCTGAGGCGAAGTTAGCAATGTCAGGCAGGTGAAGACTAGTGTTGCTCATTTCTTCTATTATTCAGCTCTGCAGTCTTGTGGTGCAAAACAAGATACTTTCATGGTACCATACCAGAATCCAGTCTGCTGCAACCCCCCTTGAAGGGCTGAACTGTAAGTCCTCCAAGCTGATTAGCTAGTTAGCTACATGAAAATCAGGGGGTTAGGGCCTGGGCAGGACTCTGTTAGAAACTTGAGCCCAGACCTGAAGTTCAACAAAGTTATCTGTTTAAAAACATTGGGCCCCAATGCAAGCATCCCAGCTTGAGCACCATCATCACTTCAGTGAGGTACCCACCGCATCTAAGGGACATTGGCTAGGGTGCACCCAAAGGTGGGAGGTGGGGAGTTGTGTGGGATGTCAGTGCCAGGTCCCTCAGAGGTGTGTACAGTGGGGACCTGAGGGCCCTGGAGCAGCCAAGGTGAGTGAAAGGGCTGCTACAAGTGGAGGCAGTGCTGGGATTTGCTACCCCCTAGTAGCTACCCCGAACTTGCCATTTTGAAAAAACGTTTGGTGCCCCCCTCCCCAACCCCATGCTTACAAGAAAAAGAACGGGAAATGGTCTCCCAAGAAGTAAAGGACTGGTGCCTGTTTGAGGGACTGCAGCCCCAGAAAATGCTCCTGGTAAGAAATGTGTCTGAAGACTGAAATACGGAGTTTATTTTGGGGGTGTTAGAGGGGACACTGAAGTAATGTGGCACATGAAAATCCAAAGGGTGACTAGAGAACCAGGCACCCGGTTTAAACATTTTGTTGCAGAGACTGATACGGACTTGGGACCTATAGATGTGCCTC
Organism: Neoceratodus forsteri; assembly: GCA_016271365.2. Lineage (NCBI taxonomy): Eukaryota > Metazoa > Chordata > Ceratodontiformes > Ceratodontidae > Neoceratodus > Neoceratodus forsteri. The sequence goes on from CM057456.1 coordinate 348,553,053, forward strand.
CTACAGTGACACTCTAAGGGTTCCAAGAGATCTGAGTGGTGCTGAAGAAAGGGAGTCCAGCCAGCCCAATACTCCAACCCCCAACCCTCCATCCAAGTTAAGGAGTGGATTTCAAGGCTAAGCTGGAGTCCCTGTTGGCTACTGAAAAGAAGTCCATGAAAGATACATGGGCTTTGTTTCCAGAAGGGGAGCCCACCCCCCCCAGTGCTGCCTAGCGGAGTGACCCCCTACATGGTAGTGCCGCATGAACAGTATAAGCGGCTACACACCTTCCAGGGGGCCACCCCCACTCCAGCTGAGAAGGATGACTTTGAAGTTTGGATAAGTCAGGTGGCCCAAATGGTACAAGTATGGAGGTGTTCCAATGAGGAAAAGTGTAAGAGGTTGTCAAGAGCTTAAGGGACATGGCTCTGGATGTGATTTGGTCATTGTGGGACAGTCAGCCTACATGTACGGCAGATGACCACCTGGCAATATAGAAAAGTACCTTCACAGCTGTAGAGAAGAAGGAGTTAATCATGTTCAGCTATGGGGCACCATGCAACAACAAGGGGAGAAGCTGTCACAACACATCACCAGGGTAGAGGCAGTGAGGCACAAGATTCCTGAGATGGGGGCACCCCAGAGCAGGTCGACAAAATGATGCTGGATCAGATCCTGCAAGGTGCTGTGCATACCCAACTGACTTTAATCTCCCTCAGGCTGTGGGATCACAGAACTGACCCCCCCCCCCAACCTTTAAGTAGTTGTTAGACGAGGTATAGGAGGAGAAAGCCCAGGAAGATTTTGGTGGCTCCTTACAGATGCCCGCAGCAACCGTTGCCACCCTACAACCCCAAGTGCCCAGTCAAAGGGAACTGACCCTCTCATTGGAATTAGACATTGTGTTTAAGTAGCTTACAGAATGTATGCAAGACTTAAAGGGGCGTGAAGGAGACTCCCTCAGCTGCCTCTATGGCCAAGTTTCAAGAGATGAAAGATTGTGTAAAGGCTCTACAGCTGGCCTAAGAGTTCTGGTCACTGCTGAGTGCTGTCCTGCCTGAACCTGGGCAGCAGTCAGCCCTTTACACTGCCCCCAGGGCTAGGCCCCGAATACCCCCTCCCATGTCCCAAGAAGGTTGGTTCTACTTTAGATGTGGGCATGATGGCCACTTGATGCAAGGGTGCATCAATGCGGAGAATCCACAGCTCGTTGCAGAATAAAGGAGGCTGAAGGAACAGGGAAACTCCAATGTGGACCAGTGAAGGAGCAAACTGGGTCCTCACAATTGAAATGCTTCACCAAGTGGATCGACTCCAAGATTCTCCCCGGCAGTCAGGTGTCACCTGGTTTGGTCAGTCCCCGGGCTGATGCGGAGGTTTTAAATCAAGGGAGTGCTTTGTTTCTCCCTGCTGGACAGTGGGTCATAGGTCACTATCATACACAAGAACTTCTATGACAGATACCTGAAGTATTTGCCCCTCATGCCCCTGTCTGGCCTGTCACTGTGGGGGACAGGTAGTCCCAGCTACCCCTACGATGGTTATTGCCTCGTACAAATTGCAATCATCTCAAAGAGCCCGGGTGAACACCCCACCATTGAGACTTTGACTCTGATCTGCCCAGAGTCCAAAGGGATGACAGACACACCTGTGCTAATTGGGACAAATGCTAACATGTTTGACTGGATGACAGAGATGTTTACAGAGAAAGGAGAGGCAGATGAGCTAGTGAACCCCTTGGTCAAAGCAGTGGTAAAGAGGGTCAGCCTGACTATGGATAGTGCGGAAGCCGAGTTGATGGAAGAGTCTGTTGGCGTGGTGTAAAGGGTGAACAGCAAGGAATTGACCCTGCCCCCAAATTCAGAATGCAGAGCGGTGGGAAGTGCCGAGTTTACTTAGCCGCCCGAAGAACCTGCCTTCATCACTGATGCCCCACTGGAGAACAGTTTGCCAGAAGGGCAAATGGTGCAAAGAGGAGTGCTGACTCCCCAGGATACCCTCTGGGCCAGGTGTGTTAAGGTGAGGGTCAGGAATGAGTCTGGGAAACCTGTAGTCATCCAGAAAGGCTGAGTGTTGGCGAATATCTACAAAGCCAATTGTGTTATTGAAGTGACCCCACTGGTGGCTGCAGAGGATGAAATAGACCCAACCTTGTTCGATTTTGGTGATTCCCCCATACCTGCCAGCTACCGGTGGAGCTTAAGCCAAAAGTTAGCCAAGCAGCGCAGAGTCTTCTCACACCACGAATGGGACATGGGTTGCGTCAAAAGCAAAGAACACCAGATTCGTCTGAGGGATGATCATTCATTCAGAGAAAGATTTCGGAGGCTGGCACCTGGAGACATCAAGGAGGTCAGGCAACACCTACAAGAGTTATTGGATGCAGGTATCATCACAGAGTCCTGGAACCCCTACGCTTCCTCCCTTATGTGGCTTGCAAGAAAAGTGGTGCTGTGAGGATGTGTCTTGATTATCACACATTAAAACAAGAAGACCATCCCTGATCAATACACAGTGCCACGCGTGGAAGACGCTTTGGCCAGCCTGTCCAGAAGCCAGTGGTTCTCTGTGTTGGACCTCCAGAGTGGCTATTACCAAATCCTAATGGCAGAGGAGGACAAGGCAAAGACCGCCTCTATCTGTCCGTTGGGGTTTTACTAATTCGAGCGCATGCCACAAGGGATATCCGGAGCACTGGCCACATTCTGGCGCTTATTGGAAAGAGCTGCGGGGGATGTGAATTTGCTAGAAGTCATCGTCTACCTGGATGACCCAATTATATTCGGGCGCATCCTGGAAGAACACGCGGCCCAATTGATGAAAGTCCTGGACTGGCTGGAGGAGTTTAGGTTAAAAGTTTCAATAGACAAGTGCCAGTTCTGCCAGCCTTCTGTAAAGCATGTTGGGCACATTGTCTCGGCAGCTAGCGTTCCAACTGACCCAGCTAAAGTGGAATCCCTCACCACCTGGGCCAGGCCCCACAACTTAAAAGCACTGCAATCCTTCCTGAGGTTCTGCGGCTACTACCATAATTTGTAAAAGACTACTCAATGGTGGTACACCCGTTAAATGACTTGATGCAAGGCTATCCACCTACCAATAAGAAAAAGAGAACTCAGCTGGAGAAATACAGTCCCTTAAAAGAGTATTTAAAGGTTGGTGAACCCTTTGGAGATCGATGGACACCCGAGTGCAAGGCTGCTTTTCGAGAAATTATTAGAAGACTAAGTGAAGCCCCAGTGTTGGCATTCACAGACCCCAACAAGCTCTTCTTCTTCCACACCAACATCAGTTTGAATGGGTTGGGGCAGTGCTCTGTTAGGAATATCCAGAAGGACTTAGGCCTGTGGCATTCACTAGCAACAGTCTGTCACCATCTGAGAAGCACTACCCCATGCATAAACTGGAATTTCTGGCTTTGTAGTAGGCAGCAGTAACTGACAAAATTCCATGATTACCTGTATGGGGTTCCTTTAACAGTTCATACAGATAACAACCTGTTAACCTATATGAACACCACGGCAAAACTAGACGCTTCTTGGCATCGGCGGCTATCTGCCCTATCCACTTACAATTACAGCCTCGAATACAAAAGTGAGAAGACCAATATCGATGCAGACGCTTTGTCAAGGCATCTGTATGGTGACCAGCCTAACCCCTTAGTACAAAAAGAGAATGCCACTGTCAAAGTGTTGTGTTCGAAGTTTACTGTCCAAGGTGAAGATCCACTCGCCAATCCTGAAAGAGCAGTTGACATACTCGGGGCCTCACCTGATGCTATCCCGCCTGCATATTTGAATTTTACTGGTCTGGATACCTCCTCTCTGCCTCATCCCAGTAAACCAGAGCTACAAAGGGCCCAAAGAAAGAACCATGCCTTCCAAGACATAATTTGAGCTATAGAAATGGGGCACCCCACTGAACAAGTGCACAGCCACTACCCAGACACTAAAGTGATGCTTGAAGAGTGGAGCAAGCTGGCCCTAAAAGATGGACTACTAATACAAAGAGTGCAAGACAGTGAAAATCCCGAGCATCCAAAAACCAGCTTGTACTTCCTCGGAAGTACCACAAGGCAGTGCTCATGTCCCTCCACAATTAAATGGGTCACCTGGGCTATGAGCATACCCTCAATCTGGTGCAAGCGAGGTTTTATTAGCCCAGGATGAAACAAGACATTGTGAGACATTGTAAACATTGCTTAAGATGCATAAAGCACAAGACTTTGCCAAAAAAAAGCTGCCCCTTTAGTAAACATCAGTATCAGTGGCCTGCTTGAAGTAGTCTGCATGGATTTTCTGTCTCTCAAGCCTGACAGAAAGAACACAGTGAATGTTCAGGTTATCACAGATCACTACACCAGATATGCCCAGGCCTACCCAACAAAAGATCAGAAGGTAAGTACCGTAGTTAAAAGTTTTAAAGGAATCTGTGACACACTACGACATTCCGAAGAGTCCACTCAGACCAGGGCCGAGACTTTGAAAGTCAATCTGGGGAAAGAATTTTTGGCAGCATATGGTATAAAGAAATCATGCACCACACCATACCACCCCCAGGGAGACCCTCAACCTGAATGTTTCAATCAAATGCTATTGAACACGTGGGTATCCTGGACCCAGCCAACAAAGTCAGCTGCAGTCAGAGAGTGAGTTACTTGGTGTATGCATACAACTGCATCAAAAACAATGCCACTCAGCGTTCCCCTTTTACCTTATGTTTGGTCATGAAGCAAGGCTGACAATTGATCTGCTTTAGTGTGTCCCCAGATGGCATCTCCGAGAATACCTACCTTGAATACACCCACCAGTTGAGGGAACAGCTAAAGAAAGCATATTAGCTTGCGTCTGGAGCTGCTACTAAAAGTGATCAAGGCAATAAGCAGATGTATGACAACCAAGTGTTGCAAGCTGGAGATTGTGTTCTACTCCAAATAATGGGTATAAAGGGCAAACATAAACTTCAAGATCGATGGGCCCCCGAAATCTGCACGGTAACTGAACAGCTGCCAGACTTGCCAGTGTATAAAAATCAAACAAGAACAAGAGAGAGGGTTGGAAAACACTGTCCACTGAAACCACCTGCTCCCCATTGGCAAGAGCATGCCTGACCCAGCTCCTAACCCTGAGACTCCAGTTGTGAGAAAGTCCAGAACAGGAAGCCAGACTGCACAGAAGAAAAGAGAAAGCATCATATCATCCACGCCTCCCGAAAAGACCACATTGAACCTGAACACTGGTCCAGTAGAGCCTTCTGGGCAGTCCAGAAGAAGAGATACTGTTTTATCAATGCTTCCGGAGAGGACAACATAGAACCTAAACACTGGTCCAACTGAGCCTCCTGAGTGGCCTGCAAGCAGTTCTTCTGAGGAAAGTGATGATGAGTAATTTGAAGTTTAGCAATATGTGCCTAAACCTAATCCCACCCTGAATCAATGGCAAATGGACTGTATAAATTCTCAGCCCACCACCCCACCAACCCTGTGCCTCCTCTGAAGCCCCATGTGACCCATTCGGTCCCTGAGAAGGCCCAATATCCCTATACCTGAGATAGAACTGGACATTAAGAATGAAATGGGCCATAGTGAGCCTGACACTGAGGAACTGGCCTGACCTGATCCTGAGCCCGAACACATTCAGAACAATGTTGTTTTGCCCAATCATGCCCATGTGCTGCCTGTAGAGCAAGGGCTGGTAGAGGTGCCCTTTGTCTCTAGAGAAATTCTAGCACCTGACACAGCCCTGCCTAGAAGGACAGAGAGACAGCCCAAACCAGTTATCAAGCTTAGGTACAATACCCTTAGTGCCTCCTCCAGTAACCCCCTCCATGTCATCCATAAGCCTGCAGTTTCCATTATCTACCCCCCAACGTGGTGCACCAAAGACAGGGTGGGAAGGTGTGTGTGTTTCCCAGTATGTACTGTTTTCTAGATAGCATCTAATGTCTAGATTGCCTCTGGTATTATGATTTTGTTATTGTGATTGTTTTGAACATGCTGTTAGATAGGAATTAGGTGTCTAGACAGACAATGTGTTTGAGATGTTTTACTGAGAAATAATATGGAGATGTCACTTTATTGGTTTGTCAGGACACCATGCATTTGGAAGGTTGAGTGGGTAAGCACCTCCAAATGGGCTTACTTTCATGGGCTACAGCCCTCTGCTCCCACACCAGTGATCCTGTAAGTGGCGCTGGTGGACCACGGGGCCTGGATGCCCCTGCTGTCTTCGCAGCGCAGGCTGCCTTTTTTTTTTCTCTCTCCCGGATCCTCGGCCCATGGCAAGATGGGGGCCAAGGTCTGATCACCATGTCAGTGTCTCCTAGTGCTGGGGAGTTTATTTTGATAGTCCAGGGAGGCAGAGCAAGCCCTACACAGAATGTAAATAAACAAGATGGTGGCTCGCGTTTTACTGGGCATGCATGGCTGCCGAGGGGACAGAATTTAAAGAAGCTGTGGCTCCAAGTGAGTGTTTTCAGCAATGGCCATATTTTATTAATATCCCCGGTTACAGGGTAGGCAGCAGAGCCAGGGATCATTACCGGAAAACCAATGGTTTTGGTAGGGAATGTTTTATGCCCTCTAAGGGCTTAATAGTAAAGTTACAGGGCAGTGTATCCAGGATGTGCAACAGAGGGGTGTAGGGAACCACACGTGTCTTACCCCTAGACCAAAGACAAGGGAGACGACCAGTGGAAGAAGACAAGGAGAGGCCTGCCTGGTGAAAACTGTCTACAAAGGGCTTTGAGGCAAAGTTGGCAAGGCCAGGTGGGTGAAGACCAGCGTTCCTCATTTCTTCTGTCATTCAGCTCTGTGGCCTTGTGGTGCACCAAAAACAGGATACCCTCATGGTGCAATACCAATATCCAGTCTGGACCCTCCTCCTCCTTGAACTGCTGAACTGTAAGTTCCCTGAGCTGCGGCTTTGGGGAGTATTTGATTAGCTAGTTAGCTAGGTGAAAATCAGGGGTTCAGCCCTGGGCAGGACTCTGTTAGAAACTTGAGCCCAGACCTGAAGTTCAACAAAGTTATCTGTTTAAAAACATTGGGCCCCAATGCAAGCATCCCAGCTTGAGCACCATCATCACTTCAGTGAGGTACCCACAACATCTAAGGGACATTGGATAGGGTGCACCCAAAGGTGGGAGGTGGGGAGTTGTGTGGGATGTCAGTGCTTTACTGTTCTTGTAGTTTCTTGACCTCCCCAATTTCCCTTTCCCTCAAAATAAACACCGTTATTGGTGGCCTGGTATATCTTGTTATTGTGCTCCTTTGTGAATGGAGGGGGCAGCTCATGTATTTTTCTGGAGGGTGATAACCTGTTATTTGTCCACAGGTATCCCCTGATACTTCCTTGGGTGGAGGCACCGTGCCAAACCTTTTGTCCACTGCAGAACCCAGCTCAGGCCCCTCGGAGGTGTGCACAGTGGGGACTCCAGGTCCCCAGAGCAGCCAAGGTGAGTGAAAGGGCAGTTGCACTATCACAGCATCACATTCAGAATTTTCCAGGTCAAGGATAGTTACTAGTGAGGCACTGAGGGAGAATCTAATGTACAGAAGGATGCCTCCCTCTCCTTACATATCCTATCCTGTCTGAAAGTGGAGTACTCAAATAACTCTACCTCATGAGGGAAAATGATGGGCTTTATCCAGGTCTCAGAGATAGCAACTACATCAAGGTCACACAGATCAACCTGGCCTTCTAGTTTTTGGGGCATGGGCCCAAGACTGCTTGTATTCGTGAGTACTAACTTTAGACCCTGAGATTTGGGACAGCATATATCAGAAGGGGAGCAAACTCTGTGATTTAGAAGGGTGGGACCTGAATTCAACTCTGCATCTCTGGATAGGAGTAGTCAGAAGGAAGACAAGATCCTGGTAGGGGGAACAGTACCCGAGATTAAAATTAACCTTAACATCTTGCATAAAGGAGAATACATCTGGTAATACTATGTCCACATTACGACAAATTTAGGAAACAATTATTGGGGAATATTTTGGGCTCTTTAGAGCTCGAACCTGAATTTCTAGTGGTAAATCTCATTGTTTGGAGACATTAAAAGCTGTGGCCTCCTTCCTTAAAAATCACTGAACAGAAGAAGTTGCATTTGAAAAAATAATATATGACCCAATTATTGAACCAAATGTGTTTACGGATAGATTTCTACATAATATATGCAACATTTTAGCAGAATTCAATAACAACTGAAAATCTGTAATTCTTGCTTGATATCTCAATAACAAATGGTACACAGGACATGACGTATGTATGCTATGACATTATTAATAATCAAACTAGAGACATGCATATGTATTATGAAAGTGTTTTTATTATGTTTTAACATTGTGTGTATTATGATTGTAATGACATATTTAAGTTGATCAATAAAGTTTTACTGCTACATAAAGGAGAATAATTTACAGCAACTGCCGTTGGCTATAGACCATGGAGTATTAGAAAGAGCAGGTCACACTGATGGGAATCAGACAGAAAGGGAGGGAGGGAGGGAAGGGGTCTGCATGTTGAGGTTCACATGCTGGGGAAATATCAGGGGCTAGTCTAACCTGCTCCAAACCAAGGACAGCTAGAATGTAGAAAGCCACAGCAACCAACTCCTTAAGGACCACCATTGTTATAGCAGAAAAGTGGCTACCTGGCTGGGACCAGGAGTAGTAATCCCTCTCTACCCACAATGTACATACCAACTAGCTAAAGAGCTTGCTTGTTACAGCTGGGGTAGGATTAGGGACTGCAGATGCACACTCCACCCACATAGGGAGCTCTTGCTTTCAGAAGCCAGCAGGTATGGTGAATGCAAAAATGCATTTCTCCCATATAACGTGTATGTTAGTCACCTATGACAAAGGTTATATTGCGAAAACACAGTCCACCCACATCAGGTGTAGACAAGTTCAAACAAAAGGCAGGTCTCAGGGGTAACAAAGAAAATACACTATGCCCAGCCAGCTCAAATACTGACAGGCACAAATCCCGAGGGAGCACCAAACCAGAGCAACAGGATACCTAAAGTATAGCTCACAGTGGGGCTTATTTATAAACAGGATACCTTAACTTCAGAGCAGTGTGATCAATGTATTTCAGTAACAACAGTACATAGGACCTAGAAGCAAACACTCACAGCAGTATATCAGACAGTAGGTGTCCAGAATATGGAGTTCACTGTTGGTTAAAAGGTTCTTTCAGGAGCCTACCAGCTTAGCATTTCCAGCCCCCACCCTCCTCCCATGGCTGACTCCCAGGCAGACTCCCTTGTCGCCCTTTGTACTGTGGGCAGACTCCCTTGTCGCCCTTTGTACTGTGGGCAGACTCCCTTGTTGCCCTTTGTACTGTGGATAGACTCCCTTGTTGCCATTTGTACAGTGGGCAGACTCCCCTGTTGCCCTTTGCACTGTGGGCAGACTCCCCTGTTGCCCTTTGCACTGTGGGCAGACTCCCCTGTTGCCCTTTGCACTGTGGGCAGACTCCCCTGTTGCCCTTTGCACTGTGGGCAGACTCCCTTTTTTTCCCCCTTTGCACTGTGGGTTGACTCCCTTGTTGCCCTTTGCACTGTGGGCAGACTCACTTGTTGCCCTCTGTGCTGTGGGAAGACTCCCTTCTTGCCCTCTGCACTGCAGGCAGACTCACTTGTTGCCCTTTGTACTGTGGGCAGATTCTCTTCTTGCCCTCTGCACTGTGGGCAGACTATTGTTACCCTTTGTACTGTGGACAGACTCCTTTGTTGTCCTTTGTACTGCAGACAGACTCCCTTGTTGCCCTTTGTGCTGTGGGCAGAGTCCCTTGTTGCCCTTTGTACTGCTGACAGACTCACTTGTTGCCCTTTGTACTGCTGGCAGACTCCCTTGTTGCCTTTTGCACTGTGGCCCTTCACACAGAGGACCATAGTATGGAGGACAACTTGATTTGTAGGCTTTTAATTGGAGAGACAGGGAATGCAAAGTGCTAGGAGCAGCGGCACTGAATTGGAGCCCAGTGGGGAAGAGGCACGGCCAGGGAATCAACTGGTGTGAGCTGCAGGAAGGGCAGCTAAGCTTTGAGTCCAGGAAGCTCTTTTGTGGCCAAAACATTCACTGATGTTGCAGCTCTAGGTGGATCTTGGCAGTGCAGTGCAGGGGAAGGGCTACTCAGGAACAGCAGCTTGCCCTTGAGACTCCGTTGGTGTCCTTGGCAGCAAAAATATTCAAAAATGATGTTGCAGAATTTTTTAATTATGTTGCACAGAAATTTGGAGTATAGTGCACCTAATTTTTTTTAAATTTAGCACAGAAACTCACCATGTGTGACATACCGTTATGTTTTGGTCCTTAGTTAAAATAATCAATCTGATTAAACATTGCACAGCAATGGAAACACACACACACACACACACACAGCTAAACATACCATAGTTGTTTATATTAAAACTGTCTAAAATGATTTATTTCTGTAGTAAACCACTACTTGTCATTTTTAGACTGTAATTGTATGTATAAACACGTATATGTTGACTAAAGCACTGAATCCATACTCTGAAACATCAATGCATAGTTGCAAGAATCTGTACAATTTACAGCCTACAGATAAAGAAAACTACTGTACATAATACATTACATACAGCTAATAGCTGCTGCCTGCTACATGTTTACTGCTGCGCACTTAAGCACATGTGCTCTAATAAAATATTGCACAGTAGCAGGAAATGTACAAACTGATTAACACAACATTACTAAATATTATGGTCATATACAGCTAATAAAACTAAAGAAGTCATGTATCTAATACAGTTGTATGCAGCTGTTGTTTGCCAGTGATTTTTGGCTCATGCAAGAAGTAGTAAAGAGATCTTACCTGCTGTATAACAGAGCTGAAATCAGGGAGTGATTGCCCGCTGCCTCTGAAGTTGGTGCTCTTTTTGCAAGCTGTATAAAATCGCTTTCTGGGTGTACTGCAGTCAGAACAGTTTACAACAGCAGCATCGAGAAGTCACTTGCAAACCACACCTTCTCGTTTTATTCAACTAAAGTAAAAAAAAAAAACTATTATTGCAGCCAGAAGGGGTGGGGCATTGTTTTTCTGTTAAACCAGCTGATCTAGTTGAAGCAAAGCTGAATGAGCTCAGCAAGAATGTGTACTTCCCCTGTTCTATACCCTGAACAATTAGCAGTTGACTGTTTTGTCTACGGCAACTGTGCTGGGCCAAATGGTCTGATAAACTGAACATGTAGCCTCAGTGTCAGTGTTGCTTCAAGCACTTGTCTTGTTCCCACAATGAATTGTCGGTCTGCTTGAGATAAACTCAGCATACCAGTCAAGGGGAGTGAAGGGCAGGGGGATTCCTCTAGTAATAAATAAATGGACATTTATTTAAAGAGCAGCTGACATCTTTAGGAGAACTTTAACAAAACATAAAATCATACCTCTCAGCACTCTCAGCATTAAAATTAATAGCACTGGCCTTCAAATATCAGAGCAAATGGCCAGAATGTGTAACACTTTCTTATTTAAAAGAATAATATGTCTACAAATATTGGGCCTCATTTATTTGGGGTTAAGGAATATTATAAAAGAGGTCTGAGAAATGGAGCTGTCTGATTGGCTGTAAACATTATAACAGTCTATGTTAATCTTTTATTAATATACATGTAGAGCTTAATCATATGCTGAACAAGGTTTAACACTGTTTAAAAGAAATGTTTTCTTATAATAGCAATAAGGCACTCCCAGGGCTTATGTTAATGGTCAGTTAATCATCCTCTAAAAGCTTTAAGGGGGCATTAAAAACACATCTTTTTAGCCTTGCATACAATGATTTTTAAATGCTGCTGCCTTAGATTAATTTTAATATTGCTTTAATTATTTATTGATTTTATTATGTTATGTACAGGTGCCTTGGTTTTGGAAAGGTGCCTTTTATAAATAAAGTTTGATTTGATTTGATGTAGCACTCGGCTATGCCTCGTGCCACATTACATCCCTAGATGGGGACTACAAAAACATTAATATAACCCCTGGTCATGCCTTATTGCTTAATGTTTATCAAGTTGGTTCAATGACTTAATAGTTTGTGTGTCCAGAAATAGCTGTAACATTATTAAGAACATTAGTAAACCTTTGCAAGCAAGGGTAAATTTGAATGTAAAAATCATAGTGCTATGCAAAATTCATAGCAGTTGAGAGGCATGCATAAAATGTAGATATAGGTCATCTTGTAATTCACATTAGTTCTGTATTTTCCTCCCCACTATTTGTTACTAAGGTTATTTGCATGACTATGGGATCTTAATCTATTTCTGTAGCTTTCTCCCTACCTGAGGTCATAATGCACTGCTTGTGATATCACAGTTACTCCCATGGCAAAGACTGTGATGTCACAACTGAGAATTATGACTTAATGTAGGGAATAAGCTATAGATGCAGAGGAACTCTAAGGGATAAAGAACATGCATTTATGCAAATTTCTTCAGTAACATAGAAACATAAACTTTGATGGCAGATAGGGACCACTTGGCCCACCCAATCTGCCCATTTCCTTACCTATTGGATAAGATGCAGATCCTAGTTAACCAACAGCCTACTCCTTCCTAACCCCCACTAGAATTGCCTTATGTCTGTCCCCTGCATTCTTGAATTCTCCCACTGTTTTTGACCCTGCGGCCTCCTCACGAAGGCAGTTCCATGTGTCCACCACCCTCTCCGTGAAAAAATACTTCCTTACATTGCCCCTGAGCCAACCCCCCTCTGTCTTCAAATTGTGCCCCCTTTTTCTTGCACATCTCTTTTTCTGAAAGATGCTATCCTCTTAGACTTTGTTGATTCCCTTGAGGTACTTGAAAGTTTCTATCATGTCCCCCCTCTCCCTCCTTTCCTTGAGTGTATACATATTAAGCTCCTTTAGTCTCTCTTCATATGGCTTTTGGTGCAGACCCTGCACCATTTTAGTTGCCCTCTGGACTGCCTCCATCCTATGTCCCTGCGGAGATGGGGTCTCCAGAACTGCACGTAGTACTCCAGATGGGGGAATAAATAATGGGGAATATATAGAATGAATATATATATATATATATATATATATATAATGCAAGCTGAATGGTACCTAAATATTATGTTTTTTAAACTTTTCTTTGAGGCATCAGCAGCTCTTTGCATGGCATGTAACAACCCCTCCCCTGCAGTAGGGGGCAGGGTTGTTACCATATGCCCACTGGAGGCATGCGGTGTCTTGTCATCATCCTCTGGTGCTTTAGTTTGTGGGGATGAGCTTCGGTAGTAGAGTTTATAATGTTCCATCAGGAAGAAAATTAGGTGTCAAGCCAACAGTTGGAGCCCGGAAGGCTGGGCCCCTACAGAAAGCGAGAGTATGGCCCTGCAGTAAGTGCAGAAGGGTGTTGGTCCCTTTAGGGGTGTAAGGGTATCCTGTCTCCCAGATGCTTCCCGCTGGGTATCCATGGGCATAGTGTAGAGTCTACCCAGTGTCTTTGATTGTTTGAGTCAGGTGTGGTCCTGTATGAACTGCCAGCATGGTCACAGAGTACCAGGACGCCAGATAGTGCTGTCTGAGTGGGCACACATGGTGGTGATCTTAGACCCTTGGTTCTGGTAATGGAATCAGAGATTAATATATGTTCCTGTCTAGAAGATGAATTAAGCTGGTTTCATGAACTCCAGTATGTATTGTTATGACCCTTATGAATTTGATCTGACTCTTCTGATTAAGAAGAGTCAGTTGTCTGAACCTGAGATTCAAGTGTCTGGACCCTGTAGCCCAAGTCATTTTTGTTCACCACAGTGAGGTGCCTTTTCCTTTAACCCCAATGGAGAAGTAAGGTGACCCATTCTTGCTGTGATTTTTAAAGGTGGCTCCTGATGAGTTTGCCATCCTATACCACTAGACACTGGAGCACCCAGGGCCCTACTCACCTCCACTGAACCGCACATTGCAAGTTAGTTCAACTATACTGAGAGCTGAAGGGGGGAGTTGTAGAGCTCAAAGCACCTCACACACAAAAAATAACATTGTAATGGCCAGTTGCCTCCCTGTGTCTAGGGTGTATGATGGTATTTCCTATCTAGGGAGGGTCTGTTTACACCAGAAATCTGCATCTCTAACCACACCACCGTAATCCTGGGAAATGGAGTCTATGATCATCAATAACCACAGGGGCACCAATAGCAGAAGACCACTCATAAAGTGCAATGTCCATGCTAGAAGCTGGGATCAAGCAGATCAACATTTATTTTCCACAGCTGGTACACATCTAAAGAGGGCAGCTACCCCACACCAATATACAGACCTTCAGCACAGGGAGAGGAGTTGGATAAGGCACTTGGGGAAGCCATCATCAGGATGGCAGATAAGGAGGAGGGGCTGCTATTTGGTGGTTTCGGTCTGCCAGATGTGGATCAGAGCCTTCCAGCTGCAGCTTCAGCAAGGAGCTGGGCCATCCATAACTCCCTACAAGGGGCTTTTCTCGGGCAGCTAGTCAACAAACCCACTAGGGATGGGGCAGTGCTGGAACTAGTACTTGCAAACAGGGACAGCACTGCAGACGTCACAGTGGACAGTGCCCTAAGTGCCAGCAATCACTGTTCAGTGTGGTTTAACATTAAAGGGAGACTGTCAACCATTTTTGCATCATGGTATTTCTAGTTGAAAACCTACATTTTATGATTGCTTACCTTCTCTAAAATTCATTGATGATGCTTGTTGTTTTATCTGCTTCCTTTCTAAGCAGAACTGAAATACTTGCTAACAATGTAATTATTCCCAGACTTGTTTTATTTCAAATTTTTGATTAACTCTTGTTGCATACTTCCTGAACATTAGGGAAACTCAAAAACAGTGCAGCCACTCATGATGTAATAGTCTCTTCTCCTCCCGCTGATTCATACGTGGCTAGACTGTGTTAGGGGTGTCAGGAAAGATGCAATGGATCTTGATCAAAAAATGTAAACAAACATGTTTTTGTTTGGTAACACCAGTATGGTAGGCAGTCTGACTTTCACTTTTCAAAAGGAAAAAGGAATCAGAATCAAACTACCAGCTACTTCAACAGTCTTTACTGAATGAGACCAATCACTGAATGTGTTTTTTAACTAAAGACACTTTGAAGCCTAAGGGGGTTGACAGTGTCCCTTTAAGACAGGAGCAGAGGCAAAGAACACGAGATCAAGGGTCCTGGACTTTAGGAGGGCAGATCTCAAAGAAATGGAAAACTGCCTAGTGGTCTAGTTGTGAGAGGGGGATTGCCAGGAAGGATTAGAAGAACAGTTGGGAAAAATAAGGGAGGGCATAATTAAGGCAACCAGCTTCTGCATGAAAGAAGTGAGTAAATGCAAAAGGAAAAAGAGACTGTCACTATACTCAAGGGAAGTGGCCACAGTGGTGAAGGAAAAAAGGGTGGCATTCATCCAGTGGCATAACCCCATGCATACTTATCGTACGCACGGGCTTACAGTTTTCAGCCTGACACACAAAAAAAAATTCAGTCTGGCCCTTTAAAAATCCTGAGTTTTTGGAGGCCGGCTGGACCTTAGCCCTGGTCAGATCTGGGGTTAGTGTATGGTTGCTTTGGCAACCTAAACTTGGCAGTCATTCAGTGCATCACTCTTTGTGTCAGCCGAGTCATCAGCGTGGGGCCGCGGGTCTCTGCATTGCCCGCAGTGCCACTGTGTTTTGAGCGGCAATCTTGTCTGCTGTCTGGAGCAGCTGCAAGCTGAGGAGATGGCAGTCAGTGTCTGATGTGCGAGCCACTAAGCTGAATTTTGTCCCGTCGAGGAGTGATCGCGGACAATCAGAGAGTTTTTTTTTTTTTTTTAAAGCACCGCAATGCAGTCGTCCGGTGACAAGGATAGCAGGGATGGGGGAGTCAGGGGACCAGCCTGGTGTGTTTCTGCTGTCAGGCATCTCCATGGCCAAGAAAAAGCAGCTGAAAGAGGAAGCACTCACTGAGGCACGTGTATCGTGTGTGCCTGCTGCTGGTACCAGAGGCAGTGGTCACCATAGTCAGGGCCCTGTGTACAGCCTGTGAAGGGGAACCCACTGAAAACCTGGTGCACAGTAAGTCCTTCCTGCTGTTACAACACCCTACCTAGTTCCGAGTCAGAGTGTGAGGGTTCTTGGGTGGCCCAAATGTATTCTGTAATGCAGTAGTAAGACCTATTTGTGATGAACTATTCAAAGCATGTGCTCCTCAGAAATAAATTTACTCAAATGTACTTTCTTTATTAAATCTGTCTCCCTCCCCAGTTAGGGACTTCACATGAAATGCCAGGCCATGTGTTGTGTAATCTTCTGCACCATGATCTATGCCAATTAATGTCTGTCTTGGAGGTCAGTGCAAAAGGGCAGCTGCACCACGTTTAATTGCAAGGGGACTGCTAGCAAGCCAGACGCATTACCCCATCGGGGAAACAGGATCGACTGGCAGGAAACTGGGGGTCTGAGTCACACATTACATACAGTTCATTACCTATAAGCAGAGCAAAAATAATAGTACGTCTGGCTGCCATTCTTTGCATGTTTGATTTAAATTGTAAAAGGCCACATGACAGTCCCTTCCCCTGCTCTCGACCCCCCTACTCCTCAGCCACAGTGGCCAGTATTCCAGTTCCTGAAACTTGGGACCTATGGGTCTGTAACCTATTCCTGGGCTCCTTGCTAGCTACACTGCAGCTGGTAAGTCACCCCAAATGAACCGAGACCCGAGAGGGATTATTGATGGTGTCTGTGTGTCGGTGTTACCTTGTGTGTTGTTATAGTTGGGATGGGAAGGACTCAGAAGGAAAGGACTCAGAGTTGACACGCACTTCGATCGCAGTCTTCTCTCCCTGGAGCTGAGCTCTATTTCTGGCTGATAAGGCTAGGATTAATTACAAGCAAAACAAGCTAAGTTGCGCTCCAAAATGCAAGAACCACAAAAACTTCAAGAATCCAACTTAATAGTTAGTTATAATCCACCGTGTGAGAACCCCACATGGTGGATTAAAACTAACTATTAAGTTGGATTCTTGAAGTCTTTGTTGTTCTTGCATTTTTGGAGCACAACTTAGCTTGTTTTGTTTGTTAAATTTTGGGTCTGCCGTCCCCACATGTGCTTGCTGTGTGACAAAGTGTGTATCCTTATCTACCCTTATGTACAGTACAGTACTGACTGGGTAGTGCTGCTGCTACTGATGATGACGATCAGCTCTCCAT
Source organism: Neoceratodus forsteri (assembly GCA_016271365.2). Classification (NCBI taxonomy): domain Eukaryota; kingdom Metazoa; phylum Chordata; order Ceratodontiformes; family Ceratodontidae; genus Neoceratodus; species Neoceratodus forsteri. The sequence continues at coordinate 348,570,225 of CM057456.1, forward strand.
CAGTGCTGCCAAATTGAGTGTGTATGGCTGTGGTGGTATGTGGGGGGCAGGGCAGTTTTGTGAAGTCATGCCATTGACAGGACCTCAGACATTGGGGGGGGGGCAACGTTTTATACACGGTCTGTATACTGTACTATGGCAGTCGTGAGAAAGATCAAATATCAGGAGTTTTATGCAGAAAGTCGATTTGCAGCATGGCTGTGTCTGTGTGAAACAATTTATAAATCTCATTTCAGCAATGCAAAAAGTATCTAGAAAAGATTTGGTGTGGTTGTCTTTTATGGGAAACCAGCAATATAGGCAGTTATTGCTTGCATAGTTATCATTTATATTTTCATACATTGTTTTGTTTCATATATTTGGGTGGGTGGGTGGGGTTGTACATCACTGCTGCTGTGTATGGAATGTTATTTGTATTTACAGATGGTATGTGCTTGTACAATACAAGTGTAATAGCTCTTTCCTTGTCCTTTTGCAAACCGTCCTTGATAGAAACATAGAAATTGTCAGCACATAAGGACCACGTTAGGCCCATCTAGTCTGCCTTTAAGCCTTATACTTGTTTGTAGTCTCTGACCCTAAGTGGTCTATGGTTTCCCATCACTCTTTCACACTTCTCCCTTTCCAGGTGCTTAGTGTAGACAACAGAGGAGTACTTGTAAATTGACAGAAAGAAGCTATGAACTAGAGTGACTTTGTTGCATAAAAAATGTGTTTAGGTTTCTATGGGGGAGGCAGTACCTGTTTAGTTCACTGTACTTTGTGAGGGGTCTGGTTGAGGGGGCTTTGATGCAACCTGCTGGACTGGGTTGGTCTTGGAAGATGGATACAACTTGCTGGGTGGCAGGGGGAAAAGGCAACATGGTGGGCTGGGGGAGGGCCAGGGAATCTGGGAGTTGGACTAGGGAACAGCTTGCCAGAGTGGGAGAAAGAGGCAACATGCTGGGCTGCATGGAGAGATCGAGACTTTAGACAGACTCTCACCATTTTAATAAATAAATAGGACAGTAGGATGCAACATGCTGTGTTGGGGAAGGGTTAAGTATTCTAGGGAGGGGAGCCAGATGAAACTTGTTGGGCTTGGGGAGGGCTAGGGCCATGCAGTGGATCAAGTGGCTGGGCTATGGGGAGTGTGGTTTGGGCAACTCACTGAACTGTGGGGACTGCAGAAAGGACTATAGTGCAACTTACTAGGCATGGGGAGGGGGGTAATAGGGCAGCTAATTCTGTTTCAGATTACCCCCAAAATGCACCAAAAAACAAAACTTTTCTGGGGACATAGGCGGCTCCCAGAGCCCCAGCCTATAGTTTAGATTTTTGGTGCATACACTTTTTTGAAGGCTGGTTACTCCACTGCATTCATCAGGTATAAGGACATGCAGAAGGAGAAAACAGGGAGGTGTACCAGGTAAAACAGAGGGAAGCAGGAAAGGCAGTGAGGGGAGCAAAGGCACAGACAGAGGAAAGGATAGCCAAAGAGGCAGCAACAGGAGAACAGACTTTCTGCAGCTACATAAGTGAGAGGGAGAATGCAAGGGGAGTGACAGTGAGGATGAGGAGGGCAGCAGAGTGAGACTGTGCAGAAGAGGAACAAGAAAAAGCAGACATCCTGAACAGATAATTCTGCTCTGACTTCACAGTGGAGAAAGGTGGGAATAGACCATAAGGGAGCAGCAGAAATGGTAGGGAGTGGACTCAAGTCCATTTTCAGAGGAAAGAGTCCAGAATGGACTTGCAGCTCTAAAAGTGGACAAAGCTATGTGCCTGGATGAGTCACGCCTAAGGGTACTAAAAATGCTCAGGGGGGTGTCGGTTGCCCCATTGCAGAAAAAGTTTCTGGGAGTGGAGGGTAATTTCTGGTTGTGTCAGATAGACAGTGTTGTTAGCTGGTGCAGACAATACCTTGTGAGAATACTCCTGATAATGAAAAGGAGTATGCTGAGGAAATACAGAAGTTCAAGGTCTAGTGGATACAGAAGCTACCACTACTATTATCACAAAATCTGTGTTGATGCAAAATATAGAGTCATGGTCATTGATTCGAGAGAAAGCCAAAGATGGAGCGTACTTTAGCCTCAGAAAAATCGTATAGTCCATAGGGACAAGGGGAAATCAGTCTCAGCATTCAAGACATGCTGTGAAAGGGAAGAGTAGTTATCTTCGATACAACAGTCTCAGAGGTTATCACAGGAGCTGACATTCTCAAAGAGTTGAAGTTGGTAATCAACATAGCAAACAAAGTTGTCAGTGAGGGAACTATCAGCTATGGTAGACGTGCTTTAGAGGAGCTCCTGAAGGCATCATCGAATGGCAAAGATTGAGATACTTTGAATAAATCCAACCTCCAGCAGAACTGCATAAATCCACAACTATAAGGTATGGCTTCTACAAAATCGACAAAAAAGCAGCCAGTTCTCTCTTTTGAACCCCAAGACAAGCTGGGAACAAGAGGGACAGAGGCCAGAATGCAATCGCAAGCAGCGAGTGTGGAAATCAATGGGAACAAGGAAAATCCCGAGGCGATGGCTAGTAGTGCTGTGGTGGCAATGATCTTAAATATGCATGTAACCCCTAGATGGCGCTATCCCAGGGGCTACTACCCCTGCCTGATTTGCCACTAACAGGTTGAGGGGCCTGGATCCAATGGCGGGTGCCTCCACCCAGAGGTCAGGGTTTGCAATAGTTAAACTAACTTGGTCACAGCCCTCTGGGACACTGCAACCCCCCTTTCTTCCCACTAGTGCCCACACAATATATCAGAATTACCTTCACAGTATACACTTACCCCAGGTCTGGTTCGGCACTGGGACCTCCTGAGAAATGAGATACAGTGCAACAATCACAGTACAGTACTTTAACATAGACAAATACCTCAGGCAGTATAACTTTGCTGAAACGAGCAGCTCTGATTTATTTAGGGGATATAACAAGGACAGGGAAATCAGGTTAATTAGCTTATCACTCTAATAATCTACCTGTATGGCTCTGTGCACAGGCCTATCCCTATCAGTTACTGTCCCTGGGTACCCAAGCCCTAGTGGCTAGTCCAAACAGTGGCAGCTGGTAGGGGCCCTTTCACCTAGAGAAAGGAGAATTAAACAGTCAGCAGTACAGTAATTCCATTTGGATTTAATGTGGCAATTCAACAGGGAGCGACCCTAATTAGTACTCACGACCTCCAAATAAGATAGGGTCCTTCAATGTCAGCAGGGCTCACTTGAGGTACACAAACCTCTTCACACATCCATATAAAAGAAAGCACTATACCAGGCAGGCTGCATCTGTATCCGATCGCAATTACTGCACAATACCGGGAGAACACACAGCAGATTCAGTTCCTGACAGACCAAGTGCAATTTTCAGGAATTCCTCCAGTCTTCTACAGGGTGATCCTGGTTTCTACTCTTCAGAGATCCTTTGATTCTTTTCACGGGACGGATTCAGTCCTAACAAGCTGTTACACAAGCTGCAGACCGAACTCTGGGCCTTACACGTTTTTTGACTAAAACTGCACACTGAAAAGCACAGGCTCCTTCCTTCTTCACTGCCAAAGCTCAACTGACACTCCAACTGAAAAACGGGCACTTCCTTTGAGTTCCTCCCAGTTCTTGACTGGATTGGCTGTCACTCACAATAGACTGCTGCTGTTGGTCCAAAAAGGCACTGAAGTCTAAACTACATCTCCCAGAGTCACTGCCCATACAATCCTCTTGTGGCTGGCTCAGATTATGAGTCCAAGTTCTGATTCGTCCAAGGCACCATTTTAGAGCTAGCTTACCCCACACTGATTGGTCCAGTTCAGCAGTTCAAAACTAGAATGGGGAACTAGCAGACACAGTTCTGACTGCAAAGAAAGCAGGTTAGACAAACTGTAATTTCATTATTACTCTAAATAATTTCTGGCAAACAGTTACATCTTTCAGATAGGTTCCCTTTGCACTCCTAGTGACTGCAAAAATGAAGTAAATTGGCAGCAGTTCGAGTGGTACTCAAACAGAGAAGCACACAGTCCCCCCATACAAACTAATTATGTCTGCAAGCAGACAGCTCTTAAAAGACAGTGCCAGAGGTTCTAAAAACACTCACTGATAAATAAATAGCATAGCAAAACACCATTCAGGCTTGGAGCATTCAAGCAAGCTCCTGGAAGTCTTTTGGGAACCCCCATTTGCAGGGGGGTTACACCCTTCCTGGCCTGGGAAAGCTTAACGTCCGCGTCAAGCAAGTACCCCCATAAGTTTCAACTGCAACCATATACATTTGCATTAGGCTCGCACATGTAATCATCAGTCAATATATCATTTTACCAAGAACATATTTCTGAAACATTGCAGTACGTCACTCTTTACACAGTATTACATACACATTGTACCGTAACTCAAGTTATTACCTCTTGTACATGAAACCTGAAGAGGGGCCTTCCTATCAGTTACCTTGGGGCTGGATGGGGCAAGGGCACCATACTTAGAGGGCAACACAAGTAACTTGAGTTAGCACTGATGCTCAGTTTGGGCAATGAGCTCGGGGACACATACACTCCTTTATGGACAACATTGAGAGGCAAGTCCACAGGCCTTTCAAGTGAATCATAACTGAGGTGCACCACAGGCTTTACAGCTCGACCAGTCTTTCTAGGGGAACTGTTATAGTCTCTGCACTCTGAGCCTCATTTTCAGCATTGTCCTCACTTGTCAGGGAGTCTCCATGGGGGTAGAGAGGCTAGAACTTGGGGCACTTTCAGCTCCAGGAGTTACAGTTTCTGAGTCCACAACATTTGGCTCGCATGGAGAGCTTTGGACACTGGCAGTGGACTGTCAGGCACTCAAAATACTCTTCTTGTTCAGGTGATCACCAGTCTGCCCCAATCTATCATTTTCCTCCCTGAAAGCTCAAACAGTTCAACCATGCACAATGATTCCATTTCATCTGATCTGATGCTTTGCACTTCACTTTCTGGGAGCATTGGCTCCAGGGATGAAGCTGGGGCTTAGACAGTCCAGAAGGCCCAGCTTTGTCTCCAGTATTGACTAGGGATTGCCCAGAAACAATTGACTCAGTTAGTAGAAGGATAGTATTCAAAGTCACTCACTTTCTTCCGACATATGGACTGACAGTCATGCTCAACTGGGACTTGTGGAGGGAACACTTTAACTTTGCTTCTGTAGGTGCAGACTTTCTTGATCTTTTCTTAGCAGCAGCTCTAGTCACTGGCAGAGGGGGCATCTTCTAGGGGCTCACTCAATTAAGATTTGTCCAATGGGCAGTAAATGATTTCTATGCATTGTTTTTACATCTTTTGAATTATTCTCAGGCCTTACTTTGTACACTGGCAGATCATCTAGTTTGCCCACTACAATGTGAGGAGATGGTGCCATCTGTCCAGCAATCTTGTGCTTGCCATGCAGTCCCAGATTTCTTAGCACACCCGATCTCCTCCTGGAGTTCCTGTGCTTCACCTTTTATCATACCTTTCTTTGTTGGCCAGATTTCTTTGGCAGCCATGGTTTGAGCCAGTTGATACGCATGAGTTAGCTGGGCCTTTAACTTTTGCACATACTGTAAATAGTTGTCAGCTTGAACCCCATCAGGAGAGACCCCAAAACACACATCTACTGGTAGTCGAGCTTCTCTTCCAAACATCAGGCGGTAGGGAGAATCCAGTGGCATCACTTTGGTGCAGTTATAAGCATGTACCAGGGTGCTAATTTGTTGGCTCCATCTAGGCTTGTCCTTGGGTGCAGGGTGCCTAGCATATCTAGCAAAGTGCGGTTGAAACGCTCAGGCTGTGGGTCCCCTGGGGGTGGTAAGGAAGTGGTTCTGGACTTTCGCACTCCCACAGAGAAAAGCATCTCTTTGATCAGACGACTCTCAAAGTCTCCCTTGATCAGAATGGATTCTTTGTGGAGCCCCATAGTGAACAAAAAGTTTTCTACAAGTACTTTGGCTACAGTGGATGCTTTCTGGTCTTTGTGGGAAAGCTTGGGCATATCTCGTGAAATGGTCAGTGACCACCAGCACATTACTGATATTTCTTTGATCTGACTCCAAACTCAGAAAATCAATACAGACCAGCTCCATGGGTGCACTGGTGGTGATGTTAACAAGGGGGCAGCCCTCTGGGGCAAGCTTTCCTCTGTAAGCAGCGACTACAAGTTCGAATGTGTTGCTCCACATCAGCCCCCATCTTAGGCCAATAGAATCTGGATCTCACCAAGTCAAGTGTTCTATCTATACCAAGGTGCCCCATGTGGTTGTGCAAGGACCTCAGTACTGAGCTCTCGAAGGCAGTGGGCAGCACTAGTTGTTGTTTGTCTACTTGTCCCCCTCTGTCTACTGTTTCTCTGTATAACAGTTTATTGATCAGTTTCAACTTAGGACCTTCTTTGTATAACAGTGCAGTTCTCAAATCAGTGGAGCGAATTTGGACACATCTTTTCCTGCATAGAGGGCTTCTAAAGCTGCTTTGATCATGGGATCGCTGGGATTGAGCCCACGAATACTGTCATTGTCCAGCTGAGGCAGTGCACCAATGTCTATTGCAGAAAAGTGGCAATAAGCAGCAGGTATGCAATCTCAGAGGCTCCCAAGCAATCCACCATGCAGTCCACTGCTCCTGGACATTTGTTCCTCCCTGTCAAACTTCCGGGAGAGTGCCCGAATGTCAGGTTCTGCCAACGGACCCAATCATTCTGGGGAATAGGTCCCGGGAGAGCATCAGCATCTATGTGGTTCAGACCTGCTCGGTATTCGAGAGCATAGTCATATAGATATGCAGAAAGCCACCTATGGCCAGTGGCATCCAACTTAGCTGAGGTCTGCACATAGGTCAAAGGATTATTGTCAGTTTTACTAGTATTTTAGCCCCATACAAGTACTCATGGAATTGGTCAACAATAGCCCACTTCAAAGCTAGGAACTCTAACTTATGTACAGGATAGTTCTTTTCTGATGGGGTCAGGCTTCTACTGGCAAAGGCCACTGGTCTCAGGCCATTCTCGTGCTCTTGGTACAACACAGCCCCAACCCTTGCAAGCTAAGCATCAGTGTGCAGGACGAAGGTTTTCTTGGATCGCATAGGCCAGCACTGGAGCATGGGTAAGTTGATATATGATCTCATGAAAAGCAGTCTCACAATCAGGAGTCCAGCGGCCCCAAATACTTCACTCGGATGAAAATACACTCTTTCAGTCTTGAGGGACGCTGACTTTGGTATTTTTGTGGGTTGGGGATACCCTTTGAGTAAGATTAAGTGAAGGGCGGATCACTCTTGAATAGTCCTTGATGAAGTTTCATAATAACCACAGAATCCCAGGAATCTTTGCAGTTCTTTAGATTTTGGGCTGTGGCCAGGTGGTCAAGGCCTCAACTTTACTTGGGTCGGTCTCTATTCCTCGGTGGATACTATGTGTCCCACATACTTTACTGATGTTTGAAAGAATTGACACTTATCAATGGACAGTTTAAGGCCAAAGTCCTCCAGTCGGTCCAATACCTTAAATAATCTGTCTCATGTTCCTCCAGTGAGCTGCCAAACACAATAACATCATCTAGGTATACCAGGCCTCTAGTAAGTTCATGTCCCCACTGCACGCTCCATCAATCGTTGAAAAGTGACTGGGGCACCTGAAATCCCTTGAGGCATCCTCATGAATTCATAGAAGCCAAGCGGACAGATAAAGGCCGCCTTCTCACGGTCCTCTGGGGCCATCGGGATCTGGTAGTACCCACCGCGGAGATCCAGCACAGAGAACCACTTGCTCCCCGTTTAGGCAGTCCAAAGCATCCTGAATGCGGGCATTGTGTACTGATCAGGGATAGTCCGCCGGTTTAAGGTGCGATAATCCACACATCCTTACTGTTCCATTCTTTTTCCTCACTACCACAATGGGGAAGCATAAGGGCTTCTGGATTCTTGTATTACACCAGCAGCTAACATCTCTTGCAGATGCCGCCTCACATCATCTATGTCAGCAGGTGCCAGGGCCGAGACCTCACGAAATGGTCTTTCGCCGTGCAGCCGGATATTGTGCTCAGCTCCTTGCACGCATCCTACATCCCATTCCTTTAAAGAAACACCTGGTCTCTCTGGGCAAGCTTCTCACTGATCCTCACTTTCCATTCAGCTGGCAGCGGAGTCGCCAAATCAAACAAGTAGGCGCTACTCTGTCATTCTTCCTTGAACTCTTGCTGCTGGGTAGCACTGCAGTGTCTGCAATAATGCACATTAGCCAGGATGCAACCTCTGTTTACTCAATGTCTCTTTCAGACACATTATGAACTTGGACCATTACCCTTCTGGCATAAGCATGGGCTCTAGCGGCAAAATACTAGGCTTGACCAGCAGTCCCTCTGGCACTTTTCCACGCCTGGTGCATCCAACATTAATATTTTATTTAACATCCTTTCTGATACGGACCTCTCCTGTAAGGTACACTGGGCATTTGGCGCAGGATCAGAGAGACTCAGGATCCTTCTTCCATACAATTCCGACCGGGTTCCTCTGGTTCTGTTTTTCAGCATCTCTCTGCGCCTCATAGGCCTTCTAATTAAAGCCGAACTCTTAAAGCTCTACTAGTCTTTTGACCCTGTTTTCATAACACAACTGTGCCAGCCTTCCTAACATATGAGCATTTGTTCCAATCAACAAAGGGACACCATCATACAGTCCAGTGGGGGACACACTAAGGCTAGGGTCTCTACTTGTTCGGCCACTCCAGCCACGGAGGTGGGGAAAGACAGCCAAATTCGGATATACCCGGAATAGGGGTAGGCCTTTCACTTAACCCCCATACATGCAGTCCTTCTAATGGTTGTAAGGGTACGCCTGACAAATGCTCTGATACCAATCCTGGAACATAATTGTCACTTGGGAGCCACTGTCTAATACAGCTCTTGTAGACACTCCATTCACCTTTACAGTGTCTCCATGGAGGGACTCACTATTCTGGACCAGTCTGAGAGGCGGTAGTGGGGGCCTGGGCAACTGAACTTGCCACAGAAGGACGTGAATTACATTTTGGTGCCCTCCCTGGGATCATGTCGTGCACTCTTAACCACTGATTTCTTCCTCCAAGCTCTCCTTGTAGCCTATATAACTTTGTCAGTGTCTTTGGGGACTGGCATTCCTTTCTTGTGCCCATCTTTCCCACAATTATAGCAAAACATACTTTCTGGAGTTTGAGCTGGCCGAGGCGCCACACTGGGAGCCAGTGCGGGGTATTACTAACTGGAAACCTGGTGCCATCTCTGTCGGCGTGATAAGCATTTGGAGACATCTCGTCAGCTTTCCACTTCCATGGTCAAGGAATTGAGTTTGGAGCTGTTATCAGCAGGAGATACATGGGTGGGTACCCCACCCCATAGCAGATGCAGTCGGATATAGGTCAGTCTGCTCCTTGGCATGTGGCCTCATAAAGGACTGTTTTTGAATTCCGGATCTCTCTCAACAGTTCATCTCATTGTGGCATATCTTTTTCCTTGTCAGAGCACTCATTGACTGTCAACCTCTGCCCCTGAACTTCACTTGATGGGTCACCCTCAGTCACTGGTCGAGACAGCTGTTGGTGCAGGTACCTCCCGAGGTCGCCTTTTCTCAACTCCTCAATTTCTCTCATTAACTCATCATAGGAGGTGGGGATTCCAGTCGATTTGCCAGGCGTAACTGAAGCAACAGCAGTTCTGAGAAGGGGCAGACTTAAGGATTCTGTCCAGTCTGGTTCGGTCCAGTTCAATCGCTGGCAAACTACCCTTTCTGAGGCATTCTGCAACAATTTTTCCAGCCGAGAGACATACAGACAACAACCCCTTGGTACTGTTGTGCATTTCTTACTCTCCACCATAGGTCCTCATCAGAATCTGGGCTCCCTATACATTCTCCAAGGCCTCAAGATAGGCCTGTGCAGTCGCTCTAGGGTTACTGGGCCGTTTAGCACGGATGGTAGCCAGGCGGGACCTCGGAGGCTCACCAACCCTCTTCGCCGCCTCCGAGCATTGCCATTCTAGCACTTGGGGCAACATAGTCTATCCAGGTCTCCCAGTCATCCTCCCCTTGGGGGGTGGGGAGGGTGCCAGAGAAAATCCTCAACCTTCGGTAAGAGTCGTGACTAATGGCAGGTGCAGAAATAGGAGTCTGCATTGGTTCAGCCACCATTACGGGCACTGGAGCAGGAGAGGGTGTTGGGGGAGGAACACCCCCAGGTGGCAAGAATAGTTTCTTCAAGTCCTCCACAGTTTTCCCCTCTCCCAGCAACCATTCAGCAAATTTCTCCTCAAAAGTTTCAGAGTGGTGGGGCTGATTCCCCTGGTCTTACTGTCCTTAGTTATCACTCTCCAAGAGTGAGGGCTCCCTCTGGGGTAATGGTCTGTGGCACTTTGGAGCTATCTATGGGATCCTTAAACTCTACTAGGGCCAGGAAAGTGTGGGTGAGCAGATTAGCATGCCACCCACCACCACAGGGTTTTGTAAACCTTCCACCTTGGAAAGTACCCTGCACAGTGTCCGTAGATGGATACCCAGGGGATGTCCAGGATAAGCATAGCATTTTGGGGGTCGATCTCCTCCCAGTACACCACTCCACCAGCCGGTGCACAGCCACTTGTCGGGGTACCCATTTTTTCTTAACAGTGGTTCAGAATATGGCCACTAGAGGACACACAATCCCAGCGGTGAGCCTCCAAGATGTAACCCTAGATGGCGCTATCCCAGGGGCTACTACCCCTGCCTGATTTGCCACTAACAGGTTGAGGGCCTGGATCCAATGGCAGGTGCCTCCACCCAGAGGTCAGGGTTTGCAATAGTTAAACTAACTTGGTCACAGCCCTCTGGGACACTGCAACCCCCTTTCTTCCCACTATTGGCCCACACAATATATCAGAATTACCTTCACAGTATACACTTACCCCAGGTCTGGTTCCGGCACTGGGACCTCCTGTGAAATGAGATACAGTGCAACAATCACAGTACAGTACTTTAACATAGACAAATACCTCAGGCAGTATAACTTTGCTGAAACGAGCAGCTCTGATTTATTTAGGGGATATAACAAGGACAGGGAAATCAGGTTAATTAGCTTATCACTCTAATAATCTACTTATGGCTCTGTGCACAGGCCTATCCCTATCAGTTACTGTCCCTGGGTACCCAAGCCCTAGTGGCTAGTCCAAACGTGGCAGCTGGTAGGAGCCCTTTCACACAGAGAAAAGGAGAATTAAACAGTCAGCAGTACAGTAATTCCATTTGGATTTAATGTATAATTCAACAGGAGCGACCCTGAATTAGTACTCACGACCTCCAAATAAGATAGGGTCCTTCAATGTCAGCAGGGCTCACTTGAGGTACACAAACCTCTTCACACATCCATATAAAAGAAAGCACTATACCAGGCAGGCTGCATCTGTATCCCGATCGCAATTACTGCACAATACCGGGAGAACACACAGCAGATTCAGTTCCTGACAGACCAAGTGCAATTTTCAGGAATTCCTCCAGTCTTCTACAGGGTGATCCTGGTTTCTACTCTTCAGAGATCCTTTGATTCTTTTCAGGACGGATTCAGTCCTAACAAGCTGTTACACAAGCTGCAGACCGAACTCTGGCCTTACACACGTTTTTGACTAAACTGCACACTGAAAAGCACAGGGCTCCTTCCTTCTTCACTGCCAAAGCTCAACTGACACTCCAACTGAAAAAACCGGCACTTCCTTTGAGTTCCTCCCAGTTCTTGACTGGATTGGCTGTCACTCACAATAGACTGCTGCTGTTGGTCCAAAAGGCACTGAAGTCTAAACTACATCTCCCAGAGTCACTGCCCATACAATCCTCTTGTGGCTGGCTCAGATTATGAGTCAAGTTCTGATTCGTCCAAGGCACCATTTTAGAGCTAGCTTACCCCACACTGATTGGTCCAGTTCAGCAGTTCAAAACTAGAATGGGAACTAGCAGACACAGTTCTGACTGCAAAAGCAGGTTAGACAAACTGTAATTTCATTATTACTCTAAATAATTTCTGGCAAACAGTTACATCTTTCAGATAGGTTCCCTTTGCACTCCTAGTGACTGCAAAAATGAAGTAAATTGGCAGCAGTTCGAGTGGTACTCAAACAGAGAAGCACACAGTCCCCCCATACAAACTAATTATGTCTGCAAGCAGACAGCTCTTAAAGAGACAGTGCCAGAGGTTCTAAAAACACTCACTGATAAATGGCTTAAACGCCAAACACCATTCAGGCTTGGAGCATTCAAGCAAGCTCCTGGAAGTCTTTTGGGAACCCCCATTTGCAGGGGGGTTACATGCAGAATGAGATGAAGAGTGGTTTCACAAATATATCAGCCCAAATCACACATATGCAGTGATTACCTCCCTGGCTGAGACATCTACCACTCATGGCTCATGGCTTGACAAGCAGGAGAAATGCATGTCAGAGCTGGAGGATGCAGTGGCCGGTTTGGCCAGAGAGAGAAATAACAAAAAGCAAAAGGTGGAAGCTCTCCTGGACAAAACAGAAGATTTAGAGAACAGAGCCAGGAGATCAAATATCCACATCATGGGTCTGCCTGAGGGGCTGGAGGGCAAGGAGGGGGGGTCAAGCAGTACAAAAATGGCTAGTGAAATACCTGGGGACGGACGCAGGAGCTCAGGACTATGAAATACAGTTAGCTCACCGCATGGGTCCCCTTCCAAAGCCAGGCACAATCTTATAAAATACATGCGTTTTCCTAAAAAAGAAAAAATATTAAGGGCAGCCAGGGCGAAGGTCCCAATCACAGTTGACAAGGGCAGAGTGTCTATTTTCCAGGATTTCTCTAGAGATGTGCAGATCTGGAGGCAGAAGTCTGCAGAGGTCAAGACCACCCTTCACCCACAAGGATGGAAATTCGCTTTATTGTACCCAGCTAAGATAAAAGATGTGGTCCCAGGAAGATCCACTTGGTTCTTTAACGTCCCTTTTGAGGCAGAGAAATTTATGAGGAATTCAGAGGGTCCTCCTCAGGCAGTATCCAACAACTGGACCCACAGTGGGATCGAATCCTGAATATTGAAATGGCTTCCTTTTGCCAGTAGATCCACTGACCGAGGGGGTAAATTTGACAGGGGTTGGAGCCCTGCTGCTGTCAATGTGCTGACCTAACCAGGTTCTAGCTGACAACACACCAGGTGAGCCAGAGAGAAAAACTGTTGAGATGTTTAACAAACATTACGAACATTATGAATTACAAAACGCTCAGGGAGCCTGTAACGCCCTGTCTCTGAAAATTCTCCCTCGCACTATTTTTTGTCTTTTTGCTTGTCAAAATGGCCGATGCAGCTAATGCGGATGATAGGGGCCACATGGTCGAGACTCCTTGTGGACGGTAACAATCCCTGAATGATGCTGGCGGGAATAGGCTGCAGCTCATTATCCAAATGTCTCTTGAGCCTGGGTTGAGTGACAACACCGCATGAAACTGATGGAAGGGAGGGGGTGGAGGAGTGTCCTGGACCTAGTGCAGGGATTGGTCAGAGACAATCAGGCACTCCTCCCTCTCTTCAATTGATGTGATGCACAACTCTGAGTACTATGTGGTGATGCAGGATTGCGTGATGAGCACATCTCAAGGTGAAGTGGTGGGACTCAAAAAATCATCCAGTCATGGATTAATGCGGGTGCAGGTTTCTTCTTTGGACTCCCTCCAAGCCAAAGGATTTATATCGCCATGAGCACCCCAGACTTCCTTTCTCCCTCATCTCAACTGCAGCTGGGGCCGCGAACGCCAGCAAGGTGGGGGGGCAAAGAATTACCACAGGGGAAAAGAGAAGATCCAGAGACATTTGGAACTAGGCCTCATATAATGTGTATGTAATGTGCTAATTGTGGTCATGGGCTATCGATAGGACACCCGGGGGGTAGGGAGATGGGTAGCTGTACTCCAGAGGGAAAGGGAAAGGGAAACAAAATTGGTTTGGGGGAAGGGGATTGACTTGACTCTCTGGGAGGGCAAGTGGTGGGACGATCAGAGCTCTTTTAATGGGGGGGAACCTAAGGGAAGGGGTCTACAGATTTGCTGATACTAGATGTGGGAGGTAGCTGGGGAGACACTCAGGAACATGGGAATGAAGGAAAAGGTATTAAACCTGAAAAAGGATTTTTCACTTTTTGATCTTGAGTGGATACCCTAGGGATGGTGCTGCCATTAGGAGAGTAAGGCCACATCGGACGTATAATCGACAGAGCCACCTGGGTATTGGAGTATTGAAGAGGGGAAGAGGACGGGGAGTGAGAGCTAGCTGGATCCCAGTATGGGATGATCAGCTACGGGTGAGTGAGGCAACTATACCTAAGGAGGGGACGGTGGACTACAATAGGCTGGGGGGTGAATCCATTTGATATTTAACAATCCTAGTTTACATGTTCTGCTATTACAATAACTAGGGATAGTTGTGGACACAATAATTTGAGCCTAATCTGGAGTGCTGCCAGGGTGTTGGAGGGTGATCATGAGGCAGACCTCAGGGGGAGAGGTTCACTGGAACCCCTAACCAAAGAGAGGGGTTGGGGGTAAAAAAATGTATTCTGCTGGAACTTTAATTATACTTTGCCCAACTGTATGTGGCAAACTACTTACCCTCACCAGACTGGGGAGGTAATGTGGCAAACATGGCACGCAAATGATGCGGGATGAAGATAGGGAGGCATACTAAACTTCCCTAAGGGAAGTAGAGAAGGCAGTAAGGCAGGCAAAGGCCCAAACTGAGGAAACACTAGCACAAACAGTAAAAAAAGGGGACAAGACTTTCTATAGATACATTAGTGAAAGGAGAAAGTCCAGACGGGGTATTGCTAATGTAACCCCCCTAAAAATGGGGTTTCCAAAAAGTCTTCCTTGAGCATGCCTAAATGCTCACTGCCAGGCTGGTGTCCTGCGTTTTAGCAGTTTAAACGTTATTGCCAGAGTACCTAAGTATAGCCTGTGTAATTGTCTCTTTTAAGAGCTGCCTAGATTGCAGTTATAATTAATCTGGGAGGGGGCTGAGTGTTTCCATGCTCGAGTCCCACCCGGGCTGCCAGATAATCGCTCCATTTCTGCCATCACTATTAGCACAGAGGGAGCTCTGTCAGACGATGTGCTTGTTTGCTGGTTATCTATTAGAATGGTAAAGATATTGTAATTTGTCTAACCTACCTTCTTTGCAGCATGGACAGTTCTGTTTATTTCCACCATCTTGGTCCTGGACTGCCGAAATGTGCCAATCAGTACCTTTGGGGACTTTAAAATGGAGCCTGTCCCCAGGCATCTTGTGGGAGCAAAATTCTGTAGGAATTGTAGTTTGGGGTTTTTTGCACCTAAATGAACCTGGAGGGGAAGCCCTTGTTGTGACTGACAGAGAAATCAGCCAACCAAACCTTTTGGATCCTGGGAAAAGTCCCAGGCTGTTTGCAGCTACTTTCAGTTTGAGTTGGGGAGTGAAAGAAGTAACAGCTTGAGTGATTCAAGCAGCAGCTCCTGCATAGATTCACGCAGGAGAGCTGTGAAAGGGCTGAGTTTTGGCCTGCCTGTCTGCCTGCTGTCCCTGAGAGGGAAACTGAAGCTTATTCAGACTGAATCCGAATTGTGAGGATGATTTAAGCCACAGAACTGTGACCAGGCTTTAACCTGAAGAAGACCGAAGATTTGCTGAATGTGATCGGCCTGTCAGAATTTCCAGCCACCTCTGAACTCCCGGTTTGTGCAGAGACTCTGTAATTGCGACCGGATAGCAATCTGCCTGGTACAGTAGAATTTCTTACATGTAAATGTGCTGTGTGCTGTTAGTGGGTCGTGAGTTGGTTCCTCACTGTGTGCTGAACTGTGTTCTACTTGCTGGAGGCTGCATCCAGCTCCAACAAACTAAATCCGTTTGCATCTCCATTTGGCCTGGGCCTTGCCACACTGGCCCAGCCAGACTACCTGCTACACAGAGAAAGCCATCGCCGAGAGATCTGCCTGGGGATCAGCCCCCTGCTCAATGCCTTGAGCAGGAACGACGTCTCGGTGATTCATGTGGGCCCTGCTTCTCCTGGCACTCCAGCTCAACAATCTGCAGTCTTGATTTCATTGTGCCTGTGTCCTGTATTGGGTCTCGTGAGTAAACATCAGGGTAGCTCCCTGCAACAACAGCTAAATCTAAAGTGTTTTCATCTGATAGCTTTGTTGTCTTTTCCTTCACGAACTAAGCCCTCCAGCTCCTGATTACAAATAGTGTGTGTTGTGCATGTTGCTTTCTTCCATCACAGGGCCCCAACCAGCTGCAACGCTGGCCTGCCCCGGGCAACGGTCCTGGCTAGCCTACCTTTTTCCTTCCTGGGTACCCAGAGTGTGTGACTGTGTAGGGACTCTGGAGTGCATGCATAACTGTCTGATTGATTTAGCCTTTAAGCCAATCAACCTGATTACGCCCCTCCCTTGTTCAAGTCTCCTGAATAAATCAGATCTTACTCTTTTTGCATTTAACCTGACTGTGGTTCCAGTTTGTGCCAATAGTACTGTACTGTTGCTATTTGCTGTGCATAACCTTGTTTTACAGGGGGTCCCCAGGGTCGAGCTAGAATAACCAGCCCTGGTGGTAAGTGCAACCAGTGTGGGTAATTGCTTGGTGAGTAAGGGTAATTGTGAAAGTGATTATTGTATATTGTTCAGGCCACTAGAAGGGAAAGAGGGGGGTTACAGTGTCCCAGAGGGCTGTGCCCAGGATAGCTTGACCACTAACAACCCTGACCTCTGGGTGGAGTTACCCGTTTCAGTACCCAGGCCCCATAACCTGCTACTAGCCAAGCAGGCAGGGGTAGTAGCCCTTGGGATAGCACCACCTAGGGGTTACATCTTGGAGGCTCACCTCTGGGATTTTGTGTCTTCTAGTGGCTGAAATTACGAATTATTGTCAAACGTAAATGGCTACCCCAACAGAAATGGCTGTGCACCAGTTGGTGGGGTGGTGTACGGGGCAAGAGATTGACCCCCATAATGCTTTGCTAATACTGGATATACCTATGGGCATTAGTAAGGACACTGTTAAAGAGGCACTTTCTAAAGCTGAATGTTTGAAAAATGCTGTAGTGGTGGGTCAACAGGCTGATTTAACTGCCCAAAGTCTCATGGCCTTGGTGGAGTGTAGCAACCCCCTGGACAGTTCAAAGGTGCCCCAGACTATCACTCCAGAAGGGTTCCCAGCCACCTGGAGGGTGATAACCAAAGATAGCAAGGATCCCTTAGAAGATGAGCCCCCACCGTTATCTGAGTCTTTTGAGGAGAAGTTTGCCAAATTGTTACTGGAGGAGGGCAGAACTGTGGAGGAGTTAAAAAAAATTATTCCTGCCACCTGGGAGTGTCACCTCCCCACTGTTCACACTCGCCCCAGCACCTGTTCTTTCACCAACTTCTGTGCCTGCCTCTGAGCCAGCAAGTAGTCATGGCCCTTACCGCAAGCTCAAGGTATTCTCTGGCATCTGCCCTACTCCTAATGGGGAAGTCGACCTGGAGACCTGGATAGACTCTGCTACTCTTGCGGTACAAGACTGGCAATGCTCAGAGGCCGAAAAAAAGGCCCGCCTTGGGGAAAGCCTCCAGGGACCCGCCCTACATATTTTTCGCTCCCTGAGGTCCTCTGACCCTGACGCCAAAGCCTAAGAGTACATAGTCACCCTTGAAAATGTGTTTGGGGGCACCACTAGTGTTGAGGCCTTGAAATGGAAACTTAAAGATGTTAGACAACAGCCGGGGGAATTGTTATCTGCCTACATGGATCGATTAGAGGGAATCCTACAAACCATTTTTTGGAAAGGAGGCTGTGCCTCTAGTGAAGTGGACCGGGTGAGACTGGATCATGTACTCTGCTCTGCCCGGCACTCCAGCTGGGTGTTGCTCAAATTGCAACTGCATCAAAGGAAATCTGGTCCCTTACCCTTCCATGTGTTGATGAAGGAGGTACGGGAAGTTGAGGAGGAGGAAGGCTTTTCAGAGCCCTGCACAGTCATAGCTGCTGCAACCCCTGCTCCAGGCATGGGGTCAGGTCACCGATGGCCTGGAATCACCGCAATCACATGGCGGAATCCAAGAACTAAATGTCAGCCCCAGGGAGGCCCAGCCCGACAGGGACTGCTACGGATGCTCTGCCATGGGATGAACTGCTGAGGGAGTTCAGAGAAACAAAAAAACAGTCTCTTTATGAAGGCCGCTCCTGCTAGTACAGGCCCCGATCCTTATCAGACTGCATCTGCTATGGGGTGGGGAGCACACCCAGGCATCTCCTGCTGACAGCAGCTCAAAAATTGATGTCTTGACTATGGAAGTGAGAGAATTGACGAGATGTCACCAAATGCTCGCCACACCACAGACAGAGGTGGAACCAAGGTTTTCTGTTGGTAGTACCCCCGCCTCAGCTCCCAATGTGATGTCTCGGCCACACCAGACCCCAGAAAGCATATTTTGCCATAATTGTGGGAAGGATGGGCACATGAAGAGACAGTGCCAGTCCCCAAAAGACCTAGATAAAGTTATATACAGACTTCAAGGGGAGCTTCGGAAAGCGAGACCATGGCCAAGGAGCGTCAGAAATGACCGCAGTGCAGGACTTGAGAAATCCTAACTCAAATTTCTTTGTGGCTGAATCATCTATCCAGGCCTCTGCTACTGCATCTCCAGACTGGTCCAGAATTGTAGGTCCTTCGATGGAGACTTCTGTGACTGTCAATGGTATCCATGCTCAGGCTGCGTGCGATAGCAGGTCTCAAGTGACCATTGTATTCCAGGACCGGTATGATAAACACTTATCTGATATGCCATTACAATCTTTGGAAGGTTTGCATGTGTGGGGCCTGAGTGACAAGTCTTATCCCTACCTAAGATATGTCCGGCACTGGTTGTCTTTCCCTGTGACTGTAACAGGTGTAGATGAACAAGTAGAGACCCTAGCCCTCGTGTGCCCTCCTACAGGATTGTATGATGGCATTCCCTTGCTCGTTGGAACCAATGTCCACATGTTTGGAAGACTAGCACAGTTGTGTCAAGAGAAACAAGGGAAATGGACCGGGCAGGCTCTGAGAATCCCAGCCCTGATAAAGACAGCCTATGACCTGAAAAAACGAACTACTGAAGTAGACGGAGATGAGCCGGTGGGGATGGTGTGGAAGAAAGATCCTGATTCTTTGGTACTACCTCCCAATACTCAGTACACCATTCATGGAGAGGTTCGCATTAGAAAAGATATAAAGAACAAAATATTAATGTTGGATGCACCAGGCGATGGAGAGTTGCCAGAAGGATGATTGGTTAAGCCCAGCATTTTGCCTGCCCATGCACACACCTATGCACGACGAGTGATAGTCCAGATTCAGAATGTGTCAGATCAGGAGATCTGGGTGAACAGAGGGTGCACCCTAGCTACAGTACTCTGCACAGACACTGCAGTATTACCCAGTAACAAGTGCTCCGGCGAGAAGGAGAGAGTGACCCCGGACTTACTTGACTTCGGTGATTCCCCTTTGTCAGCTGAATGGAAGGCTAGAATTAGCAAGAAACTCGCCTAGAGAGACTATGTGTTTTTATTAAAAGAATGGGCATGGGGCATGTCCAGGGTACAGAGCATCACATACATCTGCATGATGGCCGGCCATTTCGAGAGAGATCTCGACGCCTTGCCCCAGCGGACATAGATGATGTTAGTAGACACCTGCAGAAAATGCTCGCTGCTGGAGTAATACAAGAATCAAGGAGCCCATATGCCTCTCCCATTGTGATTGTGTGTAAGAAGAATGGTTCCATGAGGATGTGTGCTGATTATCGAACCCTGAACCGGTGGACCATCCCAGATCAGTACACCATGCCCCATATACAAGATTCCCTGGATTGCTTGAATGGGAGCAAATGGTTCTCGGTATTGGATCTTCGCAGCGGATATTACCAGATTCCGATGGCCCCAGAGGACCATGGGAAAACAGCCTTCATCCGTCCTTTGGGGTTCTATGAATTCCTGAGAATGCCACTGGGGATTTCGGGTGCTCTGGCCACCTTTCAGCGACTGATGGAACGTGCGGTGGGAGAGATGAACTTGCTGGAATGTCTAGTGTACATAGATGATATCATTGTGTTCAGACGCACGTTAGAGGAGCATGAGACCTGACTGTTTAAAGTGCTGGACCGATTGGAAAACTTCAGCCTCAAGTTGTCCATCGACAAGTGCCAGTTTTTTCAAACCTCTGTGAAGTATGTGGGGCACATAGTATCTGCAGAAGGGATAGAGACTGATACCAGTAAGGCTGAGTCACTGACTACTTGGCCCCAGCCCCATAACTTGAAAGAACTACAATGTTTTCTGGGGTTCTGTGGCTACTACCACAGGTTCATAAAAGGCTATTCAAAGGTGATTCACCCACTCCTGGATCTTACCCAGGGTTACCCCCTACCAACCGTAAATACAAGAAAGGGGCTGTCATAGAACCAGAGAAAGTGTACTTCTGCACAGGTGAACCTTTCGGGCCCTGCTGGACACCCGAATGTGAAGCAGCCTTCCACAAAGTCATATAACAACTCACCCACACCCCCATCCTCACCCCTCCTGACCCTACCAAACCCTATGTGCTGCATACGGATGTTAGTCTGCAGATCCTAGGGGCTGTGCTGTATCAAGACTATGAGGATGGTTTGAGACCGGTAGCTTTCGCCAGCAGGAGTGTGACCCCGTCAGAGCGAAACTATCCTGTACACAAGCTGGAGTTCCTTGCCCTAAAATGGGCCATCATTGATCAGTTTCATGAGTACCTCTATGGGGCAAAGATATTGGTGAAGACCGACAATAACCCGTTGACCTATGTACAGACTTCAGCTAAGTTAGACGACACTGGGTACCGGTGGCTCTCTGCTTTATCAACCTATGATTATGCTGTTGAATACAGACTGGGACTGAACCATATTGATGCTGACGCCCTGTCACGAAGGCCTGCTTCCAAGAGTGATTGGGTCAGGCTGTCTAAACCTGACATCTGAGCATTGTGCCAAAAGTTTGACAGAGATGAACAGATGTCTGCGGACACAGTGGACTATCTAGTAGATTTCTTGGGCCATCCTGATACCTGCACACCGGCTGCCTATTGTCATTTCTCTGCTCTAGATATTAGTGCACTACCTCAACTTGACAATGACAGTATTCAGTGGGCTCAATCCCAAGATCCTATGATTCAGCCTGCACTTGATGCCCTGAGTGCGGGGAAAGATGTGTCTAAGTTGCGCTCCCCTGACTTGCAAACTGCCCTATTGTTTAAAGAATGCCCCAAGTTGAAGTTACTCAATCAGTTATACAGAGAGACAGTAGATCATAGTGGCAAAGTAGACAAGCAACTATTGGTCCTGCACATGGCCTTTAAACACTTGGTACTGAGGTCCCTCCACAATCACATGGGGCACCTCGATATTGACAGGACTCTCGACCTGGTACAATCATGATTCTACTCGCCCAAGATGGGAGCTGATGTTGAGCACCATGTAAAGACCTGTAGTCAATGCCTCCAAAGAAAAGCCCTGTCTCAGAGGGCTTCCCCTTGTCAATATCACTACCAGCGCCCCATGGAACTGGTCTGCATAGATATTTTGTGTTTAGAACCTGATCAACAGAATATTGGCAATGTGTTAGTGGTTACGGATCATTTCACATGGTATGCACAAGCTTTTCCAGCTAAAGATCAAAAAGCTTCTACCATGGCCAAGGTGCTAGTGGAAAAATTCTTCGTCCACTATGGTGCCTCCCTGCAGATCCACTCTGACCAAGGCAGAGACTTTGAAAGTAGGCTAATCAAAGAAATGCTCTCTCTGTAGGGGTGCAGAAGTCAAGAACCACTCCTTATCACCTGCAGGGGGTCCCGCAACCAGAACGTTTTAACCACACCCTTCTAGATATGCTGGGCACCCTCCATCCAAAAGACAAGCATAAGTGGAGCCAGCAGATTAGCACCTTGGTACATGCATACAATTGCACCAAAAATGATGCTGGAGGCCAAACTGCCAGTTGATGTCTGTTTTGGGGTCTGTCCAGATGGGGTCCGAGCTGAAAACTACATGCAGTATGTACAGAAACTGAAAGCTCAATTGAACCATGCATATCAACTAGCCCAGACAATGGCTGCCAAGAGAAATATCACCAACAAAGAGAGGCACGATAAGAAAGTAAAGGCTCAAGAGCTATGGCACGGAGACCGTGTGTTGTTACGCAATTTGGGACTACATGGCAAGCACAAAATTGCTGATAGGTGGCACCATCTTCCTCATATAGTAGTTGGAAAGTTGGATGATCTACCAGTGTACAAGGTATGCCCAGAGAATGACTCCAAAGCTGTCTAGACCATGCACTGTAACCACCTGCTGCCTATCGGCCGTTATTATTGAAGCTGAGCCAGCAGACATTGCCTCCACTGGGCCGGTGACTCGTGCTGCTGCAAAAAAGAGACAGAGTCGACCTACCCCAGTAGTTACAGATTTAAGGTTTCCCCCGCTGCAGGCCCAGAATGATAATGACTGTCAGTCCACCTCTGATGAAAATGACTATGGTAATGCCTATTATCCCTCCTATGAACCAAGTCAGTTGTTTCATGGAAATCCTATGCAGAATCATGAGGATGAAGCTGGGCCTTCTGGACTGCCTAACCCACTAGTTTTGTCCTTGGAGACAATGCTCCCTGAAAGTGATGTGCAAAGTATCACGTCTGAGGCTGCGGACTCCCTGTGTTTAGTGGAACTGTGTGACTTGCCTGAAGAAGGGGCTGATGGTCTGAGTCTCTCTGGTGACACATCAGAACTTGAACAACAATATGAGAGTGCTGACAGCCCCCCTTCAGTGCCACAAAGCCTAATTGTGCCAGAACCTTCTCTAAATGAGCCAAGTGTTGTGGAAACAGAGCCTACAGAGCAAAAAGCCGACAGTGCTCCCAGTTTAGACATTCCCATCCGTGCAGAGGCACCCCTCACGAATGACAGAAGCTCCAAAGTTAGTGCTGAAAGTACAGAGACTGTGGCTGTTCCCCCCCAGAAAGGCTGGCCGAGCTGTTAAGCCAGTATTGCGCTTCAGTTATGATTCTCCTGGGAGGCCAGTGGATTTACCTCTCAGTGTGGTTCACAAAGGTGTTTATATTTCTCAGAGCTCACTACCCAAATTGAGCTTAATGACCAATTCCAGGTTAGTTGTTCTTCCTTCAGAACCAAGTGTAAGGTGTTACATCTTGGGTGGGGAAACCCTAAACACAGGTACACCCTGGAAGGGGAGGCACTGGAGGCCTCAACAGGGGAAAAAGACCTAGGGGTCATGGTGGATGCATGTATGAATAACTCTGAGCAGTGCAGGAGAGTGGCTAGCAAGGCAAACAGGATGTTGGGATGCATCGTAAGGGGGATCACCTCTAGGAGCAGGGAAGTGATTCTGCCACTGTACAATGGACTGGTTAGACCACACCTTGAGTACTGTGTACAGTATTGGAGACCACACTTGAAGACAGACATACAGCTCCTGGAGAGGGTACAGAGGAGGGCAACTAAGATGATACGAGGACTAGGAGATTTGACGTATGAGGACTGACTTGAGGAGCTCTGCCTGTTTTCATTGGAGGAGAGGAGAGACGGGGGGGGACATGGTTGAGGTCTTCAAGTACCTCAAGGGAATAAATAGGGTAAACATGGAGGGGATCTTTAGACTAAAGCAGGGAGGTATCACCAGAGGGCATGGTTTGAAGTTGGAAGGTGGAAGGGTCAGTGGGGAAAGAGGAGGAGGTTTTTCACTGAGAGGGTGGTGGACCCTTGGAATGCACTGCCTGCTGAGCTGGTTCAGAGATCCACAGTGGAGGGCTTCAAGAGAGGGTGGGACAGACACAGAAAGCGGATGTATCAGATGATGGCCTGGCCCAGGGGGTGGGGATGGATGATAGGGGTTTCTGGAACACAAGGGGGGGGTCAGCACCCAAATAAGGATCTGAGGTTTGAGCAGACTCGATAGACCATAAGGCCTAATCTGCTGGCAATTAGTATGTTAGTATGTTAACATGGTGTCCCTGTCCCATCAAGCCCCAAGCTAGCTGATAGGGAAGTGCCCCCTTCCACATTGTTTACTGTACTAGAAGTTATAATGTGAAGTCATAGGTAACTGTTCATAGTATGTAAATCATAATAGAATCAGTATAGAGTGTATGAAACATGTATAAGTATTGTCAATAAAGATATGGTATAGTGAAATGTATAGTAATGTGATAAGCTAGATTAACTGATACATCATGTAGTATTTCCATAGTATGCTAATGTCACGTATGTCTTGTATATAGTGCATATTCAATATTGTGATGGTATAAGACTTGACGCGGACGCCAAGTTTTCTTCAGGCAGGGAAGGGTGTAACCCCCCTACAAATGGGGGTTCCCTTCAGGCAGAGAAGGGTGTAACCCCCCCCCTACAAATGGGGTTTCCCAAAAAGTCTTCCTTAAGCTTGTCTAAATGCTCACTGCCAGGCTGGTGTCCTGCGTTTTAGCAATTTAAACTTTATTGCCAGAGAGTGCCTGTATAGCCTCCATGTACTATCTCTTTAAGCGCTGCCTAGATTGCAGTTATAATTAATCTGGGAGGGGGCTGAGTGTTTCCATGCTCGAGTCCCACCCGGGCTGCCAGATAATCGCTCCATTTCTGCCATTGCTATTAGTGCAGAGGGAGCTCTGTCAGAAGATGTGCTTGTTTGCTGGTTATCTATTAGAATGGTAAAGATATTGTAATTTGTCTAACCTGCCTTCTTTGCAGCATGGACAGTTCTGTTTATTTCCACAATCTTGGTCCTGGACTGCTGAAATGGGCCAATCAGTACCTTTGGGGACTTTAAAATGGAGCCTGTCCCCGGGGGTCTTGTGGGAGCACAATTCTGTAAGAATTGTAGTTTGGGTTTTTTTTTGCACCTAAATGAACATGGAGGGGGAGTCCTTGTTGTGACTGACATAGAAATAAGCCAACCAAACCTTTTGGATCCTGGGGAAAGTCCCAGGCTGTTTGCAGCTATTTTTAGTTTGAGTTGATGAATGAAAGAAGTAACCGCTTGAGTGATTCAAGCAGCAGCTCCTGCATAGATTCACGCAGGAGAACTGTGAAAGGGCTGTGTTTTGGCCTGCCTGTCTGCCTGCTGTCCCTGAGAGGGAAATTGAAGTTTATTCAGACTGAATCCGAATTGTGAGGATGATTTAAGCCACAGAACTGTGACCAGGCTTTAACCTGAAGAAGACCGAAGATTTGCTGAATGCGATCGGCCTGTCAGGATTTCCAGCCACCTTTGAACTCCCGGTTTGTGCAGAGACTCTGTAATTGTGGCCTGGTACAGTAGAATTTCTTACATGTAAATGTGCTGTGTGCTGTTAGTGGGTCATGATTTGGTTCCCCACTGTATGCTGGAGGCTGCATCCAGCTCCAACAGACTAAATTGATTTGCATCTCCATTTGGCCTGGGCCTTGCCACACTGGCCCAGCCAGACTACCCCCTACACAGAGAAAGCCATCGACGAGAGACCTGCCTGGGGATCAGCCCTCTGCTCAATGCCTTGAACAGGAATGACGCCTCTGTGATTCGTGTAAGCCCTGCTTCTCCTGGCACTCCAGCTCAACAACCTGCAGTCTCGATTTCGTCCTGCCTGTGTCCTGTATTGGGTATCATGAGTAAACATCAGGGTAGCTCCCTGCAACAACAGCTAAATCCAAAGTGTTGTCATCTGATTGCTTTGCTGTCTTTTCCTTCACAAACTGAGCCCTCCTGCTCCTGATTACAAATAGTGTGTGTTGTGCATGTTGCTTTCTTCCATAACAGGGCCCAAACCAGCTGCGACACCAGTCTACCCCAGGCAATGGTCCTGGCTACCCCACCTTTTTCCTACCTGGGTACCCAGAGTGTGTGACTATGTAGGGACTCTGAAGTGCATGCATAACTATCTGATTGATTTAGCCTTTAAGCCAATCAACCTGATTACGCTCCTCCCTTGTTCAAGTCCCCTGAATAAATCAGATCCAACTCTTTTTGCATTTAACCTGACTGTGGTTCCATTTTGTACCAAGAGTACTGTACTGTTGCTATTTGCTGTGCATAACCTTGTTTTACAGGGGGTCCCCAGGGTCGAGCTAGAGGAACCAGCCCTGGTGGTAAGTGCAAACAGTGTGGGTAATTGCATGGTGAATAAGGGTCATTGTGAAAGTGATTACTGTATATTGTTCAGGCCACTAGAAGGGAAAGAGGGGGGTTACAGTGTCCCAGAGGGCTGTGCCCAGGTTAGCTTGACCACTAACAACTCTGACCTCTGGGTGGAGGCATCTGTTTCAGTACCCAGGCCCCTTAACCTGCTACTAGCCAAGCAGGTGGGGTAGTAGTCCTTGAGATAGCACCACCTAGGGGTTACACTAAGATCAACGGGGATAAGGGGGAGTGTGTGGAGGAGGACCAGGGAAAAGCATTTATCCTAAATAGATACTTCTGCTCAGTATTTACTGACGAGAAGGAAGGGCAGGGCCCAGAGCTCAGCACCATGGACACAGGGGGGAAGGAGGTGTGTACAAGTCCCTTCACAAAAGAAAGGGTCATACAAGAGCTCACTAAGCTCAGGGTGGACAAGGCAATAGGACCTGATGGCATACATTGCAGGGTACTAAAGGAGGTAAGGGTGAAACTAGCAGAGCCATTATCAGAACTGTTTAGTGAGTCTCTGAGCACAGGAGAGGTCACAGAAGACTGGAGAAGGGCTCATGTGATCCCGCTCCACAAGAGTGGCAGCAGGGAGGAGGCAGGGAACTACAGACCAGTCAGTCATACCTCAGTAGTGGGCAAGATTATGGAGGCACTCCTTAAGGAATGGGTAGTGCAACACTTGGAATCCATAGGAGCACAGGATCCAAGACAGCATGGGTTTACAACAATAGGAAGGTCCTGTCAAACTAATCTCATAGATTTCTTTGACTGGGTAACCAGAGTGGTGGACCAAGTGGGTGCAGTTGATGTCACCTACCTTGACTTCAGCAAAGCTTTCGATACTGTTCCACATAGAAGATTGATTAATAAGCTGGGTAGGATCAGGGTGGGTCAGAAGTTGATCAACCGGGTGGTAAACTGGTTGGCTGCCAGAAAACAGAGAATGGTGGTAAACGGTATACAGTCAGAAGAGATGCAACTGTAACCCCCAAGGGCGCTATCCTTGGGGCTACTACCCCAACCTGCCTCCACTGAGATGGGGTGAGGGGCCCAGATCCATTGACGGGTGCCTCCACCCAGAGGTCGGGGATAATATGGTCCAGACTGCCTTGGTTACAGCCCTCTGGGTTACTGCAACCCCCCCTTTTGTGTCACCCTAGTGGCTCACACTGGGTACCAACAATTCTTTTCACCCGTACACTTACAACCTGGGTAGTATCTCTCAGCTCACTCCGGGGACCCCCTGTAAAGTAAGGTACAGTTATATCATAGTCACTATGCAGCAGTTCACCAAGGATGTAAAAACCAGCCAGAGTGTAGTTGCAACACAACAATCTGATTTATTAAAGGGGCAGATAAGGGAAAGGGGGAAATCAAGTTAATTGGCTTATACTATAATTATCTACCTAGGGTTCTGTGCACAGGCCTAACCCTAAGATCTGCTGTCCCTGGGTACCCAAGCCCTAACGGCTAGTCCAAACGTGGCAGCTGGTTGGGGCCCGTAACACAGAGAACCGTTACAATCCTGAGCAAGCCAGCCTGGGAAGGAAGTTTAATTAGGCAGTCAGCAGTATAACAGTACTACTTGAAACCACTCTTTACACACTTGGCAGGGAGCTACCCTGATTCAGTACTCACAACTCCAGCAACAATGGTTCCTTCACCACTGGCAGGGCTGAGCCTGAATTTCACCAGCCTCCTCACAAATTTATATGGCAAACAACAGAGGGGTACCATACCAGATAGCTGCTTCTAGGCCCCACGCAAACTTGCAGCAGACTCAGACAGTAAACGGCAGCTTCAACATCATGGGTGGACCGAGCGTGATTCAGCAGATTCTCCAGTCCTCTCAGGTTGAGCCTGGTAGGTAGCTGGGCTGGTACCAGCCTCCTCTGACTGCACACCGGCGGATTTAGTCCGATTTACTTTGAAAGCAAACAACGGCCGCCTCAGGCCTTCACGCGCTTCCCACGCGAACACTACTCCAGCGCAGAAGCACAGAGCTCCTCTCTTCTCCTCAGCCACGATGCATCTCCCCTGGGCAGCATCCAGCACTCCTTACAGATCAGGCACTACCCACTTCCATTGGCTGGCGGAACATGCAAGTCATTTCCTCTTGCCCTTAGTGGTGCGAAAAAGAGCCATAGCCCATAATACCTTTCCCAAAGTACAAGCAGTCCCTCCATTAGTCGGACAGCTCTCCAGAGTCCCGAGGTACTGATTGGTCCAATTCAGCAGTTCTGGACCAAAATGGAGGAAACAATTGAAACAGTCTTTACTGCAAAGGAAGGCAGGTTAGAACAACTACATTATCATTATTATTTTACGTTATTTCAAGCAAACAATCACATCCTCCAGCAGAGCTCCCTCTGCACCACTAGCGATGGCAGAAGGGAGCTATTTCTCAGTGTCCCAGGCGGGACTCGGGCATACAACCACACAGCCCCCCCTTTTTTCAGTTAATTACGACTGCAACAAGCAGCCCTTAAAGAGACAGCACACGGAGGCTTTAAAAGCACTCACTGGTAACAACATTTAAGTGGCGTTAACACCGAACACCAACCAGGCACGGAGCACCTACCCAAGCTCCGGGGAAGCTTCTAGGAACCCCCATTTGTAGGGGGGTTACACCCTTCCTGGCCTGGGAAAGATTGACGTCCGCGTCAAGTAATCACCCTCAAATCACATTTAAGGCAAACAACTTAGTTACCATTATATCACCCTTTACATTGCATACATGAATATTACATTAACAGTGTATTATGGTTTATACAACATTATACACAGAAACTCTTGCTCCCCCTCTTTTAAGTTACTGGCGGGTCACTTGAAGCAGAGGCACCACACTCGAAGGGCATTACTAACAATCTGGAGTTATCCCCCAAGGCTAACTTAGGCAAGGAACTCGGGGACACATACACCCCTTTGTGGACCACATTTAAGGGCAGGTCCACTGGCTGACCCAAAGACTCATAACTTAACTTTATTACCGGCCGTATTTCTCAGCTGGATTGCCTAGGGGTCCCGGGAGACCTTGAAACAGGCCCTGATTCCACTTCAGTCTCCTTGACATTAGCATCGGGGATCTCTCCAGGGGGAAAAGGCTCAGCACTCATAGTACTATTGGGGGCCTGACCTTCTATCCCCAGACCCACCCCACTGGGCTCAGCCGGGGGCTGTCTAGGTACAGGTGAGAAACCATCAGGGCATTCAAAATATTCTTCCGGTTCTGGCATATCACTGGTTTGTTCCCCCATCTCACTCTCTTCTTCTGAAAAGTCAGATAATTCAGCCAGGCCAGACAGTTCAGCCATGCTCAAGGACCCCACCCCCTGGGCGTTGCTGCTACCCAATTCAAGCTCTGGAAACATGGGTTCTGGAGACAAAGCTGAGGGCTCGGACAGTCCAGCAGGCCCCACCTCATCTCCAGAGTCAACAAGGGGATTGCCCCGAAATAACTGGCTCAGTTCATAAGAGGGGTAATATTCAATATCATCTTTGTCATCCTCTAGCACCAACGGTTGATCATTTCCTTCTGCAGACTTTGAGCGAGGCCCTCTCGGTGGGCCTGTTGAAAAATCAACAGGTTTGGTGCTTTTCTTGGCAGCAGATCTAGTCCTAGGCCTGGAGGGGGGGGGGGCATTTGGAGATTCAGCTTCAATCAGGATTTGCCCAATTGGCAGCAGATGATTTCTGTGTATAGTTTTCACATCTTTGGAATTGTTTTCAGGCCGCACTTTATATACAGGCAAATCTGACAATTTTCCCACAACAATGTGGGGGAGGTGATGCCATCTGTCAGCAATTTTATGTTTCCCATGCAGCCCCAGATTCCTCAGTAATACTCTATCCCCTTCTTTTAGCTCCATTGCTTTCACTTTCTTATCATATCTTTCCTTGTTGGCCAGGTTTCGTTTAGCAGCCATGGTCTGGGCTAGTTGGTAGGCATGGTTCAATTGAGCCTTTAATTTCTGTACATACTGTAGATGGTTCTCTGCTTGCACCCCATCAGGGGAAACCCCAAAATACACATCCACTGGCAGTCTAGTCTCTCTCCCAAACATCAGTCGGTACGGGGAAAATCCCATGGCATCACTTTTTGTACAATTATAAGCGTGAACTAGGGTGCTAATCTGCTGGCTCCATCTCAGTTTGTCTTTTGGTTGCAATGTGCCCAACATGTCAAGCAATGCACGGTTAAACCTTTCAGGCTGAGGATCTCCCTGAGGATGGTAGGGGGTGGTTTTTGACTTTCACACCCCCCACAAAGACAGCATGTCTTTATTCAGGCGGCTCTCAAAGTGTCTTCCCTGGTCGGAATGGATCCGCTGCGGGGCCCCATAGTGGACGAAAAAGTTTTCAACAAGTATCTTAGCCACCATGGTTGCTTTTTGATTCTTGGTAGGGAAGGCCTGCGCATACCGGGTAAAATGATCAGTGACCACCAATACGTTACTGACACTTTTCAGATCGGGTTCTAGACTTAAGAAATCAATACAGACCAGTTCCATAGGGGCACTAGTGGTAATGTTGACCAGAGGGGCAGCTCTCTGGGGTAGAGCTTTCCTTTGCAAACAGCGGCTACAGGTCTTGACATATTGCTCTACATCCGCGCTCATTTTCGGCCAGTAAAATCGGGCCCGTACTAGAGCAAGTGTTCGGTCTATGCCGAGATGTCCCATTTGGTTATGCAAGGACCTTAAGACCAGTTCTCTAAAGGCTGAGGGCAGCACCAATTGTTGTTTGTCTACCCGGCCTTCCTTATTCACAGTCTCTCTATATAGTAGTTGGTTAATCAGCTTCAATTTGGGCCCTTCTTTATACAACAGGGCAGTCCTCACATCAGTAGGGCGTAACTTGGACACGTCCCTCCCGGCCTGCAAAGCTTCCACAGCCGTTTTTATCATAAGATCACAGGACTGAGCCTGTTGGAGACTATCATTGTTGAATTGGGGCAGTGAGCTAGTGTCCAATGCAGAGAAATGACAGTAGGCAGCAAGTAGGCAGTTTTCGGAGGGCCCTAAACAATCCACCATACAGTCCACCCCGTCAGGAGACACCTGTTCCTCTCTGTCAAATTTTTGGCAGAGAGTCCTTATGTCAGGTTCTGACAACCTGACCCAATCAGTGTGTGGCGTAGGCCTCCGAGAGAGAGCATCCGCATCTATATGGTTTAGTCCCGCCCTGTACTCAACAGCATAATCGTAGGTGGCCAATGCAGAGAGCCACCTATGGCCAGTGGCATCCAATTTGGCAGAGGTCTGTACATAAGTCAGAGGACTGTTATCAGTTTTTACCACTATCTTGGCACCATACAAATAATCATGAAACTGATCAACAATAGCCCACTTCAGAGCCAGGAACTCTAGTTTGTGCACTGGATAATGTTTTTCTGATGGAGTCAGGCTTCTGCTGGCAAATGCTACAGGTCTCAGACCATTCACATGCTCCTTATATAACACAGCCCCCAATCCTTGTAGACTGGCATCAGTATGAAGAGTGTATGGCTTGGCCGGGTCAGCATAGGCAAACACCGGAGCATGGGTAAGTTGATATATAATGTCATAGAAAGCTTCCTCACACTCAGCAGTCCAACGATCCCCAAACACATCATTTGGCTGGAAATACTTCTTTTCTATCTCAGAACGCACAACCTTCTTATACTTTTTGTGCGTAGGCGGATACCCCTGAGTGAGGTTGAGGAGGGGGCGAATCACTCACGAATAGTCCTTAACAAACCACCTATAATATCCACAAAACCCCAGGAATCATTGCAGCTCTTTCAGATTCCTGGGCTGAGGCCAAGTGGTCAAAGCCTCCACTTTGCTAGAGTCAGTCTCTATGCCCTCAGTGGACACTATGTGGCCCACGTATTTCATAGAAGTCTGGAAGAACTGACACTTGTCAATAGACAGCTTGAGGCCGAAATCCTCCAACCGATCCAAAACCTTGAATAATCGTTGCTCGTGTTCTTCCAATGAACGGCCAAACACTATGACGTCATCTAAATAGACCAGACACTCGAGTAGATTCATGTCCCCCACAGCCCGCTCCATCAGGCGCTGAAAAGTGGCGGGGGCACCCAAAATCCCTTGAGGCATCCGAACAAACTCGTAGAAACCTAGGGGCAAATGAATGCAGTCTTCTCCCGGTCATCTAGGGACCATCGGGGATCTGGTAGTATCCACTTCGGAGATCCAATACAGAGAACCACTTACTACCATTTAAACAATCCAATGTGTCCTGTATGCGTGGCATAGTGTACTGGTCCGGAATGGTCCGCTAATTCAAAGTACGATAGTCTACACACATCTGAACTGCCCCATTATTTTTCCTTACTACTACTATGGGGGAGGCATAGGGGCTCCTGGACTCTTGTATTACCCCAGCAGCCAACATCTCTTGCAAATGCCTCCTTACAACATCTATATCAGCGGGGGCTAAGCGTTGGGATCTCTCTCAGAAAGGCCTCTCATCATGCAGCCGAATGTGATGCTCAGCCCCCTGTACACATCCCATATCCCACTCTTTCAGGGAGAAAACTTGGTCTCTCTTGGAAAGCCTCTCACTGACCCTTCGTTTCCATCCAGCTGGCAGCGCGGGGAGTCACCGAAGTCAAACATATCAGGAGTAACTCTATAATTGGTTCTGGAACCCTTGCTGTTGGGTAGTACTGCGGTATCTGCACAATGTACACTTGCCAAGGTGCACCCTCTTCTTATTTGAATCTCTCTGTCGGACACATTATGCACTTGAACCATCACCCTCTTAACATAAGCATGAGCTCTGGCCGGCAACATGCTGGGTCTGACCAACAGTCCCTCAGGTAATCTTCCCTCCACAGGCACATCCAACATCAACAACTTATTCTTAACATCTGTTTTTAGTCATACTTCCCCATGCAGAACACATTGGGCATTCGGGGCAAGTGTCACCGCGGGGCCGGATCCTTTTTCCACACCACACCCACCGGGCCTTCAGGTTCCTCCAAACTAACCTTCTCTTGAGTAGCACTTGCTTTTTGGATCACAGCAGGTATGCTTAATGCTCGCCCAGTCTGAAATGCTTGTTTTTCGGAACACAATTGGGCCAACCGTCTGAATATATGCGCATTCATCCCAATCAACAAAGGCACCCCATCATACAGTCCAGTGGGGGGGGGCAAACTAAAACTAGGGTTTCCACCTGCTCATCCATTCCAGCCACAGATGCAGAGAAAGATAGCCAGACTCGAATGTACCCCAAATACGGATAGGCCTTGTGGCTCAACCCCCACATGTAGGCCATTCTAAAGGTTGCAGGGGCACCTCAGATAAGTGTGCTGGTACCAGTCCTGGAACATGATGGTTACCTGAGAGCCACTGTCTAATACAGCTCGGGTGGGAATTCCATTTACCCGCACCGGGGTCTCCATCGAAGGCCCGACCACCTCAGACCAGTCGGGGGCCACAGCGTTGATAGTCAACTGGGCACGGGCCTGAGTCACAAAACTTTTCTTGGGGGCCCGAGACTGGGCCTGGTGATGTCGGGTGATCGGTCGGCTGTTGACTTTCCTTAAATTCTCCAGCCTCTGGCACTCAGGTTGGAAATGCCCATCTTCCCCGCAATGGTAACAAAACTTGGGGTCCGGAGTCACTATGGGGCGGTTGACACCTTATTTGTGGGGGACCCTGAGAGGGGTGAGGGGGCTCCCTTGGGCCGGGGGTCTGGTTTCTGTTTGCCTCAGGGGCCCCGGACCTAACAGGGTACATAGTGGATTGCTTCAAGTCCTCACCAGATCCCGTAGTTCCTGACCTCGTCCCTCAACTCACTCTCTGCGTGGGGGTCGGAGGAAATAACTTGCATCCCCACAGCACCTGGAAAATTGGGGGATCGCTCAAACCCTCCAGCCAGGCCGATCTCCTCAGGGGTGCTGGGCTCAGGGGTTCCACTAGGGTTCACTGCCCCCACACATGGTTCCCACCCCTCCTCGTCGGTCTCCACCTCTCTAATTTCCCTCATTAGTTGACAATATTCAGGCGGGGTTGCCCGCCGATCATGTAACTTAAGTTTTAACACTATTACGCTAGAGAATCTGGCAGATTTTAAAACATGTTCTAACCTGACCTGATTCAAGGAGGTGGCAGTGATTCCCCCTTTCCTATAGGCCTTCTGCAAGGCCCTCTCCACCCTAGTGATGAAGGCGGACAGTTTCTCATTCCTCCACTGTCTAGTAGACCTAAATTTCCACAATAAATCTTCACCAGTCTCAGTACTCCCAAACACCCCTTCTAAAGCAGAGAGATACTCTGTGGCGGTGGCTTCCGGGCTGGTGGCCCACAAAAACCTAATGGCTTCTAACGCGGGGCCCCGTAGGCTCTCCATCAGTCTCTTCCTTTTCTCTCCCTCAGAGCATTGCCATTCCTGAACTAAGGGGGTGGCATAGTCCATCCAAGCTTCCAGGTCATCCTCCCCGGGAGGCACTGGCACTGTGCCAGAAAAAAGCTTCAGCCTGCGATAGGAATCAAGCTGGATAGGAGGGACCACTAAGGGTAGTGGAGCCAAAATAGAACTCTTGGGCGGGCCGGGGGAGTTGCCTGGGGAGACCTGGGGGGTAGCATCACTAGACAAATCCAAGGCTTGCAGCAATTCCTGGGTAGTCCTTCCCTCCACAGCTAGCAATTTAAGCAGCTTATCTTTAAAACTATTAGTCTAGGGAGATCCCCCAGGAGTGATGGACCCACTCCGAATATGAATCAACCTCCATCCCTGTGAGGCACCCTCCGGATAAATCGCTGGAGGTACCGTCTCAGGGTCGATGGCCACACTACACAGGAGCAGTACCTGCAATGTCTGATCAAGCAGGTCAGCCATACGCCCTTTCACCTCCGCTTTGCCTAAACATTTTACTCGCTCGGCTGTGGAAATGATGTCCGCTATTGGAGTTCCCAGAGGCACATCCAACAGTAATACAGTTCTCTGGGAGTCCAGCTCTTCGGCTTCACCCCACCCCATTAGTCTGTGTACCATTGTCTTGATAGGCCCCAATTTAATTTTTTCCACCATACCCCCTTCCAGTTTTTCCATTCCTTATACACTTCCCCACTTGACCACTAGGGGACGCTGGTCCCAGCGGTGCCTCCAATTTGTAACCCCCAGGGGCGCTATCCTTGGGGCTACTACCCCTACCTGCCTGCACTTAGATGGGGTGAGGGGCCCAGATCCGTTGACGGGTGCCTCCACCCAGAGGTCAGGGATAATACGTGTCCAGA
The DNA here is from genome assembly GCA_016271365.2 of Neoceratodus forsteri. Taxonomy (NCBI): domain Eukaryota; kingdom Metazoa; phylum Chordata; order Ceratodontiformes; family Ceratodontidae; genus Neoceratodus; species Neoceratodus forsteri. Next base: position 348,605,665 of record CM057456.1, read on the forward strand.
CTGCCTTGGTTACAGCCCCTGGGTTACTGAACCCCCTTTGTGTCACCCCAGTGGCTCCTTCCGCACTGGTACCAACAATTCTTTTCACCCGTACACTTACCCTCAATGGGTAGTATCTCTCAGCTCACTCCGGGGACCCCCTGTAAAGTAAGGTACAGTTATATTATAGTCACTATGCAGCAGTTCACCAAGGATGTACAAACCAGCCAGAGTGTAGCTGCAACACAACAATCTGATTTATTAAAGGGGCAGATAACAAGGGAAAGGGGGAAATCAAGTTAATTGGCTTATACTATAATTATCTACCTAGAGCTCTGTGCACAGGCCTAACCCTAAGATCTGCTGTCCCTGAAACTTCCAAGCCCTAACGGCTAGTCCAAACGCGGGCGCTGGGTTGGGGCCCTGCACACAGAGAACTTCTACATAATCCTGAGCAAGCCAGCCTGGGAAGGAAGTTTAATTAGGCAGTCAGCAGTATAACAGTACTACTTGAAACCACTTTTTACACACTTGGCAGGGAGCTACCCTGATTCAGTACTCACAACTCCAGCAACAACGGTTCCTTCACCACTGTCAGGGCTGAGCCTGAATTTCACCAGCCTCCTCACAAATTTATATGGCAAACAACAGAGGGGTACCATACCAGACAGCTGCTTCTAGGCCCCACGCAAACTTGCAGCAGACTCAGACAGTAAACGGCAGCTTCAACATCATGGGTGGACCGAGCGCGATTCAGCAGATTCTCCAGTCCTCTCAGGTTGAGCCTGGTAGGTAGTTGGGCTGGCACCAGCCTCCTCCAACTGCACGCAGGTGGATTTAGTCTGATTTACTTTGAAAGCAAACAACGGCCGCCTCAGGCCTTCACGTGCTTCCCACGCGAACACTACTCCAGCGCAGAAGCACAGAGCTCCTCTCTTCTCCTCAGCCACAATGCATCTCCCCTGGGCAGCATCCAGCACTCCTTACAGATCGGGCGCTACCCGCTTCCATTGGCTGGCTGAACATGCCAGTCATTTCCTCCTGCCCTCAGTGGTGCGAAAAAGCGCCATAGCCCATAATACCTTTCCCAAAGTACAAGCAGTCCCTCCATTAGTCGGACAGCTCTCCAGAGTCCCGAGGTACTGATTGGTCCAATTCAGCAGTTCTGGACCAAAATGGAGGAGACAATCGAAACAGTCTTTACTGCAGAGGAAGGCAGGTTAGAACAACTACATTATCATTATTATTTTACGTTATTTCAAGCAAACAATCACATCCTCCAGCAGAGCTCCCTCTGCACCACTAGCGATGGCAGAAGGGAGCTATTTCTCAGCGTCCCAGGCGGGACTCGGGCATACAACCACACAGCCTCCCTTTTTTCAGTTAATTACGACTGCAACAGGCAGCCCTTAAAGAGACAGCACACGGAGGCTTTAAAAGCACTCACTGGTAACAACATTTAAGTGGCGTTAACACTGAACACCAAACAGGCACGGAGCACCTATCCAAGCTCCGGGGAAGCTTCTAGGAACCCCCATTTGTAGGGGGGGTTACACAAGTCACACGTGGGTTACCTCAGGGATCAGTCCTGGGGCCAGTCCTCTTCAGTATCTTCATTGGTGACATTACAGAGGGACTGGAGGGTAAGGTTTGCCTGCTTGCAGATGACACCAAGATCTGCAACAGAGTAGATGATCCAGATGGGTTGGGCAGAATGAGAAGAGACCTGGAAAAACTGGCAAAATGTTCTAAGAGTGGCAACTGGGGTTTAACGCAAAGAAGTGCAAGATCATGCATATAGGGAAGAGAACCCCTGAAGCTACCTATAGATTGGGAGGGGAGTTGCTGGCAATCACAAGGGAAGAAAGAGTCTTGGGCATCATCATCACAGATGACCTGAAATTGTCCAAGCAGACCACTAAAGCAGTAGGTAAGGCTAGAGGGATGTTGGGGTGTATTAGTAGGGGTATCGCACATCATAAGAGGGAGGTAATAATCCCTGTTTGCAAGACACTGGTTAGGCCCCATCTGGAGTGCTGCATGCAGTATTGGAGTCTGTACCTGCACAAGGACATTAACAAACTGGAGGCAGTCCAGAAAAGGGCAACCAAAATGGTACGTGGACTGTATCAGAAAACATGTAAGGATGGATTAACGGAGCTCAGTATGTATACCCTTGAGCAAAGGAGGGAGATAGGTGATATGATCGAAACATTCAGACATCTTAAGGGCATTAATAAGGTGAAAGAGTCTAACATGTTTCAATATAAGAAAAATAGCAGGACAAGAGGACACAGCATGAGATTAGAGGGAGGCTGATTAAGGGGTAATGTGAGGAAGTTCTTTTTAACAGAAAGGGTGGTGGATGCATGGAACAGCCTGTGGTGGATATGAATACAGTGCAGGGCTTCAAACAGGCATGGGGTAGGTATAAGGCATAAGGGAGCAATACAGGTGAGTATGAATAAATAGGCCATTGATAGAGTAAAGGCCTATGGCACATTCATAAGGTAGAAAAAATGGGCAGACTGGATGGGCCTTGCAGTCCTTATCTGTTGTCAACTCTATGTTTCTATGCCAAAAGGCAATGCAAGGGCCTGTAATTCGTGAGATGCCTTGCTGTTTTGACAGCAGTGACCACAGGAAGGGAGAGGGAGGAGCAGTCTCAAGGGAAGAAATAAGCACATGAATGAAAACTCATATGATGGAAAGGAATATGATGAAACTGTTGACATTACTGTTTTAAAAGTTAAAAATGTTTGGTGTTTGGGTGGTTCCAAGCTCCATAGGTTGGGTAAGTTAAAAAGTTTAAAACCAAGCCATAGGTATTTATAGCAGCAAACTGAATACAACAGAAGTAGTCTACTGGACCAGATCAGTTTAAACCAAGCAGAGGCTAACATACTAACATACTAAAATGCCAGCAGAATAGGCCTAACCGTCTTTCGTGTCTGCTCGTTTGGTCAGCCCCCACCCTGGGTGCTGACCTTGCTGCCCTCCTCGCCTTCTCTGGCTTCTCCCTTCTCAGTTCCGGATATTCTTGCTGCATTGGATTTTGCTTCCAGAACCCTTCCCCTGTACCTGTCCCACCCCTCTTGAACCCTCCACCGCCTCTGCCTCCACCAGCCCCCTAGGCAGCGATTCCATGGCTCCACCACCCTCTCAGTGAAGTAGCACCTCCTCCTTTCACCCCTGAATTTTACCCCCTCCAGCTTCCACCCATGCCCCTAGTGGCCCCTCCTCCTTCCTTCGAAGCACCCTGACTGTTCCTCCCCTATTTACCCTCTTCATGTACCTGAAGACCTCTATCATGTCCCCCCGGTCCCTTCTCTCTTCCAATGTGTACATATTTAGCTCTTCGAGCCTCTCCTCATAGGTCCTGTCCCCCAAGCCCCAAATCATTTTGGTTGCCCTCCTCTGGACCCTCTCCAGGAGTTTAATGTCCTCTTTAAATGTGGCTCCAAACTGCACGCAGTACTCAAGGTGCGCCTCACCAAGCAGTTATACAGAGGAGTATCACTTCCTCCTTCTGGAGGTGATCCCCAGCGATGCAGCCCAGCATCCTGTTGGCCTTGGCTGCTGCCCTCCTACAAGTCTCAGAGTTGTTCATCTTGACATCCACCACCACCCCCAGGTCCCTCTCAGCCATCGAGACTTGTAGCTTCCCCCCCCCAGGGTGTACACTTGGCCCGGGTTTCTGGCCCCCAGGTGCAGTACCTTGCATTTCCCTGCATTGAACCTCAGCTTCCACTTTCTAGACCATCTTTCCAGAGCCTCCAGGTCCCCCTGTAGAGCCACCCTCCCCTCCTCCCCATCCACCACCACCCCAGTTTTGAGTCATCTGCAAAGAGACTCATCTCACTCCTGATTCCTGTCCTTATGTCAAAGACATAGGCGTTGAACAGGAGGGGCCAGGACTGATCCCTGTGGGACCCACAATGACCCTCCTTGGGATGAAACTATCTCATCAACTAATACCCTCTGGGTCCGTCCTGGAGCCAATTGCTCATCCATCTGATCATCTGGTTCCCCATCCCCATTTCTCCCAGCTTATCCAACTGGCCCATGTGAGGAACAGAGTCAAATGCCTTGCTGAAGTCTAGAAAGAGGACGTCCACTGGTCTGCCCAGGTCCAAGGCACTCATCATCCAGTCATAGAACTCCACAAGGTTTGTCTGACACAATTTCCCCGGGACGAATCCATGCTGTCTATCATCCAGGTACCCTGACTTTTCCAGGTCCCCCCCAGCCTCTCCTTGACAATGCCCTCCATCACCTTGCCCACCACCGATGTCAAGCTGACAGGCCTGTAGTTCCCTGCCACCTCCCATGATCCCCCCTTATGGATAGGCACTATACGCGCCACCTTCCAGTCCTGGGGCACCCACCCTGTCGTCAGAGAGATGGTGAAAAGCTCCGCCAGGGGTTTCGCCAGGACATCCGCAAATTCCTTCAGCACTCTGGGATGTGATTTATTTGGCCCCGGTGCTTTCTCCGTCTTAAGGGAGCTAAGGGCTTCCCTCACTCTCTCTGCTGTGATTTCTGCATCCGGTACCTTTTCTCCCTGCTTAGCCCTCCCCCCTCCTGCCAGTGATGCCTCCGCCTCCCCAGACCCGCCAATCGGTAAGGGGTCCCCTCCTCAGTATTCTGTCTCCTCCAATGTATGATGCAGCACCCCCATTTTCCTTGGTGAAAACTGAGGTGAAGTACTCATTTAGTACCTCAGCCTGCTCCCCCGGGACTTGTGCCCATCTCTCCCCTGATTTAATCCTGCTAATCTGCCCCTTCACCCTTCGTTTTTCCCCAATGTATCTAAAGAACTCTTTGTTCCCTCTCCTAATTTCCCTGGCCAGGTTCTGCTCCTTCCTTGCCTTAGCCGCCCTTACCACCCTAGTGGCCCTTCTAGCCATCAGCTCATACTCCCCTCGATCCCTTTCACTCCTTGAGCACTTGAATTGCTTATAGGCTGCCTTCTTTCCCCGCACCACCCCCTGGACCTCCCTGGTCCACCACCAGGGTTTTTGGGCCTTACTGCATTTTTGTCTTACTCTTGCACAGGTGCTGGTAGCATCCTGCACCCCTCTCCTGATGATTTCCCACCTACTATCAGCGTCCATGTCTGACCCAATCACATCCAAATGCTCCTTAAGGATCCTTCCCATTTCCTTAAAATCCATCCCCCTGAAGTCAGTTACCTCCATCTTTGTGCAGCCTTCTAGCCCTCCTATGTCCAGGCAGAACCAGACCGTGGCATGGTCACTCCCGCCAATGGGTCCCTTACTCCAGGCCCCAATCTGGTCACTCTGCCAGGACCACATCCAGTACCCACGCCTCCCTGGTCGGTTCCCCCACCTGCTGAGTTAGGAACGCGTCTTGAAAGACATCCAACAACCTCTGTTCCCTGGCCACCGAGGATGTCATAGTCTTCCAGTCTGTTCCTGGCATGTTTAAGTCCCCCAACAACACCACCGTTCCTCTGCCCATTCTGCAGTGTCTCCCAACATCTGCCAGCAGACTCTCCTCCAGCTCCTCCGCCAGGGCAGGGGGTCTCTATACCACTCCTATTTTTACTCTCTTGCCCCCCCTTGTTATCAAGGTGACCCAAATTGCCTCCACGGTTCCCTCCGCTTCCTCTACTCCCCCTATGCCAATGCAGTTTTTGACTATCATTGCTACCCCTCCTCCCCTTCCCTCCCTCTGTCCTTCCTGAACATAGTGTAACCCTCCAGGTTCAGGTCCCAGTCGTGTCCTGCAGTGGCCCAGGTCTCAGTGACCGCTGCCACATCCACTGCTCCCTCAGTTAGCATCGCCTGGAGCTCAGGCATTTTATTGCCCAAGCTCCTGGCATTTATCAGGACTACCTTCCACCTTTCCCTATACTTCCATTTCCCTGCCTCGTTCCCATGGGATTCTGTTTTCCCTGGTCTGCACTTTACCAGTCGGCCTTTTTCCGCAACTCCTCCAGCTCCCAGGGGTGGAGACAGAGTCCCTCCTTTACCGGGCACCTCCCTGGCAGCCTTTTCCCATCCCTCCCCTTCACAAGTTTAAACCCCACTTTTCACCAATGAACCCTCTATTTTCAACTTAAGGATTCCCTCCTGTCCAAATTGAGATGGAGTCTATCTCTAGCATACAGCTCCTTATCCTCCCAGGTCTCCCCCCAATCCCCCATCAACCCATACCCTCTGGCCTCACACCACTCCCTGAGCCACTGGTTTAGCTCCCTAATCTTCCTTTTGTGTTCCCCACTAGCCCTTGGCACCGGCAGGATTTCTGAGAAGGAAACTGTGCATCCTATGTCATGACAGATCCTGGCAAGCTCCCTGAATCTTGCCTGTATCTCTAGCTCGCTATTTCCCTCAATGTCATTTGTACCCAGGTGGACCAGTATGTCCGGGGAACCCCCACAATCCTTTGCCAGCTGATATAACTCATGCTTAGCCCTGTGCACCGTTAGTCCAGGGAAGCATTTTGTTCTAACTGGCCAGGCTTCTCCCTCCCTATCCCATTTGATACCCCTGATCATAGAATCCCCCAACAGGAGCACTCTGACCGCTCCTTTTCCTCCATTTCCCCCCCTTCCATGTCCCTCATCCTTTCTACCGGACCATCCACCCAGCCAGCTCCTTGTTCCTCCCCCTATCTGGGTGCCCCTGGCCACCCCCTTCCCTCCAATGCTATGCCTCTCCTCCTCCTGTGTATCCTTCTGTACCTTGCTAACTCCCCCCTCACTGCTCGCGACTGGTCCTTCTCCCCCATCTGCTAAACTAGCTTGGCTCGTCCTCCCTTCCTTCCTGTCTCCATTTAGTCCCTCCTTGCTGGTCGTGCTCCTGGCCTAAACCCTCAGCTTCCTTTACTGAATCCTCCTTGTACTCTGGTCCTTCTCCTTTACCTTTCCTCCCAACTGGTCCTTCTCCTCTGCGCTTTCCTCCTCTTCCCTCCTGCTCTGATTCACTGCTCCCCATTTTCCTGCATTCCCAGTTCTCCCTGTTCTTCCTGCTATCCAGCCCCTGCCTCCTGCCCCCCACTCCCTTTCTGTCTCTAACCACCCCTGTCATGGCTACATCACCCTCCTCATCCTCGAGCAGAAGAAGAGAATTGAAGCAGTTACAGAGTGTAAGGTCTGATCCACCTCGCCGCCTTGCTTCCTTCTGTCCAGCCCTGGCCATCTGCCTACTTTCCTGAGAATGTTGTCCCTCTGTCCCTCCTTTGTGAGGGTCCCCAGTTACCTGCCTGCTTCCTTGGTAATGTCCTTTTGGACCCCCTCTGCTAGAGTCCCTATGTGACCCCTGAGTGTTCTCCTGCACTCCTTTCCCTATGCCCCCACCCCCAGTGCTTGGTGCAACCCCGTGGGAGATCCCTGCCCTTCACAACCATGCCTCCCCTTCCCCCAGCTGTCTCCTATTCCCCTGCAACCTCCTCCCTAAGCTGTGCCAGCTGGTAGCACACTGGGCAACCACCGAACTTCCAAGCCCAGTCCAGTATCATGGCTGCTCCATACCCTGTGCACCCTACCACCCTCCCAAAGATGCCGGCCCTAATGACGTGTGGTTCCATCCCCTTCCAAGTAGGTTTCCTTGGGTGAGCCACCAGGTTCCCCCCAGCCCAAGATACACCCCTACTGCCTAATCAGGTCTCCCACTAATCTTAGATACAGTCCCACAGTACACCAGTCACCCTGTTACTAGGTGTAGTACAACACAGTAAACTTATAAGGGAAATGAACAACTCCCTAAGCTCCTCTCTCCCAGCCTTTAAATCCAACCCCCAGTGGCTAGAACTACATGAGCTGCACCTGCAGCCTTTTCCTCCAATTGCAAGGCAGGTGTTCCCCTATAAATTAGCAGAACTCTGGGGAGGGAGGAATGGGGGAGGGTGGGTCTTGGGCAGACACCCGACTCGAGAGAGAGTGTATCAGCCCTGTGTCTCCCCTCCAAGCCCAGCAGCCAAAGAACCAGGCCCAAGCAACTCCCACCAAATAGGTTTTAAATCAGAAGAAATAGGCCTCCACCAGTGCAGCCTGTTACACAGTGAAACATTTAACAAATGAGCCCACTTACAGCCACCAAATCAGTTTTCAAACTACCAACAGCCCCCAAAACAATACCCTGCTAGGTCCTTAGAAGTAAGAAAGAAAAGAAATAACCTTCTACAAAGTAAAATCCACAAGAACCCTGTGAAAAACAACAAGAAGCAGCTACTGTCCTGGAACACAGCTGATAATGTCCCCTTCCAGTTCCTTCTGAGAAGACAAAGCTTCCAACACCACAGACCTGATTCAGCTCTGCCTCCAGTCAATTAGCTGAGTGAGACCTGGCCAGACCATTAACACCCTTCCCCCACTATGCGGTAATCTTTGCAGCTACTGAAGTCAGCAACAAGGAATCAAAATTCAACTCAAAGCCCCCAAAATATGTTTGCTGCCAAAGGAAACAGGTCTCCAATTTAATCAGCTTCACTAACAACACATCAAAATAGGTTTGAAATTAACAGATATAGGTCTCCAATTCAAATAACCAGGCCCAAGCAACTCCCACCAAATAGGTTTTAAATCAGAAGAAATAGGCCTCCACCAGCGCAGCCTGTTACACAGTGAAACATCCAACAAATGAGCCCACTTACAGCCACCAAACCAGTTTTCAAACTTCCAACAGCCCCCAAAACAATACCCTGCTAGCCCCTTAGAAGTAAGAAAGAAAAGAAATAACTTTCTACCAAGTAAAATCCACAAGAATCCTGTGAAAAACAACAAGAAGCAGCTACTGTCCTGGAACACAACTGATCCTGTCCCCTTCCAGTTCCTTCTCTAATGGATAACAAACTCAAAGTATGCTCCTGGAACTTGAACAGAATGAAATCACATGTTATGAGAAAAAAGATCCAATGTAAAATGAAGGCCATAAGGTCTAATATTGTGTGTTTTCAGGAAACCCACATGACTGCTAAGGAAGGGGCACATGTCAAAAAACTGGGGTGGGGAATGGTAGAGATCGTACTTCACTTCTAAAGCTCGGGGACTACCAATCTGGCTGAGACCCAGATTTCCAGGTGTAGTGACAAAGGTAAAAAATGATAATGGGAGTAGAGGCACACTCCTTCAAATTCAGCTTAATAGGGATCAAAAACTTGCCCTGGGCTCTGTATATGCGCCCAATGTAGACAATCTGGCCTTCTTTAATCAACTTTAAATTAGAATGTGAACTTTTCTGGCCCCTGGATACTGAACAGAGGCTTTAACTGCATTTTAGACATGATATTGGATTGGTCATCCGGGTCTGGGGGGCAAACAAGTAAAAGTGCCAAAGCATTGGTGAACCTTATGAAGGCCTATAACCTAATTGACTCTTGGAGATATTTGAACCCTAGGGGAAGGGAGTACTCTTTTTGCTCCCACTCAGCAAAACGTTATGCAAGGCTGGACTTAACATTAGTCTCTTGAGAACTTGTGCAGTCCCTCACCTCATTTCAGTATGGCCCAATCAAAATCTCGGATCACTCATATGTCCTTGCAACACTAGACATTCCACAGGTGGGATGTACAACAGAGGCTTGGAAGCTGGACCCTTTATTACTAAAAGACACTAACTTTGTTGGACTGGTGACAACCCTGATACAAAACTTCCTGCTGGACAACTCACGAGGAGAAACTGCAGACCAGATTAGAATGGACGCTCCGAAGGCAATGCTAAGAGGGGATATTATCTCCTACTCAGTGCATAAAAAAAAGTGTACAGAGAAGCAGGTGATAGCACTTGAGGAAAAAATTCAAAAACTAGAATAGGCATACAGTATAACCCCAACCCCAGCTGCATATCAGGAACTCCAAATGCTGAAGTGGAAGTACAATGTTGAGAGCACAGCCAGTATCAAGAGGTCCATCTTGTTAACACAGAGGGGATGTACTTTGATGATGACAATGGGGGAAAATGGCTAGCATGGCAACTTAGAAACAGGGCAAATGCTAGAAATGTGATTCAGATTATAGATGATAACAGGTCGGTCTTTGACGAGGACAAAAATAGAGGGGAATGCTTCAGATGCTTCTATGAAGACTTATACAGGTCAGAGGTCACACCCAAGGAAGATCAAATAACTGGGTTTCTGAAGCAGGTGGATCTCCCACAAATTTCTGATGAGGACAGAGCCCAGCTAGAGGCCCCAATACAACGGGAAGAAATCAAAACTGCCATTGGCCAGCTGTCGGGAGGGAAGGCCCTAGGTCCAGATGGATATCCAATAGACTTTTTTAAATTATTTAGAGATGACCTGAAAATTCCCTTGACTGATATGATAACAGAGGCCTTTGGTAAGGGTACAATGCCTCCATCTATGAGATTTGCCACCATTACTATTCTACCTAAAACTGGAAAAGATCAAAAAAGTGTGCCCCTTTTAGACCTATATCCCTTCTCACATCAGACTACAAAATCACGGCAAAGCTTCTGGCAGGTAGAATTGAGAAAATCCTCCCTAAAATAATCCACACTGACCAATCGGGGTTTATTAAAGGAAAGGAAGGGAAGGGAAGGGAAATTAAATATAAGGCATACCCTCAATATTGTATGGAAATGGGGCAGGGCCAAAGAGGGGAGGGCCCCGGGCATACCGGCCCTTAATGCTGAAAAAGCTTTGATAGAGTGGAATGGAAGTATTTGTTTAACACGTTGAAAAGATTTGGAATGAGTGACACTACTACCAAATGGATTTCCTATCTGTATAGCGCCCCGAATGCGCAAATTCTGGTAAATGAGAACCTAACTAGGCCTCTCCAGCTGTCCAGAGAAACTAGGCAGGGTTGCCCTGTCCCCATTGTTATATGTGTTGTCCCTGGAACCATTGGCAGCAGTAGTCAGGAAGGACCCAGGCGTTGAGGGGTTGAAAGCAGGGGGAGCACATCATAAACTTGCTCTTTTCACAGACGATCTGCTGATTTACTTAAGAGACCCTCAGAAGAGCATCCCCAAACTCCACTGCATCCTCACTGAATATGGGGCCCTATCCGGTCTTAAAATTAACTGGACCAAAAGTGAGTTGATGTTACTGGAAGGGCACAGAGAAGTAGATCTGTCAGAGAACCCATTCAAATTAAGGTTAGTGGACTCTCTAAAATACCTAGGTAGTCTGATCCCAAAAAAACCTTCTGACCTCTAGGGAAAATTATATTAACCTCCTCAACGGGATCAAGCCGGATTGTAATAGATGTGGGACTACTGTGCCCTTTCGGGCTGTTTCCTCCCAAGAAAACTGTATTCTGCAGTTTGATAACCCGCCTAAGGCAAAGCTGCCCGAAGCTCACCCACCAAGCAAGGGGACTACTGTGCCCTTTCGGGCTGTTTCAAGCAAACTGCAGTCTGCAGTTTGATAACCTGCCTAAGGCGAAGCTGCCCGAAGCTCACCCTCCAAGTAAGGTAAGGGTTGCAACTCTGAATTTTGGCATCTACCCCTGGAGGAATCTCACTTGCTCCTGATTGCCAGCGTTCCTCACACTATGTGCAGCAACTCAGAAGTCTTCTAGGAACCGCTGCCAAGAAATTAATGCTAGGACTGATCTCTGTTTGAAATGTTCCGATTTCTCATTTTAAGTAATGTTTAGTCTGATGTAGAGATTTCTTAGAGTTGATTTAAGTTTTGAGAGAGGTTTTAAGGTAGTGTGATGCTATCTGCTCTGAGCCCTGTGCCCCCTTCTCTTAGAGCTGTAAGTCTGTGGTCTGCACTCTTGACCTCTGTGTCCCATAGAGGCTGCTGCAGTGCTCCCCCAAACTTGCTTCAGAACCTCCCTGCCTGTTCTCGCTTTGTTTAATTTTCAGCTCTGTGCCCCAGTGTTAATCAGAGCCCCTTCCACAACTGTATTGAAGCTACTGCTCTCTCCTGTTGAGCATACTGCAGTGTCCTCTCCAACCCCCAACTTGCTTCAGGACTTCCCTGCTTAAACTTTCTCTGTTTAATTCTCAACCCCTCCCAACCTGTTCATTTCTCCTTTGTTTTCTGACTGCCCTCCCCTCCAAGCCTGCCATTTAATTTCGTCCTCTCACCTTCCATTTTCCCATTTTCAGTTTATACTGATCTGCCACTAGAGGCATCTTATTTTTCCTATTCATCCTCCAACCCACTTGTCCAACTTGCCTCTGCCTTTTTCCTGTTCTAATCACCATTATCCCCTCCCTTGTTTCTCACTTTTAGCATATTGTACTCTGAAGAAAAAAAACACACAAAAAAAACACTGGTATAATTAACATTGCACTGTGCTTGGAACCTTGAGTGTGCCCTTACTGCTGCACTCCTTGGTATCATAATGTCTCTTATAATGGCTCTATTTCCTAGAGACATTATATATTGCTCTCTCTATTGACCCTATCAGACCTTGCCTGTGATAAGTTTCTAACATCTACATTGCCAACATTGGATCGTAATCATTTATATGTTTATAGTACTATCACTTTATCCCAATGCTGTGACTCTTACTGTGCCATGGAACCTGCATTCCCCTGGTGACTGGGGGTTGCCTATTCATCGCCCTAGCTGGCTACCCCCTTTGGCACTCCTCCCTGGAATCTTCAACTTACAAGCCAACTGCAAAGCGTGCTTAACTCAGAGGAAACTTCACAAACTCAGCCACAAGCAGTTAAAGGAATATCTGTGTAGACTGGCCTTACTGCTGCTGCTGCTTTCTGGCAATATTCTCCCCAACCCTGGCCCTCCACAACTTATGACATACCCACAGTCATCTACTGGGTTGCTTAAAATTGCCTCACTTAATATATGCAGCCTCCTCCCCGAAATGGACATACTGAATGCATGGAGCTTACAACATAATCCAGACATCCTCTCAATCGTAGAAACATGGCTTTCTCCAAATGTAGCAGATGCTTCAATTTCCATCCCAGGCTACACAATCTTTAGACAGAATCATCTCTCCAAGCATGGGGGCGGTTGTACAATCTACCTCCGAAACAACTTTCAAGGTCTCGTCCTAACTCTGCCCAAAACTGATGACCATATGCAAGCCCTTGCCATAAAAGTGTTTCTACGTGCACACAATAAAACCCTTACTGTATTTTCAATCTATATTCCTCCCAGATAGATGGCCTCCTGCTTTGATTCACTCCTGGAGTGTTTTGGCTGTCTGAGTCTTAATTCGGAAATTATCATGTTAGGAGATTTCAATAACAATTGGTTCTCTCCTGACACAAGCCGTTTCATAGATGCAGTTTCAGCAGTTCACCTCACACAGCTGGTCGAGTCCACCACTAGAATCAACTATAAAACCGGGACCGGTACCTTACTGGATTGGGTGCTCTCTAACCACCCTGATCATATATCGGACACAACCATACTCCCAGATGTCTTCAGTGACCACTCCCCAGTCTTGTTTCATTGGGTGAACAAATTCTCTAAACTACCCGCTAGAATAATTACCACCAGGGTACTCAGCTGTGGGCATCTTGAATCACTAAAAGCTGACATGTGCAATCAGGACTGGTCAATGGTTTACACAACTAACAACATTGACATTGCCCTGACCAATTCATTTTTCAGTTCAATGCTATATGTGATAGCCACCACCCCCCCCCAATAAAAAGTGTAAAATCAAAGGCCGCTGTAATCCCTGGCTTTTTCCAGACCTCCTGGAGCTTCTGAATGCCAGGGACCATCTATGGCACAGGTCTAGGTCCCTGTGTAACCACGCTGACATCCAGAGGTATAAAGCGGCTATAAACAACTGCACAAGGGCTATTCGTGCAGCTAAAATAATATTATAAGGAAGTGCTCTCTCGGACCTGGAATGATGGCAGAAAATTTTGGTCTAACCTTAAAGACGGCACTTGGAGAGACCTCAGATCTGCCCCTACCATGCTTAACATTGATGGTGTACCCTGACTCAACCCCAAACTTATTGCTAACACTTTTAATAATGCCTTCACGGACCTGAGTGGTGTCCTGCCACCTGGCTACTTCTCTCACCCCCTTGCAAGTGACTATGCAGGGAAAGAGACTCTGCACCCTTCTCATCCTTCTTTCTACATCAAAATCCTCTTAGCCCATGAGGCCAGGAATTTCCTACTCTAGGTATTAGGGAAATCAAGATTTAGTGGTGACACCCTGGATCTTAAGTTTGTAGCCCTTACACTGGATGAAATTCTGTCACCTCTAACACATATTATTAACATGTCACTTAGATACTCTCAGTTTCCTCAGAAATGGAAATCTGCCACTGTGACACCAGTTCATAAGTCTAGGGATCGCACAATTACTGAGAACTACAGGCCTATCTCTATCCTGCCCCCACTCTCGAAAGCTTTTGAGCGTATAGTGGCTGACCAACTGGCTGAATACTTAGAAAAATATCAGCTACAATGCCTGCAACAATACGGGTTCAGAAATGGTCATAGTACCACTACCGCCCTTCTGGAGTTCACAGGCTTATTCACCAGTCCTTAGATCAAGGACACCTGGTCGGTGCTGCTTTCATTGATTTACAGTAACCAAAGCTTTTGACACAGTGAATCATGCCCTCCTGGTTGAACAGCTTACCACCATTGGCCTAGCTCATGACAGCGTAGCCTGGTTTGAAAGTTACCTGCACAACTGTACACAGCAGGTGAAGATTGGTAACACCCTCTGGGATAGCAGACCTGTCCTATCTGGAGTTCCTCAAAGGTCCATCTTGGGCCCTCTTTTATTTAGCATTTTCCTCAACAACCTTCCTTACTCCTGTTACGGTCACATCCTTTTATATGTTGATGATGCTATCCTGTTTACCAGTGATCAAGACCCTGAGGTTCTTGAATCTAGGCTACAGAGTAATTTTGTAGTCATAGAAAGATGGTTCCATAAGCACAAGTTAGTTATGAATTACAACAAGACTAGAACTATGCTGTTCTCCAGCTCCCAAAATAGGCACAGAACTTACACTCTTTCTATCACCAACGAAGAGGGCTCTCCCCTGGAGCTAGTTCAGCTCTTTAAATATCTAGGGATTACTATTGACAGTACGATGACCTATGCCTATCACATTGACAACACTACTAAGACTGTTAACACCCGCATTGGGCTACTTTATAAGCATAAGCAATGTTTGACTCCAGAGGCTCTTAACCTGGCCATTCAAAGCTCTCTTGTCTCGCTTATTGATTACGGCTTACCAATCTATGGATCAGCTACTGAAACAACTCTTCGCCACATCATAGTTGCACTCAACAAAGCATGCGCTCTCATCGGTTCAGCCCATCTGTCCCATACTCATGTATATGTACGCCAGGCTAACTGCTCCAATTCAAAGTTAGACTCATGTATCAAACATGTTTACTGTCCAAAAAGCAAGCTTAGGCAAAATTCCCCCAGGAGTGCAAAAGCTTATTACCCCCACTATCAACCATCGTTGCACCAGAAGCTCTACTAGCCAGATTTTTTATATACCCCGCTGTCGCACTTCTCTGGGCCTACCGTGCCCCACTATGGATGAACTCGCTGCACCATGACATCACTTCAGCATCCATCTTGGGCTCCTTCAAGGTTAAACTTAAGCAACAGCTAGTTGCTGATGCCAGTTGTGACTGCTTCCAATAACCGTCTTTCAGATGAGATGCTAAACCGAGGTCCCATCTGCCTGTTCTGGTGGTAGTTCAGGTGGATGTTAAAGATCCCATGGCACTTCTTGAAAAAAGAGTAAGGGAATTTCCCTGGTGCCCTGGCCAAATTTTCCCCATTCACTAAAAATACCACCAACAAGCTTAATATGATTCAAGGTCAGTTGGCATTCATCTGTATCCCCCTCCCCCTGGTCGTGCCTGAAAACAGGTAGGATTTGTCTAGTGCACTTACCCGGTCAACAAAAAATAAATAAATAAATAAATAAAACCTTACTTCTTGTGACCACAACTTATTCTAACCTTATGCTATCCTGACCTTATGCATAACTGTTCTCAGCATGTAAATAACTGTTGTAAGTTGCTAATCATTCTCCTTCACATTTCCTCTTGATCACTTCCACTCTTTCCCCTCATCCCTCTATGGCTTCCCCCATCCCCCCTCCCCCCTGTTATATCTCCTGAGTTCCCTTGCTTACTTTAAAATGCTTTGCCCCATACCTTCTCACCTCTGACGAGGCCCCTGGGCTGATGCCATCCCTTACCTTGTTGATTATTAGATATTAGACTGAGTCAGTTCTTATTTTCCTGTAAAGGGTGGTTTCATAAGACCCCACCCCCTCTAAAATGACCCTTTGAATTCCAGGTTTTAATCAAATATGCACCATGGCATACATTGTTCAATGCCACATGTATTGGAACTTCTCTAGTTATACGCTCTTGTAATATCTTGTATAATTCCTTGTTTTGTTTGTTCTCTGTCTTATACTTTCCCAATATGTATTGTTCATCTGACGTGGAACCTACGAAATGAGCTTGTTCTCAAAAGTGTCATCCGAAATTTCAATAAATAAATAAATAAATAAATAAAATAAAAGATTGGAAGGACTACCTATCAGTTCAATAGGGTGAGTCAACTCAATCAAAATGAATGTGCTCCCTAGATGCCTATATTTATTTCAAAACCTGCCTATCAGAGTACCTGAATATTCTTGTAACAATTAAGGACCTTAGGGTGGTGGATGCCAAAATGAATAACTCTGAACAGTGTAGGAGGGCTGCAGCCAAAGCAAATAAAATACTGGTTTGCATTGCCAGGAGGATAACATCAAGGAAGCGGGAGGTGCTACTCCCTCTGTATAACTGCCTGGTCAGACCACACCTTGAATACTGTGTGCAGTTTTGGCAACCGCACTTGAAAAAGGACATTACACTCCTTGAAAGGATCCTGAGGAGGATGACCAGGATGTAGGCTGTTGGTTAACTAGGATCTGCAGCTTATCCAGTAGGTAGGGAAATGGGCAGACTAGGTGGGCCAAGCGGTCCTTATCTGCCGTCAAATTCTATGTTTCTAAGTTTCTATGATACAGGGACTGGGGGACAAGTCCTATGATTAGAGACTCGAGGAGCACAATTTGTACTCTCTGGAAGAGAGGAGGGACAGAGGGGATATAATTGAGGTTTTTAAATACCTAAAGTGGGTAAACAGGGCAAGCCTTGATAGAGTTTTCCAGCTGAGGGAGGCAGGGGCCACCAGCGGGCATCCCATGAGGCTGATTGGCGGGAGGCTCAGGGCGGAGACTAGGAGATGCTACTTTACAGAGAGGGTGGTGGAGCCTTGGAATGCACTGCCTGCAGAACTGGTGGAGGTAAATACTGTGGAGGGATTCAAGAGGGGCTGGGACAGGTATAGGTGGAAGGTAATGCTGAGTAATGCCAGACCTGGAGGTGCACCCCCAATGGGGGATGAGGCTAGGGGGATTTATGGGGAGGGGGGATGGCAGCAGCGGTACCTCTACCAGGTATTGATTCTCGAGCAGACCCGATAGACCATTAGGCCTATTCTGCTGGCATCTTAGTATGTAATAGATGTAATTTTAAATAGGCTCATGTGGAATGGGAAAATAGCAAGAATAAAAAAAATATTCTTTAACAACCGATCAAAAAAGGGGGCTCGGTACTACCTAACTTTAAATTCTATTACTGGGCTGCTCAAATTGCCTTTTTAAGCAAGCCTAACACTATCATAAAGCCAGCTTGGCTGAAGCTATAGGACAAGCATATTGTGGGAGGTCTAATCCAGGGACTATTATCCCCATCATTGAGAACGCTCACACCTCAGTAATAGAAATCCCTTCCTTCAGTGCCTAGCTCGAGTGTGGGTGGGAGTACATAAATTCATAAACCATAGGTCAGTCATATCACCTAATGCTAGTCTGTGCATGGGATTCCTATGATTCAAGGGGTATAATGTGTTCCTTCATCAGGCACAACACAGGTGGCAGTAAAAAGGTATCCAAACAGTAAGAGACCTATACTATGGGGGTGCTTTAAAGACTTTTCATCAATTAGGTGAACAGCTGGGAATGCCAGAATCTGAGCACTCACACTATACTAATTTAAAATCCTTGATTGTAGGCATTGACCCATCTCTGTCCCCATAGAGGAGATCATTTATAGGCCACGATCAGGCTCTTCCATTATCTCATCCCTCTACCGACTGTTCCTGGGCTCCAGTCCAGAACCGAAGATAAAAGGCAGAAAGAAATAGGGAAATGACCTCCAGCTACAAGTAAGTGATGAAATGTGGGCCAAGGTGGTTAAGAACATACAAGACTGCTCAGTGTGACACTTGGACAGCTGGTTCTGATTAATCTAGGCTTTTGGAATATAAAAACATGTAGTGTGATTGTCTGTCATGAAAAATGCTGTGCCTGGATAACCAACACCCCCAACCCCAGGTTTCAGTTCTAACAGGACAGGATTAATGTTAAACAGCAGATCACTGTGATGAGACTAATTCCTAAGAACTCGCATTTTATAGCCTTATTTAGGATATGGGTTGTTTGTAGCTATGCCCTGAAATATCCATTTTCTGGCATCCTTAGGAAGGTCAGTTAATTGCAGCTGGTGTCAAAAGAATAATACACCTCAGTGAGAACTGGCAGAGAGAGAGAGAGTCATAAAAAGTTCTTTCATGTCTGTGAAGAGCAGGATGCTGCTCATGGATGAAAGAAAGAAATTGGAAAATTACAGACTTGACTGGG
The DNA here is from genome assembly GCA_016271365.2 of Neoceratodus forsteri. Taxonomy (NCBI): domain Eukaryota; kingdom Metazoa; phylum Chordata; order Ceratodontiformes; family Ceratodontidae; genus Neoceratodus; species Neoceratodus forsteri. Next base: position 348,624,278 of record CM057456.1, read on the forward strand.
AAGTCACATGGGGAAACAAAGTTTTGCTGATGTCACCTATTAAATTTACCTTCTGAATGATGAAACATCCTGGGTGTATAGTTTTTAATAAACAGAGGAGGAGCTGGGTGACATCATGGAGGAGGAAGGGTCAGAGACAGATTTTTTAACTATGCTGTGACTGACCTAGACACACACATGTCTGGACTCTGAAAAAGCAACATCAGGACTGGAAGGAGATAAGAATACATTAGATTAGACAAGTCTAAGTGTACTGTGGTAGGAGATTTTGTTTGTATTTAAAACCTTATTCTTTTAAGTGAGTGTATGTTTTGTGATATATGGTTCTGTATTGACATTTTACAGTTTTATCTATTTTTAAGTAAACATCTCATTTTAGAGACTACTTGGTGTGCCTTTGAAATTCTTTATTTGATAAGTGAAGCATATATGGTTAAAGTTGACACTGTGCAAAGCTTACTGGTAATACCAAACTGGAAAACGGTAAGAGTTTATTCTGAGGTCTTTCATAGAGTTTTTAAGGGTTCATTTTGTACACCTGGTTAGGTGCCCATAGGTGAAAGATATCTGCCCCTCCAAAGAGAAGAATTATCTGAGCTTGTACATTGGGTACGCTAGCAAGAGGTTCACAATTTGAATCCCTCCAGAAGTTGAGACCAAAATTTGATTTGAACCCACAAAACAGATAGGAGGTTCACAAGACTGCACTCGGAGGTTGGCACTGTGGGAGAAGATGGCCTGACCTGCTGAGTGGGGTTGTGACACTCAGTATCAAATAAACTTAGAAGAGTATAACTAAACTTTGTATACCAAACACACTACACCCCCAGTAGGCTGCACAGGTTTATCCTAACAAAATCAGACAAATGCCCAAAATGCCTGATACATTCAGGTGATTTTTTACATATGGCCCTAACATGTCCCAGGGTGTTCCCCTTTTGGGTTGAAATGCATTCCATTATGCAGAGGGTACTGTCAACATCCCTGGTGAGGATGCCATCGGAATTTATGTTGGGTGTCAGTTATGATGGAACCCACTTCAGTGGGTGGCCTTTGGTCTAACCCCCTAACAAGCTAGGGAACATAGCTCTGATTAACACTAGGAAAACGGTTGCCCAACACTGGGCCAGCTCAACCCACCCTCCCCCCAGCATTACACATTGGTTAAACAACTTATTCATGTGCATGAGACTGGAAAGGTGTCAACTAGCTGTAAATGGGCACATAGACATCTTCCACAAAACATGGCACCCATTGATATCTGCGATTGAGAGGGGACTGGTGTGTGGCAAGGAACAGCTGGATCCTGGAGATCCCACAGACATGGTTCTGGTAATACTACCCCTTCTGGGATGAATGTCTGAATCTAGAAGAAACAAATCTGTTATGCCTAGGACTCATTATCTGATGGCAATTCTGCTATACATGGTAATACAGTGTAATAGATAGTGATGCTATCACAAGGAAATGTTGTAATCTGTTCACTTGATACAATTAATACTTGGTTGCACTAATGTAAATAAAGAAACTATACCACACCGATGACAGTAAGGTAGTAAAAGTACAAGTTTCATGGTTAGTGGTCCCTGGTAATCCAATAAAGCCACTTGACACCAGATGTTGTTTTAAATTAGTTGTAATTTATTAATACCCAAATAAGCCCTAACAATGTTACCTCTAGCATGATTAATTCTAAACAGCTGATGGCATTTTACCACCAGAGCTACAGGTGTTCAGAAAAAATGAAGCAAAACTGCTCCCTTTTTCTGGGTGTTCAAGTATCCATAGGAGCCGTGGCTATTCCTCTTGGACACACTGGACATGACATCCAGGTCCTGTATGTATACTCAAATTGTTCACATCAAAAATGCATAGTGGAAATTTCCAAAGTCTACTACAGCACATTTTAGCCTAGACACTATGTCATTCAATAAAATCATGATACAAAGACTTGGAAGTACATTGGCCAAGAAAGACCTTGGTTATAAGATACATTTGACACTTTGTTGAGATAGGGGAGTTTGTTTATCAGCATCCTTGGATGGAAAAACAGGTGGTTGGGGAATGTTACATTATTAAAAATAACATGCTCTAGGAGGCAGGAAACAAAAAGAAGGCTTTTACTTTATTTAAAATAAATTGCTTAGAACTGTAAAAAAAAACCTTAGTATAAAGAACCTTTTAATAGAAAGTGGGCAAAGCAAAAATATAATTATTTCTTAGCAGTTTTTTTCTATACACATTCTTAAACACAAGCAATCATGCGATGAGGATTTGTACTAGCCAAGGCAAAATGGCAGTTAATGTTGAAGGAGCTGCCTGTTATCTTAACCATGACCTAAGGTTACAGACACAGTATCTCTGCTTGAGCAGAGTAAAACTAATTTTGCTTCAAACATTTGTTCCTAAACACCGCTTATGCTCTTCACCTATTTTTCTACAATTATTTAAAGGGCCTCAACACCTTTTGAACTCAGACACCCACATACATGTGGTGGTGGTATTATGTAGTTATCTGCTAGCCACTTTCACCTTTCACTAGCCACTTTTACCTTTTACTAGCCACTGCAAGCCTTTTTACAACTTTTCTATGTTCTCAACCTTTTGGTTAGCCAACTACATATAAATGTTGTTGTTGATAACCTTATATAAAACTTTGGTTACTGGTCACTAAAACCTTGGCCACTGGTCACTAAAACGTTGGCCACTGGCCACTTTTAACACTAATGCAACCTTCTGCTGTAATGTTATCATTATTTTTTATGTTATGATTTTTATTGCCTCTTAATAAACAATGTTTTCCAAAAAAAAAAGAAAGTTTTGAGTTCATAGAATACTGAAAGTGAGATACCATAGGTGATGGGGACAGAAGACAATAAAGAGGAACCCGAAGCGTCAGAAGAAACTATATGGAAAGAGTTGCAGATATCAACTGTCATTGCAATGGAACCAGAAGAGGTATTGTAGGATGTCAAAGCATTCTAGAGTGTCTGGATGAACAGAGAACAGAGAGATACAGTCAGAGTGTATTATATAGAAACATAGTAACATACAGTAGAAGCTGTCAGCGGATAAAGACCTTTTGGTCCATTTAGTCTGATCATTTTCCCTGCGTACTGTGCCACCGCAGACCCTTTATGATCCTCGGTCATCCCTACCCCTTGTGTTATTTCCAGTGTCCCCTTGTATCTGTCCCATGCATGTTTGAATCCTGCAACTGTTTTGGCACCCACCACCTCTGCTGGAAGGCCGTTCTAAGCTTCCACCACCTTCTCTGTGAAGAAGTATTTTCTCACATCTCCTCTGAGCCCCAGCTTCATAGCAAGACCCTTTTTCCTTGAGTCTGTTTTTCTGCAGCAAATGCTATTCTGTATTCTAAGAGAATTTCCTGAAGTGGTCACAGAGGCAGTAGGTCACATTACCTTAATACAACATGCAATTGATACTGGAAGTGCACAACCAGTTCGGAGCAGACTATGCTTATTCACCAGGAAAAAAAGTGCAATTATCAGAGAACAAATACAAGGGATGTTACAAGAAGGAATTATTCAACCAACATTACCTGTATGGTAGTAGCCAATGATATTGGTGCCTAAAAAGATGGAACTTTTAGATTTTGTGTGGATTACAGGAAGGTGAATGCGGTAACAGTTGGTGATGCGTATTCTATGGAAAACATGCAGGATGTGCTTGATACACTCACTGGAGCACAAATGTTCTTCTCCACAATAGATTTAAGAAGTGGATATTGGCAAATACCAGTGGAAACACAAGACTGTTGTAAAACCACTTTTATAACTCATGAGGGTCTGTAGAATTTATTGTGTTGTCATTCAGATTGAAAAATGTACCTACAACATTCCGAAGGGTAATGGATGAAGTGCTGCAGGGTATACAGTACAGATTTTGTTTTGCCTACATGGCGTGATCATCTGTGCTAAGTCAGTTGAAGAACACTACGAAGATTTAAGAGAAGTGTTACAGAGACTAAAGAGTCATGGACTCACCATAAAACAAGAAAACTGTGCTTTCCTAGCAACTGAAATTATGTTTTTGGGACATGTTGTTACAGATGGAGGAATATTGTCAGAAACAGCTACAGTTCAGCAGATTAGAGATGTTCCACAACCTAAGAAAGTAAAAGACGTGCAGAGATTTATTGGGCTGTGTAGCTTGTATGGAGCATTCATGCAGCAGATGGCGGACACTGCAGAGCCATTGAACCAGTTAAGATGAAAGAGAACTACATGGGATTGGACATCTGCCCAAGAAAAAGCTTTCCAACTAGTAAAAGAATACATGGCCGAGGCAGAGAAATTGCATTTCCCTGATTTTGACAAACTATTTATTTTAGCTACAGACGCAAGTGATCTCAGACTTGGAGCAGTGTTCCTTCAAGAGGAAGAAGGAGAAAGGAAGGTAATCTCATATGCAAGTCGAACACTGAATGTTACAGAAAAAAGTATCATACCTCAGAAAAAGAGTGTTTAGCCATAGTATGAGCCATTATGGCGACTGGCAAGCATACGCTCAATCATAGGCGCCGACTACGGCGGGCTGAAGGGCTCAAGCCCCCCTCCCAGAAGTTAAAGGGGCTCTGCCCCCGCTGAAATGCGTGTGTGTGTGTGTGTGTCTATATATTTTTTTTTGTTACTCGGAACTGGGAAGCCAAACAGCAGGATTTTGGAGGCTGGAGCATGGGGCAGAGGCATTCGGGTCACAGACACGGACCACGGGTCGGTGCCATTTCATCTTTATTGCTGTGGAACTTTTGGTTGGGAGGAGGAGTAGTTTGCTCAATCAACTGCTGCATCCATGTCGTCACTGATGGAACTCAGTCGCAGACACAGCAACCTGGGCCCAACCACGCCTGCGCGGCGCTCAGCACACGAGCACAAGCAGCCACCACCAGCAACAGTACCACTTTTGGTGCCAGAAACCACTATTTATTTGCTGCTCGGAGCCTCAGCTGGTGCAGACAGACGGTAGTCGGCGCTGCGGTAGGAGCCGGTCATGCCACAGTCGGGCATTCAGTAGCACCGAGCAACTCCACAAGCTAGAGTGTCCGGAAGGAGCCGGTCCAACAGAGGACACCGAACCTCACCAGAGACCGGACTACAGATCATCAGCGTGGATGAGGGTGAGGCGAGGCCTGATCCCTGCGGTGAGCTTTCCAAAGTTCTTCTTCATGACCAAAGTTATTTTTATTTAAATACAATGTTTGATTTTTTTTGCCCTATTTTCACAGAACCAGTGAGTTTTGTGAAAATAGGACAAAATCAAACTTTGTATTTAAATAATAGACATTGACAGTAAGAGAGATTACAGGCCTGAGCAGAAGTTGAATCGTGACTGAATCCCTTTGCCCATTAATCCACCTTGACCCTCCCTGGCTAAGGCTGAGTAAGTTCCACCCTGAGAGTCCCACTCCCTGTCCATGTTTTGAAAAGTCATGGTTCCTTCTCAGTTTATCAATACTTTCTGGTCCCCAGTTGTTAAAAATCTTATACAGTGCTTTAGCTTTTTTATTTAGTCAGTGTTCTGTATGATTTTTGAAAGGGATCTGCTGTGGGAGACTGAAGTTTGAATGGCCATAGTCATTTTAAAGAAGCTCTGCTTGTTCTCCACAGTAATTAGAAATGGAGGTTGTGGGAATCAAACCCAGGTCCTGCTTGACTCTCCTGGATATACCAAGCTCATTTAAAACTCATTATTCTAACCTCTAGACCATACTGCTAGCCAGTTCAAAGCAGTTAAGAGGTATGACTGAGTGAGAAGAATATTTTGGATCCAGAGTATTCTACGGTGTTTTAATACCAGGAGGTGGCAGGAAAGAAGGGAGGACAAAGCAGGGGGCAACATTCTGTATGGTAATGTGAGGTGCTTGGCTCTGTTGTTTTGTTAGCAGTTATTACACACTGTAGATTTCTGTGATTGTTGCCTATAGAGGGTAGTAGGGAAATCAACTAGGGGCCTCCTCTGACTTTTGCAGGGGGGGCCCTCAAGGGCAATAACCCAAGATGGGGAGGGGTTGCAACATTGCAGAAAAAAAAAAAAAAATATTTTAATGATTTTTTTTTTAAATGTTCATCCACTCTAGCACATGCCATGCTAGTACTGCAGAGAAGTGTGTCACTGAGTAGCATGGATTATCAAAAGCAGGCTGTCAATAAAACCAGTTTAAATGTACACATTACACATTTGACACACTGATCTGAAGTATTACCACATACAACCAGTTGTATTATTTCTGGTGTGCAAAGTGTTGTGATGTGGGCCATTTTTATGTTTGCTTGCATGCATGTGCAAGAAACATAGTGCGGTGATCTAAAATGCAGTGCCGTACAGCTGAAAGAGAGCACCACTTCAGTGAGCAGCGCCCCTTCCAACACACACGCATTCCCGCATATTATGTGGCTCATACGCCCTCCCCACATGCAAACACTGCATAGCCGATGGGGTGCCCAATCCTCGCCGGCTCCATGCCCCCTCCCAAAAAGCTTTCAAGGTGCTATGTTGGAGCCAACCCCAGCATGGCAAACATCCTGTGTCGCCTTAATAATAAAAACCCTGTAAATAAAAAGGTCCCTCACAGTCTCCCTGCCCCCACCCGCACTCACCCACTGTGTACCCTGCCTCCCCACACCCCTCTCACCCCATACTTACCTCCGGAGTCCGGCGCGACGATCTTCGGTGGACCGGGAACATGCCTGCACTCTTCAAAGCCGACCGCGAACTGAAGAAATGCCAGTAAGCTGTATAATGTAATAAATAGGGTTTTTTCAACTTTGCTGCATATCTCAGGCATTTTTTGGGATTTTGGCACCAAATTTTCAACATGGGTTTTTTGGGACCCCTCCTCATGAATTCTGTCACTGTCATGGCATTAATTGAGCCCGAAGGGGGAGTTCATGGTCACTGCACAAAATCACCTTTCAGGACCGATTAATGAAACGACAGTGCCAGTGTTCATAAGGTGGGCTCTCAAAAACCCTATGTTGCAAATTTGGTGAAAAAATTCCTAAAAATGACTGTTTTATGGGTGTGCATTGCACAGTTCCTACGCACACTCATAAGTTTGCAAATTTTTAATATTTGCCCTCCGGATTTTCAACATTGCCATTTTATCACACCTCCTTATGAGCAGTACAGCTGTCATTTTTCACATCTCGATGAAAATGTGTTTCCGCACATGTAGCACACAATGGCGCAGTCGGTGTGTGAAATCAATGTATGGGACACATTAAGAAAATCACAATGACAGTGTTCATGAGCAGAGGTCTTAAAATGGCTATGTTGAAAATTTGGTGAAAAAATTCCTTAAAATGACTGATTCACGAGCGTGCGTTGCGCAGTTCCCACGAGACGCCGTAGTTTGCAAATTTTTAATATTTGCACTGATTTCAACATTGCCATTTTACCACACCTTCTTATGAGCAGTACAGCTGTCATTTTTCACATCTCGATGAAAATGTGTTTCCGTGCATGTAGCGCACAATGGCACAGTCGGTGTATGCAATCAATGTTTGGGACAGATTAAGAAATTCACAGTGACACTGTTCATTAGCAGAGGTGTTAAAATGGCTATGTTGAAAATTTGGTGAAAAAATTCCCAAAATGACTGTTTTAGGAGCGCACGTTGCGCAGTTCCTACGCACACTCGCAGGTTTGCGAATTTTTAATATTTGCATTCCAGGTTTTCAACATTGCCATTTTACCACACTTCCTTATGAGCAGTACAGCTGCCATTTTTCACATCTCACCCAAAATGTGTTTCCGCACATGTAGCACACAATGGTGCAGTCGATGTGCGCAATCAATGTTTGGGACAGAGTAAGAAAATCACAGTGACACTGTTCATTAGCAGAGGTCTTAAAATGGCTATGTTGAAAATTTGGTGACAAAAGTCCATAAAATGACTGTGTTACGAGTGAGCATTGCGCAGTTTCCATGCATCCTTGTAAGTTCACAAATTTGTAATATTTTCAGTCCAGATTTTCACCAGTGGCATTTTTCCACACTTCCTTATGAACAGTACAGCTGTCATTTTTCACAACATGGCCGAAATGTGTTTTCACACTTTCAGAACAGAAATGCATGGACGCTGTGGGAAGTCATTGTTCGGGACAGATAAAGAAAATCACAGTGACACTGTTCATGATCGGAGGTTCCAAAATGCCTGTGTTGACAATCTGCTGTAAAAAATCCCCAACTAATTACATTATGGGTGTGCGTGGCACAGTTTCTACGCACACTTGTGACTTCACCAGTTTTTTTAATATTTTCACTGCAGATTTTCAACATTGCCATTTTTTACACCTCCCCATGAACAGTACAGCTGTCATTTTTATGTTACTTGCACGCATGTGCAAGAAACATAGTGCCATCATCGGAGATTTCGGAGGTGTGTCACCTCCTCCTCCAATTCAGTCAGTGAGCTGGCAGGTGCGGCTCCTGTAAGCTAATGCATTTTGGAGCTGTCTATGACACGCTCCAAAATGCAGTGGCATACAGTTGAAAGGGGAGATACGCTCAGTGAGCAGCGATAAAGCGTAGCTCCCCCACATGCAGGCATGCAGCGCCTCACGGTACTGTGTATAGCCGACAGGGTGCCTAACCCCGCCGGCTGAGCTAGCGCCCCCCAGTAGTAGGTGCCATGCTGGGAGCCCACCCCAGGTGGCAAGCGCAGTCCTCGACGGGGTGCCCAATCCCTGTCGGCTGAACGCCCCCGCCCTTGTGCTATGCTGGGAGCCCACCCCAGTGTGGCAAACGTCCCATGACATCTTTTTTTAAACCTGTAAACAAAATGTCTCGCTGCTGCCTCCGACCCCCTCCCACAACCCGCACCCACCCACTGCGCACTCCAGCCTCCCTACATCACCTCACCCCATACTTACCTCCGACTCCGTGACGATCTTCGGCGGACCGAAAACGCCTGCACTCTTCAAAGCCGACCGCGAACTGAGGAAATGCCGGTAAGCTGTATAATGGGCTGGATAGGGGATTTCAACTTGTTGCATTATTCAGGTATTTTTTGAGCTTATATCAGTCTTTAACATGGTTTTAGGATTCTCCTCATGAATGATGTCACTGTCATGCATTGTTTCGTCTGATGGGTGATTTCACACAGTGACTGTGCAGTGACTGCGAAATTACCCTTTGGGCCTGAATACTGCCATGACAGTGACATCATTCATGAGAAGGGGTCCCAAAACCCCATGTTGAAAATTTGGTGCCAAAATTCCAAAAAATGACTGTTTTACTTACGCGTTGTGCAGTTCCTACGCAGGCTCATAAGTTCGCGAAATTTCAATATTTTCACTCCAGATTTTCAACATTGCCATTTTACCACACCTTCTTATGAGTAGTACAGCTGTCATTTTTCACATCTCACCCAAAATGTGTTTCTGCCCATGTAGCTAGAATGGCGCAGTCGTGTGTGCTAAATCAATGCACAGGACAAATTAAGAAAATCACAGTGACACTATTCATGAGCAGAGGGTCTTAAATGGCTATGTTGAAAATTTGGTGAAAAATTCCTAAAATGACTGTTTTATTTAGCGCAGCATTAGGAAGTTCCTACTCATGCTCGTAAGGTCTCGAATTTTCAATATTTTCACTCCAGATTTCCAACATTGCCATTTTATCACACCTTCTTATGAGTAGTACAGCTGCCATTTTTCACATCTCATCCAAAACGTGTTTCTGCCCATGTAGCACACAATGGCGCAGTCAGTGTGCGAGATCATTATACAGGACAAATTAAGAAAATCACAGTGACACTGTTCATGAGCTCAGGTGTTAAAATGGCTATGTTAAAAATTTGGTGAAAAAATTCCTTCAGATGTATAGCAATATTACTAATGAAGACATTGAACAGAACTGGCCCCAGGACCGATCCTGCAGCACCCCACTGGTCGCCCCTCTCCCTAGACTGCATACCATTTACCACCACTCTCTGCCTCCTGTCTGTTAGCCAGTTTCTAACCCAGTTTACCACCCTTTCCCCATGTCCAGCCTACCCAGCTAGTTTATCAGCCTCCTATATGGGATGGCCAAAGGCTTTGCTGAAATCAAGGTAGGTTGTCCGCTGCCCCACCCTGATTCACTTCTTTGTCACCCAGTCAAATAAATCAACCAGATTTATCTGACATGATGTCCCCACTGTGAATCCATGTTGTTTATGGTCCTGTTCGGCGGCATCTAGATGCCCCACTATCCTTTCTTTATGCAATGTCTCCATGATCTTCCCCACTACTGAGGTGAGGCTGAATGGCCTATTGTTCCCTGCCTCCTCCCTGCTGCCGGACTTGTGTAGAGGGACCACATGTGCCCTCCTCCAATTCACTCATGTTGAATGACTCAGTGAACATGGCTGCCAGAGGTACTGCTATGTCCCTTCGCAGTTCTGTTAATATCCTTGGGCGTACGCCATCTGGTTCCATCGCTTTGTCTACCTTCAATTTAGTGAGCTCCTGCAGGACTCTTTTGTCCACCTCTTCACCCCCTTGGCAACTGCTGTACTGCTGTGGCCCTTGCCCCTCCCACTCTTCTGTGAATACTGAGTGGAAAGACACAGTGGATGTCTTGGGAGGAAGGCATGAAACTGTCACTTCCAAATACCGAAACAGCACATACAAGCAAGCAACATTCGGCATTGACAAATGCTTGTTTACATCCTGTTCGGAATGCGTTTTTGCACCTGTGGTGACAAATGCCATAGTCGCTGTGCAAAAGCAGCTTTCAGCTAACAAACTGATATTGTCACTGTTCATGAGGTGGGGGTCACAAAAAAACCATGTTGAAAATTTGGAGTGAAAATACCAATGAATGCCTGAGATGTTAGGGTTTCCGACCATAACGCCCCACTCTGTATAGAATGACAGGCATCAGGGCTGTGACTTGGGATTGTCAGCTGCAGTGCTCATACCATTCCGCCCCCACCCACACCCTGCAGCCACTGAGAGGCATCGAGGTGTGCCTTGGACTCTTCAGCCCCAAAGTTCACCCCATTCTCCTATACCACACCCATCTCACCGTATTTCCTGATGGAATGGGGTGCGCATAAGGGCCAAAGACCCTAAGGCACACCGTGACACTTGTTGGTGTCTGCAGGGTAGGGTGTGGTGAAATGGTGGGCTGTTATGCCTGACAACCCAAAGGCACACCCCAATGCCTGTCAGTCTCTGCAGGGTGCTGGTGGGGTTGGCTTCAGTTCAATACTTCACTGCCATTCCTATTATGCAGCTCTGTAACTCCTACACTACCAATGCCAATGCCAGCAAGCAAACATTCGGCATTGACAAATGCTTGTTACTTTCTTGCTGTTTATGTTGTCCATGCCTCATATACTGCAGTTGAAATCCTGAAATTGATCTGTTGGTGTAACCAGGCCCTGGCTGTTTACTTTTGTTAGTGTCTGTGTCTCAGTCACAGATCCCCCAACCCCCCATATTGTTACAGTGTCTTTCTAGAATAAAGATTTACTTTTGACAGATAATGTGAAGACTCACAACAAAGGCAAATGGGCAGCCTATCTGCCTCAGAGCACAATAATATGCTATCTGAATAGGCATAATGGGAGTATTCTGATCTAAAACAACCCACATATTTTGCTAGTGTAACTGCAGCATACACCTGTGGTCACCTGGCATCATGCAGTTTACATATTTTAGTTTGGAGGGGGAAGTGGGTGAGTTACATCACCTGTGTCTGCACAGTTTGCTGGGGAGTGGGTCAAGAAGGTGAGTGACAACACAAGAGGCTATGCCAGGACCTCGGGAGGGGATCAGGGTGGGTAGGTGACACCACTGGAGTCTGCAGTACTTCCTGGCGAGAGGGTCAAGGTGGTTGGTGACAACACCAGAGGCTATGCCAGAACCTCAGGAGGGGATCAAGGTGGGTATGTGACACCACTGGAGTCTGCAACACTTGCTGGGGAGTGGGTCAAGGTGGTTGGTGACAACACCAGAGGCTATGCCAGGACCTTGGGAGGGGATCAAGGTGGGTATGTGACACCACTGGAGTCTGCAACACTTGCTGGGGAGTAGGTCAAGGTGGTTGGTGGCAACACCAGAGGCTATGCCAGGACCTCAGGAGGGGATCAGGGTGGGTATGTGACACCACTGAAGTCTGCAACACTTGCTGTGGAGTGGGTGAAGGTGGTGAGTGACACCATCAGAGGCTGCGCAGGTAGCTGAGGGGACAAGGTGGGTGAGTTATACCATCAGTGTCCACAACACATGCTGGGCAGTAGGTCAAGGTGGTGAGTGATAAAATACAGGCAAATTTAGGTAATGTGCTGGCACTGAAATGGTGTTTATTATGCTGTGCTATCTCTTCAGTAAAACCCCCAAAATGCACTACAGAGCACCAAAAACCCTAGAGTTTGGGGCCTTGAAGGCCCCTCAGGCCCCCGGCTACTTTCGAGCTCCCAGCAAAAATAAAGTCGAATTCGCGCGCCAATACAATCGCCAAGATACAGTAAAAAATCAAGGGGGCAACAAAACAAACTGGGCTGCTGGGCAGATTTGTTACTTTTTGTTTCAGGATCAGAATTTTATGATCTCTTATCTGCAGAGCACAGCACTCTCTGGCAGGCACTCTAGGCAGTGAGGCATGTCAGTGACTTTGGGTCGGTGGGGGGCAACACGCACACTACAAACAGCTCAGAACTGGCCCAGGCTTCTGCCAGTTTGGACCAGCTCCTCTGTATTGATCAAATAGGAAAGGGGCGGCAGTCATGCCTCTGTTGATTAGCTGCCTTGTGTGTAGCAAGCCAGTCAACAGAAGATTCAAATCGCTGTCCCTTTTCTATACAACAGTGGTGAGAAGGACTGTTGGAAGGAGAAGACTGCAGTCAGTGCAGCAGATATCAGAGTGACTGGAATATTGGAACTTGTTGGAACCAGAGGAAGCTGGCGATTTTGTCAGCCTGAGTTGAGTACAGACGGAACACCTCACTGAGCCTAGGATATGATAGGATAGGACAGATTAGGATAGGAGAGGAGAGGAGAGGAGAGGATAGGATAGGAACTTCATTTATATAGCACTCCTCCCCTGAGTCTTGAAGCGCTTAACAAGAGTAACAGCATACATACTTGAAAATTTGCATATGAAGCACAGACTAAACATTAGTACAGTTCTACCCGTCCCACATTCATTTACATAACATTCCAATAAAAACAAATTGATAAAATGGCAGCCATAGCAAGCATTAGGATAGAGTTGAGTAATCCAATCAAATCAAATTCAACACCCACTCGAAGAGCAGTGTTTTTAGGCCGATTTTGAAGGTCTCATCTGAGGGCACCTCCCAGACATGATGAGGCAAAGAGTTCCACAGGGTTAGCATGGCAACCAAGAATGCCCTGTCCCCAGATTGCCACAGTCTAGCCCTAGGAACCACCAGGATGCCACCCTCAGCAGAGCAGAGAGCCCAAGACAGCCGATGAGGAATCAGACGGTCTTAAATGTAGGCTGGTCCCCCCACTCCCCCGTGCAGGGCTTTATAGATCAGCAATCTGACCTTGAAGGCAATCGTCCACCTCACTGGCAGCCAGTGCAGCTCGAGGAGGACAGGTGTGGCAAGATGAGATTTTGAAATGCCAGTCAACAACCTTGTCACTGCATTTCTGCACCAGCTGCAGCTGGTGAAGGTCGCCTCCAGATAGCCCCAGGTACAGTGCATTGCAGTAATCCAACCTGGATGTGACAAAGGGATGCATCAGGGTGGGCAGGTCATCAGATGGTATCAAGGCTCAGATCCAGGCAATGTTCATCAAGTGGTAGAAACCAGTCTTTACAATGGCCGACACCTGAGCCTCAAGTGTCAGACCATCATTAAGGACCATACCCAGATCTCTTCACCCGATTAGAGAGTCAGGGGAACACCCCTTAGGACTAGCCCAGAGGATCCCCGAGTCCACCTCCATCGCAACGATGACCTGGCTCCACCACTAGTACCTCCATCTTGTCCAGGCTGAATCATAGCCAGTTGTGTATCATCCATTTTTGATCTCCTCCAGGCAGTTATTAATCACCGAGTCCACCATCTGGTTTCCGGGTGTGCAGGACTGGTAAAGCTTGGTATCATCGGCATAGCAATGAAAATCCAGCCAATACTGCCTGATAATGTCTCTCAATGGAAGCATGTACACTGTGAACAATAAGGGCGCCAGGACCAACCCTTGTGGAACACCAGACTATATTAGTGTACGTAGCGCACTGTACTGTTTTATTTTTTGTCTTCCAATATCTTTTGTATATAAGTTGTATGTATTTGTCTCACTCTGTAGTATGATGTGGAGCTTTTGTAAATGAGTCCCTGACTCAAAGGGTTATAATTCTGATCTCTGACAATAAATAAATAAATAAATAAACACCACAGGACAGTGGCATTGAGCTAGATGAGACTGGTTCCATGTCATAACAGCGATCGCAAAATAGCGATTGCTGTTATGGCGAGTGCATATCACCAAAAAGCAAATTGGTGATATACACATGCCAACAAAAAGACAACCAACAAGTAAACCAAGTGTTTATGTGAGGGGGGCTGTGCCTCCCACCCACCCCTCGCAGGGGGCATTGCTCCCCACAAGCAAACAGGATCCAGTGCACACACACCCAACATGGCACATCTAAGAAGTTAAACATTTTAACTGCCTCAATTGGCTTTTTTACTTTAAACTCCATGAAAAAAGGGGTCCTCTTAGTTATCAGATTAGAATTTCAATGTGAGCAAGCCAAACAACCAAATTGTCAAGGTGGGACCCACCAGTGGCGGCTCTACACCAGGGCCCGCCAGGGCACGTGCCCCAGTAAAAAAATGCTGTGCCCCAGTTGGTGCCCCATATGGTGCAAAGCTTCCCCCATAGTAACAATATATCAGTGCCCTGGCTGCCATCGGTTGTGCCCCAGCTGTGCCCTGGTAACCATTTGTGGCTAGAGCCACTACTGGGACCCACGGTTTGGTCCCTAGTTCCCCAGCTCTGAAATGCATGCAGTGGCAACTCTTAAATATAGAGTGCACTGCCTAATTGGTTCCTTTTAATAAAGTGCTTCCACCCAGGAAATTTCACAGGTGATCAAAGGGAGCATGCTAAAAGGAGAACCAAAACTCTAAACACATTCCAAAACTAGCATTCGTTGCCCCCCCCGCACCCCCCTGACTAAGGATTACCAACTCCAGGGGGGTGCATTTTAGGGAAGGGGTGACACCTGGAAATAAATTTAAAAAAAAAACGACAGCCGCAGAAAGCAGCAAAATTTTCTCCCCCCAGTCCCCAGCCCTGAACCCAGTACCTGCTACACCAGAGCTAGCCACCCTCACCACTACACACCACGGGGCTAGCTTGGCTGCAGCAGTCACTACCCCACACAAACCCTCTTCCCTCTCCTCCCCGTCCCCCCATCCCTCCCTTCTAGTCACCCTCCCCTCAGTCGCAGTCACATAGGATCACTACACTTACAAGGTAGACCAACAGGATGTCGCTGTTTTGACAGTCGCTCATTTACAGTTGCTGTCATCACTGGATACCAGTAAGGCTAACCCCAATGTCATTCTTTGCACCCTGTTCGTGAGGAAGGACCTGAACCAGTTGATGACTGTTCTGGTTAGTCCAACCCAGTTCTGCAGGCAGTCCAGCAGCACCTCGTGATTAACGGTCAAATGCTGCTGAGAAATCAAGGAGGATTAAGATGGTATGCTCTCCCCTGTCTCTCACCATTAGAAGATCATTCAGCAAACTCACCGGCGCAGTCTTGGTGCTATTTCTGGATCCAAACCCAGACTGGAAACACTCAAAAGTGGCAGAGGAGGCAAGATGCACCCCTAGCTGAATGGCCACCACTTTCTCTAGAACCATCCCTAAAAATGGGAGGTTCGAGACCGGTCTGTAATTGCTGATACACTCCGGGTCCATCAAAGTTTTTTTCAGTAGAGGTCTAACCAATACCTCTTTCAAGGCTCCTGGGAAGACTCCACTTTTGAGTGAACTCCGGACAATCCCAGCAACCACAGGCCCTATCAGGTCCTCACATCCAACCAAAAGAAGGGTTGGACCTGGATCAAGGTTGCAATATGTCGGCCGCAGCATCAGGATTATGTCTGCCTCCTCCTCCACTCCAACCAGATCAGACTCCACTCAGACAAGAGGGATGCCCCGACATGGCCCAGGGCAAACCTCCTTTCCCTTCCCACTCCCCTTTTACTCCCATTCCCCTTATATCTGTTTTCCTCTCCAGATTCATTCTATCATTTCCTCCCATGTTGTGCTCCTTCATTCTAACCCCTACCTTAGGTATTTGCTGTAATCACCTGACTTTCTTTATTACAGCATGGTCTAACCTGCTACCCCGGCAGATGCCTTGTAATTCCATGTTGCTTATTTGCATTGTTTTGTCCTTGAATGTATCTACCTCCTCATGAACTATACTGGGTACTCTTACAAATGTATACTGTCTTATGCTGTATGAACTGACCTGCATACCTTGCCTATATGCGATGTTATTCTATGCTTGAAAATGTTGTGCCTTATGACATTGTATACATTATTCTCTGTGTTTCACTGTTGTGACCTTTGTAACAAGACCCAGGTCCATCTTAAAAATGATTTCTTCTCAACGATGTTTTGCCTGGCTAAATAAAGATTGATTGATTGATTGACTGATTGATTGAACCCCGCAATCCTTTTGGGTGACACTTAAAGAGACCTCAGCCGTGATAGAGGACACCTTGTCGGCAAAGACCAGAGCAAACTCATTGCACTTTGTGCTTCAACCTGTTCCCACTCATGGAGGCAGGTAGGATGTAATAGCCTATCTCCCATGTGGAAGAGCTGAGCTGGTCTGTTCCCCGCTGCACCAATCTCCCTCAACAAAAAGTCAGCCTTCTTTTGGGAGATTGTCCCCTGATAGACAACATAATGTGTCCTCCGGACCAATTTGTCCTCCATCAGACCAGAACTCCTCTGGCATCACTCTAACCTCTGACCCTTTGTCTTTAACTGTCTAAGCTTCCCTTCAAACCACGGGGACCTTTGTCGAGAAGACAAGGCTTGGACACGGACTGGTGCGATCGAGTTGAAGGCCACCCCAACGGCCCCATTATAAGCTGCCACAGCTTCCTCTGGCCCAATCACATAGTCAGTCTCCACACCTGAAAGATCCAGCACTGCCTGAAGTCCTGCTGGTGTCAAACCTCTTAAAGGGGGATACTGAACCATCTCCACAGAGGCAGGACCTTCTGGGGAGCCCCAAGTGTGAACCCCACAGTGCTATGATCCAAGCAAATGACTGGATCAATCTTGAGGTCATTTATCCCAAGACCAAGAGTGAACACCAGGTCCAGAGTGTTGTGCCCATGCGAGAGGGTCACTGAGATGACAATTTGCAACAGGCCCAGGACCTCCATGATCTGCAAGAGATCACGACCAAATGGCAAGAGCCTGCCACTGACACAGGCATTGAAGTCCCCCAGAATTAATCACCTGAAGGACTCCAACACCAAGCCGGTGATGAAATCTCCGAACTCCCACAGAAACTTCTCTCCCCCCTACAAGGAGCCAGCTTACAGAGCGGTGAGCAGCAGAGCAGTTGCTGAGGAGGAGCAAGGAGGTGCAGAAGAGGACTGGGAGGCTCCCAGAGCAGAGGAAAGACCCAGACCACCAGACCATCTGATTGAGTGCGAGTAAGCAGCTGATCCAGCAAGCAGCAGCAGAAGCCAGGAGGTAAGTCCCCCCTGCACATCTCCACTATCTTGTCTGGTCTAACATCATCTGCCCTTAGCTATAGCCACTGCCAGGTTTATTCCCTAATCCCACCCTTTCCTTAACCACAATAAAGTTCAACCAGTGCTAGTTGTTTCCTGTCATTGATTAGTTTTGTGTTAAAGCATTGTTGTCGGCTGTAGTGGCAAGCCTGATCATCCAGTTCATGACTGTAACAGGATTTTGTTGTGTAATATCACTGGTTCATTCGTTTTGAATCTGAGGGCTGGGAATTTGGGGGATTCTGGCTGCTCCCCTCTCTTAGCCTTTGCCTGATTGGCAACTTGGTGTTTCATGAATCACATCTATCTGCTGTGGCCTCCCTCTGTGACCACTTGGTTGAGTTGTTTGGGCTCAATCATTTTCATTGGGGACGGGTCCTTTGTATACTAATTTTCAGATGGGTGGACTTTAGCACTGGAAGTTTAAGCAACTTGCTCAAGGTTACAAAGTATTTTGGCTCTGCTGGGGTTTGAACCTGTGACCTCCTCATAGTTTCCAATTCCAACCAGGGCTTTAAACACTTGATCACACTGCTTGTGTGTGAGATGTTGTTAAGAAGCACATCAAGGCGGCTCTATATACACGTTATACTGGCGCAGTATATTAGAGTTGGCTGGGCAGTTTAATGTTAAACCTCAAATTTTGCACTTTAATAACTTTGTAACAGTACAAGGGATTGGCACAGAATTTGGCATGCTGTGCAACTAGGGGAAGGTCTGTTGATGTGCCAAATATCGTGTCAATCTCTTTTGTGGTTTTTGAGATACAGAGTGGTGAAAAACGCTAAATTTGAACAGGTTTTGTCAATTTCTTTTGGCAGCCATTTCTCAGAAACGACTTTTTCTTGTGGTCTGAAATTTTCAGGGTAAAAAGTCTGTGCCCCACAGATGTGCCTTTAGAAGGTTTGGTGAAAAAATATCAATCCCTTCAGAAGTTATTTAACTTTTTATTTCCCATTATTTCCAATGGGAAAAAATAGATGTGCTGTGCAAAAACAAGCAACAAGGTTTTCAAATGCAGGTAGCTTGTTTTTGCAGGCAGGGTACACAGTGTGGTAGGCAGCCTAAGGGCAGATTAAAACACTAAATAACTTTTGAATGGATTAATATTTTTTCACCAAACCTCATTGACCTCTCTAAAGCTTTTGACACTGTCTCCCACCCCCTCCTTCTTGATGCCCTTAGTCTCTCCGGTTTTGCTGCTGGGCCTATCTCCTGGTGCACCAGTTATCTGTCTGACCACTCACAGCGTGTAAAAATTAATGAGACCTACTCAGACATTTGTCCCATCTTTTCTGGGGTTCCCCAGGGCTCCATTCTGGGCCCCTTACTATTCTCCCTTTACCTTAACACCCTTCCATGCTCTTGCTCAGGGAACATTCTATTGTACGCTGATGATGCAGTCATCTTTGCCTCAAGTCGTAACCTATTGCCTCCAGGACTCCACAGAAGTCCTTCGCTGAAGCCGAGGCTGGTTCAAGGAACATAGATTGGTGAAAATCTTAAAAACAAAACCATGTTCTTCACTCATCCTCAAAACAAGTCCTGCAACTTCAAACTCCTCATTCACTCTGGGTCCTCTTTTCCACTCGAACAAGTTTGCTCCTATAAATACCTCGGGATCCATTTTGACCCCTTCCTCTCCTTCCATAGACGCATCACTGCCCTAGCCACTGCCACTAATATCCGATTGGGCATCTTACATCGGTATAAACACTGCCTCCCCCCGGAGGCTCTTCGATTCACAGTCACCTCCTCTATCCTGTCCCTAGTGGACTATGGACTGCCGGTGTATGGTGCTGCTGATCAGACCGCACTCCATAAAATTCGCACTTCTCTGAATAAGGCCTGCAGGTTAATTACTGGGGCACCTAGGCTAACACACACCTGTCCACTGTACACTAAAGTGCTGGTACTTGATCTTGACGAGCGCCTCAAATATCTGACCTGTACCCTTACAAAAAAGACCCTCCTTGGGCTATCCCCGCCAGGATTGACCACCACCATCCGCTGCTCTGTCCCACTAGTTCATACTCAGACCTCTGGGAAAACCTCTCTTGTTATCCCTAGAGCTAGGACCTCTCACGGCCGAAGAGCCTTCAGCTTTAGGGCCCCCTCCTGGTTCAACACACTGCCCCCCTCCACCTCCAAAGCTCCAACTATATCGTGCTTCAAAACGTCCTTACGGAACCACCTTGTTAACACCCGAAGCTGTAATTGCCACTAATCAAAGCCGTACTCAATACTTATGACAAAGCTTACTACTAAGCTGCTAAGGACAACATAACTCTGGTATTGTTTGCATCAATCCTACCTGTACCAGCTTGTTTGTGTCTATGTCTTAAGTTACTGTTATACTGTGTTATACTGTTATACTGTGTATTTTCGTTTGTCTTACTGTGACAAGGTACCTTTGTAAATGAGCCTATGGCTCAAAGGTTTTCCAAACTGCTGTCTAAATAAATAAATAAAATAAAAGGCACATCTTTGGGGCAAAGGCTTTTAACCCTGAAAATGTCAGACCACAACCAAATGCTGTTTCCCAGAAATGGCTGTCTAAAGAAGGACTCCCCAGAACTTAAAAAACAAGAAAACAGTCCCTGGTAGTGGGACACTGGGGGACCCACTCCCACCATCCCAAGTCCTGTGCCCCTGCCTCCCAAGCAGTGTGGGACACGGGATCCCACACCAAGTGTCCCCAAATAAAGTTTTATTAATGTCTATCATCGGGGTGCCCAATCCCCATATTGGAGATCCCCCCTTCCCATAGTGTCTGACACTGGGGAGACCACCTCCAGTGTCTAGCATTCAATTTGATTATTTTCCAACATCGGGGTGCCCAATCTGCATGTTGGAGACCCCCCCCATGTCCAACACTGGGAAACCCAGCCCCAGTGTCTCAAATTAAATGTTTATTATTCTCCGACATCAGGGTGCCCAACCCCCATGTCAGAGATCCCCCTCATGGTGTCGGACAGTGGGGAGCCCACCCCCACTGTCCCCAGGCATGCTTCTCCCCTGCCACCACTTTGGAACACTGGGGCGACCACACCCAGTGTCCCCAAACACTTTTGTATCCCTGTGAAATAAGAAAACAGTCCCCCGATGTCTTTTTAAACCTGTAAAGAAGAAAACAATCTCATTGTCTCCCCATCCCTCCCCATCCCCACCCTCCTCTGTGCACCCAACTACTCTCCCTACCCCTCAGCATTCCCATACTTACCTCCAGAGGTCAGCATCTGTGATGTTCTCTGCACTGGGTCACGTCGGCACTCTTCAAAGCTGAACTGCAAACTGAGGAATCCATGTAAGCACTGTATAATGGCTGTCAATGGTGATTTGAACTTATGTTGATCAGCCATTTTTTAAGATTTTTGCACCAAATTTTCAACATGGTTTTTTTGGGACCCCACTTCATGAACATTGGCACTGTTGTTTCATTACTCGGGCTTGGATGGTGATTTTGTAGTCATGGTGCAGAATCACCTTTTGGGGATGACTAACAAAATGACAGTGCCACTGTTCATGAGGTGAGGTCCCAAAAAGTCCACGTTAAAAATGTGGTGAAAAAATTCCAAAAAATTACCATGTTACGAGTGTGCATTGTGCAGTTTGTACACACGCTTGTAACTTCGCCATTCTTAATATTTTCACTCCAAAATTTCCACGTCACCATTTTTTCATACCTCCTCATGAACGGTATAGCAGTCATTCTGCACATCCTGCTCAAAACATATTTTTGCACTTGAGGTGCAGAATGGTGCACTCACTGTGCAAAATCACCTTTTGGGACAAAAGCACAAAATGACATTACCAGTGTTCATGAGCTGGGGTTCCAAAAAGCCCATATTGAAAATTTGGTTAAAAAAAATTCCAAAAAATGATTGCATTACGAGTGTGCATTTCACATTTTCTATGCACGTTCATAACTTTGCCAATTTTTTATATTTTCATTCCAAATTGTCAACATTGCTTTTTTTCACACCTCCTTATGAACAGTACAGCTTACATTCTTCACATCCTGCTCGAAGTGTGTTTTCCACCTTTGGCGCAGAATGGCACGATCACTGTGCGAAATCACCTTTCAAGACCAACGAACAAAATGACAGTTGCACTGTTCATGAGGTGGGGTTCCAAAAGGACATGTTGAAAATTTGGTGAAAAATCTCCTAAAAATGGCCAAGTTACTTACATGTGTAACTTTCACTCCAAATTTTCATTGTGTTCTGATTCTTATTTAATAAGAATGAGAACTTCCCTGAGTTCTCCATACCCTAATAAGGATGCAAATAAACTATCTGAAAAAGTAAGGAAATTCACTGCAAAAACTTTTTTAATGCACCATTAGGGTTGGCTTGTCAAAAGTAGGGAAATACGACCTTACAGTTCCCAAGCCTAACACTCCACTCCCACTGTGCATGCAGAAACAGGCATAAAGGGAGCTTAAAGTTCCCAACCCCTACACCCCACCCACTCCCTTGACTTCCAACCCTAATACCACACTCCCACCGTGCATGCAGGAACAGCTGTGATGGGTGTACCTTGGCATTGCCAAACCTAATGCTCACCCCATTCTGTTATTCTGTACCCATGTTACCTTACTTAGGCTTGGAATTGGGTGTGCATGCTACTTCTGCTAAACTGGGAGCAGTGGGCCCTACTGCAGTGTGCCTCTACACTGATGGGGCCTTGCACTGCCACTTATGGACACCATACGAGTAACATTTCACTTTCTCAAAAAGAAGAGAAATTCATTGCAAAAAACTATGTTAATGCATCAGTTAGTGTTGATTCCACACCAGCAAAAGTCTGGAAATTTGATGTTAGGGTCAATAGCCTTACCCCCCAAACCCCCCACAACCTCCACAGACCAACAGGTGCCTGGGTGTGCAGGAGTCTTGGACCTAACTCCTCCACCTATTCTCCTATGCACTGTACCATCTCAGCATGTTTACACATGGAATGGGGTGAGAGTTAGGGCCATGACCAAGACACATCCCAGCCCTCACATCTGTACGCTGGGCTGGGGCCCTGTGCTCCCACAGGTAGATGACAGTTCTGGATACTACTTTTGCAAACTGGCAGCACAGGGCCCCTCCCTGCTATGTCTCTCATGCCTAAAGGTGGTAAGCGCTTATGGGCCTGCGCTCCCACATATGGATACCATTATGCAAACTGGGAACACAGGGCCCTACTCTAGGCTTATGGGTAGGTGGGAGTGCAGGGATCAGAAGGTCTGTGCTCCCACATACAGTACTTATATGAGTAACATTGCACTTTCTCAAAAAGAAGGGAAATTCATTGCAAAAAAAACTCTGTTAATGCATCAGTTAGGGCTGTCATTACAGTGAAAAAAGTTTGGAAATTCAATGTTATGGTTACCAACCCTACCCCACCCCCACCCTCCACACATCAACAGGCGTTGGGGTGTATCTTAGGGGTGTTGGCCTAACTCTCACCCCATTCTCCTATACTGTACCATCTCAGCTTCCTTACAAATGAAATGGGGTGAGAGTTAGGGCTGATGCCCGCAAGGCACACCCCAACCCCTGTTGGTGTGTGGAGGGTTAGGGTTGGGAGGTGAAGGTAGAGTTGGTAACCCTAACATTGAA
Organism: Neoceratodus forsteri; assembly: GCA_016271365.2. NCBI lineage: Eukaryota > Metazoa > Chordata > Ceratodontiformes > Ceratodontidae > Neoceratodus > Neoceratodus forsteri. The sequence goes on from CM057456.1 coordinate 348,647,660, forward strand.
TTTCTGAACTTTGTTGCTGTAATGACAACCCTAACTGATGCATTAACAGAGTTTATATATATTTATAAAATGAGTAGGAAAAATCATGTCTGCTGATTGGCTGAAACATATCACATGGCCGTGTGTATATCAGAGCACGACCGCACACCTGCACTTTCAGCCCTTCCCTCTACGGTGTGCAGTCACACTCTGATATACGCACGCCTTCTGTGGTTGACACACCAAGGCATGCGTATATTAGAGCATGACCGCACACCTCAGAGTGGGTTATCTATTACATATACCTGTATATGTGTGTGTATGTATCTATCTATATATATATGTATATATATATATATATATATATATGTATAGATAGATATAGATATATATCGTTAATGCATCAGTTAGGTTAGCGACAAAAGTCAGGAATGAATGAAACGTTGGGGTAGAGCCCTACTCACCCCACACACACACACAAGAGTGACAGACACCAGGGTGTGCCATAGTGTCATCAGGCCCAACTCTCACCTCATTCCATGTGTAAGCAGGTTGACATGCTACAGTAAAGGAGAATGGGGTGAAAGGCCTCGCTACCCCATGGCACACCCTGTTGTCCATCACTCTGTGGAGAATGTCTATGTGGGTTGTGTGGGGGGGGTTAGGGGCTCAACCCTAACGTTTCATTTCCTGACTTTTGTCACTTTAACCCTAACTGATGCATTAAACACAGTTTTTTGCCATGAATTTCCTTACTTTTTGGAAAAGTGTAATATAACTAGTAAAAAAAAACATGTATTGGTGGGAGCACGGGGCCCAACAATATGCATCAGTGGGAGCACAAGCTGGACTTACGCATAGCCACAGAGCCATACAGGAGCTCAATAGGACAAGGAACCCTTGTAACACAAATCTGATAATATTATCTTATTAACTGTGCAACCCACGGAAAAAATTCCACTGTATGCTTACTCTATGGTTTAAAATCTTGTTCAAGCAGCATAGATGCTGCCGGTAGCAAAAACTATGTATCTCACTTCATTTTCGAGATAACGGCACCAAAAGGCATGACAGACACTGCAATGTAATCTTATGGGGAAAACGTCAATTTCGTTATGGCATATCTATGCAACCACTTAATTCCTCAACACCTAAACAGCATAATTCAGACCTGCAGGGCATCCACTCAACACCCTGTACATTTCAAGTAAAAAGACCAAACCGTTAATGAGCTATGTAATTCAAAAGTTTTTACACCTTTAAAAATGTTTCAGTCATGAGACAGCAAAATCTTAGGCCGTGAGATAAATCCTAGTCCACAGCCTAAGAAAATCCTAGTCCACAAGAGGACATCTGGTCACACCAATCCAGGCCATCTGGTAGTCCCCAGGGACATCTGGTCATGAAATTCCAGCTATCTGGTCGTCCCTTCATGAACAAAGCTCGCGGACTAGGATCATCTCGTGGACCAGGATTTTGCAGGCTCGCGAAAGAAGATCGTCAGCGAGTCACGAAAGAAGGATTTTTAATTTTCAAAAACCTATTTTTTGACAGAAATGAAGCAACCCAAAGGCATGGCTTTGTAGAGGGGGTCACCCTGAACAAAACCCATGCCTCATTTGGCCCAAAAGTCACCCCTGGAGAAAGCTACAACAGTTTGTTTGACTGGAAGACTAAAAATAAGATGGCGGCTCACGAACTAAGAATTTTTCTGACGAACTAGGATTTTCCTTCACGAGGTAGCAAAATCCTTGACCATGAGGCAATTCTCAGGTCGCAAAATATACATATAAATTTTGGACTGAACTGAGCATGCTCAGAACTCAAAAATTAAAAATGTAATAACTTTTGAACAGATTAATATTATTTTACCAAACCAATGTTAGATTATTCCTTGACCCAAACTCTTTGTACATTCCAAATTTCAGGCCAAAAGACCACACGGTGTGGTTGCAGTGCCACGGGAAAAAAACATGTCAAAACTGGTGGAAAGTGCAATTTTGGGCATTTCGCTGCACAGAAACCCTATGTCTGACCAAAACACAAGTTGGTAAATCAAGAGACTACCATCCCAGGCCATGTATTCCAAATTTCATGCAAATCCGTTGAATGGTTGCAAAGTTATTAACAAGCAAAATTTAAGGTTTAACATTAAAGTGATTACTCAACCCTAACTATAGGGACGCGACTGGGCCCCTATAATATATATATAGGTAGATAGATATAGATATATCTATATCTGTATATATGTACACAGTCACTGCATTACTGGTGTTGGACCACCTTACTGATGTCGGACCACCATACTATGAGATTCTCATTTGAGGGCCCCCTCCCCCAATAGACCTCCCCCCGTGGAGATGGTCCGGTACCACCCTTTATGGTGTGTTACCCCAGATGGTCTGATGGCAGTGAGGGACCAATCAGGTTTGATGAGGGTATGCGAAGAGCCGGGGGAACTGGTACTGACCTATAACAGGGTTGTGACTGAGGCCCTCAACTCCATTGCACCTGTCCATGTTCAACCTCTCACCAGAGGTCCCCCTGATTTGATGGGACGCTCAGGGAGAGGGGCCGAAGGTTGGAACAGCATTGGTAGAGGACAGGTCTGGAGGAGGGCAAGCTTATATTGATGGTCCATTATAGAGACTATCAATCAGCAATCTCCCGTAAGAAGGCAGAGTTCTTCTCCAGGGAGACTGCTGCAGCAACTCTCTGGTGTCTATTAATCTAAGCATTTCTCTCCTCCCTAATGCTCACCCCTTTACCCTTCCCTTCACCACTACCAAGCCCTTCTATCCAACGCAACTTTCCTCACCCTCCCCACCATCCTCTGTTCTATGCCTATTGGGCTGTTTCTCCATTCTCCACTGTAGTAATCCCTGATTCCACTGTCCCCCCTTTTGACAAGGCCTCATGAACTGCTCCTCTCTCCCTTAATTGAAGTAATCCCTGTCTGTTCACTGTCTTTCTGTATTTGTATCTTGCCTATGGCAAACATTGTACAATACCACATATACTTGCTCTCTTCAGTCCCTCACAATGCTGTAACTTATGCTGTGAAATACCCTTTAATGTCTGTAATTATGCATTTTCATGTATTTCATTTATTTTATTTTCTACTTGTTTTATTATTCTGATGTGGAAACTTTGTAAAGAGCTTTTAGCTCAAAGGTGTTAATCCGAGAGATCAATAAAAACAAAAAAAAAAAAAAAAACTAACAGCTCAGCTCTTCCGCACTGTTGATAGACTGTGCAATCCTGCCTGTCTCCAGTCTGGGGAAGCCTTTTCACAATTAAGGTGTGAGGAGTTTGCTCTGTTCTTTGCTGATGAGATTGCCACCATCAGTGCAGAAATCCAGTCAACGCCCTCTAATGGGCCTTGCGGTGATGGGTTTGGGGTCACAGGCACTCAGTCTTTCTGGTCCAGTTTCAACCAGCTGGCTGTCAAGGATGTTGTGAGGGTCATCCAGGGGCTATGGCCAACTTGTTTTAGTTTGGACCTGGGTCCAACACACCTCCTAGTAGGGTGCATTGAGGTCAATGGCCTGATCCTAGCTAGGCTAGTTCAGTGCTGTCTAGTGACAGGAGTCTTTCCAGGACCCCTGAAGAAGGTGATTGTAAGACTACTCCTGAAAAAACCTTCACTGGATCTGGACTGCCTGGCCAATTACAGACCTGTCTCTAACATGCCTTTTGTGGGTAAGGTTGTTGACAAGGTGGTGGCCGCTCAAATGGAGACCCATTTAACAACTCACAACAACAGCCCACAACTGGTTTAAATCATTCCTCACTGGCAGGTCACAGTGGGTGGTGTTGAGGATTTTTAATTCGGCACCAGTGCCCCTGCCATGTGGGGTCCCGCAGGGCTCTATTTTGTCCCCCATGTTGTTAGCGGTGTATCTGCTTCCGCTTAGGGACATTATAAGATGGTATGGGCTGAGTTTTCACTGCTATGGCAATGATACTCAGCTATATCCCCCCAAAGAGATAGATAAGGTGCCACTTGCCCCCTCGAGCAGCGGTCACGATCCAGCTATAGCACCTCTATGGTGCAAGGAGCCTGATCCACCTACCCCCCAAAGAGATAGATAAGGTGCCACTTGCCCCCTCAGGCAGTGGTCACAATCCAGCCATCACACCTCTACGGTTCAAGGAGCCTGATCCACCTATCCCCCAAAGAGATAGATATGGTACGACACTTGAAAAATTGCCAAGATTTCTCTGGGCTGTGTGAACGCTGAACCAGATCATCACTTGCAATTTGCTGTTTACAATTTCAGTGCCTTCTCAGGGTAGCCCTATTGGTCCCACGCCTGTGTAGAGCTCCCTGATTGGCTGGTCTCATTCACCTGAGACAGGAGCACCCGAGACGTGTGGCTTAATGTAAGTCTGCATCCCTGTACTCGGCTTCTAATTTATATATTTTAATTTAGCCTGTTCTGCTCTGCCTGTGTAAAGTAACTTTCCATTCTCCCCTTGCTGCAGTTTCTCTCCAACTGTATGTACACTGATTCAGTGCTAGCTCTGCAAACTTCTCCTTGTTTTTTTGTCCCACCCCCTCCTCTCCCAGGCCTCCTTTAAATGCACACAGTGTCCGCCCACTCCTATCTGATGTTTCAAGTTATTGGTTACTTACTGTCAACAACTGCAATTCCTCCCATCCCCTTTTTGCAACTAAGCCTTCTAGCAGCTTTATCTCATTCTGTCTTGCTGAGGCACACCATTTTGGTACTTTAGGTTTGCTTATTGCTGACTAGCATATCCTGTCTTGCTGACTAGCATATCCTGTCTTGCTAAGGCACTGTTTTACTTGAAAATTGTACTACAAATTACTGAACTGCGACTGATTTGCCAAAAAACTGTGTTTATTGTCTAAAAATGTTCCCAGCAACCAAGTGCTACAGCTCCTTCGGGATTTTGTAGCTCTCTCCAGACTGCAAGGTGCCACGGAAATCGCTGGCTTTTCAGTTGCTAATTGAGCTGTTTTCGCTCAGACTGCTAGCCTTTGTGTTGCACCACTATTAATTTGAGCTCCTCTCTCCTTTCTCTAGCTGAGAACCTGCTAGGGATCCCAGCTTAGATGCCCTCCGTGTGGACCGCGGACACCGGGCGGTCGGTGCTTCCGAAGCCGCCGCCCGAGACCTCCTCATCGGACTCCACCGCTTGAGATGTACGGCAAAGCCACAATTTTTCCCCCTTTAGCACCACCCACTTCCATCCCTGATGAATCTCCTGCCTTCTCTTTCTTACTAAAACAATTTGTTACTGCCAGGTTTCCACCAGGGGAAACCTGCAACCAGCAGCCGGTGAGCTACCCTTGTTATCCAAATTCCCTCATTTACCCAACAACTGCAATTATGGCAGCCTCGTGGCAATTCCTTCTCCTGACTGCACTGTGTATCATACTCCTTACTGGCTTATTAACCGAAGAATTTGAGACTGGGGGTACACCACATCCTCATCCTGAAGACTGCTTGCCCAATCTGACTCTACACATCACATGTTATGCCAAGGCTCCTTGCCAACTGATCCAGGTGGACTACCTTCCTCGAAGAGCAACTATTGCAGGTTTGTCTACGCCTCCTTCCTTATCTCTAATTAATTTGAGTTACTCCCACTGGTGTTACACAGCCAGAGTATTAGCCTCAGTGTCCTTAGGCTTGCATAAATTAAAAAACAAAGCTTGGCACCCCAGTTCTTCCTATATGCCAAGCCAGAAAAAGCCTTGAGCTCATTGCCTTTCACTTGAATCCCTGAAAAAATTGCTACTCCTCCTCTTACTCTGCTCTGGCAATGTCGAACTTAACCCAGGGCCCATAAATAAACTTACCTCCCCTTCTGAGTCACTATCTCTTAAAGCTATTAGTTTTATGCACATTAACATGTGCAGCCTGCTGAAAAAATTCACCCTTATCCAGGCTTGGACAGCCCATACAATGCCAGATGTGCTTGTTATCTCAGAATCCTGGCTATGGCCCTCTACGTCAAATAGCGTGATTAATATACCTAACTACCAGATCTTTAGATGCGATAGGCAATCCAGAGGAGGTGGGGTCACCATCTACATCAAAGATAGATTTGTGGCATCAACACTTAATTCTAACTCACTCGTAGCAGGATATGAGTGCCTGGACAATAAAAATCGACCTATCCCCGTCGTTAGCACTCTGAGTCATAGGATGCTATAGACCACCATCTGCTGGTACTCAGCTCTTTTCCTATCTTACAACTATCTTGGAGACTAGCCCCCTGGAAACAATTATCCTCGGGGATCTAAACTATGATTGGATGTCGGAAGCCGGTCACCCGCTTAAATCTTTCTGCGACTCCCTTGGTTTCACCCTACTCAACGAAGAGCCCACCCATATCAACAAAAAGAATACAGCCAAAAGTACTCTTCTGGATGTCCTGCTTGTGAATAAACCCCATTCCTTCTCCCACGTTGGAACCTTTGACATGGATATTAGTGACCATTGCCTAATAGCTGGAGTTTGGGCAGCCAACAAAGTGCCAACTACGGCCAAATTCTCCACCAAAAGGTCAACCAGGTCATTCGACCCAAAGGCATACCTACTTGACCTAAAAAACTCCCCTTTGTGGCAGAGTTTTTACCTTGCTAAAACAGTGGAAACTGCATATTCTATACTACATGAAATCATTACCTATGCCATGAATCTACATGCGCCTCTGTCAAAAATACGCATAAAGGCTAGGAAATGCCGTTGGTTCACTCAAGATCTCAAGGCTGGACTACTGTCCAGGGATAAACTCTGGAAAACTGCCCGCAAATCCCCAAAAGAGGAAGATTGCCCCCTCTTTAGAACAGCCAGAAATTGCTGCACCAAACTGATTAGGGAAGCTAAAGCCTGCTATTACCAAGCAGAACTAGATACTGCAACCAACTGTCTCCAAATTCTGGGCCACAATCAAAGAACTGGCGGGAGCCATGTCACAAAATATGCTCCCTACAAAAATTACCTCTGACAATACAGTAATCAATGACAAAAAAGAGATACTGCAGGCATTCAACATGCACTTCGCCACAGCAGGGTTAGCCTTCGATAACTCACCGCATGTAGCCTGCGCACCCAACTTGGCATGACCCCACTAAATGTTGGCTCCGTTAGTCAACATTTCTCATTCCCATCGGTTTCCCTCAAGGAAGTAGAAGACTTGACTCTTCACCTGGATACTAAGAAAAGTGCCGGCGCAGATGCACCTGAACCATACTTCCTAAAGATAGCATGCCACATATCAGCAGTGCCTATTACTCATTTATTCAACCTGTCCCTAACACAAGGTACCCTCCCTCAAATATGGAAGATCACACAAGTTATCACGTTATTTAAATCTGGAGACCCTTGCGACCTTAATAACTATAGGCCAATTTCTCTAGTACCCACACGCTCGGAGCTACTGGAAAAAATAGTAAATGGCCAACTAAGATCCTTCCTTGACAAAGAAAAATTACTAAACCCCCTTCAATCCGGATTCAGAGCCAATCACAGTACAGCCTCCGCATTACCTAAAGTAACCAATGACTGGCTACTGGAGTTGGAGCGTAAAAAGTCAGTATGTGCTGTGTTTCTTGACCTCAGCAAAGCATTCGACACAGTCAACCACGACCTGCTCCTCGACTCGCTAAAAACACTGGGACTGGATGTTATTTCTCTAAACTGGTTCTCTGAATATCTGACAGACAGATACCAGCAGGTGAAAGTGGATGGCGAACTATCTGCCCTAAAATTCTTACAAAGAGGTGTCCCTCAGGGATCCATATTAGGTTCCCTCCTCTTCGCAGTGTATAACAACAACATTGATGAGGGAATCAAGGATGCAAGTATTCACTTATTCGCGGATGACACAGTGCTGTACCTGAGTTGTCCTACACCAAAAGAAGCTTGTACTGACCTACAAAAAGATTTCAACCTCCTGCAACTCCAACTAATCAATAAAAAACTGCTATTAAACGCTAAGAAAACTAAAGCCACATTATTTTCCCCCGCAAACTACACAAGCACTACTGACTCCCTCCCCCCAATAACCACGATGCTGGGAGAGTGCTTAGAGTACATTCCGAAATTCAGATATCTTGGGGTCTGGATTGACTGTAAACTCTCCTTCACTGACCACCTGGAAGACTTCCTGAAAAAATTAAGGCAAAGACCTGGCCTTTTTTACAGGATAAGAAGACTTCTTACAGCAGACGCAAAGAAATGACTAGTCCAAGCCACGTTCCTGTCCTTAACTGACTACGCAGACTTCACATACAGTAGCTGTGTAGCTTCCTATCTTGGAAAATTGGATACGCTCTACCACAGAGCTATACGCTTCATCACTGACCTCCCCTTTTCTACCCATCATTGCGCACTATATACCACCATGGGCTGGACCTCACTTCACTATAGGCGCAACTTTAATGCAGCACTCTGGACACTTAGAGCCCTCAGTGGCAAACTCCCTCAATACATCATCGACTGTCTGTCTCCGATTGTGCCCAGGAATTGTTCTCTTAGAAGCTGCTCACGACTCCTGCTAAATATACCCAGGGCACTCACACGAGTCGGGAGAGCCGCCTTTGGATTCTCACTCCCATCAATATGGAATAAAACCCCAAAAATACTTCAGCTGAAAACCCCAGTAAGTACCCTTTTGTTCAAAAGGCTTTACCGTGATGGCATTATGGAAATTTGCAACTGCTTTACTAGACACTAACTAACCTCCCTCCTCCCTCAAACGGCAGCCTGCAAACGGTGCCCCCCCAGCTGAAATGTGTGTCTCTGCCTCTAGCATGCCCTCCAACAGATCCACAGGATTTATTGCCGAACTCCCATATCTTATTCTTTGACGCTCTGAACAGCTGCAGCCTGATTCTAGCACATGCTACTGCACTTGGGGATAATTATTGTCTTTCGCCCAAAAAAATATTCGGTCCCTTGTCCATCCAAAACCTCCCTCTGCCCCAACCTCCAGGACCCTCCCAGTTATGCCCCTGCTACTATATTCTTCCTCTTGCACTTAGTACAATGGCAGCTTTTCTCCTCCATATGTCGCCGTATTTTGGGGCAAAAATCGCTTCATTGCCTTTTGTACGGTCCTTCACCCTCCCAATCCCTCACTCTGCTCTAACAATTGGGTCCTCTTCACTTGCGCCCCTATTCCCCACCTCTCCCTACATTATGTGCTTGATATCTTCTATTTGGTATGCCTACCCTCTCCCTAACATTTCCCACTACAAAATGCACAGTTTTTGGGCTTGATTCTAGCACAAGTTCATTATCCATGACTCCTTGTAGTTCTATGTTCAATGTATATTACCTGTAAATGTGCATTTTTACTATAATAGCAGCTATTTTTACTGTTTGTACTGTTGTAACTTGTCTTTCTGTATTAATACTGTAGGACCGCAGGTCCAACTTGTAAATGAGCTTGCTCAATGGTGCCCGCCTGGAAAAATAAAGATATTGATTGATTGAGTGATTGATATCTGTCTTTTGCACCTGAGCAAAAGAAGCCAGTCTCAGTATTTCACAGTTGTATTGCTGAGATCCAAGGCTGGATGAGGGCCAGCTGGTTGAAGCTGAATGCAGAAAAGACTGACGTACTAGTGCTGGAATCTGGTCACAGGGGGTTGAGGGAATGATCTGGTCAGGTCTCTGGGCTTTGGCTTGGGGACTCCCAGTTGCTTACCTCGAATCAGATGAGGAATATTTGCGTAGTTTTGGACTGCGGCCTGACACTTATGTGGCAGGTGTCAGCCATGATCCAAACCTCTTTTTACCATCTGAGGAACATCGCTAGGAATAAGCACCTGATTCCCCCTGGTGATCTGCCAGTGCTGGTCCATGCCTTTGTGACCTCTCTTCTTGATTACTGCAATGCTCTATGCCTAGGTTTTTTGGGGGTAGATCTTCGCTGCCTACAGCTAGTGCAGAATGCGGCAGGCTGGTTGTTGACCAGCCTATCTTGGTCATGTCACATTACACCTGTGCTCCACTGTCTGCACTGGCTGCCAGTTAGGTGGTGGATCTCCTTCAAGGTCGGTCTGCTGACCTATAAGACCCTACACAAGTATGGGCCCGGCTACCTGCAAGACCTCGTCCAACCCTACTGCCCCTCGGTCCACCTTCACTCCACAGATGAGGGATTGCTGGAGGGTCCAGGGGTTTTCTTACAGTCATCTGGGGCATGCACTTTTGCATACGCAGACCCAATCCTCTGGAACTCTTTACCTCCCCTATACGAGAAAGCCAGATGATTGATCAGTTTAAGCGGGAGCTAAAAACCTATTTATTCAGATTAGCTTTCCCAGAACAAGATTAATATTTTACTGTTTTAATAACAAGTACTTATTCTTATGATGCATTTGTGTCTGTTTTTAAATGGTTTGCACATTGCATCACCATGAGAATTACACTATACAAATAAAAGCTGAATGATTGATTGATTAATAAAATGAGGCAGAAAAATAAAGAAATCTAATTGGTTAAAAGACAAAGACGAGTGTGTAATTATCTGATCATAATTACAGTCCTATGATGCTTTACTGGTGCCAGCCTCTGCACAGGTGTCCCATATAAGCTTCATTTCGGGAAGGGGTATCTCACGATATAAGACATTAGCTTCATATAACATGATTTAAATCACAAACTAAACAAAACTTTTCCCTACAAAATAGCCTCAGTTGTACGCAAGTATTGCTGCATCTATTCTGGGCAGAATGAGCAACTTATAGACAATAATGTAAAGCCACTGGTCTTATGACACTCGTGATTTATAAAACAAGAGTCTCTGAGTGTTCTCTCTCATTTAAATTTTATGTCATTATTCTATCCCTCCCCCCAACCCAGAATCATTTAGAAACGATTGTTTAGTAAATGAGCATCACATCTCCAGCCGATGTCCAGTACCCAGGAAATTTTACTGAGGTTAGAGAATATAATTTAAGTTTCACTAAAACTTCTCAGTGCAGTGCATCATGCTATATCACATTGTATAAACTGAGGGTCAGTGGTCACAGAAGGGGAAGCACGTCCCATCCCTCTCCGAATTTATTTATACCTTCCAGTCCAGTCTGCTGCAAACAGCAGCACCAACAGTATTAAATTATGTCTGTAGGCTCCTGGTCCATCAGCATATCAAAACAAAAGTGTTAGCTGGCTGCTCAGAGTCAGACTGGAGGACTTGAGGAATCAGGATGGAGGGAGCTCCACAAATTAATACTGGGTGCCCATAACATCACATCGGACCCAAACTAGAACCCCCTGCTTATGCTGCCATGCCGAATTGCTAAAAAATGCTAATTATTGCGAGGGGGTGTAGAATCGGCATGCAGGCAGGCAGTGGCACTATGATTTCAATAATTTGTGGGGTTTTTTTAGGAGGGAGGGGTGGTTCGATTCCATGACCAGTCCAGTCTGATGAACATATAGCCACAAACACACAGTCCTGTGGAGGAGTATCCTCCAAATCTTAAAGTCCTTGTGTAACCCCCCTGCAAATGGGGGTTCCCAAAAGTCTTCCAGGAGCTTGCCTGAATGCTCCAAGTCTGGGCAGTGTTTGGCGTTTAAGCTGTTAAAATGTAGTTTCAAGTGAGTGCTATTTGAGCCTCCAAGTACTGTCTCTTTAAAAGCTGTCTGCTTGCAGACTTAACTAGTTTGTATGGGGGGACTGTGTATTTAATGCTCGAATCCCGCCCAAGCTGCTGTCAATTCACTCTGTTTCTGCCGTCGCTACATGTGCAGAGGGAGCCTTGTTGAAAGATATAACTATTTGCCAGACATCATTTGGAGTGACTGAGAAAATGTAGTTTGTCTAACCTGTCTTCATTTCAGCACGAACTGTTTCAGTGTAGCTCTTTCATTTTGGTCCTGAGCTGCTGAAATGGACCAATCAATAAGGAGGGGTTCCTTAAAATGGAGCCTGTGGACGAATCGGAACTTGGACTCTCAATTTTGAGCCAGCCACAAGGGGATTGTATGGGCAGTGACTCTGTGAAATGTAGTTTTGACCTTGGCGCCTTTTTTCACCAACAGAGGGAGTCTCATTGTGAGTGACAGCCAAACCAGCCAACAGAATGATGTGGAGTCAAAGGAAATGCCCTGCTCTGTGACTGGAAAGATCAGATCAGTTGTAGCAGTGAAGAGAGAAGGAGCTCTGTGCTTCTGCAGTGTATAGTTTCGCACGGGAAGCGCATGTGAGGCCCTGAGGTTTGGTCTGCAGCCGTTGTAAGTGCCAGTTCAGAATGAATCTGATTTGTGAGGAGAAAGAAGGAAGTCTGAAGAGTGGAAACCAGGCTCACCCTGTAGAAGACTGGAGAAATTGCTGAATCGCGCTCGGTCTGTCAGGAACTGAAGCTACTGTGTGCTCCCGGGTATTTTGCAGTAATTGCGATCTGGATCTAGTAGCAGCCTGCCTGGTATAGTACTTTCCTTTTACAAATGAATATGCTTAGTGCTTGTGGGGAATCGCTATTTCCAATCCCCTATGCTGTGTGTTGAAGCTGGAAGCAAACCCCAGCTTGTCTCGGACTAAATCCGTTTGCTATCTACTGCAGTGGGGTCCAGTCACAAGGACCTTGTCTCCATGCCCTGTTGTTCTGGAAACCCAGAAGAACATCCACCACCCAGTTCTCAGCTTGGGTATTGTGAGTACAAATCAGGGTATTCCCCTGCAGCCTATATTCAATTACAAGTGTGTCATCTAATTATTGTTGTTTCACTTCTTCATGGACTGAGCCATCCGGCTCCGGATTACAATTGGGTGTTGTGCATATATTTTCTTCTACAGGACCCTGTCCATCTGTACCTGCCGGCCAACCCCGGGCAACAGACCTGGCTAGCCCCCCCCCGACCTGGGTACCCAGAGTGTGACTTTTCAGACCCTGTATGTGTGCACAGTACTGTGATTTAATTCTGCCAATTAACCTGATTGCCTCCTCCCAAGTTACTGTCCCCTAAATAAATCATATTTGTTGTTGTTATACTATATACTGCCTGTGGTGTTGGTACTTATGGAAACAGTATTGTATTTTGCTGTGTATGTTGTTTAACCTTATTTTACAGGGGATCCTCAGAGACGTGCTGCAGAATCAGTCTTGAAGGTAAGTGGTGCTTTATGAGTGAACAGTGTGTATACGTGGAGTATTGGGGCTGTAACTCCTGTGTACTGTGTGAGCCACTAGAGGGAATAAAAGGGGGTCTCAGTGTCCCAGAGGGCTGTGACCAAGCTAGTCTAACCACTACAAACCCTGACCTCTGGGTGGAGGCACCCGCCATAGAACGTAGACCCCCTCAACCTGTCAGTAGTCAAGCAGGCAGGGGTAGTAGCCCTTGGGATAGCGCCACCTGGGGTTACATCTTGGAGGCACCGCTGGAATTTTGAATCCTCTAGTGGCCACATTTACGAACCACTGTTAAAAAAATAAATAGGTATCCTGACAGAAGTGGCTGTGCACCGGTTGGTGGAGTGGTGTACTGGGGAGGAGATCGACCCCCAAAATGCTATGCTTATCATGGACATCCCCCTGGGTATCAATACAGACACTGTACAGGGAGTACTTTCCAAGGTGAAAGGTTTACAAAACCCTGTGGTGGTGGGTTGACATGCTGATCTGCTCACCCACACTTTCATGGCCCTAGTAGAGTATAAGGACCCCATAGATAGCTCCAAAGTGCCACAGACTATTACCCCAGAGGGAGCCCTCACTGCCTGGAGAGTGATAACTAAGGACAGTAAAGACCTGAGGGGGATGAGCCCCCGCACTGTCTGAAACTTTTGAGGAGAAATTTGTTAAATTCTTGCTGGAGGAAGGGAAAACTGTGGAGGATTTAAAGAAACTATTATTGCCACCTGAGAACGTTCCTCCACCAACACCCTCTCCACCTCCAGCACCCGTTATTGCCCCTCCTTCTGTGCCAGTGCTAGCCCCTATGTCTGTACCTGCCAATAGTCACGACTTTTACCGCAGGTTGAAAATTTTCTCTGGCACCCTCCCCACCCCACAAGGGGAGGATGACTGGAAGACCTGGATAGACTATGTTGCCCCTCAAGTGCTAGAATTACAATGCTCGGAAGCAGAAAAGTGAAAGAGGTTAAGGGAGAGCCTCTGAGGTCCTGCCCTGGCTACCATCTGTGCCAAAGGGGCCAGTAACCCTGAAGCGACTGCACAGGACTATCTTGAGGCCTTGGAGAATGCGTATGGGAGCCCAGATTCTGATGAGGACCTGTGGTGGAGAGTAAGAAATGCACAACAGTACCAAGGGGAGTTGTTGTCTGTGTATGTATCTCGGCTGGAAAAATTGTTGCAAGAATGCCTCAGAAAGGGTAGTTTGCCAGCGATTGAATTGGACCGAACCAGGCTGGGCAGGATTCTTAAGTCTGCCCCCTTCTCAGAACTGCTGTTGCTTCAGTTACGCCTGGCCAATCGACTGGAATCCCCACCCTCCTATGATGAGCTAATGAGAGAAATTTGAGGGGTTGAGAAAAGGCGACCCCGGGAGGGACTTGCACCAATAGCTGCTGCTACGACCCGAGTGACTGAGGGTGACCTGTCAAGTGAAGTTCAGGGGCAGAGGTTGGCAGTTAATGAGTGCTCTGAGGAGGAAAAGGGTGTGCCACCATTGGGTGAACTGCTGAGAGAGTTCAGGGAAATAAAAAACAGTCTCTTTATGAAGGCCGCTCCTGCAAGTACAGGCCCCGACCCTCATCACACTGCATCTGCTACGGGGGTTGGGGTACCCACCCATGCATCTCCTGCTGACAACAGCTCAAAACTCAATGTCTGGACCATGGAAGTGGGGAAATTGACAAGATACCCCCAAATGCTTATCATGCCGCAGACCGAGATGGCCCCAAGGTTCCCAGTTAATAGTACCCCCGACCTGGCCCCCAGTGTGACGCCTCGGCCAACTCAAACTCCAGAAAGTATGTTTTGCTATAATTGTGGGAAAGATGGGCACATGAAGAGAGAGTGCCAGTCCCCAAAGGACCCAGACAAAGTGGTATATAGGCTACAGGGAGAGCTTCAGAGAAGAAATCAGTGGTTAAGAGGTGCACAAAATGATTCCAGTGAGGGTCTCAGAAATGCTAACTCACGTCCCTTTGTGGCAAGGTCAGTTGCCCAGGCCCCCGCTACTGCCTCTCCAGACTGGTCCAGAATAGCAGGTCCCTCCATGGAGACCACTGTAAAGGTGAATGGAGTGTCTGCCAGAGCTGTATTAGACAGTGGCTTCCAAGTGACAATTATGTTCCAAGACTGGTATCAGAAGCATTTGTCTGATGTACCCTTATAACCGTTGGAGGGACTGCATGTCTGGGGGTTAAGTGAGAAGGCCTACCCCTACTCTGGATATATCCGAATTTGGCTGCCTTTTCCCACCTCCATGGCTGGAGTGGCAGAGCAACTAGAGACCCTGGCCTTAGTGTGTCCCCCTATTGGACTGTATGATGGGGTTCCTCTACTAACTGGGACAAATGCGCATATGTTTGGATGGTTGGTGCAGTTGTGTTATGAAAAACAGGGGTCAAGGACTAGTAGAGCTTTAAGAATTCCGGCCTTGATCAAGAAGGTCTATGAGGCACAGAGAGATGCTAAAAAAGTGGAACCAGAGGAACCGGTTGGAATTGTCTGGAAGAAGGATCCTGAGTCTCTGATCCTGGTGCCAGATACCCAGTGTACCCTACAGAGGGATGTCCGTATCAGAAAGGATGTCAAGAATAAAATCCTCATGCTGAATGCACCAGGCAATGGGAAATTGCCAGAAGGACTGATGGTCAAGCCAAGTATTTTGCCTGTCAGAGCTCATGCTTTTGCCAGAAAGGGTAATGGTCCAAGTTCATGATGTGTCTGATGGAGAGATTCGAGTAAATAGAGGTTGCACCCTGGCTAATGTACATTGTGCAGATACTGCAGTGCTACCCAGTAACAAGTGTTCGGGAGAAAATGACAGAGTGAAGCCCGACTTGTTTGATTTTGGGGACTCCCCGTTGCCAGCTGAATGGAAGATGAGAATCAGTAGAAAGCTTGCCCAGAGAGACCAGGTTTTTTCTTTAAAGGAATGGGACGTAGGATGTGTGCAAGGAGCTGAGCACCACATCTGGCTGCATGATGAAAGGCCATTTCATGAGAGGTCTCGACGCCTGGCCCCTGCTGACATAGATGATGTGAGACAGCATCTGCAAGAGATGCTTGCTGCTGGTGTAATACAAGAATCCAGAAGCCCATATGCTTCCCCTATTGTGGTAGTGAGAAAAAAGAATGGGAAAGTAAGGATGTGCATGGATTATCGCACTTTAAACCGGCGGACTATCCCTGATCAGTATACTATGCCCCGCATTCAGGATGCTTTGGACTGCCTAAATGGTAGCAAGTGGTTCTCTGTGCTGGATCTTCGCAGAGGGTACTACTAGATCCCAATGGCCCCAGAAGACCATGAGAAGACCGCCTTTATCTGTCCACTTGGCTTCTATGAATTCATGAGGATGCCTCAAGGGATTTCAGGCGCCCCAGCCACTTTTCAATGATTGATGGAGTGTGCAGTGGGGGACATGAACTTATTAGAGTGTTTGGTATACCTAGATGATGTTATTGTGTTTGGCAGCTCACTGGAGGAACATGAGAGCAGATTATTCAAGGTGGGGGACAGACTGGAAGACTTTGGCCTGAAACTGTCCATCGATAAATGTCAGTTCTTCCAAACCTCTATAAAGAATGTGGGGCATATAGTCTCCACCGAGGGAATAGA
Organism: Neoceratodus forsteri; assembly: GCA_016271365.2. Taxonomy (NCBI): domain Eukaryota; kingdom Metazoa; phylum Chordata; order Ceratodontiformes; family Ceratodontidae; genus Neoceratodus; species Neoceratodus forsteri. The sequence goes on from CM057456.1 coordinate 348,664,387, forward strand.
GACTGACCCAAGTAAAGTTGAGGCCTTGACCACCTGGCCACAGCCCCACAATCTAAAGAACTGCAAAGATTCCTGGGATTCCGTGGCTACTATCTCCATTTCATCAAGGACTATTCAAGAGTGATCTGTCCTTTACTTAATCTTATTCAAAGAAACCCTCCCACCCACAAAAAATACAAGAGGTCAACTCCCCCTGAGACTGAGAGAGTGTATTTCCATCCTAATGGAGTTTTTGGGGCATGATGGACACCTGATTGTGAAGCTGCTTTTCATGAGATTATATATCAATTTACCCACGCTCCTGTCCTGGCCTATGCAGATCCAGCAAAACCCTATGTCCTACACACTGATGCTAGTTTGTAAGGTTTGGGGGCTGTGTTGTACCAGAAGCACGAGAATGGCCTGAGACCAGTGGCCTTTGCTAGTAGAAGCCTGACCCCATCCAAAAAGAACTATCCTGTACATAAGTTAGAGTTCCTAGCTTTGAAGTGGGCCATTGTTGACCAATTCCATGAGTACTTTATGGGGCTAAGATACTAGTAAAAACTGACAATAATCCTTTGACCTATGTGCAGACTTCAGCTAAGTTGGATGCTACTGGCCATAGGTGGCTTTCTGCATTATCTACATACGACTATGCTGTTGAATACAGAGCAGGCCTGAACCACATAGATGCTGATGCGCTCTCACGGAGGCCTGTTCCCCAGAATGACTGGGTTTGACTGTCAGAACCTGATATTTGAGCACTCTGCCAGAAGTCTGACAGGGAGGAACAAATGTCCACGGACGCAGTGGACTGTATGGTGGATTGTTTGGGACCCTCTGAGAATTGCATACCTGCTGCTTATTGCCACTTTTCTGCAATAGACATTGGTGCACTGCTTCAGCTGGACAATGACAGTATTCAGCAAGCTCAATCCCGAGATCTCAAGATCAAATCAGCTCTAGAAGCCCTCTATACAGGGAAAGATGTATCCAAGTTACGCTCCACTGATTTGAGAACTGCATTGTTATACAAGGAAGGTCCTAAGGTGAAACTGATTAATAGACTGTTATACAGAGAAACAGTAGACAGAGGGGGACAAATAGATAAACAACAGCTAGTTTTGCCCACTGCCTTTCGAGACTTGGTGCTGAGGTCCCCACACGACCACATGGGGCACCTTGGCATAGACAGAACACTTGACTTGGTGAGATCCAGATTCTATTGGCCTAAGATGGGGGCTGATGTTGAACAACACATTAGAACTTGTAGTTGCTGCTTACAGAGGAAAGCTTCGACCCAGAGGGCCGCCCCCCTGGTTAACATCACCACCAGCGCCCCCATGGAGCTGGTCTGTATTGACTTTCTGAGTTTGGAGCCAGATCAAAGAAATATCAGTAATGTGCTGTGCTGGTGGTCACTGACCATTTTACAAGATATGCCCAAGCTTTCCCCCCCAAGGACCAGAAGGCATCCACTGTGGCCAAAGTACTTATGGAAAACTTTTTTGTTCACTATGGGGCACCACAAAGAATCCATTCTGATCCAGGGAGGGACTTTGAGAGTCATCTGATCAAAGAGATGCTTTCTCTGTGGGGAGTGCAAAAGTCCAGAACCACCCCTTACCACTCCCAAGGGGACCCACAGCCTGAACGTTTCAACCGCACTTTGCTAGATATGTTAGGCACCCTCCACCCAAAGGACAAGCCCAGATGGAGCCAACAAATTAACACCCTGGTACATGCCTACAACTGCACCAAAAGTGATACCACTGGGTTCTCCCCCTATCGCCTGATGTTTGGAAGAGAAGCCCGACTACTGGTAGATGTCTGTTTTGGACTTTTCCCTGATGGGGTTTGAGCTGATAACCATTTACAGTATGTACAAAAGTTAAAGGCCCAACTAAATCATGCGTACCAACTGGCTCAAACCATGGCTGCCAAAAGAAGTCTGGCCAACAAGAAAAGGTATGATAAAAAAGTGAAAGCACTGGAACTCCAGGAGGGAGATCGGGTGTTGCTAAGAAATCTGGGACTGCATGGAAAACACAATATTGCTGATAGGTGGCACCATCTCCCCCACATTGTGGTAGGCAAACTAAATGATCTGCCTGTGTACAAAGTAAGGCCGGAAAATAACTCAAAAGATGTGAAAACAATGCACAGAAATCATTTACTGCCCATTGGACAAATCTTGATTGAGTCTGAACCCCCCAGAAAATGCCCCCTCTGGACCAGTGACTAGAGCTGCTGCTAAGAAAAAGTCAAGAAAGTCTGCACCTACAGAAGCTGAGTTAAGTGTTCCCCTCCACAAGCCCCAGTTGAACATGACTGTCAGTCCATGTCAGAGGAAAGTGAGTGTGGCTTTGAATACTACCCTTCTTATGAACTGAGTCAATTGTTTCGGGGCAATCCCCTAGTCAATCCTGGAGATGAAGCTGGGCCTTCTGGACTGTTTAAGCCCCCAGTTTTGTTCCTAGAGCCAATGCTCCCAGAAAGTGAAGTGCAAAGCATCAAGTCAGATGATATGGAATCATTGTGTATGGTTGCACTGTTTGAGCTTTCAGAGGAGGAAAATGATGGACTGGAACAGGCTGGTGATATACCAGAACAAGAAGAGTGTGGTGAGTGCCCTGACAGTTCACTGCCAATGTCATAAAGCTCTCCATGTGAGCCAAGTATTGTGGATTCAGAGATTGCAACTCCTGGAGCTGAGAGTGTCCCCAGTTCTAGTCTCTCTACCCCAATGAAAGTTCCCCTGACAAGTGAAGACACTGCTGAAAGTGGGAATAAAAACACAGAGACTACAATGGTTCCCCCTAGAAGGACTGGTCGAGCTGTGAAGCCTGTGGTACACTTAAGCTATGATTCCCCTGGGAGGCCTGTGGACTTGCCTCTCAATGCTGTCCATAAAGGAGTGTATGTGTCCCCAAGCTCATTGCCCAAACTGAACATCAGTGCTAACTCCAAGGTACTTGTGTTGCCCTCTAGGTATGGTGCCCTGCCCCATCCAACCCCAAGGTAGCTGATAGGGAAGGGCCCCCTCTCTTCAGGTTTCATGTACAAGAGGTAATAACCTGAGTTATGGTACAATGTGTGTATAATACTGTGTAAAAAGTGATGTACTGAAAAGTTTCAGAAATGTGTTTCTGGTAAGGTGATATGTTGACTGATGATTACATGTATAAGCATAATGTGTACTGATGTAAATGTATATGGTTATATTGAAACTTATGGGGGTACTTACTTGACACGGACACCAAGTTTTTACAGGCCTGGAAGGGTGTAACCCACCTGCAAATGGGGGTTCCCAAAAGTCTTCCAGGAACTTGCCTGAATGCTCCAAGTCTGGGCAGTGTTCGGCGTTTAAGCTGATTAAATGTAGTTTCAAGTGAGTGCTATTTGAGCCTCTAAGTACTGTCTCTTTAAGAGCTGTCTGCTTGCAGACTTAATTAGTTTGTATGGGGGGACTGTGTATTTAATGCTCGAATCCCACCTGAGCTGCTGTCAATTTGCTCTGTTTCTGCCGTTGCTACATGTGCAGTGGGAGCCTTGTTGAAAGATATAACTATTTGCCAGAAATCATTTGGAGTGACTGAGAAAATGTAGTTTGTCTAACCTGTCTTCATTTCAGCACAAACTGTTTCAGTGTATCTCTTTCATTTTGGTCCTGAACTGCTGAAATGGACCAATCAATGGGGAGAGGTTCCTTAAAATGGAGCCTGTGGACGAATCAGAACTTGGACTCTCAATTTTGAGCCAGCCACAAGGGGATTGTATGGGCAGTGACTCTGGGAAATGTAGTTTTGACCTTGGCACCTTTTTTCACCAACAGAGGGAGTCTTATTGTGACAGCCGAACCAGCCAACAGAATGGTGTGGAGCTAAAGGAAATGCCTGCTCTGTGACTGGAAAGATCAGATCAGTTGTGGCAGTGAAGAGAGAAGGAGCTCTGTGCTTCTGCGGTGTATAGTTTCGTGCAGGAAGCGCATGTGAGGCCCTGAGGTTCTGCCTGCAGCCGTTGTAAGTGCCAGTTCGGACTGAATCTGATTTGTGAGGAGAAAGAAGGAAGTCTGAAGAGTGGAAACCAGGTTCCCCCTGTAGAAGACTAGAGAAATTGTTGAATCGAGCTCGGTCAGTCAGGAACTGATGCTACTGTGTGCTCCCGGGTATTTTGCAGTAATTGTGATTGGGATCTAGTAGCAGCCTGCCTGGTATAGTATTTTCCTTTTACATATGAATGTGCATAGTGCTTGTGCGGAATCACTATTTCCAATCCCCTATGCTGCGTGTTGAAGCTGGAAGCAAACCCCAGCTTGTCTCGGACTAAATCCGTTTGCTATCTACTGCAGTGGGGTCCAGTCACAAGGACCTTGTCTCCATGCCCTGTTGTTCTGGAAACCCAGAAGAACATCCACCATCCAGTTCTCAGCTTGGGTATTGTGAGTACAAATCAGGGTATTCCCTTGCAGCCTGTTTTCAATTGTAAGTGTGTCATCTAATTATTGTTGTTTCACTTCTTCATGGACTGAGCCATCCGGCTCCGGATTACAATTGGGTGTTGAGCATATATTTTCTTCTACAGGGCTCTGTCCATCTGCACCTGCTGACCAACCCTGGGCAATGGACCTGGCTAGCCCCCCCAACCTGGGTACCCAGAATGTGACTTTTCAGACCCTGTATGTGTGCACAGTACTGTGATTTAATTCTGCCAATTAACCTGATTGCCCCCTCCCGTGTTACTGTCCCCTAAATAAATCATATTTGTTGTTGTTATACTATATACTGCCTGTGGTGTTGGTACTTATGGAAACAGTATTGTATGTTGCTGTGTATGTTGTTTAACCTTATTTTACAGGGGGTCCTCAGAGACGTGCTGCAGAATCAGTCTCGAGGGTAAGTGGTACTTTATGAGTGAACAGTGTGTATACATGGGGTATTGGGGCTGTAACTCCTGTGTACTGTGTGAGCCACTAGAGGGAATAAAAGGGGGTCTCAGTGTCCCAGAGGGCTGTGACCAGGCTAGTCCAACCACTACAAACCCTGACCTCTGGGTGGAGGCACCCGCCATAGAACCTAGGCCCCCTCAACCTGTCAGTAGTCAAGCAGGCAGGGGTAGTAGCCCTTGGGACAGCGCCACCTGGGGGTTACACTCAGAATCTTTGATTATTACCACTGCCCTGCCCACTGCCCTAGCTAGTGTGCATCTATGCTGTGATGACTGAGGGTCAGTGGTAACGGAAGAGAGGAGGCATGTTCCATCTCTCTCTGAATTTATTCATGCCTCCCAGTCCAGTCTGCTGCAAACAGCAGCAGCAACAGTATTAAATTACGTCTGTAGGCTCCTGGTCCATCAGCATATCAAAACAAAAATGCTGGCTGGCTGCTCAGAGTCAGACTGGAGGACATAATAAATTCTTTCTTTAAATGAAATTCAAGCATTTCAGCCATCTTGGAAGCTATTACAGTTCAAACTGTTTTGCACCTTTACTGTTCGCAGTCTTTTCCATTCGAACAATAGTGTTCGAACTGTAAAGATGAGGGCAAAAACTCCCATGTTAAGTATACAAAAAAAAAGGGTTGTGTTTTTTTTTTTCCCCGCATTTCTTTACCACTTCATATCTCAAAAACCATAGAAGATGCCATCACGAAACTTCAAATGTTTTCAGATTCTGATGGACTGACCATGCAAGCCAAATGCTGGGCTATTTCATCAAAGTATGCCAAAGTTATTAAGGTACAAAATTTTGGAGTTAACATAGAAGTGCCAGTACAACCCTAACTATAGGGGCACTACCGCACCCCTATAATATAGGTTCTTTGCAAAAAAACTCTGTTAATGCATCAGTTAGGCTCAGGATAAAGTGACAAAAGTATGGAAATGTGATGTTAGGGTTCCAACCCTAACACCCCTGCCTCTCTCCTGAAGCGAATGAGGGGTGGAGTCTTCCTTTGGGTGTCAATCCTAACGCTCCCCTCATTCTATGCACTCATGAAACATGCACACCTGTCTGAATCACATCTAAGCTTTTCTGTCACTGCAGTGGGGTGAGCATTAGGGTTGACAACCCCAAGGAAGACTCCTTCCCTCATTCACTTCAGAGGGTAGGTGTTAGTTGGAAACCCTAACATCACATTTCCCTACTTTTGTTGCTTTACCCTGAACCCAAACTGACACATTAGCAGAGTTTTTTGCAAAAAATTTCTTTACTTTTTGAGATAGTCTATTCATATCCTTATTTGCCTGTGGTAGGTCGGCAGAGGTTCACAACGGCCTGGCAGACAGTAGAAAAAGCAAGTGAAGAGTAACATCATGGTGAGCAAGAGGAAGACTTTAAACTACAACTTCAGATGGCCTAGACTGATGCAAGCCCTCCGGCTGACACACCCAATGAGTTGCAATCCTGATCAAGGGACGCAAATTAGTAATCATGCAATTTGATTTGGGGTTAAAGACATCAGCCTTCTTTTAAATCCACAAGAGCATCATGTGGCATAGATTCAGCCAAAGGTGATACCCTCCCACCAGAGAGCCAGCAACCCCGCGATTTAATGAAACCCACCAATATGCCATGTTATCTTCAAGACAAAACATATACTCCCTTTTTAGTGCTTCTGTGACTTTTAGTGATGCATAAAGTGGTAGATTCCACTATCCTCTGCAGTACATTTATTCTCCAGCCATCCAAGAACACGTGCTTGTGGCACCACAATTCCCAGCCCTATAAATTCTCTTTGAGGAGTTTGATATTTTGTGATCTGGATTTAAGAGCTGAAAGGGGGAAACAATCTTTCATGCTGAAAAACGCTGGAAGTAATAAGTGGTGGGTATATAATCTACCTATCTATGCATTACAGACATGGTGAGTGTAACCATCATAATGTAGTGACAGAGTGTTAAACCAGTGACTTCAATTCCACCACTTCCACTTACAGATATGCATGGGTAGAATTGAAGCGGTTCAGCGACAAAGGTGGTACTATTGGGTTAGGTTGTTATTTTGTCCTCCAGCAAACATATGGTACATGGATTATTGTATAACTTTTGTCTCTTTTTTTTTTATTTTGAACTTGAGTAAAGTTTGATAGTTCAAATTATATACATATAATATAATAGGCAGATGTAATTATCTTGTTAGAAACAGACTATGGTTTGTTACATATTCCTACTTACAATTGATCTATTTTCTCATTTACAGGTGTATATACTCCATTCTATTAGCAAGTTGTACATAGCCTCCTTAAAATTCCATTAAGTACCACACAACTCTGGGCTGTGCCACCAGTATATGAAGGGAATGTAAAATCAATTAACTCATAGCTCTGCCTTTACAACCTGTCTTTAAGAAATGATTTGAACTAATAAAAAAAATCATGTAGCTATCTCACTGAAGTACATTGAACCATGAAACATATATACATTAAAATACTACTTTAACCATATTAAAACAAAAAGGGGAATTTAAACCTTTTAGTAGATGTGGATTTATTTTCTCTACTTCTTTGTCCAAGTGTCAGAATGAGGTTATCATAAGTCTATCTCCCTATTGCGATATTAGAACCCTTCTTTTCCCATCTGGTAATCCAATAACTCCCTTTTCTAATCTTCCTAATATTACCAAACTGATTTTCTGCTTCGATTCTATCACCTCTAAACTGTTTCTGGGGTCTTGCTACTATTCATGGCAGAAGGTATTGCTCCAAAACTGGGGTACCATCCTTAGTTTCAATGTAATCATAGTATGGTAACCATTTGGCATTATCTTGTTCTGTACAAAGTCTCAGACGGGCTGTAACTGCCTCTATCTCCTTAATAATGTGTATGTTGGTTTTCCACATACTCAGGGACAATACATGAAGTTGTGGCCATTTCTACTTAATCACTTTTAGTGCTGCTACCACTAAAAGATAATATAAGTATTTTTGATTGCTAGATCTAATTTCTGTGGGAGGTAGGCCTAGTAGTATGTTAACTCCCGTCAGTGTGGAGGTAAGTTGAAAAATTTCCTGTATTGCCTGAGTAACCGACTGCCAATAACTAGCAATCTGCGGGCAGGACCAAAACATATGGGTGTGTGTGCCCCTTTCCCCACATCTCCTCCAGTATTGATCTGTTGGTAAGTTTCTGTAATGGGCAGAAATCACTGGAGTGATGAAATACCTTGATGTCACCTTCCATCAATATTATCTCCATTTAGGAGAGCTAGTAGTCTTGGATATCCCTGCCCATACCTTGGCCCACTCCTCCTCTGATACAGAGGTATTCAATTCCTCCTGCCATATCTGTTCTGTTTTTTTGAGTTAGTAGTTTCCCCACAGCTTCTTGGAGGGTTCTATACAGATATGAGATATAGCCTTTAGAGTCTGCCATTCGGCTTTTTTGGTATGTCGCCATTACTGGAGGGACGGGATCACTAGTAAGCACCGATAACTCTATGGTGGTGATTATATAGTGACGGCATTGTAGAAACTTAAAGAAATCAGCCCTGGGTAGTCCAAATTCTTGCTACAATGCTGTAAAGGATTTTATAGTATCTCTGTCCACAAATTGTGCAAGAGAGAAGAGGCCCAGACTTCGCCAGTGACGGAAGCAGTTATCTCCCACATTTGCTGGGAATTGAGGGAGGTATTCCAAGGGTATATACCTCCAGACCCATGTGGGAATTTCCCACCACTGTCTAGTGTCAATCCATACCTTGATGGTATGTTTTGTCCATCTATTTTGAATTAACTTAAGGTCTGAGGGAAGTGCTACCCAAGGCAGTATATTAAGAGGGATCATTGAGTGTACTCTATTTTCCATAAGATACCATCCCTGTGTATATTCCGGGCTGACCATCTTTAGAATTGGTAGTAGCTGTGCCACTTTATAGTAGTTGTAAAAGTTGGGGACTCCCCTCCCTCCCTTGTCCCTGACCTCTGTTAACAACTCCCATCTTTTCCTGGGTCGTCTTCCAACCCAAATTAATCTAGCAAGCTTCTGTTTAAGTTCCCTCCAGTCTTTCCTTAAAAAGGGTAGTGGCAAGTTTGTAAACAAGAAGAGATACCTAGGTAAGATGCTTGTTTTAACTGTGTCAATTTGGTTCGTGAAGGAAAGGGGAAGTGTGTTCCATCTATTTATGTCAGCAAAGACCTGCTTTTGAAGTGTACTATAGTTAATCTGATAGAGTCTAGAAATCCTAATTGGCACCTGTATCCCCAGGTATCGTATCTTTTCTTTCCTTTCACCCATTTGAATGGGATCCTCCGGCGAGTCTCAGCCGATATGATGCCACTCAGTAACAAAACTTTGGATTTATCCCTGTTAATCTTAAACCCTGAGATCCTTCCAAACTGAGTTAGGATGTCCAATAAGGGAGGGATTGAAGTATCTGGGTCATTTAAAAAAATCAGGGTATCACCTGTGTATAGGGAGATCTTATTCACTGCTTCCCCTATCTGAATGCCCAGGACCCTGTCCTCCGATCTCACTGTCTGGGCCAGCGGTTCCATGGCCAGGGCAAAAAGCAGGGGCAAAAGTGAGCAGCTCTGTCTGGTACCCATTTCTATTAAAAATGTCTCTGAAATTGTGCCATTGACTCACACCTTAGCTGACGGCTTATGGTAGGCCATTATAACCCACTGTAAAAATGAGCCCTCAAAACCCATGCAGGTCAGGACCTCTGTCATACAGTCCCAGTTTAGTCTATCAAATGTCTTTTCAGCATCTAAAAAAATAGCCATTGGGAAGTGGGGGATTTATTATTGTTATTAATTATATTGAGCAACCTTCTAATATTATCAGACATATGTCTGTGGGGTATAAACCCTGTTTGATCCGGGTGTATCAGGGATTCAATGTGTTTCTGGAGACAGTTTGGTAAAATCTTTGTTAGTATTTTGAAGTCCTGATTTAGGAGGGATATGGGTCTATAGGATTCGCAGTACATGTGTGGTTTACCTGGTTTGGGGAGTACCGTAATCAACACCTCTAGCCATGAGTTTGGGAGTCGCTTTTCTTCCAATATGGCATTCATTACTGTTGCAAGCTTTGGGGCAAGAGTTTTCTTAAATGTTTTGTATAGCTCTGCTGGGTATCCATCTGGCCCTGACGACTTTCCTGAGGGGAGACCATTCATTACTGAAAGGATTTCCTTTTCTGTTATAGGGGCCGAAAGGCCCTGCTGCATATTTGGAGTGAGTTTGGGGAGTGTTATGTTATCTAAAACATTTTTAGTCTGGCTTTTCACCTCCTGCGTATCTCTTTTCTTGGTATATAATTCCTTATAGTAGCTTTTAAACACCCTTGCTATGTCCCCTGGTTTATACCATTTCTCATTACGCTTGTTCTTATTCTTTTGAATATATGGGACATGCCTATGTGCTTGTGCCTTTTTTTAGTCTAAGTGCTAATAGTTTAAGTGCTTTCCCACTCCCTTCATAATACTTTTGGTTAGAGAAGCATAGAAGCCCCTCTACTTTCTCCGTCTGCAAAGTGTTCAGTTCGGCTCTCTTTCTTATTAATTCTTTTAAAATATCTCCCCTCTGAGTTTTTTCTTGTGGTCAACTTCTGAAGTCTTAATTACATTATTTAATTCCTTGAGCTTTTTCTCCCTAGCTTTCTTCCTAGCGGAGGCCAAACTGATCATGTGGCCTCGCACCACCGCCTTCATAGTGTCCCACCAGAGCGTCGGTGAACACTCCTCCATGGGGGAGTCCACCATAAGATTTTTAATGGTCTGGATAATTTGCTGTACCAAGTTCTTATCATTTAGCAAAGATACGTTTAACCTCCAGTTGGTGTATCTAACCTACGAGCCCCAGCTAATTCTGGTGGCTACTGGTGCATGGTTAACAGGGTTATCGAATGGATTTGGGAGTCAGTGAACACGTGGAGGTCCAATTGAAGCTTCACAAAGAAATCTATTTATGAGTATGAGTTTTGAGCAGCTCAATAAGAGGTATAATCCCTTTCGGTTCGGTTGTGTGACCTCCAGACGTCCACAAACCCTCCCTCCTCCATCAAAACCCTCAGTCGTTTACTAGCTGTTAATGAGGTGGTTGTTTGGCCCAAAGAGCGGTCCATCGCCAGACATAAGGTGGTATTAAAGTCTCCACCCAGTATCAGGAGACCCATAGGAAGCTCTGCTATTTTTTGGAAAACTTCCAGATAAAACTTGTCTGCTCCTATATTCAGTGCATAGACATTCACCAGATGCACTGACGTATCCTACACTACCCCGGAGACTTGAATAAATCTGCCTTGACAAGACCCCTCCAAGTTTTGAACCACCAATGGACAGTCTCTCTTAATTAAAATTGCTACCCCTGCCTTTTTCCCCTCTTTGTATGATGCTGCTTCCACTCTGCCCACCCATTGACGTCTGAGTTTCGAGTGTTCTAACTTTGATAAGTGCGTCTCTTGGAGGAAGGCAATGTTGCTCTTTAGCCACTTTAATTCCATCAGTATTTTCATCCTCTTTATTGGGGAATTAATCCCTTTAACATTGTAAGAGATAATGTTTATTTGTGCCATATTTTTATTAGCCCAATCTGCTCCTGTTCACCAATCCTTCACTCCTCATACAACATTGCCCTCCTCATAGACCATTTGATTACCTTCCTTTCTCCTCTATTTAAGTAGTATCCACATCGATTAACAGGGACAACAAACAACATTAAAGAACCTATAATTATAACATATGAACTCAGCCATAACTAGCTAACATACATTTAACTTTGATGCACACAACTGATTTGATTTGACTTCCTAGGGAAATCTTAACGGTAATATTTACCGTACGTAGTCACTCTATGTGACTATTCTGGTACCCAAATGATGTATCTTTTGGCGTGTTGTAGCTGTTACAGGGATTACTGTAACTTGCTCCCAACTAAGAAAAAAAAAGAACCCAGTCACTCAATTGAGTCTGCTCACCTAGTACTCTCACCACCCCTTCCCCCTTAGAATTATTACTAAAATATTATTCATCCTCAGTTTCAGTAAAGCTTATGACACTTTCCTATCCCTCACAGTTTAACTACTGTAATAAAATGAGCTACTGTTGCAGAATCAGTCTCACCCTGTGGGCATTACTCTTTTACCTCATGCATTAGTTATTATTGCTCCCCTATGCAAGCATTACCCTACTTACATCATATTAGTCCATGCAGGCTGTAGTTCATTCCCCCTTCCCCAAAGATGTTTAAATATTGCTGCATGTTGAGAGATCTGGGTTAACATGACTCCTAAAGGACCACTTTCAGCCTGTAAGGAAGTTTCGATGGTGGTGTTCCCCAGATGAAATCCCTCCCCCATGGCAACACTGTCCTATAATGTTGTAGTCCCCAAAGGATCCCTGGCCGTATCATTGACGTACCTTGAGCCCATCCAAGTGTTAATACACTATGGGACTTTTGGGAGAGTCCAAGATCTTTAACAGCTGCATTTTACAGTACCTCGGGGGTTGCAGTTCATTTCTTCGAGGGTGATGACGCGGCCCTAGGAGTGTTCTGTGTCTCATCCCATCGATCGACTGGCTGCATCAATCTGGTGACATCTAGGACTGCAGATTCAGCGATGGATCCTGGAATACCATGTCTGTTTGTTACTTCCTGATTGATGACATTCCAAGCCCCTGCTTTAAGTTTCCTCTCCAGCATTTCAATTTTCAAGTCAAGGGTCGGAGTGTTGAGCTCCTTGAGGGTAGGAATTGCTTCCACGAGTGAAGGAAAGATCTTTACTCCCGAGTCAAGTTGGAGTTTTAACCTTGTGGGGAAAAGCAGTTGTGCCTTAATATCCTTCTTGGATTTCAACTCTTTAATGATGCCCCTGACTCTTTGCCTCACCGCCTGTAATGCTGATTAAAAACCTTGGTCAAAATAGATGGTAGCTTCCTGATATTTCAAGTCCCTGTGTCGCCAGACTTCATGCAGGATCCACTCTTTGCTTTGAAAATAGAGCATTCAGACAATGAAGGAGCAGGGCCTGACTGTCGGATCGCTCGATTTAGGAACCAGTGATCTATGAGCATGGTCGATGTCTAAATTCAGGTCCGCCGGGATAGAGAGCTTTGATCGGAGAAGCTGCTGAATAAAATCTCCTGTAGTAGTGAAGCCCTCCTCCGGACCCTCAGGAATCCCATGTATTCTAAAGTTGTTCCTTCTCAAGCGGTTCTCATGGTCCTCCATTCGTGCTTGCATTTCTTGGTCTCGCTGGAGTAAATACAGAAGCAGACGGTCACTGCTGTCCTGGGCCTTTGTCAATTCGGCAACCTGAGCATCATTTGCGGAGACTTTCTTATCGAGTATGCAAACATCTCGCCTCAGGTCAGCCAGTGCGGAGGGTATTTTCTTGACTGTAGCTAGTATTTTCTTTAATGTCTGAGCTGTATTTTCTGGATTATCTGCTTTGTCTGGATCTAGGTCGATCGAGGATTCCGAGGGGTAGCGTATATGCGGAGGTAAGGTTGATAGGCCCTCTTGAGATCTGCTCAAGAATGTTTGTTTCATTTTGCCTGTAGATGCTGAGTATTTAGCCCCTTTAGCTTTCTGCAGTTTCCCAGCCATCCAACGCTTAAGAGGCACCACTTGGTTTCTGTCAGGGTAAGCCTGATACTGAGGATGCTGCTTGATTGAGGCGAGGTGGTAGTGGAGCTCTAAGATTCTGTCTCCCACCATTACGGTGATGTCTCCGGAAGTCATAACTTTTGTCTTAAATGGGATTTGTACTGCTGGCATCCTTTTTTTTTTGTTTGTTTCTTTGTTTTTGGTTTTTATATGTGGCAGATAGCAAACCAACAAACACTGAAAGTGTGTCAATGCCACTCAGCATACTGTTGGACGGATGGACTGTCTGTGTTTTAAAAAGTAGGACAAATTTAAAACTTTAGCTGCAAATATGTGTCCACTATCAGTTTTGCATTAGTCCATAACCAGAAGGTGCAAGTGATATTTTGTTGACAGTACGGGGTTCACTTTCTGATTAACTTCCTTCAATCAACTGCCACACCCAAATAAAGTTCAGGAAGGGAAGCCACAACAAGCTACAATACTGGGTTTTTGTTTGGTTTTGTGGTCTTGCCACCACAGTGATGGGTCTCTTACCATTATTCATTATCTGAGATTATATTAAAATCAATAGGTACCTCTACCCCCCCCACACACACATGCTCACAGTTACTGTCAACCTAGAAGATCTCTTTACATCTTACAACAAATCTTCTCGAATCGAATTACAGACATGATGATAAGTAAAAAGAGAACTTCAATTCCACAATTCTTTTCCTATCATTTCTGTAGCAATGACTTGTTTTTCCTGTGTTCACTTGTAATATCCTCTGGCCTCACATAAAAACAGAATCTGGGTTTATGCTGCAAAAAGATAAAGATCATTTCTCATTGCAAATAAGCATTCTCTCCTGGAATTATCTCATGTAATTGTAACCTGACCCTGGAGAGATGAAGAATAAACTCAACCCCCTCCATCGACTACTGTACCAGGCTCCTGATTCTCCCGACCCATTAGTGCCCAGGTTATGAACTGGTTCAGTATCAACTGAGATGGTAGAAAGACTGGGGGAAAAAGAAGAAAAGGAAAGATTGGTGGAGAGAAGAACTAGGACAGCTGGCAACAGCAGCACTGATTTGATGTCACGTGTATTTGGGGGTCATTGTCAGCATCTGGACTCCCTTGAATCAACTCTCCTGTGCATGGAAACAGACTTCACTAGAGTGCTACTGGCAGAAAAAATCCAAACCAGAGAGGCTTTCAATTGTGAGGGAACCAATGTAAACTGCAGCATTTAGGGAAAAGATACTGACCCAGTTTGTGAATAAAACATTTTTAAACTCTCATGCCCAGATATTCAAAGCTTTGCGCAGTGAGCAAACCATTTGCATGGGTTTAGCGCAGGACTAACACAGGTCTGCTATATTCAAAAGGCCAAATAGTGCATGCAAATCGCATTAGCACCAGACAAACCATAATTATATGCAAGGGCACACTGAACATGAATACAGGTGCTATGGGATATTCATCGGCTAGCGCTGCACTAAGGTGTTTAACACGACTTAGCGCAACCCTTAGCATGGTACAAATTACCACCCAGGAAAAGCTGGTCTTAACCCTGGGCAAACAGCTTTGCATGACATTGGTGCTTTGTGTGGTGTTTGCGCAGGATTTGCACGGCTTGCGCGACCCTAACATATGTGTATGACACTTAGAAAATACCAGACATAGAGGACACATGCTGCTCACTGATGGCACCACCATGATGCCAACAGATACCACCAGTCCCAGCCATGCCAGGCAGTAAGGGGTGATCTGGCCCACAGGGGACATCATAGTAGTGTGGCCAAACAGCACACACCTGCAGACCATGCATCTGTGGTGACCAACAGATGCCAGCACACACACACATGCAGCACTGTGGGCACGGTGGCCATTGAGGGGAGGGTGTACGGGTGGCCAGAGCTCACCACAGCCCAGGTGTGGCCACAAGGCTGGGCCACATCATGCTGTGCGCATGGGCCAGTAGTGGGAATACCCCACCACCTGTATGCCTGCCGTATCTTATGTCCCCCCCAGCCACATACCACACAACTGTACAGATGCCACAGCACACACAGCCAGCCATGTATATGTCACTGTGAGCATCCCATGCCACAGGTGCAGCATCTGTGGATCACATAACAGCGTAACAGTACTGTCCACTGTCACCTACAAGCTGGGCCTGTCACTGTGTACAGTGCAGTGGTCATCACTGCCCTACATACAATAGGAATTGCCATGTCCCTCACACTACCAGCCCCCTTGCTACTGTAGTGTCTGCTGTGCACTGTAGCATGACCTACAGTGCGACGGTTGCATGCAGCACCACCACCACCTGTGCCTAGGCTGTGTTGTCCCCTGGAGTACCATATGCTATGCTATGCTGTACTGTTTACATGTAGCCTGCAGCTACCATCATGCATTGCCTGACTGACCTACAGGTGGAGCTGCAGTCCCACCTGGCTAGCCCCTGTACTTCCAGGCTGATCTACAAATCGAACTGTGGGACCCTGCAGTAACACTGGGCAAACTGCATGCAAATCAGGGCATAATGAGATGCTAATGTGGCTGTTTGCCCAGAGACTACCTAAGTAGGCTCATTTGCATGTCACTTTTGAATATAGCAAAGTTTAGCATCGGGCAAACATGTTTGCACCATGCAAACAGCTTAGCTCCGCACTAATACCGCACAAACGCATTAGCTCCACGCAAACAGTTCGGGGAATATTATACTGTTTTGCACACTGTACTGTCCCATAGGCTGCTCCCTGCAGCTGTACTGGGTCCACGCATTTGCTGTAACACACATTGTCCACATAGGTCGCCTCTACCTACCTTCTCATCACTGTGCACTGTGTTGCTGTTGTGGTCTGCACTTCCTGGTTGCTATATTCAGAGCTGTCATATTACAGGGCTAAGTATGCCCTGCACTCCCAGCCCAGTTTGCCCAGCTCATTCCGATGCTATATTCAGATGCTGTTTGCCCTGGGCTATTCCTTTTGAATATAGCTTGCTTTGTGCTCCAGGCTAACTTTGCCCACCAGGCAGTGCTATTTTAGCCCTGGAGCAAAGTTTTGAATATTTGGCTCATTGTGTCATCTCTTCATTAATATTTATTTCAGTTCTACAATTCATGTGTTTCATTTGTGTATCACTGGCCAAGATGCAGTCTGCTGTAGCATCCAGTGGCCACCAATAGGGAGTTGACTTGCCTGTTCCTGCTGAAGAAGAGGATTTTGACCCACCACCACCGGCCTGATGAGCAAGCAGCTAGCCCACCTATGCAACCTCGGCAGTAACAACAAGTAAAAACCATAGGCAGTATACGATGGTAGAAGTAAGAAAACATGTTTAATGACTAATTACCACAGCAAACATCCCAAGTACATTGACCACCAACTGGCTTTATCAGCAGGTTGTGCTTCATGCTCACAGATGCCCATTAATACCTGAATTCATAAATATTCATAAGTGCATCGTTACATACAAATGTGCCATGTTATACCTGTGAACATTGGAACGTGCATTATATGCAGTACAATTATTAAAGATTTGTGCTGGTGTTAACTCTAGTGTAATTAAATGTCACTCATTAAAAAAAATATAACAGATGAATGTAATTTATGGGATTTGAGACAAATGGTCAGGACTTCGTGTCAGATTTTTGCAATATAGTTTATGACTTTTGCCTCAAAGTCCATAGGCCTATGAGGTTTGTACTTTTGCAAACAGTATTTCAGTTGCAGCATTCCACACCCACCCCATCCTCAGTGTTGACCTGTATAGGACTATCTTAATCTTAAATTCATATATCATACATGTACTGTTTTTAAAAGTGATACTTAATTACACTGAAGTTAATACGAGCACTGATGTTTAATAATTGTTCTTCATATAAATGCATGTTCTACGGTTCACAGGTCTAATGTTTGAAACACATTTGCATGTAATGATTCACTTATAAATATTTATGAATTCAGGTACCTATGGGCACCTGGGAGCACTAAGCACCACCCCCTGATGAAGCCCATCGATGGCAAGTGGTAGTGGGGTGTTTGTTTGCCATGGTAATTAGTCATGTAGAGGCTAAAGATGAAACGAGTTCAAAAATGCTATAAATAAAGAAACGCAGTGCAGAAAAAAGGGAGAAAGACTAAGGAAATGTGGAAAACAAGGGCAAGATGAAAAAGAGATCAGTAATTGACCTACCCCCCCCCAAAAAAAAAAAAAGATCACGGTAATTGACCCAACTGATAAATATCACTATTATTAATGGTGCAACAGCGTCTTTGAGAATTTACACTACTGGCTTTGAATTCTCAGGAACAGTGCGTGAAAATGTGTTTATTCAACTTAATCACAGAGCAGGTTTGCAGGTAAGGATCTCAGTCCAGGTCTCTCGGATACAATTACCGGCTAGTCACTACACAGACAGCTGAACTACAAACTCTAGATTTTCTTGCCCAAGATTATATATTTAATTTGTGTACCCAGAAAACTTTCCAAGGGCCAGTCTGCAGACGATGGACTTCAATACGAGTAAAATGTACATTCAGACATGGGGCTCTTCCTTACAAAGCTTGAGTATAGAAATTATGCCACACTTTAGATGAGGCTGATTCCATCCCAAATTACTGACAGCATGACTGCTTTTCCAGTTGATTGCAGATGAGCCCCAGATATAATATCTGAAATGTAAAGATGGCTTGGAGCCTGGCAAATACAGTATGTTATATAAATATAGCAAAGGTTCCTTGTTGGGTAGGTCAGAGATGTTTGAGGAAAACATCAAAGCACATAGATTTAGATAGACCATTCTGAGAACTTCTTGTGCAGGATAAGCTAGTAATCATCCCAACTGATACTGAATGCTGCAGTTTATTTTACTGCCTACCTTTTCTGGTTATTTACAAATCCCATGAGTACCATGCTCTAAGTTAATTTTGAAAAATAAAAAAGTCACCAAAGAGACAAAAAAATTATATAAACACTCCCTGGTTGAACAACCTATTTCATATACATCCTGGAAGTCAGGCAGTTGATACACCTCATATCATAAACCTCATGACTGTGTCATTTTTTGTCTGAGAAAGTTCCCCATCCTTCCTAAACCTGTTATCCTGTTTCCAAAGAGCATGGACCTGAAGCACAAAATAATGTCTACTAACATTAAAACAGCAGCTTACCTTACAGCACAAATGTAATAGTTCATTTTGTTTTAGACTGCCCCTTTACTCATGTCTTGTAACATACCTCATTTTCCTGTTTTAGGTTAGTTCAAGCATTTTTTGTGATCTGAAATAACTGTATGAGAGCTACGCTCATAAGCACAAGGAGGGTGTAAGGTGCCCCCCCCCCCATTTCGGGAAACATTAAAAAACTGGATTGGGGGAATGTATGGGGGGCTGGCAGTAATAAAATAGTATTTTTTCATCTTGCTTCCCCTCCCCAAACAAAAATTGTCCTGTGTGTGCTGTTGTCTTCACCAAATAGTTATTTGAAAACTAGTGACTGGGAAGGGTACACAGAGCTCCTTTCCATGTGTAACCACCCAGTCCCTGGCGTTACTAGAATCCCATCAGTTTTAGAGCAGGCTGCTAGGCTGGGCAGTAATCAGAGGGAGTAAATGCTCTCCAAGAAAACATTACATCATAATTTGCCTGGTTATGCTGGACAAAGGATGAGGTAATGCTGCTCAGAACTCTTGCAGCATCATAAGCCACACTTGACTCAGCTGTGTGGAAGAGTTGTCAGAACCTTGTAGTTCTGAATTGGAGTTTGAAGGGGGAAGGAGCTCTCTGTGAGTTCTGAGGGCAAGAGTGGGCCTGCAGCCTCTCTTATTTGGGGGAAGGACCCCTGTTCATTATTTTCTCACCCTAGTCTAATAATCAACAACTGTTTGCCTGGAAGTGGTGGAGACTTGATCCAGTGGAACCCCTGAGGGGTCAAGTTGTCATTCAAAGAAGTGGAAAGGGACTGAGAATTCAATGATTCTTAAAGGCAATCCCCTGAAGACTAAAAGACTGTCATAGCTGCCCAGAGTGAAGAGACTGAGTGTTTTCTTCAAAAGCTACAGATTTGTCAAACAACTGTGGACTTAAGGGTTCTTTCAAACGTCTGTAAAAAGGGAGTATCAAACTGTGAGTACAAGGTTCATTTGAAAATAAACTGTGGGTTGCGTGGTGCTGTATATGCACTATGCTAGCTAGATTACAGACACTCAGAACCCTTTTTCACCACAAAAAATGTGCTGATAATGTGCTGAATGTAAGGATGTCTTTAGCAGCCCAGTGGCGCTGGAAAATCCAGTTTGTTTCCTGAGCTAATGGCAGAGTCTGACTTTGGCCAGGGTGAGCAGAACCTCATTCATGGTTGCAGAGTAGATCTAACTGGTTACAAGGCAGGAAAATTTTTCCTGCAGATGTTAACAAGGATCATCTCGTCAGGTGTGTGCAAGTTTAAGTGCGTGGTGGCCCCCATAATATATGCACTGGGTACAGATCCAGAGATTCCTCAGCCTGGGATGGATAAGTTAATTGGGAAAAGTGTTCATGTTGGAATTTGCAGTACTGTCAGATTGCAAGGTGTTTCTGCCTGCAAAAAGTGGTTGTCATCTGCCTAGAACAGTTACAGACTTGGTGGACCACCCTTTTTGTTTACCATCTTGTCTGAATTAAAGCCATGCAATTCAATCCCAAAGTTTATGGTTGCAGACATTCCATCTTTGAGCCTCTGAGTGAAATGTTTTGGGGCCCCTCAGATAGGAGACACAACATAGCCCTGGCACCCCTCTCCCAGACTCGGGTTAAATAGAAATGTTATTTTGTGCATTACCCTTCGACCTCTTAGATGCCTGAGCCAAGTATTTACCCTAATACCAGGGGTGATACTAATTTTCTGCCAACTTGTGTTTTTTTTTAATTCTATTTATCCCCTCCTACTGCCTACCAGCCCTGCCCCTTCAGGGCATCCAAGGAGTCATCCTCCTGCCTCGCGCCCATTCAGACTCACCTCCCAGTCCCCCATGGCGCTTTGGCTTCCTCCTGAGTGGGGACGAGGTGGGGTCTGTACCCCAAATCCTTCATTTTTTCGGGCCTGTGGAGGTGATCTGGTGAGCAGGGCACATAGAAAGCATGCTTCAGGAAGCCCATCTTCCTAGAGCGGCAGGAGTTTTTCTACTTTTTCCTCCATTAGGCACAGTGAGAGCCCCCTGACATCAGGGTGCACACGCCGACGTCTACTGTATCTTGATGGCTGCCTGTCCCCTTCATGGGGTTTGTAGTCCCCTCAAACCTTCACCCAAGGACACACACAAGTGTTGTGGGCATTGGCCAACCCACTCCACCTCCTTGGAGATGGCAAGCTGTCATGGGACACTCAAGCCACTCTCCCCACGGCCAACCCTCCAGCAACCCGACAACTTGTGGTTTGTTGCCTTGTCTGAGTAACAAGTAGGGGGTCCCGATTACAAGATGCCACTCTTGGCTGGGGTAAGTGCCACAAAAAATTGGGTTTTTTTTCAAAGATTTGGGGAAAGAGGAAAAAAATGTTGCCATGTAAGTGAAGACGGTATGTCTGTGGGTTTTCTTTCTGGTGGCAGTGCACCATGCCAAGGGATCGTTGTTAGGAAAAAGTGGAGTTTTGTGCCAAAGAAAATGCCATTTAAAGATGTGCTGCTTTGTGATGCTTTGTGGAAATATTTGATGCCAAAAACTGTTTTGCTGAAACTGTGAACCCTGCCTTAAGTGCTTTAAAAACTGTTTAAATGTCAAGACTGCAAGCTTTCAATGTGATTTTGGGCAAGATAATATTTGTTTACTGTGGATTATAAATGTTCAAGAGCTTGTGGATTACAGTGTCGGAGTTGTCACAGATGCACTCAGCAGGTCAGGCCCTCTGCTCCCACAGTGCCAACCTCCGAGTGTAGTAATGTGAACAGGTAACAGACAGGGTAACCCTCCTGTCTGCTTTTGGGTCCAAATCACCTTTAGTTTCAAGTTCTGGGGAGATTCAAACTGTGAACCTTATGCCAGCGTACCCAATGTATAGGCTCAGATATGTACCCTCTTTGGGGAATTGCGGTACACTCTTTCACCAGGGGCACCAAGCCAGGCTTCCCAAAATGTACCCTTAAAACTCTATAAAAGAATTTAGGTATAGTCTTACCTTTTCCCAGTTTGGTAACACCATCAAGTTTTTGAACAGTTTTTGTCAGTCTTAACCCTCTGTACATCACATGCAAAAAGAACTGGCAGACACCCCAGGCAGTCTTTTGAAAAAAAAAAAGATAATTTACTACAAGATGATAAAAATATGAAAAATGTAAACACTGAACAATATATCAAAGAGCATACAATCACTTAAAAGAACAAGGGCAAAGTACAAAACAAAAACTCCTACCACAATACATTTAGAAACATAGAAACATAGAATTTGACGGCAGATAAGGACTGCTTGGCCCACTTAGTCTGCCCATTCCCCTACCTAACGGATAAGCTGCAGATCCTAGTTAACCAACAGCATACTTCCTCCTACCCCATACTAGAACTGTCTTATGTCTGTCCCGCACATTCTTGAATTCCCCCACTGTTTTTGACTCTACAACCTCCTCAGGAAGGCTGTTCCATGTATCCAAAACCCTCTCTGTGAAGAAATTCTTCCTTACATTACCTCTGAACCATTCCCCCTCTATCTTCAAATTGTGCCCCCTTGTTTTTGCACATCTCTTTTTCTGACAGATGCTACCCTCTTGGACTTTGTTGATTCCCTTGAGGTATTTGAAAGTTTCTATCATGTCTCCCCCTCCTTTTCTTGAGGCTATACATCTTTAGTTCCTTTAGTCTTTCTTCATATGTCTTCTGATGCAGACCCTGCATCATTTTGGTTGCCCTCTCTGGACAGCCTCCACCCTGTCTATGTCTGCGGAGATGGGGTCTCCAGAACTGTACACAGTACTCCAGATGTGGTCTTACCAACTGTCTGTACAGAGGGCCAACAGCTTCCAGTTTTCTACTGGTGATGCCTCTCCCTATGCATCCCAGTATCCCCCCAGCCCTCCTTACTGCCTTCTCACATTGCTGGCCCACCTTTAGGTCATCTGATATTACTACCCCCATGTTTCTTTCCATTTTTGTTGTTGTCCATATCTCATCCCCCACTGTGTGCTCTTCCCCTGGGTTTTTCTATCTAATGTATTTCCTCTGTAAGTGCCTTGAAAGTTAGATAACTTGTTTCTTAGGAGCCCAAAAAGATATGTCACTAAACAGTTCAGACACAGTATAGTTTAAACTGTGTCTCTCCACACCCCTTCTGTGAGTCATCTAGCTCCTCCTTTTGGAATATAAAAAAATACAAACAGGATGTCCTATAAGGAGGTATATTAAATAAGGTGACATCAGCAAAAATTAATTTCCCAAACTATGAGTCTTTTGATCCACCAGTTCTTTTTAAGTTTACAACCCTGCAATTCTCTCACCTAGGTGCAAGATATCGGGCAGGAATCAGCTTAATGATGTCCTGTTTCTGAAGTCATAAAATGTATATTTTAGTTTCCCAGCTTCAGAGCAGCAACAGGTCATAAAACTGCCATAAAATGCAATTTCTCAAGGAAGTTAATTACATTACAGAGATCTCCTGTTAGTGTAATATATGTAGCTTCACTGAAACCTGGGAAGGGGCACCCGTGGAGCACAGGCTGTCTTATGTGAGACAATCGCATACTATATTTTTATATTACAAATAGCATGCAATAATCATAACCAGCTGGCCAAGCATCACACTTCTCCCCACCTAGACTGAATTAGGGGGCTCTATCCCCTGCATGGGATGAGTTTCCCAAGTCAGTTCACACCTCATATAGACACGACAAGCCATCTGTGTTCTGATTGGTCATTCCAGCCCTATGTAAGATCATCATGTCATACCCTTGCAAGGCAAGACTCCATCTTAATAGTCTACCATTAGTTTTTCCCATTTGTGTCAGCCAAAC
Source organism: Neoceratodus forsteri (assembly GCA_016271365.2). Lineage (NCBI taxonomy): Eukaryota > Metazoa > Chordata > Ceratodontiformes > Ceratodontidae > Neoceratodus > Neoceratodus forsteri. Next base: position 348,687,887 of record CM057456.1, read on the forward strand.
CAGGGGGTTGTGGTCAGTCTGTACCTCAAAATGCTGCCTGTATATGTATGGCTCTAACTTCTGTAGGGCCCACACTATGGCAAGACACTCTTTTTCCACAGTAGAGTATGCCTGCTCCCTGGGAAGTAATTTTTTACTCAGGTACACTACCGGATGATCTTTCCCTTGGTTGGATATCTGACTCAGTACTGCCCCCATACCCACATCTGAGGCGTTAGTCTGGACGATAAAGGGTCTGCTATAGTCAGGACTTGTCAACACAGGAGCACTGCACAGTGCCTCCTTCAGTCTGGTAAAGGCTTTTTCACAGGCTGGTTCCCAGGTAATTTTCTTAGGCATCTTTTTCTTTACCAGGTCAGATAGGGGAGAAGCCAGGGCACTGTAACTGGGTACAAATTTCCTATAGTACCCTGCTGTCCCTAGAAAACTCCTGACCTGCTTCTGCATTTCTGGTCTGGGCCATGCTTTGATCACCTCTATTTTTACTTGGTTAGGATGGAGCTGTCCCCAGGCTACAACATGCCCAATGCATGCCACTTCAGCCATGGCCACGTGGCATTTCTCAGCTTTGACAGTGAGCCTGGCCCTCTGTATCCTGCACAGCACTTCCCTAAGGTGGGACAGGTGTTCCTCCCAGCTGGCACTAAAGATGGCAGTGCCATCCAGGTACACCATGGCATACTCCTCAGCACCATTTAACACCTGGTTCACCAACCTTTGGAAAGTGGCTGGGGCATTCTTCATTCTGAAAGGCATTACTTTAAATTCAAATAAGCCTATCAGAGTGATGAAGGCTGACCTCTCCCAGTTCTGTCAGTTAACTCCACCTGCCAATACCCCTTTGTCAGGTCAGTAGTCGTAAGGTATGTCGCCCCTCCCAACTTGTCCAGGAGTTCATTCGTCCAGGGCATCGGGTGGGTGTCTGACTTTGTGACTGCATTCAGTTCATGATAGTCCACACAGAAATGAGTAGAGCCATCTGGCTTGGGCACAAGGACTACAGGTGAGGCCCAAGGGCTGTGAGATATCTGGATTACCCCTAAATCCAGCATTTCCTCCAACTCCCTCCTAATGTCCTTTTGGACAGCCTCTGACACCTGATATGCTGTCCGCCATATGGGCATCTGTGTCTCTGTCTCCACATCATGCGTCGCTAAGGGGGTTAGTCCAGGCTTGGTGCTAACTAGGGGGGAAAGTCTGCTAAAACCTCCCTTACTTTCTGGATCTTCTCCAGGGCCAGCTGGGGTGACAATTTAACTGCCTCCACAGAGGACTTCTGCTTTTTTTCTTCCAGCAAGTCCAGAAGGGGGTCTCCTTCATCTGTCCCCTTCCCAGGACTACATACTGCAAACACCGTGTCAGCCCTATTAGCATATGGCTTCATCATGTTGGCATGGTACATTCTTTCTGTATGTCTTCTGCCAGATAACTCTATGATATAGTTCATGTTATTGACCTTTCTAACCACTTTGTATGGTCCTGCCCACTCAGCCTGCAGCTTGACTTTCTGGACTGGAATAAGGACCATGACTTCCTGACCCACAGTGTATGAGCGAGCTATGGCTCTGCGGTCGTACCACACTTTTTGTTTCCGTTGGGCAGCTGCCAGGTTGCACTGGGCTGTCCCCATAAGCTCCTTTAGCCTTTTCCTAAACCTAAGGACGTAATCCACTATGGGAGTGCCCTGGATGGCATGCTTCCCTTCCCAGTCCTCTTGGATCACGTCTAGAGGCCCACATACCCGGCGTCGATAGAAGAGCTCAAAGGGGGAAACCCTGTTGACTCTTGGGGCACCTCCCTGTATGCAAACAACAGGTGGGAGAGGTATTTCTTCCAGACCCTCCCATGCTGTTCGGCAAATGCTTGGACAATTAACTTCAGGGTACCATTATATCTTTCCACAAGCCCATTGGCTTATGAGTGATAAGGTGTCGTGCACCTCTGCACCACCCCACATTTCTCCCACAAATATTTCATCAGGTCTGACATGAAGGAACCCTCTTGATTGGTGATAACCTCCTGCAGAAACCCAGCATGGGAGAAAATCCCAAGTAAGGCATCTGCCACTTTGTCTGTCCTCAGTGAGGATAGGGCAACTGCCTCTGGATACCGGGTGGTATAATCCACCACAGTCAGGATGAACCTCTTCCCGGAGGAGCTGGGGGTATTTAAAGGCCCCACAATATCCAGTCCCACCCTATGGAAGGGCTCCTCCACTATGGGGAGTGGAATTAGGGTGGCTTGGGTCTTCTTACCTGCCTTCCCTATTTGTTGTCACCGGTGACAAGACCTACAATACTCCTTCACCTGCTGGGTGAAATTGGGCCAATAGAAATTCTGGGCCAACCACTGCATAGTGCGCACAATTCCAAGATGACCAGACAAGGGAAGATCATGTGCAATCTTGAGCAATTGCTCACGATGCCCCTGGGGAATGACAAGCTGCCTGCCTATCACCCCTCCCTCTGTCTTTACAGCCTGAGTATACAACAGTCCATTTTCCAAATAAGCCTTATGTTTACCATCACCTGACTGTGCTCCATCAGAGTCTGCCCAAGCTCTCAGCTTCTCTAGACTAGGGTCACTTTTCTGAGCAGCTGCAAACTCCTTACACATTCCCAAGGCATGGGACTGCAGGTCCCCTTCAGTCTCTAAACTAGGGTCCCTAGCACTAGCATCAGGGTACTCAGGATCACTGTCATCCCTAACCTCCTGACAATGGGTCACCCCTCCTTCTTTGGAGTAACCTTCTGTAGCTGTTTGGTTAGCTGCTACTGGGAAATTTCTACCCCCTTTTCATTAGTCTCCATATCAGGAGATACAGGCTGGGGAACCAGCCTCCCAGTGGTTTCCAGAATGGCTTCTTTTGGGTGTGGGGAACTATAATTTCCCCATCCCACTTGGCTATGGGTAAATGCACACACCATCTCCAGTTTGAGATTATTGCCAAGGATGACGTCAACTGCTAACATTTTGGCTACAACCACCTGTTACACAGTTCCCCCTGTTTCACCCCAGTCTAGGAGAACACTAGTGGGTGGCAAATTGGTCTCCTCACCAGTGAGCCCTTGTACAGTTACAAATTTATTGGGTATAAGCTGACCAGACTCTACCAGATCCCCTTTTACCAATGTCAGGGATGCCCCTGTGTCCCTTAAGCCTTGTGTCTGTACACCATTCATCGTGAATGGGTGCATGTGTTCCCTCATGTTCACAGGCATGCTTCCAGGGACACACAAACAACCCACTTATTTCTTAGCCCCATTCGGCATATTGCTCGTTCTTTTGGGACACTGTCTGCAATATGCCCAATTTCTTTACAAACCCAACATTCATTCCTTTTCTCAGAGAAATCTTTTCTTTGAAACCTGGGGCTAACTGGTTTCTGTGGAGGCAGTGAGGGTTTTAGCTGCCCTGAAGGCACGCTTTTCCCTTTCTGCATTGCCACACCCAACCCATTCACTCTCAGAGCAGGTCTGCTCTTGACATAGCAGTCCAAGAGTTCAGCAGCCTCTTGCACTGGTTTGGGATCTCAGTCCTCCAGCCAGGTTTTCAGCTCTGCTGGGCATGCCTAAAAAACTGTTATAACAAAATAGCATTTTCAATTTTATCTACAGAGTTTGCTTCAATTCCTTCCCACCAGCGTTTTGAAAACTGACGTTGTTTTGTGGTTAGCTCCCTTGTAGCTCATGTCAGGGCTTTTCCTGAGCTTACAGAATTTAGCTCTGTATGCTTCTTCAGTTAAATCAAACTTTTTTAAAAGTGCTGCTTTAAGTTTGCTGTAATCATTACTGTCCTCATTGTCCATTTGACCCAATGCATCCTGAGCTTTCCCGGTAAGTAGCGGGGATAGCTGGAAGCTCCAGGACCCTCTAGGAATATTTGTCTGAATATAAACTTTTTCAAAGGAATTTAAAAATGCAACCATATCCTCCCCCTCTTTAAATTCAGCTATCAATTTGGAATTTAATTTGTAACCCAGTCCTGTAGTTCCAGTTAAACCCAAGCCACTTACCTGCTCTGATGCTGGTGGTTGGAGTCATAGCTTCTCCAGTTCACGTCGCCTCTGGTGCTCACACTCCTCACAGTCCACCTCTCGCTATTCTCACACTCTCTTCCCCTATGCAGCTTGCTGCTCTCACTTCTCTTCTCTTCTCTCTGGAACTCCAGCACTATTCTGCGCAACTCAATCTGCAGCTTGATTGCTTCTGGCTCCAGAATGCTGGTGACCTTCCCCTGCTGCTGTAGCCCTTCACTGGCACTGGCCCTGCTGCCCTCCTTACCGGATCTGGACACTGCACTGGCCACTGGCTGCTCCATGCTCAATGTTTGGTCCTTTACAGTCACAGTCTGTGACTCAGCACTCTGGGCATCTGTTGCCATCAGGGCATCCACGAGGTTCTGCATGGTGGCTCTCACCTCATGAAGGATTCCTCTGTCCTGGCACAACTGCCTCAAGTAGTCTGCAGTGTACCCACTGTAGTTGGAAGCCATCTTCTTCCCTAACTATGGCTACTCTAACTTGTACTTTAGAAAAAAAAATAAAACAGGTAGGAACTTGACTGTAAGCAAAATTATATAGTTCTGTTTCCTTTTTCTTAAATAAATCACTGCCTTATTTTGCAAGTGAGCTGTACAGTATTAAGCTGACACACTGAACAATTAAAGCTTGTGTTACCAATTTTATCACACCGCTGCTAACCAAATCTGTCACAAATGCACTCAGCAGGTCAGGCCCTCTGCTCCCACAGTGCCAACCTCTGAGCGCAGTAATGTGAACAGGTAACAGACAGGGTAACCCTCCTGTCTGCTTTTGGGTCTGAATCACCTTTAGTTTCAAGTTCTGGGGGGATTCAAACTGTGAGCCTTATGCTAGCATATCCAATGTACAGGTTCAGATAAGTACCTTCTTCGAGGGATTGTGGTACAATCTTTCACCAGGGGCACCATGCCAGGCTTCCCAAAATGAACCCTTATAACTCTATAAAAGACCTTAGGTATATTCCTACCTTTTCCCAGTCTGGTAACATCATCAAGCTTTTGAACAGTTATTGTCAGTCTTAACCCTGTATATGTCACATGCAAAAAGAACTGGCAGACACCCCAGGCAGTCTTTTGAAAAAAGATACTTTACTACAAGATGATACAAATACGAAAAATGTAAACCAGAACAATATATCAAAGAGCATACAATCACTTAAAAGAACAAGGACAAAGTACAAAACAAAAACTCCTACCACAATACAGTTAGACTTTTTCTGTCTAATGTATTTCCTCTGTAAGTGCCTTCAAAGTTAGAGAACTTGTTTCTTAGGAGCCCAAAAATACATGTCACTAAACAGTTCAGAGACAGTTTAGTTTAAACTGTGTCTCTCCACACCCCTTCTGTGAGTCATCTAGCTCCTTCTTTTTAGAATGAAACAAATACAAACAGGATGTCCTATCAGGAAGTATATTAAATAAGGAGACATCAGCAAAAAACAATTTCCCAAATTATGAGTCTTTTGATCTACCAGTTCCTTTTAAGTTTGCAACCCTGCAATTCTCTCACCTAGGTGCAAGATATCTGGCAGGAATCAGCGTAATGATGTCCTGTTTCTGAAGTCATAAAATATATATTTTAGTTGCCCAGCTTCAGAGCAGCAACAGGTCATAAAACGGCCATAAAATGCAATTTCTCAAGGAAGTTAATTACATCATAGAGATCTCCCGTCAGTGTAAAATATGTAGCTTCACTGAAACCTGGGGGGGTACCCATGGACCACAGGCTGTCTTATGTGAGACAATCACAAACTATATTTTTATATTACAAATATCATACAATAATCATATCCAGCTGGCCAAGCATCACAGAAATCACTAAAGGAACTGTACCAAAATGTGCTTAAATTGCCTAGAAAGCACCCCGGTGTTGTGAAAACTAAGTCATGAAAAAAAAAGTTTGTTTGCAGTTTAAAATTTGGCTCCACCAGCTCGTGGATGGCAATGAAGGGGAGAGAGAGAGAGAGAGAGAGAGTGAGAAAGAGTTTCTAGCTCATTTGCATTTCATCGAGTGACTGACCCTGATGCATAAGCCCCGTCCCCTGGCTAGGACTCTGTGGACCTGCTCAGTTGTTCAAGGAAGAGGAGAGAGGAGCATATGAGGCATCAGGCCAAGTGGAGTAATGGTGTTGTTGGACTTTGGATTCTTTTGCAAGAGAGAATTGCTAAAAGTGTTAAAAACTTTCAAATCGGGCTTCTCCCGTGTAGCGATCCCTCTGGTAGCTACTGCTGTTGTGTGTTGTGCAAGTCATCAGGTGAGATCACCCAAAAGCAAAGGCAAGACCGTTGAGTCAGTGGCAGGCCACAGCATCAGGAGGGAACCAGCTACTCTTGTAAGTACATCAGCGAATGTTTTCACAGTACAAAAGAAAAAAAGACTCTGGGCAGTAGCAAAGTTTGTGAAAAATGAGCAAGTGTGTGAGCAAAGAATCCAAGTGCTGAGCAAAGTAAATGAGATTTTGAACAAAGTAACCAAGGTTTGAGCAGATAAGGAGCGTGCTGTGCAAAAGAAAACAGAGTGAGTGTGGTTGTGATGCAGACAAGAATTCAGCAGCCAGGCTGTGGCGGGGGCCTAGAAGCAAAAGCAAATGTAAACAAATGTAAACAAATTCACAGAAGCAAATGTAGACAAGTTGTACTGTAAAGCCAAAGTACAGTGAAGGCTGCTCAACTAGAGTGGTCAGACAAACAGTAAGAGGTTTTTTGAGAATAAAAGGAACTGATACTGTGCACACAGTAATGGTGTTTTTTCTGGGGCTTGTTCTTCAGAAAGCAAACATGACTAGTAGAAGGCAGCAGTATCCTCTGTATGTCAAGACTTGGGTAGCAGAAAAAGAACAAGAATTTGAGGAGGCATATGGGTGTGCGGGAGCACCCCTCAACATAGCGCTCCCTGGCTATCAAGTCACTGTGTTTGCAGTATGTTTAAAGGTTGGAAGAGACGTAATACCCATCCCCCACTGCCAGGACTGCAGAGTAAAGTTTGGGATGAGTATGGCTAGTGGTTCACCTAAAGAGATAGTCCACTGTATCTGGCTGGTCCCCACGTGGACCTTCAGTGAAAGGCATGACTGTGGATGGCAGATTGATGACAAAGAAAAGCAGGAGAAAGTAGAGGATTTCTTGAGAGAATTCTTTGTAAATGTAGCTGTATGCAATGTGCAAGAGGTGAAAGCAGCATGCAGCCCCTCGGCCGAAGAAGAGGCTGAGAGGTGTTTGGCAGTGGCAGACTGTGAATCTGTGGACCCATGGGCAGGTGGTCCAAGTCCAAGTGTGCTCAGAGAAGATGAGGAGCTGGAAGACCTCATCACCTGGGAGGCCCATGCCTCCGGCAGTAGTGAGGAGTGGATGTTCTCAGAGATTGAGCCAGTAACCGGTTCCTAGGCAGAACACATGAAGGCTTTGGAAGAGGTGGAGGTATCTGGTAAAGAGACTGAGTTACCAGATGTCATTGCCAAAAAAGTTTTGGAGCCCACAGCAGAAGGGAAGGGCTCAGATGTGCAAGCAGAGGCACAGACTGACAAAAGAGTGAACTGTCCTTTTCCTGTGTGGGACAGAGAGGTATGTTATAGCAGACAGGGCCACTCTCAAGTCAGGCTGCGGGCCCACTTCTGACAATGAGCAGCAAGGAAGAAAGAGTAATTAGAAGGAGAGCCGAGAAAGAATTTGGTGTAAAATATCCATTCATGCCTAGATGGATGTGGGAGCAGATTGAGGACAAGCGTGAAGATTGGTTGCTGCAGGAAGCCAGAGCTTCTACAAATAAGCTCTGGTACCACATAAAAGGCCTTGGTCCAGCAGGAAGTGAAAACATTTTTTAAGACAAGATAATTTCTTGGAAGGTGGGTTGCACCCTCCACCTTGAATCAGTAATAGTGACTGACTGTGAGGGCAAAGAGACAGTGAACTCAGTGAAAATGATTCGCCCTGATGGAGCGATCATTTTATGGTCCTCATCCCAAGTGGTACTACCCTTTAAAGCACCTGGAAGAACCAGCTGCAAGAAAATTTCAGTGGTCAGTGGGCTACACCCTCAGAAGGCAATTGGCCGAAGAAAGAAGATTTGGAATTCAGAGTACAGCGTCCCCCCGGGAGCAACAAGGGATGTTGTGACTGCAGTTTTCTTCCTTGATCAGCAGTGACCAGGTCCAGAGGTGGTATGGAAGCTCTTGTTCCGAAGATTTGTCTTCAGCCAAAGGAGAAGAGATCTAGACCTGATCCAGTGGGGAGCACGACATTTCGCTTCCGTCATTACACTCCGTGTAATTACGCTCCCACATAATCTCACTCCCCCGTCATTTCGCTCCTTCATAAGACTACATAAGGCAATACTGTACTGAGGATAGAAGCTCCCCCAGTATAACCAGGAATATGAAGCACACTCACAATGATGCCCTGCTTCTTTAGTGTTACAGTCCTAGTTCTACAGAAAAGTGCTTTTTTTATGCTATTATGTCATCTGCTGTCGATGTTGATTGCGTTGTGACTTGCATTGCCCACCTCCACCTCCCTTCCTCGCCTTCTCCAACAGAGTGCTATTGCAAGTGCTGGGAGATGATGGAATAAACCACAGCACCCCCCCACCTACCTCCCGAGCAACATGTACCTAGTCCCCCACCCTGCCGAATTTTCAGGTAAGCCGGCCGGCCCACCGGGATTTATATCACAGCTGCAGGTGAGGCTGAGAAAAGGCAGCGGGTGCTGAGTGAAGCTTTCAAATACTCTACTCCATCCCTGCCAGCTTCCCTGTGGCTGGCATCACTGCTGTATGTTCAGTTGCAGGGGGTTGGGGGTCATCTGAACTGAGACGTAAAGGCTGGCACTGGTACCAGAACTCTCTGCAGGGGGACCATTAGCACTTTGATATTTTTTTGCATAAATCAAGGGGTGATCTATGATTTCTATCCTGTTTTCCTGCAACTCATATTCTTTTCCAAAATTTAAATCAATAAACTAACTACGTCCACACCTGACAAAGCTACCAGAGCCATAGCAGATAATGGGGGCTCCATGATTTACCTCTGTGGCCTCGCTCCTCCGATCAGCCATAGTTCTCTTCTTCTTATTGCAGCCGCATGGAGCTCTGCTTCTCCACGCTCAGCTGGGAGTGAAGTGCAGTATCGGGAGTGAAAGTGACAGAAGTGAAGTTAGCAGGAGCTAAGTGACGACGGAGCGAGACGTCAGGAACGAAATGTTGGGGAGCGAGAAAGCAGGAGAGAAATTACATAGACCCAATCCAGTGTGGTGATGCAGAACAGTCAACCTGCACTTCATAAATGGTAGGGTCAAGTTTTCTCTTATTTTTCATATTTAGTGTACCATCTACTGAAGCAGAGGTGCCCTTACTCTTTTGGTCCACTGGACATCTGGATCTGGACTAAAGTTTCCAGTAGGCCTCATGCTTGTTGCAAGAATAGTTCTGGACTGGTTTCGGTCTAAAGTGACTTTTTTGAATGTGAGTTCCTTGTGCACTTGGACCATTTCCTATTTAGATGGACAATTGTAGGGTCACCCCCCCAAAAAAAATGGTTTGTAGGTATTATTTTTGGCACTTGTATACTGCTTTTTGTAGAAAACCCTTTAAAAAATGTTTTGTGGATTGGATGGTATCTGCTGGTGGGAGGTTTGTTTGCTGTTTTCTCTTGCAGGCATGTGTTTTGTTGCAGGTTGTTTCTTTTTTGCAGGATGTTTTCTTTTACAGGGCATCTGGGAGAAGAAAAAAAAGAGGATGTGGAACTCAGTGGAGTCCTCCTTATTGGGTGTTTTTGAAATGTTTTAACACGGAAATGTTAGACATTTTGTTTTGCAGGTTTAAAGTGTGTGGTACTGGGGTATGGGAAATGCATAGCAATGTCATATGTATATATCTAATGCAGTATACAGTGTAAATTGTGAAATGTATGTTGGTATAGGCTGTCCCTTGAGTAGTGTAGGATAGATAGCTTTTTCCTAGTGGGGTAGGGGGATGGATGGGTTGATGGTTCTAACCCGGGTAGGAACCATCAGTTCTGTCCTGTCAGGGTATGCTTTGCAGGGCTTCCTTGGAGCCACTGAAGAAGGATTCCAAGCTAGTTGTCAGAAGATGGCTAAAGTTTGCTTCAGCATGCCTCCATTTTCTCTGTGGTAACCTGCCTACATTAATTCTTAGGTAGGAGAGGACCTGATCACCCCTCCCCATAGGGTGCCCAGGGGTTGGATGTCCTGTGTTGTAGTCCAGAGTCCTTGCTGTGGACAGCAAGGTTCATCTGTTGGTAGTGAATGTAACCACCCCAGTCCCTGGGGTTACTAGAATCCCATCAGTTTTAGAGCAGGCAGCTAGGCTGAGCAGTAATCAGAGAGAGAGAGATTAAATACTCTCTGAGAAAACATTACATCATCATTTGCCTGGTTATGCTGGCAGAGATGACTTGAGGTAATGCTGCCCGGAACGCTCGCAGTGTCATAAGCCATACTTGGCTCAGCTGTGTAGGAGAGCTGTCAGAACCTTGCAGTTCTGAGTTGGAGTTTGAAGGAGAAGGAGCTCTCTGTGAGTTCTAAGGGCAAGAGTGGGCCTGCAGCCTCTCTTGTTTGGGGGAAGGACCCCCTGTTCATTATTTTCTCACCCTAGTCTGGTAATCAACAACTGTTTGTCTGAAAGTGGTGGAGACCTGATCCAGTGGAGCCCCTGTGGGTTCATGTTTTCATTCAAAGAAGTGGAAAGGGACTGAGAATTCAGTGATTCTTAAAGGCAATCCCCTGAAAGACTGAAAGACTGCCATAGCTGCCCAGAGTGAAGAGACTGTGGTAATTTTCTTCAAAAGCTATAGATTTGTGAGAGAACTGTGGACTTAAGTGTTCTTTCAAATGCCTGTAAAAAGGGAATACCTAACCGTGAGTACAAGATTCATTTGAAAATAGACTATGGGTCATCTGGTGCTGTATGTGCCTACTCTGGCTAGATTACAGGCACTCGGAACCCTTTTTCACTGCAGAAAAATGTGCTGATAATGCGCTGAATGTAAGGATGTCTTTAGCAACCCAGTGGGGCTGGAGAATCCAGTTTGTTTCCTGAGGTAATAGCAGAATCTGACTTTGGCCAGGGTGAGCAGAATCTCATTCATGGTTGCAGAGTAGATCTAACTGGTTACAAGGCAGGAAAAGTTTTCCTGCAGATGTTAACAAGGATCATCTCGTAAGGTGTGTGCAAGTTTAAGTGGGTGGTAACCCCCACAATGTATGCACTGGGTACAGATCCAGAGATCCCTCAGCACAGGGATGGATACATTCATTGGGAAAAGTGTTCATGTGGAATTTACAATACTGCCAGACTGTATGGTGTTTCTGCCTGCAAAAAGTGGTAGTCATCTGCCTAGAACAGATACCAACTTGGGGGACCACCCTTTTCATTTACCATCTTATCCGAAATAAAGTCATTCAATGCAATCCCAAAGTTTATGGTTGCCGACATTCCATCTTTGAGTCTCTAAGTGAAATGTTTTGGGAACCCTCAGATAGAAGACGCAGCATAGCCCTGGCACCCCTCTCCCAGACTTGGGTTAAATAGAAATTTTATTTTGTGTACTACCCTCTCACCTCTTAGATGCCCAAGCGAACCCTAATGCCAGGGGTGATACTTATTTTCTGCCAACTTTTGGTTTGTTGCCTTGTCTGAGTAGCAAGTATGGGGTCCCAGTTACAAGATACTATTCTTGGCCTGGGTAAGTGTCACACATGTGCCATGGCTATCCCCACATTTTCATAATTATTCTTGACAGTATTTTAATGCTCAGAACAAAACAACACTTTTCAAGATGGACATGCAGCAGGCCCTGCCCTCTCATTTTGTTGGGTGCTGGGGGTCTGGACATCAGGGCTAACTCGAGGCCACAAACGCTAGCTCACATAGTGAGAATAAAATGAAATTAGGAAGCTTATACAGATTTGGGAGCAAAAATGACAACAGGGACTAAATTGGGGGGGCGAAAAGCAATGTATTTTGTACCTAATTGTTTTAAGGTTACAGTGTGCACCTTCATGAAATGCTTTTTACAGAAGCCACTTAATACTGAAATAGCTCCTTATGATTATTTCTTAAATAGGTATCTCTCATTTTATTTGACACCAATATTTTCAGCTGTCTTCCCTGAGTCATGGGACTGTGGAGAAGATGCCGAAAGCCATGCTTCACTCTGCAGCTTATATACAGTGCTAAAATAAAATTGTGCTAATATGCCGATGGAGCAGATTGCACTAAATATGAATATAACCTGTTACACAGTACACGCATTAAGTCTGCTTATAACATGGGTTCCTAAAATACTGTCTTCTGATTTGTCCAAACAGGTCACCTGACCTGACCATTGATTAATCCCTGCTATACCCACAGTTGCATGTTCACAGGGCTTTATTTTACTATTTCTTTAGGTAAACCTCTAACATAACATTACCCATGTTATAAGAGGATTAACCCACTCCAGGGCATGGGTTTACAGAGCATTAATCCACACCTGGGTGGTTGAAGTCACTCGGCTTCACCTCATAACCCCAACACCCCCCCCAGGTGTGGATTAGTGCTCAGTAAACCCATACTCTGTCATGGGTTAATCCCTTCATATGCATGCTGTGCATATCATTTTTGTTCCTGCCATAAATGTGCTATAATCATGTGAACCCGCACATAAATGATGAATATGTCTGGACAAGAACAACTGTTAATTTACTGTAGGATTACACCATATTTTATTGTCTACTCTCCCTCCCCCTAGACCCATATGAAAAGGAACTGTTACTAGCTCAGTATGTATTTTCTGGTAAAACTTTTAAACTAACTAATTAATTAAGAATAAACTCTGCTGTATACACTCGCTATGTAAGTCATGTTCATACAACAAATGCACTACTGAAATACATTGAACCACATTTACCTTAGTTTCTCTCATATTGCAGTCGCCAGTTCCAGTAGCAAGACATGTCTTCCATCTGAGAGTGGATCTCAGACCTGGGACCTGTTCAGGTGAGTGAGGGTGTGTCAGGATATACTAGGGTGTGTGGAATGGTGGGTGCTGAATGGGTGGTGGGGGATGGGACAATCGGTGGATGAGGGTGCCACTAGACACCAGGGAACTCAGCAACAGTGATCAGTAGGTGGGGGGTGTCATTAGACACCAGGGAATATTAATTTTTACAATGGGGACAGTGATCGGTGGATGAGGGTGCCACTAGACACTAGGGAACAAATAACATAACAGGGATGGCGATCGGGGTGAGGGGTGCCACTAGACACCAGGGAATATAATGAAATAATGTGAATGGGGATCAGAGAATGGGGGGCTGCCACTAGTCACCAGGGAATAAAACTGAAATAAGGGGAACAGTGATTGGAGGGTGAGGGCTGCCACTATACACCAGGGAATAAAATAATGGGGATGGTGATCAGAGGGTGAGGGGTGCCACTAGACACCAGAGAATATAGCTGTTGTATTTAGGGGGACATTGATCCTGGGGTGAGGGGGTCCAACTAGACACCAGGCCAAGGGGCTAACAGTTCACAGTGCAGCTGGCAGCATGAGTTCAGCAGAAGAAGCACTCCTCTCACTAAGCTGGGCACATGGATTTTGGGTGCCCAGACAAAGTATTTCTGGCCCTACTTGTGAAAAACAAACATCGGAATCTAGCTAAACAGGCCCTGTTTAGATAGGTTCTGATGTCTGATTTTTAAAATGACAACATTTGTATGTATTTTCCACACTTTTTACTTAGTGGGAAAAAACAAAGATGGCGGCTCACAAAGAAGGATTGGACCCTCATGAAAAAGAATCCTTTTCTGTCAGACCAAATCCTTTGTAGAAATTTTTACCTTTATCCTGGAAAGTGATCTTCCCGCTGCAAATAATGAGAATTCAAAAATTGAATAACTGTGCAACAGATTAATATTTTTTACCAAACAAATGTATGGTAGTTCCGTTACCCAAGCTTTGTCTACCATAATAAAGTCACACCAAAATTCCATACTGTCTGGGCGCAAGGTGATGAGGAAAAAAAACGCAAAACGTGATGACTTTTAAGGTTTTTGCACTATCCGGATCTCAAAATCTATACATCCAACTGGAACAAAACTTGCCACATCAAGAGATCCACCCCACAGGACAGCACATGCCAAATTCTGTGCAAATGCATTGATCAGTTGCAAAGTTATTAAAGTGCAAAATGTGAGGTTTAACACTAAACAGGCTACTCAGCCCTAACTATAGTGGCACAACTGGCCTATACATATATATATATATATATATATATATAAATAAATAAATATAGGATACATGATGGGCAGGAGTGGAATATGGAAAATATTCTCACTCCTGCAGAGTGAGCTCTGGATATTTCATGAGTGCCAAAGGCACAAGTGAAATATACAGTGCTCACGATGCAGTAGTGAGAATATTTTCCATAGTCAATGATCTGCCCATCATGTGTGCTATTTATACCATGTAGGTGAGACCAATTTCAGTGAGAGAGGTATGTTTGTTGTTATGAGGATCATGTCACTTTAAATGATGCTGGTGCTGTGGTAGTGTGTGCGTGTGTGTGTGTGTGTGAACTTTTATGAATGGGTTGTTGTAGTGAGCTCTTGTTGGTTGGTGTGTGTGTATGGCTCTTGATTAGGTGTGCTGTGTTTTGGTAATTGGTTGCCTGAGGGAGGTTCTGTTCTGTGACAATAAGGAGGATGGTAATGATTTCTTTTGGCAGGTTTGTGTCTTCATGTTTGGCTTTTTAAGATTTATTTAAACATTTCAGGCATCATCTGTTTGATTCAGTAATGTACTAAACTTGGGTTTTGAAATACAGCACAAGAGATATGGAGATTGTTACATTTAGAAGGAGTGCTGCAGCTGACTGTCATTATCTGTTTTAATTGTGTTAATTTCAATGTAGGGCCTGTTTTAGAACTCAGCAAATTACAGGGGTGTTTCTTAGTGTTTTCAGATGCAGGTGAGTGATGTCAGCAGAGTAGGTATAAATGGTATTTATTTTAACTCTGCTGATGTCATCAGGATTTATTTCACTCCAGTGAAAATAACATGGTTTATTTCACTGGAATTTGTCTCACCCCCATGGTATAAATATATGTATAAAATGGGTAGGGAAATTGCCTAGGATTTAGTGGATGAAAAGCATCACATGACTGTGCGTATATCAGAGCGCGACCGCACACCTGCACATTTACCCCCTTCCAAAACAATTTTGCCAATTTTGCCATTTTACAAGATAGATAACCCACCCTGAGGTGTGTGGTCGCACTCTGATATACACACACCTTGGGTGGTTGACGCACTCGACTTATGCGTAACAAAGCACACCAAGGCGTGTGTATATCAGAGCGTGACTGCACACCTCAGAGTGGGTTATCTATTACTTATATATATACATATATATATATATAGAAATGTTTCACCAGAAAAGCACACTGAACAACAAGTTGCTCGTCTCATGGTGCGACCTGTGGGGGGGGTACAATGAGGCTGAGAAAACAGAGATCATACATAAATAGATGGTAAGAACAGTTACACATTATGTAGAAAGCAGATAGACAATGTAATACAACAATTAGGGCACAGTACAGACATTACAGCTTGTAAAATTTATACCACAATTTGGAGTACACAAAGCTAGGATACAGTAATACAGACAGGCAATAATGTGACAGTACAGTTTTAGTGCAATAATGTTCCAAGTGCTCGGCTCAAAGGCAGTTAACAAGTGCAATTGAATGAGTAGGGAGGGGAGTAAGTAGGAAGTACTGAAAATGGAGGTGAGATGCAAAAGGAGGAGGGAGGAAGACAGCTAAATCCTATTTCCCCCTCAGAATGATGTGAACCCTGCAAGGGTGAAGGGAGTTGGCAGGCAGGAACAAGGTATAGTGGTACTAAGGAGGATTAAAGCTGGAACAGCTGGAAGAGAGGAAATTGTGCAGGGCAGCACTAAGGGAGTAGGTGGAAGAAGAGTGACATATTTGAGAGGGGGGAGGAAGTTCCAGATTTTAGGGAAGCAGTGGGCAAATCCAAACTGGCCGATGAGGGTAGAACAGTGTGGAACCAACAATATATATTATAGTGGCGTGGTTGCGCCACTATAGTTAGGGTTCAGATGTCACTTCTAAGTTAAAGTCAAAATTTTGCGCGTTTATAACTTTGGATCCGTTCAACGGATTTGCCTAAAATTTGGCATGCCCTGTGGGGCATGGTAGATCTCTTGATCTGCCAAATTTTGTTTCAGTTGGACTGCCGGTCTTTGTGCACGAAAACGCTGAAAAATGCAAAATTATCCATTTTTGGAGGAAACTTTGGGGATTTTGTATGTAGCCCTGCATGGCCATTGTAGGGCATGCCTCTCTGTGAGATGGCTTGTCTGAAAGAGCTTTGGTGGACGAACATGCCACTTTTCATTTGGTGAAAAAATATTAAGGCATTCAAAAGTTATGCCACTTTTAAGTTCCCATTATAAGTCAATGGAAACATTTTTATGCATGTTTTGCGAACAAAGAATGGGGTTCTGGCCATCTGGTCCTGCCTGGTGGTCAAAGAATTTCAGCCTCGCAGTCAAAGAATCTTTATACCCGAGAATTCTTTGATCGCATGGTCCACCATCTTGTTTTTAAATTCTGATCATAAAAAAATCAAATATCTCGGCTCTGGGATCACTCCTGAAGTAAAACTTACATGGGTTTTACTCAGGGGGCTTCAGTCTATTGAGCCATGCCTTTGGTTTGATGTAAAATGGTCAAAAAATAGAGTTAGAACATTTTAAATTCTTTGATCGTGGCTCACTAATGATCTTTGATCGCGAGTCTGCAAATTCTTTGATCGCAAGATTCTTTGATCGCGATCTTGCATCGGGAGCGAGGGACAAGATGGCCCTTTGAAAAATGCAAATTTCGCAGCTGTGGGGTGGCCTAGAAACACAAATGAGGGTGGGTTTTGCTCGGGGGCTTTGTTCTAGTGAGGCATGGTGGTGGTTTCATGTAATTCTTCCTAAAACTGGAGTTTCAACATTATTTACTCTTTGATCATGAGCCTGCAATTTCTTTGATCATGAGGTTCTTTGATCGTGATCCTGCATCACGAGCGAGGGATGAGATGGCCCTTTGAAAAATGCAAATTTCTCAGCTCAGGGGTGGCCTAGGAACACAAATAAGGGTGGGTTTTGCTCAGGGAACTTTGTTCTATAGATGCATGGTTTCATGTAATTCTGCCTAAAACTCGAGTTTGACCATTTTTTATTCTTTAATTGTGAGCCTGCAAATTCTTTGATCATGAGCCTGCAAATTCTTTGATCATGAGATTCCTTGATCGTGATCTTTGATCGCAAGAGAGGGACAAGATGGCCAGATTTTATAATGGAATAAATAGGCAATTGTCACAATGTTTGACCTTAAATATCTTGGAAACGGTTTGGTGTTTTTACTTGAAATTTGGAGGATGTTTACACCATGTCCTGTAGATGTGAATTTCAGTCCTTATGTGTCGGATACAATTTTTGGGGTGGAGATATTGCATTGCAAATGTAATGTTGCCAGAAACTTGCAAGTTGGTGGGAGCTGGGTCCCGAACAGTCCTGTGCTCCCACCAACTTGCACGACTTTCTACTTTTCTATTCTTTGTCAGGTCTTCAGCTGTGCAATGGCTCTTCTCACCCCTTCCCACCGAAGACAATAGTGGATGCAAAGTGCTGACGTACAGGCAACTAAGGTCATTAACATGAATGGTATAGCTCTGTGATAACAACTGCATAGTTCTTAGTACACTCATGAGTTGCATGGAGTGAACAAGGTACTGTCTCCCACCCCACCCCCCTCCTCCACTCCAGGAATTGGATGCTGAGTGGAGACCCACAGGCCAAATAAAGACATGGAAATAAATGGTATAGCTGCCTCATAACAGCTGCACACAACTTTGAACACTGAGGAGTTGCATGGACTCAGCCAGATAATCTGCCACCCCCCCACCCAAGAGACACTGGATGGTGTGTACAGAGCTACAGCCCAAGTAAGGTCATTAACAACAACTGTATTCCTCTGTGATAGCAAGTGCATACTCCTCACTAAATTCATGAGTTGCACGGCCTCAGCCAGGGAATGCCCCCAACCCATCAGACCAGGAATTGGATGCTGAGTAGAGAGTCACAGTACAAATAAATCTGTTGACATTAATGGTGTTCCTTCTTCATATCAGCTGCACACAAGTTAGAACAGTGTGGAGTTGCATGGCTTCAGCCACAGAGTCCCCCCCCCCAACCCACATCCTCAAAAGAGGCACTGGACGCTGAATGCAGAAGTACAACTGAAATAAGGTCATTAACATGAATGGTATACCTCTGTGATACTAGCTGTATTCTAGTTATGATATTTATTAGTTGTACGGTGTCACACAGGGAATGTCTTCGCCACACCAGAGCAGGAATTGGATGCTGGGTGGAGACCACAGCCCAAATAAAACCATGGATATAAATGGTATACCTGCATCTTATGAAGTGCACACAAATTAGGATAGTGATAATTTGAATAGGCTCAGCCATGGACTGTATCTCTCCCCTCTGCACTGAAGAGGTGTCTGATGGTGAGTGCAGAGCTACAGCTCAACTAAGTCTATGAAGATCAGCAGTATAGTTATGTAATGCCATCTGCACAGTAGTTAGTACACTCATGACTTGCATGGCATCAGCCAGTCAACACCCATCAGCTACCTAGAGCAGGGATTGGATGGTTAGTGCCAAGTCACAGACTAAATAAACACACAGACATAAATGTTATACCTCCCTCATGCGAGATGTACAGAAGGTAGGACACTGAGGAGTTGCATGGCTTCAGCTAGGCAATGCTTCCACTTGCAGCCACTCCAGAACCAGGAATTGGATGCTGAGTGTAGACCCATAAGCCAACTAAAGACATGGAAATAAATGGCATACCTCTGTCAGACTTGCTGCACACAACTTAGAACACTGAGGAGTTGTACATGCTGAGCCACACAATATCCCCCCCAATGCAAGAGGCACTGGACAGTCAGTACAGTGATACAGCCTAAGTAAGGTCATTAACATGCATGGTATATCTTGTGATTGCAAGTGCATACTCATTACTACATTCATAAGTTGCATGGCCTCAGCCAGGGAATGTCCGCTACCTGTCAGACCAGGAACTGGATGCTGAGTAGAGAGTCACAGCTCAAACAAACATGTTGACATGAATGGTATACCTTCTTTGTTCCAGCTGCACACAAGCTAGAACAGTGAGGGGTTGCATGACCTGAGGCAGAGAATGCCAGCACCCGCCTTGCCCTGAAGAGGTAGTGGATGCTAAGTGGTGAGGTAGAGCCAAAGTAAGGTCATCAACATGAATGGTATAGCTTTGTAATACTGAGTGCATGCTAGTAATGATAGTCATGAGTTACATGGCATCAGCTAGGCAATGTGCCACAGTGGCAGACCAGTAATTGGATGCTGAGTAGAGAGTCACAGCACAAATAAAAACATTTACATTAATGGTATACCTTTTTCATACCAGCTGCACACAAGTTGGAACAGTGAGGAGTTGCATGGTTCAGCCACTGAATACCCCCCACCCAGAACCCCCAAAAGAGTCACTGGATGCTGAATGCAGAGGTACAGTTCAAATAAGGTCATTGACATGAACGTTATACCTCTGTGATATTAGCTGTATTCTAGTAATGATATTTATTAGTTGTACAGTCTCACACAGGTAATGGCTCCACCACACTAGAGCAGGAGTTGGATGTTGAGTGGAGACCAGAGCCCAAATAAAGCCATATACATAAATAGTATAGTTACCTCTTATGAGCTGTATACAAGTTAGAATAGTGAAGTGTTACATGGGCTTAGCCAGGCAATAGGCCCATGCACTGTCTGCACTGTCACAAAGAGGTCATAGAAGCTGAGTGTAGAGCCACAGCCCACGTCTGTGTATGGACATCAACGGTATGTGTATGTGATGCTATGTGTGGGGTATTTACTTGACTCATCAGTTGCATGGAGTGAGCCAAGCAGTGCCCGCACTGTATCTCCTACCCACACAGCATGAATTCATGCTGAGTGCAGACCCACTGCCCAAATGAAGAGATGGACATGAATGGCATACCTGCCTCATACCAGGTGTAGAGAAGTTAGAACAATGAGCATTTGCACAAGCTCAAAGAGGCAGAGTATGAACCCTCGCAGAAAAAGAGTTGGATTTTCAGTACAAACGGACAGCCCAAATAAAGGCATGAACATGAAGTGTAATTGTACTTCATGTCAACTGCACACAAGTTAGAAGTCTGAGGGGTTCCACAGCCTCAGCCTAGCAACCCCCCCAGCACAGCCTCTCCCCTTCCCCTCCCCAGACCAGGCAGTGGATACTGAGTGTAGAGCTACAGATGAAGTGACACCATGCTCTTCAATGGTATACATGCATACACCAAATACAGAGTAGTTATCAAAGTGAAGGGTTGCACAGGTTGAGGCAGGTGATGTCTGTGGCACCACCTTCAGCAGGTAGTGGGTTCTTAGTGCAGAGTCACAGCCAATAAAAAAACATGGAGATCAATACTATACC
The DNA here is from genome assembly GCA_016271365.2 of Neoceratodus forsteri. Classification (NCBI taxonomy): domain Eukaryota; kingdom Metazoa; phylum Chordata; order Ceratodontiformes; family Ceratodontidae; genus Neoceratodus; species Neoceratodus forsteri. The sequence goes on from CM057456.1 coordinate 348,708,507, forward strand.
TCTGTAACACTAATTGTATTTAATTATACTCAAAAGACATATCATAAGGTTTAACATTACTTTTATTATTTAACTATTTAAATACCTTTAGGCTGAATTGTTTGGTTGTTCCTGGGATGGGCAAAAAAACAGTTCTTCGTATATATCCGTTATCATTTTTGGGTGTTTCGCGATTTTTTTATATTTCACAAAGTAAATCTACGCTGTTACATTTTGCTGTGTATTACATTTTCAATTTTGGTTTTATATACAATGCGTAAGTGATAGCATATGCATGTTTAATTAAGAGAAGATGTAGTGAATGACTCCTGATTTTGCTTCTATCTATTGCTAAGTAGTATTGATAATGTGTCCATTTACAGTATTGTATTAATGAAACAGACTACACAGTTACATGTTTAGATAATCTAGACTAAGATTTAATTATTGCACATGTGGGTATCACAATTTGATACCTATTTAAGACAAGTCATTAGAACACAATTTGAATTTGTAAAAATTAATTTTATTACATTTAGTTATTCACTGTATACGCACCTGAGACAGTAAGAAACATTTAGTGGTTCTCATGAGCACATAAATATATTGTTTAATAGAAAAGCCACAGGTGTAGATTATGTCAACACTGTTAAAGTAAGTAGCAATATTGTACAAATGATTAGACAGTGTTACTTGCATGTCAATAGAGACATTGTGAAGTTTTCTTTCTCTTTATTGTATCTAGTAATGTAGAAGAAATGTAATCCTTTTGTATTTGAACATCTTTTTACTTTTTAAGTCATCTGTTGATATCTTTACGTACTGTTCTTAGTTTGTTAGTGGTTATTTATTTGAAAGTCGACCAACCAATATCAAGAAGTGGAAAACTGAAAACTAAAGAGAAGTATGTAGCATAGAATGTATGTGTGAGAAAGATTTTATAGTACACACCAATGTGTTCTTCTGGTTTTAAAATGGGAAGAGACACAGATTATATTGCCAGTATACATCTATATATATATATATAGTATATATATATATATAGATAGATATATATCTATCTATATATATATAGCTATACATATATATATATATAAGAAACAGTAAGAAAGTCTATGTAATGTAATACAATGGCAGGAGCATATATAGCCATTGGTTGTAATGTTACTTGATTATTAAACTAGCAAATAATTTTAGAAATTATTCCCAATATCATGCTGTGGAGAAGATAACACATATCACAGCCATTTTCTCACTCATGCTGAAAAGGTTGGTTCATCTCCAAATAAATATGGTTTTTGAACTGTTTATCATTTGTGGAACTGGGGAAAATTTCTCATCCGACCTCCAAAATATGGATGATCCTATAAAAGCTGGAGCATACCAATAGTTTGCATTGTGGACCAGAGGTGTACAATCATTTCTGACATTATCTGTTGAATTATCAGTTGCACACATCTGCACAGATATATAGAAATGCATACATACACTGAAAATAGGCCAGATAAACACATGTATACAGCTCTATGTTCAGCTATGAACAATATCAACAGTAGCAGTCAATGCAATGCAATAACATTAAATGCATGGATACAACAGTTTTTGGACAGTTAAATGAACCAATGCATGCAATTTTTTTTTCAACAAATGAAAATACCTGAGAATCTATGTAAGAGACATAGATTCAGTCTGCAGTTCAGCACTATGTACATATCTACAAATCTGAGTTGCATTGTGTTGGTGGTTTTTGTCATATCCAGTGTTGGCAGTATACTCCAAGAACAGTGACAGATAATCCAGTCAGATACTGTTCCACAAATGCCAGTTCAGTGCTAACAGATGACATTTTCATGTAGAAAGTCATGCTGTGATTGTGAGTCAAATAACTACATCTGCCAAGATATAACACTAACTGATATGTGTGTAATATCCAGTGCCCTTGAGTCTGCTTGGATTTGGCAGAAGTCAATTCAGTAATTATCAAGTCAAGGTAAGGAATGTAGACAGCAGAAAAAGGAGTCAGAACTTAACCTGCTGTGAATTGTTCAAACAAGTATAGTTCTTCACATACTATGTGGAGATTAATGCTTGTAACTCTAATAAGCATGTTACTATATTACTGATTTTGTCATCACCATGTAAAATTGCACTGTGAAACAAATGAATACACAGTGATATGTGCAAAAACATGGAAGATTTACTGAGACACCGGCAAAAGGATATTACTTACTGACTGCCTAATGATTACAGCTCAATACCCTCAAGTCTACTTGAGCAGTAACATGGCAGTCATTGTAGTAAGTACATCACAGTCGCAAATGCTCAATATTACAATACAAATGTTTCTAGAAATTGTATTGCAATAAATGATGAAAATAATATTGTTTTGCATCCAATGTATCAGAACAACAGTGAGATTAACACGTCATTGCCTGCCACAGTCCATTACATTGGTGTACTGTTGTGGTTCTCTTCTGCAATGGTAGGAAAATCAGAGTTATTCACATGGACTGTATTGACAGTGTATAAGAAGTAAAACACATAGATCACCATGAGTGCTTTTGTACAGCGGTAGTTTTAGATGAAAGGTGTTACTTCTTCTATGAAATGAAAAGAAATATGTAAAGTGGTGGAAAGAAAATGGCATCTAGCCGGAACGTGCACTCGGAATGTTATTGTTGCAAAGATGCTGGTTAAGTAAGCTGCTGTGATCAGATAGCATCACTCCTCCACATATTGTGCAGCACTGGTGCAATGGAGAATGATGATGTATGCATCTTTGAGATTCCTTGGTAATCTTTCTTTCATAGTGCATACTATATCAATGCACTCCACCCATCCCTTTCTCAACCTTCGCCAAGTGACATAGTGGCCACCGTGAATGGATAGGCTCTGATGGAAGATAAGTGTATGAGTGTCAAATTGACTTTCTGAGAACATAGTTCTTCCAGCAATGAAGTGAGAAATTGGTGTTGTGATTTTCATGCCTTGAGAGTTAAAGCATTGCAATACAATCATTATGTGTGAACTGGAAGATGTAACTCTCAGAGAGCAAACACAAGAATGACCACATCTTCGGCACAGCCAACCAGTTTCGGCATTTGCAAACAACTTACAAACTTACTTACAAAACTTAACTGATGTCTGTTCAGGGACATAGACAGACAACCACAGCATGTCCTGAGTTGCTTGTGATTCTTTGTGACCACATGACAAACGTGTACTTGCACACAGTCAACTTTGAAGTGTTGACGCAGATCAATACCATCATCTGCTAAACTGTTTATCATTCCCATCATGAACTCTGTGGCATCTTCTTGTGCATTGTCAGCAAACATTGATTGTCCTGCATATTTTGCAAGAGTTAGTCATAGAGAAGTCAAGCTTTGTAAACTGGGCAACTGCTCCTGACTACCTCTAATGACTCTCTTTAATGTGTCAGAGAGGGGTGTCGACTGACTTGAGTTCAAGACATCAGCAAACTCAAGGATGTGGAGAAGTGCCTGCATTGTAGCGTTGGCATAGCAGTTTACTCCTGTGCTGTTGTCAAATATTGGGAGTGTATGAACCCCGATGCATCTCTTCACAGGTGGAGATATGAGCTGATGATGGAGAGACGGCTTAGTAATGAAATGGTGAGGTGACGACTGTGGAGTCTTAGTGTGCTTTCTCTTTAATTTGCACCCTTCATCCATTGGGACATCTGTTCCTGATCCATATCTGGGAACTGCTAACAAAGGAGCATTTGGTTGGTACAATATACGTAATATATTACACTCAACAATGTATTTTATACCAGCACGTGTCTTCGTTTCTGCAAGATTCACTATGTGTAGTCCAGACAACTGCCTCACACGAGACAAAGCAACATAAGACATCACATCCTTGAATATACTAGTGCCTGCATCTACAATGGTACTATCAAGGCTCAGACCTTGTGACTTGTGTATAGACACTGCATAAGCACATACAATGGAAATGGAGGGGACAACTCTGCTTTTCGGGCTCTCTCCTCTCAAACAAGCTGCACTCTGCTGTTTGGTAAGCAGAACAAAGAGAAGCTGCCTGACGCTCACCCTCCAAGCAAGGGGACAACTCTGCCCTTTCGGGCTCTCTCCTCTCAAACAAGCTGCATTCTGCTGTTTGGTAAGCAGAACAAAGAGAAGCTGCCCGACGCTCACCCTCCAAGCAAGTGGACAACTCTGCGGTAAGCAGAAAGAGAACCTGCCTGATGCTCATCCTCCAAGCAAGGGGACAACTCTGCCCTTTCGGGCTCTCTCCTCTCAAACAAGCTGCACTCTGCAGTTTGGTAAGCAGCACAAAGAGAAGCTGCCTGATGCTCACCCTGCAAGCAAGGTATGGGTTGGAACCCTGAATTTTGGTATCTACCCCAGAGGAATATCACTTGCCCCTGTTTGCCAGTGTTTCTCACACTCTGTGCAGCAATCCAGAAGTTTTCTAGGAACTGCTGCCAAGAAATTAATGCTAGGACTGACCTCTGCTTGACATGTTCTTGATTTCTCACTTTAAGTAATGTTTAGTCTGATGTAGAGATTTCTTAAGAATTGATTTAAGTTTTGAGAGAGGTCTTAAGGTACTGTGATTTTGCTATCTGCCCTGAGCACTGTGCCCTTCTCTTATAGCTGTAAGTCTGTGGGCTGCACCCTTGACCTCGGTGTCCCATTGAGGCTGCTGCAGTGCCCCCCCAAAAAAACTTGCTTCAGAACCTCCCTGCCTGTTCTTTTTTTTCAGCTCTGTGCCCCAGTGTTAATCAAAGCCCCTTCCACAACTGTATTGAAGCTACTGCTCTCTCCTGTTGAGCATACTGCAGTGTCCTCCCCAACCCCCAACTTGCTTCAGGACTTCCCTGCTTAAACTATTTCTCTTTAATTCTCAGCCCCTCCCAAAATGTTAATTTCTCTTTTGTTTTCTGACTGCTCTTCCCTCCAAGCCTGCTATTTAATTTCATCCTCTCACCTTATCTCACCAGGGGACAACTCTGCCCTTTCGAGCTCTCTCCTGTCAAACAAGCTGCATTCTGCAGTTTGTTAAGCAGGACAAAGAAAAGCTGCCCGGCACTCACACTCCAAGCAAGGTACGGGTTGGAAACCTGAATTCTGGCATCTACCCCTGGAGGAATATCACTTGCCCCTGTTTGCCAGTGTTTCTCACACTTTGTGCAGCAATCCCAGAAGTCTTCTAGGAACTGCTGCCATTAGAAATTAATGCTAGGACTGAACTCTGCTTGACATGTTCTTGATTTCTCACTTTAAGTTATGTTTAGTCTGATGTAGAGATTTCTTAAGAGTTGATTTAAGTTTTGAGAGAGGTCTTAAGGTACTGTGTTTTGCTATGAGCACTGTGCCCCTTCTCTTAGAGCTGTAAGTCTGTGGGTTGCACCCTTGACCTCGGTGTTCCATTGAGGCTGCTGTAGAGCCCCCCAAAAAAAACTTGCTTCAGAAACTCCCTGCCTGTTCTTTTTTTTTTTTTTTCACTGACCTTTCCATTAGCAGATTATATCCTTTAGCCACTAGAGGGCCCAGTTATAAGCACACTTACCCAATCCAACACAATATAGTTCCTGTCTCATTTCAGTTATTGTGTGGTCAGTCTATCACTATTCATCTGTCTTTGCCCCTCCCTCTTCTACTGATTGATACAGATTTTTCCCATTTGCAGCTTATAGTCTTTTCACCCACTAAAGGGGTTTTCCCCCAACCATTCCAAAGCTGCCCTACATCTCCTTACTCTCTACTACTCCTGGCACTCTTCCTTTACTGCTCAGCTGCTATAGGTACATACACTCCATTACTAAGTCTGCTCTCCTTCACCCTCTTGGTACAGACCTCACACAGACTGGAGCACCTTTCCTCCACACTAGGCACCCCATCCCCAGACTACCCCACAGTGACTCAGCCCTCCCCCACCCTTGACACACCTGTGACTCCCCAACACCCCCACCCTGCCAACACCCCCCACTCCCTCCACCCTCCAAGGCTAACTGGACCCAGCTCTCCCCTGCTATTCCCACCCATCACACTTTATCTATCCCATGCACCCTGATTCTAAAGCCCTCAGCTGGGTGTCGACCCAAGGGTCTCCATCGCCACCGGCCACTAACCAGAATAATTACACTGCTATTATTATTATCTGGTAATGCACACCCAAACCCAGGACCTATTGCTTCCAGCCCTTCTAAACCCTGTACTGCAACTGGCCTCCGCTTTGCATCCTTAAACATTTGCAGTCTCCTAAAGAAATCTGCTGCCCTCCAGTGCTGGGTCGTTCAACATCAACCTGATATAACTGCACTGGTAGAGACTTGGCTCTCCAAATCCACCCCTGACTCCACTATCACTCTCCCTGGATATACCATCTATAGGGAAGACCGAGTAGGCAAATGCGGTGGTGGTTGAGCACTACTCATACGGGATTCCCTTATAGGTCAGGCACTCCCAGCTCCTAAACTTGATTATGGAGCCCAAGCCCTCACCTTAAAAATCACACCTGACCCCGCCCGAGGCCCTCTCTTCCTCACGGTCTCCTACGTACCCCCGAGGAATCAAAACCAAGCAGTCCAGTCCCTCATTGACTATCTCACATCTCTCCCTCACAAAGTGGAGCAAGTCATCCTAGGTGACCTCAATGTTAACTGGCTTGCCTACACTGCCTCCCATATAAAGGACTCCTTTGCTACCCTGGATATGTCCCAGTTAGTCACCCAGCCCACCAGATTCAACCATTCTACTGGCACCAGCACTCTCCTAGACATTATATCTAACTGCCTCTACAAAATCCGGGATGTCACTGTCCTCCCCAACTCTCTTAGTGATTACTCCCCAGTCCTCTGTCTCTGGTCATCCTCCACTCTGAAGCCAGTGTCCCAGGCCACTCTATGCCACCGTTTATGCCCCGGCAGCCTCAGAAAATTAAAACAATACCTAGCCCAGCTAGACTGGTCCCCTATGCAGTGCACCCCTGACATTGACTCAGCTCTTGACCACTTCACAAATGCCTTCTGTAAGGTTTGTGACCTTTTCACCCCCTCACCAGGATCCACTCCACAAAATGCAATACCCCATGGATCACCCCACCCCCTCCTCCACAGACTCAAAAACAGAGAGAATCTCTGGCACATTATTGTAGAATCTGGAAAGGTGACAGACAGGCCTACAATGCAGAACACAATAAGTGCACTTGGGCCATTAGGCAGGCCAAGGCAGAGCACTACCAGACCACCCTCACTTCCACTTGGGGTTCAGCCTGGACCTTCTGGGATAATTCGAAAGAGCTAAATGGGAAGTCCCACTTCCCTCCACCATCTCAGCTCTCCACCAATGGCACCCCCACCACAGATCCACTCCTCATAACAGAATGCCTTAACACTGCCTTCTCTGACCTAAGCTGGGAATATGGGTGTGGGCAGGACAGTAGTGTGGTGGGTAGGTAACTGGCTGGGTGGCAGGGCACAGAGGGTGGTGGTAAATGGCTGTCACTCCACAGAGGGAAGAGTGACCAGTGGGGTACCACAGGGATCAGTGCTGGGACCGGTCCTATTCAACATCTTCATCAGTGACATTGAGCAGGACCTAGAAGGCAGAATTTCACTGTTCGCTGATGACACAAAGCTCTGTAACAGAGTAGACACACCAGAGGGTGTAGACAGAATGAGAAGCAACCTTCAGAAACTTGAAGAATGGTCAGGGGTTTGGCAGTTGAAATTCAATGCAAAGTGCAAGATAATGCATATGGGGCACAAAACCCTGGCACAATATATCAGTTGGGGGTGAGGATATAGCATGCACCAAGCAGGAAAGGGATCTTGGGGTTGTCATCTCTGATGACCTCAAGGTAGGGAAACAGTGTGACAAGGCAGCAGGTAAAGCAAATAGGATGCTGGGATGTATAGGCAGGGCATCACCAGCAGGAAAAGGAGGTCATAATTCCGTTATACAAGACACTAGTGAGGCCCCACCTGAAGTACAGTATACAGTTCTGGAGACCATACCTACGTAAGGACATAGACAGGGTAGAGAAGGTTCAGAGGAGGGCAACAAAGATGGTGCATGGATTGCATCACAAGTCCTATGAAGACAGGTTGAAGGAACTGAACATGTACTCCCTGGAGGAGAGGAGGAGAGAGGGATATGATAGAGACATACAAGTATCTTACAGGGAGGAACAGGGTGCAGGAAAACACTATTTTAAGTGAAAAGATGTTCCAGGACTAGAGGGCATGGGATGAAGTTGAAGGGAGGCGATTCAGAGGAAACATGAGAAAGAATTTCTTCACAGAGCGAGTGGTGGACAAGTGGAACACCCTGCCAGAGGAAGTGGTGGGGCTGGAAACAATCACAGGATTTAAGAATGCATGGGATAGACATAAAGGAATTCTGGAGGTCAGGGTAAGGGCAACAGACTTCTAGGAAAACAAACTGAACTTACAAGCTCAAATGGGCAGACTGGGTGGGCCATAGGCCCTTATCTGCTGACACTGTCTATGTATCTATGTATCTATATAAGCTTGGTCCTCCCCAGCAGTTTCTTTGACCCAATCCCCAACCCTCTCCCTCCGGTCCTGCATCACCCACCATTCTACCTGTGCACCCTATCCCCCAAGAAACCAGGCCGCCCTGCTAAAAGCCTTAGGCAGCAATAACCCCAGCAGTGACCCCCTCAACTCCAGGATCCTCCGTATGGTCTTGGACGAAGTCCTAGTCCCCCAGACTGACCTTCTAAACCAGTGTCTATGCCTGGGTCAGTTCCCAAGTGCTTGGAAAACTGCTGAAATCACACACATACATAAAAGTGGGGACCGGTCCACCCTCAACAATTACCGGCCCATCTCCATCCTCCCCCCACTCTCTAAAGCCCTTGAAAAAGTGGTGTTGATCCAGCTCTCTAAATACCTAACCAAGTATGACATTATGTGCCCAGAGCAGCACGGTTTCTGCCCAGGACACAGTACAACCATGGCTGTCCTAGAATTCTCCCAACACCTGCATGCTGCTCTCGACTCTGGCAGCCTTGCAGGAGCAGTGTTCATTGACCTCTCCAAGGCCTTTGACACTGTCTGTCATCCCCTTCTACTCGACTCTCTCCACCAACATGGCTTCTCTGGATGTCCCATTTCCTGGTTCTCTAGCTACCTCTCTGCTAGATCCCAGTGTGTCAAGATCAGTGGCTCCCTCTCCAGCACTCTTCCCATTCGCTCCGGGGTCCCCTCAGGGCTCCATCCTGGGTCCAATACTTTTTAGTCTCTACCTCAACACCCTCCCCAGTTCATGTACTGGTAAAATGCTCCTCTATGCCAATGATGCAGTCCTCATTGCCTCACATCCCAATACCACCTCCCTCCAATTATCCCTCCAGTAAGCTTACAGCTAAGCCGAAAGGTGGTTCGGAGACCACAGACTGGTCATTAACCTAAAGAAAACCAAATCAATGCTCTTCTTCCACCACCAAAATAAAGCTAAAAATTCGCCCCTCTTGATTATCCCCAGCACTCTGCACCCGCTAGAACAAGTGACCACATACAAGTACCTAGGCATCACGTTCGATACTGCCCTCTCCTTCCACACCCACATTAATGCCCTGACTGCCACCATTAACTCTCGGATTGGCCTGCTATACCAGCACAGGGACTGCCTGCCTCAGGTTGCCCTCAGGCTGGCCATCACTTCCTCCATCTTGTCCCTCGTGGACTATGGCTTGCCCATCTACACTACAGCTGACAACACTGCCCTCTCCATAATCCAACTCTCCATCAATAAGGCCTGTAGGCTCCTGACCAGTGCCCCCAGCCAAACTCACACCTGCCTTCTCTATACTACCATCAATCTTCTCAACTTTGAGGGGTGACTGCTCTACCAGACCTGCCTTCTCGCTAAGAAATCTCTGCTAGGACTCTCCCCCCCGGGGGTCTCCACCTCCCTATAGCAGCCATCTTCGTCCATCACCACCCATAGCTCTGTTAAGGCCACTTTCAAGGTGCCCAGAACCAAGACCTCTCTTGCCCAGAGATCCTTCCTCTACCGAGCCCCTACCTGGTTCAACTCCCTTCCTAGCTGCATCTCCAACTTGCCAAAAATTGGCTCCTTCAAAACAGCTCTTCAGAACCATATCTTTAATACCCACTGTTGTAGGTGCAACTAACCCCCTGTTGTAACCTGTGGTTCCTGCCCGCCGTACCCCCTGGCTTGACAATGTCCACTGGACAGCCTCTCTCTCCCCCAGACCTACCCCCTTCTCTACTAGGTCCAAACAGGGATGTAACCCACTGTCTTCTATGAGGACCTACTATATCCATGAGTGTAACTCACAATTTTGTAACATTATGTAACCTAAGTAACATACAAACTACTACATTATGTAACCTAAGTGCATCTATGTTAAATATTCCTTTTACTGCACTTGTAATGTTATCCTCTGTTTTAATCTGCACTGTAATAACTGTCTTGATGTCTGCCCCCCCCACGACGAGGTGCCTTTGTAAATGAGTCTCTGACTCAAAGGTTGTAAACCCAATTTGTAATGAATAAATGAAATTGTTTCCTTGTCATATCTATGTCTTTCACAAGCTCAAACTTGACTGTAACTCTGTCTATTGGTCAAGGAGTTTCACAGTTGTCAAACTTAACAACCACAAACTCTACAGTTGTCTTCTGCACATTATACTAGAACTCATGAATGTACCCCATGGCTCCATTCACAAGACCTCGGTCAACATCAATGTTTCTGTGAAGCATGACGCATGCATTCCTATATAGTAGTAGCACAGCTTCTAAGCCAGCGGTATGTGACACATCACTTGTGAGCTCTCTGAGATGCTCAACCATTTTTGATACCATTGTTCATGATAGGCTTATACCATCTATGGTATCTATGCATGTGAGAGTCACAATAGGTTCCTGTTCTCTAAGCATCATGATCTAATTGAACTCTGCACACTGCTTAAGTCTTGGGAATAGACATACAACATGTACCCCAGATTTCTGTACATGTGCAAAGATATCACAAGCACCCTGAATTGGATCATTATTTCTAGTGATCATGCTCTGTCTTTGCATTTCAACATGACTGGCTGACAATGCACCAATGGGAGCCTCATCAAGCAATGCTTTGTAAGACATGTCACCTTGTTGTCTCATATTCTGTAACAGTTCAACATATGAGAAGAACTTCCACAGATTGACACCATCTATGCATCCAATGGGTTTCTTTGCCTCTTCAATGGAAAGAGTACAGCAAACATGCTTGCCATTTACAGGAGCCAGCTGCAGGAGATCCCCAAGAACAAGAATATTCTTACCACCATATGGTATGTCATCACTGGTACCAAGTATCTCCTGTAGATGTAGGTGGACATATGTAAGGAGAACATTTGAAACCATGCTGGTCTCATCTATTATCGGCAAATGCATCTTGTCAAACATTGACCTCAGTTCAGAGGCAATGTCATATGACAGTTTTCTGTAATCGCCATTCTTGCCATGCTCAACTGGCAACATGAACAACCTATGAAGCAAGACACCACCTATGTTATAAGCTGCCAAGCCTGTAGGAGCAGCCACAATAACAGAAGTTGCAGAGTTAGTAAGGTCATGCACCCCTCTGCTTATGGCCTCAATTAAGAAACTTTTCCCAGTTCCAGCAGCACCACTTACAAACATCCTCACTGGTGTGTGCTTGTCACAAACACAGTGTCTGGTACTGTGCTGAATAGCATGTTGCACACCATGTATCAGAGAGTGATACACAACTTTTTGATGTGAATTCAACTTTTCAACAATGTTTGTTGCTGGCTCTGATAACTGCATACTTTGTTGCATTGCACCCTCTACCTCTGACATCAGTACAGCTGGGTCATTAGGAGGAAGAGGGGCATCAAGAGTCCTTTCTCCCTCAACATCAATGATATCCTGTGATGTTACTGGGATATCATCATCCAGAATTTGCTTAGCTTTCTCCAGCTGTTTTTTTTTTCCATTTTGAGTTTCTCAATGTAACTGTCAGAGACATGACTCTTAAAGGTATCATAAGTTACCATGAACTCTTGTTCATATGTGTCAGATAATCCTTTCAATTCAGACTCTGGTCTCCAAGGCTTGAACAGAAACAATAGAACAAAATAGTAATGCTCTTTGCTTTCTGTTGTATTCAAGCTAAGTTTGCAGTGGTCAATTAGCTATGGTTTTCGCATTTTCACAAGTGAGCCATCAAACCCAGTGACTTTATATATGCTCTTCTCCAGGTCAGAAGAAACACCTCACTTATAATTATACCATTGAGCAACTTCATACAGACACAGATGATCCATTGCATTGTGGCGCTGTTGATAGTAGTTGTCAATTAAGTTGCTCTTCAGAATATTTGTGGATGTTGGTCTTGTAACAGCCAGATCCTCAATCTCTTCATGGCTCTTAAGGACACGATGCCTGTTCTGCTTGTAGTTCACATTCAAAAAATGAATGGAGTCTGACTTCCCATATAGACATACACCTGTAAGGTGGTCACTTGCTTCATAGGTGCCACACTCACGGTGTGACAGAGTCCTAAGTCCCAGTGACCATAGTCTGGAAGACATTGACCTATCGCAGTTAGACAACTCTTCCCTCATGTCTTGCAGGTTTGTCTGCTCATGCTTAGTGATGTATGATGTGACATACTTCACCAAAGCCATTGAATTATCAGCAACAAACTGAACATCAATGTTTGCCTGCCACATCAACAGAAGAGAAGGGCTATAGTCATTGATATAGACTTCTGATTCTCTGCGAGGTAGTTCATACACTCGCTTTGTTGATTTTGCCTTCAAGTGGCATAGCATGGCAGAAAATACATCATTCAGACAAGCATCCAGGCACGCTCATCTTGGAAAACCAAAACGGCACTAAGTGTACCACTGTCCCTTGTTCTTCACTTTCCTACGACAGTACTTGCCGCGCAGGTGTCATTGGAATTTTTGAACCAGCTCCCAAAGTGTTGCATTCATTGTCATACTTGTCTGGAATCTGACATGTGACATACTTCAATATGAAGCTTAGGATCTCACTTGTCTTGTCACCAATATGTGGGGCATCTTTTATCCACAGCAACTTGTGTATGTGTGGAGCTCCATGAGCTTGGTACTCAACCCTCCAGAAGTAGTGCTTGACAATGCTAAGAGGAGGATTTTTCTTACACAGTATGAACTTCAAAAGAACGTGGAACCAGTGGTGGAAGTAACATGAAACAGTCATTGGATCAAGTGAGCATAGTTCACTGACAGTCATACTTTGTATGTTCTCAACATCAGAGTTTGCCCATCTGAGAAAATCAAGCAGATCATCCCAATAATATTCAGCACAATTCAGTGTCACAAACCATGTTGCTGGTCCAAACTCTCCCAGCATACACATCACCTCAGAGTGTCGTCTGTACCAATATTCTTTAGTACCATGCATGCTGGACAAAATGGAAGAAAGACTGACTTGTAGTGTTTCATCTTTGTTCTGCAGCTTATTTAATAACTGTGCAGCTGTCAAGTTAGTGAACGCTATACCTAGTCTCAATGTATGAGCAATACTAGCAGATAGGACACTAAGTTCACTTTCCCAAAGAAGTTGGAACAGGTACGCAATGTTTCTTCAAAACTTGCCATCCTTATGTAGAACTCTTGAGGTCCTATAGTCAGCTCCTGGGACACAAACTTCTCGCTCATCTAATCGGCCACCGGAGCCAAGTGGAAACATATCAGGAAAACAACGAACCTCTAGAGTATCCTCTCATGTACATACAGGATTGCCCTCCACTTGCTTCATTTGATACAATTCAATGTTATCCATCACTGGATCCTTCCCATGCAATGGATGTATGGTGAATTGCTCATAGACGTTCTGTACAGATGCGATGTCAACCTTCTCCATTATTGCTTTGTCAGAGTTTTCCACAGCATTACCTGTAGAAAGACCAGCAAATGTGTCAATGTTAATATCAGCATAAAAACATTATATTTCTTTAGGTATCACAAAGCATGCTTCACCTTCTCAACATTGTCTATATTCTGCAATATTGTTTTTGCCTTAGCTGGGACACCATTCACCAAGATGACTACACTATTAACCTGAGAAATAGTGTTTACATTTTCTTGCAAAGGCAAATATACAACAGAGCCCTTCAGAGACCATACCATTTCTTTGTTTGGTAGGTCTCGCATCCTTGCATTTAGCCTGATGATTGTTTGAAATGGCTTCATGGTCTGAATTAGAATCCGTTCAAACAAGTTCAAGACAGCTATCTCAGGAGGATTTGCTTCAACTTCCATTTTATTAAGCACAGACCAAGGAGGTAAAGTGTCACTCTTAATCTTGTTACAACAGTAAGTACACAGTGACACAGTTCCAACTTCTGCAAAGTCTGACTTTAAGAGAAGATACGCATGAAGATGCCCACACATTGCATTCCAGCGTGAAATGTTTTGCAGCTCTATTTTGACACATAGTTCTTTATAGAACAGGTACTTACATGATACACAGATTGCACTGAATTTTTGTGTCTTGCTAATTTCAAATTTAGCAAACTCAGTACCAAAATTCTTCAGAAGCTGAGCTTCTTGCACCACTGATGTGTGCATTGTGTTTGCACATTTGTCAACAGCAGCATTAGACCTCAGTCTATGGGTTGTTTGCAACTGTTTGATGAACTCCATAAGTCCTTCTACAGCTCCATCATTGAGCAATGCTTGAATGTGCATATAGTCTCAGACAACAGATCTCACTCAATATAATCATTGTACAAACTTGCGTATACCAGAGTGATGTACTGCTAACATGCGAAAGTGATGGTACACACTGTCACAGTTGGTGCTCTCTAAGCATGCAAGAGAATGACCCATTAGGCCTGTGTGAGGCCGAATCTCACACTTGTCAATGGTGTGAATCAGTCTATGTCATACAGATCTCTTTGAGGTTACAAGGGTTGACAGGAAAGTTTCAATTGACATGATTGATTTTTCCCTGACATTGCATGTAGTGTCACATGCCCATTTCTTAGCTGACGACTCTGGGTTACTTGCAACCTGTTCAACTGCAGTATCATCGTAAAAGTCAAGGCTTTCATATGATACAACTAAGACATTCTGAACTTTACCATGTTCATCAATTGTCAAACTGACATTTCTATTGTGTACATGGCATGCCTCTTCCCAGAAGAATGCTTCTGAGTATTCTGAATGAAACCAGTCTTCTTGAAACACCACAGAGATATTTTCTCTGTTCAAGTGTTCAAAAGACAATAGTTTGTTTCTCATCTCCTCAATCTTTAAACTTAGTTTATCAATAGCTGACATCATTTCAGCCCATAACTGTGAACGAATTGCAAGAGCTACATTAACAAATCATCTTACTCTCAATCTCAACTTCATTAATGCAACCTTACTACACAGTTTGTTCCCTTTGCGTCTCACTATATTAGAGATCACATGATCAATTCTTGCTCTATGGACAAGTTTTTTGAAAAAATTTGCCTTACTGTGCTGTGCAGTAGCAGTAGCAGAAGTCACGTGTCCAGCATTTTTCGTGTGTCTCACAGATGTATGCCTTGCTGATGACAGTGCTGGACGTTGTGTCTGCACAGTACCTGTAGAAAGTCTACTGGTTTTCACATTACTGGGGAGGTGTTGTCTTTGTTTACATGTGCAAGTTTTGTGATATGTCTACTTGAAACAGAAGAAATTGTCTTTTTCTTCTGCTGACATCTTACACCTTTACTGTTTACATGGCATGACAGTGAACCAACAGTACACCTAGCACTTTTACTGTGTCCTTTGACTTTACAGCAAATGGTCATGATGGAAGATCTCAAGTACGTGTTAAATTTGTTGTCTGTTGCAGTCTCCTAAGAAAGAGAAAGGAAAACAGCAAGTATTAGTACTACTGATTCAAAAGTCATGTATAACAGTAATGTGCTATAGGTTCATAAGAAGTGCATACTGCATAAGTCATTAACTGCATGTAATAGTACAGAAAGTCATATTTGTTAAATGCAATAATGTGAATCACAGTGTGTCAGCAGTTGCAATGATTCTGACTACAGTGTTATCTGAAGATTGGGTCATATTCTAGAAGAGTAACGGTTGTCATTAAAGCACTTGTGCAAAGTAGAGTGGTACAAGTAGCTGCTTACAACATAGTTACAAGTAGCGGAATTGTAAAATGTGACTTGCAACGTGTTGCAGGCCACTTGTGACAAATAGTAGTTATGGCAGCAGTTGTGTCATTAAACCTGCTGCGCTGTGGTGTTATGGGTTTTACAGCAGGAGTTGCGGCCTATTCCAGTAGGACATCAACAAAGTGGGCAATGTCGAGATTGTGGATGAACGTACAGAGGAGAAACAGCAATGTAAGTAAAACCAGTACTTAGGTGGTGTAAGTCTACATACATCCTCGGGGGGGATCTGGTGACCTTCTGTTTGTACTTCAGCACTGTCTCCCCCATGACCATAACAGTGTTGTCAGTGCTACACAGGGCAGCCCAGAAGCACCACACTACACGCAATCCACCATGGCAGATGTGCCCAGCTGGACAGCTTGCATCCCCAGTTTCCAGAACCCCCAAAACCTTAATATGGTTGAGGGCAGCCCACAGACATCATGCTCTGATCTCACAACACTGGTATCATGCAGTGCAGCTGGACCCCTCCGCCCACACTAGTAACTATAATGAACGAAGTGCCGCAAATGGTGGATAACAACATTACTGTGTGATGCTTGGTAGTGTAATTCCAGTACCTCTCACCATGTAGCAGTCATGGTGTACCCACATGCCCCTGCCACCCTGATTGCTAGCCAGTGAGTGGTACCTTCCACCTCTCTCCTGGATGGTCAGCTGCTGAGTGAGCTCCACATGAGTCCTTACTGTATAGATGCAATCCAAAATGAATGACTGTGCCAGGAATTTTGGGGCTATTGAATAATTAGTCATTTTTCATGTTTACTTTGAGTGAGGGACTGGCTGGTGGGATGGGGACAGAGCTGCCTTCCAAAGTTTTGAAGGGTGACTTATACTTGTTGAGGGGGGGCTGCGACTTGTGACATGCGTCTCAGGTGTGATCATTGGTTGGTGTGCCTTTATGCATGTCACAAGTTGCAGGAGTTAGCAGCGCAGACCCTACCCCTTCCAGAATAGACTGCAGGCTCTATGTCGCAATGATTTTTGGCACCAGTTGTCTTTTCCAGCAACTTGAAAGATGTTCTAGAATTGGAGCCATGGTATGCAATTTGCAGATGACTCTTTAGAAAAAATAAGATAGTTAAGGAGGTAATTATAGTGTGATGGGGTGGGTACGATTGCCCAATGAACATAATGTACAGAGGGTTAATTATGCACCATGGTGCAGCTGGAGCTCTTTATAGCATCTAGAAGGCATTATTTTACCTATGTTGACCAATTTAAGTATGTATTACCATAAAGGAGATGTTGAACTGAGAAAAAACTAAAGTTTAACAAAGCTACATGAGTTCTACATGCCAAATTTCAAATTTTTTGTCACGACCAAAGAATTTGCTGCCTCACGAACGTTCCTCACGATCAAAGCAGGCTGCAATCAAAGAATTTGCGCACTCATGATCAGAGACCATGAAAATACAATAAAATGGTAGTTAAGGTTTACTAATTATATTTTCTGTGGTAGACAGTTCTTCTAAGCAATAAAAATACATATGGTGTGTTGAACATTTATGAAAAAAAGGATTTTTAAAAGAGCTCTTCTGCAGCAGTTCAAATTTCACGTTATTCTTGCTTTTAAAGAATTTGCAACCTCGAAAACGATTCTCGCGATCAATGTGAGTTGCGATCAAAGATTTTGCTTGTTCGAGATCAAAGAATTTAAATGACTGTTACATTTTAAAAAATGATTAAGAATAATTATTACTGTCAGATCCACGTGTTCTGAGTAATGAAAACACATATGGGTATATGCTGCATTAAACACTAGTTAGAAACATGTTTCTTTGAAACAACTCATCTTCCACAATTCAAATCTCACGTTATACTCGTGATCAAAGAATTTATAAGGTCGTGATCGATCCTCGCAGACAAACCAAGCCACGATCAAAGATTTTACTTGCTCGCGATCAAAGATTAAAAAGTACTACACAAATGTTAAAAAATGTTGAAGACTAATTTTTACTGCACATACAGATGTTCTGAGTAATACAAATACATATGGCTACACAGTGCATTCAAAACTACCTGTAGTAAAAAAACATGTTCATTTTAAATTTATTCTCCTAGGCAATTAAAATATCGTGTTATTCTCATGATTGAAGAATTTGCATGGTCACGGACCATCATCGCGATCAAACCGTGCCGCGATCAAAGAATTTGCATGCTCGCGATCAAAGATCGTTACGATGTTGTCAAATGTTTTAAAACTTTAAAAAAATGTTTTTTATTGTCATATTGATGTCTGATAAGTAATAGAGACACTCATGACTGCTCACTCTGTTAAAAACTATTAGAATAATTACAGTTTTAAAATGCAGAGGGTCCAGTAGGAAATCTTGCGTTATTCTCGCGATCAAAGATTTTGCACGCTCAGGATCTATCCTCGCAAACAATGCGAGTCGCAATCAAAGATTTTGCAGTCTCGCGAACAAAGAAATGGCTAACTTCACCATGTGACTTCTCTCAACCAATACAATCAAAGAATAACAGTTTAGCGGCCATTTTGAGACTGTGAGACAAGCAGCAGCAGCTCCACGACTAGAATTGTAAGTAGTGATCAATCACTAATTTAAAAACATGCCAATTTACCAATAAGCTACATGGAAATAATCTATGAGGGTTTTTAACAGCATTACAAGCACTTTGCCATGATTCATACTGTTTTTTACCAATGTTTAGCCATCTCTTGCTGGAAGAAGTTGAATTTTAAGGTTTTATTTCTATTCTGTTTGACTGTTTCTGCAACTTAGATAAACAGTGTCCCAGAGCAAATAATCATGTCACCATGGTCATACTACACCAAATTAACCATTGCTTGTAACAGTTTGCCATTAAAATAACACAGTTGCCAACATTTAAGCCTTCTTGCAGAAAGAGCTAATCTAGGGCATTTTGTTTCTACTACACTTTGTTCCACTAGGTGAATTGTTATGTGAGACCAACACAACAAATTGTTTTAAGAAGTACTTATTTTACTCTATGTACAATCCTAACTGGGAGTTACATTCTCTGCTTGCTATGCTAAGATGGTATTAACTATGTAACTGTCATCAGAGAGTTTTAAACTTAGTACTAGGTCAAATAGATAATATCACTAATTCTCAGGAAACACATACTAACCACTGAATAATTACAGTTCTAATAATAGTATAATAACAGAATGAAAACAAATAGTTCATTTTTAGACTGTTGGAAATGTGTCTGTGAGGTACATAGCTATGCTTCCACTCACCACTCAAGCTGCTAGCTGAGAAAGAGATGGAGTTTAGCTTCACTGTCCAAGATGACTTCTAACTTCATCCAATGGAAATGGCTATTGTTGGGAAGTGATTAAGTATTGCCAATGACCAGGCAGAATTCTCCCACCAAAGCAAAACGAATGTTTAATAAATAAAATACCAATAGAAACAGCCTTTACAGACATAACTAACTGTTTTTGCCTGCATTGGCCAATCTGGGATCAGAATATTAGTTGTGATTGTTTTGACTGCATTTATCTTACAGATAGAACTCAGCACAACTCAGTCTGCTGATTAGGCTTGGTAGTGGTCGGTAGTCAGACGAACACATTTCTGATATTTCTTCATCTGAGTTTTTACAGGTTTTTCACTCAGCATGGCAGCAAAATCAAGAGTCAGTGTATGGATTGTGGGATCAAGTCTGGTGAGAAGGGCAGCAGTTTTTAGTAGAGCTAGTCATTTTGGCAATGACTTGCACCTGCCTCACTGCTCAGTGTTTTGGTTTGGGAAGGGTGGCATGAGATGGGAGCAGCTCATGACAACCATGTACCACCTGCTGGAGACACACCCAGTACCAGATATACTCCTGATCCATCTCAGAGGTAATGATTTGGGGAACAAAAGGGCAATTGATTTAATAGAAGCTGCACAGTCTGACTTGCAGCATCTTATCAGTATGTTACCAGCTTGTAAAATTCTGTATTCAGATATTACACAGTGAATGATCTGGAAAGGTGAGGATTACTGTCCTGCACTTCAAAGATCACGGAGAAAGGGAAACATACAAATATCTGGATTCCTCCATGCTTTGGGAATGCACACTATTCGACACCCCAAAATTACATATGACAAACATTGGCTGTATCTAAAAGATGGTGTGCATCTCTCAAGCACAGGTAACAATATTTTTGTTGGGGGCCTTCGAAATGGCATCTTTGCACTTCTGTGATTGTGTTCCTGTACTACAATATCTGTCAAGCACATGCCATAGGCAGTGACAAAAATGGCTCTTTTAAGAGCCAATTTAATTGGTCAAAAAATAGAAAAACTTACAATACACACATGCATTGTCCATAGCTTAGAGTCTGAGTGTTCAGTGAACATCCAGTTCCTGCTATAGCTATCAGGGAGGTATAACATTAAAGGAATAATGCACGACAGGGTGTGTGTCATGCTGCGATAACGCCATGCCTGGGGTTAGTACTCGAGGTCAGCATGCTGAGTGCGTCCAATGTCTCAGGTGAGGCGTTATCCCAAACGACACACCCTGGAGTGTATTATTCCTATTATACAATGGCTTATTGTTATATATAAAATAAAAAAATTATTTTAAAGAATGTTTTTATTAGAGTGGAAAAATATTGTTATTTCTTAAGAGGAGATGCAAGAAAAGAGAGCAGCCATAATGTCCATAATGATGACAGTAGACCTGTGGTGTCATGCTGGGATAACGCCATGGGTCCAGCCCCATACTGACCAATCACAGTGCAAGATTCTTTCTTGCCATTGTATAATGATGTTTATGAGTTGCTTGGGATGTTGGTCTGCACTCAGGATGTAATACCTGTTCAGGGGCGGGGGGGAGGAATTGGTTGGCTGTGGCTGTGCAACTGCTTGATTTTGTTACATGTGTTCACCTTGTTTAGGACATGTGTACTGTTACAACTCACAACTTTTGTTGCCTCATGAGTCTCTACTGAGGATGTATTATGGGTTGATTTTTGGAGGAGGGGTGACATTCTTTAGCTAAGGAGGTACAACTCCTCAGTGTTCTGACTCCTGTGGAGTTGCTATGATGCAGTTATGCTGGCCTAGTGGCACTGAGGTTTCACTCGGTGGGTGCCACAGTCTGATACATAGTGGTGAGCTGGGTTTGGGAATGAGCCCATATGATTTGGGGTTGGTAGGGGAAGACTGGAATTGACTAGATGATGACTACTGTACTGCTACTGGGGGAAAGGGTGGGATACAGACCTCAGTTTGGCAGTCTCTGGGGATGCTTGGTGGTACTCTGGACATGTGAGTGTCTGGAAGGGGGAGCATGGTGCACATCTACATGTTCGTGCATCGATGCCATTGCAGATCCATGGTCTTATTGGGGAGAAAATTAAAAAAGGCTGGGCGGAACTGAGCAGATTTATGGCTGTGCCTTGCCATGTGGGGAGGACTGTTGTGGAATTGTGGTAGAGGGGGATCAACACCAGTCCAGCTGTTAGGGGCAGGAGAACCCTTTAGCATATTGGTTATGGCTGTGCCAGACTCACTCCAACTCTTATCATATGACTGAGTCTGTATCTCTGCCTTTGCACATGCAACATGAATGAGGTAACCGTTCTGTATTTCTACATTACTGTTGTTCATGTGTGGTTCTGCATTTGCCATGTATTGCCTGTTCTAGGGGGAGGGAGCTATAGTGTGACTAATGCTATGGAGGTGCTAAGTATTCCCAGATCTGTACAGCTGCCATTATGGAGGTATACTGCTGATATGCAAGAATGTACTCGGGCTGTGGGTTTCAATTCACAGTCCAATAACTGTAACATTAGATGAGGGGATTTCCTGGCTGTCACTGTATGACTCATGAGTGTCCTAACATATGTGGAGTTTATGGCAGTGAGATATGACACAGATATTGATAGCTTTCTTTGCTATTGATAGTTTTCTAATACTGTATGTCTGTCTGTTCAACAGATTGCGAGCAATTATACAAGCGATTACCTTTTTTGTGTTACATACTAACATACTAAAATGCCAGCAGAATAAGCCTAAAGGTCTTTCGCGTCTGCTCGTTTTGGTCAGCCCCACCCTGAGCTGACCTTGCTGCTGCCTGTCTTCTCTGTTTCCTTCCCAGTTCCGGATATTCTCGCTGCATTGGATTTTGCTTCCAGAACCCTTCCTGTACTGTCCCACCCCCTCTTGAACCCCTCCACCATTTCGGCCTCCACAAGCCCCCTAGGCAGTGCATTCCATGGCTCCACCACTCTCTCAGTGAAGTAGCACCTCCTCCTTTCTCCCCTGAATCTTCCCCTCCAGCTTCCACCCATGCCTTCTAGTTGCCCCCTCCTCCTTCCTTTGAAGCACCCTGACTGCTCCTCCCCTATTTACCCCTTCATGTACCTGAAGTCCTCTATCATGTCCCCGGTCCCTTCTTTCTTCCAATGTGTACATATTTAGCTCTTTGAGCCTCTCCCCATAGGTCCTGTCCCCCAAGCCCCAAATCATTTTGGTTGCCCTCCTCTGGACCCTCTCCAGGAGTTTAATGTCCCTCTTTAAGTGTGGTCTCCAAAACTGCACGCAGTACTTGAGGTGCGGCCTCACCAATCAGTTATACAGAGGGAGTATCACTTCCCTCCTTCTGGAGGTGATCCCCCTAGCAATGCATCCCAGCATCCTGTTGGCCTTGGCTGCTGCCCTCCTACAAGTCTCCGAGTTGTTCATCTTGACATCCACCACCACCCCCAGGTCCCTCTCAGCCATCGAGACTCAACTCAGAAGTAAGTAATCATGTTTTTAGTGTTGTTTACATAATCAACAGCTCAGTACACAATGATGGTACATTGAATGATTATTTAAGTACTGTAAGAATTGTATTATCGTCAATCTAGTTTTTTAGAGGTAGTGCTGGCTCAGCTAGAGACAGCAGTGTGAGAAGGTGGGTAATACAATTCTATCAAAACACTAATGTTTGAAATATTTTAGCAGTTGTGGGTACAATAGGCAACATAGACAACCAGTATTACAACACAAGTCTGTTCAATTGTGTCTTGTGGTCAAGGCAGATATGAAGAAATCAAAAGCACGTAATCACATGGTGCCGCAGTGAGTGGCAGCCAGTATAGTACTGTTGGCTATCTGGTGATAGTTCATAGACTTGAAGACAACACACGCTGTCATCCTGGTGTGCACACTGGGGTTGCATACTTGTGGCACAGCAGCTAGATAACTCTGGAGGCACTGCACTTATCTTTTGGAAGCACGTATTCACTACATTGGTGACAGACCTTTTACTTGCTTTTTAAATGACACTGCACCAGGTATCAATACAACATCCTGTTCAGTACCACTATACATGAATCAGGCAACAGTTGTGCCATTGATTGGTACATCTTTATGTGGTAGAGAAAGAAATCTCTGTGCCCTGATAAGATGACAGTTGCTTGTATACATTTGATTTAGAGACAGTTGCCACTACCTAAAACAAATCCTTGTCAGCCAGGGCAACTCAGTGAATAGTTAGCCCATTGATTTCCTACTGTGTCACAAACATGGATACAGTGCTAACATATATATACAGTATATATAAACTATGTGTCTTACATGTTGCTATTCTGTGTGTGCCACTCGGGGAAGGTGGGGGGGGCATTGCATTGTTTGAATAATACAGAGGTTTAAGTTTGCCAATTCAATGGTTGGCATTTACATAGTGTATTGAGTGTTAAGAGACAGAAATGGATGTCAGATACTCTAATCACAATGTATCTTATATTAAATGTTTCTAAAGAAATAGTTGTTTTTTTGTTTTTTTTTTTACACAGACTGAGAAATGCGCAAGTTGTGGTGTGGCAGGAAGGTGCTGGCTTTGGTTCAGGCGGTTAGAGAACATGCGAACCCCACATTTGTAATGAGGGCAACAGACCTTAGCCTCATACAGGTGGGGTAAGGTAAGTCATTGATTTAAACTGAGAGAATATTTTTCTTTTTTTAGTGTTAAGCATCGTAGAATGATGATACTTGTGGGAATATAACATTGCAGTACAGTTTACTTAAGCAATAAGCCACAAGGGGGTGTGGGTTATCAGAGGATTTACCACGGGTGGAGTGGTTTGCCCACAAGGTGCAGCTGAGTGGGTAAATCCTCGCCAGCCGTGGTAAATCCCCTGATAACCCACATGCTCCGAGTGACTTATTGCAATTATACCAAGGTTCATTTTTTACAATAATAAAATGCAAATATTAAAGAGGTCACTTTGTGTTTTTATTTTTATTGTATTTATTCCTGGGCTGCAGGCGATTAGGATGTAGATGATCATTATTTGCTCCATTAGTTGCTCCTCAGTCAGTGATTATCAGACGATTTACACCAGGGTAAACTGCCAGTCTGACCATTTCATTGGCTGTTCATTTATGTCCATGGTATAATAAGACTTAGGATACCGATAGTAGAGCTCATAATACTAAGACGTGCAAAGAGAAGGAGTTAAACTGCAATAAAATTAAACTGGTGACAAACCTTGTGTTTGGATATTTTATAATCTACACGTGAAAGACATTTTGTTACACTTTGTTATTAACATCTGTTGTTGTGTATTCTTGAATCTACATATTTAACTATTACAAAATGATTCACTGTACTTTCTTTTCTATGTTTTTATGCAGGTTAGCCGTGTCTTTGGGAGAGAGATCATCACACGCTCTCCAGATGAGTGCAGGAGGAAGTGGAAGATCACCGCCAGATCTTTTTTAAATCCAAGGCTGCGGCGGGCGATATGCGCAGGACTGTCCGGAGTGGTATGACATAGCTTACGTTATGTGGGAGGAGGCAGGGAAGCCAGAGCTTGACGATCATCATCATGTATGTAAGTACATTTTACTAATGGTGTTAAACGAAATGTAGACCCTCATATCTTCTAAATGGTATTTGTTGGCATGTCAGTAGACATCTCTTTATATTTATCTGTTAATGATGTCTACAAATGTTTTAGTCTCATTTTCCAGTTCATCATAGCCTCTGTGATTGTCCTGGGAGCTCTGATATGATGACCTAGCTCTCAGTGACAATGTAATTTCAACTACAATCAAATGGAGACTGGCAGTGCAGTGACAGGGACTATTCTGAACTGACAGACAGACTTAAACATTTGTTTACATATTTAAAAGCTACATTATAAGATTTTTGTACTCCTATGGAAACAGATAACATTTGAAAGACATGACGTTAAGTAACTTTCAAATGTTTTAAATGTTATATGTACAAAACATATTAACATATACAATTTGACAGCAGATAAGGCATTAGAGGTCTATCAAGCCTGGTTGAATGTATAGCTAGCAGTCGTTATTTTGCAGCCACTAATCTGTCCCACACTTCTTGTCTGGATCTTCCTGCAGGTTCTGGTTGCCTCTCCTATGCACAGCTTTATGAACTTTCACCTCTGGTTAGTGTACATACTGGGTTGCATTTTGGTCAGATACCCTTTCATCAATTCCTCTATGTTTGCAAAGTTGTGCCTCCTGAAGAGGAGAGCCCTACTGCCACAGTCCACTGCTTCCGTCACCATACGCAATATGAGCCATGGTGAATGGTAGTCAGTCCCTGACAGTGGCTCTTACATGGTAAGATGTGTCTCAAACAACTCTTTTCACAGCAGAAGGTCTAGGGTATTCCCTAACCTAGTTGGTTCACTGACCATTTGCATCAGGAAGCTGTCCTACAAGGCATCCAGGAGGACATGCTCACTACTATTGCTATTTGTTGGGGTACTGCAGTCCACTCCTGGCATGTTGAAGTCCCCCAGAATAACTACACTACCCATCACGCAGTTCCTTGTACAAGAAATCTGGTACAGCAGTTCAATATATCAAGTAACAATCTCACTATGTTGAAAAATGATTGTAAATATTATATTAGGTGATCTGATATTTCACACACTAAAAGATTGGCATGCTGCAATTATTTAAGCAATAGGGCACAACAGGGTGTGGGTTATTGGTCATTCACCCACGCCTTGTGTGGTGTGTCATGAGGTGCAGCTGAGTGACTTAACCACACAAGAAGTGGGAAAACCCCAAATAACACAAACCCTGAAATGCCTTATTGTGATTATACAATGGACCCATCTCTTCAATGTGTGAAATTATGTTGTTTCATAAATGCATTTCCTCAGCCGTTGGTAATGCAGAATTTACCACAGTCTTGTAACATGTTTGACCAATGAGGTAATAGAATTATCGCACACTATTGTATAATATGCAACTCAGCATCCCATCAGCAGAGAGAACAGACATTGTTCTGTGACACAGTAACGATATTTTGATATTTAAACATAATAGGACTATTATTAAGTATAGCAATATCTAAATAATGTAGATTAAGCCAGCTAGTACTTACAGATTTTGACATTTTGACACATGATTTGTTAATGGTTATTGTTTTACTGTATTGAATTGATTGTCAACACATAAAAACAGGTAGTCTGCATCAATAAAGGGCATGTCTGATGTTAAGATTTAGTTATCCCTGAAGTGTTCTTTGGCACGAGCATACGCCTGAGATCCATCACAGCTTCAAGAAGTACTAAGATGATATTGAGTACTATGAAATTAGTGGTACAACACTGACTGTTTCTTTTTTCCTCACTCAGCCACTACACCAAATGCCCCTGCTTCCTCCCAAAATGTGCAGCTCATGCCACTCCCGGAAGGTGCGGTATGAGGGACTCCAGTTGAGCAGCTCCTGGTGCTCGACTCTGCTGGTGAGTTACAATGATGTACTGACAACTGTCTTTTAAGTAAATGTCCCGTGTGTAGTGTTACGTGCCGTTATCATACTATGTGGTACAGACTGTACAGGTAATTTTTTTTGTTACTTGTGGCACCTCATGTTATTCAAAATATTATCTTAATGTTACGAGTTTTATTTTTGATATGGGTCTGAACTCTACATGTTATCTTCAATCTTCACGGCCTAGCAGGCACTGTCCACTGAACCCATCCATAGTTTAATGTGAGCCGTAGGAATAAAGTAACGATATAGTAAATTTTGCATGGCAGTGGGGTATATTGCCTGGGTGACACTCTAAAACTCTTCTGTATATTGAACACCATACTTAGTATGTAGTACATGTTCTAGAGACAGTAGATAATTGGTTACGGGGATTGCTAGTATGATGGAGTTTCACTTCACACACTCCAAGAACATGTGCAACTGATATTACAGAATTGTACTAGCAATATTCACACTTTTTTTATTGTCTGACTCTGCAATCATGATTCAGTGTGTACTGTCAGAAGATGGGACAATTGACAGGGAAATGTTTACTATCATGACTTTTGTGTAACTCGTATCAGTAAACTTCCCTGTGTGTGGAGGGGGGTGAAAGTGTTCCCTGTGTGAGCCACTTAAAGTAGTCACAATATTACATAGCTGTACATTTTGTCACACTGGCATATTGTTTTTTTGTTTGTTTGTTTTAGTTTGGAGCAATTACTTGCTCTATGTGTACCCGTCCTGTACAGCCTCAGTGTTCCACTTGTTCATGCATTGGTGAAGCCCACCCCCCTTACCGAGTCCACTTGCATGGTGCCTGTCCCATAGAGTTCCCAGCTTACTCCTTACCTCCCTCCAATGCCTCCATGGAGCACCTAGCACAGCGGGGATGTGCCTGTGGGTCCTGTACTCTGGATGCCTTTTGAGTGCCTGATATCTAGGCTCACTGAGGGAATTTTATGGTTTTTCTGTGGTTCCCTGCTCCAACCCCCTGCGACACTGGCACAAGGACATATGTCCAGAGAGGTGACATGTTGACGCATGCCTCATCTGAAGCACCTAACAGTGTCCCCCCTTCCCGACTCTAGTGAATGAAGCCACTAGAATTGTGGAAAGCTTGTGCTTCTACCAGCTCTCTCGGGATGTCAGGTGCACTAGGCACCCCTGGTAACCTTCACCAGGACAGGAGAGCATCTGTTTGTATGCTCAATCCTCCCTTCCTCTCCACGATGGCCCCCGCCAACCTGAGTCTGTACCTGAATCCAGATCACCAGTGCAGCACGAGGTGTGGCATCCACTGCCTCAACTGTCAGAGCCACCGGGCCGGCCTAGGCATAGTGTTTTTGATTAAGATATTTACTTACTGAGTGACTCACAACTCAGTATCCAGTGTGTCTTGTTTGCATGTGGGATGATTGCCTTCATAAGTGTGTCACACTGTTCATGGTCTAAACCTGTCTGTGCCTGGTATCAGTAACCTTACGGATTGATATATGATGCTTTACTTCGCCTGTTACTCTTTAATAATGATCTGTCCCCCCCCACCCTCTGGTATGGGAGGGGGAAGGGGGCTATTATCTGTTGGAGTCCCTAAAACCACTGAGTGTCACAGGTTGTCTGCATGAGGTATGATATACCTACACTATTGATGTCCACATCTTTACATAGCTTGTGCCTGTACAGTCAAGATACAGTACTTGTTACACTAGAGGATGCCATATTGCTTCCCTGACACAGTGCTAGTTGTCACTGTAATAGTATACGTGCAACCTGCATCAACAAGCTATTCCATCTCTATCCACACACTCAGTTCTGGTGTCTTTCTGTACTCGGCATGCACCCCCTGAGTGTCATGCTTACTGTATAGTTGCAATCAGGAAAGGATGCTGCTGATGTCCACTGCCTTAGTTTCCATGTACGTCTCTAGCGGTGATACAATACTTAATCCAAGGAGGTTGTGGGCGGGAGTCCACAGGGAGTATTCTGTGGTTGATCGTTTACAATCAGTTGGTCCAATGGCGAGAATGGGTGAGACATTGTCTTGATGAGGCCTTGAAACTCCTCATCATCTAACCTTGTGGTTAGCTACCAGCAGGGCAGGAATACCATTGATGTACACATCTTTATTTAAGCTCTGCCTGTTGACTCAGGATCCAGTAACTGTTCTGATTCAGGGAGGAGGGGTACAGTGGATTGGGAATTCCCTGGTAGATGCTATTGGACTTCTCAGAATTAACAACTAAGTAAAACTGGTAGCACAGTGGTATACATACTCATAGTAACATTCACAGACAAGTAATGTTTTGTCTTTTACTACGTTTTTTATAGAGGATGAACCATCTATGGAGGGTGCTGCTGGAGGAGCACAACCCACAGAGGTGATTGACATTGTTGAAATTGACCTCTCTGTGGAGGAGAGAACAGAGTCTCCAGCAGCGGGTCATCCACCAGGTGCTGCAGGTCCGGCTGGGCCTCCAGCTGAGGAACGTAAGTAGCTTTTAGGATGTTTTTTTCCTTTCTTTTTATACCTCATTAATACTCACTTGGTCCACTTCTTGAGAACGACCAATCCTGTAATGGCTGCCACAGTGTATACTGCCAGACTTGCTCTGTTGTCTCCCTACCTTGCTCCTCTTCCTACAGAGAGCTTACACCATGGGGTCTGCTCATGGGTTGGTGATTAGGGATGGAGTCACTTGTCATCCTGGCACAAGAGGAGTATTTTCTGGTTTTCTTCTCCTTGGTCTCTAGTCCCCTGAGGGTGTCAGCACAGAGTTCTGATGTTCGGACACAGCTGCAGCCCAAATAAAGTCATGGACATCATCAGTATACCTGACTGATACCAGCTGGACACAAGTTAGAACACAGTGCAGTTGCACGGCCTCAGCCATGCAATGACCCCCCTCCCTGCAGACTAGGTACTGCATCCTGAGTGCAGAGCTACAGCCAAACTAAAGGAATGTACATCATCGGTATACCTGACTGATGCTACATATACACAAGTTAGAGCACTGAGCAGTTGTATGGCCTCAGCCAGGCAATGCCCCCCGCCCAAGGCAGGCACTACATCCTGAGTGCAGAGCCACAGCCCAACTAAAGCCATGGACATCATTGGTATACCTCAGTGATACCAGCTGCTTAGAAGTTAGGTCAGTGACCAGTAGCACGGCCTCAGACAGGCAAAGCCCTCCCCCCCTTGTAGATCAGGCACTGGATATTGAATGCAGGGCTACAGTCCAACTAAAGACATGGAGATCATCAGTATACATCACTAATACCAGCTGGACAGAAGTTAGGATATTAAGCAGTTGCATGGCCTCAGCCAGACAATGCCCCCCACCCCACCACTTTCCACATAAGGTACTGCATCCTGAGTGCAGAAGCACAGCGCAAGTAAACCCATGAACATCATTGGTATACCTTACCGATACCACCTGCACACAAATTATGACACTAGAGAGTTGTACAGCCTCAGACAGGCAATTTCACGCCCCCTCCACCACACCAGATACTGCATCCTGAATGTAGACCACAGCCCAGCTAAACCTATGGACATCATCAGTATACTTCACTGATATCAGCTGCACAGAACATGGGACACTGAGCAGTTGCACAGCATCATGCAGGCAGTCCCCCCCCCAGAGCAGGTACTGTATCATGAGTAGATAGCCACAGCCCAGCTACAGCCATGGACATCATTGGTATAGTTCACTGATACCAGCTGCACACAAGTTAGGCCCCAATCATTGCAGACCAGGAATTACATTTTCAGTACAATTGCACAGCCGTTGAACAGGTCCAAAGTTATTAACGTGCAAAAGTTTGAGTTTAAAATAGAAGTGGCTTCATAACCCTAAAGCTACATTATAACATTATAAGAGGAATGACGGCCGAACAGGCAGTGTGCTGATGCACGCCATTGTCAAATGCCCACAACATCCTCCCCATCATGAGTCTGGAGATCCACCTAGTGCCGTGATGGTTGAGCTTCCACTGGCGCTGGCGCATGAGGTGCTCAAAGCACGTCAGCGACCCATGCTAGGAGGAGCAAAGCATCTGTTGGGACACTGGTTCATCCTCCTATCCTTCGACCCGGCATCCCGTGTAACTTCTACACATTTTTAATGTTTTGTGCATCTCTGTGAAAAAAGTGAAAGTAAAATGTTATTTCTGCTGCTTTTTGACACTTGCAACAACATATGGTGCATATTCTAGCGTGTGGATGGGTGGAGATCAAGTTTCAATGTGCGCTTGTGAATGATGTTCTTGATGGGCAGCTGCCAACTCACAGCTGGACTGTTGCATTACATACCGTTATACCGCAGCCAACCTTTTGGTGGTCAGATGTTAATGATATTCTGCAAGACCTGATATTTGAAGCCTCCAATTCAGAGACATTAACAGTTGCAACACTGTTTCCAACAGACATGCCGTTCTGAATATGAGTTTTCTGGAAAATAACTATGGCTAAGAAAGATTTGCCCGCTGAGGTGCACTGTGTATAAAAATCTTGTTTTGCTCACAGTATCTTGGTATGTGGCTGAAAGGGGGGTGTACAAGCATTTTGCTATTGTTCACTTTTCAAATCTTTTCTTAGCTTATATAGTTATTTTTACCTTTGACTATGGATATACTGCAGGATTAATCAAACTTGTTTGGTTTGACTAATGAATCTACAATATTTTGATGTAGTATTGTATGAAAACAAATCTAACTACAACTACTTTATTTGTTTTATTTTGCAGTACTTTTGTTAACAGGTATCCCACATAGTAGTTTTGCAGATAACACCAATCTGTAATACTAGTGTTCATGTTGCTTGATGTCAAATTCACTGTTGAAGCAGAGTTAGTGTATGAAGATCAGGGATATGTGTAGTACACTTCTGTTATAATGGATTTATTTGAACTGTGCTCGCTGAGCTTGAGAAACCAAATAGGTTGGACATAAATCACACAGTACTGGCAAAATAGCTTTATTATGACAGTACTGTAGCATTCATATGTAGTTTCTGTGACTGTAGTTTTACACTTCAGTTCTGCTATATATTAGTGATCTCTTCTGCTTGTTAGAACACGCTCAGGTGCAGGGAGATGCCGGTATACCAGGGTACTTGGCTGAGAAGTGTAGTTGTCTTTCATCATTATCCAACTATTGCACATGCTGGCATACACTGGGTCTTGAGGTCTTTCAAGAAACAGCATTTATTGGCAGCTACTGTGGGATTTCGACTAGCACATTCTCCTGCAAGGAGTGGCAGATTACACTGCCTGAAATGGTGGAGGGCAAATCTGTCAGCAGACTTAAATGACAGTATAATAAAATAAACAGAGGTATAGTGATGTACAATATATCTTAATACATCTCCTGTATTATTAATTAAAAAAAATAAATTCAGTACAGTATATTACTAGAAAACTAGAGAACATCTTACTTTACTGACTTGCCTCTTGTTGTAATTTTTCTGTCCACAGGCAGATTGCCGTTCTAAACAAGATCAGTGCCACTCAGCCAGCTGCTCAAGGCCGTGCAGGGTGGCAACAGGGCTGCAGCCCAATACGCCCATAACACTACAGTAAAACTGAATTATATAATAGGTCAAGGGAGGGGGGAGATAGTAGCTCAAGGGGCAGAGATAATTGATTTGCTGCAGCGTCATGGGCATGTAGGGCATGTGGCCTTAGTAGCCACCTGTGGGCTCGAGCAAAGCAACAGGGGCCTCACCGAAGTGATTCGTTTGCTGAGGGACCTGGAGGAGGCCTCTGTTGTTTCACTCGAGTCCACACACGGTCTCATGGTGCGCCTGGCTGAGAACCAGCTGGAGGCCACAGAAGCTTTCCACCACCTGCTCCATCAGGACCTGCAGCATCTACAGGATGACCAGCCCTCCATAGCTCCTCAGCAAGAGCCCCTCAAAGATGCCCCTCCCACAACACCACCACCACCTGTTCTCATGAAAAAGAAAACACTCTTGCAAGACTAAATCCTTTTTTGCAAGATCAAATCCTTTGTCAAAATGTTTACATCTACCCTGAAAAATGAACTTCCCATAGGATATAATGGGAACTTAATAACTTTGCAACAGTTTAATATATTTGCACCAAACTAACAGTGGTAGTTATGTTACCCAAGTTCTTTCCACTATAAAAATCAAAACAAAATTCCACACCATCTGGGTGCAAGGTGATGAGGAAAAAACTGCAAAAAATGGTGACTTTTTAGTTTTTGTTCACTTCTGGATCTCAGAATCCACACATCTGACCAGAACAAAACTTGCCACATCAAGAGATCTACCCCCACAGGACAGCACATACCAAACTGAGTGCAAATCCATTGATCGGTTGCAAAGTTACTAAAGTGCAAAATTTGAGGTTTAACATTAAACAGGTTACTCAACTCTAACTACAGGGGCATGATCATGCTATATATATATATATATATATATATATTCTTTGCAAAAAACTGCGTTAATGCAACAGTTAGGTTTTTTTACAGTGGCAAAAGTGAGGAAATTCGACATTATAGGCTTTTCAACCCTAACTCCAGCTCCCCCCCCCCACTGGCACACACACACACACACACAGAACACACAACTATGGGGGGCAGTAGAAGGCAAGACAACCAATCACAGACAGACACCATAACGCAACAGAAATAACATACAACTTCTTAAACATACCACAACAGGCATCCATCATCATGTTTCACCAACTGTATCACTTCTCCTGTTATTCCAGTCTCCTACATGTGCACAGCCTTCTACATAACAGCATATTACTGATAGTGTCACTCGGGTCTCTCCTTGAAAGTATTGCAGACAACCAAGCCAGTAACTAAAGTAGTGCTTTTATTCATGCAAGGAGTACCAAACAACAACGGACTCCCTCGCCCAGCGCTTCGACTTAAACAAGTCTTCCTCAGGTGTGGTTACAATAAAACGTCATTCTTTAAATACACCTAGCTACTACATAATACATGAGATAATGGTGATGCATTCAATTATCAGCTTTCATAAGAAAAGGTATGTTTTTAAACAATGTGCAAAATACTAAAGAGTGTATTATCAAAAAATGACTAAAAAATTATTCTTATTACCAGAATTGCACTTCACTTATAAGCATGTCAAATTTAAGATACACAATGCATTTGTTAGTTGAAGGCTGCCACAGGCACTCTCCAGAGTCAGTAAACTTATGCATGCAAGTGAAGAAACCATCCAAGTTTATTTGTATCTGCAGGATTAATATTATTATTTCTTGTGCATTTCAGGTAAGAATGATCTAAAAAAAGAGGAGGGAAAGAAAAGGAAGAGGTTACTTATATTTCCGAATTTTACATTACTGGCTCTATTATAGCAAAACTTTAAAGCTTCAATCATTTATTCAAGAATGGTTTTAAATCCCACCTTTCATTCAGGCCGTGGGGTTTAACACTGTTAAGTTTAAATATCCAAAAACTCTCTTTTTCCAGTAATCTGTTCGGTCTGTTACCCCCTTGTACAAAAGGTGGGATCCATTCCAAACCCATGCACTTAACATCTTCCGTTTTAGATAAATGATGCGTTACAAAATGCATGCCAACTGGTGTGTCCTGTCTTTTATTAAGTATGGATCTGATGTGTTCCTGGATCTTCTGTTTCAATGGGCGCATTGTTTTCCCAATATATATTAGATTACAAGTGCACCAAAGGGCATAAACCACATAACTAGTGTCACATGTAATCAGTTGTCTAATGTCAACACTGATGTTAGGCTCCATTGGATGTTGGAATACTTTCCCTGATACAGTGTATCTACATATGTTGCATCTACAACACTTAAAATAAAACCTTGTGGTCTTTGAGGTAACCATGTGGTATAATATTGCTATCAGTACTTTTGAAAAGGTGGTATGTCAGCAGGTCAAATCTGTTCTTAATGAAAATGTTACATCTCAGTACAATGTTACTCGGGCAGAGCGTAATGCTATTAATCTTTTGTCCGAGAACACTTCCATCGTGATTAAAC
The DNA here is from genome assembly GCA_016271365.2 of Neoceratodus forsteri. Classification (NCBI taxonomy): domain Eukaryota; kingdom Metazoa; phylum Chordata; order Ceratodontiformes; family Ceratodontidae; genus Neoceratodus; species Neoceratodus forsteri. Next base: position 348,743,423 of record CM057456.1, read on the forward strand.
CTGCAGATAAAGGTGGAAATATAGTCATACTCAATAAGGCACAATATAGAGATATTGTTTTGACATTACTTGACAACGATACCAATTATGAGAAACTCAAGTCAGATCCCACTTTGTTTTTTAAAAAAGAACTACAACATCTCCTGTTACAATATGTAAACAAGGGAGACATTACAGAAACTGAGTACCAGTATATTTGGCCAGAATATCCTGTCATCCCTAGCTTTTATATTTACCGAAAATACACAAAAACAAAGAAAACCCACCAGGTAGACCTATAGTCTCTGGTATTGATAGTCTTACTCAGAATTTGGGTAAATTCATTGATTTTTTTTCTTCAACAAAATGTTCTAGAATATATAAAAGACACAAAGGATCTGTTATATAAAATTAAAGATTTGGGCTGGAATAATGATTTAACTTGTCTAGGTATAGATGTAGAGTCCCTATACACATCCATTCAACATAACCATGGTCTCACAGCAATACAACACTTTTTAGATAAAACTACTTTGGATGACACCATTCCTAGAAAATTTCTGGTAGAAGCTCTTGATTTTGTGTTAAAACACAATTACTTTAAATTCAAAAACCAATACTATCTAGAGAAATGTGGCATAGCAATGGGTGCAGCAATGGCACCCAGCTATGCCAATCTTTTTCTAGGTTACTGGGAATATATGGTAATTTTAATCAAGAATTTAATCCATAATTTTCACATATTAAACATTGGTTTCGTTTTATTGATGATATATTATGTATCTGGCAAGGCAGTACAGAGATGATACCAGAATTTATGGAATGGTTAAACGTTAATAACTTTAATCTTCGGTTCACTTTTGAAGCAAATAAAAAAACACTGAATTTCCTAGATTTGACTCTTACAGTAAGCGAAGATCAGAAAATGATTCACACATCAGGCTATCGTAAACACACAGCTACAAATTCAATACTGCATGCAGACAGTGCACATCCTAAAAATCTCAAGGATTCAATACCATATAGTCAGCTATTGAGAATCCGGAGAAACTGTAGTTCGGAAGTTATGTTTAACAGACAGGCAGAAGAACTGATCAATAGACTCCTTAAAAGAGGGTATGATTTTACACTCTTGAAAACATTAAAAGATAAAGTCAGTAAGCTAGAAAGTACCAAACTCATTACAGGAATGAGTCCAGAAACTCCACCCATTAGTCAAACACCTTGCACATTTATCATAGAATATAATCACAAAGCAGGGAGAATTGGCAACATTATTTATCTAAATTGGCATATCTTACATTCGGATGAAACAGTAAGGATGGCAGTGGGTCCAAGCCCCCGAGTATCTTTTAGCAGGGCTAAGAATCTTAAAGATTTTGTGGTTCAAAGTAGATTACAAACTACACGAACAGAGACAACAACCACATGGTTACCTCAAAGACCACAAGGTTTTTTTAAGTGTTGTAGATGCAACATATGTAGATACACTGTATCAGGGAAAGTATTCCAACATCCAATGGAGCCTTACATCAGTGTTGACATTAGATAACTGATTACATGTGACACTAGTTATGTGGTTTATGCCCTTTGGTGCACTTGTAATCTAATATATATTGGGAAAACAGAGCGCCCATTGAAACAGAGGATCCAGGAACACATCAGATCCATACTTAATAAAAGACAGGACACACCAGTTGGCATGCATTTTGTAACGCATCATTTATCTAAAATGGAAGATGTTAAGTGCATGGGTTTGGAATGGATCCCACCTTTTGTACAAGGGGGTAACAGACCGAACAGATTACTGGAAAAAGAGAGTTTTTGGATATTTAAACTTAACAGTGTTAAACCCCACGGCCTGAATGAAAGGTGGGATTTAAAACCATTCTTGAATAAATGATTGAAGATTTAAAGTTTTGCTATAATAGAGCCAGTAATGTAAAATTCGGAAATATAAGTAACCTCTTCCTTTTCTTTCCCTCCTCTTTTTTAGATCATTCTTACCTGAAATGCACAAGAAATAATAATATTAATCCTGCAGATACAAATAAACTTGGATGGTTTCTTCACTTGCATGCATAAGTTTACTGACTCTGGAGAGCGCCTGTGGCAGCCTTCAACTAACAAATGCATTGTGTATCTTAAATTTGACATGCTTATAAGTGAAGTGCAATTCTGGTAATAAGAATAATTTTTTAGTCATTTTTTGATAATACACTCTTTAGTATTTTGCACATTGTTTAAAAACATACCTTTTCTTATGAAAGCTGATAATTGAATGCATCACCATTATCTCATGTATTATGTAGTAGCTAGGTGTATTTAAAGAATGACGTTTTCATATTGTAACCACACCCCTGAGGAAGACTTGGTTTAAGTCGAAGCACTGGGCGAGGGAGTCCGTTGTTGTTTGGTACTCCTTGCATGAATAAAAGCACTACTTTAGTTACTGGCTTGGTTGTCTGCAATACTTTCAAGGAGAGACCCGAGTGACACCTGCATTTTAGATTTCTGGTTATCGCTACGAGCTGGCTGCTTGTTCTAGGTGAGCACCGAATCGACCTGGCCCCTGTCGCGGCTTTTTCCTTTGTTGTCTTCATATTACTGATAGTAATGCACATGTAGTGTTGGCAGTCTAGACCCTTTGGTCTACTGCTATGTTGCTAACTTGTCAATTTGTGCATAAAACCATTGCACTGTGCTACTACCAATGTCGGTATTTCTGCATAAGAGCATACCGTACACACCTCCACTACATTGCTCATTACTGCATAGGACTATAGCCACATGGTGTCACCAACTTGGCCATTTGTGCATAACAGGGCAGTGTGATGTATCAGCCTACTTGCCCATTTGTGGCTAACACAATAAAAAAAAAAATACTTAAATACATGTATTGTTAAGGACATGGTACTTAGCCCCTAGTAACTTGTCAATTTCTATATAAGAGCAAAACACCATGCTACCATGAACTTTGCCATTTCTGCATAACAGCATACCCATGACTCCACCTCCTTGCCTGTTTCTGTGTAACACTTTAAAATAACTGCTAAGACAGACGTATTACTGGGAACAAAGTCTCAGCAACTTGATCATTTTAACATAGCAACATAGCCCAATCTTCCCACCAAATTCTTGAGTTTTGCATACCTCCATGATAAAAATACACAAACACATGAGTTGGTGAGAACACAGCAGGTTTAAGCCCACTCCACTTGCATCAACTTTCCAAAATTACCCATTTCTGTATAATAGTATGATATAAGAAGTATAATATATGTAATAGATATACCACTCTGAGGGTAGTCTGCGTTCTGATATACGATGCCTTGTGGTGTGTGTACGCACGGGCCGCAAGGCCGAGTGCATCAACTGCCCAAGGCGCGATGATATCAGAGCGCCGACCGCACACCTCAGAGTGGTATATCTATCTTATAAAATGTCAAAATTGTTTTGGAGAGGGGTAAAAGTGCAGGTGTGCGTTCGTGCTCTGATATATGCACGGTCACCTGATGGTGTTTGTCCAATGTGATTGATCCCATCCATCACTTTTTTCTCACCCATTTTATAAATATATTTATACAACAGGGGTGAGAATGTAACACTGACAATAAAAACACATATTCTCACTGCAGTGGAATATCTCTGCAATGACACAGACACTGTGGGTTTATTTCCTGATAAACCCACAGTGTCTACATCACCAGCAAATATACTCACAATGGTGATGTCACCAGAGTGAGACTATTTACACTGCAGCCTGCATGTAATAGCTTCACCATTTCTCTTTCTCACTGAATCCTGCAACTAACTCAATTAGCATTGTAAAAGACAATCACCTGTGTCCCATTGTTATTCTGACAATCCTAGCACATTACTGTGCTGCTCTAATCTTCAAACCAGCCTCCTTCATAAACCAGTTTCTCTTTCTGAGTGCTGACTGCAACAGTTTCTCTGTCTCAGTGAAGCCTGCAACTTACTGAATAAACAGTCTGTTTCTCACTCCTAGCTGCAGGTAACACAATTATCATTGCAAATCACATGCACCTGTTCCTCATAGTGTCTAACAGTCTCAGCCCATTCAGAAACACTTACACACACACTGTCAGACCACACACAAACAGTGCTGTCAGTTAAACCTAGAGGTTAGAGTAACAAGCAATGAACAAACGTTCTACATCCAGCAGCCGAGACCAGTGTTTAATTCTCACAACTTCCATTTCAATACTGTGTGACTCTGAACAAATCACTTAACTGCCCAGTGCACCCAGGTCCCCCCTAAAAACTTACCCAATTACCAAAATAAAGTAAACAGGGAGAGAACACAGAAAAAAAATGTTCCTAAAGGGTACTAGCCCTATTGTATAAATCGCACACATGATGTGCGACTTGTGGAATATGGCAAACATTTGCACTCGTGCAGAGTGAACTGCGATAATATCACGAGTGCCGTTATCACAGTTCACTCTGCACTCATGCAAATATTTTCCATATTCCACAGTCGGCCGTCATGTATCCCCTATTTATATATATATACACATATATATATAGACAGAGAGAGAGAGCACGTTACAGATGTGACAGCCAGGATGCAACGTAGAAATGCTGCAGAATTTCATAGAATGCCCCAGGCTGTCATCATCTTGCCAGGAGAACTAATACAGTTGGCATCCCAGTCTGTTGTACGCCAAGAGCAAGATGTGCTAGAAGCATATCAGATAGAGCTACCAATCCATCTGCCTCATCACTCATATGGTGCTGTTTAAGATAAATGGAAAATTTGCTGGGCATGTGGGCCTATGTTGTAATAGACAAATACGCAGTAGGCGGTAATACATGGTTTGCTACTCATATTATGGTGCTATGTAGAAATGGGCAAGTTGGTGACAACTTGGGGCTACGCCATCATGCATAAATGGGCAAGTTGGTGTACCATAGCAAGTAAGAGGGCCCCACACTCTGACTAATACATGACATCTACTTCTTATATCATACTGTTATACAAAAATGGGTAATTTTGGAAATACGTCATATAGAAATTGCAATGGTTTTATGCATGAATTGACAAGTTAGCAACATGTAATATGCTGTTATGTAGAAGGCTGTGCACATGTAGGAGACTGGAATAACAGGAGAAGTGATACAGATGGTGAAACATGATGATGGATGCCTGCTGTGGTATGTTTAAGAAGTTGTATGTTATTTCTGTTGCGTTATGATGTCTGTCTGTGATTGGTTGTCTTGCCTTGTACTGCCCCCCCATAGTTGTGTGTTCTTGTGTGTGTGTGTGTGTCTGTCTGTCTGTCTGTGTGTGTGTGTGTGTGTGTGTGTGTGTGTGTGTGCCAGTGGGGGTGGGGGAGCTGGAGTTAGGGTTGAAAAGCCTAATGTCGAATTTCCTCACTTTTGTCACTGTAAAAAACCTTAACTGTTGCATTAACGCAGGTTTTTTGCAAAGAATATATATAGGCATGATCATGCCCCTGTAGTTAGAGTTGAGTAGCTTGTTTAGTGTTAAACCTCAAATTTTGCACTTTAGTAACTTTGCAACCGATCAATGGATTTGCATTCAATTTGGTATGCGCTGTCCTGTGGAGTAGATCTCTTGATGTGGCAAGTTTCGTTCTGGTCGGATGTGCAGATTCTGAGATCCAGATAGTGAACAAAAACTAAAAAGTCACCATTTTTGGCAGTTTTTCCTCATCACCTTGTACCCAGATGGTGTGGAATTTTGTTTTGATTTTTATAGTGAAAAGAACTTGGGTAACATAACTACCCACTGTTAGTTTGGTGCAAAAATATTAAATTGTTGCAAAGTTATTAAGTTTTAAAGTTCCCATTATATCCTATGGGGAGTTCATTTTTCAGGGAAGATGTAAAAATTTCGACAAAGGATTTGATCTTGCAAAAAAGGATTTAGTCTTGCAAGAGTGTTTTCTTTTTCATGAGGACAAAATTCTTTTAGTGAGAAAAAAATTCCTTTTTCGCAAGCTGCCATCTTGTTTTTATTTTTCCAGTAACTAAAAAGTCTGGAAAATATAGAAAAAAAATGTTGTTTTTAAACATCAAACACCAGAACCTAGGTAAACTGGATTCTGATGTAGGTTTTTCAAAATTAGGGCCAGAAATACTTTTTCTGGGCACCCAAAATCCCAGATGCCCAGCTTAGCAAGAGGAGCCTTCCGCTGTTTTTCTGCAGCTGCACCTGAACTCCTGCTGCCAGCTGCAATGGGAGTTATGAGACCCTTATTCTCCTTGGTGTCTAGTGGCACCACTCACTCCCCGGCCCCCAATAACTGCTCCCCACATATTCTCCCTGGTGTCTAGTGGCACTCCCACCCTCTGATAGCTGTCCCCAGGTCACTTTTGACTTTAATTATATAATCTGACACCAGGATGCCCACCCCCAGTGTCAGATGCCCTCCCCAACCCACAGCCCATTGTTTTATTAATTTGCTAACATCAGGGGTCCCAATCCCCATGTTGGCATTTAGATTCCACCCCCCAGCAGCATGAAACACTGGGAAACCCACCCCCTGGTCCCAAAATATTGCCATAAACCTGTTAAAAAAAAAAGAAAACAGTCCCCCAACGTCTTTTTTTTCTAAAACCTGGAAAAAAGAAAATAGTCCCTTGTCATCCCCACCATCCCCCTGCAACCATCCCACTGAGCACTCACGATCCCACCCCCCCTTACCTATACTTACCACCTGAGGTCGAGGGCTGTCATCTTCTGTGGACCAGGACATGTCTGCATTCTTCAAAGCTGAACCGCGAACTGATGAATAAAGGTAAGTGTCATATAATAAATTTCAGTGGCGTTTTGAACTTATGTTCATAACTTTGCCATTTTAAGGTATTTTTTCACCAAATTTTCAACATGGCCTTTTGGGGACCCCACCTCATGAACACTGTCACTGTCATCTCATTAATCTGGCCCAGAAGATGATTTCACGGTCACTGCATGAAATCACCTTTCGGACCCAGTTAATGAAATGACAGTGCAAGTGTTCATGAGGTGAGGTCCCAAAAAGGCCATATTGAAAATTTGGTGAAAAAATTCCTAAAAATGGCCGAGTTATGAGTGCTCATTGACATTTTTTTATGCACACACATAACTTTGGTAATTTTAAATATTTTGAGTCCAAATGTTCAACATAGACATTTTTTCACACTATTTCATGAACAGTACAGCTGTCATTTTTCATATCCTGTCCAAAACATGTTTTCACACCTGTGGCATGGAATCTCGTTTTGGCACGGATTTGAAAATTGTCACCAACAGGGTTTATGAGGTGGGGTCATAAAAAGAGTATTTATTTATTTATTTAAAATTTGGTAACCGAGAAAGGCACACTGAGCCGGAGCTCGTTTTCAGGTGCGACCTTGGGAAAGGGAAAATAGGGGTTTTACATTTCATAGAAAACATAGTTACAATATTTACAGAACTGAACAACAGATAAATACAGTATACATGATGTAAAAAATATTTACAAAACAGATAAAGATATTGCAGTGTACATAGAGACAAGCTGGATAATGAAGTAGAAAGTATTATAGAGAGCAGTGTGAAAGGACAAAGTAATTCTTACCAAGACAGACTGCTAAGCTGTCACAGAGGATGCCTGCCCAGAGAAATAGGGCAGAACTTAAACAATGCACTAGATTCAGTAGTTTCAGTGAGCAGGACTTAGGAGTGGGGGGGGTCGGGTAGGGTTGCGTACTGGCATTGGAATTAGACAAGAACATGGGCTAGCGTCCAGCCATTGGAGCAGCTGCTTAAAGACTTTCAGGGAGGAAGAGTTGCATAGGAGGGTTGATGGCCAATTCCAGAGGTAAGGGAGGTGATAGGAGAAAGACAGGGAACCCATGGATGTGTGGAGATGGGGCAGCTTGAAGATGCACAAATCCTTACACCTTAAGCTACACTGCTAGAGGGAAACAGGGGAAAGGAGGTCGATGATGTATGACGGGAGCTTACCTAACCAGTATTTGGCAAGAAAAGAGAGAGAGAGTGTGTAGGTTATGCCTATAAGTAAGGAAAGAGAGGGATAAGGAATAGCATAGAGAGCAGTGGTAGCTGTGGTGGGGGGGATTCGAGGCAAAGCAGCAAAAAGAGTTGTAAACAGTGTACAACCTAGATAAGGTAGTAGCAGAGGCAGCACTGAAGACAATGTCAGTGTAATCAAAGAGGGGGAGAATTAATTTAGTTAGAAGCTGCTTGTGCACCGAGAGGGAGAGAGGATCCTTGTGCCTATACAAGAAACCTAATTTTGGGTGCAGTTTAGCACATAGTGCATCCGTACGAAAAGAAAAGGACAGATGCTGGTCAAACCAAACCCCTAGGTATTTAACAGTGGTTACTGACTCCAGAAGGGTACCATCAAGTGTATAAAAGATAAGAGGAGTGTGGATGGAATCTGATTTTTGAGGGGTTCCAAAAGTCATAGAGATCGTCATTTTGACATTAACCTTGAGAAGGTTTTTGTTGAACCAATCGAATACGGCATTCAGATCGGACTCTAAGGGGGATTGGACTGCAATGGGAGAGGGGCAAGAGGCAAACAGAATAGCATTATTGGCATAAAGATGAATATTTGAGGAAGAGCAGACTGACAGGAGTTCATTTATAAAGATGGAGAACAGTAAAGGACCCAAAATTGAACCCTGAGGAACACCCAACAAGATGGGGAGGAAAGGAGAGGAGGAATTTCCAATGTGAACACACTGGGCTGGATATTCAAACTGCGCCATTCATAGGCGCAAGCCCTTGTGCTGCGCCAAAATGGTTGCACGGTGTGTCCGGGGTGATATTCAAAGGGAGTGCAGTGAGCAACTCCTTTGAATATCACACCAGCCACAGCCACTGTGCATGGCGCGAGTGGAACTTGCACCACCACAAGTTGACAGAGTGGAGCATTCAACCTGCGGTGGCGCCGTCTCGTACATGTACCCTTAGAAATCCCAATATTCAAAGGTGACATGCAAATGAGGCTATAATTCATGCAAGGCACAGGGGGTCATTTGCATCTGATTATGGCCCCATTTGCATGCCATTAGCATGCAGGTGCTCTGATCCCCGAGGACTTGCGCCTGGCACCCTGCCAGGCAGCAGCCGTCGGGGACCGATGCCCCCTGCAGCCCGATTGCGGGCAAAACAGTGTAGAATCCCCCACCCCCTCACTGGCCTGATTATGGGCATGTTTTAATTCCCACCCCAACAGCCCGATCGCGGGCAGCAATGTAGCTCCCCACCCGAGCATATCCCTGGTGGTCCAGTGGACGAAAAGCCGATCGCGGGCGGTAGTGTGGACCCCCTCGAATTCAGCCCTGGTAGTCTGGTGGCACATCCGATCGCGGGATGTAAATGCTACACAAATCCACACCCCAACATTGCCCTGGTGGCTAGTGTCCCCCCTCCCCCCACCCACGAAGCCCCCACCCGCTCCCCACAAGCGGCGGGCGGCAGCATCCCTCCGCCTGCGCCCGCTGCCCGCCGACTGACAGCCCGGTAGGGCTACCCGCCAGATGGTGCAGAAAGAGCCAATGGGCGTGCAGCCATACATGTAACAATCCAGTCACAAACTCTGGACTGTCATATGCGGATGGCAGCTACACTGCTAGCTCTTTCTCTGCACAATGAGCGTGCAGCCCTACCGAGGCTGTCATGGCCGGTGGGCAGCGGGCAGGCGGGAGGGATGCTGCCGCCGCACTCGCTGTGGGGAGTGGGGTGGTGGGGCTTGTGGGTGGGAGACACACAGCTATCCAGGGCAATGTTGGGGAGGATTTGTGTAGCATTTACATCCCGCGATCGATGTGCCACTAGACCACCAGGGCTGAATTCGGGAGGGGATTCTACACTACTGCCCGCGATCGGGCTTCACGGTCCACTGGACCACCAGGGCTTAATTTGGAGGGGATTCTACACTACTGCCCGCGATCGGGCTTCGGTCCACTGGCCCACCAGGGATGATTTCGGAAGTTCTACACTACTGCCCGCGATCGGGCTTTTCGTCCACTGGACCACCAGGGATTCAGGGGAGCTACATTGCTGCCCGCGATCGGGCTGGTGGGGGGATGATGGGGGATTTACAATCGGCTGCCCACGATCGGGCTGCGGGCGGGCACAGGGACTGGGTTGGGGGCCAGCCACAGGTGGCAGCTGCTGTGTTGTGCCCTGCAATGCAGCAGCTCACCTGGGGTGGCCTCAACAAGCCTTTTTTTGGCTCAAAGTTGTGCAGGCGCAGGTTGGGGGTTGCGCCTGCACAACTCTGCACAGCCCTGCTGAATATCGGGCTGTGCAGTTTATGCATGGTTCCTTCCCCTCCAGTTCAGCATGCATTCATTTGCATTGCGCTGTTGCTCAGCATGTTTTCTGTGGTGCAACTGCCTCCTGCTGAATATGGCAGAATGGAGCAAGTTCGGACTTGCGCAGGCGCAACCCTATTGCGCATGGTGCAACCCTTTTGAATATCCGGCCCATTGTGTTTTGTTTAGAAGCTAGGATTGGAACCAATCAAGTGTAGAGTTTTCTAGACCCAGGACACATAGTTTCTGAAGTAATAGGTGATGGGACACAGTGTTGAATGCCTTAGCCAAGTCAATGAAGATTGCACCAGTGATACCCAAGAGCTCCACCATTGGTGGGCAGGTAGCTCGGGTGGCCCCGTAATCCTGCCCGACTCGAGTGGTGTTATGCAATGCCAGATCTATTAAAAACAAGACTGCAATAATTGCAGATCTTGTTGGGACTACAGATCTGGCTTGCATCACCAAGACCTGGCTGGACGATAATGCTGGTCCCATTTTGGAGGCTGCTGTTCCAGCTGGGTACTCAGTGATAAACCACTCGAGATCGGACCGCGGGGGCGGGTGATCTGTTTCAAGACTGAACTGGACCTCACAAATGTGCCAGTTGAGGAGACCAACTCATTTGAGTGTACCATGGTAGCAGGTGTAGGCTGTAGGATTGCTCTCATCTACCGTCCACCCGGGGATGAGAAGCAATTCCTTCAGGAAGTAGCGGACTTCATGGTCGACATAGCATTTGAGTCATCCAGGTTGATGGTCCTGGGCAACTTTAACACCTGGGTTGAAGATGAACTCTCGCGATTTGAACAGGACTTCCTTCAGTTGATGACATCACTGGACTTCACACAGGTGGTTACCTCTGCTACCCATAAGTACGGTCACTCCCTTGACTTGGTCTTCCTCCTGGGGATTGAAACCTCCAATCTGGTGTTGGAACCGGTCGATTGGTCAGATCATCACACTGTAGGGTTCAGTTTTTGTGCCCTTCTGCATAGGCCGGCCCCTGTGGAGATGGTCAGATACTGCCCTTTATGGGTTGTGAGCCCTGATGGCCAAACGGCATTATTTGACCTATCAGTAATTCTGGAAGCAAGTGGGAGTCCAGAGAGCCTGGTTCAGGCCTATAACAAGGCCGTTACTATGGCCCTGGACTCTATCGCTCCTGTCCAAGTTATCCTCTCTCCCTTTGCTCTCTGTCCGCATGGTTTGATGGGACCTTGAGGGAGTTGCGGCGACTTGGACGAAGGTTAGAGTGCTGCTGGCAGAAATCCACCCTGAAGGCTGACCGCCTTAGATTGATGGAACATTATCAAGTCTATTGATTAGCAATTACCCATAAGAAGGCAGAGTTCCTGTCCGGGGAGATTGCTGCTGCTCAGAACTGACCAGCTCAGCTCTTTTGAACTGTGGACAGGCTGTACAACCCAGCCTGTCTTCAGGTTCGAAGAGCCTTTTCACAGATTGAGTTTGATGAGCTTGCTCGATTCTTTGCAAATAAGGTGGCCAGCATCAGGGTGGAGCTCCAACTGGCACACTCTATGGGAGCTGCTAGTGGTTGGTATATGGTCACTCCTCCTCGTTTTGTCTGGAGCTCCTTCGACCGGCTAGAACTCAGGATGTTGTGCAGATTGCCCAGGGTATGCGCCCAACATGCTGTAGTTTGGACCCGGGCCTAACCTCCCTGATTATGGGTTGTTGTGACATTGTTGGCCTGGTCCTTGCAAGGATAGTTTGGTGCTCCCTTGAGTCTGGTGAGTTCCCCAGCTCTCTGAAGGAGGCGGTGGTGACACCTCTCCTGAAGAAAGTTGCTCTGGACCCAGGCTGCCTTGTGAACTACAAACCAATCTCTAACCTTCCCTTCGTTGGGAAGGTGATTGAGAAGATTGTGGCGCTGCAACTGGAGAACCATTGGACCATCCACGACATTTATGAACCTCTCCAATCCAGTTTTCATAAGAGGCATAGTACTGAAACTGCTCTGGTTTGGGTGCTCAATGATCTCTTGATGGTGAGAGATCAGAAGCACCATTCTATCTTGGTACTTCTTGATCTCGCCTCAGCTTTTGACACCGTGGACCATGGGGTGCTCCTCAAGCCTGTCTGGTACAGTTCTCAGGTGGTTTAAGTCCCTCCTCACTGGCAGAACTCAGAGGGTGATGTCAGGAATTTTTTCTTCTGATCCATTCTCTCTGCCATGTGGGGTCCCTCAGGGCTCGGTGTTGTCCCCCATGTTGTTTGCGGTGTATTTGCTGCCCCTCAGAGACATTGCAAGATGGTATGGGCTGAGGTTTCACTGCTATGCTGATGATACCCAGCTCTACATGTCTTTCCCACCCAACCAGGATAGTGTGCACTTGGTATTCAACAACTGCCTCACTGAAATCCAGGACTGGATGAACTCCAGCTGGTTGAAGTTGAACTCAGGAAAGACTGAGGTGATGGTTGTGGATCCAGGCCACCAGACAGAGGGGTCGGGGGCAGCCAACCTTCCGGACTTTTCCTGGGAGGTACCCAGCTTCTTTCCTCTGAATGAGCGCAGGACCTGGGGGTGATTCTTGATGATGGGCTGACACTGTGGTCTCAGGTGTCGACAGTCATCAAGTCCTCTTTTTACCACCTGAGGAACATCACCAGTGTCAAGCACCTAGTTCCATCCGGCGACCTTCCTACGTTGATCCATGCCTTTGTGACCTTGTGCCTTGATTACTGCAACTCCCTCTACCTAGGGCTTCCGGGGGTTGATATCCACCACTTGCAGCTAGTGTAGAACGCTGCGGCCCAGTTATTGATGGGGACCCCTCGTGCGAATCACATCACACCAGTGCTGAGCAAACTGAACTGGCTGCCTGTTCAGTGGTGGATCACCTTCAAGGTTGGGCTTCTGACCTACAAAGCCCTACATGGACAGGGCCCAGACTACCTGAAAGAGCTCTTATCCCCCTACTGCCCCGGGTGACCGCTCCGCTCAGCTGACGAGGGGTTTCTGGAGATTCCCAGGGTATCTTTGAAGACATCGGGGGCCCGTGCACTCATGTATTTGGCCCCAGCCCTATGGAATTCTCTACCCCATCAGATATGGGAGTGCATGACCATGGAGGGCTTTAAGAAGGCCCTAAGGATTCACCTATGGTTTCAAACTTACCCTAATTGATTTTTAGCTCCATATTTATTTGTCTGAATTGTGGATCTTATCGTTTTTACTCATTTTTATTGTTCAGTGCCTTGATAAGTGAAAGGCGCTTTGTAAATAAAGATTATTATTATTATTATTATCCATAGATACATGAATAGTGTTAGTTACTCTAAGCAAAGAGACTGTTGAGTGATGTTGTGTAAGCCTGATTGATATGGGGTTAGAACCATAGAGGAGTCAAAAAACCGTAAGGGCCTTTTGTGTGTGAGTGATTCCTGTAGCTTAGCCAATGTGGGTAATAATAGGACGGTAGTTACCAGGTTCAAGAGGACTACCACCCTTGTGAAGAGGGATTACATGTGTGATTTTCCGTGCTTGTGGGACAGTACCTAACTGGAAAGATAGATTTAGAAGGTGGGTAAGGTGGTGGACTATAGCTGGGGCAGCAATAAGGAGTAGACAGAGGGGTGGAGACCATCAGGGCTAAGTTTGTCGGGGTTTAGCGAGCCCAGGGCAGAGAGGACTTCTGCCTGAGTAATAGGGGGAAAGACAAAATGTGATTCTAAGGGAGGGTTAAGGGGTGACACTTTGGGAGGCAGCAGGGGTCTGAAGAGCGCATGTACTGAAGAATTTATTTAGGATTTCACATACCTGCGGTGTGTCTGAGATGAAGGACTCATTGACCCTGAGGGCGGGAGTAGCCGGGAGGCCAGGTGGTTTTAAGAGAGAGCTAACTGTTTTCCAGAAAAGGGTTGGGGGAATACCATCTTGAAGTTTTTGTCTGAAGTAACGAGACTTATCTAGCCTAACTACTTTAGTGCAGGAGTTTCTAAGTGCCTTGAAGTTCTGGTGGTCAGCAGGAGTGAGTGTAGTCTTAAAACGTCACCAGGCAAGATCACATGACTTGCAAAGTTGAAGGAGGTCAGGGGTCACCCAGGGGACGTATCGGTGCCTAACTCTCCTTGTTTTTAGAGGGGCATGGAAGTCCCAGACAGTATTAAAAATAGTAACAAAATGTTCTAGCACAGAGTCGACACTTTTGTCGCTGTACAGTAAGTACAGGAATCCAGTCAGCAACCTCAAGATCTTGTAAGAGGACAGCTGGATTTAGTGACTTGAGAGGGTGATGATGAATGTATCTAGGACTGGTAAGCGGAAAGTGTACCCTTCTGACACCAAAGGTTGTGCAGTTTTCACTTAAGGCATTTGGACGGACTCCTGAGTCAGAATTTCTGTGAGGGTGGGGTGATAGAATCCAATTGAGGAGTAAATGTTTAGTAGAGCTGGGGTTATAGCTAGAGGGTTCCAGTACTAGTTGAGAGAGTTGTCGGGATTCATCCTGGTTAAGTAGAGCCTTGTTTGAGGGGGAATGACAGTCTTTGTTGAAATCCCCCAACAAGATGAGCTCACCCGAGGAGGAGATAGAGGCGATGTTGGTGATACATGTTACCAGGGGCCTGGCTGATAAGGGGGGAGGGGGGCATAAAGGATGCCAATAAAGATGGGCAAGGAGGAGGTGACTGAGAGGCGAGTGACCAAGAGTTCATGAGAGGCAGGGCATGTTTCAGAGTGAGAGACAGTGGAGTTAAAAGGGCTACGATAGTAGATGGCCATACCACCACCATGTTTACCCTGATCCTGCCTCAGAAAGGAGTAATCTGGAATGGTCAGGATGGATTCAGGGAATTTGGCAGATAACCATGTCTCCGTGATGCAGAGTAAGTCGAGGGAATATTGAAGGACCCACAGTCTATGGGCATCAAGCTTGGGGACTAGGCTTCTGATATTAATGTGGAAAATCCATAAACCCTTTGTGTCTGATGGTGGGGAATGTCTCAGGGGACTGGGATTAAGTTCTATGTCACCTGCAAGTGACAGAAGGAAGAAGAAGAGGCTGGTCTTCACAGGCTTTTACACCTATGGGATCCTCTGATGATGGAGGTGGGGGGAGAGAATGATAACTGATGGACAATAACATCAAAGTTTAGCATTCTGGAAGCTAGGAGTTCAGAGTAAGTGGCAGAAAAGTGGGACTGATGGTCCGAGGGGAAGGTTGGCCTCCTGGTGAGGTGAAGAGAACAGAGGCATTGAGTGAATGGAGGGGGGTGGACAGGAGGGTAGGCAGATCAGCAGAAATTATACCTGGTAGAGTGGGAAGAGCAGTAAGCTATACATGATGAAAAGGCTGAGTCGGATGTAAGAAAAAGGACAGTGTGGAGAGGCTTTGCAAATAGGATGGGGCAGAGAGAGAAGAAAGAAATCACTATGAGAAGGTCTAGAAGTTGGGAGAACCAGAGAGATAATGATATAGTGGCCATTAGTGGAGAGAGGTGATAGGATGCTTATGGGAGAGTGGGGACTTTTACATATCACATGACCAGAAGGAGCTAGAAATTACTGGGCAGCCAAGGGTGGGAGGGGCAGCTGCCTTGATAGCAGCAGCGTGTCAACAGTGTGCTGAGACTGCTAAATGCTGCACTGAGGGAGCTCTGTACTTGTTGTGAGAGATGACAAATCACGTGACCTATCACTTGACCAGAAGGAGCTAGAAATTACTGGACAGCCAAGGGTGGGAGGGGCAGCTGCCGCATTAGTGGCAGTGTGACAACAGTGTACTGAAACTACTGAATGCTGCACTAAAGGAGCTCCATACCTGCTGTGAGACACGCCCGAGGAAACAACTGGCTTCTGAGCTGAGCTTCAGGGAGTAGGCTGCAGAACAAAAGGTGCAGGCATAAAGAAGGTGCTGCACTTGGGGGAGGGATTGTAACAGGAGATATGGCAGGGGGGAGTGTGAAACAGAGAGCAAGTAGAAAGAGGGAGAGTGAGGCACACATTCAAGTGCAGTCAGAAAAGCAGCAATAAAGCACGTATTTCAAAGGTATCCTGGGGCTACACCTGCACTAAGAGAAGTACTAGCAATACAGGAACGCTGAATCTGGCTTAAATAAAATCGCATACAAAACTGCTAATACTGTTGAAAAGCTGTACAATTAATCTACAGTAAGCTATACAATTAATCTGCTGTATAACGTACATGAAGAGGCCAGTAAACAAGCAGAAGACAGTGCAGGCTGAGGGTATTAAAAATGGTGCCAACAGTGTACTAAGGCTGCTGAATGCTGCACTGAGTGAACTCCATACCTGCTGTGAGAAACACTCGAGGTGACCGCCAGCTTCTGAGCTGAGTTTCAGGGAGTGGGCTACTGTGAGAGATGCTCAGGGGACCGCCGGCTTTTGAGCTGAGCTTTGGGGAGTGGGCCATACCTCTCAACCTCCTGCCTCACAAATCAGGGACAAGGCTTAAAAAAATCAGGGACAAAGGCCCAAAATCAGGGACACATTTTTAAAATTGGAGATATCCACTCAGAAAGCTGGCAGAATAAGGGACTCAGTGTATAATACATTTTCTGAAGAATAAGAAGTCTGCAGTTTTATTGTTTGACATAATTTTATTCTTACAATCATCACTGTTTAGTCAGGGAAACACAGATTTTAGGAGGGACAGAGTAAAATTTTGAGGTGAAATCAGGGACATCCCTGAAAATCAGGGACACTTGAGAGGTATGGAGTGGGCTGCTGTGAGAGATGCCCTAAGGGACCGCCGGCTTCTGAGGTACGCTGATTATGTTGAAAATTTTGGGTCAAAATATGAAAAAATGCCAAAGTTATGACCATTCGTTGCAATTTTGCTACGTCCACTTGTAAATTAGGAAATTTTAAATATTCTGACCCCAGATTTTCAACATAGCCTTCTTATTACCCCACTCATGTATGTCACAGCTTTCAATTTTCAAATCCTGGCCAAAATCTGTTTTTGCACCTGTGGCACGAAATGGTGTTGTAGTTGTGCAGAATTACATTTTGGCGAGGATTCAAAAATTGTATTTACCGGGTACATGATGAGGGGTAATAAGATGGCTATGCTGACAATTTGGTCACTGTTGTCCTATAAATGGAAGTACAGGGCCCTCCACAGCTATATGTATGTATATATATATATATATATATATATATATATACACACACATATATATGTATCTATGTAGCTGTGGAGGGATGGGAGTGCAGGATCTGAAGGACCCTACATTCCCACAGTAAAATAAGGATGCTATTATACTATCTCAAAAGTAAGATAATAAGCTGCAAAAATGTTGTTAATGCTCCAGTTAGGGTCAAAGTGACAAAAGTTGAGAAATGAGGTGTTGGGGTTTCCTAACATCCACCTCCTCCCAAACCAGGGACAGCAGGCGTGGGTGCTTTAGCTTCCCTGCCTGGGCTACCCCATTCCTCACAAAGTCTGCCACATCTGACCTTATTTACAGATGAAATGGGGTGAGAGTTAGGCATGAGAAGCCCAAGGCACATCCCACACCTGATTTCCTGCCTGGTTTGGGAGGGTGGGGTGTTAAGGAAACCCTAACACCTAATTTCCCGACTTTTGTTGCTTTGACCCTAACTGGAGTATTAACACAGTTTTTTGCTATATATATATATATATATATATTTATATATCTTGCAAAAAACTGTGTTAATGCTCTAGTTAGGGATAAAGCCAGAAAAGTAGGGAACTGTGGTATTAGAGTTTTCAAAGCTACCACTCCACATCCACCCTGTACACACCAACAGGCATCGAGGATGTACCTTGGGGTCAACAGCCCTAATGCTCATCCCATTCCATAATAAACTGAGATGGGTACAGTATAGGAGAATGGGGTGACCATTAGGGTCGACAATGCCAAGACGTATCCCCAACACCTGTTGGTGTGTGCAGGGTGGGTGTGGGGTGTTAGCTTTGAAAACCCTAATGCCACATTTCCCTACTTTTGTGCTTTTATCCCTAATTAGAGCATTAATGCATTTTTTTGCGATTTATTTCCTTACTTTTTGAGATAGTATAATCATATCCTTAGTTGCCTGTGGGAGTACAGGGCCCTCTGAGCCCTGCACTCCCATCCCCCCATAGATGCATATATGTATGCAGCTGTGGAAGTGCAGGGCCCTCTGAACCCTGTGCATCCATTTATAAGACAACAGTGACCAAATTGTCAGCATAGCCATTTTATTATTCCACCTCATATACCCAGTATAGAAAATGTTCGGATCCCCACCAAAATGTAATTCTGCGTAACTGCAATGCCATTCTCTGCAAAATATACACAATTACATTTTGACCAGGATTTGAAAAATGACAGCTGTGACATACATGAGATTGAGTAATTTATTTTATTTTATTCTTTGGTTACCAGGTAAGGCCCACTAGGCACAGGTGCCTGCTTTCAGGGGCAACCCATGAGCACTGGGGAGGTTAAGTGACTTGCTCAGAGTCACACAGTATGCAAGTGGAGGTTGTGGGATTCAAACCCAGGTCTCTCTGGTGGATATACCAAGCTCATTCACAGCTCAACCTCTAGGCTATACTGCCTGAAAATCTGAGGTTAAAATATTTAAAATTTCTAAAGTTACAAGCGGGCTTAGTGAAATTGCAACGAATGGTTATAACTTTGGCATTTTTTCATATTTTGACTCCAACTTTGCAACATAGTCTTATTATGACCTCACATCAAACACCCTGCAGCTGAAAATTTTCTAATCTGTGCCAAAATGGCATTCTGCACCACAGGTGCAAAATCCTGTTTCAGACAGGATTTGAAAAATGACAGCTGTACTGTTCATGAGGTGGTGTGAAAAATTGGATATGTTGAAAATTTGGAGTCAAAATATTGAAAACTACCAGTTATGCACGTGCCTAGGGAAATTTCAACGAGCGCGCATAACTCATCCATTTTTAAGAATATTTTCACCAAATTTTCAAATAGCTTTTTTGGGACCCCACCTCATGAAAACTGGCAGAGAAACTTCATTATTTGGTCCAGAAAGGTGATTTCACATAGCAACCCCAAAATCACCTTCCAGGCCTAACTAATGAAATGACAGTTGCAGTGTTCATGAGGCGGGTCCCAAAAAGACCATGATGAAAACTTGGTGAAAAAAGTCCTAAAATGGCAAAGTTATGAACATAAGTTTAAAAATCCTTTGAAATAAATTATAAGGCACTTACTCTGACTCCTCAGTTCACGGTCCGGCTTTGAAGAGTGCAGACATGTCCTGATCCATAGAAGATGACAGCCTACAACCTCTGGAGTCAAGTATAGGGTAGGGTGAGGTGTGGAGTGGTGGGTGCTCAAGGGATGGTCCTGATGGGGGAGGGAGATGGCGGGGACAATGAGGGTCTGTTTTCTTTTCTTCAGGTTAAAACAAAAAAGACATCGGGGGATGGTTTTCTTTTTTACAGGTTAAAACTAAATAAATATTTCAGGTCACTGGCAGCAGGCTCACCAGTGTCCCACACTGCTTGGGGGGGCTTCTAATGCTGGCACAGGGATTAGGTCCCCACAATGTCAGTAAATAAGACAAGGGACTATGGGGGACATCTGACACCAGGGGTGGGCATCCTGGAGTCAGATTAAATAAGTAACTAATAACTAATGAGCTGGCCCAGTGGTGCTGAGGGTTGAGGCACCAGATGCCACACCTCACACCATGCCAGTGACCCGGGTTCAAGCTCAACCGCGGGGTGCCAGGGGGAGGGCGAGGAGCTAACTGAGCTGCTGGCTGGCAGCTCTTCTCCTTGGTAGGATTCAGAGGCACATCCTTGGTACTTGGTTGCCTCCTGGTGGAGGCTGGGTGGCAGTGCCATGCACAGGGAGCCATGGTGGTAGGCTAGGGAGGGCAGCAGGGGCCATCACCAGAGCCACAGTGCGCATGTGTGCCTCCACGCACATGCACTACTGCATTCTGGGGCCTTGGGGTAACAGGGTGAAAATGTGGAAATTGCAGGGGCCAAGCAAGGATGACACCTCTGGGTTGGCTCCGGGGATCCGCCATGATGTGCATAACTGCCATACGATCCTGAATGACCCTGGAGCCCAGTAAAGGCTGGCCAACATAAGCTGAGGCCCACCATGAAGGATAAACATCAGTATGGAAAAAAAATAAATAAATAAACAAATAAAATAAATACTGGTAATCGGAAGGTGGGAGGTGCCACTAGACACCAGGGAAAGATATGCTAGGAAGGGAGTTGCCACTAGACATCAGGGATAAGGGAGAGTGATCGGAGGGTTGGGGTGCCACTAGACACCAGGGAAGTGGCGGCTCACAGCTGAATCTGCAGCCGGCAGTATGAGTTCCAACTGCAGCTGCAGAAGTCAAGAACATTCCTCTGTTCTCATACAGAGAACACAGGAAGGGCTCCTCTTGTTAAGCTGGGCACCCGGAATTTTGGGTGCCCAGAAAACACACATCTGGCCACAATATTTAAAAACAAACATCAGAATCCTGCTAAATGGGTCTCGTTTAGCTAGGTTCTGATGTTTGTTTATTCAAATCACACAATTTTTTGTATTTTTTCCACCTTTCTTGGTTCGTGGATAAGGTCAATAAGATGGCGGTTGGCATGGCACAATAAAAATGTTTGGTGCCATGCTAAACAAGTGGGCTGAAACTAACATTTAAAGCTTAATAACTCCGGAACTCCTTGACATTTTCTCACTGGACCTGTGAAAGGCACTACCTTAGGACATGACACATGTCCCCTGCAAGTTTGGGGCAACAATTCCTTTCCATGTAGGCTGTAGGCAAGAGAAAAAAATGTTAAGTATAGGAACAAATTTAGTTTTTTTCTTAAAATAACACATGCAGATCTCAGAAACCACACAAGCTGATATCACAAAAATTTCAACACGGCAAGACTTTGTCTACTAGACAACTCATACAAAATTTCAGCTCATTCTGTCAAAGAGAGTCAAAGATATTAAGATGCAAAAAACTTAGTTTAACATTAAACAGCCTGCTCAACCCTAGCTATATTGGCACCACTATAATATATACATATATTTAAAAAAACTGCATTAATGCTTTAGTTAGGGATAAAGTCACAAAAGTAGGGGAAATGTGGCATTAGGGTTTTCAAAGCTAACACCCCACGCCCACCCTGCACACACCAACAGACGTCAAGGGTCTGCCTTGGGTTGTCGACCCTAACACCCCATTCCATAAGTAAGTAAATAAGCTGAGATGGGTACAGTATAGGGGAATGGGGTGAGAATTGGGGCCAATGACCCCAAGGCACACCCCACGACATCTCTTGGTGTGTGCAGTGTGGGTGTGGGGTGTTTGCTTTGAAAACCCTTACGCCACACATCCCTACTTTTGTGACTTTATCTCTAACTAGAGAATTAACACAGTATTTTACAATTTATTTCCTTACCTTTTGAGATAGTATAATTGTATCCATATTTGCCTATGGGAGTGCATGGCACTTTAGGCCTTGCACGCCCATCCCCTCCAAAGATGCGTATATGTATGTAGATGGGAAGCACAGGGCCCTCCAGGCCCTGCACTACCATTTATAAGACAACAATGACCGAATTGTCAGCGTAGCCATCTTATTAGCCCACCTCATGTACCCAGTACAGAACATTTTCAAATCTCTGCCAAAACATAATTCTGTGCAACTGCAATGCCATTCCACACTAAACGTGCAAAACACATTTTGGCCAGGATTTTAAAAATAACAGCTGTGACATACATGAGGTGGGGTAAAAAGATGGCTATGTTGAAAATCTGGGATGATGGGGGTGGGTAAGGGGTTCTTGTTATCATGGTTACTGATGGGTGAAATTGATAGTAGGGGTGGGAATTTGGATGAGATTGTCTGGGGTTTCTTGTTCTCTTACTCTACCAATCAAATGCGTTTGAGAATCGGTTTGAGTGGGGGTGGTTCATCACCGAGGGTCAGGAATAACTTGTACAGCATTCACATATTCCATTTTTGTCATGTATTAGACAGGGCCTTTTTTATCAGTTTGTATATCATGGCAGTTACACAGGAGTGCATATTTATGGAACACATACAAACAGAGGTGAGAAAGAAGTAAGTGCCTCAGCTATGAATTGAACCCAGACTGCCCAGAATACCGTTCCAATTGAGCTAACCAGCTGCGCCACTGAGATAACTGGAACCTGGGCTGTTCCAGAGCACATTACTCTTTCTCAAATGCACAACCCAATGGCAACACAAATATTTACTTCTAGCAATCACACAGGAGTGCAATGTGCATATTTATGTCTCAGTGGCACAGCTGGTTAACGCATTCGGAATGGTATTCTGGGCAGCCTGGGTTCAAGTCCCAGCTGAGGCACTTACTTCTTTCTCATCTCTGATGTATGTGTTCCATAAATATGCACACCGCCTGGGTTCAAGTCCCAGCTAAGGCATTAACTTCTTTCTCACCTCTGTTTGTATGTGTTCCATAAATATGCACACCGCACTCCTGTGTGATGGTTACAAGAAAATATTTGTGTTGCCATCGGGTTGTGCATTTCAGAAAGAGTAATGTACTCAGGGAAAGCCCAGGTTCCAGTTGTCTCAGTGGCACAGCTGGTTAGCACAATCGGAATGGTATTCTGAGAGGCGTGGGTTCAAGTCCTAGCTGAGGCACTTACTTCTTTCTCACCTTTGTTTGTATGTGTTCCATAAATATGCACACTGCACTCCTGTGTGATTGTTACAAGTAATTATAAAATGGCAAGAAAAAATCTAGAAATCTCATTGGCCAAGCGAGATCAGCTGACTGTATATTAAGTCTCTATACACACACACACGGTCATCCTGGTCCTAAACCACATCACACAATGAACAAACCAATCCTCCTACAATCAGAACTATCTTCCAACAATCTCTCTACAGCCAGAACTGATCTTCCATCACAAACATGGCTGCTACCTTTACGCTATAGAAACCTTCAACTGGGCCCTACAAATAAAACTACCTTAAATATAAAATAAAACAAATTAATTAAATGTTGTTTACCAGATCAGCACACTCTCCTTACACACATAAACAAATTAGAAACATTAAGTGTTGTTTATAGTTTTCATTACAACTGTTTCTTTGCTAACAGTGAAAAATCCCCTTTCTATCTTTACCTGCTCATCAGGGAACTCTCTTCTGCTTGCCCTGACAGTTAGAAAATTGAGTCTCTGGTTCTAAAACAGGCCTTTGTTGTGTGTGCATAGTATGTTAGTAGAGAAACATTCTGCTAGTAGAACTGGGAAGAATTTTGAATCCCAGTATTCCATGGTAAACATTCCATGATAAACATTCCATTTCTTGAATGTGAAGCAACACAGAGAAACAAACAGAATGAAAAAAGCAAACAATAATACTATATAAACAAAGAGAAAAGGAGGCAAATGACTCACCCTGCTATTTAGCTTTAGGGACACAGCGAGCAGTTCATGGTGCTGTCAGTGAGTGCGGCAGTTTTGAACCATGCTCATGCTCATGATTGCAGCATCGAGGAACTGAAAAGCCTCTGTTATGGTTTCTTTTAGTTTTGTCTAAAGAGTGAGGAGAATGAAATAAAGTAAGGGGGCTGGCTATGTGTCATACTTAGAATGAGGAAAACAGCATTTGTGAATTGTTGTGGCTGGCAGGGGAATATAAAGTTTAAGTGGGCAGGGAGACACACACTGTATAAGATTACTTTAATCTAGCACTAATAGGTGGAAGAACTATTTTATGTTAAAAGCACAGATTTCACTTACATTTTTACTTATTTAAAATTGTGTTTCAAAGTAAAAAAACTGCTTCTAAAAATAAGGGGCCATTTTATAAGCGCAGTAAGACACTCCGGGGTTGTGCATTACAGTGTGATAACCGCGCTCCTAGGGATGACCGGCAATCGGCCTTCGGCTTCGTGCCTAACTACGCCCCTAGGAATGTGGTAATCACACCGTCATGCACACCCCATCATGTCTTATTGCTTACATATTTGTGTTGCCATTGGGTTGTGTATTTGAGAAAGAGTAATGTGCTCAGGGACAGCCCAGGTTACAGTTGTCACAGTGGCATATCATGGTGGTTGCCTATGACTTGTTTGTGGAATATAAAGGGTGCTTAATCACCTACAAAATGGGCCAAGGTCTTGGTTCATCTCCATAAATTAGAGGTGGACATTGCTTTTCTACAGGAAACTCATTTTCTCCCATCCCAGGTTCCCTTTGCAGGTGATCCTGGGTGGGGCAGGCCTTTGGGACAGGCTCTGACTCCTATAAAAGGGACATTGCTATTTTGGTGGCCAGAAAAGTGTCATTTCACTTGCTTCAGGAGGAGGCAGATCCTCAAGGCTGGTTTCTTATTCTGTAGGCCTTGCTTGGCCACCTAGAGATCATTCTGGGGCCATTACGGACCAACTACAGATAATGCTAAATTTTTCACCACCCTAATGTCCCTATTGGTACCCTGCACCTCTCTTCCTTTACTCCTTGTGAGGGATTGGAACATGGTCTACTGTAATGACCTTGACAGGTCCAGTAACTGCTGTCAATCTCTCTCATCAGGGCACTTGGCACTTTGGGAGCTCATGGACTCCTTGGGCCTTTTGGACCCCTGGAGGACATTGCATCCAGGCCAGCGGGAGTATTCATTTCATTCTCTCCCTTATGACTCCCTTTCAAGGATTATTTTTTGTTGGAGATTGAGCACCTTTCTGGTGTTATTTCATGTCATTATACTGCTAAAGCTATATCTGATCATCACCCCACTCTTCTCCAGTGCCTATCTCCATCTCTAGAGTGTGAAAAGGTATGGAGACTCAATGATCACTTGCTTAAATCTAAATATTTGATGGAACATATTCAATGCTTTATTACTTCTTTCCTGGAGCTCAGCTCACCTTCCATGTAAACTTGACCTATTATGGGGGGCCCTGAAATGTGCTTTCCTGGGAGAGCTGATCCGTCTGTCCTCCAAGTGGAATAGGATGGCTTTGAAGGAATTGGCCTCCCTGTTTGACCAAATTAGGTCTTTGGAAAGGCACACTTCTTCGGCCTCTTCTCAACCAGAATGGGAACACCTGGAAGGTCTTAGATTTAAATATAACATTCTATTGGGAGAGAAGGTGGAACACTTATTGCTGCATTCTAAGGGAACATATTTTGACCAGGGTGAGAAAGCTGGGAAACTCTTGGCATTGCGCCTGCATTCCCAAGCTATGGATAGGATAGTATCTTTCATTCGTACCAATTCAGGTCAGCTTCTCACCTCCCCTTGAGATATTGTTGCTTATTTTCAGGCTTATTATCAAGCACTATACACTCCGCCTTCTTCCCCTTTCTGCTTAACTCGATTGGAGGCCTTCCTTCAAGATATAGATTTACCTCATTTGGCTAAACCAGATTTGGAAATATTGCAGGCTCCCCTGACCTTAGCTGAGTTTCACCATGCTGTTGATTCCCTGGCATCAGATAAGTCCCTGGGCCTGGACGGCTACACTGCCAACTTTTATAAAACATTTAAAACTCTGTTGGCCCCCATACTCTTAAATACGTTTAATTATATTTTTAAGGAATGCTTCTCAGACTCCTCTCTTACTGAGACCATTATTGTAGTCCTACCAAAGCCTGGCAGAGATCCCATGTACTCCATACAGAACATGTTCAAATTCCCGCCAAAACATAATTCTGTGCAACTTCAATGCCATTCTGCACCACAGGTGCGAAAACAAATTTTGGGCAGGATTTGAAAAATGACATCTGTGACATACATTAGGTGGGGCAATAAGAAGGCTATGTTGAAAATACGGGGTTAAAACATTTAAAATTTCCAAAGTTATGAACGGGCTTAGCAAAACTGCAATGAATGATCACAACTTTGGTATTTTTTTACATTTTGACCCAAAATTTTCAACATAGTCTTCTTATGACCTCACCTCATAAACCCCATAACTGAAAATGTTCAAATCTACACCAAAACACCATTCCATGCCACAGATGCAAAAACATGTTTTGGACAGGATGTGAAAAGTGACAGCTGTACTGTTGATGAGATGGTGTGAAAAATTGGCAATGTTGAAATTTTGGAGTCAAAATATTGAAAATTACCAAAGTTATGCACGTGTGCAGGAAATTTTGAATGAGCGTACATAATTCAGCCATTTGTAGGAATTTGCTCACCAACTTTTCAACATGGCATTTTGTGGACCCCACCTCATGAACACTAGGGGTGGAATTTCATTATTTGGTCCTGAAAGGTGAATTCATGCAGCAACTGCAAAATCACCTTCCAGGCCCGATTAACGAAATGACAGTTGCAGTGTTCATGAGATGGGGTCCCAAAAAGGCCATGTTGAAAATGTGGTGCAAAAGATCCCAAAAATGGCAAAAACATCAACATAAGTTCAAAACGCCATTGAAATACATTATACGGCACTTACCTTGATTCCTCAGTTCTTGGTTCAGCTTTGAAGAGTGCAGATGTGTCCCAGTCAACAGAATGACAGTGTTCAACCTCTGATGGTAAGTATAGGGTAAGGAAGGGGTGTGGGGCAGTGAGTGCTTAGTGGGAGGGTCGGGAAAGGGAGGGGAAGGGAGGCAGGGACAACAAGGGACCATTTTCTTTTTTCAGGTAAAAAAAGACATTGGGAGACTGTTTTATTTTTTTTTTTGTTGTTGTGACAACAGCATTTGGGGACACAAGGAGTGGGCTCCCCAGTGTCTCACACTGCTGGGGGAAACAAATATTAAAAGTATTTGGGGACACTGGGAGTGGGATCCCCAGTGTCCCACACTGCTGGGGTGGGGTGACTTGTGAATACCAACATGGGGATTTGGCTCCCCCGATGTCAGCAGTTATTAGAACAGTGGGCAGGGGGCTGGGAGGGGCATCTGACATGGGGGTGGGCATCCCAGTGTCAGATTATTATAAATACCAAAGGTAAAGAAGGAGCAGTGATTGGCAGGTGGGGGGCACCACTAGACACTTGGAAAAAGGGTGGATTGTAGCTGAATCTGCAGCCAGCAGCATGAGTTCTAGTTGCGGCTGCAGTAGTCAAGAAAATCCAGCTGTTCTCATACAGAGAATGCGGGGAAGTGCCCCTCTTGTTAAACTGGGCACCTGGGATTTTAGGTGCCCAGTAAACATATATGTGAGCACAATATTTAAAAACAAACATCAGAATCTAGCTAAACAGGTCCCGTTTAGCTAGGTTCTGATATTTGTTTTTTGAAATCCAACCATTTTCATGTAGTTTCCATGTTTGATACAGCATGGAAAAAAGCAGCAAGATGGTGGTTGACATGGCACCAAAAATGTTTGGTGCCCTGCTAATTCAGTGGTGCAAAACCAAACACTAGCATTTGTGGCATCAAATATTTACTTTTGCTGCAAAACATTATCTCAAAACCCCTACTGTGCATGTGCAAGTCAGAAAACACTAAAATTTAAAGCTTTATAGCTCTGGAACCATTTTATATTTTTTTCACTGGACCTGTCCAAGGCACTACCATGGGGCATAACACATGTCCCCTGCAGGTCTGGGGCAACAATTCCTTTTCATGCAGGCTGTAGGTGAGAGCAAAAAAAATACAATGTTAAGTATAGGAAAAACTGTAGTTTTTTTCCAGAAATGACAGATGTGTATCTCAGACATGACACAAGCTGCCATCACAAAGATTTCTGCACATCAAGACCTTGTTTCCTAGACAACACATACAAAATTTCAGTTCATTTCGTCAAAGGGAGCCAAAGATATTAATGTTCGAAATTTGAGGTTTAACATTAAACAGGCTACCGAACCTAACTATAGAGACACTATCGTGCCCCTATAATATATATTATACGGGTGAGGTTAAGTAGGTTGTTTAATATTAAACCCCAAATTTTGAACTTTAATATCTTTGCAACTGTTCAAACCATGGAAGGATGGGAGCACAGGGCCCTCTGGGCCCTTTGCTCCCACAAGCAAATAAGCATACCATTACATTATGTGAGAAAGTATGCATGGATGGGAGCACAGGGCATGGACAAATAAGGATACAATTATACTATCTCAAAAAGTAAGAAAATTCTTTGCAAAAAAACAGCGTTAATGTAACATTTAGGATTCAGGCTAAAGTGACAAAAGTAGAGAAATTTGGCTTTAGGGTTTCCAACCCTAAAACCACACTCCCACCACTGAAACAAATCAGGGTGGACTTTTCCTTGGCATTGTCAACCCTAAAGCTCTGCCCTTTCTATACAGTCCACAAAGATACACACCTAATAGGGTGAGCTTTAGGGTTGACAGTGCCAAGGAAGAGTCTGCCCTGATTTGTTTTAGGGGTGAGGGTGTGGTTGTAGGGTTGGAAACCCTAAAGCCACCTTTCCCTACTTTTGTCACTTTAGCCTGAACCTTACATATTGCATTAATGCAATTTTTTGCAAATAATACAGCACAGCCCTGATTATCCAGAACTCCCTATCTAATGGGCGGGACCCTTGTCTCCTGAGTGTTAGAAAGGGATGTAGGATAATGGGGTAGATAATCAGTATTGCACTGATCTTCCACTGCTTTTGCTGCTGCTGAATTCATTTCCACCACAAGGGGCCACTCAAGTCCTCTTTAGTGCACCTCACAGCAGGCTGCAGTGGAAGACATCCAGGGGACTATGCAGTCAGAGGAAATGTGTGGAAGGGTCCCTGCCACCCGCCCTACAGTAACCCTCCCACAGGTAAAATCTCCATTTTTTTTTATTTATTTATTTTTTTTTTTTGCAGAGTTTTAAAAATCTGATGCCTGTTTAAAAACAGGCACTCAAGCACGCACTCAAATATGGACGCCATGGTCACAAACTGACCAAGAGTGGAAACTGAAGTCATGGTCATGGACTGACTGAGAGTCCAAACTGAAGCATACCAATGGTTACTGAGTGAAGAGAGAGAGTAATGAGTTTTGACTTTGGTTCTGCAGTTACGGGGGGACCTTACAGGGAAGGAGGGAATGAGCAGCTTCTTTTCTTCAATGGTGTAGGCACTTTTGGCAGAAGAAAGCAAAGATGCTGCTGCATTTCCTGTGTGAGTCTCCATGTTTGTTTGTTTTTGTGCTAGCTAACTTACTGTACTTTATGGGGGAAGGGGGGTGAGCAGCAACAACAGTAATCCTTCTGTGACCTTATGGGAATTAATTGACCTTATGGAGAACGGGGCATGAGCAGTTTCTTTTCTTGAATGGTGTAGTCAGTTTCTGCAGAAGAAAGCAAAGACACCCCTGCAGTTTTTTATTTATTTATTTATTTATTTATTTCAGTACTCTGAAAACCATTTGAGCTCAGAGCTCTTTACATAGGTTCCACATCGTTGAATTTTTTGACTGGGTGACTAGGGAGGTGGATCAGGGGAGGGCAGTGGACATGGCCTATCTGGACTTCAGCAAGGCCTTTGACACTGTGTCACATAGAAGACTATTACACAAACTGGGGAATATGGGTGTGGGCAGGATAGTAGTGTGGTGGGTAGGTAACTGGCTGGGTGGCAGGACACAGAGGGTGGTGGTAAATGGCTGTCACTCCACAGAGGGAAGAGTGACCAGTGGGGTACCACAGGGATCCATGCTGGGACCGGTCCTATTCAACATCTTCATCAGTGACATTGCGCAGGACCTAGAAGGCATAATTTCACTGTTCGCTGATAACACAAAGCTCTGTAACAAAGTAGACACACCAGAGGGTGTAGACAGAATGAGAAGGGACCTGCAGAAACTTGAAGAATGGTCAGGGGTTTGGCAGTTGAAATTCAATGCAAGGAAGTGCAAGATAATGCATATGGGGCACAAAACCCTGGCACAATATATCAGTTGGGGGTTGAGGATATAGCATGCACCAAGCAGGAAAGGGATCTTGGGTGTCATCTCTGATTACCTCAAGGTAGGGAAACAGTGTGACAAGGCAGCAGGTAAAGCAAATAGGATGCTGGGATGTATAGGCAGGGCATCACCAGCAGAAAAAGGGAGGTCATAATTCCGTATACAAGACACTAGTGAGGCCCCACCTGGAGTACAGTGTACAGTTCTGGAGACCATACCTACGTAAGGACATAGACAGGGTAGAGAAGGTTCAGAGGAGGGCAACAAAGATGGTGCATGGATTGCATCACAAGTCCTATGAAGACAGGTTGAAGGAACTGAACATGTACTCCTGGAGGAGAGGAGGAGAGAGGGATATGATAGAGACATACAAGTATCTTACAGGGAGGAACAGGGTGCAGGAATACACTATTTTAAGCGAAAAGATGTTCCAGGACTAGAGGGCATGGGACGAGGTTGGAGGGAGGACGATTCAGAGGAAACATGAGGAAGAATTTTCACAGAACGGGTGGTGGACAAGTGGAACACCCTGCCAGAGGAAGTGGTGGGGGCTGAAACAATCACGGGATTTAAGAATGCATGGGATAGACATAAAGGAATTCTGGAGGTCAGGGGTAAGGGGCAACAGACTTCTAGGAAAACATAAACTGAACTTACAAGCTCAAATGGGCAGACTGGGTGGGCCATAGGCCCTTATCTGCCGACACTGTCTATGTATCTATGTATCAGGACATTTCAGTACAACAGATAGGTGAAATTATACAAAGGATTGCAGAAATACAAAGGTAAACAAACAGGATTATATAACAAACACAATACAGGTCACAGGAAAACAGACAATTTACAGTGCCCAACAGTGAAACCAGTCAGCTGTCAGCAAACAAGAGGTTGTTTGGAGCATTGCTAAGTGCTAAAGAAAAAAAAGAAAAAAGGGTGTGAATGGGAGGAGCCCAAGTGCAATGTGCAAAAGAGAGCGTAGTATCAGTATAGCAGTAGGGATCAGAGGGAGGTGACTAGATTGGAGGCAGAGGGAGAGGGTGCTAGGTGTGTGGGGGGAGCAGGAGAGCTTACTCAGGGGAGAGAGGGAAGGGTTGAGGGGGCAGGGGATGGAAGTAGTGATGGGCGGTAATGTGTTTCTGTGGTTCATGTTTTTTTGCTGGCTAACTTACTTTATGGGGGAAGGGTGGTGAGCAGCAGCAACAGTAACTTTTATGTGACGTTACGGGAGCTAACTGACCTTATGAGGGAAGGGAGGTGCAAGTAGTTTCTTTTGCAGTGAACGGCATAGGCAGTTTCGATGGTTAAACTAAACTAGTCACAGTTAAACTAGAAAGCAGTTGCTGTACCTGTAGTACTGGCAGGATGGAAAACGTAGATTTGCTGTTAGGAGTTATCTGTAGTTGCTGTTTAATTATTTATTATTTATTTGAATTTTGGTAACTGGGTGAGCCCTCTGAGGCATTACAGTACCTTTTTCAGGGGCGACCCGGAAAGTGAAGAACACAGACAATGACATGGCAGTAGCAATGGATACATTTCCATCATTCACTGATCTACAAAAATTCATCATTTACAGAAACATTCACAGATTAAACATTTACAGATTACGAAGACATGGCAGTTACAATGGTTATAGTTACATCATTCATACATTTACAAAATGCACCATTTACAGATACACTTACATCAAATATTTACATACAGTAAACAG
Source organism: Neoceratodus forsteri (assembly GCA_016271365.2). Classification (NCBI taxonomy): domain Eukaryota; kingdom Metazoa; phylum Chordata; order Ceratodontiformes; family Ceratodontidae; genus Neoceratodus; species Neoceratodus forsteri. The sequence goes on from CM057456.1 coordinate 348,775,245, forward strand.
AAGGGGTCAGGGAGCAGGGATTCTTATACATATGAGGATTAGTGAGTGGGGAAAATGTATGCATCGCATTATGGAAGCTGAACCAAGAGTCAACGGAAGCAGGAGCAAAGTGATGAGGCATTGTGGTAATGTAATAGGGGGGATTGAAACTTAGCGAGGGAGGTGCAGGATAAGGTAGAGTGTGGTAGTGAGTTCCAGCTAGACACCACCGTGAAGGAAAAAGATCTCCGGGCCACTGCTAACCGAGGTTTGGGCAGTACAAGAAGAGAGAGAGTGAGGCAGATCTAAGAGCACGCGGAGGTTGCCGGAGCTGAATAAGTTCAGTAAGGCAAGGAGGGGTGTAACTGTGGACCGTTTTGTGCACTAGACTCAGCACGGCATACTGCAGTTTGGATTCATATGTTAGCCAGCCCATGGAGGAGAGGATATCACAGTGGTGTTGATGGGCATTGACCCCTAAAGCAAACCTTCCCACCCTATGATAGACCTGTTTAAGGCGAGATAGTATGGTTGTGTTAGTTGTAAGTAGTAGCGGGGCGCCGTACGTAAGGAGGGGCAGGCGGGTGGTGGCCGCGATCTTGTAGCATGAAGCTGATGTGTGGAAGGGTAGTATGTCATAGAGCAGACCCAGCTTTTGGTTTAGAGCATTGGTTAGGAAGGTGACATGAGTGTTCAGGGAAAGCGAGGAATCTAAGGTGATACCCAGATATTTAAAGGATGTGACAGATTCAAGGGCATCACCATTATGAGAGAGTATCGCAAGAGGGGGTGGGGATACAGTGAGGAGGAGGGATTGGAGAACAGCAGGCATTTGATTTTTTTGGTGTTGAGGACTAGTTGGTTATCCAGAAACCAGCCCTCGAGAATTCAGAAGTCTGAGGCGAGCATGCTGTTGAGCCACCCGACGTCAGATGAAGAACAGTAAACAATGGCATCCTCCGCATAAAAGTGCACAGAGGACCCTCCGCAGTTGTTTGGTAATTCATTAATGAATAGGGAAAATAATAACGGACCTAGGATGGAGCCCTGAGGGATGCCGTGGGTTATTGGTCTGAGATCTGAAAGAGAACTGGACCACATGACCATTTGAGTGCTGCCAGTAATGTAACTTTGGAGCCAAGTTTAGGCACTAACATCAAGGCCAAGATGTAACTTTTATTAAGGCATTGAGGGTACTGTGTTTTTTTTTTCTGAACCCATGCTGGAACCTTGTGAGGAGGTCGTGGTGGTCCAGATAATTCTGTAGATGGTTATAGAGTATATGCGCTTGGATTTTTGCCAGCGGGCAGAGGATGGAAATAGGTCTAAAGTTCTCCACATTGTGTTGGGTCCACCCTAATGAATGGGAACAACCACGGCTACCTTCCATTTATCAGGGGCAGTCCCAGAGAGGAAGGATCAGATAAACAGGTTGCAGACTGGGCAAGTGAGGGCTGCAGCTCCCAATCTGAGAAATTTGGGTTCAAGGGTGTCATGACTGGGGGAACTGTCAGCTTTTAGGTTAGCGAGAAGCCGGCAAACTTCATTAAGGGTGGCAAGTTTAAGGTGAAAGGCTGGGTGAGAACCACTGTCCACTGGTGGGGGTGGGGAGGAGAGGGGGGGAGTTGGTAAAGAGTGAGGTATATCTATGCAGGTCGATAAAGAATTCATTAAATCCAGCAATGATGGATGGGGGGGGTCAGAGAGGACAGTGCCTTGGGCAGAGATGGAGCATGGGGCCTCAGAGGACTTGCCTTTGATTAAGGAGTTCACCTGCCTCCAGAATTCTTTGGGATTACAGAGATGCTCGGTTTGGAGTGACCTGAAGTGAGTGCACTTAGCTTTCTGAATAGAATTTTTATACCTGTTTCTGAGTTGCCTATAGACTTGCCAGTCAGAGGGTAGCCCGCTTCGTTTGAAGGTCTTCCAAGCCCAATCGCGAGCGGTCATGAGTTTCCTAATATCCTCTGAGATCCATGGAGCTTTGATCCCTTTTGATCTGCACCTCTTCATGGGGGGCATGAAGATCAACTATATTGGTGAAGGTGGTCATGAAAAAATCAAGGACCTGGTTGATGTCCGGGAGAGTCTTTATCGGTCCCCAATTGACATACTAGATAGAGGCAAGATAAGCATTGGGATTAAGATGGGACATATCTCAGACCAGAGTGACCTTGGGTGGAGAGTTAGGGAAGTTATTTTGCCAGATACAGAAGGTAGGGGAGTGATCACTGATGCTGTCAGCGAGTACACCCACAGATTTCACCTTACGGGCACAGTTGGTGATCATCCAGTCAAGCAAGGAATGATTGCCACCGATTTTGTGTTGATTCTTGTTGGGACATTGATGAGCTGAGCCAGGTTGCCATCGGCAAGAGAGGCACAAATCTTGGCAGAATTGGGGTTCAGCCAGTCTATGTTAAAATCACCACAGAGTATGAGGTCATGTTGAGGGAGGCTGGCAAGCGAGGATAGAAAGGGGGTGAGGCAGATAGAGGTCTCTTTGGGAGACAGGTAGGTACAACCCACTATTAATTTTTTGAAGGAGCTGAGAGTCAGGGAGAGAAATAGTAACTCCACCACATGGGGTTCAGGAGTAAGGGTAGGGATTTCGATGGCATCTAAGCCAACCCAGACATACAGATGACACCACCTCCCCATTTACCCAGCCTGTCCTTCCTGAAGCAGTTGTAACCGTATATTGCTATCTCATTTTGCATGATGCTAGGCTTTAGCTGAGACTCCGATATGCTTAAAATGTCTGGAGAGTGTTGAGTAACCCATGCTTCGAGTTCAGCAATCTTGGGGTGCGGACTTCAGGCATTTACATGGGCAAACTTCAACCCTTTATGTGATTGGCTATTAACAATTGGGTGGAGGGTGTGTAGATGGGATGTGTAAGGCCAGAGTTGAGTTTGATGTCTCCTGCTTGGGTTAGGAGGATGAGGAGGGGCAGGAATGGCCAGACTGAGGAGCAGAGTAGCTTCTTGGTGATGCAGCCGAGAGGTGTAGATACACATAGTCTTTTCTGGAGCCAATGCCCAAGATAAATAACAAAACGTTTGGGGAGGCAGGGAGTGAGGAGATGCATACGTATGGGCAGGGGTGTAGCTAGGGATTTAAAATTTGTACACAGAGTAGCCACACTGCACCCCCCTCATGTCAAGCCCCGCCCCCCAGTCCACACTCGAGCCCCACCCCCCTGGTCCACTCGAGCTGCGCCCCCCAGTCCACACTCTTATTCTTATACACCCCCATCACACTAGGTGTCAGACTCACAGACTGGCTTTTGGTTACAATGTAGCATTGTGACAAGGCTCAGTACTACATACACGGCAACAAGACTGGCTTTTGGTTACAATATTGCATTGTGACAAGCCTCTGTACCACATCAAGGTAGCCAGTTCCACAGAGGTCCATTCATACCAGTGCCTGTCGCATACACTCTATCCACTCACTCAAGCTGAATCACCACACCAAAAGAAGTGTCATCAAGTAGTCAAATCAAACTCAATGGTAACATCCCATCAGCAGTGTACCCTTACCAATTACATGAAAATGACAGTAACTTTTTTTATTACTTACCATATAAGATGGTTGGGTAAGCTAGATGATGCTCTGAACCTAAACCAGAAAACCAAAACCAATCACCTTAACCACCTAAACCGTTCACACTAACTAGCCCAGTACCTCAGACTTTGTTACTTCAACATTTACAATGTAAAATGCAACTATGAAACATGTCAAGGTACAGGTAACTGGGGGAGCAGGATCAGTGAACAAACCAGGTGTGTGTGTGTGTGTGTGTGTGTCAGGAAACAGGCAGGAGGAGAGTAAACAGTGCTGTGGGCAGCATGGAACTAGTGGGTGAGGAGGAAGGAACACAACCTGGGGACAACCCCGTGGAGTAAGGCTCGAACTGCAGGGGAGAGCTGCCCAATCCAGTTGCATGCCCGGGACAGGTCAAAAAATAGCGTTGATTGGGGATGCCTGTCAGAGGAGAGTGGGAAGTGCTATGGTGGGCAGAGGCTGAATAGAGCTAGTGGGAGAGGTGTCGAGCAGCTGCAGTGTGGAGAAGTACTAAAGTGAAGAGAGGCAGAGTCCAAATCATGCTTATGGGAGAGGAGTCGGGTGGCCACTAGTGTCAGCAGTTAGTTGGCACAAAGACAGGTGGAGGCAGCTTTGAGGAACTTCCAGAGGGACGTTTTGAAGCCAGGTGGGAAGGGGCTGCTCAGACTGGGGCAGGGAGGGAGTTCCAGAGTCTTGGGGCGAGGCAGAGAGGGACCGGGTCCTAGGGACCTTGCAAACCAAAGTTGAGCTGGACCCACGCTGATAGGCCAGGGTGCAGTGTTTGAAGGAGGGCAGGGTGGGGAGGCAAGCAGTACGGACTATATTATCCACCATATTACCGAGGTGGTAGGCTAATACGGATTTGTCTAAACACCCTGTAAACAATCACAGTTGCATGTCACAGTTGCATGTCAGTGGCTCAGTAGGTAGCACACTTGCCTTTGAGGCTGGGAGATCAGAGGGCTGTGGGTTCAGTTCCCACATCTGGCACTTGGGTTAATATCCCTGTACTGACACTGTAGTGCAGCACGAGAGGGGTGCTGCACTTCTGAGGTGCCGTCTTTCGGATGAGATGTTAAACAGAGGTCCCATCAGCCTGGACTGGTGGTAGTTCAGGTGGATGTTAAAGATCCCATGGCACTTATCGAAAAGAGCAGGGGGAATTTTCCCGGTGTCCTGGCCAAATTTCCCTCATTCACTTAAAATACCTCCAACAGTTTAATCTGGTTCAATGTCAGTTTGCATTCATCTGTATCCCCCTGCCTCGGGTCGTGCACTTACCCGGTCAACAAAAACTAACTAAATAAATAACACACACACACACACACAGCCAGTCTACCTGTCACAGGGCACAGCCAGTCAGACCAAGCCCATTCCCCATACAGATATCTCCCACTCCGAAACCATCCATACCACCCCCACCAACACCCCACCCCATCCCCATCCAGAATGTTGCAAATAATAAAACACACACCACAGACAGACACACAGAGACAGCCTCAAGCCACATCCAAAAATAGGACACAGAAAACTAAGAATAAGACTTTTACTCCTCTGTCCAGTCCACCCCCCACCCATGGCTGTAGCAGCACCCACAAGGAAAATTCAAACATGCTATTATATATACACACATACACACACACACACACACACTCACCCCCGACCTCCCCCGCACTGTCACACACAATAGCTGTACCCAAAAGCCTCCATATTACACTAGTTCAGCTGAAAGACTATATTATAAAAAAAAAAAAAATAGATTGGCACAAACCTTGATCAGAAAGGAGGAGAGTTGATGGTCAGTGTCTTTCACTCTACGACTGACGGTTGGTCTGGCTCTGCTGTGCAGTGTTCTAGGCGCGCGCTGAACGTGAACCTGGACAATAAGTGAAACAGCTCTTTTTTTGTATTTTTTGTTAGCAGCCAGCAAGCAATGCAGCAGTACGCTAACCACTAGGCACTGGGTATCTCTCGTCGGCTGATTGCAGAAAATGTGCACTCTTGACTGTTCAAATCCTTTTCCGCCGACCAGGCTGTCTGTGGACTGGACTCTGATGCGACTCTGCTCTCCCTGGGGTGTGGCCAAAGTGAAGAAGCAAGCAACCGGCAAAATACAACTGGGTGAAACTAACGGTAACGCTGACGCTGCTGAGCTCCAGTCACTAGTCTGCAGCTGTCTTTCACAGAATTCTCTGTGGTCTGGAAACTGGGAAGAGCTGCACAAGAGGGGGGTCCTTTTATTGTACTGCTTCGGACCTGAGGGGGGACAGAAAAGTTCAGGGCCGAGGGGCGGAGGTGCGAGAAACAGCACGGACTGAGTGGCGCCCTGCCATTGGTCTGACGGCCACACACACGTCACTACCTGTGTGACGTTGTTAACTGCTCGGTCCATGCTATGGGGAAGGAACTAGTAAATGTAGCAGGAAGAAGAATGGCAATGTTTCTTGCGGCGCCGTGTGGTAGATAAGTTAGTGAGCGGCACTTCTGCTGCTGCTCCAGGTGAAATGCACCGCATTCATGATGTGGGACTTGGGGGGCAGTGGGCACAGCCAGACCAGGATTCGAGTCAGACTCGGAGGGTCTGAGCGACGGAGACTAGAGAAAGGTAATACCCCCGCTTTAGTCATTTTACAATTTCTTTCTTAAGTAGAGGCTGAGCCAAGCAGTGGAAAAATAACAAGGGCTGGCTAGCCAATAAAATTAATTCAGCGTTACGGCACCCCAGTATAGAAAAATGTCTGAATTGGCGTCCTCGATACGCCTGCCGACGCCCCTGCGTATGGGCTCTGGGGGCACATGCCATGGTAGTGGGTGCTCACTGTGCAGGGGAGGGTGCCTCAGGGAGAGGACAATAAGGCAGTCAGCAGGACAAAGGATCAGAAGGCAGGAGAGGGTAGCAAAGCAGCCTGTCTTGCACATAACAGGTGGACAATAGATGCTGTTGCTTAAAATAATGAGCAGGCATTAACCTAAACTGGAGGGGGGGCAAGGGGGTTAAAGGGCCGGAGAGAGTTAGATCAGAGTTGAGACTACTAGGATGGCCTAGAGGCTCGCTAGAGTGATAGACTACCAGATGGAACTTACGCTAGGAATCTAGGGTCTGGGTTTCAGATCCCAGCCTGGGTTGTTTAAAATTTAAATTCAAATCACAGCCTGGAGGGTTTTAAGGCTTTGGGTGCTCTGCCAGGATTGAAGCCATTGAGATGGCCTAGAGGTTAGAGTAACTACTGAACAAAGTCCTAAGCTCCCAAAACACTGAACAAACCACACACCAGGCAGAAGACCAATAAGATCACATTTATAAAGTGCTGAAAGTGCAATAACTGGCAAAGTGGCTAGTTACAAAGATACTCCCGGCATGCTGCCAGGCTTCTTCAGAGTAATTATAGCAGAGACTCAGGTGCTACATTTATACAAATTCAAAAAGTCATGTGCTAATAAAAGACCAATCAAATAATTCTGGTTGGTCAGTACACCCAACCCACACACTTAAAGTGCTAGGTGCATCAAGTGTAAGATTACTTAGTACAAGACTTAGAGCAAATATTTTAGATTTTCCTCAACTTTGCACATATATAATACAAAAATCATTTACTTGTGCCCAGCCTTAAAAGATACTGAATGATCCATATCATCATCTGTGCATTTGAATTCCAGACATTTATTGCACATCTTTTTCTTTTTTCTCTTTTAGGCTTCTGTAGCTAGCATTATCATCACATGGCTACTATAGTATATATCTATATATATATATATTGTCTGCTCCAGGCACCAACATTCTCATTATTAATCACTATAGACAGAACCAACCCCCCACTGGCTCTATATAACTGTATGCTAATGCTGCATTGCACAATCCACTTAGAATTTTTTTGACTTCCAAAATGCAATCTGACAAGGTCAGTCCTGCCTTCTCTAACACCTATACTTTTTAAAAAGGTGGACAAATCAGTGCTGTCATTGAGACCCTTATTTCAGCGTGCCCCCAGCTCAAAAATCGAATAGCTTTCCCTTTGCCCTATGAGTTTATTCAAATCCCCCCCGGCCCGCTTCCTGTCCTAACTTGTTCAATTCCTGTAAAGTGAATTTTGTGCTGTTTTGTTCTATCCCCCAACACATGTTTAACTATCGCATAGGACAAATCACCCTTTTCTATAGCTCTCACGTGTTCCCCCATTCTCGTATGGAATTTCTGACAGTTCTGCCTATATAAAAGGCCTCACAATCACAGTTAAGCATATATATGATGCCACTGCTATTGCAGGTAATGAAATTCTTTATTTGTATTATTATTTTATTTATTTGTATCGTCCTGTTTGTGGTGGGGTGTGAAAATTCCTTACACATATGCATAAATTTACAAAAAATACACCTGCCACAGTAATGGGTACCAGCTGGTGCAGGGGCAAGCAATGTTTGCCTCAATGGTTCAGGCCCTGGTAATATATTGCTGACCACCATATCCCCAATGCTTTTGCATTTACGAAATGTTGTTCTAGGCCCCAATTCTACCATAGTTTTCGTCTTGGCTCCAGCTGCAGTATGGACCAATTATTGCTATTTATCTGTTTCACCTTCTCTGCTCTTCTCAAAAAATCTGTAGTAAAACGACACTCCAAAGAATTACACTAACTTTATTAGCATACTGCAATGTATGTTCCCTATTCATGTCATTTACCTTCTGAATAGCCAAGGCAATGCTCTGTCTGCTATAACCTCTTTCTTTGAATCTGTGGATTTGTGCTCCCCTCTTCTGTATATACTCTGTTTGTTCTGTACAGTTTCGCAGGGTTCGCACCAACTGCCCCTTTGGAATGTTATGACGCACATGGGAAGGATGACAGCTATCAAAACGTAACAAACTGTTGAGATCAGTTTTTTTCTGAAATAGGGTCATGCAAACACCTCCTCTTCCATCTTTGTACAGTTTTAAATCCAAAAAATTAATGGTTGTCTGATCTATTTCATACTTATAGGTCAGGCAACTGCTGGTTTGTTCCATCCAGCTACTGAAAGATACAAATTCTTCTTTGGTGCCCTTCCACACAATCAAAATATCATCTATAAAGCGCCGCCACAGATCCACCTTGTGTAAGAATGGGTTTGTGGTGGCGTTGTACGAATAATCACACTCCCATTTCCCCACAAACAGGTTTGCATAGCTCGGAGCCACAGTTGTACCCATGGCTGTACCTCTGATCTGATGGTACAACTGATTCTGGAATAGAAAAACATTTTTTTGTAATACCAATCTAGCCAGCTCCACCAGAAAGTGAGTGGGGGTTGCAACACATTCTGACTCATTTCTCAGCTCTAAGAAAACAAATAGTGCATCTAGCCCCTCTGAATGGGGAATAACTGCATACAAGGAGTTAACACCAACCACAGCAAAATACCACTCTGGTTCCATCCATAATTCCTCCACTAACCTAACAATTTCATTTGAATCCCTAATATATGATCTAAGATTTTGTACTCTCGGTTGTAAAAACTGATCCAAATACATTGACAAGGGTTCAGTCAACCTCCCACGCCCAGAAACTATGGGTCGACCTGGGGGTTGTGACATACTCTTATGTATCTTAGGCAGTATGTAGAGAACAGGCACAGTGGGGCAATTTATTGTCATAGTTCTGTAAAATACATCTGTAATGTATCCCCTCACATAACTGTCACTGAGCATACTATCTATCTATACTTTAAACTGAGTCATGATCTGTCTAGAAACCTGCTTGTAAAACAATGCATCACTTAACAATCTTGGTATTTCAGTGACATAATTTTTGGTGATCATTACAACTACTGCCCCTCCCTTGTCTGCAGCTTTAACAATGATGTTGGTATTGCTGCTTGAGATCTTAATAGCTAACCTCTCTTCCTTGCTACAGTCATCCCTATAAGCTTCTGTGGGCATTTCTCTGAGTTTTTCAAGATCTAATTCACATTTACGGATAAAAGTGGAAACGACTGGATTTAATGGTGGGCAAAATTCTGATCTGGGGCTAAGGCTGGTATTCAACAACTTGTCAGTGTCAGTATTTTCAAACATAAATTTGATGGTCAAATTTCTACCAAACTTGTTCAAATCCACACAGGTGCTAAAGAAATTGATGTCAGATGATGGACAAAATGCTAAACCTTTACTAAGAATGGATAATTCTGGTGCTGTTAGCTCATAATCTGATATATTGATCACTGGTGTCAAGTACACATTATAAAGAGAGTTATTGCAGACATTATATATCCCACATGAAGCTTCTTCATTCAAGTTTGTATTTAGAATGTCTGTTGTGGGATGAATGGGGGTAGGATTAAACTTGTGAGGCATGCCTGCTTCTTGCAATGCATTTTGAATTAATATTTGTCCCTGCCCCTTTTTCCACACTGCCCCTCCCCCCCGTCCTCCTCTTGAATAGTGGGGAGTTTGAAAACGTGCTCTGCGCTGCCATTGGCTGCGCCTTGCTTCCTGGGTGTATACAGAGGACTGTTCTGTTTCTGATTCCCCCATTTCAACTTCTGAAGGGGCCTCAGATCCATCAGTGTCCAAGGGACCTGTTGTGTAATCTAGTGCTGTTTTCTTCCCCTGTGTTTTCTTTCTGTTTGCAGTGCCTCTCTTAAGTATGGACTTTGGTATTACTTTCTCATCTGCACTCCAATTAAACAGTCTGTTGTTATGGTAATCCTCTCGTCCCTTAGGAACTTCTTCTGTTTTTGCTTTTTAATTTTTGCATCATATTTAGTCACCTTGTCCATTAGCATTTTGTTCAGCTTCTCAAGCTCACTCGGTTCCATACATGCCTTTAACAGAGCTTCCATTTCCCCAATCTCAATGGTTAATTCATTTTGGACTGGTTCGGCGAACTCTAATATCAGTTCTATATTTTTTACAGAAGCCTCCTGCATATTCCCACGCCATCTGCTCATAAAATCGGCATTATCTGTACCTCAAGAGGGTTTCTGTGTTAGTCATAACCCCCTCGGTACCCTCTTAACAGCCAAATATGCCTCAAGCGTTGTTTTGTGCCAAAACATCCTTCTTCCCTTAAGCACTAATTTCTCAAGTTTGCAAAAAGTTTACTTTGTATCAGACACACCACTCGGGTACTGTGTATCTCGATTGTTCTCTCCCAGGAGGGGGCTGGTTTCTTCTGCTGTGTGAAACACCAACTTCGCAAAGCCACCTGTCAGAACGCTGGCATATGCAGCTCCATTTTGCTGTCTTTCCACTGTCAACATGGCGTAACGCGGTCCGTTAGCTTGAACACTCCCACCGTGCTTTGATACTATATTGGGAGGTTCCTGGCCACTCCGAATTCATTCCAACTCTCTTTTATATAGAAGAATAAAAAGCCAGTGAAATGATGCACTACTTGGTAGATAAAATCATACTTCCCTGAGAACTCAGCTGATGCTTGTTCGGTTTTTACTCCTCTCGATCACTGGAAACCTGTGCTGCGTTGTAATGAACATATAAAGCACAGGAATTAGACTGAGCACCAGGATACTTTGTTATGGTGCTATTAGCAAACAGGGCAATTTCTGAACACAAAGCACCCAAAACACTGAACAAACCACACAGACCAAGCAGAAGTCTAATAAGGTCACATTTATAAAGTGCTGAAAGTGCAATAACTGGCAAAGTGGCTAGTTACAAAGATAATAAAACTGACGTTTCTCCCAACATGCTGCCAGGCTTCTTCAGAGTAATTATAGCAGAGACTCAGGTGCTACATTTATACAAATTCAAAAAGTCATGTGCTAATAAAAGACCAATCAAATAATTCTGGTTGGTCAGTACACCCAACCCAGACATTTAAAGTGCTAGGTGCATCAAGTGTAAGATTACTTAGTACAAGACTTAGAGCAGACAAGGCCAGCCCAGTGATGCTGAGGGTTGAGGTGCTGGACGCCACACCTTGCGCCACGCTGGCGACCCGGGTTTGGGAATGAGCCTGGGTTGTCAGGGGTCAGCAGGGGAGGACAAAGATTGAGCGTCCATGGACAGCTCTCTTAGTCCTGGGGTGGGTTTAGGGTTCTCAGTGGCACTGGCATCCCTGGTGGAGGCTAGGGGTACTGCAGTGCAGCTGGAAGTATGGGGATTGGGGCATGGCAGATGTCCTCTGGGTGCATGGGCACGCTGGGTGGGACGTCATGGCACGTCTGTGCCTCAGGGGAGGAAAACGTAACAAGAAAATCCCTCTACCCTCGGGTGAGATGACGGCGATCTCTGGCAAGCTGACCCACCACACGTCCAATACCATCTGACTCTGGTTCTTCTTGGGATTTGGGTGCCTCTCCATGGGGCAGGGAGAGTCCCAGACCCCGCATACCCAATGTAGCACACAGAGTGATCAGTTCAGGTGTGCGGTTGAGTGTGGCGGCTGTCGGCATGACCCTGAGAGATGCCCTGAGAGTGGAGTGCAGAAACAGAACTTACAAAAAAAAAAAGACTTAGAGCAGACATTTTAGATTTTCCTCAACTTTGCACATATATAATACAAAAATCATTTACTTGTGCCCAGCCTTAAAAGATACTGAATGATCCATATCATCATCTGTGCATTTGAATTCCAGACATTTATTGCACATCTTTTTCTTTTTTCTCTTTTAGGCTTCTGTAGCTAGCATTATCATCACATGGCTACTATAGAGTAACCAGCTTCCATGGGTAACTGGACTAGATATATTGGACCGAAGGTTTGAAACCTCATCTGGGAATTTTAAGTTCAAAAATCAAGTCAGGGAAGTATAAGGGCCAGAGACAGCTGGGTCAGAACTGAGGCTGCTGGGATGGCCTAGTGGTTAGAGTGATAGACTACCATGTAGAACTAGAATAGGAATCTAGGGTCGGGGGTTCAGATCCTGGCCTGGGACATTTAAGTTTGAATTCCAGCCTGGAGGGTTTTAAGGGAGTTGGTGCAGAATTAGCATTATAATAACTGGAATGGTCTAGTGGTGAGGGTAACAAGCTTCCATGGGAAATTGGAATAGATATATAAAGCCACAGGTTTGAAACCTGGCATGGGAAGTTTTAAGTTCAAATTTGGGTCAGGGAGGTTTAATTAATCAGGACAATGTAACAGGTAATGGCAACACTCACTTACACTTGAATTTCTTCTTCTGAAGCCGCCTAGTCACTCGCTCTCTTTAGACTATACTCGGCAGCTTTAATGCAAATAAATTAGCATAACTGCTACAAGGCACAGAATTTTTAAACAAAACACTGCAGTTTGTCTTCATTTTCAGCATTTTTTTCCCGAACGAACACCGCTCAGTCACACTATGCTAATGGACCCAATTCAAATGCTAATGGACTGCAGAAAGAAAACCAATTGTCTTGGGCAGTAAGTCTTTGCACCAGTAATTATAAAAAATAAAAGGCAAGTGTGTGCCTATGAATATTTTTTTTACACCCTCGGCGTGTGACGACTACATAAACCTCTCGAGCTTCGCTCTTGAGGTTTATGAGTCATCATATACCTCGGGTGTGAAAAAAACATTCATAATACACACTTGCCTATCCATTATTCTCTATATAATCAACATTAAGAATTGATATCGGATGGTATGAGACAGGGTAATTGGATCCTTCCCGGGTTTTAATATCGCTACTAAAGTAGCATAATTCCATGTTGGTGGAGGTGAGCCTCCTGCTGCAACCTCCCGAATTATCCTAAGTGAAGGTGGAACAAGCTGTTCTGAAAAAGCTTTATGCCTTTCTATCAGGTATTCATCTGGTCCCAAGCATTTACAAACTTTTGCTTCAGATTTATTTTTTTCATTCGTTGTTAACTGGGTAAGGCCCACATGCCTGTTTTCAGGGGTGACCCAGGATTACTGGGGAGGTTATGTGACCTATTTGGAGTCACACAGTACACGAGTGAAGGTTGTGGGAATCAAACCCAGGTCTGTCTGCTGGATATACCAAGCTCATTACTCTAACCATACTGCCAGCCCAAACAAATAAAATAGCAAGCTCTATTTCCTACTGATTTATGGGACCTTCTAAATGACATTTCTGCTGCTCTGTAAGTTTAGGGAAGGGCAAAGATGATAGATATTGTTGAATATTACCAAGACTAGATGGGATAGGATTTGAATATAATTGTTGGTAATGTGTCCCATTTCCTGTATGTGGATCTTTTATCTGTGTGATACATGCTGCTCGTTGATGCATATGATGTTTTCTGGCTAAGAGCTGTATCCCCCCCCCCCCTTGTAATCAAATCAAATCAAATCAACTTTATTTTTATAACGCCTTTCAAAACCAAGGCGCTGTACATAAAAACAGATACATCAAGTAGAAATAAAATTAAATAAGCATTTAAAACAGGTCATCCATAACTAGGGAAGGCTAAGTTAAATAAATATGTTTTTGACTAAGTTTTAAAACTACTGACGGTTGGGCATTCTCTCAACCAACGAGGTAGAGAATTCCACAGGGTTGGAGCTGAAAAAGAGAAGGCACGACAACCAGATGTCTTTAAATGTACCCTGGGAATCTCCAGCAATCCCTCGTCGGTGGACCGAAGAGGACGGAGGGGGCAGTAGGGTACCAGGAGATCTTGCAGGTAACCGGATCCCTGATTGTGCAGAACTTTAAAGGTTAGCAAGCCACCTTAAAGGTGATCCACCACTGAACAGGCAGCTAGTGCAGTTTGCGGAGCACAGGCGTAATATGACTGGTTCTAGAAGTCCCAGTCAACAGCCCGGCTGCCGTGTTCTGCACTAGCTGCAAGTGACGGATATCAACCCCCGATAGCCCTAGGTAGAGGGAATTGCAGTAATCAAGATGGGCAGTGACAAAGGCATGGACCAATGTTGGGAGAATGGACCTGCTTTAAATAATCTAGGGCTTGCTGTGTCCTCTTATCGATAATAGCTTGGATCTCCTGTTTACGTTTCTGGTTTTTAGATTGTACAACACGGTCGCCTGGAAAATATAAATCCTGAAAAAAAGAGAGTTCATCTTATAGTCTACAGAACTTTTCCTTTTGCTGTTTTTTTCTTATGTGAGGCATATGAAATACTGCCCCCCGAACAGTTTTAGCCATATCCCAAAGCACAATTTTATCAATCTCCGAGAATAAGTTGTCAGAGATTACCTGTAGTATTCTATCTCTGATTCATTTTGAAAGTGCTCATGTTTCGAGAGAGATGTATTTAATCTCCAGAAAGTTTCTGTCTCCTTCCCTAAATTAACTTTTAAGAGAAGCAAGTTGTGATCAAAAATGAACTGCAGACCGTATAAGATGTCTACAATGTTAGTGAAGTGTTCACATAAAGTGTAGAAATAGTCCAGGCATAAAAATCTCTGGTATCTGTGAGAAAAATAAGGGAAGACTTTAGTGGTGGGAAATAATAGCCACCAGATATCTATAAAACCTAAACAAGCAAAATTGGCACACAGGTATTTTTGCACTAGAGACTCCTGATATTTTTTAGGATTGGAGGTGTACAAATCAATGGACATTGTCACAAACCCACTCAGCAGGTCAGACCCTCTACTCCCAAAGTGCCAACCTCTGAGCTCAGTCTTGTGAACAGTGTAACAGACAAGGTAACCCTCTTGTCTGTTTTTGTGAGTTCGGATCAACCTTTGGTCTCAATTCTGGAGGGATTCAAACTGTTAACCTCTTGCTAGCATACCCAATGCACAGGCTCAGATATATCTGTCTTTGGGGGGCCAGATATCTTTGCCTACGGGCACCTAACCAGGTATTCAGAGACGAACCCTTAAAACTTTAATAAAGACCTCAGATTTAAAACACTTCTCTTTCCAGTTTGGTACCACCATACAAGCTTATGTCTGCTGTCTGCTATAACCATAAACATTTCTTAGCAAAAGAAAGCAATTCAAAGACAGACCAGGTATGCTCTAAAATTAGAGTTTTTACTAAAATATATAATAATATGTCAAACATACAATACAGAACTCATATCACAAGACATACATATCTTTAAACAAAACAAGGTTTAAAACAGTGCAATTCCTACAACAATATTTAGATTTGTCTAGCTTTCTAAATACCTGTTTTCAGTGCTCAGATGTTTTCTTGGTCAGTGTCAGATAAAAGTGTTTCTGTAGTGAAACAGAATAATCTTTAAAAGCTGGTTTTGCCCACCTCTTTTGCACGAGGTCATCTAGCTCCTCCCTGTCAAAATATCTAAAAAATATATATTTCTATACAACCACAGGATGTAATTTCAAAGTATTAATTCTGCAACCTTAGCATAACTCAATTTCAATGACACCTCTTTTGATTCATGCTGCATCCTCCTCACACAGGCTTCATATGAGCATTTACAACCTCTCACCTCTGCGTAATAACCTGTGTTTTCTTCAACGCCATAAACCTTTTTATGATTTCCTCTAACAAAGTTAACTTAAACAACTCTGTAATTAACTCAGAGAAATAGGATCCTTGATTAAAGTCTTCCATGTAACACATTGTCTCTAAAACTGAGTGTGTGTGATACATGCTGTCAGCATTTCTCTTGGCCTGCATCTGTCAGCTGAAATCTGGGGGGGATGAGTGAGATCATTCCTAAAGCATTTGATTTTTCAGCAGACAGTCATTAATACATTTTATATGAAAAAAATATTATACAGCACTCAGAACTGGCTGTCTACGTCACAGACATCACCATATTTAAATTGCCCCCTAAAATCAGCTGACCCTCCATGATATCCAATGTTCTAATAGTTGAAGTACCAGTATTTGGGTGCAAACAGATATTAACTAGAGTTACCGAGTCTCATACAGTATACTCTGCAGTACAACATATCTAACCTGTGGTTCAAAATATTGGTTTGCAAGTTCAAAGGGCATTGTGGCCGGTATAGGGATTGTGACCCCTCTGCATTTTCCTTTCAGGTATGAAGAGAAATATACAGTATATCTATCACCCCAGGATAATTTAACATGCTCCTGAGAAGTGAGGTAGGTTTCCTGTAGATAATAAACGTCAGTTGGGTGGCTGCAGAGCAACTGATAACATTTTGTTCTTTTTACAGGGTTGTTTATACCATTAATGTTCAGAGAGGAACCTAACTGGTGAGATAGCTATGACAGTCTACAACCCTACTGCTGTGAGGGGAAGGGAGTACAGATATCCTTCCAACTGCTGTCCCATTTCAGCATCTAGAGTCCACCAGCAATCCCCCACCACAGCCAACGCCCATCCTGAAGGACCCAACACAGCAGAGCACCAAGCTGCCACAGGAGAACCCATCTGCAGACCTCAGCTCCCCCCAGTCTTGAAACCATTCTATATCATGTCTGACAACAGACACATTGAACCTGAAAATCTTGTGTGGTTGCCTCAGTGTTTTCCTTATTTAAATGTAAACTTATTAACCTAATAAAGTTATGAACCACACAAGGGGCCTGGCATGTTACTATGATCAGAACTGTGCCGAGAGACCCATTGGAAAGAAGTTATTACTTTTCAGATGTAGGCCACACCCTCCCTGATGTCTAGGAGTATGCTGATGGCTGATGATCAAAGTCCATGTTGGGGAGGGGGGGCAGCCACCAGAAGTACTACTCCAGAAATGGCTTGCATTTACAGGTCTTACAGATGCACACCTCAGGGTGCCAGGCTCTTCAGGTGCTGGGCTGAAAGGCAATCAGAGTTAGTCCCAATAACAGTCAGTTAAATAACTGGAGACCACAACTTTGTAGAACAAACAGTGAGGGATCCAGCTTAATAACAAACATTAATAGTCACTCCATGGAGCAGAAAGTTGATGGGTTTTAAGGTAGGCAGCACATACATTGTTTTTTTTTTTCAGTTAATCTTTTTATTATTATTATTAAAGGCACACATGCATCGAACAGGCATAATATGTATAGAGAAGGAAGGAGAGCATAACATTTTATTACAAACATAGGCCAAATATATCACATCCCTGCTTATTAACAACAAAGGTACAAGATAGCATATATGCCTAAAACTTTCAAAACATAACAAATTCAACAAGAAAGAACAAAGTAACCATTATCTTGGGTATCATAACACATCAACAATAAACTGAGAGACATAAGGCTCGATTTTCCGTCGGGTGTGCCAGACACATCGAAGTTGCGGCTAAGGTGTGTGATGCAAGTGGTGATTTGTGCCACCACTTGCATCAAACGGAAATCTCTAATTCAGCCTGTGTCCAATCTACAGACAGCTGCGGCAAAGCCCCTTGGGCCAGGGTTGCATCCAACTACCCAGTGTGCCAGGTCACAAGGGGGCTTGCGCCATGGCGGGGCTGCCACATCCCCTTTTTGGGAATTTTGGTAGCCCCACCATAGATGCAGGAGGAGTCACCACTTAGACCAGCCAGGAGGTGGTCTAAGTGAGTTGCACCTGTGGGGTACCATACAACAGGGGGCAGTAGAGGCACACATTGGTGGAAGGAGAGGTGGCAGTAAGGTCGTGGTGCCCAGCTGGGCAGTGTCCCCAGCGATGTGGCACCTGGTGGGGTGCCATTGCAGTGCCTGTGCTGTATTCCGAAATCCTGTGAGTGTAGTGCCCCCAGAACCCCATGTATTATACTTATTCCTGGTGGTGTAGTGGCCCCTCCCCTGATCCCCCATTGCACCTGCTGCTCATGTGTACAGTGCCCCGGTGCAATAGTGCCCCCCAATCCCCATTGTCCCCAGAAGCTTCCCAGTGAAAGTACCTAGTGCTCCAGTGCCCCCCAATCCTCGATGTTGTCACAGCTCATTGGTGGTACAGTTGGCCCCCTCAGAGATCCCCAATCTCCCTCTCCCCGTGATATATTCAAAACTGTCCAGTTGCCAGCCCAGTGGCACTGAGGGCTAAGGTGCTGGACACCTTACCTCGCTCCATGCCGATGACCCGTGTTTGGGAATGAGCATGGAGTACTGGAGGTCGGCGGGGGAGGAGGGCACAGAGCTGAATGGAACTGCCGAGAGACAGCTGTCCTCTCCAGGGAGGGAAGGTGGTATCCTTCAGCTCTTGACTGCCCCATGGTGGAGGCTGGGGGACAGCACAGGCCAGAAGGAGTGCCATATGCTAGGCCGATGGGTGGGTGGATGGGGCCGTATCGGGTTAGTAGTACGCATGCACGCCCACGCCGCATGCGACTCTACTCCTGGGGCCCCGGAAAAATGGGAGAAAAATGGAAAAAATGGATCCGGCCACAGGATGATGCCTGACCCGCTGCAGGCATCCGCTCCTGGGCCGGGCTTAAGGTAAGCACCAGTAATTCCAGGATGTCGGGGCTGAGGGTACGGTTGGGCTGAAGGGGGCAGCTGGAGAGGAGATAAATAATCACACAACAAAAAAAACTGTCCCATTCACATCCTGCCTACCTCCCCCAATCCCCGAACATACCCACACACATAGCCCTAACAGTACCTGGTGGTCTAGTGGACCCCCACCCTCCCTACCCTGACAGTGGTTTACCACCCTGCCTCCCCAACCCTGGCACGCTTCTGCGACTGGCACTGCTGGCCACACACCACCATGACCAGCTGCAGAATATGACTGCATGGAGTACATACTGAACACTGTCACTACATTGAACAGTACACCCTGATTGCATTCTGTGACTGGCCATGGTGGTGTGCAGTGGGCTGTGCCAGTCACAAAAGCATGTTGGGGCAAGGGGGAGCGGGGTTGTTGACCACTGTCAGGGTGGGGAGGATGGGGGGTCCATTAGACCACAAGGTACTGTTAGGGCTATGTGTGTGTGGGTATGTTCAGGGATCAGGGGGAGGCAGGATGTGAACAGGGCAGTTTTGAATATGTCACGGGGGGAGATCGGGTATTTCTGGGGGGCCAAATATATCACCAATTAGCTGTGGTAACATCAGGGATGGGGGTCACTAGACCCCCAGGTGGTGTGCATGGCATGTGTGTGGGCATATCATTGCAGGGGAGAATTGGGACCAGGGATTCCTTTCTTGGTATGCACCCAAGGGCAATTGCGGCTACATGGGGGTCAGGGGGCACTATGCTACCACTGCTCACAGATTCCTGGGGGTAGTCATTAGACTGCCACAGCAGGGACAACATGGGGATGACAGGGGTGCCCAGACTGTACTGGCACACTGTCCTAGGGTGGCACCCCACCCCATGCCTCAGCCTTGCAGTGGCTGCCCCTTCTGTGCCCAGGTTCCGGGATTCATGCCCCTTCTGGCACCTGGGGTGTCCTCTTGTGCACTTGTCTGCAGCTGCATCCACAGACCTGTGCCAGGACCCCCAACTGTGCCCATCTTATGGCTGCAGGCTGAATTTTGTGGCTATTCCAGAAGGTTTAGCGTAAGTCACCAACCTTCTGGAATAGCAGAATAGCAACTTTTGCAGTTGCCACAACTGTGTCAGATGCAGCCCCCTTTTCAGCTGCAAGTTGTGTCCAATGCAGGCAGCTTGTAAAATTGAGCCCATAATATCTGACAAAGGGTATAGTTAAGTAAACTATGCTAGACATTAAGGAGGCCTAAATAACACACACTTGGGTAGACTTCAAGAAAGCATCATAAGGTTGCCAACATGCTTCAAACTCTGAGAGGGTATCCATTGCTAAATGTGTAAGATGACCAAACAAAGCAGTTTGGGAAATGCCAACCAAAACCTCAGCAATAGAGGGAATGGAAGGGGATCTCCAGTGGGACAAAAATGAGGCATTTGGCCTGCATACAGAGGTTTGCCAGCCATCTATGTGCAGTACAAGGGACATGTAGAGCATAATCGGTGATACCCAGAAGTAGTAGTGGAGCAGAAAGGGGTACATTGTGACCAAGGACATCCTTCAAAGTTGTTGGACTTTCTGCCAGAAAGGTTGAATAAGATGGTAAAACCATAGTGTGTGGGCTAAATTGCCCCCAGGAGATAAACATCTCCAACAGTTGTCATTTGGAAGAAGATGTAACCGGTAAAGTATGGAAGGGGTCCTATACCAAAAATGGAAACTTTTATTCTGAATGAGCATACTACGAGCATCCTTAAAGGTAGTATGACTGACAGTCCAGCATTGTGTCCATGTTTGCTCTGGAATATTTATTTGAAGTGCCTTCTCCTATTTAACTTTGGAGGCGAGGGACTAGTTGGGGATATGATCTCCAATATTTTGGTAAAATAATCCCACCCTACCTGATGTACATTTTAGCCAAGCAGAAAGGGGAGTAGACTGATAAGAAGTGGTAGGAGGAGTTTGGAGCAATGTATGAGTAACAGCAAAGAGTTGTAAATATTTCCAGAACTCCTGTTTTGGTAGTCCACAAGTAGCTTGGAGATTCAAGTATGAATCCAAGAGGTATATATCTTGCACTAACAGGTCTCCTTGATGTTGTATCCCCTTGGTTTTCCATGGCCACCAAAAAAGTGGTTTACCTGTGAGTGTAAGATTTGTATTTCCCTAAAGAGGTGTGTACAGGAAGGGTTTGGGGTTGGCGCCCAGCCATTTATGGAGTCTCTTCCAGTAGTAAACCAATGGACCTATAGTGGGTGATGATGTCATTGTTTAGGGAAAGGGCTATAAATGAAATTAGAAGCCACATGACCTGGGAGCAAAGAAACCTCCATATGCAGCCATTGTGGTGTCTCAGGAGTGGGTTTCTCAATTCAACGCAGGGTTTGTGTTGCGCAGAAAACCCATAAATACCCCAACAACCACGTAAGGCCTAAGCCTCCTGCTGACCATTGCACCCATAGTTTAGGACAACTATAGCGCAGTCAAGTACCTTCCCATAAGAAGTCACCCAAAAGGTGATCCAATTTAGCCAATAAATATTGTGGTAAGGATAAGAGTATGTAAGAAATAAGGTATAAAAGGGAGTCGCCATCATCTTGTTTGCAAAACTTTTACCTACCAGGGTAAGCTTGAGGGTTTTCCAGTGCTCAAAGATAATCTTAATTTTTCATGGAGAAGGGGAATAAGATTCATCTCCCAAATTTTGCTAATTACATGATAAATTTTAATCTTGAGATAGGTAATACCAGAAGGTGTCCTTCTGAATCCTAAAGAGGTAGCTATGTTGGATTGGCATAGGTTACTGAAAGGTAAAACTTCAGTTTTGGTATAATTTACTGTAAGCCCAGATAGCCCAGTAAATGTATTTAGAAGAGTAAGAAGAGGGCAGACAGAGGTTATAGCATATTCCAAAAGAATCAGTAAATCATCTGCGTATAATAATGAGGTATATTGCTGCCCCCTAAAGATATATCTTTAATTTCAGAGGATTGCCGAAGGGCTGCTTGCTGCTATGGGCGCTATTGCAAGGATGAAAAGAAGGGGAGATAGGGAACAACCTTGTCTGGTACCTGTTTTGCTTGTTAGTAATCATGAAACCGGCATGAGTTTTTTTACTCATCTTTATTGTGCAGCCATCTTAAACACACACACTGTTCCAGCCAAGCAAACTTCCCATAACACCCCACACTCTAGGGGCTGTCTACAAATCATCAGCTTCTTGCATTTACCTTAGGGACCATCTAATAAGTATGTTAAATTCCTATAACATCACAGTACCGCTGGTTAACCAAAATGGAGATGAAAGGGTTGAATTTGTGATGACAAGAGCAGAAAGGGTGGAGTATAACATTTTACTCGAAGAACCGAAACATTTACCTAGTCCCAGATGGGAAAACACAAGATGTAAATAGTCCCATTCCAGGGAATCAAATGCTTTTTCAAAGTCAACAGCTACTGTATAGCTGCTGCAGGGGATTTGAGGCTCTTGGCCTTGTACATGAGGGTTATCAGAGAGCGGAGATGATTGGAGCCCAGACGGTTTTTAACAAATCCCATCTGGGAGTAGTGAACTATGCGGGGTATAAGGGGTTCAAGACAAAAGGCCAGTAATTTAGCAAAAATGTTATTGTCTACATTAAGTAGTGAAATGGGCTGATAACTGGAAGGAATAGTGGGATCTTTGCCCCTTTTGGGAAGCACAGTAATGATCACTTCTCTTAAAGTAGGGGGAAGAACACACTTTCCCTACATTTTTTTTGTTTTGTTTTGTTTATCGCTGCTTTATTTTTCCTCCTACCTGTAGGGTGATCTACTGTATATCCAGTCACCACATTCCACTGCCTGGGGAGTCAGCAGGCTCACTCACATATTGGGTCCCTGGTGCGGCTGCTCCCATACCCATGGGGGGGGGTTCCCCATGCCTTCCTCACCGGGCCAGGCCCACAGAGCGATTTCATGACAGGCCTCCCCATTTAGTGTTAAGAGCGGCCATCAAGCTGCTCAGTCCCATTGCCTTTTCCTCCATGTTGTTATGCCCCTGGAGCGCAGATGTGCAATGATGTCTGAGGCACTATGTGCTGCTGTCTGCCGCACTCCACTACCAAATACACCTGCTCTAGTAGTGCCCTCAATCATCACCAGGGGTCACTGCAGAGGAATGGAATCTCTCAGCGCTCCCCAGGGATAGGAGAGCAGTCCCTGGGACACTCAGTCCTACCTCTCCCCTGCCGACCCCTGAAGGCCCGGGTGTATTTCCAAACCCAGTGTGGCCACTTTCCCTACATTTAAGGACATAAAAGCCTGCTGCACTTTTAGTTTGTGTAAAGGGATGCTCTAGAATGTCAGCATGTGCAGGAGAAAGGAATGGAACAGCTAGCACCTCCAGGAACCGAGTAGTGTCAGCTTGATCAGCATGGGGTTGGGAGGAATATAGTTGTTTGTAATAAGTGGCCATGATATCACTAACAATAGTGGCCTCCATAGAACTAGCCTGGATTTATCTTGCAAACTGGAAATGTGACACTCCATCTGTTGTGTACAAAATCGATATGCAAGAAGCTTGCCACCTTCTTCCCTCTGTTCCCAATATTTATGTTTAAGTTTTAGGATAGCTATTTCTGCTTTCCAGGATATGAGAGTATTACTGTCCATGTGGAGTTGTAAAATTTCATGGTGCAAGGCTGAATGGGGATTAGGGGATGAGGAGGCCACGTACTGTGTCTCCTTATCTTTGAGAGTTTTTTTAAACTTGTGTAGCTGATGCTGTCTCAGTTTTCTATGTTGGGATGCATAACTAATGATTTTACAATGAAGAGTGGCTTTCAGGGCCTCCCAGGTAGTTCTAGCAGAGGTATCGGTGGGATCTTTGCATGATAAAAAATTGGCCACTTCCTTTCTGATCTAAGGTTAGAAATCTGAGTCCTTAAGTAAAAGTGGGTCCAGGAACTAAGATGGAGAACAGGGAGGGGGTGACCCCAGAGAAGATGGAGTTATACAGGTGCATGGTCAGAAATAACTAGGGGCAAAATGGTGGAATTGACAGCAATTTGTGTGATGGAAGGGGGGAGGTTAACCAGTAGTCTAATCTACTGTATGACTGATGGGATGAGGAATACTAAGAATACTCTCTATTCCTAGGATGGAAAAGCCTCCAAGTATCGGAAAACCCAAGGTCTTTCACCAATAATGAAAGGGCTAAGACACTTCTGTGGTGGGGCTCGAGGAAGGAATTATTTCTATCCATGAATGGGTCAGTGATAATATTAAGATCTCCACCAATAATATTGGCCAGGTTAAACAGATTATTAGAGGATATTAATTGAGCCAAGTTGTGAAAAATTGAGAGCCATCACAGTTAGGGGCATAGAGATTTATTTTTTATTTATTTATTTGGTTCTAGGATTACAAATACCTTTGAGCCAAGGCTCTTTTACAATGGTTCCATGTCAGTTGAAGTCAATATAGGGGATACAACAGAAATAACAACATTTCAGGTAAACAGTACATTATACAGTTATTAATTAAGGGAGGAGGCAACACATTAGAGAGCGCAATACATAGAATGGCCCAGAGCAGCATCAACTAGGAGAGAGGTAAAGAATAACGGAGGAGGAAAGGGATGGCAAGATGGGAGCAGTAGCAGCCGGAGGCATTGCCAGACATCACCGGGAGAAGTGTTGGAGAGGGGGTGAGTAGAGTTGGGGGAGGTGGGAAGGGGGAGGGGTCATGGGAGCAGAGTTAAAATAGGAGATAAGTGCTGTGAGGGGGTGGCAAGGCAAGGCTGTTGGTGATGGCAAGTATTTCTGATTAGGTGAGGCAATCACAGGAGCTGGAGGCAGTAAGATGGAGTCAGAGTCTGGTTTTTAAACATGCCAAGTTTGTGATTAATTAACTGGAGTGGACTAGAGTGGGTGAGTGGACTAGAGTGGGTATCCAAAAGGGCAATAACCCACCTACCTTGGGGGTCATAAGTAATGGTGAGAGGTTTCCATCCTAGGTATTTATGAATTAAGATAGCAACCCCTCATTTTTTGAGGGTGCAGAAACAGCTATTGCTTGGCCTACCCAGTCTCACTTAAATTTGTCATTATTGACTTCCAATAATTTAGTCTCCTGAATAAAGGCAATTTGAGTTTTATGTCGTTTTTAGGTGCAATGACACCTGTTTGCATTTGCAAGGGGACATTGAGATGGCTGGCATTCCAAGTATATAATATTAAATCAGCCATTAGGAAAGACCAAAGGTAAAGTAAACAGAGACAACCATGGAGGTTACGGCATATGACTCAGTGTACCTATCTTTAGGTATCAAAAAGATGATAGGAATGATGAGGGAGACTAGGAAACAAAATGGGGAAACAAAAGCAGGTAATATAAACAGATAATAGCATATTGTGTGGTCTCCTAGTGTCCAGCTAACAAGTCTCTCATTGAACAATAAATAGAGTAAAAGAAATAACCACAACATCCACAATAATGACAATAAACAAACAATTTCAGGTGGTCAGAGGGAAATGGCCAACCTATATCAATGGTCACAGGCCACCTCTCTGGACAAAGGGGTGTGCTCCGAGCAAAAGGGGTGTAAATAAAAAAAAAACAGATTACAGCTCAGAGTTAGTAAACTTGAAACAGATACTAGGATCTCCAAATCAAAAAAGATATGAATAACAGATCCATAAACCAACCCTTCCCCTCCACCCATATATAAAGAAACATGTAATATAACAAGTAAAAGATATGAATCAATTAAGGCATGGCATGCATATGACCATGAAAGCGTGCATAGCTCTGCAGGTGCAACATTCAACTAGCAGCTATAAGAGGGAGAACAATTAGCCTGCATGGTCTGCAAAATAATATAGGTGAATATAGTATGGTAGTAACTTGTTAATAAGTTAATGAGATATTAATACAAAAAAAAGGTATTGCAGTTATCCCCACAGAGGGCATTATATGTATGCCAACAAGACGTTAAAGCAGAACCAACAAATATGTGGTCCAAATATACAGGCTACTAAACAATACAAAGCGTAAGAATTAAAGTTATCTCATCCATAACTTTCAGGAAAATAATCTCTAGCAGTTACAGGAACTCCCTCACTACAGGCAGATAAAGTTCACTAATATAATGTAATGCCATGGATCAACATAGCATTAAACAAAGACAAAAAATGTAGAGGTCTATACCCCATAAATGGGTAGCCCTGCAAGCAGGTGTTCCAAGAAAGTGTTACACAGCAAAGCCTCTTATCCAAGATATGTGCGTGATACAGAGAGTCTGAATGCATTAACAGAAGTGGCTCAAAAGGTCCCAAATAATTGCTGGCTGTGGAACATACATATCCACAGGGCACACATATGGGCATAATGGAGAATCACCTCCAAATAGATGGTAGTAATAAGGAATGGAAAGCTGCAAGAGACATGCCCTCAGCAGAAATCCCCTAGCTTTTGGATGATCAATATTGTTCACATAGGGGAGCACTGACATTTACTGTTTATGTAAAAATGCCATTTAGAGTAGAAGAAAACGAAGTTTCTGTAGGTCCTAAACAGACATGAACAGTCTGTCAATTGGTTCAGGAGTATGGTGCAAGATCAATTTTTTTTAATAAGAATGTCCATATCCTGTAGAAGCTTAAACTTACAAAATTCACATGCAGCTATAAGCTCAGAAAGAAAGTCGTGTAATACTATATTTACAGCTGCTAGCTACAAACTTTAAAAGTAGATAGCTCCTTAAATGATACAAACAACAAAATGGTATACTTGCATATCCCATCTGTAAATAGCCAAGGCAGTAGTGTTGTGCACAACAAAATCTATCAATCTCCCGAGCGACTTAAATTGCGAACAGCAGAACTCTTAGAGAAGCAAGAATCCGTTGAAGCACCAAAATTGCCTTGGGGCTCTTTTGGGTGATCTGGACCTCAGGGAGGAGAGTTAGCTACAACATATGCCCAGGAGACATCCAAGGGGATCTTTTCTGCTGATGTCAACTATTTTTGCGATGTAGAAGGGTGAGAATCAGATGGAATAGTGGCTTGATCAGCACTGGTCTCCATAGGCGGGGGGCGTAGCAACCCTTAATGTAGCATATTTGTTTTGAGTTAATATAGAGTCAAGCAGGTCTGGGGTGTAATTCAAATTCTTGACAGGTCTACAGCTTTGACTACGGCTCTGTCTTCATGGCTTTGAATGTGCAGAAGAGTCCCTGGATTTAGCTTGAAGTGGGGCCAATTACCACCATCGATTAAAAGAAGCAGTGTTCCAAGTATATGGACCTCTGGAGTTGAGAGCAGGACTACATGGTTGAAGAGGCGTAGGGGATGGAACATCCAGTAGGGTAGAAGAGGATGTAGATGATTTGTCTTTATAGTCCTTAATTGCCTGGGGCCAGGTTTTCTGAAGAAATTCCATAACAGCAGTTGGCGTAGCAAAGTCTAAGAATGTGCCATTATGATTCACTCGCATGACAGCTGGATATCTAAGGCAAAATTTCAAACCCAGTTGATGCATAATGCAATTGCCTGTTTTATGCCTTCCTTTTGGCAGAAAGATCTTTCAGGAAGCCCCTATGTATGTGTATGTGATGATCATCCCACATGATTGCCCCAAGCTCTCTGGATTTTTGAGGGATATGCTCCATGGAGGCGTAATTTAACAAGCATTTGTCAATGCTGAATGTTGTTGCACTGGCATTGGCAGTGACAGTGGCGGAGCTAGAGATGTATAGCGCTGTGATTTAGTTAATGTGTCCCAAAAGGTGATTTTCCACAACAACCACGCCATTGTGCGCCACAGCTGCGGAAACGCGTTTTGGGCAGGCTGTGAAAAATGGCAGCTGGACTGTTGATAAGGAAGTGTGCACAAATGCCAGTGGTGAAAATGTGGCATAAAAATATTGCAGATTTACGAAGTTACAAGGGTGCGTGGAAACTGCGCAATGCACGCTTGCAAGACAGTCATTTTATGGACTTTCGGCACCAAATTTTTTTTTTTGAAATAATAATTTTATTATTTTTCATGTATGACAGTACAAACAGAAAACAAAAGACAAAAAAAAAAAAGAAAAAATGGGTAAGGAACAGAAATGAAACCGGGGAGAAGGGGAAGCAGTACATATACACATCATTACCACTGGTAATATTGAAATATGTCTGAGAGATACATATTCCTAGGTAAGATATCACATCTGAGGAAGTAAATATGGATCTAACAGTCCTTAGAGCAAATATTCCAAGCATGTACCCTTCAAACCAGATCCCACTTCTCTCAGCACTGCAAATAACAGACATGACACGAATATAACAAAGCTTAGGCTATAAAAGAAAGGGGAGAAGAGAAAGAAAAAAAAGGGGGGGAAGAGGAAGGGAAGGGAAGAGAGGGTTTATATTGCCCCTATGGTAAATTGCTTAGCTAGAAGAAAAGGAAGACCACTGAGAGTCCTATAAATACGTTAAGCCAAGGGAGGTACAATGACTTAGTTCACAGCGACCTGGGGAGCACTAGATATATTATTCTGCCTGTGCCACATCTTTAAGGGAATCCATAGACTTACCTATTTTTCAGTTACAGGTATACTTACCCAAGATATCCAAAACATTAATTTGTTCTTTCTGCGCGCTTGAAAATTAAAAAAAGGCATCCATCTCATCTTAAACGTATCTTTTTGTAGCCTTACTCTAGCTGTTAAATATTCCATGTCTAATATTTTCAGACAATTTTTATGCCAGGCATTAGTTGTGGGACTGACTTTAGACATCCAAACCTGAGTAATTGCCTTGAGAGCTGAGGCCACCATTATATTATATAGATATCTCTGTGACTTCCATTTAATTTGGTCTGGATAGCACCCTAGCACCCAATAAATAGGGTCCTCTGGCATACACATCCCAAAAACTATACCCACTTGGTCCATAATTTGTTCCCAGAAAGAACTAATACTGGGGCAGGACCAAAATATATGCAAATGCGTGCCCCTATCCCCACACTCCCTCCAACAGTCATCTGAGAAGTGGTGACCAAAATGTCTAGTGATTGTTGGAGTACGAAAATATCTAATACCAACTTTCCATTGAAACTCCCGCCAGCTATTAGAAGCAGTAGTTGAGTGAACAGCCCCCCACACTACAGCCCAAATAGGGTCATCAATTACCCTCTTCATTTCTGTAGACCAATTTGCTTTAATCAACTCCAATGAGTCTGATTCCAGTACATGGAACTGGTCAACCAACCAAGAGACAAACCCGTTAGACCCTGTCCTACTGGCCTCAGCTCTCAAGAAGTCCACCAAGGGATTAACACACAGGCCCCAATCCCCATCCCGTCCAAACTTTTCCCCCCCTTCAAAAAGTGCCTGAGTTGCAAATATCTGAAGAAGTTAGAGGTGGGCAGCGAAGAATTCTCTTGAGAGCTGTTGGAAAGATTTGAGAACCTCACCTGTATACTGCTGTCCTAATGTAGACAAACCCTTTAACTCCCACAGGAGAAATCCCCTATCCCAGCTAAGAGGTTGGAAATCCAAACAAGCTTTAAGTGGGGTGGTCATTCTCAAAGTAATCTCACACCCCATTCTCTTGTTAATCTCCTGCCAAGAAGAGATCACCAGCTTAGTCCACGGGTTGTTGCAATACAGACAGTGCATTCCTTCTGCAGCCATGTATATTAAATCCCTAATGTCTCCTCTGGAGGACTCCGGTGTCTCTATCTCAGCCCATAACAGAGGGTCTAAGTATCTCATAAGGGAAATCAAGGGTTGGCACTGGGCAGCCCAGTAATATTTTTTGAAATCTGGCAAACCTACCCCGCCATTCCTTTTTTCTTTAAGAAGCACCTTCCATTTCACTCTAGGCGACTTGCCAGCCCAAATGAATCGGGACAAGGAAGATCTCAGTGCTCCCCAAAAACCAGACAGTGGCCTAATTGGTAGTGACTGGAACAGGAACAAAAAGCGCGGGAGAACATTCATTTTTATACATTCAATTCTGCTAAACAGAGCAAGGGGTAGCTCATCCCACCTATGTAAATCTTCTTGAACTTCCTGCAACAATCTCCCATGATTTGAGTAATATAATTTTGTAATATCTTTAGTTATTTTAACCCCAAGATACCTAATATCCTCCTTAGCCCATTTGTATTTACCGATTGGGGGAAGTGCCCTGTCTTGTAGCCAACCAATAGGCAAGAGCTCTGATATAGCATCATTAACTTTGAACCCAGAAACCACGCTAAATGACTGAATTAGAGAATCTACCAGGGGAATCTGTCTCACAGGGTCAGTGATATATAGCAAAGAGTCATCTGAGTATAAAGAGACCCTAACCTCCACTCCCTGTACTTGAATGCCTTCAAACTGTTCCGACTGTCTCACAAGGGCTACCAAAGGCTCTATACATAGGTTGAACAATAAAGGCGAAAGCGGGCAGCCTTGCCTAGTCCCCCTCCTAATTGATATCTTTTCAGAGGTAATCCCATTTACTTTCACCCTAGCCCATGGATGTCTATATAAGTTTGCTATCCACTTTCTAAACTTTTCCCCAATCCCAAACTTTTCCAGGACAAGGTCCAGGAAAAGCCAATCAATATGATCGAATGCTTTCTCCGCATCCAGTGTCAACACCGCCCTTAAAACCTTCGGAGGAAAAGACCTGGAGGCAGAGAAAACATTGAGTAATAATCTAATATTATCCTGAATATGCCGGCCTGGAATAAATCCTGTCTGGTCTTTGTGTACTAATTCTGGGATAAATTCTTGTAAGCGAGAACTCAAAATCTTAGCAAATATTTTAGCATCCTGGTTAATTAAGGATATGGGACGATAACTCCCACACTCCGTCAAATCCTTACCCAGTTTTGGCAGGAGGGTAATCAGTGCTTCTTCCCAGGAGGCCAGAGCTTCTCCCCATTCTTGAGCTATGTTACAAACTCTAGTGAGCAGAGGGGACAGCTCACCCGCGAATGCCTGGTAAAATTCCGCTACGAACCCATCCGGGCCTGGGGCCTTCCCCCTTTTCAAACTCTTGATAACCTTCCAGACTTCTTATTCGGTTATTGCCCCATCCAATCTGTTTTTCTGTGAGTCCTCCAGCTTGGGTAATTCTATGCTATTTAAAAAATTATTCACCCGGGCAAGGTGGTTCTCACCTCTCTCCTGGGAGTATAACTCTCGATAATAATTGCAAAAACTGTCCGCAATCTGTTCAGGGACAGAAGATATGATTTGAGTTCCGTATTTTTTAAGACTGGGGATATATCTGTCTGCCTGTTGTTTTCTAAGTCTGAGGGCCAGTAATCATTGTGCTTTGCCGCCTGTTTCATAATATTTCTGTCTAGTATATTTTAGGTGATTTTCAGTTCTACTATTTATTTCCCTGTTGTATTTCTCTCTGGCCTCCATCAACCTCTCCAGAATGGAAATGTCTTTATTGTTTTTTTATGTTCTTTTTCCAGTGAGCTAATGGTTTCTAATAAGTTGTTTAATTTAGCTTGGGTATTTTTGTATTTATAGGTGGAGTAGCTAATAATCTGACCTCGTACAACTGCCTTCAACCCATCCCATATGAAACGTATATGGGTATCATTCTCTTTATTCTCTGAAATGTACTTTTTGATTGACTCCTTCATTTGGGCTACAAAATTTTTGTCATTTAGAAGCCCAGGATCAAATCTCCAGCTACCCTCGGTTACCACTCCAGGCCATTTCACCCTAGCACTGATCAGGGCATGATCTGAAAAGGTGACCAGATGTATTATCAGGTCTACCACGTCACTAACATTTCTGGTTTGTGTATAGAATCTATCGAGCCCTGAGTATGATTTGGCCACCGCTGAGTAAAAAGTAAAATCTTTAACCAGTGGGTTTTGTTGCCTCCACGGGTCTGACCAGCCGCCCTCTGATAATGAATTCCTAAGAAGTTCAGAGCATGCTGTCCTCCCTCCTTCCGCCCCAGGGCTCCTATCCAGGAGACTGTTCTCGATACAATTCCAGTCCCCAACCATTATCACTCTACCCGGGGGTAGAGAATCCACTTTGGCAAAGAATTGCTCAAAAAAACTGCCATGGAGGGGGGTAGGAGCATACACTGTTACTAAATTGAGTGGGTATCCCATGTATTCGCCACAAACCATCACATAATGCCCCAGACCCTCCGTCAAAACCCTGTGGACCTTAAATTGGAGACCCCCTACAGATTAAAATAACCACCCCCCCTCTGGGGGAATCTGGGCAGGAATATGCATGTACTCCGCCTACCCACATCCTTCTGAGTTTAAGATGTTCACCCTCAGACAATTTGGTTTCCTGCAAGCATGCCAGATCACACCTTAACCGTCCCAACTCTTGTAGAATTCTCGCTTAACCACCCCATTTATCCCTTTCACATTAATCGATACAATCTTGAGAGAAGCCATAGTCGCATATTATGTAGGACACAGAATCATCATTCGGTACCAAACACTCCCCCTCCATTTCAAAAAACTTGCCAAAAAACTTTTGCTTACTTTTAAGAATAAAGGGACACAAACATAAAAAAGGAAAAAAAGTCCACATATATAAAGAATTACAAAACCCCCGCAATCCAAAATTATCCCCAACATCCCACCCTCTTAGTTAACCTTTAGGTGTAATAACACCCTATGACCCTAACGTAGGTCACGAAAAGAAACCCCAGGTGAGAGAACCCCCCCCTCCCGGAACCAGAATTGAGAAACAAGAACTCAGGTATCTGAATTCCAGATACCGGTTAGCTCAATCCGAGCTACAAAAAGCTGGGGATGATAGTTAATCCCCCAGTTGCTAGGGGCTTATAGCTCCTAGTAATATAGGAGAAAAAGCATGTCTAAACGCTAAGAGGTAGGTTCCTAAATTCAGAACCACACCCCTCTCCTAGTTAATTTGGGTCCGGTAAGGCAGGCCTTCCAAGCCAGGTACCCCAGGCAAATCTTAATTTCCTGCCACGCATCCAGTGGGATAGAGGGAACCAAGGATAACCCACAGTCCTTCCACTTTAAATTTATATTAACTAAATGGAGGATGGGGGCACATCAGGCCAAATATCCACGTCCAACCTGATTGAAATATCCATTACCGTCTGCCATGCCCCAGCCCCCTCAACCAACGCACTCCCACTCCAGAACGTCCCCCTATCCCTTCTTAGTAAAATGTTATCTACTCAGTTTATTCCCCATAACTATCTGACTATCAAATAGATTCATGGCAGCACCCACCTCCTTATACAAGAAAATGGAAACAAAAATAGGGTAAGAACCTACATTAGACGTCCCATCTCCACCCTCTGAGTGCAGCCTTTCAACCCCCAAGGACTGTATCCACATTGCACCAACTAACTGTCCCACTCCATAAACCCTCCCCTTGAAACCCTGAACCAACACAACAAAGTTCCATTAAAGCACTTTAAAGGGGTACCAGAAAATAATAACAGGGAGAATTCTCCAAAAGCCCCCTAATCAGTGCGGGATATGTAAAGAAGGAGACCTCATATCTGAAACAAGAAAAAAGGTAAACATATCTTATTCAACTGTATCAAGCAAACTGGTGTGCAATGTCCCCTATTAGTCTAAAAGTCTTAGCTTATCAGTCCCAAGGGAATAGCTGCTCATCTCGAAGCATTTCTGCCGAACAACTCGCCATGCACTCTCCTTTCGTGTCTTCCTCAGGTTTTCCTGGTTTGTAGCCACTTTGCCATATCAGCATGTAATGGGAGTAGGGCCTCTTCTCATCTCCTTGCACGCCTTCCTGAACATGGAGCAATAGACTATAACAGATCTTCAATTTCCTTCTCCGCCAACTCATCTTTTATATCCGGAATGGGAACCTCTTGTGACATGAGGAAGGGAACAGCAGCCGTAAGGGTATCAAATATTTTAACCCCATCACCATTCTGTACCCAGAGTTTTGCAGGGTATCTAAGATAGGCCTTCAATCCCTTGTCTCTCAGCGATTTTACCACTTGCAGCACCTTTTTACATTGAGCCAGCATTACAGGGGGAAAAGTCCTGATGTATACACAGCCTTTGACCGTCCAAGTTAAGATTTTTCTTTGCCCACGCTAGTTTCATAATTTTCTCTTTCGTTGTGTACCGGAGAAATTTTACAATCACAGATCTGGGTGGTGCAACTTCCTTCAGCTTAGGGGCAACAGAACGGTGTTCTCTCTCTCGATCTCTGTGTTAAAACTCTCCTCTAGATTCAATTCTGTCTTAAGCCAGGAATCTATGAAGTCCTCCATACTTGGGGGATTCACCCCCTCCGAGATGCCAAATATACGAATGTTATTAGCGAGCTCTTGCTCCATCCTCTGCTCTCATGGTCAGCTCCTTCTCTCTCTTGTGAAGGTAAGCCAAAGACCTTCCAAAAGCCATATGATCAGATTGTAGGGTTTCAGCCTGAGTTTCCACTGTTAACATGCGTGTTTCTAATTTCTTGAGATCGCTCTGAATTCCTAATATCCTGGCATCGATACAATGTAATATTTTTAACATTCTGTACCCATCAGCTTTTGTAAAGGTTGACGTATCATCAGAGCCAGAGCCATCAGAGTCTTCCCCCGAGGCCGTGATCAAGGATGAACGAGACCCAGACGGACTTACAGGCCTCAGCTCCATCTGACTTCTTGAGCGGGTTTGATCTCCCTCATCGAGCTTCTTTTAGTTCTGCCCATTTCACAATTGCCTACAGAGGTTAGGTGCATCCTCAACAGAGTGCTTCAGTCGCTGATGGATGGAGACTGATTTTATATACTGCACCCGAGGCACCAGAGCTCAGATTTAGGCTGCCATTTAGTTGATGACATCACCGGAAGTCCCCCAAATTTTCAACAAAGGCATTTTAGGACCTCTGCTCATAAATAGTGTCACCGTCATTTCCTCAAACAGTCCCAATAACTGATTTTGCACAGTGACCGTGCAATTCTGCGCCGGACGTGTGAAAACACATTTCAGCCTGCTGTACTGTTCATAAGGAGGCATGGAAAAATGCCAATGATGAACAGCTGGAGTGAAACTAATACAAATTCACAAAGTCACGAGCGTGCGTGAAAATTGTGCAATGCACGCTCACAAAACACTCATTTTATTGACTTTCATCCCCAAATTTTCAACATAGACATTTTAGGACATCTGCTAATGAACAGTGTCACTGTCATTTTTATAATGTGTCTCAAACATGGACTTTCCACAGCGACCACGCTATTCTGCACCGGAACTGCAAAATCAGATTTTGGTCAGGATGTGAAAAATGACAGCTGTACTGTTCATTAGGAGGTGCAGAACAATGGCACTGTTGAAAATGTGGAATGAAAATATTATAAGTTTGCGAACTTATGAGCGTGCATGCAAACTGCGCAACGCACGCTCGTAACACAGTCATTTTATGGAGTATTGTCACCAAATTTTCAACACAGGCATTTTAGGACCTCTGCTCATGAACAATGTCACTGTCATTTCCATAATGTGTCTCGAATACTGATTTCCCACAGTGACCATGCTATTCCGCGCTGGAAGTGCGAAAACACATTTTGGCCAGGATGTGAAAAATGACAGCTGTACAGTTCACAAGAAGGTGTGGTAAAATGCCAATCTTGAAATCTGGCATGAAAATATTATGATTAAGCTAACTTACGAGCATGCGTGGCAACCTGCGAAATGCACGCCAGAAACAGTAAATTTTTGATGCCCCACCAAATTTGCAACATAGGTTTTTGATGAGCCCCTCATGAACAGTGGCACAGTCATTTGTTATTTGTCCCAAAAGGTGATTCCGCAGTGACTGCGAAATCTCTTCAGGACAGAATAACGCCATGACAGTGCAAGAATTCATGAGGAGGAGGGGTCCCAAAACGATGTTGAAAATTTGGGGCCAAAATTTCCAAAATGCCTGAGATATGCATCAAAGTTGAAAACCCCTATTTATTCACCCATATACAGCTTACCGGGCATTTCCTCAGTTCACGGTCGGCT
The DNA here is from genome assembly GCA_016271365.2 of Neoceratodus forsteri. Taxonomy (NCBI): domain Eukaryota; kingdom Metazoa; phylum Chordata; order Ceratodontiformes; family Ceratodontidae; genus Neoceratodus; species Neoceratodus forsteri. The sequence continues at coordinate 348,810,991 of CM057456.1, forward strand.
TTGAAGAGTGCAGACGGTTCCGTCCACCAAGATCGCTATGCCGGATCAAGGTAAGTATGGGGTGAGGGGTGGGGAGGCAGGGTGCACAGAGGTGGGTGCGGGTTGGGGCAGGGAGACTACGAGGACAGTTTTCATTTTGCAGGTAAAAATAAATAGAACATTGCGGGACAGTTTGTTCTTAGATTGGCATGCTGGGGTGAGCTCCCCAGCATGCCACCTAACTGGGGGGTCTGTAGCCGACGGGAGATTGGGCACCTCTGCCAGCACACAACACAAGGGGAGGAATTTATGCCGATGGGGGATTGGGCAAATTCTTCGCACAATAAAGAAAGTGGGGCCAAGCTGAGGGGGATTGGGCACCTCTCTCGACATTTAACAAGGTGGTGGTTCTTATGCTGACGGGAGGCTCCTGTCGGCACAAGGAAAGGGGTGGTAAGAGTCAGGGGCTGGCCACCGCATATAAACAAATAGGGGGGTGCCTTTTGCCAATGGGGGGAGGGGCCTCTGTCGGCACATATAGAGGGGCGGGGTAAACCGACAGGGGGATTGGGCACCCCCAAAGTCGGCAGTTTGGAAGCCACTGTGCCGCTATGCTCATAATGTCAAAGAGCACGTCAAGGGAAGGTCCGCTGTGTCTGACAAGCTTTGCTCGGATTGCAGCGGACCTTTTCCTAGATGTGCTCGCCACATTATGTATGCATGGTGTGGCGCCGGCATGCAGGCTGATTGGAGAATGAGGGACTAACCTACTGGTGTGTGCCCTGCATTCGCCCAACAGTGACCACGCCTCCAAAGCTGCAGTACCGAAAGATGTTGGTTGCGCAAGTGCGCCAACATAAAAAACAGACCAAAATATGTTGCAGTTTCTCACTATGCCATGGTTTAGGAGCCAGAGATTGATGAGAGTGCTCAATTGTTAAAGTATGATCACTGAAGAGTTGGAGAATTTGCGGCAATACATGTTGCAAAAATGTAGTGGTGTTATCAAGTTCAGCCCCTTCAAGAAAGCCAATAAATTGAAGATTGTATCTGTGACTACAATTTTCCAACTCATTCAGTTTAGCCTGCAGATTTTTTATTATGCAATTTTGTTGCCACACAGTGGCCTATAAATCCTGAAGGGCTGTTTCATTGGCGTGCGTTCTGTGCTCTACGGTGGCAAGTCGGGAGTCAATAACTTGTAGAATTTGGGAAGTCAGAAAGAAGCAGCTTTTAAGTCTCTCATATCCTTTATGAGCTGTTGAAGCATTTCTTCTACTACTACAGACTCACCATGATGCTTCTGACCCGCTGCCATCTTAAAGTCATCCCCAAAGCTCTGAAGAAGAAGATCCTTTCAGAAAGTCACTGACTACGAATACAAAGGTAAGAAAAAATTAGTGTACCAGATTGTCCCAAATATTAATAGACGATAGCCATGCACTAATGGCAGTGTGTTGGTTGAAATAAGTAAGAAAAGTAGAAGGGTTGAGGAGTTCGGGAGAGAGCACTTGGTTCAGGTGACCATCTTCGTTCAGGCTAAACCATGCCCCCAGCACATAAACTTGGATTGCTATGATTCCATGGTTCACATTAGCAGCAGTTCACACAGTCTGTAACATATCCTTCACAGGGTGTGATTTGGATGTCCCCAAAACTCAGGCAGCATTTAGTTCCCTGAGGGACCCAAGTAGATATGGCCTCACAGTTCATCTTCTCCCTTCACTTACTGACACTTTTTCCTACTGAACCGCTGGTCTTGTAACTCAGGCCAACAACTCCATCCTACGTCCCATCTCAGTGGGCTTCTATGATTTCTCCACTTGAAATTGGCTGGCCTCTCAAATCAGGGCTGCTAGCTCCCTTCCTGCTCCCGTCCTGTCTTCTCATAGCTTCCGTGGGACAACTGTCCCCACGACATATGGATGACACGTCCCCGAACTGTGGCAGGCGGCTCTTCATCCCTGGCCGATCTGCTCTCACTCTCATGGGGCATCATAGCTGGAAGCTCCCAATGACACCCTCCTTGATGCCTCTCTATTTGGCTGAACCTCACACCTCACATTGGAGCAGCAATACCAACAGGACATCTTACTCCAATCCCACTGGGGTGGCATGTCTGAGGGTCCATAATGAGCTCGAACTTTGGCCACCTCCACATTCTCCCACAGATTGTCTCTCCAAACCTTGGCCTAGAAAGTCAACAGCTGACTTTAGTGGGCAATCACCCCATACCTTTCCTCTTCCTCTTCCTCCCTTGATTTCCCTTCCCCCAACCAGAAGAAATACACCTTCTCGCCTACGTACCCATGTTTATATCCCACCCAACCCTAGTGACCTCCCAACTGCAGCAGGTCCCAAGGGCAGCCTTAGATTAACCCCTTCATTACCATACAGCTATTCCCAGCTAATCAGCTCTCAGAGCAAAAACTGTACCCTGCCTTAGGTTCTACCCACCAAAGTGGGGAGTTACAACTCTGCCCCTGCTAAATGGTTACTGTCCTCTGTGAGCACCAAAGGCCCATACAGTCACTCCACAGAGCTCCTGGTAGAGGGGTATGTGTACTTGCCCTCCACGAAAAACCCAAGGAGCTACAGGCTGCACCACTGAGAAGTGGTCTATTCTATTCACCATGAAAAGTCAGAACTAGGGCTCTGAAGCTCAACTCACCAAAACCGCTCGAGCTCCCACTGGCTACTCACCCACCTGGACCCTGAGGGTGGTTTGCCCAAGATCTCAAGGGACAGTGTCCCAAGCCTAAACTGTCCTACATCACTACTACTTAATACTGCCTGACCCAACTTCCTGCCTAGCGTAGTCGCTAAACCCCATGCTGCTCAACTCACATGCCTAGTTAATCCCACGGTCAAACTACAGTGCAGTAACCCACCCACTACTGTAACAGTACAAGGATACGGCCTGAAACATTTTAATAATACAGCCCAATGGGGCACAGAATGAGAATATGTTTCATAGCTGTAACACGCATGACACACTATATCACAGGGTATGCAATGTATTGGCTCATGGATGGGCAACTATCCACAACCAGTGTGTTGTGCCACTGAAGGGTTCTGATTCCCTCTGACCTGGAGAGCAAAGCTCGAGAGGTCCATGGGAATCAGATTCCCGTGGTGGCACAACACACTGGTTGTGCATAGAGTTGCCCATCTGCTATTCTATGTAGTGTATGGTGCCTCATTTTAATGAAACAAATGTATTTTTTATTCCGAAATTAAAAATTCAAATTGGTCATTTTAACAGCAAGCGTGGGTTGTTAGGATGGTTGCTAGAGTGGGGATTTGAGGCTGTTAGGTAGCAGACATCCATCATTTGATAATGCAGCATTCGACTGGTTGCTAATCAAGTGTGGGAAGGATTTTCAAAAAAACATATGGTGGCCGGTTTCCTCGCTAAGTGAGAAGTGGTGACCGTGAGGAGACCTGATTTATCAGTAATGTTTGGCTATCTGGTTGATACTGCATTTTATTTTACTGCTACAAATCTGGTTGATCCTGCGGTTCTAAAAGTGTGCTGGTTTGGGTGATTGTGCTGCTGCCACCATGAGTGTTATCTGGTTGAGCCTGCCATTTCTGTGGCGATTGGTGTTCTGTGACGTTTGTAGTGCAGCAGAACGAAAAGTCATTCTACTGCATTACGGAAGTCACTACTGCAGCAGTACAGCTTTTTACAGTAAACTGATTTTGGTGGAGAACAACGTTCCACCATGCACTATATTATGTTATATAGCTACTTTCACAACTGATTCCCCATCACACCCATATGCAGTAACACTTTAAACATTGAAACAGTAACAATAATGGCAACAAGTCTCAACATAAGTCCAAAACACTCACTAATAGGAGCTCCGGGGGGAGGGGGGACTCCAGCCTATTTTACCATTCACACTGCCCAAAGTAAAACTGGGGATCCGGCTTTGTGCAGGACTGGCCAAAGGAGTCGGTTGCTTGCGCAGACTATTTACTATGCCCTCCTGCAATGCTGCAGTACTGCTAAAACTGTCCAGTCCATGCTTTCAATACAGTTTGCCCAGGATGCATCGAAACACCCAGTCCCTCCTTTTTTCTTCAATCTCATCCCACACTTTCTCAGGAGGTAGGGGTACTCATGCTCAGGGTACTCCTCATGAACATGGCATGTCACAATTTTTAGGGCCTGTGACTACTCAGGCAGGCTTCTTATGGTGGTCCGGGGCACTTGCCCCTCTGGCAGCCATGTTCCTTCACAATACTCTCTCTCTCTCTCTCTTTGCACTCCTGCTCCCGTATCTGTCGCAGTGTCTCCATGGGACCAGGCAAAGGAGCATGGGACGGTGTGGAACTGGGCAATTTCTTAGTGGGCAACACCACTGAGGCACAGTTCTCTGGGAGATCATCAATCCCCCCCTCCTCCCAAATGTCCACCACTACCAAGTTACTCTGGTTGGTTTGCTCTCCACCCCCTCTTGCTTACTGTGGGGTCTCAGTGCAGAGGGCTCTGAATGGATCTATGCTGGTGGTCTTGAGTCAGGCTGTGCAACTGGCTCTTTCAATTTAGGTAACTGGGCTTTGGCTGCCTCTGATGTCCCTGGCTCCTCGTCAACGGTAAGTTGCAAAGGCCTGGAAAAGTCCTCTGGGGTCATGCGTCATACTGACTGGTGGCTGTGCAATGGGGTCCCGTGGCTGGACAGGCACCCCAGGTCTCTCTGGTGGGTCACTCAAAATGGTGGCTTCCACTCCATCTCCCCAGAATGCAAGCAGTGAAACATCCTCCCATCCCTCGGACTCCAAGGAGGTAGCAGACGTGCTGGCCCAACAGTGGGTTAGCAAAGAAAACTGGTACTCGCACCCTCTGGAACGGTCACCATAACACTGGTGAGAAACTGAGCACAGCTCAAGTTTTAGCCACTGTCTCGCACATGCACTTAAACATGCCAGCTGGTACAGGAACGTCCAAAGCTGCTGGAATCTGGGCCATCTCTCTCCACTTAATCACTCTCCAAAAGGTAGCAGACACCACGGTTAGACAAACAGTGCTAGCTCTGCTCAGTCCAAACAGTTCTGCCCACAACAACAAAAAACGTGGCATGGGGGAAACATCTCCTCTCCACAGCAACCCAGCCAGTCCAATCATCTGTCCCAGTCCTAGTTCATTTACATATCCTACACAAAGTCCAGACATGAGATTCCCTTGTTTCCAGACTTCCAGGTGCCCACGACTATCCAAAGGCGTGAATTCTCACAGCCCTCAAGCACCATATTGTCCAGTTTTAAATGCCAGTTCATTAAGTCCATACAAAAACTTATTTGTCCAGCACCTCAGAGAGTTTGTAAATGTGGTCCTAGCTCCCCAAAACAACCCAGATGAGTCCCCATGTGTAGCCCACTCCCTCCCCAGTGTCTAGGAGTAAGCTGATGAGCACTGTCCATCAGGTGGAGGTGGTCACCAGAAGTACTACTCCCAAAATGACTTGCATTTACAGATCTTACAGATGCACAACTCGGGGTGCCAGGCTCTTTGGGTGCTGGGCTGAAAGGCAATCAGAGTTAGTCTCAAAAACAGTCAGTTAAATAACTGGAAACCACAACTTTTGAAAACAAACAGTGGAGGATCCCATTTAATAACAAAAATTAATAGTCACTCCATGGAGTGGAAAGTTGATGGGTTTTGAGGTAGGCAGCACATAAACTTAGATCACTATGATCCCATGCTTCACATTAGCAGCAGTTCACACAGGCAGTCACATATCCTTCACGGGGTGTAATTTGGACATCCCTGAAACTCAGCCAGCATTTAATTCCCTGAAGGACCCGGGTCGATATGGCCTCACAGTTCATCTTCTCCCTTCACTTACTGACACCTTTTCCTACTGAACTGCTGGCCTTGCAACTCAGGCCAACAACTATGCCCTATGTCCCATCTCAGCAGGCTTCTACAGCTTCTCCACTTGGAACAGGCTGGCCTCTCAAATCGGGGCCGCTAACTCTCTTCCCACTCCCATCACGGCTTCTCATAGCTTCTATTGGGCAATTCTCCCCACGACATACGGGCAACATGTCCCTGAACTGTGGCAGGCAACTCTTCATCTCTGGCAATTCTGCTCTCACTCTCCTCAGGGCTTCATAGCTGAAAGCTCCTGATAATACCCTCCTTGATGTTTCTCTACTTGGTTCGACCTTGAACCTCACATTCGAGCAGCAATACCAATGGAGCATCTTGCTCCAATCCCACCAGGGTGGCATGTCTGAGGGTCCACACGGGGCATGAACTTCAGCCACCACCATGTCCTCCCACAGATTCTCTCTCCAAACCTCAGCCTAGAAAGTCAATGGCTGACTGGAGTGAGTAGTCACTCCCACTCCTGTCCTCTTCCTCCCTCAATCTCTCTTCCCCCAACCAGAAGAAACACACCCACTAGCCTATGTGCCAATGCATATATCCCACCCACCCCGGTGACCTCCCACCTTTAGCAGGTCCCAAGGGCAGCCAGGAATTAACTCCTTCATTACCATAGCACCATTCCTAGCTAATTACCTCCCAGCACATGAACTGAACCCTGCCTTAGGCTCTACCCATCAAAGGTGGGGGAGTACACAAAGATTTGGCAAGTGGGGAGGTAGGTAAGCACTGCTCTCTGTTTGCACAATCTCCACACACCCTGTCTCCAAGCTGAGGCCTTCCAGAGGACATCTCGCAGAGTCAGATTTACCCTTTTGAGTGCTTTTCTAGTAATCTGCCAAAAACTGGACAAAGAGAAAGGCTGGTTACATCTCTTCTCTTTGTTTGGCTTCCACTAACTGTGCTGTAGTTGTTGACTGGAATTTAGATCTTATTTGTATATTGGAGGTTTGGAGTTGCATCACAGGATATGTGGGAATGGGCTTATATAGTTGATCTGACTGTGGAAGGATTGTCCCTAAACAGTGCCTTACAAGCAGTTATTCTGGACTATTATTTCATTCTCTAGTCTGTTTGTTTGGGTTCCATCTACATGCACGGCACACTCTTGTAAATAAAATGCAATTGTACATGCAGCACCATTTTGTGTATTAGGGATACAGTAAGGTGTGTCCGGTAATTCCATGTTTTCAGCTGCCTTGGCGTAGCAGCTGGTAGCACAACAAAACAGTATTCTGGGCAGCCTGGGTGCAAGTCCTAGCTAATGCACTTATTCCTTATCTCTGTATAGGATGGGCCCCTCCCAGGTCTAGGTGTGTATGGTGGCACTTCTCATTCAGATGGTCAAATGCCCTGTAGCAAGAAACACTGTACCTTTACCTTACCACTATGGATGAAATTCAATGGGGACCAGGCTAGCCAATGCACACCTTTGAGATAGCACAAATTATGAAACTTTCACACAAACAGAATGTCTATACTTGTAGCTGGGATTAAGTAGGATTCATTTTATTAAGATGCCACAATGTAAGACAGCTTTAAAATGTGTTACCCTTGCCTTCTTCAGCTCTTCATCAGCAGTCGTCATCATCAAAAATCATATTCGGTTACTATGGGTTCCTAAACACAGCCAATAGACTGCACTGTCACAACCAATCATATGTTCCCAGATCTTGCTCCCTTTGATTCAAATGTGATTTCTACTGCTAATATTTCATTCTCAATGGGTCCTTTTACCCCTCAGTGTATCTGAGACCTTCTATACCACACACCTACTATTTATATTATATTTGGGGACTGGAGGTGGAGCTTGAATTTGAGGAGTATTGGGTAGGGATTTATGGTGGGGTATTGAGATGAGTTGTATGTGGGGTATTGGGAGGCAGGGCTTGTATACGTGGAATAGGGATAGGAGGTGGGGTTAGCATGTGGGTATAGGAGGTGGAGCTTGTATGTGGGACTGCAAGTGGGGTTTGTGTGTTGGGACTGGCGTCGGGCTTGACTTTGGGGACTGGAGGAGGGAAATGTATGTAGGGATTGGAGGCAGGACTTCTGTGTGGGGGAGCAGAGGCTTGACATGTGACTGGAGGATTGGAGGGCCGTGCTTTTATATGGAATTAGAGAAAAGAGGAGGAACTTGTATGTTGAGGCTAGGAGGTGGGGCTTGCATATGAGGACAAAAGGTGGGGCTTGTATGTTGAGATTGGAGGTAGGGCTTGCATGTGGGGATTGGGGGGGACATGTGTGAAGGGGACTGGATGTGGGATTTGCATGTGGAGAATTGGATATGAGACTTGTATGTAGGGACTGGAAGTAGGCCTGCATATAGGGATTGGGGATAGGAGGTAAAGGGGAAAGGGGAAATTGTTTAACTAGGTAAGGCACACTAAACCACAGCTTGTTTCCAGGAGTGACCAGGGAGCACAAGGAAGTTAAGTGTCTTGCTCAGGATCACATAGTATGCAAGTGGGGATTATGGGATTCAAACCCAGGTCTCCAAGTTTGCAGCTCAGTGCCCTTAACCACTACGCTATATTGCCTCCTAAGGTAGGACTTGTATGTGTAGGATAAGAAGGAGGGCTTGCATGTGGAGACTGGAGGTGGGGTTTTACATGGGGGGTTGGAGGTGGGCCTTGCATTTGGGGATTCAAGGCTGAACATGTGTGTGGTGTGGTGTTGGAGGTGGGACTTGTATGTGTGGGATTAAAGGTGGGACATGCATCTCTGAGAGCGGAGGCAGGGCTTGTATGTGAGGGACTGGAGGTAGGGCTTGTATATGGGGATTGTGCATAGGAGGTGGGAATAGTATGTGTGGTATAAGAGGTGGGGCTTGCATGTGGGGACTGGAAATGAGGCTTGTATGTTGGGATTGGAGGTGGGGCTTGACTTTGGGAATTGGAGATGGGGTTTCCATATGGGTGTTAGAAGTGGCAGATGTGTGTGGGGAATTGGAGGCAGGACTTGTATGTGAGAGATTAGAGGCCGGACATGTATGTGGGGGATAGAAGTTGGAGCTTGCATGTGGGGACAGTGGGTGGAGCATGCTTTGAGTATTGGAGGTGGAGCTTGCGTGTGGGGATTAGAGGTGGGACATGTGTCTGTTGGCTTTGGGGCAGGGCTTGTATACAGGATATTGCAGGCAGGGCTTGTATATGGAGATTGGTAACAGGAGGCAGGGCTTGTATATGGGGACTGGAAGTGGGGCTTGTGTGTTGGGATCAGAGGTGAGGTTTGACTTTGGGGGTGTGGAGGCAGGATTTGCATGTTGGGATTAGAGATGGGACATGTGTGGGGGTCCTCTTTAATGTCTTGATAGGTGACATTGTGGAGGGACTGGAAGGAAAAGTATGCCTCTTTGCAGATGACACAAAGATCTGCAACAGGATTGATGCACAAGGGGGTGGAAAGGATGAGAAGGGACTGGGCGAGGTTGGAGGAATGGTCAAAAGTATGGCAGCTCAGATTCAATGCAAAGAAGTGCAAAGTAATGCAAATGGGAAACAATAACCCAGAGGAAGAGTACACAATGGTGGGAGGTACTAACAACAACAAAAATGGAAAGGGACCTGGGGGTTAGTCATATCAGATGACCTAAATGTAGGAAAGCAATGTGAGAAGGCAGTAAGGAAGGCTAGGGGGATACAGGAATGCATAGGGAGAGGCATCACCAGTAGAAAACAGGAAGTTGTTATCCCTCTGTACAGACAGTTGGTGAGAACCCATCTGAAGTACTGGGTGCAGTTCCGGACACCCCATCTTCACAAGGACATAGAATAGAGGCAGTCCAGAGGAGGGTGACTAAAATGGTGCAGGGTCTGCACCAGAAGCCATATGAAGAGAGACTAAAGGAACTTAATATGTATACCCTTGAGGAAAGGAGGGAGAGGGAGGACATGATAGAAACTTTCAAGTACCTCAAGGGACTCAACAAAGTCCAAGAGGGTAGCATCTTTCAGAAAAAGAGATGTGCAAGAACAAGGGGGCACAATTTGAAGACAGAGGGGGGACAGCTCAGGGGCAATGTGAGGAAGTATTTTTTTCATGGAGAGGGTAGTGGACACATGGAATAGCCTTCCTGAGGAGGTTGTGGGGTCAAAAACAGTGGGGGAATTCAAGAATGCATGGGACAGACATAAGGCAATTCTAGTGGAAGGTAGGAGGAAGTACGCAATTCTAGTGGGGGGTAGGAGAAGGAGGCTGTTGGTTAACTAGGATCTGCAGCTTATCCAGTAGGTAAGGAAATGGGCAGACTGGGTGGGCCAAGCAGTCCTTATCTGCCGTCAAAGTCTATGTTTCTATGAATGGAGGCAGGACTTGTATGTGGGGGATATGAGGCAGGGCTTGCATGTGGGGACTGGAGGTTGGGCTTGTCTTTGTGTATAGGAGTCAGGGTTTAAATGTGGGGATTAGAGGTGGGACTAGTGTGTGGGATTGGAGGCGGGACTTGTATGTGGGGAATTAGAGGTGGGACTTTTATGTGGGAGATTGGAGGTGGGATTTGTATATGGCATTAGAGATAGGAGATAGGGCTTGTCTTTCACTATGGGACATGGAATTTACATATGGGGATTAGAGGCAGGACAGCTGTGTGGGATTTGAGGTGGGACTTGTATGTGGGGGATTGGAGGGGGGCTTGAATATAACATTGGAGATAGGAAGTGGGGCTTGCTTGTGGGGACTGGAGGCAGGACAAGTGTGTGGGATTGGAGGTGGGACTTGTATGTAGGGATTGGAGGTGGTGCTTGAATATAAGATTGGAGCTAGGAGGTGGAGCTTGTCTTTGGGTATGAGAGGCGGGGCTTACACGAGAGGATTAGAGGAGGAATAAGTGCGTGGGATTAGAGGCAGGACTTGTATGGCGGGACTGGAGGTAGGACTTGAATATGGGATTGGAGATAGGAGGTGGGGTTTGGAAGCAGGGTTCATCTTTGTCTGTGGGAGGTGGGGCTTACATGTGGGGATTAGAGGTGGTGCATCTGTGTAGGTGATTGGAGGTGGGATTTGTGTGTGGGAGATTAGAGGTGGGATATGTAAACAGGGACAGGAACTGGGGCTTGCATCTGGGGACTGGTGGTGAGGCTTGTCTCTGAGTACTGGAGGCAGAGTTTGCATGTGGGGATTAGAGGCAGGACATGTATCTGTTGGACTGGAGGCAGAACTTGCATGTGGGATATTGCAGGCAGGGCTTGTGTATGGGGATTGGCTATAGGAGGTGAGACTTGCATATGGGGATGGAAATGGGGCTTTATGTTGGGATTGAAAATGGGGCTTGACTTTTGGGTTATGGAGGCAGGGTTTGCATGTTGGGATTAAAGATAGGACATGCATCCGGGAGTTGAATGTGGGACTTGTATGTGGGGGATAGGAGGTGCAGCTTGCATATGGGGACTGGAAGTGGGGCTTGACTTTGGAGGTATGGAGGTGGGATTTGCATGAAAGGATTAGAGATGGGTCGTGTGTGGGGGTTGGAGGTGGAACTTGTATGTGGCGGATAAAAGGGGAGGGGGCTTGCATGTGGGGACTGGAGATGTGGCTTGTCTTTGGGTATGGGAGTTGGGGCTTACATGTAGTGACTGGAGGAGAGACAAGTCTCTAGGATTGGAGGTGGGTCTTATATGAGGGATTGGTGGCAGGGCTTGAACATGGGAGTGGAGATAGGAGGTGCAGCTTGCAAGTGGAGATTAGTTTAGGGTGGGACAAGTCTGTGGGATTGGAGGCAGGGCTTGAATATGGCACTGGAGATAGGAGGTGGTGTTTACATGAAGGATTAGAGGGGGGACTTGTATGTGGAGGTTTGGAGGTGAGGCTTGAATACTGGATTAGAAGCTGGGCTTGTCTTTGGGTATGGGAGGCAGGGTTTACATGTGGGGATTAGAGGCAGGACAAGTGTGTGGGATTAGAGGTGAGATTTTCTATGTTGGAGATCGGAGGTGGAGCTTTTATGTGGGATTGGTGATAGGAGGTGCAGCTTGGCTGTGGGATTTGTATGTAGAGATTTTCATCTGGTATTGGAGATGCTGTGCAAGGATGTGTTCTAAAAGGCAGTGCCCTGTTTTTACTGCGATTCTGCGGTTGCAGCAATGGCCACAGAAATCAGGGCTGGCTGAAGAAATCGGGAAAACCAGCCACATGGCTGCAGAAATGCTAGCTATGCTGTGCAGTCACACAAGGAAAGGGCATAAGTACTGATATGTTAAGTATGCCATGGCATACATACTCATTAGAAGGGGCAACAAACTGATGTCGCCCGCTATGAAGCTGAAAAGCTAGTGGCCACATGGCATCTTGACTCGCGCTGACTGTTGTTACGTAACTCTGTCCAGCCAGTATTGTGGGGGGAGGGGGGGAGACTGCAGCAAGAGTAGCAGAGCTTGATTAGGTCCACTGCAGTTATGATTTGCTGCTGTGTATGTGTAGGTGTGGCTAGCTCAGCCATGTTAATGTTTCATTGTGAGGCAGCTCATAGTGCATGCTAAATCCTTGGAAGATGAATTTGGAAGGAAGAACTGGAAGGTGAACTGCAGTCAAGAAGTGAGAAGATTCAGTGGTGCCCATGGAGGTGGCATCGATCTCAGTGCGGTGGTGGGGATCGGAGGAGGAGTTGATTACAGAAACATGTGGCTGGCAGTAGACTGAGCAGCGGACTCAGCCCCCACTGGTGGACATTGATCAGTTTTGATTTGAGGGCCACAGATCTGTAACTGCAAGTATGACAGTAATTTCTTGGCAGATTTGAACCTGCAGCCTAAGTGGTGGCATCAGGCTCAGTTCTTAAGGAGGGTAAGTTGCTCAGCTGCCGCAGAGTTGGGGACCAGGGTATACTAGAACTGGAGCAAGCAGGCAAGGAAAAAAATCAAAATGGAGAGTTTTATTGATTGCTGCTATACATAAGTGAAATGAGGGTTACTGACTGAAGTACACCACCACCTCTGAGTTGCTGGGAGAAGAAAACATGCCAATCAAGGTTACTCCAGCTTAATAAGTATGACTTGCTTGCATTTTTTAGGTGTCCCCCAAAAGAAAAATCAGGAGTCAACAAATCCTACAGACACTGCAAGTTACACCCTCCTTCACTATTATAGGAAGACAGTCCCCCCCGCCAAAGAAAAAAAAACAGATTTGCACACTGCACACATGTTTGTTGCAAGGCAGTTGGGGTATTCCTAGTTTAAAAAAAAAATAATAATCTAAAAGAACGTTGATCAAAATCAGAAAAAAAATTAAAATGGCTTTCAAGTTGGAGTCTCTCTTTATATCTGTTAACTGTAATTATGAACTGAGGATCATAAATAGAGGAATCTGATTGGCCAAGAGCTTTTTGAAGCCATGATGATATCAGGCTACATCATCACGGCTTCAAAAAGGTTCCAGCACCACCAGCCTCTTTGCTCACTACTGTCTGAGAACTATTTTTTCAAAATGTACTCCTACACCACCCAAAAGCTCATTCATAAAATGTTTTAAAACCTGTTTGTTTTATTTTTTTTTATTTATAAAACTTCAAACTCTGTTCATAATAGCAATAAGTCACTCCATTGTGTGGTATAGCATAGGATATCATCACTTCTCGGGTGGTTGGAAGCACTCGGCCTGCAGCCTCGTGCCCAACCACCCGAGGCGTGACGATATCCCATGATATACCACACCCTGTCGTGTCTTATTGCTTAAATATAAATCCGCAGAAATCCAAGCAGGTTTTGCCTTCTGTGTAGTTTTAGCTGAGTGTGCATGTCCTCCTCTGATTATAACCTAGGAGAAAAGCAAAGGCCACCTATTTCCAGAAGAACAGATGAGCCTTCAAATTCAGGGTGGGAGGGAAAGGTCATTAAAAGAGAACACTGATGCCCATGGGTGCACCAGGTTTGGGTCATTGCAGTTTAATATTTGTGATAAGAAGATTAGATACTGTTAAATGGCCTGCTGTTCCACATTCAGTGTAGCGGAGTGGTTGCATGAAGGCGGTCAAAGGGTTAACTAAGACTTAATCCCCTTGAAGGTATGCTGTTTAACCACAATTTATCTGCCGCAGAATGGCTCCAGAAACATTAGTTATTCTGCCACAGAAAGTATGAGGTCCTGTTGCAAAATGTAGGTCTACTTTGCCGCAGTAAAAACAGGGCCCTGCTAAAAAGCAATCGGTATGCAGGTGGCAGCTATAAGATTCAAACCCCGATCTGCACCATCTTTTTTTTTGTAGGCTAGGCCAGGCTATGTTGCCTACACAGTTCTTGTGGAGACTTTTTTTGCAGTAATAGGTTGCCTCAAAAGCAGCACTTCCCTGTACCAGAGAAGCAAAAACCTCTGATCTCATTTGGAATTGAACCTCCAACCCTTTCATTGGAAGGTCAGGCCACATCCAACACACCACTCTTGCCTAGTGATCAACAGCATCTTTATTTAGTCTCTTAGAGACTATGTGACTTTGGGAGGATTGTCCTTCAGCAGTCCTACACAAATCATTTATTGAGGGCCCTTATTTCATTCTCTCTTCTATTTGTTAAGGGTTCTACATATGCCCCATTCTTCTGAAAAAAATTGCAATTGTAGGTGTGGCACCAGGTTTTACAATGGAGAAAGTGTTTCTTCAGGTAGTCCCACATTTCCAGTTGCCTTGGATTAGTATCTGGTAGCACAACAGAACTGTGTTCTGGGCAGTCGAGGTATAAATCCTACCTAAGGCACTCATTTGTTTGTCTGTGGGACAGGCACAGCCCTGTGTCTAGGAGATATGGTGTTACCCTCCAACAATCACATTCTGTTACTTTGGGCTCCTAAATAGACCTACTGTACTATACGGTCACAGGCATGGTACCAGATCTTATTCCCTTTGATTTAAATGGGATTTCTTCTGCTACTATTTCAGTCTGTGAGGGTCACTTTATCCCTCGGTGAATGTGGTGGCAGACACCCGCCACAGTTTGCAGGGTACACCCCAGCCACCCGACCTTGGGCATGGACACATCCCCATAATGTGCGGCACCTGCAGCCGTTATGTTGAGATGCTGAATGGCCTGCTGATGAGCGATGTCCATTGGCGTGTGTGACCCTGCAGGTGTGCCAGGTCATGGTCCACTGAAAGAGGGACCTGTGGCTGTGGTGGAAGCTGTTTCACATGGTACACAGCACGGTGTACAGCAAATAGTAGCAGTCATATTGAGAGTTGCAGCAATCTCACGGGGACCGCAAGATGTGCCCTGGTCTACTCATGCATATCCTCCTGTGAGAGGGCAAGAGGGAGTAGGCTCCGAGGAGATGACACAGGCCCAGGATATTCAAGCCCCATACAACTGTCGCTCATCTGTGCGAGGGACAGTGCATTGAGCAGTACTGCCTGGACCACTACACAGTCTCAGGGCTCTACCACATGCTCCAAGAACAGCTGCAAGCCCCAACACGTAGGTCACATGCCATGTCTGTGGAAATGAAAATTCTGTGTGCTCTGCCATACTATGCCACAGTCCTCTTCCAGACGGTCATGGAGGGTGTCAGTCAGTCATCCATGTCATGGGCCTTGCACCAGGTCATAGACACCTTACTCCAATATGTGCATGACCACATATGGTTCCCCATGGCTGACGTGGACATCTGTGCCATGAAGGAGGCACTCCACACCATGCATGACATGCCCAATGCCCTGGGTGCCATAGACTGTACCTATGAGACCATCATAGCACCTACCGTGGATGAGGAGCCATAAAGGAACAAAAAGGATTTCCACAGCATCAACTGCTAGATACTATATGATGCAGCTGGTATCATCACCAATGTGTGTGCCAAGTACCCTGGGTCAACCCATGATGTTTACATGTTAGATGGATCCAGGATGAGTGACCACCTTGCAGCCCATGGGGTGTCAGAGGGTGGCTGCTGGGTGAGTATGGATGTGTCACATACATGACACAGCTGTGCGCACTTCCACAGGTCACTAACATGTTCGTTCTGTACCTAATGTCTAGGTGACAGCAGATGCCCTCTTCAACCATACCTGATGATGCTGTTCCTGATGCCCCATGGCAGAGAGGAGGAGGCAAGCAAAGAGATGCACAAGGGGAAATGTGCCATTGTTGAGAGGACCATCAGGATGCCGAAAAAGTGGTTCTGTTGCCTGGACCACACCGCTGGTACGATGATGTTGGCCCCTGGGAAGGCTTGCAGAGTGATCACCGCATGTGCCATGCTGCACAACATGGCTGTTCACAAACAGCTGCCCATGCCCTCACCAGGGTGCTGTCCCACAGGGCAATGGGGAGGAGGATCACCCGCAGCACCATTGTCCTGAGATACTGTCTGGCCAGGTGGTATGCCATGCACTCATGTATGGGTCATTCAGGAGATAGAATGCACACCATAGCTGCACTGTGATGAGGCCTGTATGTCCTGAGTGCCCACTGGGGGGGAATGACTGGGTGTCCCACCCAGTGTGTGATGCACAGTACTGTCCATTTCAGGGCAGTATTGTGTTGCGGTCCAGCTGTCATGAGCTGTGTAGGTTGCGTACCTGCAGCAGTGGTCCAAGTCCATGGCAGCAATGGTAAGCCCCTCTGCTCTGGGGGTAGGGTCCATGTGTGTGGCCCCCACTCCAGGGGCTGAGGTTCATGTGTGTGTGGCCTCCTCCCTTGGGGACAGGGTTCATGTGGGTGGCCTCACCCCAGGTGACGCGATTCATGGGTATACAGTGTAATCTTGGGAGGGGGCCAGGATGGGGTATGTGTGCAGGACTGTGTGGTGGAACTGTTTCAGGGGTGGGTGCAGGTGCATAGGTGCCACTCTGCATTGTGTGTGGGCCACATTACAGTCTCCTGGCAGATCTCCCTGCCCAACGTGTGGTGGAGCATGTGCCCTTTTGGCGTGTCTGTGCCTTCACCTTGCCCCCCCACGCGTGTCACCTACAGTCCCTGGGCCCAGCTGTCCCTGTGTGTCCCCTGGGTCCCCCAGTGTGCTGTTGGCCTCTGACCCTTAAGATGTGGAGTCTGCCCCCTACTCCTGTGTCCCTGTTGGACTGGCAGATGCCTCAGTGTTGGCATCCTGCACGTGTCCTGGAAGCTGTCGGGTTGGAGGGTGGCAGCCGGTGAGACACGGTACTCTGTGCTATGGCAACTGGGGCACATGTAGGTGTCTGCGAGGTGGTGGTATACAGCTGTGCCTTAGGCCCTGAGTGTCCACATGGCAGCATCTGGGACACCACATCCTGGCCTGCTGGGGAATGGCATGGCTGGCTGTGCTGACCCCGGAAAGCAGATGGTTTGTGATCTGCTCAAGGAGGTCTCTGATTTGTTTGTGGGCACACCGCAGCCCATGCCCCTCCATGGTCAAGTCCTGTAGGGCATTGGTGTTGTCCTGTGGGCCTACAGGTGGTCCCAGTCCAGCTGCCACAGTTTGGGACAGAAGGTCTGCATGACAGACTGTGGTGCCATCCTGCTCACCTAGCAGGTCGAGCGTGCCAAGGGACCCTCATTCCCACTGTCAGCATGCCTCTGTAGGGTGGCATATTGGTCCCCTATGTTCCCAAGGCCATGTGTCTGGGATGGAATGTCGGCCTGCATGGCTGAGCAAGTAGGGCTGTGTCAACTGCTCCTTGGGGCCATGTCCCATGGCACTGAACAGCCAGCTATGTGGTGGCTGTGGGACTGGTTCGGGGTGGGGGGGGGACATTTGCCAGCTCCTGTCAGGTGTCTGGGCCAAATCCTACACAGTCTCCAGCATCCCCAGCAGGGTCTCAGAGTGTATGTCCTCCATTGTGCCCATCTCCTGTGCCACGTCCTGTGTCCCCTACATTGTACCTGTGAACAAGAGAACATTGGCTGGTTGCTTACAGGTGCATTGGCAGGCACTGGCATGCATTCAGCCAACCACAATGGGGACCACATACCTGCATAGTCTGTGACTGTGTAGCCTCCTCCTCCACAGCAGTTCCCAGCAATGCATGGATGCTGGCCATGGTCTTCTTTTCTGTTGGGTGTGAGGCAGGACTGTTAGTTATGCCATTCAGTCATGTATGTCCCCTGCACTGTGCCCCATATCTGGCATGCTGTCGATGCCCTCAATCTCCCTGTATCAGCCAGTCTTGGAGAGGGTGTTGGCCACCATCCTCTCAATGGGTGACAGTGTTGGCAACTGCGTATGTGTTCCACTGCCTGTGCCATGCTGTGCCTGTTCCATGGTGGTAAGTTTTAATTTCACGGCCAACCAGAGGTCATGTCACTTGTGCTTGATTGCCATAAGTGTCCATGCCTCCAGACTGGTTACGTTGACTGCAACCTCTGTGTCAAGCCATATCCTGTCCTTGACCTCCACCGGGGTCTTTGGGGACTCCACTCCATAGTTGTTTCAGATGTCCAAGATCATCGCTGCCACCTGGTCACCCACTAAATTGCTACACAGGGCCCTGGTGGTACCCTTTGATGTCTGTCTTCCATGGCCTTCGGCCTATCCCTGTCCATGATGTGTAGCCTCTTGTGGAGATGCTTTTGGCACCAGCACAGCACCTCCATCTCCACATCCCACTGTTGCAAACTCCTCCATCACAGTATTCACTTCCTTGTGTCCACACAGGGCAGTGCACATGCCCATGTATGGTAGGGTCAAAGGGTGGGAACGCTTATGTTTGGGACACTCTTTTGCCCCTGCATGCCTCTGTTTGCCATGTCTCTGCCTTGGCTCCAGCTGTATGCATCTTTGTGAATGCCACGTGTTTTATCAGCTGGCTGGGGTGCGTAGCTATGCACCCATGTTAAGTCGCATTGCCACACAGTTTACATGCTTTTGTGAATAGGATCCAATTTGCCCGAACATACTCCTGCCTGCCTAGGACTGGCCAAGAAGGCACCTGCTGCCCACACTCCTCCTTGGCCCGTAAAGTAACATCTGGTCCTGCACCCAGAACAAGGGAAAGAGGATTTTTGAGCCTTCCTCCCAGTGGGAACTGAAAGGTTCCAGATGGCCCAGAGCGCTGACATTGATTTCCTGCCCAGTGCTGCAGCCAGTGCTGAAATCTTTGGACTAGTGCATAAGACTGCAGAGAAACACTGACCTTTGACGTTTCTTCCTTTAGCAGCTGTTTTGTGAAGCCCTGATCTTTTTGCTTGCCAATTCACTCAGTTGCACACCTCTGTGAGCAGTTCAGTGAAGAGCAGCATTTGCGTAACCTGCACTGGCCTGTCAGTGATTTGTTGCTTTTTTTTGTATTATTTATGGCAATTCTGCCACTAGGGTTTCCTTAAATGGACTGTAGAGTTGATTTTCAGAACTAATTTTAAGTTGTACAGTGGTTACATTGCATATTAGATTGCTGATAGTAATTTCTGCACTTTTCTTTTAAAGTTTAAGATTGAAAATTTTATGGCAGGATTCACAAAACAGATGCACCGGCGCAAGTCAGAAATGTGCCAGAAGGTGATTCAGGCACAGGGAGGAAGCGCCGGTGCAAACGAGATGCCCTGTGCCGAAAGACATGCACCATAGGTGCAACGTAATGACATGCAACACATGTACAGGGGGCGTACCCATGCATACACCGTGCATCCCTATCCACAGATCAAAACCAAGGAGCAGCAATGGAGTAACTCCAGCGCAAAGCCAGGATGTGCCCTAAAAAAGATAAGTACAAAAGAAGGAGTCTCAAGTCCAGCACACCAGCAGGCCGTCAATGGAACAACAACAGCAGGACACACACAGAAGGGAAATCATAATAGAGAGAGAGGCACAGACAGCAAGACACACCACAGGGCTACAGCAACAGAGGGGATGAACCCAGCAGCAGTCACCACTGCTGGTGCCCCAGTGAGGAGGAGGAGGAGGAGGCAGGGCACTAGAAGTAACCGTAGGCGGCTGGCCCTACGGCAGTACTGTGCCCGGCTGTCCTTCGAGCAGCTGACAGAGGTGGAGACAGTAGGGTGATACCACCTCAACAGGGCCATGCTGAGGCAGCTATGTGAGCTGTGCCATGAAGTGATGCAGGCACCCACTGCACGAGGCCACGTCATCACGGTGGAGACCAAGGTGACAACGGTCATGTGCCTGCTCACCATGGGAACCTTCCAGAGGCCAACAGGGGACACCACTGCCATATCACAGGCCTCAACATCCCGTCTTCTCACATGGTTCCTCACTGCACTGCTACTGCATGCATCGGAATACATCAGGTTCCCCAGCACACAGGCAGAGTGGACAGAAGCCATGCAGGGGTTCCACAGGGTGGCACGCGTGCCAGGTGTCATAGGGGCCATCGACTGCATCCATGTGGCAATCCGCACACCACCTGGTGAGGAGGGTATCACATACGTGAATCAGCAGGGGTACCATTCAGTGAACCAATGTCTGCACCACACACCCTGGGAGCGCAAATGATGCACACATATGGCACCAGTCGGCGCTCTGTGCAAGGTTTGAGGCTGGGGACATCTAAACTGGACACCTGTTAGGTACATGTGACTGTGTGTCAGCAGCTCGGGGGGGGCACCATGCCCGGGACACCTGGGGCAGGCCGTGGGTGGGAGACCGCAGGCTTGGGGGCACTGGGCCAGCAGGGATGTGGAACGGTGCTGGGGCAGCAGCAGGGTGGCATGGTCCCGATGTCTGCCATAGGATGGATAGGGGCAGCAGGGGCAGGGGAAGCAGGACTGCCAGGCATGCAGCAGCTTGGGAGGGGGGGCAGGATAGGGATGCACAACACAGGGCGAGATGGGGTCAGGTCACACACCACAGTGTAATACCGTTAACTAATGGAGACACATCTACCCCCACAGGTGATGCTGCATACCCATTGCATCCCTGGCTCCTCACCCCCTTCCGACAACCCGGAACAGTGGTAGAGGAATGCTACAATGAGGCACACGCTGCGATACGTGCCATCGTCGAGCATGTCTTCAGTATGCTGAAGATGCATTTCTGGTGCTTGTGCCAGTCAGGCGGTGCCCTACAGTACAGCCCTGAGAAGGCCTGTGGCATATTCCTGGCCTGTTGTATGCTACACAACTTGGCCCAAGACCATGGGATACCTGCCGAGGTCGGCAAGGGCAACAGTTCTGGGGAGGAGGAGGGGGCGGGGGAGGGCACAGCAGGGACACACCCGGAGGAACATGGAGCTGACGACAGACACGGGCACAGGGATACAAGGCTGGTGGCCAGGGCACGGGCATACCGTAGCAGAGTGGTTGAGGAACACTTCGGGACATGCAGGTGAGTATGCAGGTTGGTACATGTGCAGGTGTGGGCACCACAGTGTAGGGACAACATGGCGGGGGCAAGGCAGGCACCTTATGCCACACCGGGGCACACATGCAGGTGCATGCACACGGTGGGACACACACACACACACACACACACACACTGCATGCACCACACCAGAACCACACAGGCCACGCCCACACCATCACGGGTCAGTGTGCACTGCGGCTGGCACATGGGCACTGCATGCACCGTAATGCACTCATCATACCCATGACACATGGCACGACTGCAGCACACACATACACACACACACACACAGGTGCACAAGCACAGGTGATATGGGTGTGTGCCAGGGCAACTGTGTGGCTGGAGACCACCATGCACAGTGGCACTGGCACCACCTACAGGGCGGCCAGTGTGCATGACCATGCCCCCCACCAACACAGGCCCCTGGGCATGGACATCACAGGGCTGCCCCATGACCACCACGGACATGCGGGTGGCCTCTGCCATGGCTGCTAGTGATCGGGGGGGGCCACCACCAGCCACAGGGGGTGTCCTAGGGGTGCTGCACTGAGACCGTGAACGGGTGCTCAGTGGGGTAGCTGAACCACACCCCCCGGCTGAGCCATGGCTGGTGGGAGTGAATGCCAGTGGTGATGGGATCAGCAGCAGGGGGCCCACCTGTTCCCATTGATGGGGTGTCTGGGATGTGCTCCTGGGCAACTGACTGGATGCACACTGTCCACGGCATGCTGTGGATGCAGCCACTGCCTCCACAGCAGCTGCGATCCACTCCTTGGCTGCGGTCATGCCCACCCGCATGAGGCATATCTCAGCCAACATCTGAGCATGCCACGCTGGCACGGACTCATGCTCCTGGACCATGACAGCCTGATGGCTTAGGAACTCTGCCCAGAGTGCCTCCTGACCATCCACAGTTGCCCACAACAGGTCAAGGTAGACACCCATGTCATCGGCAGGTGATGTGGCATGTAAGCAGCGCCGCTGAACTGGGGAATGGGCAGCCTCACCAAGGTCATCCATGGGCGGTGGATGCACCCTGTCAGGCTGTGCTGTGCGCGTATCATGGCTGGGCACAGTTACCAGCTGTCCATGCATGTCTTCCTGTAGTCCCACTGCAGTGGGTGCGTGCCCACTGGTGCCCTGCCTGGATGCCACTGACGCTGCCAGCACTGTGCTGGGCAGCGGTGCAGGGGGCACAGCACACACAGCCCCAGGCATATGTGCCACTACTGCACCGGTGTCCAGCACAGTGGGGACGCTGTTGGCACCCAGGGTCCCATGCACAGGTGGCCCCACGCTGTGTGCACTGCACTGCAGTTGCCCATGGCAGTGGCGTTGCTGACGGTGGAACATATGTCAGTGCTAATGCCCTCACCCTGCATGCCACTGGCAAGCACGATGAGTGCATCCGCTATGTCCACCACATCCTCTGGGTCACCATCAGACAACCCAGCCAGGCCCCCCCAACCATGTGATGTCCCCACCTGCAGTACCACCATCGCTGGTGGAGGGCTCTGCAGGGCCATCCGCCACAGGTGCCGTGACCGGTGGTGTGTGGAGCGTGGACACACCCACGTCACTGTCAATGGCCCCAAGGGGTGGGCCCGCATCATTGCCTATGGAGGCTGCACCATCGGCCATTGCGATGGAGCTGTGGAAGACAGAAAGGGAGACGTGGTTAATGTACAGGATGCACATGGCACAATACGCAGTCAGCCACACACTGCCAGGTACGCACGCCTGTCCATGGCAGGTGCGGACAGGGTGCACAGCTACTCACCATGCTGCGACAGCTTCCCCCCCCCCGTCTGGAAGCCACCCTGAGGACGCCTTGCACGGATGTCCCTGACACACTGGCAGCCAGGAGGGCCTTGTTGGGGCTCCGTGGTGCCACCGAGCTGGGTCCACCCCCTATCCACCTCAGGGAGGCCTGGATGCTGGCCACCCTCTCCTTGGCCCTCTCTCGCCTGTTATTTCAATGCTTCCTGCACTCCAGCACTGTGCAGTTGTATGGTGTGACCACGTTCACATGCCGGGCCACCTCCTCCCAGCCTGCTGCACGCGCCGTCCTGCTGCCACCCCTGCCAGTGAGTACATTCAGGCGTAGACGGCATGCCTCGATGAGTGCCCTCTCCTCATCCCGTGTGAAGTTTGATTGCCACCTGCTGGCGGCACCTGACTCCTCGGACATGCTATACACTGTGGGTAGAAGCAACCTTGTGTCAGACCCACCCAGGTATACACACAGTCCCACACCAAGCTCCCACTGTCTGCAGGCTCACCATGGTCTGTGGTGCCAGTGGCCTGTGCCGTGGTCCATGCGTGGGCTGCCTGGCACAGGTGGATATGCACCATGGTGTGCAGTCCATGAGGGATGGCGCACGTGCCACACATGACACCCAGGACACAGCAGGGGTATCATGTAACCAACACAGGGTGTGTGACACCGACCCGTCCGCCGTCTGTGTGTATCCCAATACCCCTGCTGTGTGTGTCCCACCACCATGGTGCACCATCATACCTGGGTGCCACCATTGTGTTGGCTGCAGGGCAGAGGGGGACTGCCATGTGGTGGCACGCAGTGTTTGCACAGCGATGGTGTGCATGCTGGCAGTGATGACACTGTGCCTGCACAGGTGTTGCACTCTGCGGTGTACATACGTGTGTCATGGTGCTGCATGCACCTCACAGTGCAGGCCAACCCCAGCCATCCGTACCATCCCTGTGTCCATGTGTACTATGTGTTGTCCTCCATACACATTGAACTCCCCCTGCAGTGCACCACCATGGTGCGCTGCCATCCATCATGCAGCGGTGCCTGGCATGTGCTGTGCTGTGTGTGTCCCAGTAACATAGAAACATAGATTTTGACGGCAGATAAGGACCACTTGGCCCACCCAGTCTGCCCATTTCCCTTCCTATTGGATAAGCTGCAGATTCTAGTTAACCAACAGCCTACTTCCTGCAACCCCCCACTACAATTGCCTTTTGTCTGTCCCATGCATGTTTGAATTCCACCACTGTTTTAGACCCAACAACCTCTCCAGGAAGGCGGTTCCATGCATCCACCACTCTCTCCATGAAAAAAAATGTCCTCACATTACCCCTGAGCCGTCCCCCCTCTATCTTTAAATTGTGCCCCCTTGTTCTTACACATCTCTTTTTCTGAAAGATGCTACCCTCCTGGACTTTGTTGATTCCCTTGAGGTACTTGAAAGTTTCTATCATGTCCACCCTGTCCCTCCTTTCATCAAAGGTATACATATTAAGCTCTCTCAGTCTCTGTTCATATGGTTTCTGATGCAGACCCTGCACCATTTTAGTTGCCCTCCTCTGTACTGCTTCCATCCTGTCTATGTCCTTGCATAGATGGGGTCTCCAAAACTGCACACAGTATTCCAGATAGGGTCTCACCAACTGTCTGTACAGAGGGATAACCACTTCCCTTTTTCTACTTGTGATACCCCTTCCTATGCATCCCAGTATCTCCCTGGCTCTCCTTACTGACTTCTCACATTGCTTACTCACCTTTAAGTCATTTGATATGACTACCCCCAAGTCTCGTTCCATTTTTGTTGTTGTTAGTACCTCCCCTGCTATTGTGTACTCTTCTCCTGGGTTTTTGTTTCCCAGGTGCATTGCTTTGCACTTCTTTGCATTGAATCTAAGTTGCCATATGTCTGACCATTCCTCCAGCCTTGACAAGTCCCTTCTCATCCTTTCTACCCCCCCAGTATATCAACTCTGTTACAGATCTTTGTGTCATCTGCAAAGAGGCATACCTTCCCTCCAGACCCTCTGCAATGTCACCTATAAAGATGTTAAAGAGGACTGGACTCAGTACTGAGCCCTGAGGTACTCCACTAGTGACCTCCCTTTCTTCAGAATGTGTTCCATTCACTATTACCTTCTGTGTCCTGTTGTGCAGCCAGTTTGCTACCCAGGCTACCACCCTGGGATCCACTCCCAGGCTGGCTAACTTGATTATTAGTCTTTTGTGCGGGACTGTGTCAAATGCCTTGCTAAAGTCTAGGTAGGCCATATCCACAGCCCCTCCCTGGTCAAAGACACAGTCCTCCACTGTGGCCTTGGCAGGGACCTGTCCAATGTCACCCCATGGATACGTCCCTGTGGTTGTACATCACGTGTGGCTGTGGTGCCCACCTGATGGTGGTCTGGTCCCACATGCAGTGTACTGGGGCACCATCAGCTGTGCACACTCCGATAAAGGCACACCAGTGTGTGCTGTAGCCTGTGACTGTGGCAGTGTACTCACCCTGTAGGCACTGACTCCTCTCAGTACCCTGGTCTCAGCCTGCTGAATTGGGAGCATTTATGGATCAGGGCAAGCAAATGAGGCCTGAGCACCTGTTAATGAGATGCTAATCGGCTGAGATGCCCATGCATGGATGATGAGGCTGTTTGGGGCGCATTCTTTCTGAATTGCATAATTGCTCCCAGCTCATCTCATTTTGCTCGAAGCATCTGTGTGATGCACCACTGACAGTACGGCGCATTGCCAGTGCATGCGTGGTCTGGGTGGCGCATCTGCATGGCTTTGGGCTGTCCACACGGCACATCCCCCATGCATGCATTATACGTGTTGTACAGTGCATATTCCATTATGCACTGTTACGCCATTGTCCGGTGCACCATAGCGTGCTTGACGATCGCGGTGCCGTGTACCATATCACACAGCTTGTCCCACAATGTGCCACCCAGGCTGCAATGTCCATCCCTTCCCACGGATCGCGCACTATGCACAGTACACATTACTGGCGTATGCCGTGTGCAAAATGGCACCGGCACGCACACAGCGCATGCGTGATCGTGTCCTTGCCGTGCAGCACCATTGCATGGTGGCGTGTGCATGCGCGGTTCCGTCGGCAACAGCCAATAGCGCTTCACGTTCAGTGCGCGGTGTGCTGCACGTGTATCACTGTTGCACGTGGCACATAACGGTCGGTGGACAGCGCATTCCCTGATTGCACCTTGCCACTGTGTGTACACAGTGTAGGATGCCTGGAGCTGGGAGAATGGTGCCTAGGGCCATGAACTGGTCACATTTGGAGCTGTTACACCTAGTGGCACAGATCATGGCTGTGGAGGGCCGCCTGTTTGGACAGGAGGACCTCCATGAGCCCAGGGCCAGGGTGTGGGCCACCATTGCTTCACAGATTGTGCAGCGTTCTGGCATGCCACGCATGGGTGAGCAGTGCAGGCATCGCAATGGCGACCTCCAGAGGCGGGACCTGGAGAGGCTAGCATGACTGCGGTGCCATGTACACAGGGGTGTACTGCCACGGCCAGGTAGGTTTTCTTCAGCTGTATCCTTCTGTGGCACATGCTGTGTGTGTCTATCACTGCCCCCATGGTGCTCCTGTGCTACTTTGCCCTGTTGCTGGGTGGGACGGGCATGGCTGTGTGCACCCACCTACACCGGGAGCCTTGGACACTGGCATCACTGTTTGCTGCATGGCCACGTGCCACCAGGGTGGGGTGGCTGGGGACTTGCATCCTGCACTGTGGCAGTGTTTGCTCATGGTGTTGTGTGTTGTGTTTTGCAGGTCCAGTGGCCAGGCATCGTGTCACGGACACTGCTGATTTGCATCATCACCAATACATGGGTGCCAGGCCTGGTGCCCCTCCAGGGGTGGGTGAGTACTGCTTTACATGGTTGCAGTCTTTCTGGTGTTGTGCGGGCTTTGGTGGGCGGCATTGTGTTCCACATTCTGGCCCTCAGTGTATGTTCCTTCTGTCGTTTTCTGTAGGTGTCCATGATCGCTGTGCTGCGCCAGGTGGTGATGGTGGTGGTGCTGTGTAAGCGGATGTGGACCAGAGGATCCATGGGGCCATCCAGGTGGCCCTGCACCCTCTTACTTGGACTGCTCGGCGCCTGTCAGCTGCCCTGCGTGGGGTCGTGCTGTACCTTCCGGGCCGTGCCAGCGTGCTGCGTGGCAGACCACAGCGCTGCTAGTGTTCCCCCTGCCACCAACTGGGGGCCTTCCTGTGTAAATAGTTGCTCTACCCTGTTATCTGTTTTCTGTCCCTTTTCCCATCCTCCTACCCATCCCTGCTCCCCCTCTTCCCCTTCTGTGGATGTCATTGCTGATGTTGTTGTTAATGTTCCTTTTCTGGCATTTGATCGGAACAGTTTCTATGGCCATTACTTTTTATAAACATGTTTTACTCTACACCTGTGTCCATGGGTCTGTTTGTGTCGGCTCTGTGTTTGCTCCTCCTGCCCTGCTGTTTTGCTCCCGTTGTTCTGCTGACTCCCCTGTGTGGCTGCAGGGCTGCCTGCCCGCCCTGGGGCATCACTGCATGCGCCGGCGCTTCTGAGGATGCACCGTTGTGTCCTGTGGTGATTCACAGTAGTGTTGCGCATGTTGCTTGGCACGGTGCATCCCTTTGTGAATGCCACCGCCTGGGCTTGGCGCATCTGACTTGCGCCGGAGCATCTGAGATGCACCAGGCACATCTTCATTGTGAATCCTGCCCTTAGATTTTAGATAAAAAGATTTAAGTTTAAGATCAGTGATTTGCTGCTTTTTTTTTGTCTTTTCCATTTGAAAATTATACTGTAAAGCCACTAGAGGGAAACAACACTTGTAGGTTGTAATCCTCTACCCACCGCTCTTGCCTAATGCTTCTAGTCCTGGGTCATTCATACCTAAAGCAAATTATCAACGTCCTAACATTCAGTGGTGTGATCTGAATCTGTGAGTCTGTACAAAGTTCTACTACCCTACCCAGAATGGTTTCCACCTCCCTCCTATTCACACCCTTCCTGGTTTCTTACCCTTATCCCAATTTCCCCCTCTTCACCTATTGCCACTACTCTCTCCCCTCCCCTTCCCTTCCAGATAGCTCCTTTATTCTGTCAATCACCCCCACAGCTCCCCTTGTAAGCAGACCCCCCTTTCCTTCCATCTTCTCTGTTTTCCCTTCCTAGTCACTTTGCCTTTCTTCATTTCATTTTCTCCTTCTCTCCACCCCTTCCTCTTCCCCTCCCTCACATATTTCCTACTCCAATTACAAAAGTCCTTAATTTCACTATTTCATACTCACCCTCCTCCTTCTTTCATCAGGGAACAATCACCCCAACTCTGGTCCTATTTCTTCTCCTACCCTGGCTCCTTACCCAAATAACATGTCTCAGACCCCACTCCCACTACAACCCTCCCTAATGGGTTGAAGCTCCTCCACCTGAACATCTGCAGCCTGATACCTAAAATCGACCTCCTACAAACTCTTATGATTTCACACACCCCTAACATCCTAATTATTACATAGACATGGCTCAAAAAAAGCACACCTGACAGTGCCATTGCTATCCCTGG
Source organism: Neoceratodus forsteri (assembly GCA_016271365.2). Lineage (NCBI taxonomy): Eukaryota > Metazoa > Chordata > Ceratodontiformes > Ceratodontidae > Neoceratodus > Neoceratodus forsteri. The sequence continues at coordinate 348,839,407 of CM057456.1, forward strand.
GCATTTCATCTCCAGACAAGATCGATCGGGTCATGGAGGGGGATTGGCCATGTATATCCTGTCCTCACTGCAATTTACTACCACCCTATCTACCTCCATCCCAGCTACCTATGAAGCCCTTGTCATCTGCATTACCCTTCCTTTCTCAAACCCAATCTTTGTGGCTGGCATCTATTGCCGCCCAAGCATTCAACTCTCGGTCACAACTGAACTCTTAGCCAATATCACCTCCCTCTCGCAATCTGGAGAACTTTTCATAATGGGTGATGTGAATCTAAACTGGTTGTCTCCCAAGTTAAACAAGCTATGCAATGATGACGATGCTCTAAACCTCACTCAACTTATACTCAAGCCCACATGCCCTAATCCCAAAACACAAAACCACACCCTGCTTGACTGGGCACTCACAACCCATCCACACCGCATCATTAAATCTGGTCTCCTTCCCGATGCCCTTAGTGACCACAACCCCACTTTCATTGTATGTAAGGTTCATCACTCCAAATCTCCCCTAAAATCATACAGCTCCGCTCCTTTAAATCCTTAGCCCTTCCCCAATCAGCTCTGTACTCGCTTCCACTATTGTAACTGATTATCCTTCACAACCCTATGTAACCCCTCCCCCCAGGTCGCACCGTGAGACGAGCAACTTGTTGTTCAGTGTGCCCTCCTGGTGAAACATTTCAATAAATAAAATAAATAAATAAACTCCCTGCCTTCCCAGTTCAGTCTTTACTGTCCCAACCCTGGCTGAATTGCATCAAACAAAAAGTGACTATGAAAAAAGAAATTGGTGAACTTCTTGCTCTGCTCACCATGGCTATTGCGTGATATGCAAAAAATGAATAAATCGGATGTGCTTTAATAAAATGCTGCCATCAACCAAACTGCAGTTAGCACAAACAGGAAAGTTTAGATACAACGTGTTAATGAAAAAATACATGGTAGAGTTTGTTTTGAGAAGAGTGTTGTGGGGATGTAGACTTGTTAAATAAAACAGATTCACTGGCTTGTTGGTAATTCTGTCATGGTTCGGGAGCATGGAGTTGATGGGACACAGCAGTTAATCATGTTGCAATAACGTGAGGTATTTTTTTATTTAGAGAGTAAGTCACAAGACAAGCTGTTCCAACAATGTTGTGAAACAAAGAATTGCTTAATAAAAACTAAATGGGTTGCCATGGATGTCCCTTGGCTGATGAAGAGTACACGTCTCGTGACATCTTAGGGTTCAAGAACTGCTCTGCTTTGCTTTGCACTGATCAGTCAAGAGTCTTCAGTGACAACCCATTTAGTTATAGAAAAGTCTGTTTTTATTTGATCCAAATGTTTCTGTGCCTCAGCTGGGTCTGTAAAAAAAGAAACAAGTAGACAGTGCAACTGTTAGGCAGAAGAAGTGCCTTTTCACTAGTCTTCAGACAGCAGTTCATCTTGGACATGAGCCTTTGTGCTGATTATTAAGATATTCTTAGACAACTCTGGGTTGGTGTCAGAGGGTAATTCTATAAGCCTCAAGAATTGTATCTGTCAGTTCCATTTGCATTGCTGTTTGTAAGATGTTCAACAAATATTTAATAAACTGCATACTATCTGCACCTTCCACCACCCCCAGTAAACTCAGGTTGGCAGATCTGGCTCCATTTTCACGATGCTCCATCCGAAATCGAAGGAGTTTATTCCCCTTCACTAGGCCAGAGATAACACTGCTGTGGATTTGCCGACTGAATTGGTAACTGTCTTCATATCTGCTTGCATAAGGTCCATGTGGGTCTCTCTAGTACAGACCATGGTATTAAATGAGTCTACTTTTTATTCAGATCACCTACTGTCTACATAAACTATGGCTTCAGATCCTGTATAGCCTGCAGAAGGTCATGTTCTTCAGCTCCAGGTTCCCCCCTTGTAGCAGCGCTGCCCCCCCCTCCACCTTTGACTGCTCCCGCTTGGAACTTCCCAGTCTTGCAGCGGGTTGTTGGGGCTTACCCATGTCCAAAAATAATAAATATGACACCATCTGAAAAAGGAGAATGAGTACTGATGGACGGCATAAAACAAGTAGGTCTGGTAAGTCTGAAAACTGTAAAAAAAACCTTTGTTTACCATGTGAAGCAGAGTTACTCAGAGGACGTATTTTCAAGTCAGCCACTAGCTCCGTCCCCTCCCCCCCAATAGTAGGCCCAGATAAAAGCGTAACTATTGTCATTACATAATATTTGAGTGTTGCTAATTAATATATTATTGTTATTTTTTTTAATACAGCTTTTTAAACCTCAGGTTGCTGACCACTCCAACCCCATCTCTCCCAGACCAACAATCACCTCCCCTGGGCCTTCCTCCTGCACAGGATCCCTGATGGATCCCCCCAGGATGGACTGGGAGGAGAGAGACATTCCCCAAGAACACATCCAGATATCATCCGAGTTGATGGTCTGGGTCCAGAAAGGTGTGCAGCATGCGGCTAATGCTCAGGTCCCTTTCTTCCATTTTTGTCCCCCTGATTGAGCCGAGGTGACATGGGTGGCGCATGCACACGAAGACACGATTGCGATCTGGAACATGTGACTCTCCCCCACCCCAGTGACACATGTGCATCTGTTGCTCAGGCATTCGGTGCTGCCACCAGACCTACACCTGGTGGCGGCCACAGAGCTGAGTTGGCAAGCCTTCCTGATCCGTGAGGAGAGCTGCCTGGTGACCACTGCATCCACTCCCAGTGCCCCCCCCCCGGCGTCAAACCCTGGTGACCCAAGCTCATTCCCAAGCTCGAGTCACTGGCATGGTGCAAGATAAGGCACTCAGCAGTGCCTCAGCCCTCAGTGCCACTGGGCTGGCTTTGCCGATTGTTATTCAAACCATATTCTGAGGAGCCTGGGTTCAGATCCCAGCTAAGGTACTTGTTTCTTTAACTCTTCTGATTGGTTCAGTTGCACAAAGGTCCAAGCAGAATGCTGTGAAGCAGTGAGCCTGTACAGACTTGGGGACTGGAGCTGAGACATGTATTGGGGAACTGGAGGTGGGGACTTGCGTTATAGGTATGTGAGATAGAGACTTGTATCAGGGTGTGCTCAGGGGGCAAGAAGCTAGTTGGTCCAACCAAGGTTGCTTCTGTCATGCAATGCTTGGGAGGTTTAGAGGAAGATTTTTATTCATTTTATTTATTTGGATTCAGAAATACCTCTGAGTCATAGACTCATTTACAAAGGTTCTGCGTCACGGAGATTAGAAACAGACAGACATTACTAACGATTGAACAGAGATACAGTTCAGCAGTGGTTACAAGGATCAGAACAGGCTAACATTGAAATGCTAGGGTTACTTATTACAGATCTTACACAATACAAGTTGAACACTGATATGAGTCAGAGCCTGACAGACTCAGGTTAGGCTCACATTAACTTTGGTTTTATTACAACACTCCACAGCAAGCACGTTTCCTATGCACACTCTATTCCACGTGCTTTCTCCAGTGTCTCTTTATAGAAGGCCGCTACTGCAGCACATACCAGTGCTTTGGTTCCACCTAGTGGTTATATATTAGAACACTCTAACATTCTGTTTCACCACAATTCCCTTTCATTGAGTTACTAACTAGGTAACATTCTTAAGTATGTATATTCTTGAAGTATTTAGCATCTCATTTATCTAACATTTCCAAACACATTTCACCCAACAGTTAGAGTAAAACTGTCTAACTTGGAGTATTGAGTAGACTATCCGTCTCCCCACATAGCAACAGAGGATTATTCTGCCACATTACATTTGTCATATCTGTCTAGCCACAAACTAGTCTCTGTAGTGTACAGGTTGCTTTTTTTAATAATATTTTTATTAATTTTCAGACAAACACATAACCATAGATCATACAGGTAAAAAGGAGAACAATTCAGACTCACAGGGTCATGAGCACCATTCTACATCCAAACTACCCCTGTTATTATCACCAGTTCCGATGTGGTTATATCTACATACTTAGTAGTTCTATTAAGGTTGCTCTTCAGTAGCTTGCCTTATTGGAGAGAAAAAAAATTAGTAAGAGTAAAAACCAGAAAAGTCAAGAGAAAATGTAATCCCCCCCTTCCCCGATCTGCATTTCAGGATCTAGAAGCGAACCGAGGCAAGCTAAATCCAGGTTCCATGCAGGACACGAGGAAGGCATAGGCCCCCATCCTCCATTCCCTTTTAGCAATTCCACCTTTCCAATCTCAAGTCATCCCCTCCCTCAAGAGCATAAGCTCTACTACCAGCAGCGAGTTCAGATACGTATCCCATGATCTCCTCACACCCTTTAAGGGCATACATCAGCCATTCCAAGGCCAGTGCCTGAAGTGTGAGGGTTTTACAGTTCATTATTGTGGGCGTAACACAGGACACCAACGTATTTTGAATACACTGCCTGGCTAAAATCAATGACGCGTATCCACCTCAAACAAGGAGCCCATTCCTCCTCTCCCTCATTCTGCACCTCGAATAACATAGAGTGGGGTACATGGTACCATCCTTCCCGCTATTCTAGAGATGTCCTGTGCCACTGAGACCCAATAAAACTGGCGTACCGCACACTCCCAAAAGCAATGTAAATAAGTACCCACCACCGTCCTGCATCTACTGCACAAAGGAGAGGTAGCCAGACAGAATTTAAGCACAATGCTCCGGGGTGTGGGGGCAACATAGGCAGTGTAAAAACTTGTACTGTGATTCTTTATGTTTATTATAGATCAACAGACCCATATGCAAGTTTGCAACTTCAATATATCCCTTCCATTATCCTCTGTTATAAGGATCCCCAGGTCCTGCTCCCACAATCCCTTCACCATAAGTGATAGATCTGGCAAGCTGGCCCTATTTTGTGTAACTACTTTGGCAACAATTCCCTTGGGCGACTCCCTTGCCAACTGATTCATCTGTTCCAGGGGGAACAATGGAGAGTTCCCTGGAGGAGACCTACCCAGTTTCCTACTATATGTGTGTATCTGCAAATACTGATACTGATGTCCTGCCCCAAGCACTAGCTTTGTTTGGAGGTCTGCATGGTTGTGGTTCCACCATGCCACGGTGACATGGATTTGCCGACCGTCAGCACAGCCATGTAAAATGCGAGTAATCAATCGGGACTGCAGTGTCTGTCCTCTCTCTGGTCTCTGTGTTAATGTCATTTTCTGTAGCTGCCAGCACTTCTTTTGGCTTGTGTCTTTATTAATGGCAGTATATGTGAGAGCTAGCAGTTCTCCTTCTGTGCTGTGGGGTTGGTGACAAGTGAGAGACGAGAGAGAGAGAGAGAGAGAGAGAGTGAGAGAGAGAGAGAGAGTGAGCAGCAATTCCCTGTTTTCAGCTCTCTGCTGTGTCTATGACGGGACCCCAAAACCGAGCACCTCACTCCGCTGCTGCTGTTAACCTGCTCCGATCTGCATGGGCAGAGGTGGGAGTCAGGAGTCAGTGGGAGACCAGGGAGGTAGCTGGAGTTGTTAGCCGATGTGCCCTTGGGAAATCCTGCAGTGGTCTACCCCCCCCCATGATATCTTGCAGGCTGTAACTGGCTATACATCAGAGAGAGTGACACAGTGACAGTGAAATTAGCACATTAACTGCTCTGCTGCTGTCCTGACTCCCACTGTCTAGAACAATAAAACCCTCAGCTCCCCGCCACAAGCGTCACAATTCATACCTTGTTGCCAGAATGCCAGTTAGTTGCATCATGCCCAGCGTACTAGGAGCCCACCCAGAAATATGAAAAACAGTCATTTGCGGGTCTTTTAAACTGAAGCCAAGCCCAAATCCATGGTGGTGGCAGCAGCACTGCAGTGAAGCTCATGTCAGACCATTGGCCGACTCCCCTCTGTTACTCTGGGACCACACTGTGATGCACTTGCCCCAACAATCCATGACTGCACTCCACTACTCAACCATTAGTTATCATTGGCCGCTGATAGATGTCTAACTCTGGACTGGAGCATTGCTGTTTCTGAAGGTAGGTCCAGGTCCTAGTCTGGCAGTGTAGACTGTTGTGGGACTTATTACTGTTGAAAAATGAACCCCAACAAGCAGTGACAGGCAGGTAGTCATTCCATTTGGTAATAATAAATGTTAAATGAAGAATTTAAATAAAATGCTTTAACAGTCAAATATTTTATGAATATTTAACCAAACAGTATAAATGTAAACCAATTAACAATTTATGATTAAACCTGCATACTTTGCTGCTAGCACTGTATTCCTAGCTAAACCTTAAGTTCAAGAATTTGGAAAACCACGGCCCGTTGGCGCAGTGGTGGGATTTCCGCTTGCGACGCCGGCGACCCGGGTTTGGGAACAGACCCGGGTCGTCGGAGGGCCGGCCGGGGGGAGGAGGATAGAGGCCCTAAGGACAACTCTCCTTCTCCGGGAGGTGTGGAAGTGCTCAGCTATCTGAGGGAAATGCAGGAGGCTAGGGGGACACCAGGCGACCGACGGAGCCAGGTCTGGTAGGCGGGGGCAGACGCCACACGTCATTGCACATCCCCGCCACCGTAAAAAGGAGGAAAAAACTCAAGGAGAGGGCAACGTACATATGACGCCCTCCCCAGAGGACCTCGGAACACCACCGCCGCTGCAGATCCCCGGCTAGATATAAGGCCCGTAAGTGCAGGTGCAGATGGCCATGGCCCTGCCCTCCGGGGGGCAAGCCGGGGGTGACTGGGGATCTCGGCAGCCATAGGCGGTGGTGGAGGTCCCCGGGGCGCCGTGACAAGGGCAGAAGCAACACGGAGCCCAGCCCAGAAAAATAGTAAACAAAAAAAAAAGAATTTGGAAAACCAAGTTCGATATACAAAAACTGGAATCTGCCTTTCAGTCCCATACAGGAAAAGTCAAGGATATTTTTCTAAAGTTTTCAAACTCCCTGAACATAAGTTGCCATTCCTGACCAAAACGTTCTGCTTAATCCCAGTCACCTTGGCAAGTGAGCGTTCCAACATTAAGTGTATAGCTGAATCCCCCACTGAAGCCACAGTAGGAGCCAGGACACCCTCGGAAGCCACTTCACACTGGCCATACTGCAGCGCTAACTTTAAGAAATAAATCTGACTGGGAAATGTTGGCCTATCTAGATAGACATATTATTTTTCATTTCAGGGGATTGAAATAAAATGAAAAATGGAAATAAAAACTGCAATCTAAAGTACTTCCATTTTTTGTAGACTGGACTGGATGCAAAGCCCAAGGTGAAGAGCAAAATACTCAAGGGGGTCAGTGGCCATCTTGGTCACTGCTAAACCAGCCCTGTCCTGTCGGGACAGACCAACTATTATATTTATGCATACCTTTACACATGGGTATACTATCTTTAAAGTTATCGAACTGTGCGTTTTATGGAAACTGGAAAAAAAGAAAACATGCTCTAGCATAAAATACAGTCTCTTCTTATTCAGTAACATATTTAATAAAATAACTAATTCATTCCTTGCATGCATGCTTGTACTATCCATTCCCTGACTGATGCCATGTTTTCAGCCTAGTATAAATTGCTTGAGTCAGGGCACCCCATTCCTATATGAATTCTAGGTACAGTATACATTTGATCTGTCACATGCTTTGAGGCCCCCTACTTCTCCATAAGAATTTACTAAATATATTTCTGATGCCGGCTCCATGGCACCTAGCGAAGGAGTTCACTCGGTACGCTGGCAACCTGGGTTCGTGCCCCGAGCCCGGGTGTCAGGAGCACAGACTGGCAGGGGAAAATTCCAGAGCATCCATTGGACACTTCCCTCCTGGGGGGTAGGGCTTGTGGTGGATTGGTGGACATGCTAGGGGGCATGTAGCCTTGACGTACCCCCCGCACATCCTCACCCCAGGTTGCCACTCCAGTCTGGTCCAATCAGGGTGGATGGGGATAAAAAAAGATTTAAAGGGCCATCCGTGATGGCCAGATGATGGCGGCCCCACCTCCTCCCGCCATGAAACTGTGAAGCCCTCGAGCTGCACCTCTGCCCAACCAAGATGCAAGGAAGTGCCTGTAGGCACTTCAGTCTCCCCTCCCAGTAGCCCCGGTGGGTAGGGTGCCCCCCACCGATGAAGGGATACATCAGGCCAGTCAGGGCGGATGGTGGCTGTGGATGGCAGAATGGGGATGCTGAGGTGGTGAGGATGGCCACCCGAAGGAGTGGGAGACCAGGTTGGCAAGTGCGGATAAAAAGAGCAAGCAAAAAAAGAAATATTTTATGAATTTCTTAATGAAATCTACCCCTAATGCTTGCTATATTGATACTTACTATGTGGCAATGCCATCATTTTAAGCATTTTTATTCTCTCCTAGATGGATAGTGAGAGATTTTGTGATCTGTCCTACAAATTAGATACTTTCTTTAAGGCGTCTAATATATTGACTTTAACAGTTTTTTGTGTGTCATTTGTCGAATGGTTCCTACATATTTTACTTGGTTTTCCATGCTGATATTTTTTTATATCTCAGAGGTTTCTTTGGAAACAGAATGTATTTGCTTTTACTAGGTTCACAAATGAGAAACATTCTAAACTATTTTTGTATTATGTTATTGCTCCAATGTGGTTAAATATTTGTTATTATTTAGGGTAGTTTGGATTAATATTGGGCCAAAAACTCCCTCTAATTATTAATTTATCCTATGCAGCATTTCAGAATATGAACAAGTCGATGCATAGGTCTTTTTTCAGATATCAGAACCCGTTGTGGTATTAAAATATTGGGATTTAATGTTATAGAATAAGTAGGCATGTACCTGATAGAGGAATACATTTTACGGTATGTTTAATAAAATAGATAAGTCTGTGCACATTATTAAGTTAAGCAGGGTTTGCTCCAGTGTTTACATTGCTCAGTTTTTTTTATCTTAACATTGACCCATCTCCTTTGAAAATTAACTTGTTCTGCCTATACAGTATGTATAGACTATAGCTGTTTTTTTGCTATCATTAACACTTAGAAAATGGGTAATGTTATAAGAGGCTTCTGACTGGCTGAGGGACTTCTCTAGCTGGGCATCTATCAGACAACAGATGCCCACCTATTAAAAGTACCAGCCCAGTCAGCCCCATCATCAGAATCCTGCTGCCCAGCCTGGTATCCAATTGGCTAAAACCCCTCATTTTTGTTTTAAATGTCCACCATTTTTTTGTGTCGCTCAGCGAGTCATATTGGCATCTCTAAGGCGCCCTTCTTTACTGCCAGCACACCCACAATGAAAGAAATGCCCCAGTCCCAGAACTATTTCCCCAATTCATTAGTCTCCTTTGTCTACATCATATCCGATGGATTCTTCATCCATCCATTGCCGTCCCACACACAGCACGACCGCGACTATGACCTCTGACCCCAAACAGCTTTGTGGCTCGCCCTGCCTCCAATCACACTGAACTGAAACACAAAACAAATAACTGTCCGTTTCTTTTTTCACTCTCCACAACCACTCCCTAACCCAGTACCTCAATGTTCTTTCTTCTCACATACTACTGCAATACTTTTTGCACCACAATTCTGCCACCGTTGCTGAGCTCCCACTTGATGAGCATCTGATCTCCTGCCCAGTGCGCTACTGATTTCCCACTCGGCGCCTCTGAAAATCATAGTGCGTAGCGGTCCTGTGTCCCTTCCCGTCCCTCCTTACTGAACTTCCGAGAGTACCACACCAGATAACGGCTCATCTAAAGTAAGAAACCTTTTCTTACCAAATACCAAATGTGTGTGTCTTGGGAAGGGGGGGTGAGGGGCACTGAGGGCTAACCACAGCAACCACCTTTACACATTACCCTCAACTCTGAGACAAGCAGAGGAACTACTTGTTTTACAAAATAAATAAAATACTAAATATATTCAACATTTTTACATGAAATCTATTATTTTTTTAAGCATGTAAAAAAATGTGCCCATTTTCTAAGTGCAATAATACCCTCCAGAGTGGGTGGTATGGGCTATACCCACCCTTCCAGGGGCTATAAGGCCCTGGGTGGGTGGGTATAGCCCAACACCGCCCACCCTGTCGGGTATTATTGCTTGCATATTATCTGAAAATTCCATGTAATTAAAAAAACTCAGGCCACTGAATTTCTTGGTCAGTCATATTATTACTTCTGTATATTGCCTCAAACAATAATGAAATAACTACTCTGACTCCTGTACAAGGACCTATTCTCAAATTTAAAGATTTGTTTTGCCACAAAAGAGTACAATAAGTTCATGAAGAGAGAAAAGAGAGTGGTGATTGACCCTTATGGCTAGGAGGGAACACCCCCACCCCCGCTGGCAACACTGTCTGTTAGGGGCCTCGAGCTTTGCAGAAGGGCCAGTGGGAAAAGCCTCCACTGTCAGTCAGAAGCAACACTAAGTGTGCAGTGTTCTGTCAAATGTTCAGCTTTTCAGCTGATAGTGAGGGAGAGAGCGAGAGAGTGACAGCGAGTGCAGGACTCAGAGCTGGACAGCATTGCTGCAGTTTCTGTGTGTGTCTCTCTCTACGCTGTTTAGGCATAGCAGCACAGTGTGATCTCACACGGAGGCACAGAGAAAACTGTTAGCCGCATCACTGTGTCCTGTACCTGCATAGTGGGGAACATTCAGTCTGTCAGTGAGTTCCCTATGCCATCAAACTGTTTCTGCAGTAAATTGCTTGCTGGGTCGCTCTGGACATGTCCTTTCTCTTTGTGTCTGTCTGTTTAGGTGAATGCACACTTTCCTGGCTAGAAAGAGAGAGGAAGAGGCACACGGCCAAGTGAATTATACATTTGTAATACAGTTTATGAGCATAAAAATGTTAGAAATCATGTCACATTTCTCACATTTGAATGTTCATAAAGTACATCACATATGCATCACTGCTGGGGACTACTTTTCAAGTCAGCAGGATACATTAACATTTTCCCTCTTTCAACAAGGGAAACACACCTTTAGGATTATTTTTTTCCCTTTTATTTTTTTTTTTACTTTATATTTATTATTTTTCAATAACATACCATTGAAGACACATATAGCATACAGATCATAGTGTTTTCCCAACTGGTAATCAAGTACCTTCATACAAGGAGACATGCATATGCTATATTGAATTACAACATTGAGGGAGTTACTAAAGTTTAACAGGTTACAAAATAAGAATAACCTAGATTGTGCTGCAGAAAAGAGTCCAGGAGCAGCATGGCTTGCCCTAAAATTAGAAAATGTCCAGCATCCAATCCCAAACTTGGCCTCGCTCATATTGAGCATATGACTCCATACTTCATATCTAAAGCAAACTTTTAGACTCTAAAATATACTGTACATCTGGAGCAAGGAACTTCTACTGAACAAAATTTTAAATTTGAGAGATTTTACAACTGCTCTCAATATTTCTCCAAAACACATAACTGAACAGCAACATTTAGAACATTGAGGTCAGCAGAGAAAAGGATTCAAAAGAACACTGTGACTTGGTGGAGTCGTCACCTGATGATTTATTAAGCTATGTAGGTAGTTAATATCAGTGGGAGAAAGTACAAATAAGTATAAGTCAATCAGTCATTTAAGTTTACCCATCATGCTCCTCCAGAGTGCTATCTGATTGTGGGACAAATCTGTCCGACTACTTTCCAGCTTACTCCGGATCTCCAAAAATGTAAACTTTTCCTTCAAAGACGATACGGAGGCGGGCTGGAAACACAAGGTTGTGTACAATGCCCGCTTCTCTGAGGGAACGCCGCAAACCATCGAACTTCTTGCGACGTTGCCTCATTGCAAAACTGAGGTCAGAGAATAAATAAATCTGCCTGTCCTCAACCAATATAGGGGCCGCTCATCGAGCTAGTGACAAAATTCTCTCTTTCCCCAATACCTGATGTTACCAGCATAAGGGTACGAGGCTCCTCTGTTTGACGGTATCCTCTGGGTGTAACTCTGTACACTTTCTGTAGCCCTTTAATTAAGTCTTGGCCTGATGGAACCAACTTTTCATTGAGAAATTCAAATAAAGCCATCATCGGATGGTCCCCCTCGAACCCTTCAGGCAAACCCAACAAACGTAAATTCGCACTCCTGAGTTGATTCTCCATTGTTTCTAACCTGGCACAGAAAAGCTGTAACTCTCTGGACATTAACGCGGTGACCCCAGTGGCTGAATCAGCCTGTTTTGTTACATCCCCAAGTTTCGTCTTAAGACCCTCCACCGAAGCTTCCAACAGAATCACCCAGCCATTGAAGGAGTCCATTTTCTGGGAAAGGCCAGCCACCGAGGTAATAAGGGTTTGTATTTTAGACCGTAATGTTGCAAGGGATTAATCCGTACTTGCCAAGGTTGTTGCAGGATCCTCCAGGCCTGACCGCGAGGTCAGGGCTGTGCCAGTACTTTTCCCACGTTCTACAGCGCCAGCTCCTCTATTCCATTTGGGTTCCCCATTTTGGGTAATTCAATGATCAAAAGACTGATCCAGCTGTCCAAAAAAGTCAATTCTGCACCCACATGTAAGTTTTTATTTGAGGTTTGGTGAAAATATTGCAGAGCTATTCGTTCCTGTGTCCATGTAGCTCGGGCTCCACAGCGCCCACCCCCCCTTTTCCCTTTTAAACATAACCCATGTTGTAAGTGCAATAACCCACTTTGAGGTATAGGGTTATTGAGGATTAATCAACACCCTGGGTGCTGTGAGGACACTTGGCCTGCAGCCCCATGCCTCACAACGCACCTGGGGTGTTGATTAATCCACAATAACCCCATATCCTGGAGTGGGTTATTGCGTACTTATAACATGGGTTGTACAAAACGCAGCACCGTGGAGGAAGATAGGTGCTGTTCCACTGGCTCTCATTCTCTGTAGAGAGCAGTGAAACAAAAGTGGCAGCCATATGCTGGTGGCAGAAGGCGACCAGGAGTGGACACGGCATGATCTGCTCAATGCAGAGGAGCAGACATGTGGGCAGTGTACAGTAACTGAGACATAGAGAGACTCAAACAGCGACAGTAAATTCTGATAGTGTGAGTCTTTCTGTCTGTCTCTCTCTGTCTCTGTGTTGCTATCTCACTGCAGTGCAAAAGGAAAGTTTTCTCCCAGTGAGTTGTACAGCTCTGTGTCTGTCACTCGACCCAGCGAGAGAGACAGTACATTTCCCCCATATGTATGTTTGCTGCCCTGTGTCCTGCACCTCATTCCCCAAGCTCCTTACTTCTACCTTATAGTGGCAGTCAGTTTGAGCGAGGGACACATACACACAGCAAGCATGAGCGAAAAAGAGACACACTACATTTTTTCCGATGTAACATGTCAAACAGAGTTGTATTGAATGGGTAGCAGTTTAAATCGCTGTAGAAGCCAGCTGGTACATACTTTGCCCTGTTTCCTTAAGGAATTCTGCCCCTCCTACAAAGCTGAGCTGCACCCATGGCCATGTAAAGAAGGACGAGAGCAAGTGGGAGTACAGGAATTGTGCTGTGCTGTCCGTGGCTATGAGTCTGTGCAGCACATACCTTGAAAGTGTCAATAAAGCAATACCAATAGCACCATCTGCAGGGATCACAATTTTTAAATTATTTTCTTTCACTTTTGCACTCTCTAAGAGGGAACGGCAGTCATTCCCTCTTTAAGAGTGCAAAAGTGAAAGGCAGTCATGTAAAAATCGTGATCCCTACAGACGATAGTATTGGTATTGCTTCATATTTGAGTGACTGAGTGAAAACAGTACATAGACTTCAGAGTGAGCAAGCGAGAGTTACGAGGGCAGTAGCAGATGAAAGCAACAAGCAAGCGAGAGTTACAGGATTGGAAAGCATGACAGAGGCACATAGGCAGCCACGCTATGTCTTCTTCTGTGACAGTGGGGGGGGGGAGAGAGCGAGAGAGCGAGAGAGAGGAGCGATGAAGCATGAGTTCTTTTAACACTCTTGGATGCCCCCCATCTGGCCCCACGGCTTTGTCCGCCCTCAGATTAGTGAGTGCTTTCCTAACCCTCTCCTCAGAAAAGGGACTGGTGTCCATCCCCCCATCTCTTGGTGCTTATTTGCGGTCCCTCCCCTTCCCCCTCAACTGTGAATACTGAGCAGAATAATTTAAGATATATACCTTTTTCTGGTACTCCTCATTATAGCCCCTGCCTCTTTTATTACTCGTGCAATCCCTCCCTTTGTCTTCCTTTTCTTGCTGATACATCGGAAAAATGTCTTGTCCCCCTTTAATACTGTCTGGGCTATTTTTTCCTCAGCTTGCACTTTTGAGCTGCTTACTACCTTGCCTGCTCCCTCAATTTCCCCAGATACACTTCTCTGTCCTCCTCCTCTCTCTGGTCTCCTTATACCTTCTGAATGCCATTGTTTTTGCCCTTACCTTTTCTGCCACTTCCCTCGAGAACCATAATGGTCTTCTCCTTCTGCTGTTGCCTATTTGCCTTACATACAAGTTTGTAGCCTTCACTATGCTCTCTTTTATTCTGGCCCATTTTCCTCCCTCCCCCCTTGACATCTCTCCCCATAAGGTCTTCTCAAATGCATTCCCCCATCTTTGTAAAGTCAGTCCTTCTGAAATCCAGGACCCTCTCCCTTATGCAGCTGGATTCCGCTGTTGTTCTTACATTAAACCATATTGTGTGATGGTCACTGTTCCCCCGATGACTCCCCACTCTGACATCTGCCACACTGTCCCTGTTCGTAAGTATCAGGTCCAGTATTGTTCCACCTCAAGTGGGTTCACTGACCAGCTGTCTGAAGAATACCCCCTGCAGAGAGTCTAAGATGTCTCTGCTCCTAGCTGATGCTGCAGTAGGTAGGTTCCACACTACATCTGGCAGATTAATGTCCCCCACCAGCACCAACTCCCCCTTCTTAGCCATTTTGTCTATGTCTTCCAATATCTCTCTATGTCCTCTCTCTATATCAGAGGCCTGTATACCACTTGCATGTGAATGGTGGCTCTGTTACCATGCTCGACGTTGACCCGCCACACCTTGATCCCCCCTGGCCTCCCTGTACCTCTGTCACTTTGATGTTTTCCTTAACATAAAGCACCACTCCCCCACCCTTCTTTCCTACCCTGTCCCTTCCAAACACTGTCGGAAAGGGTAAATTTATGCTATTTACTCCTGCAACTGGGAATCCCCTGGTCTCTTGTGTGTCTAATTTGAATAATTATCTGTCTCATCTCCCCTCCCTCACCGCTCTGCCAGCACTACACCAAACCAAACTGTGACTACTCCCCTTCTCTCCCTCATACCACCCCCTCACACATCTTCTCTCGACCTTCCCTCTCCTCTTCTACTTCCCATTGCCCCCCTCTTGCTCTCGTCCTCTTCCTCCTCTCCCTTGTCCTCTTTCATCACCCAACCCAGCACCAGTCACCATCTCCTCCCTAGTTTTGCTATAGAATCCATATATCCTCCTGCTAATGCTCATATGGCTTCCGTCCTTCCCCCACCTCTGCACTTAGCTAGCTTTCTACTTTGCATAACCATGTCAATCATTATCGGCCCTACTTTTGCCGTGTCTGTTTCTTTATTTACTCTCTCTGCAATTTAGTGTATAAATGATTGTATGTATTCTCTATGCTTTGTAACAATGTATTGTTCTAACCTATTTCTTGATTGCTTGTAATAACTTGTACTGTACCTGCCAGTATTTTCTGTGTATACGAACCTTTCTTTATGTAATCAGGATCTCCTTGTGAATGAGCCTGCTCAATGGATCTTTTCTGCAATAAACTTGAAACTTGAAAAAACTTGAATTAGGGGCTTGATTGCTAGTGTGAACAAGCGGGAGGAGAAGGAGCACCCCTGCTGCGTATCCCTCTGCAGCTCAAATGCCTCCAACAGGTCCCTATTAATCAGGATCCTAGCTTGTGGCCTAAGATACAGAAGACGGACCCATGTTAAAGATCTTCACATTACAGTTTAATAGGGAGAGTCTGATATGAATCACAGTCCTGGGGTCCCTACAAGGCTTCAGGAGCACACATATGGAGGCAATATAATCTAACACAGGCAATACCCCCTCACCTCCTCAAACATCTCCTGTAGTGGTTTGACCAGTTGGCCAGCCATTTCCCTATAGTATTCAGCTGAGAAACCATCTAGGCCCCCAGCTTTACCTCTCTTGAGAGAAGCAATAGACTGCATCACCTCTACTGCTGTAACTGGTGCACCCAAAAATTGTCTCTGATCCTCAGTAACTTCTGAGAGTACTACTTTGGAGAGGAAGGCATCTATTTCCCTCTCCTTACCCCTATATTCAGTCTCGTACAACTTACAGTATAAGGAGCAGAACAGGGTTCTGATACTCAAGGGAGATGTCTCCACCCACCCCCTGGGGTCTTTAATAGCTGAAACTCTAGCAGGAGTATGTCTTCTCTTAACCAACTTATCCAAAAAGGACCAGGCTTGTTTCCCCATTCAAATAAGTGCTGACAGGTGAAAAACAATGCCTTCTGAGCCTCCCTGTAAGTAATAAGTTGAGAGCTTCCTTGTTGCTGTCCGTTCTCAGGTACTGCAGCTATTCCATCCTCAGCAGCTCTCAACCCAGTTCTTCCACCTTCCCCTCAAGTGCTTGTCTTTTCTTCCTTTTCTCCCATTTACTCTTAGCAACATAACTGATTATCATTCCCCTTATAAACATTTTACCTGCCTCCCAGAGGGTAGTCTTGGAGTGTGCAGTGGCCACGTTGGTAACCATGCATGTGTCCCAATTACCAGAAATCCTCAATGGACAAGTAAGAGAGGAACCACCAGCCTGATCATTCCCTAGGGTCACTCCTTCCTGTAAGACTCAGGACTATCACAGCATGGTCAGAAATAGAGATAGGGCCGTGAACCACATTCTGCATCAACCCAAAAAACTCAGTTGAGATGTATTTATAGTCTATCCTAGATCATGTTTGATGGAAGTTGGAGAACAAGGTTAATTCCCTTGTTCCCCAGTTAGCGGTTCACCATGAATCCAGGAGGTCCAGCTCTACCAGTCCTTTCATCCAGGCCACCATAACACAGCCATGCTCCCTCCCCCAAATAGTCCAGAGCAGGCTCAGTTATGCAATTAAAGTCCACCCCTCCCCATGATCAGGTTAGGGATCTGTTCTCACTGGAGGATATCTAAAAGGGTCTGTTAGAACATTGGGTCAATCACAGAGGGAGCATAAACACTACCAAAAGTGACGTTTCTCTCTCCAGCACCCCACTCACGAACATGTATCATCCTTCTCTAGGATCTGAAACCATGTGGGTAACCTTAAATGGGTAATTCTTGTTAATGAGGATGCCACCCCCCTCTTATGTGAAGTGTAGGAGGTGGCATTGCACTCCCCCACCCACCCCACTACCCATTTGGCGTGCTCCTGTTTGGAGAAGTGGGTCTCTTGTAGCAAGGCAATCTGAGCTCTCCTATGCTTCAGTGCTGCTAAAATTTTCTTATGCTTAATGGGGGAAGAAAAACTCCTAACATTCCAAGACACCACATTATGTGTCTCCATTATGACTTCCAAATAATCCAATAAGTGCCTTCCCCCTGCTGGTTCCCCCCATAGCATCTAGGCCCTCACCTTGCAACAGAATGTAATAGCCCCCTACCCCCGCCTCCCCTGTAGTTTCCATGACGCAACCTCCACGTACCCAGAATCCCAACGCAGATCCATACCCATAGGAGAAATAGAATAAACAGGAACTAAACAACAAAGAACAAGAATGCCAACAATTTGAACAATTTGAACAGTGAACTTGAATGTTAAAACTACCCCCAATACATTCCCTCAACCCCTGTGCTTCCCCACCCACAGTGAGTCCAGGGGGTATCCAAAAAACTCTCTCCTAAAACCTTTCCTCCCTGTAACAGGCACCTTTCTCCAGGCCTACACCAAAACAAAGATTGAGCAGCTTCCCACCCACCAGCCATGGGTGTCCCCGAATCCCCACCATCTCCCCTTCTTCCCATTACTAATATACCCAATAAAACTAACTGTATAGTATAAAAGTAGTCTTAACCTCATAGCACCCTCCCCTATATACAGTCGTTACACCCCCATCGTTCTCTAATAGAAGTAAAAAGCAGAGCGAGTTATAAGGGGATATACCACTACCAGAAATAATAAAGTGCTTCCTAGTATTCATTAATTCATTAAACTGTATTTATATAGTGCAATTCTCACTGCGATTCAAAGCGCTTTACATCAAATCTAAAAACAATACATATACAACGGAACACACAAATAACTACTTATTACTAAACAAATAATATATTGATCCAGTTCTGGGAAGGCTTGTCTAAATAAATGGGTTTTCCGCTCCTACTTAAATTGATCAATGGCTGGGCTTTCTCAAATATGGCGAGGTAGAGAGTTCCATTGGGTCGGGGCTGCCTATGCAAATGTGCAAGCACTAGATGTTTGTAAGAGGACCCTAGGAACCTCTAGCAATCCCTCGTCTGTGGAGTAGAGTGGGAAGGAGGGGTGGTAGGGCCACAGGAGGTCTTGCAGGTACCCAGGCCCCTGCCTGTGTAGGGCCTTATAGGTCAGCAAATCAACCTTGAAGGAGATCTGCAACCTAACTGGCAGTCAGTGCAGATAGTGGAGCACAGGCGTGATATGACATGACCTAGGTAGGCCAGTCAACAACCTGGCCACCGCATTCTGC
The DNA here is from genome assembly GCA_016271365.2 of Neoceratodus forsteri. Classification (NCBI taxonomy): domain Eukaryota; kingdom Metazoa; phylum Chordata; order Ceratodontiformes; family Ceratodontidae; genus Neoceratodus; species Neoceratodus forsteri. Next base: position 348,857,978 of record CM057456.1, read on the forward strand.
ACTAGCTGCAGGTGGCAAAGATCTACCCCTGACAGCCCTAGGTATAGGGCATTGCAGTTATCAAGGCGAGAGGTCACAAAGACATGGACCAGTGTTGGCAGATCACCAGGGGGAATCAGGTGCGTAATCCTGGTGATGTTCCTCAGATGGTAAAATGAGGTTTGAACCACAGTTGACACCTGCAACTTAAGCATCAAGCCACAGTCCAAAACAAGGCCAAGATTCTTTACCCGATCCGAGGTGAGCAACTGGGAGTCCCCAAGCTGTAGCACAGAGACCTGACCAGATTGCCCCCTCACCCCTCAGCAACCAGGTTCCAGCACCAGTACTTCAGTCTTGTCTGGATTCAACTTCAACCAGTTGGTCCTCATCCAGCCTTGGATCTCAGTAAGGCAGCTGTTAAATACTGAGACCGTCTCCTGCTGTTCAGGCGCAAAAGACAGGTATGGCTGAGTGTCATCTGCATAGCAGTGAAAACTCAGCCCATACTGTCCTGTCTTATAGTGTCTCCCAGTGGTAGCACATACACCATGAACAACACGGGGGACAAAACAGAGCCCTGCGATACCCACTTTGGGGGGAGCAGAGGTGGCAAAGAAAAAATCCCCGACACCACCCTCTGCGACCTGCCAGTGAGGAAAGATTTAAACCAGTTGAGGATTTTACCAGCCAGTCCACAACAAACCCACAGGTGCTCCACCAGTGCCCCATGGTCCACAGTGTCAAATGCCGCCGAGAGATCGAGGAGAATCAAGATGGTACATCTCCCCCAATCCCTCGCCACTAGGAGATCATTCAGCACCTGAGCCAGGGCAGTCTCAGTACTATGCTTTTTCCTGAAACTGGACTGAAGAGGACTGTAGATGTTGTGAGTTGTTACATAGGTCTCCAGTTGAGCAGCCACCACCTTCTCAATAACCTTACCCACAAAGGGTAGATTAGAGATAGGTCTGTAGTTTGCCAGGCAGTCCGGATCTAGTGAAGGATTTTTCAGGAGTGGCCTTACAGCTACCTCCTTCAGGGGCCCTGGAAAGATCCCTGTCACTAGAGAACATCGGACAATCCTGGCTAGGACCGGGCTGATTACATCAACGCACCCCACTAGGAGGCGCGTTGGTCCCGGGTCCAAACTACAGCAGGTTGGCCATAACCCATGGATGACCTTCGCAACATTTGTGACAGCCAACTGGTCGAAGTCAGACCAGATGGATTAACTTGACTGTGATCTCAAGCCCGTTACCGCAAGGCCCATTAGAGGGCACTGACTGGATTTCCGATCTGATAGAGGCAATCTCATTAGCAAAGAACAGAGCGAACTCATCTCATCTTGATTGTGAAAAAGCTCCCCTGGACTGAAGACAAGCTGGATTGCATAGCCTATCAACAGTGCTAAAGAGCTGAGCTGGTCAGTTAGTTTCCACAGCAATCTCCCTGGACAGGAACTCTGCCTTCTTACAGGAGATTGCTGATTGATAGTCTCTATAATGGACCATCAATATAAGCTTATCCTCCTCCAAACCGTTCCTCTGCCAGTGCTGCTCCAACCTTCGACTCCTCCTCCTCCTCCTCATCTCCCTGATAGTCCCATCAAAACAGGGGGGATCTCTGGTGCGAGATGAGGGGTCGAACACGGACAGGTGTGATAGAGTCAAGAGCCTCGGCAATAACCCTATTATAGGTCTGCACCAGTTCCCCCGGCTCCTCGCACGCACTCATCAAACCTGATAAGTCCAGCACCACCGTCAGACCTTGTGGGGTCACACCCCTTAAAGGATAGTATTGGAACATCTCTGTAGGGGAAGGTCTGTTGGGGGGGCCTCAAACGAGAAGCTCACAGTATGGTGGTCTGACCAAGTGACCGGCTCCACCATAAGGTCAAACACCTCCATTCCCAGCAGGAAAACGAGGTCCAACTAATAGCCGTGAATATGGGTTGCAGAGGTAACAACCTGTGTTAGGCCCAACAAACACATTAGTTGGAGGAAGTCTTAATCAAACTGCTAGAGCTTGTCATCGACCCAAGCATTGAAGTCCCCCAGAACAATCCATCTGGGAGACTCCAACACCAGTTCGGCAACAAAGTCTGCGATCTCCTGCAGGAATTCCTTCCCATTCCCTGGAGGTTGGTAGATGAGAAGTATCCTGCAGCCTTCACTTGCAAACCCTTGAACGGCTACACAATCGAAGGATCTTGTTGGTCCCACCAGAAAGGCTGTGAGGTTCAAGTCCAACTTAGACAGATTGCCACCCCCCCACTCCACCCCCCACCACGATCCACTCTCAGGCTGTGTACTACCGAGTACCCAACTGGAACAGCCAATTCCAGTACAGGGTCAGCATTTTCATCCAGCCAGGTCTCGGTGATGCAAGCCAGATCAGATGTTGCAACAAGATCGCCAATAATTGCTGTCTTGTTCTTAATAGATCTGGCATTACACAACACTGCCCGAGAAGGGTAGGTACAGGAAGCTGGTCCAGCAGCCTTCCCACTGACTGTGGAGCCCTTGGGTATGGACACCAGGCAGGGAGGACCCCTTTCCTGGGCCCATTTCGTGCCAGGGCTCCTCCTCAGTTCCACCACCCCAATCTGCCCCCCATTCATTATATTCCCCTGAAAGACTCTGCAAATAGAAACATAGAATTTGACAGCGGATAAGGACTGTTTGGCCCACCTAGTCTGCCCATTTCCCTACCTGATGGATAAGCTGCAGATTCTAGTTAATCAACAGCTTATTTCCTCCTACCCCCAACCCCTAGAATTGCCTTATGTCTGTCCCATGCCTTCTTGAATTCTTCCACTGTTCCTGACTCCACAACCTCCTCAGGAAGGCTGTTCCATGCATCCACAACCCTCTCTGTGAAAAAATAATTTCTAACATTACCTCTAAGATGTCCCCCCTCTATCTTCAAATTGTGCCCCCTTGTTCTTGCACATCTCTTCTTCTGAAAGGTGCTATCCTCTTGTACTTTGTTAATTCCCTTGAGATACCTGAAAGTTTCTATCATGTCCCCCCTCTCCCTCCTTTCCTCAAGAGTATACATATTAAGCTGCTTTAGTCTCTCCTTGTATGTCTTCTGGTGCAGACCCTGCACCATTTTGGTTGCCCTCCTCAAATCTCCATTTCCTTCCCCTGCGTGTTATTCCCAGTGCTCTACAGCACCTATGTACATCAGCTGTTAATGGGGGCACTCAACCGGTCAGAGATCACAGAGCCTGGAGGAGGAATAATATCTTGCCCTGGGCGCTGTTGACCAACACATCCTACAATTACTTAACTTTACTACCACAGTTATAAATCAAAGCAATATACTATCATTAAATCAATATTAAAACAATAATTATTATATCCTAAATCTATACCATTCACTCCCACACATAAATCACTCACACTCACAGACACACTCACTCTTGCACAACAACCCCAAAACCTCCCCAACCCTCCCAAAACAATTTATATTAAAAGTTTTTTTTTCCTTTCTAGGGAGTCTATCAACTTGTGGAGCTGTTCTTGCAGTCAGTTCTTAGCCAAAACGGCTTTTATTAAAACTCATTGGGTCCAGTAGATGCCACATGGCATCGGAACCATCCATTACAGACCCTGACCCAAAATGGCCACCAGGACTCAATGAGTTAAAAAGAGGCACTTTCCTCTCTCGCAGGAATGTCCCTCAATAGCCTGTCTTCTCTCAGGAGTGGGTTTCAGAAAAGGGTTCTCAGAAATGGGCTAAATGATCTTTCACCCTCAAAGCACCAGATTCCCTAAGGTCTTTCATCTCTGAGGTTAACGCTTCACATAGTCCAGAAATCTAGGGTCCCTTGAACTCTCTCACTGAATGAGGTTCCACCTGATCCTGCCTTCGAGTTATGCATGGGCTCAGTTTTAGCAGTATTCTGGGAAAACAAAATCCAGAATATTATCAGTCTCAGGCGCAAGTAAGGACTCTCTCACAGCCCTCCAACCACCTACTTCAGCTCACAGATCACATGTCAACTGACAGCTTATACCTTTCCTGAAAACTACCAATTTTCTGAGCAGATACACCAGTTCTGTAAACACGCTCCCCCTTACCTCCAAAGTCCAGGGGGCAACACCACAATCCAGCAGAGACGCTCCCCCTTACCTGTACAGTCCAGGGGGCAACTATCCAACGTAGCACAAAAAAACTCCAGCCAGGTCAAAGGACAGCCCTTTCCCATCTCACTCTCCTGCCTTTTGGCACTACAGTGATTTGAAATAGGCACTGCCGTACACCGATGCACAGAAGTCAGAGAGAGGCCTCAGAGGGAGAGGCTATTCCAGGTCTCCCCTCATCGAAATTCAGGAGACACAATCCAGATGACAACTTGAGGAGGTTTCACCCCTCCTCACACCACCTCCTGATGACACTCTTCCCAGCAAACCAGCAGGACCAGTCAACCAGTTTGTGCTCCTGTATCCAGTTCACCAGGCCACAGACACAACATGCTGCCGACTCCTAGGTCTCTCCTTGTTCCCTCTCACGCTTTCTGCCGGTGTTCCAGAAACCACACAGTGAGTCACATACATGGCTCCATTGCCACTGCTCTCCTGGGTGCAACCGAAACTGGATGCAGCTGCTACTCCAAACTCCCGGAGATTCTAGGTATGCCAAGATTGCTCCACACAATGGAACTCACTAGAAAATAAAAAATGCTATCTCCTAACACTTTCTCACTCTTTTACTCTCACTAACACTCCCATCTCTAGTCTAACAGCTAACTAAAAACAAACAAAAATAAACACTTAAAAAGCTGTATAAATCGTTAAAAGATTCCCTCTCCCAGATCACTCACAGACAGCAGCCCAGCGTGGCTGCCATCTTGCCTACAGCCCCCACTACTAGTATAAGAGGGTTCATTATCCCTGCAAGAGAACCCCCATATCAGTGCAGTCCCCTCTGACCCCTCTAGCTCTACTATGACTGCCCCTCATGTCACATGTTAGAGTACCTCTAAATCATCCCGAGAGTATGCACCCCCCGCCCAGCACCCCAATCAGTTACTCCAGCAACACACCAGATACCTGAGGTGGATATCCTATTCGTTGTATGCTTTCAAGGTACCTCTTGGTAATTAGCCATATCTTCCCGTCACCAGAGCTGGTGGAAAGTGGATACCTTTACATATACCCAGCTCCCTCACAATGTATGCAGGCCCCCCTCTCCCACTGCAAGCTCATGCACTCAGCCAAACTAGCAACCACCAGTAAACTTCATCAGATTTGCATTGGGTGAGAGTTCACAACCCCCTGCCTTGCCCTGTAAGCTCCGGCAGCTCCCAGCAGACCTGAATCTCTCACATGTTCTCGATCCCAATCTCAACCTCCTCCATGGCACCTGTACATCCCTGAAGCACCTCTTCTACATATGGCCATTCCCCAAAATAAACCGGACACCCTGCTTACCTTAGTATTGCCATCAGACTGATCTGCCATCTGGCATCTTCCATTTTGGTTTTGCATGCACGTTCGTGCAGCATAGCTCCACTGTAACCCTAACACCATAGTGTAGCAAGCTACCAGAGAGGTCCTGGATCCCCCCCATCTCCCCCCATGTGCAAGTGAGGAGTTCAGCCCTGGTACCCAGCAGTCTCATAGCTTTAAGAAGTATGGATGGAAGAAAAAAAAAACTTCTCAAACTGTTGTCTCAGTCCACATCAACCTCTATGTCTCTGTTGTTTTGGGGGGCCTGAATCAACCCATCCACCAGTGTATCGGGCTATGAAGTCCCAATGTAATAATCCAAAAAAAAAATTGGAAGATTCCCCCCCTTGCAGCCCAATGAGATTACTCAGTTTGTAAGGACTAAGAGGGATGTCAGGAGACCCCCACGATCCAGGGGCTAATTCAGCAGACCCAGCACAGTAACCAGTCCTTCTCTCTACATCTCCATGAGTCAGTTTCACACCATCTCAGAACCCCTTCTCTCAGCTGTGTTTCTGCTTCCAGTCCTCCAAAAAGTGCTTCACCTTAGCCACATTAGCGAAGTTGTATGTGGCTCCCTCAGACTTAATGTGCACCATAGCTGGGTAAGAGAAAATTAAATGAATTTTGTCCTGTCATTGTTTTTTATTTATTTATTAAAGTCTAGGAATTACAACCCTTTGAGTCAGGGACTCATTTACAAAGGCTCCACATCATACAATGAACAAAGTCAAATACAGAAGATAATGAGGCCAAATACAGAGACTAAGATACAGAGGCACATTTCATAACAATCACTTAGAGCAACACCATAGGTGTGCACCATACAGTTATACAATAGAGTCGAGAACTAACCAGCAGAGGAACTTGTAATTACAGGGAACTGGGGTTATCTGCAATCACATTTGGAACAGGACATAACGTAGTCTCGTAACTCAGTGTTAAAAGGTCCTAGCCTGGGTATAGATAGGGTAGACCCAGGGACTGAGTTCATCCAGAGTGGAGCCCTGTACTGAAAGGACCTTTGACCAGCACTGGTTTTAACAAAGGGGATGTGAAAGGCAGTAGTGTCAGAGTGTTTTGTGGTCCATCTGGGCAAACTCGGTTGGAGAAGTAAGAGACAGCCAGGGGGAGATAGCCCCAATTGGATTTATTTGGCCAACAGGCAGATCTGGTAGAATAGACGCCCCTGAAAGTTAAACCATGGCGAACATTGGTAGAGGTCACAAATGTGTGTGAACCTGTCACTGCCTGTGGCTAGCTGGCAGGCCTTATTCAGGGCGTGTTTTATTGGGAACAGGGCAGAGTCTGAGGCGTCATGATAGATGACTATGCCATAGTCTACCAGGGAAAGGATGGAGCTAGAGATGGCTAGTTGTAGAGCGTCAGGAGGGAGACAGGGTCTGAGTTTATACAGGAGGCCAATTCTGGTATTAATCAGGGAGCATGTCAAGGCTATGTGTTCATGGAAGGAAAGGGCCGAGTCGAGGGTGACCCCCAGATATTTAAAGCAGGTGACTGGTTCCAGAGTGGAGTCCTGGGAATTTTTCTAATACTGTGGCAAAGGCTCTTCTTTTCCTCTGCAGATGGAGCATGAAGTCTTGGAAAATGTATAGTTTGTTACCCTCATAGTGTAGTTCTTTCTTTGCTCAGTAAGCTTGTAGGATGGCTTGTCTATGAACAAAATGATGGAGTCCGAAAATTATTTGGCAAGGCAGTTCCTCTGGCGGTGGTATAGGAGCCAGGGCTCTGTGGCCATACTCCACTTTGAAGCGTCCTCCCTTTGGGCTCAGGACAAAGAGTTTAGGTAGTGTCTCGGCACAAATTTTCAGGGTACTCTTCCCCTCCAGTCCCTCGGGCAGCCCCCGATTTGTAGGTGGCTCCTATGACTATAATTTTCTTGATAGTCCAACTGGCCCATCAGTTTAGCAAGCTCCTTTTCCAGGCATGACACTTTCTTGGGCAGCCAGCTCATTTGTATCTTCCAAAGCCGAGACCCTCTGGTCCACCTCGGTCGGGTGTTTCACCTGTCCTGCTGACTGAGAGGCTGGCTCCACCAGTTTTCCAGTCAGGTAATCAAATTTTGGGGAGAGGGCTTCCAGAACCTGTTCGGTGACAGTTTGGGCAAGGACCAACATCTCTGCAACTGATAGTGTGACCATGTCTGGGCCTGGCTGTTGCAATACAGGCCCGATGCTGTCTTATTCTTGTTTTTCTGGCCACCTCATTATGGCTTAGTGGCTGAATTGAACAGGTATTCCTCCATTGTGTCTGATGTTAGCTACCTAAGCATTTTCCTGCCTTGGATGACAGCGGTAAGGTACCAATTAATAGTTACATTTTAGCTAAGGGGAATGGAGCTCCAGGGAACCACGTCTTTCTCTTTAGCCACTCATTAGTGCCCTCCCCATATAGGCTTCTTAATTACTCTCTCACACTCGAGGTTTTCAGCACAGTACTCTGAGGTTCAAAATCACTAGCTTTTTCCTTTCCTGGGCTTGAAACATCATGTAAATCAACCTGAGCATCTGTTTCAGTCTCTAATCTTTGTTCAGTGAAACAACTGGTATCTTCCAAAACTTCACTCAGATCTAGTTTTCTACTTGTAACCCCCCTGCAAATGGGGGTTCCCAGAAGTCTTCCAGGAGCTTGCAGGAATGCTCCAAGGCTGGAGGTATTCGGCATCTAAGCTGTTTAAATGTGGTTAAAAGTGAGTGCTATTTGAGCCTCCATGTACTGTCTTTTTATAAGCTGTCTGCTTTGCAGACATAATTAATTTAGAAGGGGGATTGTGTGTTTCAATGCCTGAGTCCTGCCCGGGCTGCTGTCAACCCGCTCCATTTCTGCCGTCGCTAAATGCACAGAGGGAGCTCTTTCAAAAGGTGTAACAATCTGCCAGGAATTGTTTAGAGTAATAATGAAAATACAGTTTGTCTAACCTGCTTTTCTTTGCAGTCTGAACTATTTTTGCCTAGCCCTCCATTCTGGTTTTGAACTGCTGAACTGGACCAATCAGTGTGGGGGGATCTTTAAAATGGAGCCTGCTGCTGGCAAATCAGAACTTGGACTCTCATTGTGGAGCCAGCCACCTATGTACTGTATGGACAGTGCCTCTGGGAAATGTAGTTTGGACCTTGGCGCCTTTTTCCACCAACAGAGGGAGCTCTATTCTGAGTGACAGCCGAACCAGCCAACTGAAATGGGAGGAACTCAAAGGAAATGCCCTGCTCTGTTACTGGAAAGCTGAGATGAGTTGTGACAGTGAAGAGGGAAGGAGCTCTGTGCTTCTGCAGTGTATAGTTTCATGCAGGAAGCGCGTGTGAGGCCCTGAGGTTCGGCCTGCAACCGTTGTAAGTGCCAGTTCGGACTGAATCCGGGTTGTGAGGAGAAAGAAGGAAGTCTGAAGAGTGGAAACCAGGCTCACCCTGTAGAAGACTGGAGATATTGCTTAATCGCGCTCGGTCTGTCGGGAACTGAAGCTGCTGTGTGTACTCCCGGGTATTTTGCAGTAGGTGCGATCGGGATCGAGGAGCAGCCTGCCTGGTATAGTACTTTCCTTTTACATATGAACGTGCGGAGTGCTTGTGGGGAATCGCTATTTCCTGTCCCCTGTACTGTGTGCTGTATGTTGAAGCTGGAAGCAAACCCCAGCTTGTCCTGGACTAAATCTGTTTGCTATCAACTGCCATGGGGTCGGGCCACAAGGACCTTGTCTCCATGCCCTGTTGTTTCTGGCAATCCAGAAGAACATCCACCATCCGGTTCTCAGCTTGGCTATTGTGAGTACAAATCAGGGTATTCCCCTGCAGCCTGTTATCAATTACAAGTGTGTCATCTAATTATTGTTGTTTCACTTCTTCATGGACTGAGCCATCCAGCTCCGGATTACAACTGGGTGTTGTGCATATATTTTCTTCCTACAGGGCCCCATCCATCTGCACCTGCCGGCCAACCCCGGGCAACGGACCTGGCGAGCCCCCCCCCCCATTCTGGGTACCCAGAGAGTGACATTTTGGAATATATGCACAGTACTGTGATTTGATCTTTGCCAAAACTAATCAACCTGATTGCCCCCTTCCGTGTTACTGTCCCCTAAATAAATCAGATTTGTTGCTATTATACTATATACTGTCTGTGGTGTTGGTACTTATGGAAACAGTATTGCATTTTGCTGTGTATGTTGTTTAACCTTATTTTACAGGGGGTCCTCAGAGACGTGCTGCAGAATCAGTCTCAAGGGTAAGTGGTATCTATATGTGTGAAAAGTGTTCATATGTGGGGTATTGGGAAGGTAACTCCAGTGTATTGTGTGGGCCACTAGTGGGAACAAAGGGGGGGGGGGGGTCACAGTGTCCCAGAGGGCTGTACCTGAGCTAGTTTAACCACTACTAACCCTGACCTCTGGGTGGAGGCACCCGTCATAGAACCTAGGCCCCTCAACCTGTCAGTAGCCAAGCAGGCAGGGGTAGTAGCCCTTGGGATAGCTCCACCTGGGGGTTACATACTGAAATATTGCCTCAGTTCTGGAACAAACTGGAAATGCACTATAGCCGATACTCTCTTCCCCTTTCTCTCTATCCAATTTAATTCTCACCTGGGTACCCAGATACAGTTCAGGTATCATTCTTACACAATGTCTTTTATCAAAGTAGACTTTATATGCTGCTTTTGCAGACTTGTCAGCATCTTGAACTTGTTTTAAGTTTGGCCAACATGGCTTTAGGTTAGTCTCCAACATAGGAACTTGTGTTCTCAGCTGTCTTCTCATCATCAGCTGTGCTGGGTTACATTTTGTTATGTTAACTGTAGTAGTTCTGTAGCTTAGTAAAGTGAGAAATGGATTGTCCTGTTTCAGAATTTTCTTAGCTGTTTGCACTGCCCTCTCAGCTTCACCATTAGAATGTGGGTGACGTGGGTTGGTTGTAACATGACAAACATTTTACTTGTGCATGAATCTTTGGAACTCAGTCCCTGTAAACTGTGGAGCATTATCAGTAACAAGCTTGTCCGGACATCCCCAACATGCAGACATATTCTTCAGCGGGTTATGGTACTACAGCTAGAAAGGTCTGGTAAATAAGCAATTTCCAAGTATCTTGAAAAATAGTCTGTTGCAACCAAATACTTCTGCCCCTCCAGCTCACAAATAACGGTGCCAACCCTCTTCCATGGGCAATCTGGTAATGGAATTGCTATTAGCAGCTCCTTGCACTGAGTTGATTTCCTCACGCGACACAATTCACATGCTGCCTATCATTTCCAATACCTTGCCACCAAACAGACAACTCTGCTCATTCACTGCATTTGCCGATACCCGGATGGCCCTCGTAGTCTTGCTAGCTTGTCTTCTCACATGTTTCTTGGAATGACTATTCTGTCTCCATAGAGCAACAGTCCATTAGATTCTGTAAGGCTGCCATTTACTAGAAGAAAGTTCTGACACTATTAAGCACACTCTTGGGGTACCATGGCCATTCACCACTGACAAAACCCAATACTGTCTGAAGTTCAGAATCTCGGGATGTACTTTCTTTTACTTGTTGCAATTTTGAACTTGACATTGGCTTTGAGGATCATAAGGATTCATCATAGGACTTACTGTAATTTTCTCAACCCTAGTTTAGACTTCTAACTCAAATATAGATAGTCATTGGATGTCTGGATAACATATCTGCTATCACCATCACCTTAGCTGGCACGTTTCACTTTGGGATCGTACCTCATCATCCGATGAGAAGTTGTGACACCTCATTGGCACTCTGTCTAAATCTTTGCAGTTTCATGAGAGGTACTAGTGGTCTGTGGTCCATCAAAAGCTTGAAATACTCTAATCCGTACAAATACTTTGCAAACTTTTCACATGCCCACACTGCTGCTAGGCATTGCTTTTTAATCTCTGCATAGCGAGTCTCAGCATCTGTCAATGAATGGGAGCAATATGCCACTCGTTTCTGCTTGCCATCATGATCCTGCAACAATACTCCACATATACCACAGCAACTGGTGTCAGCACTTACAATTACAGGTTTCCTGGCTTCATAAAAAGAAAGTATGAGCGCTTCTGATACAAGTTGTTTCACCTTGTTAAAAGCATTTTCTTGTGTATGGCCCCAATTCCACAACGTCTCACTTTTCAGAAGTTCATTCGGTTGGTGTGTCACCTCTGATAGCTTAGGTAAGTACCAACCCAGGTAGTAGATCATTCCTAGAATTCTCCTGAACTCAGGAACAGAAATAACAGATTGTATTTCTTTGATGGCTCTTGCTTTCTCAGGATCCGGACTTATGCCCTGCTCATTTAGCCTGTGTCCCAAGTGGTTCAGCTGCTTCTAGCACAGTAAGCATTTCCCTTTATTCAGCTTTACATCAGCTGTCTGGATTGCTCCCAGCACACAAGCCAATTGACTGAAGAGTTCCGCCTCTGTACCTCCGGTATACCCGGATGGCATCCATGTAAATGACTACCCCTTCCAGCTTCTGCAATAATTACAGCATTTTCCTCTGGAAGATCTCTGGTGCACTAGTAATGCCAAAAGGAAGCCTGTGAAAATAATATCTTCCAAATGGTGTAATAAAAGTAGTTAACTTGGTACTATCTAGATGCAGAGGAATCTGCCCAAAACCCACTTGCTGCATCAAGTAGAGAAAACACTCTGGCACCAGCAAATCTTGGAATAAAGTCTTCTAATGTGTGAAGAAAATATTTTTCTCTCTGGATTGCTTTCGTTAACTGTTTGAGAGTAACACATATAAGAATGGTTCAGTTGTTCTTGGATACTGGCACCATGGGTGGACACCACGGTTTACCTATGGTGCTGCAACATCCTCGACCGCAACATCCCCAACAGCGGCAGACACAATGCTGAGTCTTGGCATTATACTGTCAGGGACACCGGTGTATTTTCGGGGACTGCGCCCTCGAACCCCCCCCATGTGGGGGGGCTACGCCCCCACACACCCCATCTCTATTTATACAACTCCAAGTCTGAGTTGTCTCGGGGAAGGGGTGAAATACTGGGAGATGTACCGTCGATGTCTGCGGGGACCATCACAGTGATCCGTCGCTTTTCATCGGATTCTGTCACTGTGATGGTCTTCACGGTGGCTGTGTCGACGTGCGACCAGCATACCATGCACCACTCAGTAGGCTCTGTGACCCCTACAATAAAACCACATCATACCATTTTATCCAGCTCATCTTTTACTTCACAAGGCATAGGAACTGAAATTCCCCAGGCTGCATGAATACTATAGGGTATGGCTCCCTTCTTTAGCTTACTCCTGATGGGAGCACCCAGAAAGAGACCTAGTTCCCTGAAGGCATCTGTATAGACTTCTTCTAGTCTGTGCATTAATCCCCTAGATACTGCAGTATCACAGCTTAGCAGGTTATTGACCTGGGAACCCCTATGAAATGGTTGCAATGGGGCTTTGCAATCCTTATGATTTTGGTGAAGAGAGACAATTAACGGTAAATTCCATGTAAATACAGTGTATTGGTTTATGACTGTGTATTGTTTTCTTACAGAACCCACTGAGTACAGAGGTCCTTGTGGATCTCTCACTTTGCGTGCCCACACAGCATTTGCCTTTGGAGTGCGGGTACGCCTAACCTTATAGTTCAACAAAGGACGTGGCAGCATCACTGTGTGCATCCCAGGGTCATCATACAGGGAGACCTTTGACTGGATTTTTTTTCCATAATCAAGCTTTTCTTCACCCCCAACTTGCCCAACAGCACCCCACCCAGTGTGTGTCAGTACTACAGAACAGATGTTCGGGGGATAGGTGGTGCCACTAGACATGAGGGATATGTGTCAGTACTATGGGACGGGTGTTCATGGGTGGGGGAGGCCACTAGATACCAGGAATATGTTGATGTAATGTGGGATGGATGATTGGGGTGAAGGGTGCCACTGGGCACCAGGAAGACTGGCAACACAAACAGGCCTGGGGGGTGGGAGGGTGCCACTGGACACCAGGGCCGGCATCCTCGCTGAGGTGACAGACAACAGGGGGTGGGCAGCTGCAGTACAGCCATCCTGCCATTGGTGGGGTGGGGGCACAGGATTAGTGCCTGGTTGAGATGAGGTTTTTGATGGTGGTAAACAGCACTGGTTTGTGTGCTGTTTACCGTCGTTGCAAACCTTTGAACATGCTACTGCACCTATATGAGAAGGAAACCCCCTTATTTGCATGGATGCAGTGTTATGTTAATGCCTGCGCACCAACGGGTTTAGCATGTGCTACAGGGTCCTCTCAATATAGCCCTCCCCCCCACAGCAACTGCCACAAACCCCCTTAGTGCCAGTACTAACCTTTGAATATCTGGCCCCAGGTGTCAGCTGTTGTCCAGAGTGGCTTTTATCATCTCAGGAGCATCTCCTGGATCAAACCCTTTCTTGAACTGGCTGATCTGGTGACACTAGTGCACACCCTGGTGACATCTAGGCTGGATTATTGTAATGCTTTATACCTTGGGTTATCCACAAGTGTAGTGAGCCACTTGCAGCTGGTCCAGAAAGCGGCATGGCTGGTTGCTGGAGCCTCTCAGTTTGAGCATATCAAGCCAGTTCTCCATGCTCTGCACTGGTTGTCTATATGGTGGTGCATCACTTTCAAGGTGTGCTTGTTAACTTACAAGGCCCTGTATGGACTGGGTCTGGGTTACATGAAAGACTTCCTGATTCTGTATGCTCCTGGCCACTCACTTCAGTCAGCGGAGGTGTCTCCTTGTGGTACCCTGTTCCAGGCTTAAGTCCTTGGCAGACTGGATGTTCAGTGTGGCTGCCCTGATTTTGTGGAACACCCTTCCCACTGAGATCAGAGGTGCCCCATCACTTGACCTTTGTAAGTATGACCTTAAAACTCATTTATTTACTTTGAGTTTTGCATACAGTGCTGCTGCTGTTTAATACTAAATTAAATATTTTTAATGTTTATTTATAAGTTGATATTGCATATGAATTTTTTGTTGTTGTTTTGTATTGTAAGGTGCCCAGAGCCTCTTGGGATTAGTGCCATATAAATAAAATTACCTTGCCATGCCTTAGGCCATCTAATAAATAATCAAGTTGATTTGGATGCATTCCTGTTTTGAAAATTCATGCAGACATACCTAGGGCAGATTGAAAATCTTGCCCTTGATTTCTGGAGTCCATCAAAGTATTATAGAGTAAAGATGGCCGCCTCACTTGGTGGTCTCAGCAAGCTTTTAAATTCATTGTACGACAAAGTTAGTGCCTTTTTCTTTGTGTTTTTTAGGTACCAACAGCATAGCTGTTAGCACCTACTGTGGTCAGGCGTACTTTTTTCTGCATTTAGCGAAGTTTAAGGTTACATTCAGTGTGAGTGATTATGCTGCATGATATCATTAATTTATTCATTTAGTTAGTTTTTGTTAACCAGGTATTTACATTTTGCTAACCAGGTATGTACACTAGACAGAAACTGCCTGTTTTCAGGTACAACCCAGGAGAGTACAACAATAGGAATACAATACATGATTTCTTACAATGTGTGATTGGATATGATATGTACATGAGCTGATAATGTAGGAGGAAAGGTTCTCATGCACTATATCATAAAGGTTTGAATTGACAGATACAGATACAGCAACACGACATTATAACATGAATCAAATTACATCAAGAACTGTAGAGCATCCAGTATCAGATGACTGCACACTACCTGTTGGGGAAGCATTTACAGGCAGTGCTATCTAGGAGGTGCTTACAAAAGGATTGTTTGAAGCCCACATAAGTAGCAGTAATGCGGATGTCAGGTGGTATACTATTCCACAATCTAGGAGCAAGGTTTTGGAAAGCTACTGTCCCCATATTGGTCTTTATTTTAGGCACAGTAAGTAGTCTGAGGATCTGAGGGGATATGGAATAGAGTATGGCTTAATCCATTCTGTGAATTGTTGAGGTTCCTGGTTATTGATGACTGTAAATAATGCCTCCAAGTACAAAGTCACGCAGGGCATTTGGTGGGAGCCACTGTAAGTTGGCATATAGTTCACAGTGGTGTACAAGTCTGTTTGAGCAAAGTGCAAAATGGCAGATATTATTGTAGGTAATGTCCCACTTTCTGAGTGCTAGTTTAGATGGTGAGGATGCATATACCACAATATTGTATGTAAGCTTAGGGAGTAATATGCCTCTTGCAAGAGACAGGTATGCATGTTGGGTAAGGTTATGCCTAATTCTATAGGCTAAACCTAGTCTAGTGTTAACAGTTGTGCAGGTTTAGATATATGTGATTGGAAATTTTGTGAGTGATAAGGTTTTTAGGTCTAGGTGTAGGGTTTCAGGCCTACACAAACCTAGGTTAGATCCTCCTTACTGCATATTTTTTCTTTCTCACTACAACTTTTGCTGTATGAGTGAAATTGTCAGATGTCATTGTTGATATAGTGAAGGGTTTCAGCAGAGCTAAATAGCAGACTTTCAGACAACTGAACCTAGTTCTGCAGTATGTAGTAGTCAATTAACTTAATCCTGGCTGAAGTTTGTCTAGGTTTGAATACAATTTGAGTCACCTGTTTTGCAGGGTGTGAGATAACCTCTCCACCATAGAAACTGCAGCTCACTTACCTGTAGATCAGTGGCACACTAAATGTGAATTTGTTTGGTTGGTGAATTGATTGGTGGTTCAAATCCTGGAAATGACTCAAACATTTTCTTTGTAAGATGGAAACTCACTAGAGTGGTGATTCATGGAGGTGTGGAATGGGCATAGTAAATTATATGCAGAGTTATTTATTTATTTAACTGAATTGAATTTTGATGATCGAGTAGGCCCCCTGAGACACACAAGTCCATTTTTCAGGGGTGATCCAGAATTAGTTACATACAGACTTGAATAAACCTTTTCACAAAGACTGTAGTGCAAGACAAGATTACAATACAATAAGTGTGAGAAGCAACAATAAAAGCTAGTAGATACAATTCAATCTGGTATTATTATTTCTGATGAAGGAATTCTATCTTAAATTAAACTTATAAAACCTGGTTCTTCCCCAGGCCCAGACAGCATCTCCGTGGATATGATCAAAATTATGCAAGCACATCTGACCAAACCATTACAAATTTTATTCAATCACAGCATTAAAACAGGAGAAGTACCAGCAGACTGGAACAAAGCACATGTTATACCACTATATAAAAAGGGAGATAGAGGGGATAAGGATAACTATAGGCCTATTAGCCTTACCCCAATTCTCTGTAAAATTATGGAAAGCATACTTAAGGACAAAATAATAAACAACTTATCACAAATTGACTCAAAACAACATGTTTTTTGTAAAGGTCAGTCTTGTATTACAAACTTGTTATGTTTTTTGAATCAGCGAGTAAGCATCTTGATAGCAGGACAGCATGTGATGTGGTATTTTTGGACTTCAAAAAAGCATTTGACTCTGTCCCTCATTGGGTCTTACTAATAACATTGAATTTCTATAACATACACACTAGCATTATAAAATGGATAAAAAACTGGTTATTAAATCGGTTTTAAAGAATCCTAATAGATGGTCATGCTTCAGAATGGAGACCGGTTACCAGTGGGGTACCCCAAGGATCAGTCTTGGTGACCTTAATATTTCAACTGTTTATAACCGATTTATCTGATAATCTAGAAAATTATATTATAAAATATGCAGATGACTGCAAACTTGGAGGTCCTTGCAAGACACTATCTGAATCAAATTCTATACAGAATGATTTGAATATATTGACTGAGTGGTCCAAAAAATGGGGTCTCAAATTTAGCAATAATAAATACAGCATCATGCACTTTGGAACTGAAAATTCTATCACACCCTACTCACTCAATAATTTACCCTTAAAAGTGGTGGTCTGAAAAAGACTTGGGAATAACAATACAGAATACATTAACATTCAATACTCAAATAACTGAGAACGTAAATAAAGCAAACCACATTTGGTGGAGTATAAGACGGAATATTACAACAAGAGACGAATCAGTGGCTTCTGGTAATGTCAGCATCCATCGCGGTTTGAGATCTTCACAGCTCCCCTGGTTACTGCTGGAAATCCCTATCCATCCATCCCTTACGCTGGCATCTAGACTCAGACAACAAAAACTGGATGACATGATGGCTTCTACACGACAACAGTTAAAAGATTGCACCACGGAAGCAACAAAAAATACAGAAAAAGAAAGCATCCTACAGGCTATTACTACAGGCCACAGATCCCCGAAACGTTCAGCTATTCCTAGTTCGGGCTCACCATTGGAGAGCAGCTTGGATGAGGAGGCGACATATACAATAACATCAAAGAGGCTCTATAAAGAACTGAGATGTTTGGGAGACACACTTTCCAAAATATAGGGGGATCTTTTAGAGATCAGTTTAGATCAAAAGGCACAAGGACAAAAGATCACAGCTCTGGAAGAACAGGCCACTGAATCCTCTAAATTGACTGATTTACACAACTGGGCCATTCTGCAGCTCCATGATTGAGGGGTCTGGCTGCAACAAAAAATGGAGGATCTAGAAAACAGATCATGAAGAGCCAATATAAGAATACACGGTCTCCCTGAGCAGTCTGAGTCTGGGAACATGACCCTCTACATTGAAGGGCTTATAAAAGAATTGCTAGGGCTGGAAGAATCCTATAAGTTAAATATCATTAGCGCACACCGCTCCTTGGGAGCTCACCCTGAAGACCCAAAGGCAAGGCCCAGATTACTGATTATAGCCTTTCTAGACTACAGAACCAAACAATAGATCCTCTATAAAGCCTGGGCCAAGAAAGAGATTACATTTGGGGACACATGCCTTTCTTTCGAGCACTATTATGCTCCCACTAGCATGGACAGACAGCGACAACTGCTCCCAATCTTAAAACTGGTATGGGCAAAAGGATTAAAAGCAAGGCTTGATTACCCAGCCACTTTAAAGATTATTACTGATTTGGGGGCCCACTCATTCCCTGCTATCTCAGATGCAGCAAAATTCTTAACACAATGGGACATTGCAGTGGACTCTCTACTCAATGCTGAAATGATTAAGGAGTTAGAATATCGAAGATGGTACACTGTCCGAAATCCCAAGTGACCATGGAGACCTAACTCGGATCTACCTGAAGAGGGCAAGTCACTAGAGCAGATAGATTCCTCCAGGAAAGCTACCCTCCCTCAAGCAGTGGGCCCCCCAGAAAACCAGAAGAAAGCACCACAACCAGGTGACAATGAGAATCCAATCGGCCAATACCCCAGCCACAAAGGTTACCTAGATCTGCACGGAGGGAAGAAAAGGAGAAGACTGAAGATTTGATCAGTTAGGCAGGAACAGACTTTAAATCCAGCCTGCCATGGACTTAACGTAATGCCTTAAATGTTTTGAGATCTAATTCCTACTTGTTATTTAGAGAGGTGTTTGTGGCAGAATCGTATAGTACTACAGTGGATGCTGCAGCCTTATAAAAAAGGTGAATATAAGCAGGGGTCATTTCAGATTGGTACTGGGGGGGAACCTCATTTGGGGAGAGGGATGGAGAGAAAATGGGAAAGAAGGGATTGATTCTCAGTGGGCTTTAGAGATGTCAAACCAGTTTAAATATTTGCTGTTATGTATCATAGATGTGTGTTTACGTCTGGGTACTTGAATTAGTTATTGCCAAAAACAGAAATATAACAAGCGGGATGGATGGGGGGGGGGGGACAGACCAGGGGGATACGAAATAAGAATAACTTCTTTCTTTTTTCAAGCTTGAAGTCTCTACCATTGTGAACTGACAATCCAGCTATTCCTGATGTCCTTTTAAAGCCTGCAGCTAGGTGCAGCTGTGCTTTGCTGCACACTCCTTCCCCACATTTGACCCTAGAACGGGAGGGAGAAGGTGGCACTTTTGGAGGTGATAAAATGTTTTGGATGTTTACAGTTCAAGTTATTACTCTGGTTATTTATTGTTGTATTTTGTATTTCTTGATTGTGCCTGGAATAGCATGCAAGCGCTACCCTTCCTGGTTGGGGGGGGGGAGTGGAGAAGCAGACTCAACAAATAATAAGACTACTTCATGGTATGGACTTAAAGATAGTCACATATAATGTTAAGGGGTTGAACAGCCCAATTAAAAGTGCTCAAATTATATAGGAACTGGGAAGGTATAAAGCAGACCTTGCATATATTCAGGAGTCTCACCTAACAGAGGAGGAGGAGCATTCTAAGCTGAGAAGATCATGGGTGGGGGAGGTCCATGCAGCTACCTGGAAAACTTACCCCCATCGTAGAGACACTGTGATATTGGTGAGGAAGGATTCCCCAATAAAGATAGTGGGAACAGAAAGGGATGAGGCAGGCTGTTTTGTCAGATTGAGAGCATACTGTTATGGTGTGCCATGTATCTTTTTAAATTTATACACTCCAAATGAAGATGGAGAAAACCATTCCTTCCTCCACATTCTACTCTCCGAGGCTGTGACAGACATGGAGACATTATATATAATGGGGGGAGACTTCAACAGAGTTATCTCTGGAAATCTAGACAGACAGGGGCGTATGGGTGCTAGTTTGGGGTCTACTGGAGACACCTTCCTTAAGAGAATTATGGAGGAATCAGGGTTCCTGGATGCCTGGAGAAGGTGTCACTGATAAAAAGGACTATACTTTTTTCTCCCACAGGCATGGGGGTTACTCCCGCCTGGATATGTTTCTCCTCCCAGTGGAAAAACATGTGTTTACAACATTGTTCCATTCTCCCCAAGACCTAGTTGGATCAAGCCCCTGTCTTATTACAGATTAGGCTTATGCCCACTCTGAGGAACTCAAATTGGAGGTTTAATGTGGGGTTATTAAATTCGGAGGAGTTTAGAGACGGCATTTCAGATCATATCAAAGAGTTCCTGACTACAAATGATTCAGATGAAGTCTCTCCTTCCCTCAAATGGAATACCTTAAAGGCTTTCTTGAGGGGCCACATAATTTCCTATTGCTCAAAAGCGAAAAAAGAAAAAAATGAAAACACAAAAAAAGGCTAGAAGCAGATCTGAGGGAGGTAGAATTCAGACATAAACTGACTCTGGATCCAAAGGACAAAGACATGTGGCTTCAAAAAAAAGCAGCTCTCGAATGCTTACTAGCACAGCAGGTAGAGGGAGCTATGAGGCAGGTTAACTGCAAGTACTATGAAGAAGAGAACAGAGTTGGAAAACTCTTAGCCTTTGTGTTGAGACAGCAGATTAGTAGCAGAGCAGTTTTAAGGGTGCCTGACCCAAGCAAAGGGAAATGCCTTGGTCTTGAACCCTCCCCAGATAGCTCAGGCTTTTGCCAGTTATCATGAACACTTGTATAGCCAAGATTCCCAAGATAACACTAACAATAGAAAAATAGAAGAGTTTTTGTCACCATTGGCCATGCCCCAGTTGGCATAGGAAAAACAAGAGTTCTTAGAGGTCCCTTTACATACCAGGAGATTTTAGGGAAAATTAAAGCTTTAAAAACAGGAAAGTCTCCCGGGTTAGACGGTATCCCTGTAGAATTTTACAAATTATTTCAGACTGAAATAGCCCCCCTTTTAATGTCTTGTTATCTTCACATTCAGGAGGGAGGGGAAATCCCTGATTTTTGGCATTATGCCCAGATTTCAGTACTACATAAACAAGGGAAGCACCCTGAGTCCTGCGGTTCTTATCATCCAATCTCCCTCCTGAATGTGGCTCTAAAAATATTTACTGGAATTCTGGCAGACCGCATGCAGAGAATAGTTCACAGAATAATGCATCCTAACCAGAAAGGATTCATATCTGGCAGATACCTAAAGGATAATATTAGAAGACTGCTAAATGTCATTTCCGCTTAGCGGGGACAGAGGGCACTCCAACTAGCCATCTCCATGGATGCAGAAAAAGCATTTGATAGGGCGAATTGGCAGTTTTTACAAAAAACCATGGAGAAACTAAGATTTGGTGCCAAATTTAGAGAGACTATATCAAACCTATATTCCTCCGCCCAGGCTCAAGTATGGGTTAATGGAATCAACTCAGGCTGATTTTTGGTCCACAGAGGAACCCAACAGGGATGCCCTCTGTCCCCATTGCTGTTTACAATTTTTCTGAAACCTTTAGCTGTAACAGGTAGGCAAGAACAAGGGATAGAAGGAGTAATGTCGGGAAGCATGGAGCAAAAAATAGCCCTCTATGCAGATGATGCCTTGTTTTTTCTTAGAAACCCTGAGAAGTCAGTGACTGCGCTAAATACCATACTAGACAAATTTGCCTGCATTTTGGGTTATAAAATAAATGTGAGTAAGTCTGAGACTTTAATTCTCAGTGGAATGCCGACAGAGGATTTTAAGGCCACATTTCCATACACCTGGGCTAAGAACAACCAATTTCGGTATCTGGGAGTACAGGTAACAACCTCCAGAACCAGATTATTTGAGGTTAATTATAACGAACTATGGAATGAGATGCAAAGGGACATGGTGAGATGGTCCATATTACCATTATCGCTGGCAGGTCAAATAGGTTCAATCAAAATGAATCTGTTACCTAGATTCCTATTTTTGTTCTCTACGCTGCCCATTCCTATACCAAATACTGTTTGGAACAAAGTCAGACAGGGACTAGATATGTTTATCTGGGCAGGGAAGAGACCAAGGGTGGCAAAGAGAACCTTACAACTACATAGGTCCAGAGGAGGCCAGGGACTGCCGGACCGGTATTACCTGACATGCCAAATGGTGCCAATATGTACCAGGGCCAGGCGCTGTGGAGTTTTAAGATGGTATGAGATTGAGGAAGAGGATGCCCTCCCACAACCCCTGTTTTCATTGTTTTTTTCCGAAGTTCTTCCTGACACCCTGGAACACCTACATACCCCATGGGTAAGGTATTTGGTAAATGCATTACATCAAGTAATGGTTAAAATAGGATCTGAGGAAAAGCTGGGCCCCTTCCACTCTAACTTTCTGCCTCCTAGACTGGATTCAGGTTATGCGGTGTGGAAATCTAAGGGGCTGAGCAGATTCTCTCAATGTTTGGAAGGCGGGATCTGCTTATCCTTTCAACAAATAAAAGACAGGTAGCATTTATCGAACACTGACTTCTTTAGATATATGCAGGTCAGGCATTTTATTAAACATGGGGACAATGAAGGAGCAATAACCCAGCAGAGGAATTCCTGGGAGGAATTCATATATGAGGTCACACTAGGCACTGTAAACATAAGACTAATTTCTAATCTGTATAGCAGATTGGAAGTGCCAGAGGTGACTCCATTACAACATATAAAAGAGCAGTGAGAGAGGGAGTCTCAAAGCAATATCACAAATAAGGACCGGGATAAACGCCTGAAGGTGGGATGGAGAGTGACTTCCTCCCCAGGATGGAGAGAATTATTTTGGAAAGTTTTAATTCACCTTTTTCATACTCCCATAATTACCAAGTAATGAATTTAGCCTCAGTTTAAAGTTTGCAGCCAGAGAGAGACTGTGGGTTGTAGCAAAGTGCAGCACTAGAAATACAGGCAATCCTGTGCTAAAAACCTGAAGCTTTAAGGGACTGTGAGTAAAATAAATGTTTCCAGCATGTAAAAAGTCCGTGGAAAATCCTGTAAATGTGTTTAAAGCAAGAACAGAGCAAGTTGTGCAGTTTGAGCAAAAGTTATCAGTAGTTTGTGTAAATCGGGTGCGCAGTGGCTTGACCCAGATTCTGAATGTTGATGCACAGGAGTGCTGTCGCTGCCATTACAGAGTGGGGTAGTAAAGTAAACACAGAAGCAGAGGAGCCATTTTACAACTAAAGAGTGTGTTCAGTAAAGTTGGGACTTTCAGTTACAGTGAACTTTTTTTTATTTTTCTGCAGTTATGGCCTCAGGACCAGCTCGTTACCCGGATCATGCCCGGGTTGCACTAACAGCAGCAGTGAATAGACTGAGGGATATTGAAAAGTGTTGCTATGGAGGGCAACTGCCTCCTCATGTGGCGATTCCTAATTTTCCAGTGCATGTATGTCAAATATGCTTGAGAGCTGGAAGGGACGTCTTCGTGATTCCTCACTGTGCTGAATGCATAGAAAAATATGGCTTGTATAAAGCACCTCAAATTCGTTTGGCTCCCACATGGACAAAGGTTCATGAATCTGCAGTTGGCAGCACACAGCACCAGGCGGAGCCTGTGGAGGAAGGCCCCTCGGGGGAGTGTGGCACAAAGCTAGAGGGTGCAGAGTTAGAGACAGAACCAAAAGTTGAAGTTTCGGATGCTGGATCCCAGAAAGAAAGTTCAGATAAAGTATCAATCGACCCCTGGAGAGGGGGGGCCTAGCCCAAGTCTCTTAGGTGAAGATGAGATGCGGGAGGCCTTTGAGTGGGAGGTGTTGACCTCCACACCTAGTGATGAGTGGATAGCCTCAGGAGTGAGAACGACTGCTCACTCCTGGGCTTAGATCCTCAGTGAAGAGGAAGATGAGCGGGAACCTATGTGGCCTTGTGAAAAAGGAACGGGTACACAGCCTCAAGATCTTGCCTCAGAGGAATGTATGGAAGAATGTGGTGATGCCACTGCCCTGGCTTTACAGGAGGAAGAAGTCAGGGATCCGTTTCTAATGTCCTTAAGGATGCGTAGCTGGCAGAACCAGGACTGGCCACCCCCAAGCCAGACCAGCGGTCTCAGGTTGACCAAAGCAAGTAAAGAGGAGAGACTGGTTCGCAGGAAGGCAAATGAGATTCATGGTATGACCTTTCCTACCTTTCCTCGGAAAGTCTGGGAGGAGATTGAGGACTGCAGGAAATCCTGGATCTGGGATGAAGCAATGAAAAGTGTGCATCCTGGGGCCAACAAGCATGTAAAGAACAGACTGTTCCACGAAAAGTATACCCAGTGGAAGAGAGGCAGGACACTGTTTATGGACGGAGTGAGAATAGTGGACGGAGAGGGACGTGAAATCTCCCACTGTGTGAGTTATGTGCACCCAGATGGGGTAATAATTCAAGCTCCTGACCCCCGGTACTATTGGCCTCAGTGCAAGGACCTCCCAGAAAATGTGCCCGTGCCTACAAAATGGAGAGCCGAGCAGTGGTAGTCAATACTGCCACACCAGACTGTGAAGTGCCTTTATTGATCCGCCAATATGGACATCCAGGACTCAGGTGCCCCACATTCATCAGTCTACAGTGTACTGGCCTTTCCAGAAACCATCAACTGGCCCACCAGATGACTTCAGATCCAGAGAGGACACCAGCCCAGCTGTATCCTGTTCATCGCCTGGTAATCGAACGACGTCGGACCAGCTGTTTTCTTTTTGTTCCTGTTCTAAGGTTCCATCTCCAGAGATGACATCAGCCCAGCTGTTCCAAAATGTGCCCTCCTGTGGTTCCCAGAAGATGTCTGCCCAGCTGTATCGGAAGAAATGCTGCCAGGGAGAGTCTTCGTCAGAGGTGCAGGTCAGTGCCGAATTTTTCGTACTACAAGTGGCTGGTAAGTCCGAACTTTTCTATCTTTATGACATTGCAGTACACACCCTACACTAACAGACTTCAAAATGTGTGAACTGTCCTCAGAGACTCTCAACTTCTGGACTTTGGCCTGTTGGAACTGTGCTTCACTGGGCTCCGGCCCAGGAGAGACTCTTTATTGGACTAGCCTTCGGGCATTGTGGTTACTAGTTGGGACTTTTAGGGCACTCCATCCCCCCAAATGTGTGTTGTAAATAATGTTGTTGTTTTCTAATGTAAATACTGTTTTTCTACCTTTTTTCTAAAAAAAATATTTTTGGGATTTTTCAGTGTTTTGATGGTAGGGGTCTAGGTAGACTGTGTATGCAGATTAGGAGTGTGTTTTGTCTTTCTTTTTCTTGCTGGTGTTCCTGGAAAGAC
Organism: Neoceratodus forsteri; assembly: GCA_016271365.2. Lineage (NCBI taxonomy): Eukaryota > Metazoa > Chordata > Ceratodontiformes > Ceratodontidae > Neoceratodus > Neoceratodus forsteri. The sequence continues at coordinate 348,883,263 of CM057456.1, forward strand.
AGAATAGAAGACAAGAAGAGGAGGAGGGGCTCATCGGAGTTCCTCATCAGTGCTTTTGTGTTTAGAAATTTAAAGTACTGTGGTGTTATTGTTGTTACTGTACTAACCCTTTCCTTCCACAGGTGTGGTTGTGGGGGTAGGAAGGAGGCAGTAATGTGGTATTTTAATGGTGTGTGGTTGCAGGTTGCCCAAGGTTGGGGAGGTCCCTGGGTTGTTTTTGTTTTGGGGGGATTAGGTTAAAGGCAGATATGTTTTCCCTAGAGGGTTAGGGTGGATAGACAGGCTGTGGTCCTGAATGGCCATTGGGACCGCAGTGCTGATCTATCAGGGCTATGCTCTGGATAGTTCTACCAGAGCCACTGGGTGTCCATAGTAAATGGATAGAGTAGAGGCTGATATGTCAGCTAAAGGCCTCTAGACCCTTAGTGTTGCCTGCCTGTGCTTGCACATGGTAGGAGGGGGCCTGATCACCCCCCTCCGCAGGTAGCACAGAGGGTGGGATGGCCTAAGGCCGGGTAAATAATGACTGCAGACAGTCATTTTCCTGGTCAAGGGCGAGTCTAAGCCCCTTGTTATCCGGGGTTACTAGAATCCCAGTAAGACCTAGTGGTAGGCAGGGAAGGTAGCTTGTGAAACTCCAGTTAAATGGGTTTCACACTGTCTCACTCTGTTCTCAGTCTCAGCTGAGACTGAGGGATGACATCACCAATAGAACTTTCGCAGCTGCATAAGCCACATTGGAATCTGCAGCAAAGGGAGTTAGATAGAACATTGGGAGTTTTCAAAGTGAGAGTCTGCAGTTTGGCTTGAAGGAGTGAAGTTGTACTCAAGTGGTGGAGACCACTGTTTGGGTCTCAGTGCCCCCTCTCTCCAGGGGGAGGTGTAAAGATTCCCAGCAGATTCCTGGGGCAATCCCCTTAATTCTGCTAAGTGGAGGAAAAGCTGCCTGTTTTAGTCCAGGATTTATTTTGGAAGATGGAAGATTTTTGAGTCGCCTGTGGGGCACCTGCAACTTAAGGGTGAGTGTCTGCTCTGGCTAAAAGGGCATAAGTTTTCTTCACCCTGGGACTTGTGTGAAAATCTAGGGATTGAACTACAGATTGGGAAGCCTAGAGAAATGGGCCAAGCAAGTAAAAGTAGTGTCAAATCCTAGAGTTTGTGTGATGCAAATAATATGTAGAGGAGATGTGACAGACGTCTACCCTTAATCTACATTTAGAAGTTTAGCAAAGGAATTGCTCAGTTTTTCCAGAGAAATGGCCGGGTATGGGCTGTGGGAGCAGGAGATGGGTGGCCCCCCATCTTTAGTAACCAGGTCCACCTCTACGGATTTCTTCTGTGGTTTCTATTTTGCCTCAGGCACTTGGCCAGTGATGGGGGAAGTACCCAGACGTGGGATTGTAAGGAAAATTCTCTTTAGGAGTCGCAGACTCTAGTGTGGTGTGGGGAGCCACGACAAGGAAAATTCTCTCTAGGGGTCGCAGACTCTAGTATGGTGTGGGGAGCCACGACAGGATAATTGGTTCATTCTTCCAATGGACCGCGGATCAAGTGGCCGGCAGGGGAGCCGGGCCCATGGGGAAAAAACCCAAGTATGTACAAGTCAGGCTGTGTACCCAAAGCTGCGTGCAAGTCCGGGCTGTGTGCCTGGTGGGTTCAGAGCCTGAGGGCTGGAAATGGTGATAAAGTGTTCTGTAGTCTCTAATCTGCATTACCAGGAAATGTAGCCCCATGGGGTCCGTCTATGCTTTGTTTGTTCAGCTAGTATGTGAATAAAAGCCACACTGAAGAATCCCATTCCTGGTTCTGGACATTACAGTTATTGCTTCCTGTGTTTGGATTTACTTGGGTGCCCCTGACCAGAGTAGCCAAACCTAGGCTCCCCTGTGCCGAATAACCTCATCCTCCTCGAACCCAGGTCCCCACCAGGTACTGCTGTCAGCTTCAACAGCATGCCACCTGTCATTTTGCTAAAAAGGCAGGGGTGAGGGGTTACACCTGCATGTTTTTTTAAGACAAGTATTCAACGTGTACCAGAGAGAGATGTGGAGAAACACGGAGATGCAATAAACATCATACAGTCATTGCTGCACATACTCTCTGAGGACCAGCGCCTGAGTGGAATGTTCAACAATGAACAGTATGTCCTGCCATGCAAGCTTGATCCCCGTTTCAAGTCCCAGATGCAGAACATCTTGCCAGAGGATGCAGACCTGGAGGAGTGGAAGGAAGCACTGTGTGAAAAGGTTGCTACTATGAATCCAAGTGTAGGGGAGGGGAGAAGAGGAGGAGGAGGAGGTTTCTGAGGGTGAGGTGGAGGATGAACCTTCAATGACAACCAAATGAACATCCAGCAGTGGGAAAGAGGGCAGAAGAACTATAGCATCTGCCTGGGAACAGACCAATGAGTTTGAAGAAGAGGAAGATGATGACTTCCCCATCATGAAACCGGGTACATCCTTGCTGGATCGTCTGTCTTCTGCCAAGCTGATCTGCCTCAGAAGTGAGATGCAGGGAACCCCGCCACCTTCCAATCCATGACCAGATTACAGCATACTTTGGGGACACAACTGGTATCAATAGGGCAGAAGATCCATTGATATATACTGGCATGGAAAATGGAGTACATGGTCTGGCTTGTGTTCTGTGGCAGTATACCTCACCTGCCCATGCTCAAGCATGTACTCAGAAAGAGTCTTCAGTGCCGCTGGTACAATCGTGTCTGACCAGAGAACACGCCTGAGTCCTAGTAATGTGGAGAAGCTAACATTTCTGAAACTAAATCCGCACGACTTCAACATCAAGCCTTCACAGGACCTGGATCTGGTGTGTGACCCCATAAAGCCACCTTCATAGCCACATGATCTCTATATTTGGTGGGATGAAGACTAAAGGAGAGGGCAAGGCAGGGAATGGAATGTCGGAATCCAGGACTGCAGTGACACCTTCTTCACTTCAATATTTATTTTTCACTGCTGCAACAGGTATGCCTGTTGACAACCATGTCTTTCCAGTGTCCAAATTTATCAGATGATGATTGGTCAGGTTCTCCATTGACAATGACAGTCCAAAAATACATTAACGCCATACACCGACAAACAGAAGAGCAGCCACATACTGCAATCAGATTATTCTTAGGAGAGGGGAGAATGGGCAGGCAGTGTCTAGGGATGTCACAGTAACATGGTATCATGATATATCACAATACTTTACCTTTCCAAAAACCACAGTAGTAGTATCGTGCAGCAGGTATACTGTCATTTTTAAATTGGTCATCAATACTATGATTCAATTTGGCCTGTCATTATTGATTGGTCATATGTGGTCAGCTGACCATTCATTAATGCCATGCAGACTCTCACTTGCCTGAAACAGCATTGGGGGTGGGGGTGAGTGGTGGTTGAGGTGTGGGGCAACTGGACACCCAAATGCTGCCACTGGTGTTGACCCCACCACAACATCAGTATTTGGATTTTTTCTTTCCATAATTCTAGATATTATATCGTGATATATCGTGACATGATAATTTGTTTAACAGGATAATAAAAGAAATTATGGTGACATCCATTCCTATCTGTAACCCTATACATTGCTTCTGTCATGTACCCTTACAAAGAGTGTTCCAAAGTATTGTTAAAATGACAACTATTAATATAACACATTACCGTGTGACTAATTTGAGTCTAGTGAACTGTAGCTCTTCAAGTGTTTCCAGGTGTGACGTTCTATGACCAGCCCTAGCGTTGCCATTAACACGCCTTGTTGATAAACAGAAACCTGAAAAAAAGAAGTCAAAGCAGAAGGCATTTTACATAGTTAAACAATACCACTTGGCAACCTGTTTTTCTGTTTGGGCATACTGCAATATTGACATGAGGATCAGAAATTGGATTTAAAAATGCAATACCAAATGTAAGCTGAAACAAACTGGCTGTATTTATACAGTCTGTTCATAGAGATAATGAATCCCAAATGACTATTTTGAAAGTAGACTGTGATGTGTGTACACTTCTCAATTCCAGTACAGTACCATGTATATTGTAATGTTATGTAACTTATGTAACTATATAATGAACTACTGGCTGCCTACAGCCTTGTGTGTATTGTACAGCTCACTTGGTCCCAAGCAAACTTGACTGTGTCCAATTAGCAATATGTTGGACTGTGTCCCACTGTGGCTGTGTATGGCAATGCATTTTGTTTCCCTGACATTATTGTTTGCTTAACATAACGCCAGTATTGCACTGTCAGAAAGTTAGTGCTATGCTCATGGTGATGTAATGCACTGCCAAAATAGCCTGTCAATTTTATTGAAACTTCTCAGCACTCCTCACACATTTAGTGAGATCCAAATTGAGAATTAAAACTGTTAATGACATTTTCTTGGGGCATTTTTGGAGAATGGAGCTACATCTGTGTGAACTGCTGTCAACTCTTGTTTGTCATTGCTATTATGCATTTCTTAAAGTTCATTCAGCCTGACAAGCAGAGGTAACAAGGCTGCCCATGCCTTATTGTGCATTTCCTAGATGAAACTATTTTTTGCTGTCTATATGGTGCTGGTGGTGATGCAACTGGATGATTCACCTGCTACGATGGTAAGACATGCGTGAAACACTTCAACCGTCACACACTAATAGCTATGAATTCCTTTAATATGTTTCTGCATAGATATCTATGTAATCTTTATACCCCTCTTTTCTTGTGTATCCCCAGAGGTAGCATCTTCACTGAACACTCCTCCTCCTCCTCTGAGTCTCATCACATGGAGTGATCATTCTGTGCCGGGCGTCACACGTGCGCCATCCTCACAGCCGTCCCTCTCAGATACTAAGGTAGAAGCTCTGATTATTGACAGACTTATGGCCTGTTGAAGTCACAGTCAGTACTATCCTATGGGACAGATTAAGTTTTATTACTTGATTTTCTTCATGGCCACATGTTACAATAAGCTGGGGAAGGGGAAATGTCTTGCTGTTTCTGTGCTCTGCTATAAAACACAGTTTCTTTCATTGTGTTTCCCTCACAGGTAGCAACTCTGAAGAACCGTTGTTCTCCTCTGGATCCTACATCACGGGCCTGGCTGCTTTTGTGCATCCCCACACCATCCCTCTTGGCTACTAAGACAATAACCCCATACTTATATCTACATATCTACACACATTAACTTAACCCGAACCGGTGTGGTTCTGTTTGGTTTCCACATGTCTTTTCTGATGTGGTGCTAGTCCAGCCTGTCACAACTACTGGGAGAAGGGGAAATGTCTTGCTGTTTCTGTTCCCTGTTGTAAAATGCAGTTTATTTCATTGTGGTTCCTTCACAGGTAGCATCTCTAAAGACCTGTTTTTCTCCTTCTCCTCCTCAAGCACCAGCAGCACTAACCATCCTCTGGCAGCAGTGTACAAGCCAAAACAAGCACCAGCAGCACTAACCATCCTCTGGCAGCAGTGCACAAGCCAAAACAAGCACCAGCAGCACTAACCATCCTCTGGCAGCAGTGCACAAGCCAAAACAAGCACCAGCAGCACTAACCATCCTCTGGCAGCAGTGTACAAGCCAAAACAAGCACCAGCAGCACTAACCATCCTCTGGCAGCAGTGTACAAGCCAAAACAAGCACCAGCAGCACTAACCATCCTCTGGCAGCAGTGTACAAGCCAAAACAAGCACCAGCAGCACTAACCATCCTCTGGCAGCAGTGTACAAGCCAAACTGCCCATGAATTGTCCTCCTCCTCCTCCTCAAGCACCAGCAGCACCAATCATCCTCTGGCAGCAGCATACAAGCCAAATTGCTCATGAACGCTCCTCCTCCTCAAGTACCGGCAGCTCCAATCATCCTGTGGCAGCAGCGTACAAGCCAAACTGCCTATGAACTGTCCTCCTCCTCTTCCTCAAGCACCGGCAGCACCAATCATCTTCTGGTAGCAGCATACCAAGCCAAACTGCCCATGAACTCTCCTCCTCTTCCTCAAGCACTGGCAGCACCAAGCATCCTCTAGCAGCAATGTACGTTGAGGCAGTATAGCGCAGTGGTTTAAGGCTCTGAGCTGCAAATCTGGAGAGCTGGGTTTGAATCCCACAGCTCCCACTTGCATACTGTGTGATCCTAAGCAAGTCACTTAACTTCCTTGTGCTCCCAGGTCGCACCTGTAAAAAAGCTTCAGCTTAGTGTCTCTCTCTTGGTTAAAAAAAAAATGCCTATTAACTGTCCTCCTCCTCCTCCTCCTCAAGCACTGGCAGCATCAATCATCCTCTGGCAGCAGCATACAAGCCAAACTGCCTATGAACTCACATTCTTCTCCTCCTCAAGCACTGGCAACACCAATCATCCTCTGCCTTATGCCTCTGAACTCTCCTCCTCAAGCACCAGCAGCACCAATCATCCTCTGATAGCAGCGTACAAGCCAGAATGTCCAAGTGAACTCTTCTCCTTCAGAATCAAGTGCAGGCTGTACAACCCATCCTCTGGCAGCAGCACAACATTATGTAGTTCTCGTGATGGTGAACTGATGGCAGTTCAACACAGTAAGAGATACATTTTGTACAAGTTCAACAGACAGAACAAGCAAAAAATACCAGATTAATGCAGTCATGTATCTAAAAGAGAGGGGAAAGTAACAACGGCAAAATACACTAACCATGTCCAATATCACCTGAAGAGATACATTACTGGTCTGATACAGTGACCGAGATGAGAATGAATAGTACCATGCAATGCTGCCATCAGTACAAGGCCAGATCACAGAGTAAGGAAGGAAAAAAAAACTGCTGCCAAGCATGCTGTGACATCACCAATGTTGGCGCCAGCCTGCCCCCACTGCCATCGTTGTATTTAATGATCAGATGGCGAGGTACTCATGATTACCACCCATCACTCAGTGAACACCTTGATGGCAGTACTGCCACACATGGGATGCAAATCAAGACATTATTATTCGACTGCAGGTAAGTGATGCAGTCAATACAAGGTAAGTGTGTCCTTTTTGTAAAACATACACAACTGTTCCAAGGTGATGACAACCTATGGTGTATTAATATATGTTAATACCCCCGTTGCCACTCATTAATAAAAACAAGTGATTTCATTCATGTGCCTTGGCTGGAGTGAGAAAAAGTGAAGCGAAGCCGAGCTGTTTTGGTTCAAGCTGACGCTGATGAAACCACTCGTTTACAACAGCAGTGGCGACGAAGGACAGCATATATATATATATATATATATATATATATATATATATATATAGTGGTCACATGACCTATCATGTGATCCTTGCCCCGAATTAAACACCCTAGTGTTTCACTAGCACTTTATTACCCAGTGGCCACTAGGAGTCACTGTTGTGCTCATTATTATTCGTCTCACTAGTTGATACACCTTATCCCTGTCCCAGTCCCTCTTCCCTTCTTTACTTCCTAACACTCCTTGATCTCTTGCTGTCATCCCCACCCCTGGTCAGTTTTGAACCCACAACCTTCTGTTCTAGAAGCGACTACCCTAACCACTACACTACTGCTGCAGCCCCATGTACTAATGCTTAATTATTTCCCGTATCCTTTTTTGCACCTCTCACATTATTCAATACCTTGCCCACATAAAGTTACTGAACACACCCTGGTGTTACTGCACCCGCCACCTTTCCCAGCATTATCTCTTCATACCCCCTCTGGCCTGGATATATCTTACAAATTGATACAGCAGGACTTCCTTTTTCTTTTTCTCCCTCCAACCACTCATCATGCTTCTCCTCCTCCTTGTCTGCCTCCCCCTGTTCTTCTCCCTGACTTCCCTTCCCCCTACTTCTCTCCCATCTCTTCCACCCACCCCTCTCTTTGCCCCACTTTCCCTCCTCTACCCTCCCCATCTCCTGTCAGCCCCCACTACTTCACTCCCCCTGTTGCGCTGCAGCTGGCTTCCTCACTAGAACTGGATCCCATTTGCACTCCCTGCATGCCCTCATTTTCCATATTAGAAGCACAAATACCATGCCCAAATCTGCCCACAGGCGTCCTCACACGCCATCTAAAAGATGGCTGACTATCCTTACAAGATCACTTATCTCACTACTGCTGCTCACATCTGGTGACATCAAGCCTAACCCCGGGGCACACCCACATCCCACCACCAGATCTGCCAAAAGGATTAAGACATCTACATCTAAATATTAGAAGCCTTGTCCCCAAAATCTACCCCCTCATCACCCACAGTGACACTTAACTCATTATCTGCTTTGGCCTTGTTACTGGCCGCTCTACCTTACAACTGTATTGTATTATGTACCATTTTGTTGGCCTGACTTGATTCGGGGGGGTTGTCATTACACCCCTCGATCCTCGTCAACCACCTGTATGTACTATGTGCTATTCTGTGTTTGTTCTAAGTATGTTAGATTTGACGTGGAGCCTTTGCAAAGGAGTCCCTGACTCAAAGGTCTATAATTCCAAAATCTAAATAAAAAAATAATAGAATTGACCTTTTGCAGCTGCTCTTGTCTCAACTTAAACCTTCTGTCCTCACCTTATCAGAGTCATGGTTCACTCTCAAAATCCCCAACTCCACCATCTCCGTCCCTGGTTACTCCCTCATCCACCAGGATCATAAGTCCAGGGGAGGGGGAGTCGCCATGTACATATCCTCTTCCATCAAATACTCTATCTCTCCACATCATGTCCCTCTACCTACGAACTGTTGCTAGTAAAATGATCCCTCCCCTTCCCTTCTCCCTCCCCATCTTTGTCAGTGGTATCTACTGCTGCCCAAACCTCCCCGTCCCCTTCCTCTCTTCCATCACTGAACTTCTCTCTACCATCTCCTCCCTTGCCACCACTGGTGAACCATTCATCCTAGGGGACTTCAACATAAATTGGCTGTCCAGCGGGCTGTCCAAAATCTGCAACCATGTCTCCTCGCTAAACTTAAAACAACTTATTTCTGACCCAACACATCTTAATCACAAATCATGGAAGCATACCATAATTGACTGGGTGCTGACCTCTCACCCTCCACCATGTCATAACTTCCAGCATTTCTCCCCAACACACTCAGCGATCATCATATGGTCTACTGTGAGCTAAAATCCACCATTCCAAGTCCCCTTTAGTCATCCTCAACTTCTGTTCCTTCCGCTCCCTAGATCTATCCTCACTCCAAAATGACCTGTCCAACTTTGATTTGTCCCTGATTACCTCTACCTCCTCCGTTAATTCAGCCCTGATCTTTTTTAGCTCACAGTTCCTGAATGTATGGGACCGCCATGCACACTTTAGAAATGCTAGGGTACGCGGGAATCACCTTCCCTGGGTCACTGCTGAGCTCACAGCATGTCAATGAGCAAGAGACCAAGTTTGGACTGCGTATAAATCTTCTGGCACCCCTCTCGATCTCCAGTGCTACCGCTTGTTCCGCAATGCATGCTCCAAGGCCAACCACCTCGCAAAGACCGAGTACTTCCAATTGTCCTTCCAGGAAAAAAACAATAATCCATCCAAATTCTGGAAGGTTATCCATGCCCTGTTCTCCCCCTGCCCATTCCTCTACTCCTGTCCTAAAAATTGGCACTAATACAATAGATGACCCTCCCTCCGTGGCAGCAGAATTCAACTATTTCACTACCTGTGCCTCCTCCCTTCTTGCATCTCTTCATTGCACTGCCTCCAGGGACTCTACACTGCCCCCCGCCTCCTCCTCTCCCCAAGTCCCCTTCTGCACCTCAGTTCTCTTTCAAGCCTGTATACCCAGAGGATACCGTACATGTTTTACTTGCCCTGAATCCATCCAAGGGAAAAAGTCCTGACAGCCTCGACCCCAAGCTACTTCACCTTTCTGCTTCCTCTATTGCTAATCCTTTAACTAATCTTCAGAACCTCTTCTTTCAGCATGCTATAGTTCCTGATGCTTGGAAGTCTGCCACCATGATCCCGCTCCCTAAAGGAGGTGACACCTCTAACCCCTGCAACTCCCACCCCATCTCTCGGCTCCCCACTCTGGCTAAACTTCAGGAGCATCTGACCCTGGAGCAACTCTCCTCCTTCCTCAATTCCTCCTCCTTTTTCACCTCTTTCCAGTCTGGATTCTGCAAAGACCACTCCACCACCACCACCTCCCTCCTATGACTCACTGACTCCATTCTCTCAGGCATGGATCAGGGACACAACATCTCTGCCATCTTTGTCGACTTGGCCAAAGCCTTCCACACTGTCTCCCACTCCCTTCTCCTCAGTAAGCTGATTGCAGCTGGCCTCTCTGATTCAGCCACCAGCTGGTTCCGGTCCTATCTCATAGGCCGGTCTCATTCCATCAGAGTAGGCAATTCCCTCTCCCCTCCCCTCCACTCCCTATCACTACTGGTGTTCCCCAAGACTCAGTACTTGGTCCTATATTATTTTCGATTTTCTTGAATGACCTCCCCAATGCCTCCACCTCTTTATGTATCCACATGTATGCAGACAACACTGTGTTGTTCTCCTCTGGGAACTTACCCTCTGAGGTGGCCACCAGCCTTCAGCTGGACTTTAACAATGTCCAGCATTGGTTTATTGCAAACCAACTCTCTATGAACATCACAAAAACAGTATCCATGACCTTTGGCTCCAGACAAAAACTGGCAAGGCTTGACTCCAACCCTCTCCTTCCACACCCTCCCTGGCTCAACCCTGAATGACATAGCCTCATTTAAGTACCTTGGCTTATGGCTAGACAAGAATCCAGATTTCGGGGTACACATTGACACCATCCACAAAAAACTACTCCATAGACTCTGTGCTCTGTACAGACACCGCAGCTGCCTGCCTCAGCATGTCAGGAGAGAAATCCTACAAACGATGATCCTCCCTGTCCTCGACTTTGGGGGACATTGTCTATAGCTCCAACCCCAAAACCACTCAATCCAGCCTGGACACTCTCTTCAATTCCTTCTGCCGCTACATACTTGGCTGCCCACCACATACTCATCACCGTGACCTTTATTCATCGCTCTCCTTCCCCTCTCTCCATGCCAGGCACCTGTCACACATCGCTAATTTTGTTGGGAAGTTGTGACTTGGCTCTCTGTCACCCTATTTGTCCTCCCTCTTATCGACCCCTCTCCTGCTATACCCTCCGTACCACCACACACAGAACTCTTGCCCTCCAACCCGGCACACTTCTGGCCACGCCACCTTCTCTTACAAGTTCCCCGATATCTGGAACTCCTTCCTGCTTGAAATTCACCGTACAAGTCAGGCTAGATATGTGAATTAATTAATTCACATATCTGGCCTGACTTGTACGGTATGGGCTGCATGCCCATTGTCTCATGCTCTGAACTAATGGGCGTGCAGCCCTACCAAGCTGTCAGTCGGTGGGCAGCGGGGCGGCAGGCGGTGGGGTGCTGCCACCCGCCGGCTGACGGGGAGCGGGGTGGTGGGGCTCCGTGGGCGGGTGGGGTGGGGAGCCACTAGATCACCAGGGATATTGGACTTTGGGGGTCTGATGCCTGCGATCAGGCTACTGGGGAGTTTCAGTTATGCCCTGATCAGGCTAATGGGGGAGAATACTATTATGCCTGTGATCGGGCTAATGGGGAGAATACTGTTATACCCGTGATGGGGCTGCAGGGGGCATTGGTCCCCGACGGCTGCTGCCTGGCAGGGCGCCAGGCACAAGTCCTCGGGGATCGGCGCACCTGCATGCTATGGCATGCAAATGGGGCCGTAATTAGATGCAAATGCCCCCCCCCGTACCTTGCACAAATTATGGCTCCATTTGCATGTCACCCTTTGAATATCGCAGGTGCTGTGCATGGCGCAATGGAACCTGCGCCACCGCATCTCAATGCTCCACTCTGACCACTTGCGCTGGTGCAGTTCCACTGCACCATGCACAGTGGGTGTGACCAGGGGGAGATATTCAAAGAAGTTGCGCCATAGCGCACCTCCGTTGAATATCACCCTGGCCACACCCCTGCGCAACTATTTTGAGCGGCACAGGGGCTTGCGCCACAAAATGGCGCAGTTTGAATATCTGGGCCCTTGTGTGTAAAGTGCATCTGTTTCTCCTAGGCGATGTCTCATAAATGTACAAAAGTCCCAGACAGAACTGGTGCAGGTACTGAAGTTCATAAGAGCAGAGCTGGATGCCCTCCAGGGCAAGGCACTTATGCCTCAAGAAAGAATGGAAAGCTTTCAGGATCTGGCAAGCTTCTTCATCCTGGGACAGCCCAGGCCAGCAAGGCACTTCCTTCAACTCCTGGGGCATATGGCCTCCACCACAGCTGTGGTACTATGAGCCAGATTTCAAATGAGGGACATTCAGTATCACTTAAAGGAACACTGTCAGCCTTTTTTTTCATCATATTATTTCTAGTTAAAACCCCACATTTTATGATTTCTTACCTTCTCTAAAATTCACTGATGTTGCTTTTTGTTTTATCTGTCTCCTTGCTTAGCAGATGTAAATGCATGCTAAGGTATCATTATGCACAACCTTGTTTTGTTTCAAATCCTTAATCTACTCATACTGCATACTTCCTGAACATCAGAATCACCCCACAACAGTGCAGCTACTCATTTTGTGATAGTCTCCTCAACTCACATTGCATTATCAGTGGCTAGACTGTGCTAGGAGTGTTCCTAAGTCCAAGAAAGAGGTACAGAGAGTGATCAAGGAATGTAAAACTTTTTTGTGTGGTAACACCAGTATGGTGGCTAGTCTGCTTTTCACTTTTCAGAAGAAAAAAGAATCTGAATCAAACTAAAAACTACACCAGCAGTCTCTTCAGCATGTGAACAGTCATAAAATATATTTTTTAAACTAGGGACATTTTGAGGCCTGAGGGGTTGATGGTGTCCCTTTAAGGGCCCATTGGTCCCAAAATCGACACCCTCTGTCAAGGACGGAACCTGTGACAAAAGCTCTGTTACAAGCCTTGGACTGGTGGAAGGAAATGGATAATCTCAGAGAGGGGGTGCCTTTTCAGCAACAGGCTCCAAAAGTTGTCTTGACAACATATACCTCCCTTCTGGGGTGGGAAGCCCACCTGGGTGACATGATAGTAAGTGGAGTGTGGTGTCCTCGGTAGTCCAAGGAGCATAAAAACCTCCTGAAACTAAAGGCAGTCTTTCTTGTCTTCCAGTCATTTACTCCCCAGATAAAGGGCCAGTCAATCCAAGTCAGGACAGACAACACCACTACCATGTATTACATCAACTAGCAGGGAGGCGAAAGGTCCTCAAAGCTGTGCACAGAAGCTATGAAGCTCTGAAATCTGGCATACTCACTAGAGGTACAGCTGTCAGCAATCCACCTTCCAGGAAAGGACAATGTCCTGGCAGATTCCCTTAGCAGGATAAGCCAGGATCATCATGAATGGTCTCCAAACAAGCAGGTGTTAGCCACAATCTTCCGCAGATTGGGCACACCAGAAATAGACTTGTTTGCCTCCAAAGAAAACTTTCAGCTCCCCCACTTCTGTTGCCGCCTCTGGCAGTGGGCACAGTCCCCATGGACGCTCTGGTCTTGGACTGGTCGGGGAAGTTTCTGTTTGGTTTCCCACACTTCCTCTACTGCTACGAGTCCTCCTGAAATTGAGAAGCCAGCCTGCAGCCATGATACTGATAGTACCAGACTGGGCAAGACAACTCTGGTACCCACTGCTTGTGGTCATCGCCACCAAACAGTCCCTTTGTCTTCCTCTGAGACACAACCTATTGACCATGTCTCAGGGCAGGGTAATCTTTCTGAACCTCAAGTCACTTCACCTCAAAGCCTGGTTCTTGAAGAGTTAGAATATTTTGATTTTCAGAAGAGGTCTCCAGGGTCCTCAAGGTTTCAAGGAAGCACACCATCAGCATGACATATTTATTTATTTAGGAAATCGGAATTACAACCCTTGACTCATAGACTCGTTTCCAAAGGCTCCATGTCAGTATAAAATATAGACATTCATACAGTACATACACAGAATAAATGTGGGTGAGCAATCATACAGAGTACAAATACAATGAACATGGTTTAATGTCTATACATTTGGTAGCTAAAACAGGGCAGAGCTATTGGCATATTTACCTAATGAGTGCTTGAGACCTATACAATTGGTAGCTAAAACAATGCATGATATGAGTTGGTAGTAAGCCGCCTCAGGGAGGCCTTGTCTTATACATAATACAATGCATTCATAGTCCAGTACAACTATATGGTAACTGAGGGAGGTGAGGAGCCTGTAGGCTAGAAATAGTGAGGGCTTTCCACTGCCTGGCCAAGGGCAGGTGCATGGCCTAGCGGCATGGTGCAGGATCCACAGGTTACCGGTTACACTGGCATTGACATGAGGAGAGGATGTGGGCCCTTAAGGCAGCATTAAAAGGACCTAGATTGATGATTGATGTGACAGCCGGAGGGAGGGCATTGTACCAGGATGGAGCTCTAAGGGGGAAGGATCGCTGGGCCAGGGTGGTCCTGACCTTAGGCACCTTCCAGACAGTTTTTGGGGCAGCCCGTGTGGATGCTGAGATGATGGCTGCCTGAAGAGAAGCCAAGACACCTATTGGGGTTAAACCCAGGTTGATTTTTTTGGTGAAGAGACAGGTCTGATATAATAGTCTTTCCTCAAGGGAGAGGATATTGGTGAGCACATATAGGGTGCAGGTATGTGTATTTCTGTCGGCATCAGAGAGGAGCCAGCAGGCCTTATTGATGACTACTTGTATTTGATGAAGAGCCGTAGGGTCAGCGGCAGCATAAATTGTGAGGCCATAGTCTACCAGTGATAAGACTGAGGCGGTAGTGGCTAGGCGAAGTGCTTCAGGTGGTAGGCAGTCTTTATGTCTGTAAAGGAGACCAATGCGGGTGTTGGTGGCAGAGGTAGGTATTTTTATATGTTCATGGAATGAGAAGGAAGAGTCAAATGTAATACCTGGATACTTGGACCTGTTCCAGTGGAATGAGAGAGGCAGAGAGTATTTCCAGAGGGAAACCCTTTGATCTGTTTAGGCGGTGGGCATAGAGCATCATCTTAGTTTTTTTAATGTTGACCACCAATCTGTGTTCAGCAAACCAGTGTTCAATCTGAGAGGAGTTTTGTAAGGTACGCTGGAGAGACAGAGAGGATCAGGATGTGCGGCATAAAGAACAGCGTCATCCACGTAGAAGAGAAGGTTGCCGGGGCAGGATTTAGGCAGGGCGTTGAGGTAAATGCTGAATAGCAGGGGACCCAGGATAGATCCCTGGGGAACTCCTGAGTGCACAGGCAGCATAGTAGATATGGTATTATTGATTTTAACACATTGGGTTATAGATGAAAGATAGCTGGAGAACCATGAGAGTGGACAATGAGAGACCCCAATTTGTTGCAATATGTTAAGAAGGAGGGGATAGGAAACCGTGTCGAAGGCCTTTGAAAAGTTTATAAACATTGCCTCTGCGAGGTGCCCCTTGTCAAGCGTGGAGTGCAGGGAGTTAGCAAATTCTGTGAGGGCAGTCATAGTGCTATAACCAGCTCTGAAACCATGCTGCTCCCTACATAAGAGGTTGTGTGCGAGGAGGTAATCAGTGAGCTGATTGGCCATGATCTTTTCAAGGGCTTTAGAGAGTGGGGGAAAATCGAGATGGGCCAGTAGTTGTTTGGGAAGGAGCTGTCACCACATTTCAATATTGGAGTTATCACTGCCATTTTCCATGAGGTTGGGAACTGGCCCAGGTGCAGGGACAGATTTAGAAGGTCCGTGAGTGGGGAGATAACTGAGTCTAGCGTGAGGTATAGGATACGCATATCGAAGGTGTCTTTGCAGTAACTGGAGCTCTGGAGGGCTTTGGACAGGTAGGCTTTCACTTCTGTAGGGGTAAGGATTCTAAGTTCAAAGGGGGGGTGGAGGAACTCAGGCAGTGGGGTAGACTGAATTGGATCAAAAAGTTGCTAGGGAGGACTGAGCTGACGTCTGAGAAGGTGGAGTTGAGGCAGTTAGCTATGTCAAGTGTATTTGTGGTGGTAGTACCACTGACACTAAGTTTTGAGGGAAGGGGGGAGCGAGATTTAACATTAAGCTCCTTGATGTTATCCCAGAACTTTCTTGTACTACTCCAAGAGGTGGCTGGGGCGGTTCTATAGCGCTCTGCCTTGGCCTTGCGGATTGCCCCAGTACACTTATTGAGGGCAGCATTATAGGCCTGCCTATCGCTTAGCAAACCGGAGGGAGTGGCACGATGCCAGAGATTGTCACGCCTTTTGAACTGTTGTAGGAGTTCTGGGGTGATCCAGGGGGCACTACGTTTCTTAGTGACCACTTTGATGGTCGGTGCAAAAGCATCACAGGCGGTATTAATGGTGGTGGTGAAGTAGTGCAATACATCATCTATGTGCTGGGCTTGGGAAATAGGGGATCAGTCCCAGTTAATTAGATATTGTTTGAGTTTGACTATGCCTCCTGGGCATAGTCGATAACGAAAGGTGAAATTTGGTGGTGGTTTAGGTAGCTGACAGGACCAGCTGAAGATGACTGGGGAGTGGTCGCTTAAGGCTTTGGGTAGGACACCAAGGTCGGTAATATGGTGGGGACGATTAGTGAGCTGGATGTCTAGTAGGGTGTGGGTTCCATTAGTGGTGTTGGCCCTGGTAGGCTGGAATACCAGTTGGATCATATCTAATGCAGCAAAGTATCTTTGGCTTGTGTTGATGAGCTCGCCAGCCAGTTTATGTTGAGATCCCCAACTAGGATTTGTTCCATTTTGTGGGGGTGGCTGGCTAGATAGTCAGAGAGCACTTTACAGGCAGGGGATTGGCTGTGGAGTGGGATATAGGTGACGGTGAGAGTAAGAGGAGCACGGTTTGGGTCAGGGGAGAGTTTTATTTAGAGGGCTTGGGCACCATGGTCTGGGGGGGTGCAGGCAGAGCTTGGTAATGCAGTGAGTCATTTACATAGAAGGCACAGCCACCACCTCTCTTGCCGTTACGATCAAGCCTAATGAGAGAGTAGCCAGGAATAGAGACAAAGGAGTCTGGGGTCTTGGCTGACAGCCAGGTTTCTGATAAAACCAAAATGTCTGGTTGGTGCTGTGCTGACCAGCAGTGCACGGGTGCCATTTTTTTAGGCAGGCTGCAGATATTCGACATATGCTTCCAAGTGGAAAAGTTTTTCCCTGTGGTGTGCTTCTAATCAGTCCAATCCCTTGCAGGCAGACCTGCCTATCATTTTGGACTATCTGGTGCACTTACAAGCTTTAGGTCTCAGGCCTTCAACCCTAAGAGTACATTTGGCAGTGGTGTCTGCCTACATGTCAGCAAGGAAATGGTGGCTTCTCACCCCATTTTCAAGAGTTTTTTTAAGGGCCTGTGGCATCTATATCCCCCTGTTAGGGAGCCAGTTCATCCCTGGGATTTGAACCTCTGCATAGCCAAGCTTATGGAACCTCCTTTTGAGCTCATGGCCGCTGCAGATTTAAAGCATGTCACCTGGAAGTGTCTCCTATACCGCACTGATGTGAGATTTAAACCCAGAACTATTAGACTGTTTAAAATAATTTAATTGCAAATGTATTATTATTTTTATTTTGTATTAGAATGCAGAAGTCTGTGTATGTCTATTTTTATTATGAGTGTAATTTGTATTGTTAATTGATGTTTTGGTAACTCAGAAAATTGTCAAGGACCTCACTGAAAATGAGCCTTGAGTTTTTCTATTCATTTAATGAAATGTATAAAAGTTTTTACTATTTACTACTACTACTACCACCTGAAGAAAAAATTACTCACCTTAGTAATTAAGTTTCTTGTATTGGAGTCTTGCTGTATTCTGACAAGTGCAGTTAGCCCCAGCATTTAAACTGCCCCGGAGTAAACTTTCTATGCAGAGCATAGAATGCTGAGCTCGAGCTCGGTTGATGTCTCTGTCTGTTTTCCTCTGAAACCTAACTGTCAGATTCTTACAAGCAAAACCCTAATAACTATTCTATGTGGAAATTGTAACATTTTTAATAGTCAACTGGCAACAAAAAGGTTTGGATCCCCAAGGAAGACTCAAGTCAGGAAACCCAAAACTCAAAAACCAAACCAAACAAGAATAGTAATAAAACAACACCCAAACAAAGAAGAGGGTTTAAAAGGAGCACCCCTGAGGTGCAACACTGCACCTGCCCACCCACTTCCCAAAACCAGGTTCTGAGAGGGGAGGCAAGGAGGGAGGTCGGAATACAGCAAGACTCCAATAGAAGAAACATAATTACTAAGGTGAGTAATTTTTTCTTCAAACAACTTGAAGTCTTGCTGTATCCTGACAAGTGCAGACTACCAAGCAGTACATCCATGGAGGAGGGACAAAACCTACTTTGGGAATAGGCTCTGAAGTACTGTTGTGCCAAACCGAGCATCACTCCTAGCCTGGATATCCAGAGAGTAATGCTTGGTAAAGGTATGGACTGTTTTCCAGGTGGCTGCTTGACAAATTTCTAAGAGAGGGATATCCCTGGCAGCAGCCAGGGAAGCAGCTGTACCTCTTGTAGAGTGAGCCTTCAGGCCTGAGGGTGAAATCTTTCCCAGTTTCTCATAGCAGAATTGTATATAAGACACAAACCACCTGGCAATAGTTCTCTTGGTGGCAGGTTTGCCCCTTCCCACTTCTCCATAAGTGAAGAACAACTAGAGGGAGTCAAACCTGTGACCCTTGGTACGCTCTATGTGGTAGCTAAGGGCTCTTTTAACATCTAAACTGTGTAACCTCCTCTCTCCTGAGGAAGAATGATCAGTGAAGAAAACAGGGAGAGACACAGACTGATTCAAATGGAAGTCTGAAACCACTTTGGGCAAGAAACTTCTATTGGTTCTAAGGACCACTTTATCCTGTAAAAGGAGATAAAATCGGGTTCCACTGACAGGGCCTGAAATTCACTGATACGCCTGGCAGAGGTAATGGCTACCAAGAACAAAGTTTTTCAAGTCAAGTACTTAAGCTCTGCTGAGGACATAGGCTCAAAAGGAGGTTGCATAAGTTGAGCAATGCAAACATTCAAATCCCAGGCAGGGGCAGGGTCTCTAAAGGGAGGATTGGTGCGAAGCAATCCTTTAAAAAATTTACAGAACACAGGATGAGATAATAGTGAAGAAGACTTTCCCACTGACAGAAAAGCAGAAACAGGTGACAAGTGTACCTTGAGAGTAGCTGGTCTGAGGCCTAGACCATTAAGATGGACCATATAATCCAGAACCGTAGGCAATTCAGCAGTATCTGGGGAAATATGCTTCTTGGAACACCAAATGCTGAATCTCTTCCATTTGGAGTTATAAGTCTTTCTGGTGGAAGGCTTTCGAGCAGCTTTGAGAATACCCAGAACCCCCTGAGAAAGATGCAAATCTGCAAACCCCAATTCTTCAAGAGTCATGCCTTGAGATTGAGAGACTGAAGATTGGGGTACCAAATCCTCCCCTGAGAGGATGTTAACAGGTTGTAATTCCTGGGAAGAGACAGGGGAAAATGGACTGCTAGGGACAACAACAGGGGGTACCAAGGCCGTCTGGCCCAATCTGGAGCAATCAGAATCACTTTGCAAGGTTGAGTCCTTATCTTGACTAGCACTTTGCACAGGAGTGGGAAGGGAGGGAAGGCATACAGGAATTTCCCTTCCCAATTCAGAATCAGAGCATCCAGGGGGACTGAGCCCAAGACTGGGGATCTGCAACAAAATAGAAGAAGTTGGAGATTGTCTGGGGCTGCAAAGAGATCTATCTCTGGAGTGCCCCACCTAGAAAAAAATCACTTTCAACACCTGAGAGTCCAGGGACTATTCGCAATGGCCTTGAGATATTCTGCTCAGTGCACCTGCTAGCACATTGTCCTTCCCTGGAAGGTGAACTGCTATCAGGGAGGTTTGCAGGGAATAAGCCAGGGACCACAATTTCATGGCTTCTGTGCACAAGGCCATGGACCGAGTGCCTCCCTGCTTGTTGATGTACCACATGGTGGTGGTGTTGTCTGTTCTTACCTAAACCACCTTGTTCTGCACTGACTGAGAGAACGCTCTTAGGGCCAGAAAAACTGCCCTGAGTTCTAGGAGGTTGATATGGACAAGGGATTCTTGGGGGGACTACAGTCCCTGGGCAGTAAGGGCCCCCAGATGGGCACCCCAGCCTAGAAGAGAAGCATCCGTGGTAAGGACCACTGAATGAGACTGGGTGGCAAATGTGACCCCTTGTCTTAAATTGCCCTGATTCTGCCACCATTGAAGGGCCTGGATCAATGTCAGAGTCACTGGGATTGGTTTGGTAAGGGAATCCTTCCTCTGAGACCAAAAAGCCCTCAGATGGAACTGAATATCCCTCATCTGGAATCTTGCCCCTAGGACCACTGCTGTTGAAGCTGCCATGTGGCCCAAGAGCTGAAGGAAATGCCTTGCTGGTTGAGATACCTGAAGGGTGAAGGAAGAGACTAGTTCTATAAGAACCCTTGCCCTTTCCAGGGGAAGAAAGGCTCTTGCTCTGACTGTGTCCAACTCTGCCCCTATAAAGGTGAGAAGCTGGACTGGTTCGAGAACTGACTTGGGAAGGTTGAGAAGAAATCCTAGAGAAGTGAGCACTTGCTGGGTCACTTGCAGGTGAGACTTGACCTGGTCTGGAGACTGGCCCACTATTAGCCAATCGTCCAGATATGGAAAAATGGAAATCTTTTGCCTTCTTAGAAAGGCAACTACTACTGCCAGGCATTTTGTGAAAACCCTTGGTGCGGAGGTTATGCCAAAGGGCATTGCTCTGAACTGATAGTGGCCTGAGGGCAACTCGAACCTGTGGTACTTTCTGTGGGAGCACCTGATGGGAATGTGAAAGTAGGCATCTTTGAGGTCCAGGGGAGGCTAGCCAGTCCCCTGGCCTTAGAGAGGGAAGGATTATTCCCAGAGTTACCATCTTGAACTTTGGTTTTAGAAGATGTTTGTTTAGATATCTTAGGTCTAGGATGGGTCGCCACTCCCCTGTCTTTTTTTGGGGTAAGGAAGTACCTGGAGTACAGACCTTTGCCCCAGTGTAGGGTAGGTACTCTCTCTATGGCTCTTAAGGCCAGCAGAGATGAAACCTCTGCCTCTAGGGCAAGGGTCTCCGAGAGATTTGCAGGTGGAAAAGACCTGGCTCTCATCTTTGGAAATTTTCTGAAGCTGAGAACCAGTCCCTGGCTTACTACTTCCAGGACCCACTTGTCTGATGTAATAGACGTCCAGTCCTGGACAAAGTAAGCCAGCCTGCCCCCTACTGGAATAGAAGAGTCGACCTGGGCAGACCCATCAGGGTGTCTGCTTGGCAGGCCTTAGGCTGAGGAGTGGATGCATCCCCCTTCTGCCTCTCCCTCTGAAGAACCCCCTCCGTGAAAAGGGAGAAGAGGCCTGTGCTTGGCAAAAAGTCCTATGAAAAGGCCTGCCCCTTCCCCTAGACTGCTGCCTTTGAGGGGTTGCCTGCCTATCCTTGGCCTGAGCACTCCGGTAGGTGGTCCTGTACTCATCCATTTTCTTCAAGTAATTCTCTGTCTGCTCCCCAAACAGAGAATTACCCACTACAGGACTTCTGGTACCTGGCTGTATAGGCCATATAATTTGCCTGTCTGAGTCCCTAGGAAGATGCCATGTACAACTTTTTTGCCATGGCATCAATCTTCTTGGAGTTTTTGTCTGGGGGGTGTGAAGCCAAGGGAATCCTTTGCTTATCACAGGCAGCAGCCTGCACAACCCCTACATGGCTGCATTGCTGATATAAAAACTCTGTATCTGAGCCTGAGAGTGTATACCTCTTGTCCATTCTTCTGTCCACAGGAGGTATAGAATTAGGAGACTTCAGATTTTTTTCTGTCTGTTTCCCAAAAGATTTGTGGAGAGGAATAGACAGTCTCCTGGGCTCTGGGATGTCCATCATTTCTACAAAATCAGGCTCCTCCTTATCCTTCATTGCTTCTTCCATAGGAAGCTGGAGGGTCTCAGCCACCTTTTTGTAGAACATAAAGTGGGAGGGGGACTCAGAAAGCCTAGGAGGGGATACACCTGAAGGTCTGTCTGGGGAGATGTTCAGTTCCACAGGCACATCTAGACTTTCACCATCACCATCATCATCTTCAAACTCCCCTTCCTCCTCAAACTCCGTTTCACAAAATTCTTCAGGGGCATAGTCGTGAACCAGGGGAACCAACCGAACCAAGCCCCTGCCAAAAGGCGCCGGACCAGTCGGAACCGGGTGGAGCGATTCCACAATCCAAATTGCTCTGGCTATTTCTTCAGTGGTCGGAACATGGGCTTCTGGATCTGAACCAGACAATTTTTCTTTGCGCTTTCTTTTAGTTGGAACCAACCCCTCGGGATCAGCTCTCCTTTTGCCCAAAGAAGTATCGCCCTGGTCGGAGGGCACTCCTTCTGGTTCGGTCGGAACCGAACCGGGCTGGCCATCCGGGTCAGCGGACTTCTTGGCCTCCTTTTCCCTCAGTCTACCTAATCTCTTTTCAAGGGTAGATTTGGGAACATTTTTGCAAATTTGGCAGTCTGAATCGGGGTGTTCAAACCCCAGACAATAAACACAGGTGGTGTGGGGATCGGCCTTGGCAAAGACTTCCCCACACTCACTGCAGTGTTGAAACCCAGTGGGCCTGTTTTTTTCTTGGGTTTCTCAGACATGGCCAACCTAACCAAACTTACCCTTTTTTTGGCAACCGCCAGGCAAGACTCCCTTATCAGTTCCCAACCATGTCACGGTTCTTGGAAAAAACTGGATAAATACACGTTTTTTTTTAGAACCGATAAGGTCCGGTAACCACACACTAAAGTTAACACAAGAATTTAAACAAATGATCGGTTCAGCCAAACCGATCCACACTTTTTACACATTCCACACAGAAATACAGTACAAAACCTATCTAGCACTCACGGTACCACAGACAGAGACTGAACTGACTATGCGGAATAAGTTTTCGGTTAGAAACCGACGAAAAACCGACACTTCAACTGACTTTCGAACCGAGCTGCAGGAGAAATCTCCGGAACGACTGTTCAGTGAGGCGGAGTAAAGAATCTGATGGTTAGATTTCAAAGGGAAACAGACAGAGACATCAACTGAGCTCGAGCTCAGCATTCTATGCTCTACATAAAAGGTTTACTCCGGGGCAGTTTAAAGGCTGGGGCTAACTGCACTTGTCAGAATACAGCAAGACTTCAAGTTGTTTGAAAGTTAGTCTTCCTGGTGGCCATAACTTTGGCCAGAAGAGTGTGCGAGCTGCAAGCTCTCTGCACTGACCCTAATTGCATAATTTTTCACATGGACAAGGTAGTCCTTAGGAGTAACAGGAAATTCCTGCCCAAGATGGTGTCCGAATTTCATTTAAACCAGTTTATTACTCTTCCAGTGTTGCTCACGGAAGGGTCCAGTCCTGGCAAGCAGATGCTGCACAATCTGGACGTTAAGAGGTCATTTGGACACTATCTGGATCACACTAAGGACCTCAGATCCTCCCACTCACAGCTATTCCTCACATATGGTGAAGTGAGAAAGGGCAAGCCAGCTTCTAAGAGAACCACTGCCCGCTGGGTTGTTTCCTGCATCCAATTCTGTTACTATAAAGCTGGTAAACAGCCACCTCAATGCCTCAGGGTGCACCCCACTCATGGCCAGGGCCACTGGAAAATTGTGGGCGCAATTTTTCCGCAATTTTCACCCTTCTCCACGCAAAATCCGCAATTTCTTGCAATTTCTTACATTTATGGAATTTTTGACTGAAATTGTATAATAATATTTAATTTCACAAGAAAATCTATTCAGATATAGTACACAGACTTGGATTTGACCAAAACAGTACAGTGTGAGGTGAGAAGGGGTCAAATGTGACCCTGCTTTTATGTGATTCACTTCCCTGCTTTGGTTTCAGAATCTTCTGGTCATGCATATGTAAACTTGAACACTTAAAATCTGTATTAAAGCAGACTATTAGAGAACTTTTTGCTGACACAGAGACTGAAACGATAGTTGTGAGAAGAGGTGCAAAGTGCCCCATTCACCTAAATGAAGCCTTGACCACAATGCTGTTTTTGAATGGTAGGATAGATTTTCCTTGTATAAATACTTTCAATCTGAAAGGATTTCGATTCAAATGTGTCAAGAGTTTGGATGGCCCTGCTGATTATAAACTTGAATGTGCTTCTGAGGGGGTTGGTGACAGTGATTCCTTACATGTCAGTCTGCCACAACTGCATACTCACATACAAAGCCTACAAAAAGCAAACGTTTCTGAAAACATGCTGAACAGGTTAAGTATAGTTAAACAGTTACCTTCAAATAGACAAAATAATTGCAACTCAAGTAAAATCACTGCAAACGAGTAGAACAAAAGTACAATGTATTAAAAACTATTGTATGATGTAATGAAAAGCTATTGGTATGATTTGATACTTTTATCATGTGATTTTAAAATGTACTTACAGTGCTGATTAAGAACAGTAATCATTTTAACAAAATAAATATTTTTCTTACTAGATCTTTATTAGGCACCCTGGTTATCTGTTTATTTTTTTCTTGCACCAAAGCAAGTAGTTTAAACAGGTTTCATTATTTAACATCTAGAAACTGGCAAAATATGTTGTTTCAGGATGTATTCAGTACAGACTAACTGTAAATTACTGAATAAAATCTAGTTAGCACTGCATGACGTAGATGTCTTGATTTTTGGAAGATATGTTACATAATGATTAGTTTACAGTGCATTTCAAAAACGCACATCTTTCTTCACATTAAAAGCATTTACAAGTGGCAATACATTTATGTAACAATTTATGTGATCAATACATGCTGCAGCAAACAATAAAATATTTATTAGGGGCAGTGGGGATGTATAATGAGCCCCCGCAATTTTCCCGCAATTTTTGCAAGAAAATCCCCACATTTTTGGGTAAAATTTTCCGCAATTTTCCAGTGGCCCTGCTCATGGCACCGCTGCTTCTGTGTTGGCTGCAAGGGATGTCCCCTTGTTGGAAATCTGTAAAGCCGCAATCTGGAAAACTACACACCTTTACAAAGCACTACTGCCTGGACATACAATCCAGGAGAGATGCCAGGTTTGGCAGTGCTGTACTGCAGAACCTTTTCCCCAAATAGGTTCTGTACCCAGCCTCCCAAAGTATTACCTTGTAGTCTGCATTAGTAAGCATAATGAGGGATTCCTGGGGTTTGAAGAAAAACTTACTTGCCATAGTAATATCATTTCTACCAGGGGATCCCACATTATGCTTAAGCCTCCCACCCTACCTCCCCTTCCAAAACCTGGAAAAGGTTCTTCATCAGTCAGTTCTTCTCTAATGTTTATTTGCTTGAACATCACCTGTTGTTCATTCACAATCACTATGTTTGTGTGGCTTGTTTTAGTCTGCCATGGCTTGGCCTGCATGGCCAGCCCTTTATTGCCTTTTTGGGCACTTTATGTTTTGCATACTTTATGATAGGCTAGCATAATTGGGGCCGCTTTTCATTTCATTCCAAAAGGATCCGATGCTAGACTATAGAACACAGTGCCACCTCAAGGCAAAGGTTTGACTAGCGTTCCAAATTCCATTTATTTGCATATTATTCCACATGCTCCGGGGCACTTCAACCTGTCAGGTTGACTGCATTAGTAAGCATAATGACAGAGCCCCTAGAAGAAACACTCTTACCATGGTACTTTTTTTCTTTCTTTCCTCTTGTCCCTGCCCCTAACTTCCTGAATATCTGTCCTCAAACCCTCTCACTGGTACTTTTACCAAGTGGGGGAAGCAATTTTTGCCTCCCTTGCTTTTTCTGCCTTCCTCCATGACTAGTTTAAATGTTTGTCAATGTAACAGCTAAACCTCCTACCATGGACTGCAGTCCCCTTCCTAGAAGGGTGCAGGCCATTCCTCTTACATAGGCCCCCATACTTCTAGGTTGGTCCCCAGTCCCAGATGTTGCCAAAGCCTTCCTCCATTCACCATGCCTGCAGCCAGTCATTAAAACTTCTGGTGCGGAGTACCCTTGCAGGTGCCCTGCCTTCACAGGTAACATCTTGGAAAATGCCACTGTGTGTGTTACCTGTTAGAGACCCCAAGTCAGCTCTCTAAAGTTCCCTTGTATTACTCCTACTCATTTCTGTTCACGGCTATTTGTCCCAATGTGGGCAATGATTCCTGGATCCATGACACCTCATCAACAATTTCTTGTTGATGTGACATTTTCTTGATGCCACTGTGTCAACTGCAATTGTGGTCGGCACGGTGCCATGGAGATCAAAGTTGTTTTTTTGCAGGTTGCTGTGCCCCTGCACCCCCCTTGCAGGTGTGCCCCCCCAACTTACTATTATCCACTCAGAGATGGAGCTGATTTGGGAATGGGGTGCAGGACCTTGGGAAAGGGTGCTGGGTCCCGAGCAGACTTTACACTGATGTATCGATGTTGTTGGCATTGACCACATCGCTGTAGAGATGGCATGCCATGATTTCTAGTTCTCTACCAGCTCCTGTTTCCCTAGCCATCCTCAGGATATGCTCCCTATCCCACCAAGACAATGCACCCCTGAGGCACATTGCCTTCCTTTTTCTTCCGGCCCAGCTCTCAACTCTATGACCCTCACTACAGAGCCCACTACCAGTGTCTACTTCCTTTGAGCTGGAGGCCCTCTCCCTCTTTGATGCCTGCAGTCCTAAGGATGATCCTCTTCTCCCTTTCCTCCTTGTGAATGAGCTTGCTCAATGGAGTTTTCCTGCAATAAACTTGAACTTAAACTTGAAACTTGAACTTTCCACTATGATGGGAACCTCCTGTTGGCTGACCCATTCTGCCAGAACGGTGAAGGTGTTCTGTGTGGCTAGTGGTGGAGCAAGCACCTTCCCCCACCCCCTCCCTGAGCCCATCAGGATCCATCTGCTCTCCTATCCAGGCATCCTCTGGCAGAATGGCAGTGGATTTGTTGGCCTCTGAGCTGGACAGAAGGTCTTCTGTGCCCTTTCTGGCTTGACCTGGAGTCTAGCAACCTGTGCCCTCAACCCAGAAAGCTGAGTACAGATGGGGCAGCACTTCAGACTCCAGAAGGTCTCTAAAAGACTGTGGTACCACATCCATTATGCTGCACCACTCCCAAGATCTCTGCACCTTCCCTCTTTGCTACCTACAGTAGTTCAGATCACCCCTGTGCACTCTTCCTAATTCCTTGTGACTCCTATTCCAATGTTCAGCCTTTCCAGTTCCTTATGTTCACTGGAGACCAGTTAGGGTCTGCAGAAGCAGATTAGGCAGGGAACATCTAAGCAGACTGGTTTGGTCAAGTGGTCCTGTTATGCTGACAAATTCTATGTTTCTTGAACTTTGTTTTCAACCTACCCTAGACAGGGTTTACCCTGCTTTCCCTATCCTACCCCCCTTTTCTGCTCTTGCCTCCCCTCATGATTTTACTACCCACTTCCCTTATAATCTTTTCTGCCCTCTTTACTGACCTATCTTACATAGGTTTACCCTGTCTTCTCTATTTTAACCCACTTTCCTGGGGAAAAGACATGGACCTAACCCAATGGTTTAAAAAACACACATTAACTTTGTAGTGATTGTTTTCTAAGTAGCACTAAAAAAGATTACTTAGCTAACCATCCCTACTAAAAAGTTGTTCACTCCCCCTCAAAAAAATATATTCCATGTATTACAATTGCATAGTACAACACAGAATACCGCATAACTATGTTCACAATAATGAACTATCAGCATGTATTAATTTGAACTATGCAACATTCAGTATTAAATCAAACTATAGAGTATTTTACCCTTTAATTCAATTCCCAGTACATCACAATATTTCTTTTTCACTACAATTTGTGATCTAAATTGCTTAGCAGTGGCTAATGCTGCTCCAAAAACAACTAATTATCATATTGACAGTCCCTAGTTGCAGGATTTGCAATATCAGAAAAAGAAGTGTGTCCAGGAAGAATCGGGCCAACCATGTGAGCCTATAATTCAGTGGTTAGAACACCAGGATGATATTCTGAGGTCCTGGGTTCAATTCCCAATAGGTCACATTATTTCTTTCTCACTACAAATTGTAATCTAAATTGCTTGGCACTGGCTAATACTGCATCAAAAACAATTAACTGTCTTTGGGTGCAGAGACGGCGTTTGACTGGATGGCGTGGACCTTTCTGTTTGAGGTCTTAGCTTATTTTGGCTTTCCTTTACAATTCATTAACATGCTCAAAACTCTGTATGACCTTCCGGTGGCTTATATTAAACTAAATGACCAAATATCTACTGTATCATTAGAATGGGAGACACGGAAGGAGTGCCCCCTGCCCCCCTTCTTTCTGCCCTCTATTTAGAGATCTATATCTATATGCAGATGATATGGTATTGATAGACAGAGCAAAGAGCAGAACTGAACATCAAAAAGTCTTGCAGTTTGGTTTTAATATCTTACAATACTGGTTAAGGGAATCAAAAATGGTATTAAGTAAGAAAAAAAACTCGGGTCATGGAATTTAAAACGAAAGACACTAAATCAAATTTAGATAATAGCCTGGAAATACTTACATTAGACAAACAAAGGTTGGAAGTAATAACTTTCTATAAGTATCTAGGAGTTCAAATAGACAACATGTCAACGTTTAATGAACATACAGCTAATACTATAAGTAAAGTAAATACTAGGCTAGGAGTTCTTCACAGGAAAGCCTTAACAACCCCAAAAAAATCAAGGAATAGGACTGCTCAGCAGCTCTTGTTATCTATCTTAGAATATGGTAATATAATCTATTAACATGCTACTCAGACACAGTTAGACAAACTAGACAAGACTTATTATAGGATGGCCCGATTCATCCTGAGGTGTCATTATGGTAGCCACCATTGTAGCATGCTAGAACAGTTATAGTGGGATTCTTTAGAAATTTAAAGAAAAAGCGAACTGGGGCAATGGCATTTAAAGAATTTGGTGAGGATACAATGTCTTCATCCAGAGCTGCCCAGATAAATAATCATGGATACAATTTGAGAGAGTTAAAAAAAATAGATGTTTAGTGGTCCCCTTTGTAAATAATTCTTACAGTCAAATGCAAAGGCAATATTATTTACCAAAAACCTGGAATGAATTGGAACGGACTGTACTGAAGGAAAGTTGTGCTTGTTTTGCTTAATATATAAGGGGTTTTCTTTACAACAAATAAGGGAAATTTGGTTATGACCTCAGTGATTTCAAAAATAGGTGTCTAGCAGATGGCTTCCTGCTTATTAATGTGCTAGAGTCCAGTACTTTGGGGGGCATGTCACTATTTCAAAGACCTTTAAATTAGCCTCAATTTAAAAATGTGAAATAGAAGTATGTTTGTTACTTACATTTGTTATGACTGTATCACAGCATTTTAAAAACTCTTAACTTTGTACATATTGGCAGAGATATTCAAAAGGGTTGCACCTGGCACAACTGAGTTGCACCAGCACAACTCCAGAAATGCGCCCCGGGGTAATATTCAACAGGGGGAATTGCGCAGTGCAATTCCCGATGCGCCGGGCTGCAAAGTTAATTCATGCAGCACATCTCCAGGGGGTGTGTCCATGCATATGAGGCACATCCCGATATTCAGCCCGGGAAGTGTGGTGCATATGCTGGCACAACCCTGAGATGTGCCACATAGTGGGGCATAAAGTTGAGCCCAAAAAATATGGCTCAAATGGTAGCCACCCACAGGCAAGCTGCCGTAATGCAAGGCACATTACAGCAGCAGCCAGCCATGGGTGGCATCCTCCCCAGAATACTGTTCACAAGCACCCAAAAATGTCCCTGGTGGTCCAGTGGTTCCCCACTCCCTGCCCGTAACCCTGATCAGCCAAAATAAAATAACAGTACTTCCTCAGTAGTCTAGTGGTACCCCCCCAACCCTCCTGTACCTCTGATCATCATGGGAATAGTATAAAGACATATCCTGGTGGTCCAGTGGTTCCCCCTCTCTGCCAGAATCCCCAACCACCATGACAATGGCCATATCAACACCCTGGTAGTCTAGTGATACCCCCTTCCCCATCCTGGAACACCAATCGCCCGTAAATGTGGATATTAAGTCCCTGGTAGTCTAGTGGTATCCCCCACCCTGCCCGTAACACCGATCACCCGTAAATTCAATGAAAACAATTCCCTGGTGGTCCAGTAGCACCCCCCCACCCACATAGGACCCTCTGCCCACCCAGCTCCCCCATCATCGGTGGGCAGCACAAACCCACCCGCATAACTCTGCGGCTGCCCGCGAATGACAACTGACAGTATCAGCTGCAAGCCCATTGGTCCACACTGTATAGTATATAGTATATGTAGTGCATACTGTAATAATCATTCATGAATAGGTCGGGATTCGTGCTGGGGGGTGGGGGGACCACTGCACTACTGGGGTCATGGGTGTGTAAGAGGAACACATATGCATCGGTGCATTGTATGTACCGATTGTGCCTGCCAGCACACAGTTCCTGCTGCTTCCAGCCTGTACTTCTATTCCGACCAACAGGGGATGCTATGGGCATGCCTTGGCCTGCAGCGTCTAGCCTGTTCTTCCATTCTGACTAAAAGGGGGAGCTTTGTGCTCCATGCAGTAGCACTGGGCAAACTGCATGGTAATAGAAACATAGAAACATAGAATTTGACGGCAGATAAGGACTGCTTGGCCCACCCAGTCTGCCCATTTCCCTACCTAATGGATAAGCTGCAGATCCTAGTTAACCAGCAGCCTACTTCTTTCTACCCCACCCCCTAGAATTGCCTTATGGCTGTCCCATGCATGCTTGAATTCAACCACTGTTTTTGACCCCACAACCTCCTCAGGAAGGCCATTCCATACATCCACAACCCTCTCTGTGAAAAAATACTTCCTTACATTACCTCTGAGCCGCCCCCCCATCATCAAATTGTACCCTCTTGTTCTTGCACACCTCTTTTTTTTGAAAGATGCTACCCTCTTGGACTTTGTTGATTCTCTTGAGGTACTTGACCATTTCTATCATGTCCCCCCTCTCCCTCCTTTCCTCGAGGCTATACATATTAAGCTCCTTTAGTCTCTCTTCATATGTCTTCCGGTGCAGACCCTGCACCATTTTAGTTGCCCTTCTCTGGACAGCTTCCATCTTGCCTATATCCTTGCGGAGATTGGGTCTCCAGAACTGCACACAGTACTCCAGATGGGGTCTCACCAGCTGTCTGTACAGAGGGATGACAACTTCCTGTTTTCTACTGGTGATGCCTCTCCCTATACATCCCAGTATCCCCCCAGCCCTCCTTACTGCCCTCTCACATTGCTTGCCCACCTTTAAGTCATCTGATATGACTACCCCAGGTCCCTTTCCATTTTGTTGTTAGTATCTCACCCCCCATTGTGTACTCTTCCCCTGGGTTTTTGTTTCCCAGGTGCATTACCTTGCACTTCTTAGCATTAAATCTAAGCTGCCATACATTTGACCATTCCTCTAACCTTGCCAAGTCCCTTCTCA
The DNA here is from genome assembly GCA_016271365.2 of Neoceratodus forsteri. Lineage (NCBI taxonomy): Eukaryota > Metazoa > Chordata > Ceratodontiformes > Ceratodontidae > Neoceratodus > Neoceratodus forsteri. The sequence continues at coordinate 348,914,695 of CM057456.1, forward strand.
TCCTTTCCACCCCACCTTGTGCATCAACTCTGTTGCAGATCTTTGTGTCATCTGCAAAGAGACATACTTTTCCTTCCAGTCCCTCTGCAATGTCACTTACAAAGACATTAAAGAGGACCAGTCCTAATACTGAACCCTGCGGCACCCCACTAGTAACACCCCTTTCTTCAGAGTGGACTCCATTTACTATTACCCTCTGTGTCCTATTGTCCAGCCAATTCTTTACCCAGGCTATCATCTTGGGACCCACTCCCAGGCTGGCTAACTTCTATATTAATCTTTTGCGTGGGACTGAGTCAAATGCCTTGCTAAAGTCTAGATAGGCCATGTCCACAGCCCCTCCCTGATCTACTACTTTGGTCACCCAGTCAAGAAATCTATTAGATTCGTCTGGCATGACCTTCCTGCTGTGAATCCATGCTGCCTTGGGTCCTGTGCCCCTCTGGCCTCTAGGTACTCGACAATTCTTTCCTTCAGAAGTGTTTCCATCATTTTCCCTATCACTGAGGTTAAACTAACTGGTCTGTAGTTTCCCACTTCTGCCCTGCTCCCACTTGTGTGAAGGGGAATCACATCTGCCCTCCTCCAGTCCTCAGGTACCACCCGATCCTTCCATGATTTGTTAAAGAGGGTAGTCAGTGGTATCACTAGTTCTACCCTTAGTCCTTTTAGAATTCTGGGATGAATCCCACCAGGCCCCATTGCTTTGTCCACCTTCAGTTTTAAGAGTTCTTTCAGAACCCTTTCTTCTGTAAATGGGCTGGTATCAACTTCTGCATCCAGATTGTTTCTATTGTTTGTTTTAGGTACCTCCCCCTCTTCATTTGTAAATACTGGGCAAAAATATTTGTTTAGTATCTCTGCCTTTCCACAATCACCCTCTGCCTACCCCCCTTCCCTTTATTAAGCCTCACTATCCCTCCCTTAGTCTTCCTTCGCTCCCTGATGTACCTAAAAAAGGTTTTATCCCCCTTCTTAACTGAGTTGGCTATCTTTTCCTCAGTTCGGGCCTTTGCTGTTCTGACTGCCTTCCCAGCTTCCTTTTGCTTTAACTGATACAATTCTCTGTCCTGCTCCTTCTGTGATTCCTTGTACTTTCTGAATGCTTTCTTTTTCTCTTGAACCTTCACTGCCACCTCCTTTGAGAACCATAGTGGTTTCTTACATCGTTTGTTTTGTTTATTTGCTTCACACAAAGGCTTGTTACCTCTGTGATGGCAGTTTTTATTATTCCCCATTGTTCTTCCACCCCTCCTTCTTGCCCATTTGCTAGTGTATTCCTTAGGCACTCATCCATTTTGGCAAAGTCAGCCCTCCTGAAGTCCAGTACTTTTGCCTTTGTATGGCTTGACTCTATTGCTGTGTTTATTGTGAACCATACTGTTCGATGGTCGCTAGTTCCCAGATGGCTACCCACTTCTACATATGTGATCCTCTCTCCATCTCCATTTGAGAGGACCAGATCTAAGATTGCTCCCTCTCGAGTGGGTTCCGATACTAGTTGTCTAAGGCATGCCCCCTGTAGGGTATCTAGAATAACCCCACTCTTAGAAGTGGCTGCTGCAACTGCACTCCAGTTAACATCTGGCATATTCAGATCACCCATCAGCAATATCTCCCTTTATCTGCCATTCTAAGTATACTTTCTATCATTTCCTTGTCCATTTCCTCCCCCTGAGAGGGGGGTCTGTATACAACCCCTGTGCGGATTGTGGTGCCATTGCCTGCCTCCAAATTGACTCACAGTGCTTCTTCTTCTCCTCCCTGTTTACCCTTTTATTCTGTTGCTCTGATTCCTTCTCTTATGTAGAGAGCTACTCCTCCTCCTCCTCTTTTACCCTCCCTGTCCCTCCTGTAGATAGTGTATCCTGGTATGTTTACGTCCTAGTCATGGTTCTGTGTGTACCATGTTTCTGTGACTGCCACGATATCCAGATGTTCCTCCTCCATCAAGGGCACTAATTCAGGAAGCTTGTTACCCAGACTATGGGCATTGGTACTCATTGCTCTCCATTTTTTGATGGCTTTACCTTCTGTAGCAGCATCCCCCACTGACCTTTCTACCTTGGTCTTTTTCTCATTTAGTACCCTGTTTTGTAGGGAGACTGGGATTTTCCTGCTGCTCATCAGTGCCTCCCCTTGACTAGTTTAAAAGCTTGCCAATGAAGCATTTAAACCGATTGCCCAAAATACTTGTTCCTTCCTGGACAGATGCAGACCATCCTGCCAGTATAGGCTGGTGTCCTCAAGTGGAACCCAGTCCCCAATGAAGCCAAACCCTGTGCTCCACCATTTTTTAACCATTCGTTAAACTGCATGGTGCAAAGTACCGCCTCACCCATGCCACTGACAGGCAGCACCTTTGAGAAGGATACTGTGTGTGCTACTTGTCTTAAGCCCCTCCCAACTCTCAAAGTCCTTTTGCACTGCTCTAATCTCATGATGAGCCAAGTCATTTGTCCCTAGGTGGACAATGACGTCCAGTTCAGACTCCCGTGCAACTGTTCTCATGATCCTAAGGATGCGCTTCCTGTCCCTCCAAGCCATGGCACCAGGCAGGCACCTTACTTCAGTTTTCCCTGCTCCCCCCAGTTCTATCCCCCTAATAATTGAGTCCCCCACCAGGAGCTGCTTCCTTTCCCTGTGGTGCCCTCTGCATCCTTCCTGAGGGCCTCCCTTGTGACAGTTGTCTGCACCCTCCTTAGACTCCTCTGCAGGTGCATCCATAGGGGAACTATGCTCCCCCAGAATGGTGTATGGATTGTGGGGTGAAACAACTGACTGGGTGTGCCTCTGTTCCACCACCCTTACCCTCCCTGAGCCCACTGTGGTCCAACTGCTGTGCTTTCTTTGCAACCTCTGAGGTAGTGGTGGTGGCTCTGGTGCTCCCTGGATGGGGGAGGTTCCCTTGCTACTATCCAGTGCGGCCTGAAGACGGGCAACTTCCACCCTCAGGACAGACAGTTGTCTGCAAACAGGGCAGCATCTCAGCCTCCAGAAAGACTCCCGGAAGACTGCTGCCCCACAGTCATTACATTGCACTACTCCCCACATAACTGTCTACCTTGTTTAGTTTTTTTGTGTGTGTGTGTGTGTGTGTGATTGGTGTGTTATATAGAAATATATGTATTTATATCATGTGTATGCTTATATTGTCAGTGCGGTGTGCTAGAGAGGATATGACAGTGATATGCACCTTGCCCTCTTGAGGAAATGTTGTCAGAACCCCAGGTATAAAGGAACTATTTCCAGGGGTGAGTGGGGTGAGGGGTGGGAAGGGTTTGGGCCTAAACTGTGCCCTCATGAAACAATCAGCTAAAAGCTCTGACCTACCGCTGTGATGAGTGCCTTCCTGTCAGCAAGATGCCATACATGACAATTTGACAGAGAAAATAACCCTGCTAATCAAACAGAGAAAATTCCAAACATCCAAGTCAGACACAGGTAAACCTCCCCAGCCCCAAAACAGCCTGGTGACTTGTGCTCTGAAAGCAGTCAGCCCCAAAACACGTCAGCTGTGCAGAAGGGCAGACACAAAAAACAGTATTCAGCCTCTGTGGGTTTAAACTCTTCCTGCACTGAAAATCTTAACAATTGTAACAAAAGTAAAGCAAGCTCCACCTCCCTCTGTTGATGAAAAGACTGCCTTTTCTGATAATTCTAAGTTCCTTATTTCACCCTTCAGTTAAAAGTATCCTCCACCTGAAGAATATTAACTTTCCTAAGGAATCTGCTTCAAACCAAAGACAATTGTAAATTGTAAGGTTCACCTCCCTCTGTTGTGAGCACAACTCACTTTCTTGCAAATCTTAAGCCCAGTGTTGCAGCTTCCAGCCAGAGGTAGCTTCACCTGAAGACTATTAGGTTATCTGATGAGCCTGCTAAGCAGCACTTGATGAGATGCAAATGTACCTGTTTGCCCACAGATTACCTAAGTAGGCTCATTTGCATGGGAGCTTTGAATATAGCTCCTGTTTGCCCCGGGCTAACCAGTCTGCACCGGGCTAATGTGTCAGCACTGTGCAATAAGGTTAGCCCCAGGCAAACCTCACTTCAGCAGAGCACAGTTCTGCTGTGTGTGGCTTACAGTGTTGTTTGAAGTACAGTAGATGCAAGACATCTCTGTGCAATCACACACAATGTTCTCCACCTGCAACACTGGCTTTCTCCAGGGTCTACTGAGCTGCAGTAGCAGTGTGCACTTCCCTGTTGCTATATTCAGTACTGTCTTATTCCCAGGCTATTTTTGCCCTGCACTCCTGGCCCTGTTTGCCTGGCTTCCTTTGCTTGCTATGTTCAGCTGGTTTTGCACTAGGCTATTCCTTTTGAATATAGCTTGCTTTTTGCTCTGGGCTAACTTTGCCCGCCGGGCAGTGCTAATTAGCCCCGGGGCAAAGTTTTGAATATCTGGCTCAGTAACTGTAGTTAGAACTGCAGTAAGTTTTGGCTCCAGTAATTGTCAAATGTTTTGGTATTCGATTAGGTTCAACAAGTTTAATTTAGTAAATTGCTGTTTTAATTAATTCTAGAAATATCTTAAACTAAATATTAACAGACACTGTATAGTGTGTACTTTTTAGGTTTTATTTAATTTTCGCACTGTTTTGAATCAGCTGACTCCACCTTCCAATATAAGGCGCATTTGCAGATCCGATTCCTAGGCGTCCTGACTCCACTCTGTTTCTCCTTGAAATGGCGACTGCACGTTGGAAAGGCATTTGTTCATTTTCTGCACCCTGTGTTTGTTTGTTTTCTGTGCCCTGTATTTTTTTTTTCTTTTAAAAAGTTGGAGGATTTAGTTTGTCCCTGACTTTTCTTTTAAGCGTAAATTCTGGCAAAGTTTCCAAGCTGTATTGTGAGTCAGCTATACAGTGGTATTTTAGTATGCCAGTCAGTAAATAAGTGGTAATTTAACAGTTTAAAAAAGAAACCAGAAACATCAGGCATCTCTCATAGTGTCTTCATTGTCTGGTTCAATTTAATTTGTAATAATTTTGCTTCTGGTGGTGTTTTCGGTGCATCCTGGTAACTTGAATCCCACTAAATACCTGAAGCTGAAAGCTATAAACTCTTAGCCATCAGCTGCCAGTAACCAAAAGGCTGACCCTCTTACCAGCATTTAGTGCTCAGTAGGAACTCAGCATGTCTCTTCAAAGAGAGCTATAAATCTGCTTTACCAATTAACTCAACAATTATTAACTAAGGGATTGCACTTTATTTTATCTATATGTGATCTTTTGGTCTTTTGCTCAGTGATTTATTAGATATTTCAGCCATATTGGATTATTTTTAAAAAGTGTTTTTGTATTTTAAAACCAGTATTAACTGGATTTATAAGCATTCTACTATTTATTTGTTGCATTTGGGGTACAAAGATTCATTTTGTTACCCCCTTTCTTGTTCTCTTTCTTAAAATCCTCTTTTGCTCTCTCTAGTGGCACATCTGTAAAGAGAGAGAAAAGTGGATCGGACAGATTTTAATGTTTCTGATTTTGTATGGAGACAGTACCCACAGACATCATGCAAGGAGTCTGAAAACTCTAATGGTATTGAAGCGCGAGCACAAGAAAAATACTTGGCTTCTTCAGCAGCAACTATCAAGTGTGTGCTTTCCTGGACTGGTTGAGGCATTCAAGTATTGACTTAAAATTTTATCTGATTTTTTTCTGAACTTTTTCTGGACTTTATTTTTTGGACTACATTTTGGTCTACGCTACATAATTTTGTTAAGATGATTCAGATAATCTTCGCCGGCCCGGTGGCGCTGAGGGTTGAGGCGCTAGACGCCACACCTCACGCTACGCCGGCGACCCGGGTTTGGGAACGGACTCAGGGAGCTGGGGAGTCGGTGGGGAGAGGATCGAAGCGTCCCAATGGACTCTCCTCCCCAGGGTGAGTGACCAAGAGCGCTCGGCGTTCTGCATCCCTTCCATAGCCAGTGGAAGCACCGACAGCAGGAAGGGATGGAGGTGGCACCGCCTGTCGGCGGAGCAGGGAGGGGTGTCGTGGCGCGCGAGGGGCTGGTGTCGTCAAGCACGTAGCCACTCAGGACATGCGCCCCAAGCGCACGGCGCCTCAGAGGGTGTGGGGTGTAAGGGAGAAAAACAGGAAATACCCTTGCAGCCGCTTAGTAGATGGAGCACCAGGGCCCTGACCTCAATGCCCCTACCTGTCCAGGGACAGCATGCTGACAAAGACTAGAGGACGCCGGGTGGCTGGGGGACCACCCCGTACCCGCCTGGGGGGGTATAGCCATGGCTCAATGGGGCATGGACTGCACTGGCTCCAGATAGGTGAGTGAAGGCTGATAAGGCCATACGGTGTCTCCCGAAGAGGTGGTTGTAAGGAGGGAGGAGAATAAAGAGAAAAATATAAAAAAAAAAAAAAAAGATGATTCAGATAATCTTGTTAACTCTTTGACTCTTACCCTAAATTGTAAAATAGCTAATTAGCCCTATTTAAGCACAAGTTTCAAGTGTTAAAGCCCTGATTTTTGCAAGAAAGCAGTTGTTGATGGCTGAGATAGAGGCTGGGACAGAGCCTTTGAGCTCCAAGGAGATATTGTTGTCTCCCAGGTCTAATCAACCCCCTATTACAGTTTCTGATATTAGGATTACTGGGATTGTTGGTAATTGCATTGAAGGGGAAACAGCCCTTTCTGGGCTCCATTCGACTCCTATGCCCCCAGAGGAAAGAGCAATAAGCACAATGGGTGGGATATTCAAAAGGGTTGCACATGGCACAACAGGGGTGCACCATGCACAACTCACTGATGCACCCCGGTGTAATATTCAAATGGGGAAAGTGCCCGGCACAAATCCCGATGCGCCGGGGTGCACCATTAATGTATGCAGCACAAGTGGGGGGGCATGCCCATGCATACCTCACACATCCCAATAGTCAGCCCGGGATGTGCCGAGCATAGGCAGGTGCAACCCCTATGTGCACCGTACACAGCTGTGAAAAAAAGAAAAGGAGCAAGAGCTGGCCACCCACAGGTGAGCTGCCATATTGCAGGGTGCAACACGGCAGCTGCCAGCTGTGGGTGGCCACCCGAGCTCCGGCGGCACCATCCATCATGGTTGCCCCCCCATGCCCAATCACGGGCTTTCATTATGTTTATATCCCTGGTGGTCCAGTGGACCTGATCCAATAGCCCGATCACGAGCTGTCAGTATATTGAATAACTCTGGTGGTCCAGCGGTATCCCCCTCCCAACCCGCCCACTCAGTCCATACCCGCTCCCCAGTCAGTGGAGGTGGCAGCACCCGCCCGCTGACTGACGGTGTATCGTATGGCGAGTAGGCCCATTGGTCCACTAGCGTGGGCCAATGGGCATGCAGACGTACTGTACTACACCAGTCCCAAAATGTGAATGAATGGATTCATTCACATTTTGGGACTGTGTAGCTAGCACAAAACTGCATGCCCATTGGTCACACTGTGGACCAATGGATGTACTGCCATACCGACGCTGTCAGGCGGCGCGGTAGCTGGGCGGCTTGAGGGTGGCTGGGCAGCTTGTGGGTGGGGTGCTGCCACCCACCGCTGACTTGGGGGGAGCGGGGTGGCGGGACTGAGTGAGTGGGTTGGGAGGGGGGTACCGCTGGACCACCAGGGTTATTCAATATACTGAAAGCCTGCAATCGGGCTGTTGGATCGGGTCCACTGGACCACCAGGGATATAAACATAATGAAAGCCTGCGATCGGGCTGTTGGATCAGGTCCACTGGACCACCAGGGAGTTTAATTCATTGAATGCCCACGATTGGGCGTTGGGGCGCGTTGACCGCTGAGGGGCAGGGGGCGTCGGTCTCCGACAGCTGCAGCCTGGCAGGGCGCCAGGTGCAAGTCACCAGGGATCGGTGCACCTGCATGAAAATGGAGCCATAATGACATGCAAATGGCCCCATTTGCACCTTCCATGCATTATGGCACCATTTGCATATCCACCGCTGAATATTGCAGTTGCTGAGCCTAGCACAATGGCACTTGCACTGGCGCATCCTCCTGCTCCTCTCTGGCCACTTGCGCTGGTGCAGTGCCACTATGCCATGCGCAATGCGGGTGGCCACAGTGCCATATTCAACGGTGCTGAGCCATGGCACAGCACCATTGAATATCACCCTGTCACCACCCTGGCACATCCCGGTTGCACTGCACCCAGGCTTGCACCACAGCCTGGCGCAGTCTGAATATCCCACCCAATAAGTCTAATAAGGGAGGAAAAAGTGAAATAAGGATATTCCAAAAGAGCCCAGGAAAAAGGCTACTAAAGAGAAGTTTCCCAATAAGGAAAACAAGAATTCTGATAGACGGCCTGGTAAATCTAGGAAATCTGAAATAGTTGACCATTTTGAGCCTATTGTTATTTCCCCTTCTGGTAGCACTGGAAGCTCCAATAGTGTTACAAATGTGAATAAGACTTCTCTTATTTCTAAGGCTAATGACACCAGTACTCACATTAGTTTGCCAAATACTAGCACTCCCTTTCTTAAATTGGAAGATAACTCCATTTCCATTTTTATGGATGCATCTCACAGCATAACTCATGAATCTTTTCAGTCTCTTGACTTTTCTCCTTATTATTTCAGTGAATCTAGCCAAAGACCAACCTAGCATAATGACTTAAAATGTATTGTAAATGAGCTTCAAGTAACTATAAATGGCTTAAGGCAATTTAATGTTTCAGGTATGGCTCCTGTACCTAATACTTCACAACAAAAAAATGTCACTTTTTTAAGTCAACCCCATCGGAGTCAATTGTTAATTATCCAACTTGTCTTAGTGAAGAGTTAAAGTTTATACAAAATCCTTATGCTGCTCATCTTATGATAACAGACCACATGATGAATCTTAAATTTGAATTTGATAATCTAAATGAAAATATAGCCATAAATGGCTGTAGATTGGATGATGTTTTATGTAAATTAGGAAAATTAATTCCAGGGGAAGGTTCTTTCTCGATTGTTGAAGAAGCCCCACCCTTAATTCATCCTGATTTTCCATCTATCATTATAACAGACTCACCTCTTCCAGTCAGTAAAAAGCAAAAGAAAAAGCACAGGGAAAAAGGGGATAGGTAAGAAAGAAAAAAATACTTACCATAGTAATTGTGTTTCTTCAAAGGGATCACTCATTATGATGAAACTAATGCAGTCAGCCTCCAGTGTTTGACTGCCCGGAGAGATGGAATGTTATGCAAATGATAGAACTCTTATTGGCTCATGCCCATTTCAAACTGCTGACCTAATAACTGCTGCACTCTTTAGTGTTTCAGATTCTTTCAGAATCTAACTGTATATAAGACCCCCTAGTTAATGTTATCATAATAAACTACCCCCCCAAGATCAAAAGTTCCCAGAGACGGGCCTTAAAATGAGACCACAAGGAAACCAACTGGTTTTTAAAAAAGTGAGTCTCTAACCTGGCCTATATGTAATATCTAAGCAGGGATGCAGAACAAAAGTGCTGTCCACTTTTTTTTTTTTAAAGGTTCTAGTAGGGGAGGCAGGGTGGGTGCTTTAATCATAATGAGTGATCCCTTTGAAGAAACAAGATTACTACAGTGAGTAATTTTTTCTTCTAACCCCAGGAATCACTTATTATGATTAAACTATTGCAGACTACCAAGCAGTAACTTCAGAGGCTGGACAGAAAACCTATTTGAGAAACAGGTTCTGCAAACTGCTGTGCCAAACCTGGCATCACTTCTGGTTTGTAAATCCAGGCTGTAATGCTTTGTGAAGGTGTGTACTGTTTTTCATGTAGCTGCTTTGCAGATTTCCAGTAGTGGAATATCTCTTGAAGCTGCCACTGACGCAGCTGTATCCCTTGTGGAATGTGCCCTAAGGCCTAAGGGTACCTGTTTATTCACTTTATCATAACAAAACTGTATACATGCCACTATCCAGTGAGCAATTGTACGATCTTACTTTGAGATACAGCTCTTGCAGCAGGTAACACCATTAGGACTGAAGCCGGCAGGCGTCAGGACCCCACGGAAATCTTCTAGCTAGCAGTCTTCGGCGGGGACCGCCTCCGACGTCGGTCCTGCCCCTGATGTCAGACGTAGTACATAAGGAGGCGGTCCCACCAGATTCCCCAGTTCTTTCCCGCCGTTGACTTGCATGTCTCGACCCTTCGGTTCATTTCTAGTGCGCGACGCCTGGTTAAGTTCTTCCTTTGGGAAAAAGTTTGTTTTTTCTGCTCAGTTTCTGTCTGATGTCCTCTCCAACTTCCATTGAAGACCATCCATCGAAGTGCGCCTGTGGGAAGCAAATCCCATTCAAAGACCCGCATTTGGCCTGTGTCCGGTGCCTAGGCCCAGACCATGACACCTGGACCTGCTCCTTCTGCCAGGGGTTCAACAGCCGGACCCGGATCCATTGCCAGAAGGCCCTTCTGGCATTCCTGCTCGAAGAAATTATTAAAGCCATGGACACAGCCTCCGAAGGGGAATCTTCCGACAAGGCCCGGAGACACCTCGAGAAGCATAGGGAGAGAGGGAGATCCAGGTCCCCGTCTAGGGCCTCTGACTCCCGTAGCTCTGGCTCCCGGTCCGACCGCTCCCCTTCCCGGGCCCACTCTCAGCCTCCACCTGCAGCGGTGAAGACTTCTTCGGGTTCCTCCTCTCTTCCTCAGGCCAAGACCTCCAGACCTTCTTCGTCCTCGGCCACTGAGGCCCTGTCGAGGTCGGGGGACCGTCATCACCATCACAAGTCCGGTTCCCGCCATTTGGAACCCGACACCAGGTCAGTTTCTTTGCCTCCTCCTCCCCAGCGGAAGACCAAAGAACTGACTTCACTTAAGAGATTGTCGGACCTGACGCAGGCCCACCCGACGTCGGCCAAATACCATCGGTCCCGAGAACCGACAACCGCCAGATGCCCATCACCAGTTAAGCCTTCGCCTCCACGGACGCCGGCCGGGGGACCGTCGTCCGTACCTACTGAGAAGAGGACCCCTTCGCCTCCCACCGATGTCAGTCAAGAGGCGATCATGGAGGAGGAGCTGACCCAGCCCGAGGACCAGACGGTGAACCTGGTCCTGTCACACCCCCCAGGGAACCCTCGCCGGAACCTGAGACCCCCGGGGAGCCGACGCCAGAACCCGACGACTGGCCATCGGTGCCCGGTCCGTCGTCAGGCCTCAGCATATCCGAGGTCAATGAGTTGTTTACTTACTGGTGGGACACGATAAAGAAGGATGTGGTTCCCACCACCTCCTCCTCCTCCTCCACCTCCACCTGCGACTCCACCGGCCCCCGCGCCCCCTACTTCACCCAGGAATGCGGGCTGAGTACCTCCCCCCCAGAAGCCTACAGATCCTCCTAGGGGTAGACCAGAGAAAAGGAGACCTCCGTCCAGAACTTCTTTAGGGTCACCCAGCCCCAAGAGACCCAGAAGATGCTGCCGTTCACCTTCGACGGAGGACACGGGATCAGACTTCTTGGACGGATCCAGATCCCCCTCTCCGATCAACGTCCTTTCTCCAGACCCACGTGAGCTTCCAAGATCTCCTCCGGATGACCCATCATTCTCAGAGATTATGAGGCATATCCAGGAGAATATGGGCTGGGACGCAGAGGAACTAGACCCCGAGAGATTACGCCTCGCCAGATATCTTTGGCAAAATGATCCTAAGCCTGTGGTGGTGCCACCCTTGGTGGACACATTCATGGACGTCACCAAGGCAGCGTGGAAACGTCCACACTCACTTCCAGCGATGCCGAAGAAAGCTGACTGCCTGTACAAGGCCCCTAGGGAGGACCAGTACTTGGCATCACATCCTCTGGCCGATTCTCTGGTCATTACAGCCTCTCATGACCGGTCCCAGAGGCCGCAACATTTGAGCACCCTGCCACCGGACCCAGAATCCAAACAGCTGGATGCTATGGGCAGGCGCACATATGCATCCGCTACCTGCGCTACCAGATCCCTCAACTACTTGACCCACATGGTACAGTTTCAAAATGCCTTGTGGGAGCAGGGACTGGATCTGGCGGAAAAGATGCCAGAAGGTGAGCAGAAGGAGGAGTTGCTACAACTCATTTGTACGTGTTCGGACGTGGGAACCCAGGTGCTGCGAGCCGCGTATGATTCCGCGGACTCCTCGGCCAGAGCGGCAGCTTCAGGCGTATGCCTCCGGAGACACTCATGGCTCCGCGTCTCTGGATTCACCCCGGACATCCAGAAGAACATCCTGGATGCCTCATTTCATGGAGAAGTTCTTTTTGGTGAGTCCTCGGAGAAGGTCCTCACCAAACTTCAAGAGGCCAGAAAGGCGGTACGGTCTGTCCAGGCCATGTACAGACCCAAGCTTAGTTCCTTTCTTAGGAACCAAAGCTGTTTTAGAGGCCAGATGCAGAGACAGCAGTCCTGCGCCGGTCCGCAACAGAGGGGCTCCTTCTCCCGCAGATCCCAGGGGAAGTCATCCGCGGGCCGGAGCCAACGACCAGCTAAGTCAGCCTAGCCCACTGGACCCTCAGCCGCCACAGCATGACTCCTTCCCGGCCCCCGGCCCTCAGGATCAACAGGACACCAAGGTCGGGGGCTGCATTGTGGACCACCTGCCAGGGTGGCAGTCCATAACCACCGACAGGTGGGTCCTTCAGTTGGTCGAAAGAGGCCACTTTATAGAATTTGTGGACAAGCCACCCACAAGGCCTCCTCTGCTCTCCGTTACTCGGGTCAGCACAGATCACTCATCAGGCAAGAGGTACTCGCGCTCCTGCAAAAGGGAGCAGTGGAGTCTGTCCCAGAGAACCAGATAGGATCCGGATACTATTCCCACTTCTTTCTGGTTCCGAAGAAAACAGGGGACCTCCGTCCAATCCTGGACCTCAGCGACCTCAACATGTCGGTCGTCTACAAACGTTTTCGCATGGTGACCCTCCAAGGACTCATTCCCATGCTGAAAAAGGACACCTTCTTAGCGTCCCTGGACATGCAGGACACCTACCTGCACATCCCAGTAGCTCAAGCGCACAGGAGGTTCCTGCGCTTCGAGTTTCTCGGCCACCACTTTCAGTTCCAGGCTCTTCCGTTCGGACTGTCTTCGGCCCCCAGGGTCTTTACCAAGTGTATGGCAGTCGTGGCAGCATCTCTGAGGAGACAGGGCCACTACGTGTTCCCGTACCTGGACAACTGGCTTCTCATGGCCGCCTCTAAAGAGGCACTGTTGATGGCTATTCAGAGCACCCAGGACCTGTTCCAGTCTCTGGGCATTCTTATCAACTATGAGAAGTCTCTTCTTGTACCATCCCAGAAGCTGCAGTTCATAGGTGCAGTTCTGGACACCGTCCAAGGGAAAGCCTTTCTTCCCGATGAAAGAGCGGAACACATCAGATCCCTCATCAGGGATCTTTCAGCGAAAAAGACTGTCCCCACCAGGTTGGTCCTTCGCTTGCTCGGACACGTGGCTGCGGCCATTCCAACCATCCCTTTGGCAAGGCTCCACATGCGGGTAACTCAGTGGATGCTCAAGGTGCAGTGGGACCAAAGGCAAGACCACATGCAGCATCCGGTCAGAATCACGAACGCCGTGATTCGAGACTGGCAATGGTGGCTAGACCCAAGGACACTTTCTGCGGGTGTCCCGTTTACAGCACCGTCCCCAAAGGCAATCCTCTCCACAGACGCCTCAGGGCTGGGGTGGGGAGCGCACCTGAATGGGGTGAGGTCCCAGGGAACATGGACCCCTCAGAAAGCCCACCTCCACTTCAACGTGTTGGAGATGAGGGCGGTCTTTTACGCCCTGCAGGTCTTTCAGTCAGAAATACCGTCGAGTACCCTTCTGCTTCAGACAGATAACATGGCGGTGATGTATTACCTCAACAAACAAGGAGGCGCACACTCTTACCCCCTCTGCAGGGAGGCTATGAGGGTGTGGGATTGAGTAATCTGTCACGGTGCGAGCCTGACTGCAGTTCACGTTCCCGGAGTGGACAACACAATTGCAGACGGCCTGAGTCGTTCCCAGGCCAGAGTCCACGAGTGGGAACTTCTTCAGGAGGTAGCAGAGGATCCGTTTCTTTGATGGGGCACTCCAGAGTTGGACTTATTCGCTTCCCCATCCAACGCAAAACTGCCCAATTTTTGCTCGCTAGATCCAGGGCCTGGTGTTTTCTGGCGAGACGCGTTGTCCCTCTCCCGGGTGGACAGATTCCTCTACGCTTTCCCTCCCTTCCCGTTGATCCAGAGAGTTCTTCTCAAACTGCGCAGGGAGCATGCAACAATGATCCTGGTAGTGCCTTTCTGGCCCAGGTAGATCTGGTTCCCCATGCTGATGCAATTGTCCCGGGAACCTCCAGTTCCGTTGCCTTTCGGCTCCCACCTATTGTCTCAGGAGGAGGGTTCACTAGTCCACCCGGACTTACGCTCACTGAACCTGCATGCATGGCTCCTAGAGACATAGCCATTATGCGATACGGGGTCTTGCAAGAGGTGGCGGAAGTCCTTTCTGTGGCCAGAAAGCCGGCAACGCATGCGACGTACACCATGAAGTGGCGCCGTTTCTGCTTATGGTTGCAGACACGCGGCCTTTCCCCTTTAGAATGCCCGGTGAAAGGGGTGCTGGAATACCTTCTTTCCCTATTCCATTCGGGTCTCGCCTACTCCTCCATTAAAGTGCACCTCTGCGCAATCTCTGCATACCACTTCCCGGTGGGACAGCGCACAGTGGCACAGCTTGATGCCGCTCGAGACTTCCTGAGAGGGGTGTTACACCTTAGGCCACCCATCAAGGATCCCGTTCCTCCTTGGGACCTACTCTTTATCCTGGAACAACTCACGCTTCCCCCTTTTGAACCTGTCGCGGATTGCAAGCTGCGTTTTCTGTCGAGAAAAACGTTAATTTTAGTTGTTGTCACATCAGCAAGGAGAGTTTCCGAGCTTCACGCTCTCATGTGCAAGGAGCCTTATTTAATTTTTCACCAGGACAGAGTGTCTCTGAGGATGAATCCTAAATTCCTGCCTAAGGTGGTCTCTGTCCTCACTCTCAACCAGGACATCGATTTGCCTGTGTATTTCCCCAAGTACTCTAATAGAGGAGAGGCGTTGCTTCACACCCTGGATGTTCACCGCTCCTTAAGGTTCTATCTGAATAGAACTAAACAGCTTTGCAAGTCGGAGCAACTATTCATTTCCTTCGCTGAGAGGATGCTGGGCCAACCAGTCTCTAAGCAGACCCTTTCTCGCTGGCTTGCCCAGTGTATTTCATTTTGCTATGACAACAAACATAAACCCCCTCTGGTACAGTCCAGGGCCATTCAACAAGGGGGGTGGCTACCTCCTTTGCAGCACTGTGCAAGCGTTTCCACCTCGGCCATTTGTGCTGCAGCTACTTGGAGCTCAGTGCACACATTTATTAGGCACTATAGCCTGGATATTACATCTCGGCGGAGAGCCGGTTTTGGCCTGGCCATTCTACAGGGTCTCCTGTCCTAGAGTCAGGACTTGTTCTAGATCTCTCCTATTTCCCTCCTCCCAGAATGCTTTCAGGTGCTATTGCTTGGGAATCAGTCCTAATGGTGTTACCTGCTGCAAGAGCTGTATCTCAAAGTAAGATAGTACAGTTACGTAAGAACTTACCGTAACAGTAGATCTTCGAGAACAGCTCTTGCAGCAGATACCTTTCCGCCCACCATTCCCCCTTGGAGGATGTACGGCCTACCAGGCCTTGGCAGAAGCTTTAGCCCTTTTCTTCTGATGGCGGATCCTCGGTCTCCCCTTCTGATGTCATCCTGCAGCCGGGAGTCTCCGGCGGGAGAACTGGGGAATCTGGCGGGACCACCTCCTTATGTACTACGTCTGACGTCGGTGGCGGGACCGACGTCAGAGGCAGTCCCCGCTGAAGACTGCTAGCTAGAAGATTTCTGTGGGGTTCTGACGCCTGCCGGCTTCAGTCCTAATGGTGTTACCTGCTGCAAGAGCTGTTCTCGGAGATCTACTGTTACGGTAAGTTCTTACGTAACTGTACTTTCTGTGGCAGCTCTACCCTTACCTACTTCACCAGAAGTGAGGAAGAGCTGTGTCTGTCCTGGTCTATATGCATTGGTTCTGTCAATATTAATTGCCCTCTTGACATCGAGGCAGTGGAGTTTCCTTTCAGAGGAACTGGAGTGCTCTATAAAGAAAACAGGCAGAGCCATGGACTGATTCAGATAGAAATCAGATACTACTTTGGGGAGGAATTTCCTACGGGTCCTGAGGACCACCTTATCCCTGTGGAATGAAACATAGTCTACATCTGTATACATGGCTTGCAGCTCACTGATCCTCCTGGCTGAAGTAATGGCCACTAGGAACACAGTTTTCCATGTGACATACTTCATGTCTGCAGTTGCCATGGGTTTGAATGGTGGTTCCATCAGCTTAGCAATGCAGATGTTTAGATTCCAGGCCAGAATGGGTTCCCTCAGAAGAGAATGAAGAAGGTTGAGTCCCTTGAAGTATTTTCTAAAAACTGGATGAGAGGCCATGGACCTCACCTTACCAGCTGACAGGTAAGCTGAAACTGAAGCCAGGTGAACCTTAAGGGTCGAGGACCTCAGTCCTAATGAATGGAGATGTGTCAGGTAATCCAGCAGAACAGCAAGATCAGCCCTGTAGGGGGTCAGAACCCTTACCTGAGCACCAAACGGAGAACCTCTTCCACTTAGAAGAATATGTTTTTCTAGTGGAAGATTTCCTGGAACCGCTGAGCACTGTCATGACTTGTTCTGACAGCTTGAGGTTAGCAAATTCTAAGTCCTCAAGAGCCAGGCCTTAAGTCTCAGTGATTTGAGGTTGGGATACAGGATCCTACCCTGGGAGGAAGTCAGCAGGTTGTGCCTCCTGGGCAAGTGAATTGGGGAGGTCACTGACAGGGTCAGCAGGAGCGAATACCAGTTTTGCCTCGCCCAGTCTGATGCCACCCGTATCATTTTCGCCTGGTTGGGACCTTAATTTCACTAGGGTCCTGAGTATCATTGGAAAAGTAGGGAAGGCATACACAAACTTCCCTGATCAATCCAGGGCCACTGCATCCAGGGGAACTGCAACAGTACAGTGGCAACTGGTGATTTTCTGTAGAGGCAAAAAAGATCCACCTCTGGAGTGCCCCACCTTCTGAAAACTGCACTGAGGGTCTGAGGGTTCAGTGACCACTTGTGGTGATCCTGACTTATCCTGTTGAGAGAATCTGCCAATACGTTGTCCTTCCCTGGGAGGTGTATGGCTGACAGCAGTACCTGCATGGAATATGCCAGGGACCACAGCTTCATTGCCTCCATGCAAAGTGGTGTGGACCTGGTTCTTCCTTGTTTGTTGAGGTAGTACATGGTTGTGGTGTTGTCTGTCCCGACCTGCACCACCTTGTTTTGCAGATGTGGGGCAAAAGCCAAAAGAGCCAGGTACACCGCCCTGAGCACCAGTAAATTTATGTGTAATAGGGACTCTTGAGGAGACCATGTGCCACTTGCTGTGCGATCCAGCATGTGTGCCCCCAACTGAGAAGGGAAGCATCTGTTGTGAGAATTATGGAGGGCTGTTCCCTTAGAAAGAGTACATCTCCTCTAAGGTTGTGTTCATCCAGCCACCATTGAAGTGCCTGCAGTAGGCTGTGGGTGACTGGAACCAGTTTGGACAGTGGATCTGTTCTTTGTGACCATTACTGTCTTAAATGAAACTGGATGTCTCTCATCTGGTATCTGAAGCCTGGCACCACTATGGTGGCAGCTGCCATATGTCCCAGCAACCTGAGAAATTCCCTGGCTGGTCTGAGCTTGCCCAGCATGAAGGAACTTGTGACCTGTATGATGCTGTCCACTCTGTCCTTGGGCAGAAAGGCTCTGCCCAGGGTGGTGTCCAACTGTGCTCTGATTAAGTCCAGCACTTGAACTGGCTCTTGCTGTAATCTCTGCTCATTTATAAGGAAACCTTGGGATTCCAGAGTGGATTTTGTGAGTGCCAGTGATTGCTTTGCATGCTGCAGGGACTGGCCTATGACTAGCCAGTTGTCCAGGTAAGGGAAGACTGTCACACCCTATTTTCTCAGGTATTCGACTACCACTGCTAGGCATTTTGTGAATGCCCTTGATGCAGAAGTCAGATCGAATGGGAGTGCTGCGAATTGGTAGTGACCCGAGGCTAGTCTGAACTTCAGGTACTTTCTGTGAGTTGACCTGACAGGAATGTGAAAATAGGCATCCCTTAAATCCAGGGATGCTAACCAATCCCTTTTTTGCAGTGTGGGGATTATTGATAGAGTCACCATTTTGAATTTTGGCTTTTGAATGTGCTTGTTTAGAAGCCCTAGATCCAGGATAGGTTGCCAATCCCCATTTTTCTTTTTGGTAAGGAAGTATCTGGAATAGAATCCTTTGCCTCTTGGTTTTGGGGCACTACTTCCACTGCTTTGATTGAAAGTAGGTGCTTTACCTCTGCCTCCAATAGGATTCTGTCTGCAGAGGTGGCTGGAGCAAAGGTTCTTACCCTCAGCTTGGGAAGTGATTTGAAGCTGAGTGACAGCCCCTGGCTCACTACCTCCAGGATTCATTTGCCTGTGGTGATGGTATGCCAAACCTGGAGGTAGTGAGCCAACCTGCCACCCACTGGCAGTATTGGTGGTGATGTTGATGTTGGGGAGGTGACCTGTACCAGCCTGTCAGGGATTCTGTGTGGGCTGAGCTTGGGATTGTGGTGAGGGGGAAGTCCGTCTCATAGACCTTCTACCTCTACCTCTGAAATAGCCTCTTGGCTGCTGGTAGACCTGGAAAGCCTGTGCTTAGAACAAGGGTCTGGTATAGGATCCTCTGACCCTGCCTCCCCTATTCTGGGCCCTATAAGAGGTGGAAGGCCTTTCTTTAGAGTTACTTCTACAGGTGGCCTTGTATTCCTCCACCTTTTTCATGTAGGCCTTTGATTTATCACCAAATAAGGAATTCTTCCCACAGGGAAAATCCACAGCCTTAGCTTGAGTGTCCAGGGTTAAGTTGGTAGCACTTAGCCAGGCAAATCTCCTGAGGGAAATAGATAAGGCCATCAGTCTGGCTGCGGTGTTGTTAGCATCCACTGCCATGTGGAACTGATATTTGGTTGCATCAAGTGCGGCCCTTGCAGTTTCTTGCAAGTCAATTGCCACTTCACCTGGAACTTTATCAGACAGAGCAAGTACAGAATTCCATAGTGCCTTCTGATACTGGACAGCATAGGCCATATAACCTGCCTGCCTAACAATGAGTGAGGCAGCCATATACCCCTTCTTACCCATGGTATCCATCTTCCTTGAGTCCTTGTTAGGAGGATGGGTTGTCAAAGGGATTCTGTCTGCCGTCTGGACCACCTTTTCAGGATCAGGGCGAGTGAACAGAAAATCAGCAGTGGTTCTGTCCAGCTGATATTTCTTATCCATTTTCTCGTCTACTCCAGGTACTGAAGTTGGAGTCTTTAAAATTTGCACCACAGCCTTTTTTAAAGACTTGTGCATGGGCAACAGAAGGCATTTTGTGGGACCTAGTCCCATCATGGGACAGAAAATTTTACAAATTTCACAGTTTGAAAAATATGACTAGTTCCCAGACAAAATACACACAGGGAATGCTTGGCTGCTTTAGGTATACCCTGACCACAAGACTCACAATATTTAAACCCTGTGGGCCCTTTTGCATTTTTTAGGTTTGTCAACAGGGACCTCTGACATTAAGCAGGGTATAGGATTTAAGCATTAGTGAAAAATAATCAGTTCCCTGGAACCAACCAGATCAAACGTAAACAACTGTTAGTGGTTCCTGGAACCGAGCACTAATTGATTCCCTGACAAACAAGGGAACCAATAAATAAACTAAATTTTAAATAAAAATTCAAACAGTCGACAGATCCCAAGTGGAACCATCTAGTAAGCGATAAATAACACCAAATCTGGGGTGAAAACCTCACAGAGATAACGAATCCCTTGGTTCCATGGAACCGTGAGGGAACCGCAAAAAAAAGACAAAAAAAAAATACAATACTATAAAACTACAGCAAACCAACTTATAAGGAGAGCAATCTAAAATTAGTAACTAAAATGGTAATTATTGACCCAAATAAAGGATTTAGAAGTAAGTTATAGGAGAGCTTTCTGGGACGTCTTCACTAGGCAGGTAGAGTAAAGAATCTGAAGCACTCAGAGTGCAGCAGTTGTTATGGCAGCAGTTTGAAACTGGCACAAGCCAATACGAGTTCTATCATTTGCATAGCATTCCATCTCTCCGGGCAGTCGAACACTGGAAGCTGACTGCATTAGTTTAATCATAATGAGTGATTCCTGCAGTTAGAAGCAGTAGTAAATACTAACAAAATAGAGGAGTGTCTGACTCCTGATATTTTGACATTACAACTGGATAGTAAAACTAATGGTGGCTCTGATATTTCTCCCCAGAATGTTCTCCCTGGTCCTTCCCCTGGTGGTAGAGTCACTACTCCCTTATCCCATATCCCAGCTGCTCCACTGGAGTCTTATGCTCAATTAACAGTCCCTTTTATGGAAAACTTAGCAATTCAATTGAGTAAATTTGAAGCGGACCTAAATTCCTTCAGGAGTGAATGGAGTGACTGGAGTGAAAAAGACAAATTTGTGGATAAAAGTAATTGTCCAACAGTTGTACAGGATCAGACATTTAACCCTGGTAAGGGAAAATTTGGTTCTTTGAGTGTCACAATGCAAATAATCTAACAGATATATCAGGTTGTGCCATTTTGTGTTTATATGGCTTCGCTCAAATAAGAGATCTCTTCTATAAAGTGCTGAGGGACAAGATTGTGCACCTTTTAAGGGCAGCTACCAGAGTTGACATCACACCTACTGATGTTCAGATGTGGCAAGACAGGGACATGAATGGGGTAGAATGTATATTTTTTTTGCTCCACACCACATGTAGCAAAACAAATTTGGCTTAATAGTGAGTCTCTGTAAAAAAATGGGTTATACTGTAGATTTTGTTAACAGGAAGGCGTTAAATATCTGTAACAAAATTAACTTAGATTGTCCTAAACAATTAAGTATTTATGGTCTAAAGGTGATTCCTAATGAAAATCCCGGTAAACTAAAACATGTTATACAGAGTTTACTTATATATGCTTTAAAAGTTTCAGTTAATGACCCCGGAATCCTTCAGGTCTTCTGATTGAATAACCCTTCCAATAATTTATTTTATTTATTTAGTTTTTGTTTACCGGGTGGGTGCGCTAGCCATAGCAATGATTATTTTCAGGCACAACCCGGAAGAGTACAAAACAAACTTCAGGAACTGACGGTAACAGTACATTATTAGAAGTAGTCAAGGTAATGGGTACATACAAGCAGGTAGTAACATAAGTAATACAGTATCACAGATGAGTGTTAACAACACAGACAACTGCAATAAAAATTAGTGCTTAAAGACTATTTTGCAGGCTCAATCCGGGAAAGTACGAAACAAACTTCTGGAACTATCAGTGACATTACATTTTTAGGAGTAGTTATAGTAATGGGTACATAGAAGCAAGCAGTAACATAGGTAATGCTGTATAACAGGTAAGATAATTGCAATAAAAAATAGGGCTAATACTAGCATGAGGAGGAAATAAATTACAGAAAAAAATGCAGAGTCTCTTTAGGCAGACAATAACTGGGTGGCTTTGAGAGGAGGGAATGGTGAAAGAAGGAAGGTAGAGGTAGTCTTCCAATGACCAGAGCCAGTCTGAAAGAAAGAAGAAAGTAAGGGGAAGAATGTAGTAGCCAGTTGCAGTGGAGGAAAAAGACAGAGGGGTGTGTGATGAAGTGCAACAACAGCAGGGTGAGGGAGAACCCTGTTGAATTTAGAGAAAGTGCTGAAACTGAAAAGTGGTCAAGCTAAGAGGGCGGCGAGGGGAGTCTGAATAGAATCTTACACCTATGGAGGTTTGAAGCAGAAGCAGCTGCAAGAAGATATGAGATGGTGGCACAGTGCTTTCTTAAAGAAGGTGTGGGAAGAAGCTTGACGAATGGCTAGCTGGATGGAGTTCCAGTACTGGGGGGCCTGACAGGCGAAAGCACTAGAGCCCTTGGTGGTAGTATATTTAGGGATATGGACAGGGGCATTGTCAGCAGAGTGAAGGTCATAGCAGGAGACCTGGCTTCGGAAGAGTTTCGCTAGAGGTTTAGGTATTTGAGTCCTAATTATAATGATGATGGAGCCGAAAGAATACAACCTCAACGCCTGCGGAGGGAGCCATCCAAGGTCACAGTAGAGGAGGCAATGATGTTTCAGCCGATGACAGGATGATGCATAGTGACATATACTGTTGTAGGTGACATCCCATTTGTGAAGACTTAATTTGCTTGCATAAATATAGGTGGCTTCCCCATAGTTAAGTGATGGTAGAAGTATCCCACGGGCTACAGCAAGCCTGGCAGATGGGGTGTGGACATTGCTGGTTCTATAGGCAGCTTCAAGTTTTGAGTTTACAGATTTGCAGGTCCTCTGAATATGGAGATCATAGTTTAGTAGTGGATCCAGTGTGACCCCCAGGTACTTAAAAGAGTTAACAACTTCTACTGAGGTGCCACTAGCCATGGAGTCTTTAAACTTGTGCTGGGAGTGTTTAAGTTTAAGGTTTGAGCCAAAGAACATAGCTTGGGTTTTTGCTTCATTTAGGACTAGTTTGTGTCTGACCAGCCACTGCTGGATCAGCTGGAAGTCATGGGAGAGCCTCAGGTTTATATCTTCAATATATTTGGTGCTGGTGTAGAGCACTATATCATCTGCATACAACAAGGAGCTGGTTTTCATGAGGTTTGAAGTTATGCTGTTTATAAAGATAGAGAACAGCAAAGGGCCAAGTATGGACCCCTGGGGCACTACAATGTTAGTCGTGGCCTTGTCAGAGAAGGTGGAATTGTACTTCACAAATTGTGTTCTGTCAGTCAGGTAGCTTTTGAACCATTTCATAACGTTTGATGAGAAACCTAGTGACTGAAGAGTGGTAATGAGGATGGGGTGGTCAGCTAGGTCGAATGCCTTGGCCATATCAATGAAAATGGCCCCATGAGGGAGGCAAAGTCCATGGCCGTCAGATGTGAATTTGAGTAGGGCAGTGGTAATGCTATGACCCTTTCGGAAACCATGCTGGGCTGGGTTTAGTAGGTCCTTTTCCTAGAGAAATGCGTTAGTTTGGTTAGCTACAAGCTTTTCAAGGATTTTACCGAGAAGAGACAGGATAGCAATTGGTCTGTAGTTTGAGAGGTCCTTTGGGTCACCTTTTTATGTTGATTGTGCGCATGCGCAAGAAACATGTTGCAGCAGGTTTCTCCACAAGCAGGTTGTGGAGGCTCGGCACTGTTGTGACCAATGCCCCCACAGCATGTAAAGGCTTGTCCTGCATCCTCCAATGCTGCGGCATGCTGCTGCTGACACTTGTTCAGCCAGCGTGCCACCAACTTGTAAAAATTTAGTCACGGCAATCAGGGGTCGCCTCGTCATTGCAGTGTCAGCCATCCGCTGCAATGAGGGAGCGACCCATCATTGCAGGGCGGGATGTAGAAACATTGATATTGTTTGTGAATATGGTGGCGGCTTGCTGCCATGTTAACAAACAATATAACCTCCCCAACCATGTTTATTAGCTGATGAGGGCACCAATTAGCCAACGGGGGCATCAATCCCCATCAGCTTCAGTGCCCCAATGTTTATTTTGCCAATGGGGGAGCCCACTCCCCATTGGCATTATGTACCCCCCCCACTTTTATTGTCTGCCGACGGGGTGCCCAATCCCTGTCGGCATAATGTAATACCTCCTCCCCCCTTTTGTTGTGCGCTGATGGGAGTGCCCAGTCCCCGGCTACAGCTGCCCCCCAAAAGACAGCCTTCGGTGGCATGCTGGGAGCCCATCCCAGCATGCCACATGCTCCTGTAAAATAAAAAACAGTCCTGCGACATCTTTTTTTATTTTTATTTAACCTGTAATAAAGGAAACTGTCCTTTGGAGGTCTCCCTACCCCTCATCCGCAACCCGCACCCACCCACTGCTCACCCTGCCTCCCCACACCCCCCTCACCCCATACTTACCTCTGGAGCTGCAGTGATGATCTTGGTGGACCGGGAGAATGAAAATGCACTCTTTCAAGCCGACCGCAAACTAAGGAAATCCGGTAAGCTGTATAATGGAAAAAATGAGGGGTTTCCAACTTTAATGCATATCTCAGTCATTTTTTGGAATTTTGGCACCAAATTTTCAACATGGAGTTTTTGGGATCCCTCTTCATGAATTCTGGAACTGTCATGGTGATAATCCGTCCCGAAAGGTGATTCTGCGGTCACTGCATGGAATCACCTTTTGGTGCCGATTAATGAAATGACAGTGCCAGTGTTCACGAGGTGGTCTCTCAAAAGCCTATGTTGTAAATTTGGTGGAAAAATCAAAAAATGACTCTATTCTGACGTGCATTGCACAGCTACTACAGCAGCTTGTAACCAGCAATTTGCAATATTTTCATGACAGATTTGCAACATTCACATTTTCACCTCCTTGTGAACAGTACAGCTGTCATTGTTCACATCCTGGCTGAAATGTGTTTTCGCACTTCCGGTGCAGAATAGCGCAGTCGCTGTGGGAAATCAGTGTTCGGAACAGATTAAGAAAATTAAAGTTACACTGTTCATGAGTAAAGGTCCTAAAATGCCCATGTTGAAAATGTGGTAACGATACTCCATAAAATGACTGTTATGAGCGTGTGTTGCGCAGTTTGCACGCACGCTCGTAACTTCACGAATTGATAATATTTTCACACCAGATTTTCACCATTGCCATTTTCCCACACCTACTTATGAATAGTACAGCTGTCATTTTTCCCATCCTTGCCAAAATGTGTTTTCAACTTCCGGCGCAGAATAGAGCGGTCGCTGTGGAAAATCATTGTTCGGGACAGATTAAGAAAATGACAGTGATACTGTTCATGAGCAGAGGTCCTAAAATGCCTGTGTTGAAAATTTGGTGATGATAGCTCATCAAATGACTGTTACAAGTGTGCATTGCGCACTTTCCACGCACCCTTGTAACTTCGCAGATTTGTAATATTGGCACGCCAGATTTTCAACAGTGGCATTTTTTCACACCTCCTTATGAGCAGTACAGCTGTCATTTTTTACATCCTGACCGAAATGTGTTTTCACAGTTCCGGCACAGAATAACGTGATCGCTGTGGGAAATCAGTGTTCAGGACAGATTAAGAAAATGACAGTGACAGTGTTCATAAGCAGAGGTCCTAAAATCCCTAGGTTGAAAATTCGGTGACAAAACTCCATAACATGACTGTGTTACAAGCGTGCATTGAACTGTTTCCATGCACTCTTGTAACTTTCCAAATTTGTAACATTTTTACACCACATTTTCAACAGTGGCATTTTTTTACACCTCCTTATGAACAGTACAGCTGTCATTTTTCACGTCCTGGCTAAAATATGTTTTTGCACTCCTGCCAGAGAATAGCACGGTCACTGTGGGAAATCAGTGTCTGAGACAGATTAAGATCGACCGAGTGAGGGGGGAGTGACTGAGCTCAACTGAGCTCTGTCGGGACTGCTGCGGATTTTTTTGTGGGCAGAAAAAGGCCCCAACGCAAGAGCCCAGTACAAAAGGGCAGCCTGCAGCACTGGGAGAAACAGAATGAGAGAACGAGTGAGGGAGGGGGAGTGAGCGAACTCACTGGAGCGCTGTCAGGACTGCTGCGGATTTCTTTGTGGGCAGAAAAAGGCGCCAATGCAGGCAGGGGCCCAGTATAAAAGGCCAGCCTGCAGTGGTGGGAGAAACAGTACGAGTGAGTGATACAGGGGGACTGAATGAGCTCAACGGAGCTCTATCAGGACTGCTGTGGATTTCTTTGTGGGCAGAAAAAGGCGCCAATGCAGGCAGGAGCCCCGTACAAAAGGACAGCTTGCAGCGCCAGGACAAACAGAATGAACGCATGAGAGAGGGAGACTGAGCGACCTCAATGGAGCCCTGTTGGGACAGCTGCAGATTTCTTTGTGGACAGACAAAGGTACCAATGCAGCTAGGAGCCCCGTACAAAAGCGCAGCCTGCAGCGCCAAGAGAAACAGAACAAGCAAGTGACAGAGCAGTAGTGAGCGAGCTCAGTGGAGCTCTATTGTGACTGCTGAGGATTTCTTTGTGGGCAGAAAATGCGGCAACGCAGGCGAAGCCAGGCCACAAAAGGACAGCTTGCAGCGCGGCGAAAGCGGAATGGTGAGTAAGAGAGAGTGAGCGAGCGCAATGGAGCTGTGTCAGGACTGCTTCAGATGTCTTTCTGGCCAGCAAAAGCCACCAATGCAGGCAGGAGCCCCGTACAAAAGGGCAGCCTGCAGCGGCGGTAGACACTGAACAAGCAAGTGAGGGGGGGAGTGAGTGAGTTCAATGGAACTCTGTTGGGACTGCTGCAGATTTGTTTGTGGGCAGAAAAAGACAGCAATGCACACAGGAGCCCAGAACAAAAGGGCAGCCTGCAGTGGTGGGAAATCCAGAATGAGCCAATGAGAGATGGGGAGTGAGCGAGCTCAACGGAGTTGTATTGTAACTGCTGCAAATTTCTTTGTGGGCAGAAGAAGGCAGCAGTGCAGGCAGGAGCCCAGTAGAAAAGGGCAGCCTGCAGCACCAGCAGAAACGGAATGAGCGCATGAGAGAAGAGGAGTGAGCAAGCTCAATGGAGCTTTGTCGGGACTGCTGCAGATTCTTTGTGGGCAAAAAAAGGCTCCAACAGAGGCAGGAGCCCAGTACAAAAGGGCAGCCTGCAGTGCCAGGAGAAACAGAATGAGTGAGTGAGACAGGAGGAGCGAGTGACCTCAACAGAACTCTGTCAGGATAGTTGTGGATTTCTTTGTGGGCAGAAAAAGGTGCCAACGCAGGCAGAAGTCCAGTATAAAAGGGCACCCTGCAGCGCTGGGAGAAACACAACAAGCGAGTGAGAGGGGGAGTGAGCGAGCTCAACAGAGCTCTATAGTGACTGCTGTGGATTTCTTTGTTGGCAGAAAAAGGCAGCAACACAGGCAGGGGCCCAGTACAAAAGGCCAGCCTGCAACACTGGCAGAAATGGAATGAGTGAATGACAGAGGGGGAGTGAGCAGGCTCAACAGACCTGTGTCAGGACTGCTGCAGGTTTCTTTGTGGGCAGAAAAAACCACCAACAGAGGCAGGAGCCCAGTACAAAAGGGCAGCCTACAGCGCCAGGAGAAACAGAATGAGCGAGTGCGAGAGAGGGAGTGAGCCACCTCAACGGAGCTCTGTTGGGACAGCTGCAGATTTCTTAGTGGGCAGAACAAGGTGCCAGTGCAGGCAGGAGCCCAGTACAAAAGAGAAGCCTGCAGCACTGGGAGAAACAGACTGAGCGAGTGACAGAGGGGCAGTGAGCGAGCTCAACAGACCAACATAATCAACATTTGGCATTGACAAATGCTTGTTTAAAGACTGGGGTAATCCTTGCCATTTTCCAGATTTCTGGGACATGACCCTGGCATAAGGAGAAGGTAAAGATTTTGGCTAAGGGAGCAGCTATGAGTGGCACAGCTAGTTTAAGAAGTTTGGGTTTGAGATTGCCAGACCAGGAAGACATATGCTCTGAGATATTACAATGGACTGGTTGATATGTTGATTCAGAAACAAGAAGTTGCAAATGAAATTTTGAGCAAGGCCGTAATACTTGATAGGGCTGGTGTTCATATTTCTGATAGCAAGATTCTAAAAGGAACAGGGAACACTGGCTAGCAGATCTACAGTAATGGAAGAAAGGCTACCAGGTGTTTTTTGTTTGCATGGATTAGGACAAACTAAAAATGAAAATAACCATAAACTAAAAAATACTATTTTAGATATTCTGGAACAACTTTTAAACATATCAATAGATGACAAAAATGCATTACAGGTGTCTAGACAGAGGTCGGATCCAGACTATGACTGAGTTTATATTAAAACTGAATTCTTGAGTCCTTATGACAAAATTCTGGATAGTGCTTCTCTTCTAGATGCATTAGGCCTGCATGTTATTTCTTCAGACTCTAATTTTAATATGTCTGCCCCTGACACTTTGAATAATAAAGGAAATGAGGTCCATACCACAGATATGAGAATGAATAGTGTTTCTACTTATAATCTCTACACTTCTAATAGGTTTGAGATTCTGACCAATCAGGATGAAGAAAAAATTACTCACCTTAGTAATTATGTTTCTTCTAGTGGAGTCTTGCTGTATTCTGACAATTGCAGTTAGCCCCAGCCTTTAAACTGCCCCGGAGAACATAGGGTTAACTTTTCTATGCATGGCATAGAATGTTCATCTCGAGCTCGGTTGAAGCCTCTGCCTGTTGTTATTCGAACTGCAACCGTCAGATCTTTATGAGCAAAACTCACTAGGTGTTGTGTGTGGAAACTATAAAATTTTTAGCTAGCCAACTGGAAGAAAAATAATATTTTGGGTCCTCAAAGGAAGACTCAAGTCAGAAAACCCAAAAACAAAAACCAATCAAATGAAATAACATTCCACCCAAAGAGAACAGAGGGTGTAAAAAGGGGGCACCTCTAAGGTGCAAACACTGCGCCTGCCCACCCACATCCCAAAAATCTAGGTTCTGAGAGGGGGGGAGGTCAGAATACAGCAAGACTCCAATAGAAGAAACATAATTACTAAGGTGAGTAATTTTTTCTTCAAACAACATGAAGTCTTCCCGTATTCTGATAATTGCAGACTACCAAGCAGTACCTCCATGGAGGAGGGACAGAGCCTACTTTGGGAATAGGCTCTGAAGTACTGCTGTGCCAAACCAAGCACCACTCCTAACCTGGATATCCAGAGAGTAATGCTTGGTAAAGGTATGGACTGTTTTCCAGGTGGCTGCTTGACAAATTTCTAAAAGAGGGACATCCATGGCAGCAGCCAGGGAAGCAGCTGTTCCTCTTGTGGAATGAGCCCTCAGGCCTAAGGGTGGAGTTTTACCCAGTTTTTCATAGCAGAATTGTATACAAGAAACAATCCATCTGGCAATAGATCTCTTGGTGGCAGGTTTGCCCTTTCCAACTTCTCCATAAGTGAGGAAAAACTGGAGGGAGTCAAACCTGTGACCCTTGGTACGCTCTATGCAGTAGCTAAGGGCTCCTTTAACATCCAAACTGTGTAGCCTCCTCTCTCCTGAGGAAGAATGATCAGTGAAGAAAACAGAGAGAGACATAGACTGATTCAGGTGGAATTCTGAAACTACTTTAGGCAAGAACTTTCTGTTAGTTCTAAGGACCACTTTATCTCTGTGAAAAGAGATGAAATCAGGTTCCACTGACAGGGCTTGCAATTCACTGATACGTCTAGCAGAAGTAATGGCTACCAAAAACACAGTTTTCCAAGTCAAGTACTTAAGCTCTGCTGAGGACAATGCAAACATTAAGATCACAAGCAGGAGCAGGATCCCTAAAGGGGGGATTGGCGTGAAGCAACCGCTTGAAAAACTTACAGAATGCAGGATGGGATGACAGTGAGGAAGACTTGCCCACTGACAGGAAAGCAGAAACAGCTGCCAAGTGCACCTTGAGAGTAGCTTGTCTGAGACCTAGGCCATTGAGATGGACCATATAATTCAGAACCGTAGGCAATTCAGCAGAGTCTGGAGAAATATTCTTCTTAGAACACCAAATGCTGAATCTTTTCCATTTGGAGTTGTAAGTCTTTATGGTGGAGGGCTTTCAAGAAGCCTTAAAGATATCCAGAACCCCTTGAGAAAGATGCAGATCTGCAATTTCTAACTCTTCAAGAGCCAAGCCTTGAGATTGAGAGACAGAAGATTGGGGTACCAAATCCTCCCCTGAGAGGATGTTAACAGGTTGTAATTCCTGGGAAGAGACAGGGGAAGATGGACTGCTAGGGACAGCAACAAGGGATACCATGGCTGCCTGGCCCAGTCTGGAACAATCAGAAACACTTTGCATGGTTGTGACCTTATCTTGACTAACACTTTGAACAGGAGAGGGAAGGGGGGAAGAGCATACAGAAATTTCCCTTCCCAGTTCAGAATCAGAGCATCCAGGGGGGACTGAGCCCAAGACTGGGGGTCTGCAACAAAAGAGAAGAAGTTGGTGATTGGGGCTGCAAAAAGATCTATCTCTGGAGTGCCCCATCTTGGGAAAATCACCTTCAACACCAGAGGATCTAGGGCCCATTCGAGATGGCCCTGGGATATTCTGCTCAGTGCATCTGCTAGAACATTGTCCTTCCCAGGAAGGTGAACTGCTATCAGAGAGGTTTGCAGGTAATACGCCAGGGACCACAACTTCATTGCTTCTGTGCACAAGGCCATAGACTGAGTGCATCCCTGCTTGCTGATGTACCACATGGTGGTGGTGTTGTCTGTTCTAACCTGAACCACCTTGTTCTGTACTGATTTGGAAAAAGCTTGCAGTGCCAGAAACACTGCTCTGAGTTCCAAGAGACTGATGTGTAGAAGAGATTCCTGAGGCGACCACAGTCCCTGGGTGGTAAGTTCCCCCAAATGGGCTCCCCAGCCCAGCAGGGAAGCATCTGTGGTGAGGACCACTGAATGAGACTGAGTGACAAATGGAACCCCTTGCCTCAAATTGTCCTGATCTTGCCACCATTGCAGGGCTTGGATCAGAGTTCGAGTCACTGGAATTAGTTTGGTAAGGGAATCCTTTCTCTGGGATCAAAAAGCTCTTAAGTGGAACTGAATGTCCCTCATTTGGAATCTTGCACCTTGGACCATTGCTGTAGAAGCTGCCATGTGGCCCAGTAGCTGAAGGAAATGCCTTGCTGGTTGAGACACCTGAAGGCTGAATGAAGAGGCCAGTTCCATGAGGGCCCTTGCCCTTTCCAAGGGAAGGAAGACTCTTGCTTTTAACGTATCCAGCTCTGCCCCTATGAAGGTGAGGAGCTGCACTGGTTTGAGAACTGACTTTGGTAGGTTGAGAAGAAATCCTAAAGAAGTAAGCACTTGCTGGGCCACTTGCAGGTACAACTTGACTTGGTCTGGGGACTGGCCCACTATAAGACAGTCATCCTAATATGGAAAAATGGAAATCTTTTGTCTTCTTAGGAAGGCAACAACTACTGCCAGGCATTTTGTGAAGACCCTTGGGACTGATGTTATGCCAAAGGGCATTGCACTGAACTGATAGTGGCCTGAGGGCAACTTGAACCTGAGGTACTTTCTGTGGGAGCACCTGATGGGAATGTGAAAGCAGGCATCTTTGAGGTCCAGGGAGGCTAGCCAGTTCCCTGGCCTTAGAGAGGGAAGGATAATTCCCAGAGTTATCATCTTGAACTTTGGCTTTAAAAGATGTTTGTTCAGGTATCTTAGGTCCAGGATGGGTCACCACTCTCCTGTCTTTTTGGGGTTAGGAAATACCTGGAGTACAATCCTTTGCCCCAGTGTAGGGTAGGTACTCTCTCTATAGCTCTTAGAGCTAGGAGAGAAGAAACCTCTGCCTCTAGGGCAAGGGTTTCTGAGAGATTTGCAGGTCAAAAAGATTTGGCTCTCAGCTTGGGAAATTTCTTGAAGCTGAGAACCAGACCCTGGCGTAATACTACTTCCAGGACCCACTTGTCTGATGACATCCAGTTCTGGACAAAGTAAACCAGCCTGCCCCCTACTGGGATAGGAGAATCCACCCGGGCAGACTCATCAGGGTGTCTGCTTGGCAGGGGATTTAGGCTGAGGGGTGGATGCAGGCCTGCTCATCCTCCTTCTGCCTCTTCCTCTGAAGAACCCCCTCTGTAAAAAGGAAGAAGAGGCCTGTGCTTGGTAAAAAGGCTTTTGGAAAGGTCTGCCCCTGCCACTGGACTGCTGCCTTTGAGGAGTTGCTTGCCTTTCCTTGGCCTGATCACTCCTGTAAGTGGTCCTGTATTCATCCATTTTCTTCATGTAATTCTCTGCTCCCCAAACAGAGAATTACCCACCATAGGAAAATCCATGGCCTTAGCCTGGGTATCCTGTGAGAGGCTAGTACATCTGAGCCAAGCCATTCTCCAAAGAGCCACAGATGTAACCATGACTCTTGATGATACATCATTGGAGTCTACAGCAGCATGAAACTGAATTTTTGATGCCTCAATCCCATCTGCAACCACCTCCTCCAGCTCCTTGGCAAGCTGGAGGAAGCCTATTTAGCCAGTGCCAGTACAGTGTCCCACCTGGACTTCTGGTACCTGGCTGCATAGGCCATATAATTAGTCTGCCTGAGTCCCAAGGATGATGCCATATGCTGCTTCTTTGCCATGGAATCAATCTTCCTGGAGTCCTTGTCTGGAGGTGTGATGCCAAGGAATTCTTGCCTTATCACAGGCAGCAACCTGTACAACCCCAACATGGCTGCATTGCTGATAAAGGAACTCCGATCTGAGCCTGAAAGAGTATACCTCTTGTCCATTCTTCTGTCCACAGGAGGTATGGAATTGGGAGACTTAAGAATTTTTGCGTCTGTTTCCCAAAGATTTGTGGAGGAACAGACAGTCTCCTGGACTCTGGGATGTCCATCATCTCTACACAGTCAGGCTCTTCCTGATCCTCCACTGCCTCCTCCACAGGAAGCTGGAGGTATCAGCCACCTTTCTGTAAAACATGAAGTGTGAGAGGGACTCAGAAAGCCTAGGAGGAGAAACACCTGAAGGTCTGTCTGGGGAGATGTCCAGGTCAATAGGCACATCAGACTTTCACCATCACCATAATCATCTTCAACTCTCCTTCCTCCTCAATCTCGGTTCATAAAATTCTTCCAGGGTATAATCGGAACCGGAGAACCGACGAACGAGCCCTGCAAAAGGTACCAGATCAGTCGGAACCCAGTCGAAGCGATTCCACATCTGGATCCTTTGCGGCTATTATCGGTGGGAGTTTGAGATTCTGGATCGAACGAGTCGACTTGTCTTTTCTTTTCTTTTTGTCAGAACCGATTCCTTGGAATAGGCTCTCCTTTTGCCCGAAGAAGTATCACCCTGGTCAGAGGGCACTCCTCCTGGTTCGGTCGGAACCAAACCGGGCTGGCCATCCGGGTCAGCGGACTTCTCGGCCTCCCTTTCCCTCAGTCTACCTAATCTCTTTTCCAGGGTAGATTTGGGAACATTTTTGCAAATTTGGCAGTCTGAATTGAGGTGGTCAAACCCCAGACAATAAACATAGGTGATGTGGGGATTGGCCTTAGCAAAGACCTCCCCACACACACTGCAGTGTTGAAACCCAGTGGGCCCGTTTTTTTTCTTGGGTTTCTCAGACATGGCCAACCTAACCAAACTTACCCTTTTTTTTGGCAACTGCCAGGCAAGACTCCCCTATTGGTTCCTGACCATGTCACGGGTCTTGGAAAAAAACGTACTAAAACCCCGTTTTTTTTAGAACCAATACGGACCAGTAACCACACACAAAAGTAATGACAAATTTTACCTCAAAATGATCGGTTCAGCCGAACCGATCCACACTTTTACAAGTTCCACACAGAAAACAGAACAAAACCTATCTAGTACTCACGATACCACAGACAGAGACTTGAACCGACTATGCGGAAACAACAATTTCAGTAGAAAAACTGACTGAAAACCGACACTTCAACCGACTTTGAACCGAGCAGCAGGAGAAATCTCTGGAGCGACTGTTCAGTGAGGCGGAGTAAAGAATCTGACGGTTGCAGTTTGAATAACAACAGGCAGAGGCTTCAACCGAGCCTGAGATGAACATTCTATGCCATGCATAGAAAAGTTAACCCTATGTTCTTCGGGGCAGTTTAAAGGCTGGGGCTAACTGCAATTGTCAGAATACAGCAAGACTTCATGTTGTTTGAATAACTACCTGGATTGCAATTAGTCACCTAGATAACAATTGATCTAATCTCACCTCATGGAATATTGCAGGTCTAGCTAACAAATCTGATTGTGAATGGCTTCACTTTATCTCGAAGTTTAACATAATATGTTTTCAAGAAACCTGGCACACTAAGGACCAAGATGTTTCCTTAAATGGTTATAGCATGTTTCATGTGCCAGGAGAAAGGATTGCTAAAATGGGATGAGCGGTTGGTGGCCTTCTCACCTGGATTAAGTTAGACAAAGCAATTAAGGCAGATGTGATTTCATCAAATACTAATATGTAAGCCTTCAGGGTACAGTTTTATGATAACATTTTTTGCCTAATGCATATTTATACACCATCAACCAGCTCTAAGTCTTATTCTCCTGGAATTTGAGATTTATTAGAGGAAGTTATCCATCAGAGCTGGGCAGTCACTGAATGTAAGGAAAATTTACTTTGTGGTGACTTTAATTCAAGGTTGGGTAACAACTTGGCAGAAGACACCAGGAGGAAGGACTGCTGTGTGACTGGACTTCTCTACTGGGACTAAAGAAGTAGAACTCTTGTACTTGGACCTTTAATTTAGGGTAAAAAAACAAACAAACTAAAAAACAAAAAAAAAGTGTGCGTTTGTCTGAGTTAACTGAACTGAATGGTTATCTGAACAGTTATCTAGGTGTAAATCTCAGGTGATTGAAATGACTTGATAGCTGTGCAGTTTAAATTACTTGTAGAAAGATCTAGTAAGTAGGGGGAGTGGCTTAGCTAGAAGGAAGCTAAATTTAAAGACTGCCTTAGAAAGATTCTGCTAGTAGCTTGGCAGAAGACACCAGGAGGAAGGACTGCTGTGTGACTGGACTTCTCTACTGGGGCTATATTGCCCTCCTTCCCAAAGCTAGTTCTACTTTTATAGGCATAGTATTTGACTGACAACAGGAACTTCCTGTTTGGGAGCAGGAAGTGAGTGATCACAGAGCCACCAAAGACCCACCATCCTAGAAGGGCAAGAGTAGCTCTCCGGCCCCTCTAGCTGCTGGAGGTCCGCCTCTGAGCAAGTAAGGGGTCTACTGAGAAATATAGGATATTCTTGTCTCAGAACAGGACAATTAGGAGCTTAAAGGGCACACAGGCAGAAAGTAAGTAGAGAGAGAAGAGAAAAAAAAAACAGAGGAAAGAGTAAGGATTCCAAACAGTTAAGGGGCCAGAAATAAGACATGGTGGGAGTGGTGCAGTGCAGTGGCTGTGGAGCAGCAATCTTCTGGGAGATGTTCTGGAAGATGCAGTGTTGTCCCATCTGCAGGCACTTGTCTGGGCTGAGGGAGGAGGTTGCTCACCTCCAGGCTGAGTTGCCCAGGATTTGTGGGACCTACTCTTCCATCCAGGGACCACCAGTGCCACTGCCGTTGCCTCAGAGGTTGCCAAGAAAGAGAAGCGGTTGGACCACAGTGGGCTCAGGGAGGGTGAGGGTGGTGGAACAGAGGAGCATCCCTCCAGTTGTACCTCTCCACAATTCCTATGCCATTCTGGCAAAGTGTGGTTCCTCTGTGGAGGCACCCACAGTGGAGACCAAGGAGGATGCTGGGAACCTCCACAAAGGAGACCCACAGAAGGGTGGCAGGGGACCCCACAGGAGAAGGAAACAACTCCTGGTGGGGGACTCCATTGTTAGAAAGTTAGAACTGGGCAAGGAAGGGGAGAGGGAGGTAAGGGGCCTGCCTGGTGCCATGGCTTGGAGGGATAAGGAGTGAATCCTCAGGACTGCCGGAGCAGCTGCACAGGGGAGGAAGCTGGATATCATTGTCCACCTAGGAACAAATGACCTGGCTAAGAAAGGGATTAGAGAAGTGCAGGAAGAGTTTGTGGAATTCGGGAGGGGGCCTTAGATAAGTAGCACGCATGGTAACCTTCTCGGAGGTGCTGACCATCTATGGCGTAGGAGAGGTTAGGGTGTTCCACACCATGAGATTCAATCAGTGGTTGAAAAACTGGTGCAGAGCTCAGGGATTTGGCTTCATTGGGGACTGGGGGGTCCACCTGGAGTGATGCAAGCCTATACTGGCATGATGGGCTGCATCTGTCCAGGAGGTGAACCAGGATCCTAGATGATAGGTTTAAATGCTTCATTGGCAAACATTTAAACTAGCCAAGGGGGAGGCACTAGAAAGTAGCAGGGAAATCCTAGCCCCCCAAAAAAATCACGGTAGTAAGTGCGGTAAACACCAACATAGAGGTATCGATAGGGAGAAGGGCAGGGGTAAATGGGGATATCATAGCAGTCACAGAAACATGGTACACAGAGAACCATGACTGGGATGTTAACATAGCAGGGTACATAACCTACAGAAGAGACAGGCAGGGGAGAAGAAGGGGAGGAGTAGCTCTCTATGTAAAGGAAGGATAAAAGCAACTGAACAAAGAGTAAACAGGGAGGAGAGGAGGCACTGTGGGTCACCTTGGAGACTGGAAAGGGCACCACAATCCGCACAGAGGTTGTGTACAGACCCCCATGTCAGGGGGAGGGAATGGACAAGGATATGATAGAAGGCATTCTTAGGATGGCAGAGAAAGGGGAGATACTGTTGATGGGAGACCTGAATATGCCAGATGTTAACTGGAGCACATTTGCTGTAGCCACATCCAAGAGCAGGGCCATTCTCAATGCACTACAGGTGGTAGGCCTCAGACAGCTAGTTTCGGAATCCACTCGTGAGGGAGCAATCTTAGACCTCGTACTCTGAAATGGGGGCAGTGAGAGGATCTCAGATCTAGAAGTGGGTTGCCATCTGGGAACAAGTGACCATCAAACAGTGTGGTTCACGTTAAACTCAGCTACAGAGTCAAGCCATACAAACGTGAGGGTACTGGACTTCAGGATGGCTGACTTTGGCAAAATGGGAGAGTGCCTCAAAAAAGCTCTAGCAAACAGGCTAGAAGGAGGGGTGGAGCAACAATGGGGAACCATCAAAACTGTCATCACAGAAACAACAAGCCTTTGTGTGAAGCAAATAAACAAATCAAAATGAAAGAAAAAGCCACTATGGTTCTCAAAAGAGGTGGCTGTGAAAGTCAGGGAGAAAAAGACAGCATTCCGGAAGTATAAGGAAACAGAGAAGGAGCAGGACAGACAGCTGTACCAGTTAAGGAAGAAGAAAGCAGGGAAGGAAATCAGAATAGCAAAGGCCCAAACTGAGGAAAAGATAGCCAACTCGATTAAGAAGGGGGATAAAACCTTTTATAGGTACATCAGAGAGTGTAGAAAAACAAAGGGAGGGATAGTGAGGCTGAACAGAATGAACGGTGGGTGGGCAGAGGGGGACAGTGAAAAAGCAGGGCTACTGAATGAATATTTCTGCTCAGTATTCACAAAAAGAGGAGAAGTGCCTAATCCAATTAGAAGCACTCTTGATAGGGGGGTCGATCCCAGTCCTTTCACAGAAGAAAGGGTTCTGCAAGAACTCCTAAAACTGAAGGTGGACAAAGCAATGGGACCTGATGGAATTCACCCCAGAATTCTAAAAGAATTAAGGGGGGAACTAGTGAAACCACTGGCTACTCTTTTTAATAAATCATGGGAAGATGATGTGGTACCCGAGGACTGGAAGGCAGATGTGATTCCCCTTCACAAAAGTGGGACCAAGACAGAGGCAGGAAACTACAGACCTGTCAGTTTGACCTCTGTGGTAGGGAAAGTGATGGAGTCACTTCTGAAGGAAAGAATTGTTGAGTACCTAGAGGCCAATGGGGCACAGGACCCAAGGCAGCATGGGTTCACAGCGGGAAGGTCATGTCAGACAAATCTAATAGATTTCTTTGACTGGGTGACCAAAGTAGTAGACCAGGGAGGGGCTGTGGACATGGCCTACCTAGACTTTAGCAAGGCATTTGACACAGTTCCACAAAGATTAATAGTCAAATTAACCAGCCTGGGACTGGGTTCCAGGGTGGTAGCCTGGGTAAAACATTGGCTGGACAACAGGACACAGAAGGTAATTGTAAATGGAGTCCACTCTGAAGAAAAGGGGTTACTAGTGGGGTACTGCAGGGTTCAGTACTGGGTCCAGTCCTTTTAATGTCTTTATAAGTGACATTGCAGAGGACTGGAAGGAAAAAGTATGCCTCTTTGCAGATGACAAAGATCTGTAATAGGGTTGATACACAAGGAGGCGTGGAAAGGATGAGAAGGGACTTGGCAAGGTTGGAGGAATGGTCAGAAGTATAGCTAGGATTCAATGCAAAGAAGTGCAAAATAATGCACCTGGGAAACAAGAACCAGGGAAGATTACACAATGGGAGGTAGTAACAACAACAAAAAGGAAAAGAACCTGGGGTAATCATATCAGATGACCTTAAGGGTAGCAAGCAATGTGAGAAGGCAGTAGGAAGGGCTGAGGGACTACTGGGATGCATAGGGAGAGGTATCACTAGCAGAAAACAGGAAGTTGTTATACCTCTGTACAGACAGTTGGTGAGACCCCATCTGGAGTACTCGTCCAGTTCTGGAGACCCCATCTCTGCAAGGACATAGACAGGATAGAGGCAGTCCAGAGGGCAACTAAAATGGTGCAAGGTCCACAAGAAGCCGTACGAGGAGAGACTAAAGGAGCTTAATATGTATACCCTTGAGGAAAGAAGGGAGAGGGGGGACATGATAGAAACTTTTAAGTACCTCAGTGGAATCAACAAAGTCCAAGAGGGTAGCATCTTTCAGAAAAAGAGATGTGCAAGAACAAGGGGACACAATTTAAAGATGGGGGGTGGTTCAGGGGCAATATGAGGAAGTATTTTTTCACGAAGAGGGTAATGGATGCATGGAACAGCCTTCCTGAGGAGGTTGTGGGGTCTAAAACTGTGGGAGAATTCAAGAATGCATGGGACAGACATAAGACAATTCTTGTGGGGGGGTAGGAAGAAATAGGTTGTTGGTTAACTAGGATCTGCGGCCTATCCTGTAGGTAGGAAAATGGGCAGAGTAGATGGGCCAAGTGGTCCTTATCTGCCGTCAAAGTCTATGTTTCTATGTTTCGATGGTTATGTAGACAGCAATTTCCATAAATAGTGTCATTTTGAAGCATATAATTTCCCTAGACAAACAATAGATCTTAAAATAAACAAAGCAGGTCATAGATTAATAGAATTATTCAGAACTCATTATCTAGCCCCAATTAATGGTCGCATTGAGGGGGACAAGATGGGTAACCACACCCATTATTGTTCCAGAGGCCCTTCTATTATAGACTACTTTTTCTGGAATGGTGATATGACTTTCTGGGAGTTCTGCAAGGTTCTTACTAAGGCAGAAAGTGACCATATTCCGCTGATTTTAAAATCTAGTGTCTTGAACAACACATTATTGTCTTCTACATCTCTTCCACCAGTGGAAATTTGAAATCAAGCTAAGATCAAATGGCAAGACTCCAAGAAACTACAAATAAGACCTATAATACAGAACATTATTTTGTCTATAACTGACCTTAGAGACGATTATACTAGTATCTCTAGATTCTAGAATCATGTTTTGTTCAGATTAGATCATGATTGAGCCAGTCCCAACCCCAAGTTCACACTGATATAAAAAAACAAGATTGGTTTGATGCAGATTGCCGTAGGGAAAAAAGACAATTAAGTCATATGATCAGGAAATGTAAAAATAAAGCCCAACATAATGATAACAAAGTGTTAAAGCAAGGGAGAAATATATGCAGTTTTTAAAACTAAAACAAATATAGTTTCAGCAGAAAGAGTGGAAAAATATGCTTGATGTTATAAAAAAGGAATGATTATCAGTTCTACTGGCTTCTGGTAGCCAAGGGGACTAATAATTTGAAATTGATTCACATATTCCTATAGATACCTGGATTAACTATTATACTACTGTTTTTTTGTTTTGGAATCTGTGGAAGTCCAATTACCACTGGACAGTGGTGCAAGTGGTAGACAAGAAGTACAGGAACTCAGGCACTGGCAAATATGAGATGTAGAACGAAGATACTCAATCTGAAAGATAGCTGTATCAGGACACGTCTATCTGTTTAGACACTAGTAGATGCAGTTAGAGATATTGAAGTATTTCTAGCAAAATAGCACTGTTGTACATGTCAAATGTTGTTATGGAAACCCTGATTTCAGGTCACAGGGCCAGAAACTGTCATTATGTTGCTGGTTTAAGAATTTCAGTTCCAGTGTCAGTGGGAAGAAGTACAGGAACTCCGTTCCTGCTACAAAAAAAGTACAGGAACTCAGTTCCTGTGCATTCCTGTTCACTTTCATCACTGCCACTGGACATAGACATGTCTCGCTTCCCCCCTTCACCAAATCCAAGGTTTATTTTATTATTGTGACTCTAAAACGTAATAAGGCTTCTGGCCCAGACTTAATTCCAGCTGAGGTTTTTCTTACTGACCTCTCACAATGGGCTACAATATTAACAGTATTATTTTTTAATTTGTTGCAGTAGGCTTGAATTTCCTAGTTCATGGAATGGTGCACTTATTATATCCATCTATAAAAATGGAGACAAATCTGACCCCTCAATGTACAGGTCAATCTCGCTTTTGGATAATTTGGGCAAACTATTTGCTAAACTAATTTTACAAAGACTTACTCAACAGTTAGTATCCCTCGGTGATCTATCACAGTTTCAAGTTGGGTTTCATCCTGGATACAATACAACTGATAATTATTTTATCATATCACATCTTTTTGAAAAGTATGTCAAGTGGAGGAAACAAAAACTTTTTGCAGCTTTTATTGATTTTCTATCACCATTTGATACAATTGAGAGAAGCCTTCTCTGGACCTTAATGAAATAGAAAGGATTCACCAACAAATTAATTGATGTTATTAGAGAACCATACATTAACACTTGGGCCCAGGTGAGACTGGGAAAAAAATGGTCATTTGTCTTCGACTTTTCCAACGAATACTGGTGTTAGGGTTGTGTACTTGTTCCTGTCCTGTTTGTATTTATATTGATAAACTATTAGCACAGTTACAATGTTCACAATCTGATTCTTCAAAAATCATGGGTAGACAAGTTGCTGTTTTAGCATATGCTGATGACTTAGTTTTGTTATCACTTACTCAATCTGGGTTACAGTTGAAATAAAATATTTTGGAAAATTATGCTAATACTTATAAGGATCAACAATGACAAAAGTCAGGTGATTACTTTTGGCTCAAATACTCTTAAAAGACTTGGAGGGTTGGGCCCAATAAAGTAAAAACTGTAAAACAATATATATACTTGGGTTTAGTACACTCCTGGGATGGCAGATGGTCAAACCATATAAATGCTTTAAAAATAAGGATTAAGCAACTGCATCTTCTCTCAATGCTTTTAATAAAGTATGATGGAAATTCAATTAGACCTTTATTAACTGCCATTAAAGCTAAATATAATGCTTAAGCTTTGTATAATGGAGAAAGCTGGAGCGTTCAGAACAACAATTCTCTAGAGAGCCCCCTAAACAGGCTTTTAAGATCTAGTATGGGTTTGAGTAATTCAACACCTGCCGCCCTGATTAGGGCCGAGCTGGGACTTTCTAGTCTTCAGGCTCTGTTTGCTGCTAGAAAAATAAGTTTTTGGATAAGATTATTACAACATGATCCTGGCAGACTGACCTACTTGGTTTAATGGAAAAATACACTTGACTTACCTTAGGCCACTTGCAGTCTAAATGGCTTTCCAGAATCCTTCTCATTCTCCAGGAATCTGGTTTTGGACTTTTTATAAAGCTACCAGTTAGGGGCATTATTATCACTTTAAAATACCAAGCATATGTTACCAAAAGGATCATTTATTATAAATTTCTGGACACAGAATTTATTTCTTCTCTCCACATTTCTTCTTGGTTAAGACAAAATTATATTTCTCATCATTACTGTTATTATTTAGATATTCTTACAGATCATAAACAAAGGGTCTTAAACACCAAAAACAGAATGGAAATGTTTCCCAGTAACATTCTTATGGCCAGATATAAAAAAAAAGTTCTAGGTTTCAGGATAGGCTTTGTTCTTGCCAGTCACTGGAAGATTTGCATCATGTGACTTTTATCTGTCCATGGTATACTAAACCTAGAAATCGTTGGCTGGCACCAATATGTGCCTCTATACAAACTGAAGCTCAGGCTGTTTTGCCAAAGCTATTTTTTACAACAAATGATGTTGTTATAGTATTGGCTGTTGCCCAATATCTTGAGTCCATTTTTAGACTTCGTATCATTGGTTAAGAGCTTTTCTATATATCTTATATCTTACTGAAACTTTGTGGAAAATGTACATTATTTAGGATATAGCACCTTTTTTTTTTCAACTTTTTTTCCTTGCCTTCCCTACTGGAACTGTCTCAGGCTGCCTCTCTCGCCATGATCGCTCTACCGACTGCTGTGTTCCCCACCTTCTTCAAGTTAGTTTTGATCCCCCGGAGGCTCGGGAAGGGGCTACGAACCCCAGGGAGGTAGAGGGGGCAGTGGTGAGGAACCAGCGTTGGTTGTGTG
Source organism: Neoceratodus forsteri (assembly GCA_016271365.2). NCBI lineage: Eukaryota > Metazoa > Chordata > Ceratodontiformes > Ceratodontidae > Neoceratodus > Neoceratodus forsteri. Next base: position 348,956,999 of record CM057456.1, read on the forward strand.
GTGGCATTGGCACTGAAGGAGCCATCACCCATCCGGCGGGAGGGGTGTTTTCTTCCCCAAGTTATGCCCCAGACATGGGACGTGCAATGCTGTTCAACCCATGATGTGGGTTCTCCCACTCACATCCGGAAGATAACCGCCCACATCTTCCCCATTTTCAAGCCCTGCGTGCAGTGCGTGGTCTCCACCGGGGCCGCTGCTGCACTGGGCTACCCCTGGATCCCTCCCTGAGAGAGGAAAACAGTCCTCCAGATGCTTGATCCTCTCTCTCCCCTGCCGACCCCCGGTGCTCCTTCCCAAAGCCGGGTCTCCGGTGTGGCACGAGGTGTGGCATCCAGCGCCTCAACCCTCAGCGCCACCGGGCCGGGCTGGATATAGCACCTTGATAGGAACCTGTTTGTCACCATTAAGCTTATGTCCTCTTGGATTTTTTTTTATGCTGAGAACTGTTTTTATATCGCTGTTTAGAATTATGTTGATATATGATTATTCTTGTGTACTATTATAGGAATTTTTTAATAATTTATTTGTGATCAGGTGGATGTTGATGTATAAATGTAAGTCAGTTATTAATATTTTGTAACGGTCATATGACCAATCAAAAAACCAAACTGAGCTATATGGTGGCAATGCATATTTTAAATGTAAGTTTGTATGTACTATTGTTACATTGCAAAGTTTTAATAAAAATCAAAGTAAAAAAAAATTGTCACCCTTTAATGTAGCAAGTTTTCCATCCTGAATTTAATAATATCAAATATAGTTGCAAACCCACTGTTTTTTTAGTTAGTCTTTATATTATATATCAGGGCTAGGCAAAGTATCACACTGGGGTGCATTGTCTCCTACTGACTGCAGCCCCCACACAGATTCCCCTAGTGGGATGCCCTTATGCTCTGGACTGCAGTGGAGGAACACTAGTAAACAGTCCTCAAATACTATATGCAGGTCACGCCCCCTTTCTGAATCCAGCTCCTGAAGGAGCAAACAGGCAGAGAAGCCGAGTCTGTCCAAGAAGCCTGCTACCAGCAGGGCTTAGTGGCAAAAACGGACATGCAGTCAGTCCCACAGTTTGTTTTACTAGAGCAAAGGAGCCCAACTGGGTCCCAACTCCCAGGCCCCTCACCACAACTGATGCTCAACTGCAGATGCAACTAGCTAGCATCAGCTAAATTGATAAAAATCTTTTAATAACCAAACAACTTTTAAATATACATGTTCAGTGTTTAATATGATTAATGTAAGAAAATAAAGATAATTACTCACATAAAAAAAATCTGTTCCTCCTGCTTAACTCAACTATAAGGCTTTGCAAGTATTACTAATTTACTAGGAAAAAAAGCAGGGTATGCTTAATTTATAAATGACTTTCTAATTATTCAAGAGTCGCAACATTTAAGAAGACCCATGTTAAAAAAAAAAACACTTCAAGATCTCTTAAAATACAAAACTGTAGTCGTCACTATTGTGTCTACTGTTTGTGATTATTGTTTTTTTTAATTAGCGGATCATATAGAAGGACCTTCACAAAAGAAAGGGTCCTACAGGAGCTCAATAAGCTCAGGGTGGACAAGGCAATGGGACCTGATGGCATACATCCCAGGGTACTAAATGAGCTAAGCATGGAACTAGCAGAGCCATTATCAGAACTGTTTAGTGAGTCTCTGAGCACAGGAGAGGTCCCAGAAGACTGGAGAAGGGCTTGTGTGATCCTGCTCCACAAGAGTGGTAGCAGGGAGGAGGCTGGAAACTACAGACCAGTCAGTCTTACCTCAGTAGTGGGCAAGATTATGGATGCACTCCTTAAGGAAAGGATAGTGCAACACCTGGAATCCATAGGAGCACAGGATCCTGTTTGCAGATGACACCAAGATCTGCAACAGAGTAGATGATCCAGATGGGGTGGGCAGAATGAGAAGAGATCTGGCTAAATTAGCAAAATGGTTGGAAGAGTGGCAACTGGGGTTTAATGCAAAGAAGTACAACATCATGCACATAGGGAAGAGAAACCCTAAAGCTACATATAGGCTGGGAGGGGAGTTGCTGGCAGTCACAAGGGGAGAAAGAGACTTGGGCATCATCATCACCGATGACCTGAAATCATCCAAGCAGACAACTAAAGCAGCAGGTAAGGCTAGGGGGATGTTGGGGTGTATCAGTAGAGGTATCACAAGTCGGAAGAGGGAGATAATAATCCCTCTTTACAAGACACTAGTTGAAGCCCCATCTGAGTACTCATGCAGTACTGAGGCCACACCTTCACAAGAACATTAACCAAATTGAGGCAGTCCAGAGAAGGGCAACCAAAATGGTGCAGGGACTGCATCAGAAAACATATGAGGACAGATTAACGGAGCTCAATATGTATACCCTAGAGCAAAGGAGGGAGAGAGGTGATATGATTGAAACATTCAAATACCTTAAGGGTATTAACAAGGTGAAAGAGTCTAACGTGTTTCAATATAAGAAAAATAGCAGGACAAGAGGACACAGCATGAGATTAGAGGGCGGCCGATTAAGGGGTAATGTGAGGAAGTTCTTTTTCACAGAAGGAGTGGTGGATGCATGGAACAGCCTACCTCAGGAAGTGGTGAGTATGGATAAAGTACAGGGCTTCAAACAAGCATGGGATAGGCATAAGGGAGCAAAACAGATGAATATGAATAGATAGGCCATTGACAGAGCAAAGGCCGATGGCACATTCATAAGGTAGAAAAAGAAATGGGCAGACTGAACGGGCCTTGTGGTTCTTATTTGCCATCAGCTTCTATGTTTCTATGACCTAACTTAAAACAATAGCTTAAGTAAACAAAGTTTACCTATGATAGGTGTGCCCTTAAATATAATCTAACCTGAGTACAGTGTGCACCCATAAAAGCTGGTTTGTGTTTTTCAACTATAACAGCATATTCCTTCTAATTTATATGTACCAAGGACCAGAAGACAGATGGAGGCAGTGGGGCCTAATGGTTTGGAAAACAGCCTGGAAACCAGGAAATCACAAGTTTAAGCCACACCAGAGCACAAAACACCAGAGTCCAACAAAAGTCTGTGTGACCTTAAGCAAACCACAAATTCTCAGTGCTCCAGTCCACCCAGTATCCCAGCTCTCGATATGGGTGGAACTTAGAAGCAGAACTCTGCTGCAAATGAGATACTGGGTTATCATATAGGAACAAATTGTCAAATAAATATGTCATTTGAAAAATATAAATGAATGAAGCACAGTAGTGTCTAATGGCTCACTAGAGTCTTACTGAGAGTTACTAGCTGTGACAGGGATTCAATCTGGTGGTCTGTGTTTGGTTCACAAACAGCATTTCATATGTGGTGGGAATTGTATAAAACAAAGCCATTTGCAACCAACCAAGCATTAAGGATTTAACAGGAATAGAATAAAAAGAATATGGGACAGTCACAGCAAAGCTGTCCATGGAGCAACACCAAGCATAGAACCCTAGAACTATTCTGTCTCACGTTCCAAATGCAGAAACATTTCTTTAAATTGATGATACTGTGTGTGCAGTTTTTAACTGTTTTTGCTCAGTCTGATGCTTAAAACCTGTGTTTATGTTACACAGCATTCCCACTGTGTGGTGTAAATTACAAGGTAAAACTCAATACGGCCATCAAACAACTACAGGGGATGGCAGTGATCGGGGATTGGATACAAAACTGAGATTCCTGACTTCTCCCCTGCTTTGGGTAAATTACTTTACCAGAGAATGCACCAGCAGGAACAAACTGTAGAAATGAACATATGCGACAGGACCATACCTCTTACTAAGCAAGAAGACATGGCCTGAGGAAAATAACTTAAATAATTTACTCCAAGCAGGGGAGTCACCAGGAATTTCAAATCTTCTTTGGGGATATCTCTGTCATCAGGTCACACCTAAGGAACTTTGCCATCAGGATCCCATGGAGTTTTTCTACAGCAGTCTGCTAAGTGCCCATGCCGGCGTCAGGCTCAGGCGTCCTCGCACCCTACTAAAGGTGCGGTGACCCGCTCCTCCTCAGTTCTTTGCCTGCCATTGACCATTCATGCATGGACTCCATGACGTCATCGCTCAGTTCGACTGTAATTTTAGTTACCTTTAGTTTTGTTTGCCGTCAAATCACTTTATATGCAGTGATTCCATTCTCCTTTGTAGGTTGAGAATGACTCCTTTGTTAGCTCTCTTCTATCACCGTCAGTGCGGAAAGAAGATTTCCTCCAACGATGAACACCAGCTTTGTGTCTGCTGTCTTGGGTCCAGCCATAACGTCCTCGCCTGTGAATTCTGCCAAAAATTCAACCTCACCACCTGGCGCCAGTGAAAGGAAGCCCTGCAGAGGTTTCTCATGGAGCAACAGGCAGCAGGGGTCTTGTGCAGCCCCCCACACACTCAGTTGCTGGCATCTTCCTTGGGCTCGCAGGCCACCAAGGCCTGGGACAAATCCTCAGGGAAGCACTCTTGGTGGGCTAAGGATCGGCCTAAGGACCACTCCCCACGTCAGCAATCCAGGTCCCCGCTGTATTCTTCCTCTCTGGGGATTGCTCCATAGACTGCTTTGGCATTGGCACCTAGGCCCCCACAGTAGTTTGCTCTCCCAGCTGTCAGAGGGCTGTGGAAGGGCCATCAGCCTCCAGGTCATAGGCCCCCACCCCGCCGTCAAGACATCTCAAGCCTCGAGGTCTATCAGTGCAGGGCCTACCTGCTACCTCTTCAGTAAGCGTTTCTTTGTTGGACCAGGACCCCGCACCCCCCCTCCATCAATATCTGTGTTGTCAACGCTTCCCTTCCCTGCTGTCAACCTCAATACCATACTTACCTCAATCACCATGAGTTTCCAAACTGAGGAGTACGATGAAATCAGAAGGGATCTGATGGACTTCCTGGGGATCCCTGAGTCACCACCAAAGGTTATTCCTCCCCTGCTTCCAGCTTTAAATGGTGCAGCCACTGCAGCCTGGTGCCAGACAAATATGATGCCAGCTATGCCTAGGAGGGCTGACAAGCTCTATCAGGTGCCTCAGGGCTTGCCCTTCTAGGTGACCCAGCCTGAAACTGAATCTGTGGTCATCAAAGCTGCTCACAACAGAACTAAGGCTCCTAAGCACCTTAGTTCCATTCCACCTGACTGTGAGTCCAGGAAGTTGGACCTCTGGGGCAAGAGGACTTTTGCCTCAGCCACCCTTGGCCTTCGGATTTCCAATTATTTGGCTCATCTTATTAAGTACCAAAACACCCCTTGGAGGAAGGGCAAAGTGGCTGCTGAGGGTTCTCACATACAGAAGCTTCCTAACATACTCCAGGCCTCGGAGGACATTAGCAAGCATCTCCTCATAACCACCAATGATATGGCTGACACTACAGCCAGAGCAGATGCCTCAGATGGCATTCCTGGCTATGCCAATGACATCCAACAAAAGGTGTTAAATGCCCATTTTGTGGGTCACAAGCTTTTTGGTCCAGATGTGCAGGGTATTATTAACAAACTGCAGGCTTGTGGTAAGGCCATTTGGTCTGTCCACTCCTTGTATCATACCCAGCCCAGGAGTATACATGGTTCTTCTTTCCGAAGGTCTCTCAAAAGTTGGGTCCTGGAGGAGCTTCAGGGCAAATGTAGAGCCACTTCAGCCTTGCCTGCTCCCTCTTCCTCTGCCAGCCGCCCTGCCAAACATCCCAGAGGTGGGAGTGCGACCCCGGCCACCAGTTCAGCATCTGCCTGATTCCTTGATAGACCCCTCTCCTCCTTCCCCAAGCCAGGAGGTGGTGGCAGGAGGCCAGTTCTCCCTCCATTTGTCCCAATGGAGAACCACCTCAACCGATGCTTGGATCCTGCGGATAATCAAACTGGGCCACGCTCTTGAGCTTCCAGAGCAGCCTCCAGATGTTCCCCCCAGTCCCAATATTTTACCCTCTGGATCACACAGAGGTGCTCAGGGAGGCGGTTCTCTCCTTGCTGCACAAACAGGCCACAGAACCTGTGCCTAGGTGGCAGAGGAACAAGGGGTTTTATTCTAGGTTCATTCTGATTCTCAAAAGAACAGGGGACTTGAGGCCTATTCTGGACCTCAAGGAGCTGAACCTATCCAGTACAAAAAGTTCTGGATGGTCACTTTGCACGGCCTTCTCCCACTGCTCAAGCAAGGTGATTGGCTAGGCTCCCTCAATACGTAGGATGCATACTTGCATACCCTGATTTGCCGCCCCTCACAGTAGGTACCTGCGGTTCCTATTCTGGGGGGATTATTACCAGTTCAGGGTATTGTCCTTTGGCTTATCCTCTGTGCCATGGGTATTTACCAAGTGCTTAGCAGCTGCCCTTCAGCACAAAGGCCTGTATGTGTTCACATACCTGGAAAACTAGTTACTGAAAGCCCAGTCCAGGAAGCTCCTATTGCTGGCTCTAGAACGTACCCTGCAGTTGTTCAAGTCCTTGGGCATCACTGTCAACCAGCCCAAGTCTCTGCTAACCCCCTCTGAGAGATTATAATTCACTGGGGCCTGGACTCTACTCAGAGCAAGGCCTTCTTTTCTCAAGACAGTGTGGACTGCCTTAGTGCCCAGGCCCAGGAGATAGCTCAGAGCTGGCATGTTTCAGCCAGGTCATCTCTCAGGCTGCTAGGCCTCATGGCTGGGGCCACTGTCACGGTCCCCCCTGGCCAGGTTGCACATGAGGATTCTGTAGTGGACCCTCAGGGTTCAGTGGGATCAGCGCTCAGATGATTTAAATCAGCTGTTCCTTGTCTCCTTGCCAGTACGCAAGATGCTTCACTAGTGGATGGACCCAGCCAATCTTCTAAATAGGGTCCTCTTTCTTATCCCGCTCCTCACCAAATCACCACCATGGATGCTTTAGGTCTGGGTTGGGGAGTCCATCCAGGGCCTTATCAGACCCAGCTCCTCTGGGACCTCTGGAACCTTACCTCCACAGAAATGTCTTAGAAATTAAGGCAGTTCTGTATGCTTTACAGGCCTTCCAGAATCATCTCTCTCTGGGCCTTCTGTTGGTGCAGTCAAGCTCAGTGTGGTCTATTACATTAACAAGCAAAGGGGGACCCATTCTTACCCTCTCTGCCAGGAAGCAATGAGGGCCTGGTACTGGGCTCTAGATCACAGTCTAGAACTGTCTGCCGTCCATGTGCCAGGCACCCAAAATGCCTTGGTGGACAGTCTCAGCAGGTCACAGTCCAAAGTGCATAAGTGGGAGTTGCTGACGTCGGTCATAGAGGACTTGACAGATGGGGTCATCCACAATTGGACTTTTCTGTGTCCCTACTTAATGCAAAACTGCCACATTTAGGCTTGCTAGATCCAGGGTTTGAAATTTTCTGGTGAGACACATTGTCCTTCTCCTGGAAAGGCAGGTTTCTTTATGCATTTCCTGCCTTTCCTCTGATTCAGAGAGTTGTCATCTAGCTACAGATGGAGGGTGCCACCTTAATTCTGGTGGCCACGGTTTGGCCACAGCAGATATGGTTTCCATTACTAAAACAATTGGCTGTAGAACCTCCAGTTCAACTGCTCCTCTGCTGGGACCTGTTCACTCAGGCCCAGGGGACCCTAGTCCATCCAGACCTCAAGTACCTCCACCTGCATGACTGGCTCCTGAGGACATAGCCATTGCTAGGTCTGGGGTGTCTCAGAAAGTGGCGGACGTCCTGGCGGCTGCCAGAAAACCTTCCACCAGGGCCAATTACTCCATGAAATGGAAGTGGTTTGCTATCTGGGCCGCTTCTCACAATTTGGATCCTTTCAGCTGTCTGGTGAACCAGGTTTTGGAGTACCTGCTGACTTTGTGTGATGTGGGACTTAAATGCTCCTCTTTTAAAGTGCACCTGTCAGCCATTTCTGCCTTTTAAGTGCCCACTGACTAGAGTAGGGTGGCACAGCTGGATGTGGTCTGTACCTTTTTTGCGAGGCATCCTCCACTTGATGCCTCCTATCCATAACCTGGTTCCAGCTTGGGAACTGAATTTTGTTTTAGGGAAGTTGACCCTGCCTCCTTCTGAGCCAGCCGCATCTTGTGAGCTATGCTTTCTGTTGTGGAAAGTGTTATTTTTAGTAGCCATTACTTCTGCTCAAAGAATTTTAGAGCTCCAGGCTCTCATGTGTGAGCAGCCTTATTTGATTTTTCACAAAGACAGGGTCTCTCTAAGGTGGTGTCTCAGTTTACCCTAAATCAATCCATCCACCTTCCCATGTATTATCCTAAGCATGCCAATCCAGGGGAAGCACCGCACCACACTTTAGATATGCACAGAATTTAGAGTTACTATACACACCGTATCAAGGACTGTAGGAAGTCCAAGCAGTTGTTTGTTTCTTTCACCCCTGGCAGAGAAGATACTCCAGTTTCAGAACTGTGCCTGTCCAAATGGTTGGCCAACTATATTGCTTTTTATTATAGGAAGTATGGTAAGGAACTTCCTGCAATTGTTAAGGGCCATTCCACCAGGGGCATGGCCACTTCCGTTGCCTGTTTCAGGGACATGTCTGCACCTGAGATATGCAGTACTGCCACTTGGAGTACTGCCTACACATCCATCAAGCACTACAGTCTGGACACTGCCTCCAGAAGAAGGGCAGGCTTTGGCCTAGCTGTGCTTTAGGGCCTTCTTTCTTAGGCCTCTGGCCTCCTGCCACCCAGACTGCCCTTGCTCTCAGCACTGCTTGGGACTTGTTCCTTAGGTGTGACCTGATGACAGACATATCCCCAAAGAAGACAGAACAGTTATGTAGGAACTTACTGTAACAGTAGCTCTTCAAGGGAATCTGTCATCAGGTCATGCTGTCCCTCCCTCCATCCTATTTCTCTGTCTCCAGCTCACCTGTCCTGTTGCTCCAGACTTTCTGCTAGCTGGGCACCTTCTCTCTCTCTCCTCAGTTCCCTGATGGGACTCCTGTCTATCATGGCCTCCACCCAGGGAAAGAACTGAGGAGGGAGCGGGGCCACCTGCCCTTTTACTGGGTGAGTGATGTCGGAGCCTGACGTTGGCATGGGCAGCCCCTAACAGACTGCTGCAAAAAAAGCTTCCATGGGATCCTGATGCCTGACGGCGAAGTTCCTTAGGTGTGACCTGAGGACAGAGATTCCCTCGAAGATCTACTGCTACAATAAGTTCTTATGTAACTGTTCTTTTTTGTATACAACCCCCATAATTTTTTCAACTGATAATAGCCAGTGCAGTGAGAGGTCAGGTTCTGTTCCCTTACTATAACAGTGCCATTTTATTCTCTATTATTAAATGTACTACTTGTTGATTTGTTGGCATAAATACTTTTTAAATTCAATGCCCCCTGTCCTCTCTCAGTTTGTGGACAAACATGTAAAACAGTTTGCCCCTTCACCTTTTTTTGTGAGAGACACAGCGAACACGTTATAAATATTGAAAGACATTGAAACAAATGGTTATTGGCCCCAATGGATATTTCATCACTCTATACAAATATCAGGAAGGGACAGAAGCACTTTTGGACGTTTTATATAGTATGTCCAATTTTTCATCAGGCTTTACTGAATTTTTGTTAACGCTGGCAGAAGAATACTGAGTAGAAATGTATTCCCCTTTATTCAAATGTTTTTTCTCTAGGTTAAAGGGACAGCAATGGGTGCAGCATTCTCTCCAGTCATGTGAACGTGAACTTGGGGAGATAGGAGACAGAATTCAATACAACACCTGACAATATACAGTATGGATTGCACAGTAAATATCCAAGGGAGCCAGTCTCCTAGGTATATAAACCAGCCAGCAATGTGCAGCCCCCTGGCTCCTCAGATCAGTCAGTCTGAAGTATAATTAATCTATCTGCTGGCTGAAGGACTAGTCTGACAGAAAGAATATCGCCTTCATAGTAAGACAATGCTGGAGGGTTAGTCCTGTGATGAGCATTATGGTTAAAAGAGATGGAAAAGTACTGCCTACTGAATGGATGCACTATTCTGTTCTTCTGAGCCACCAAAGATTCAGCCATCCTGTCACAGATTTTGTGCAATACAGCAGCAGCTGATGATCAGTTGAGCTGGGAGGCAGATTAGTCCCTGGACCCTGCCAGCTCACTGGTAGCTCTTTGAACACAGAACAGGGTGTTGAGAGTTTTTACTGGAGCAGAGCAGGGCTGATCCCTTGCAGTCAGAAGCGAACACTGACCGTCACCAAAAAAAGCAGTAGAGTCAATTGAGGAACGACTGATGATGAGGTATGTTGCGTCCAGCTGAGTCATTGTTTTTTTGGTGCACACTGGAGGGCAACAGGGCATGTGACACAAGTGATACAGGGCACAGGTTACCATGAAGTTTAAAATGTGCAGCACTTTAGAAAAAAATTTTAAAGTTACTTATTGGCCCATCCTCCGACCTCCAACCGGCACCCCGAAAAAAGCGCACTCCACCCCTACTGAAACTCACTCTATAAAAAATATGCAGGCAGAGTTGGTCAGTCTCTTCTCACTGTACCTGAACATGGGGGGAGCTGCAGGCAATGCATTTATCATTAGCAGTTTTTAACACAAATTTGCAGTTTGAACTTACTGTTATTGCACTGGCCCATCCTCCAACCGACCAACGTCGCCTCCCGACACACAGAAGAAAAAAAAAGATCACTATCACAGCACTGTGGAGCCCAGTCTGTCCAGACACCTTACCTTAACTTAGTGCATCCAGGATCCAGCAGCAAGCGAGTGATGCACCGATGAACCATCTGACTGAAGGCAACAATGCAACGGTCTGCCACCACAAAGTCGGACTGAAAAGGCAAGCACGAGAGCCTGTCAGGCTTACACAACTGAACAGTAGCAAGTCAGGAAGTAAGCAACCAAAAGTCAGGTTAGCAAAAAGGAACGGGCTATGCGTGCACCTACTTTTATACCTCCTTGCTGCCTGGCTTCTTGCGTTCCCCATTGTTTTCATGCTTTGCAGCAGACATGGAGGCGCCAGTGCAGGGCACATCAAATAATTCCACAAGTAAAGGTGTAAACTGGGATGGAGCTGGAATTGGAAGTACTGTACAGAGAGTCATTATGCTAATGACTACTCCTCAAGGCAGCACTCGACACTTCTTCTGGAGACAGCAAGGCAGGGCACCTCTTTTGTTTTGTGTGTGGAGGGTGGGATGTGGCAGATTCAAAGGGCCAGTTTCTCAGGCTTGCGGGACACTTAACTTTATTTAATGGGACAGCACGAAACTGGAATTTGAAGTATACACTTGACTTCACAGTAGTTATGTTAATGACTCCAAGCACTTGACACTTCTTCCACTAGACAGCAAAGAACCTCTTTTGTTTTGTGTGTGGCTGGTGGGCCGTGGCAAATTCAAAGGGAAACTCAGTTTCTCATGCTAGCTTACCCTTATGAAAGGGCAGTCTCTGGACCAAAAAAGTGCCGGGGCAACTGCCCCCTTCCCTTGCCCTACAGTTCCAGCACCTACGTTTTTAAATGTTTTAAGTTATAAGATTGTTTTTTTTCTCTAGAAAAAAGTATGATCACTTCTTTTGGCTTCAAAAATAGTACTGTGGATGTGAAAAGGAGCTAGATTCAGGAAAAAATATAAAGCACCTATTATACCGAACAATTTATTATGTAATATCATTATATACTATTTACAGTATTTCCCTTGTCTCCAAGATCATATCTGTACATGAGATTTCCTTTGTTTTTTTTCCATACAGGGTTTTTCTCTCAGACAGGTTGGCTCTGGCGGCTCTCAGCCCTTTCCCTACCTCCCCCACTTGGTGTTTACCAGTCTGACTGTTCTCCCGTAAGTCGGGGCAGAGGTCATATCAACACAGAAGGGGGTGCAGGCAGGGCTTCCCTTTTTCTCTGGATTCCCCATGCTGGGGTGCACACTTGGAGGCGCGTGCATGTCCCAGAGTGCCGCAGCCCTCCCTTCCACTGCCCTCCTAGACCCATACTGCCACCTGGCCTCACGAGCTGGCAGCCATTTGTCGAAGCATGCAGGTTCTCCCCCCAGACAATGAAGAGCAGCCATCAGGCACTTGATTCTTTCCCTTCCTGGCTGACCCCCACCAACCTGTGCTCACCACCAAACACGGGTAGCCAGTGTGGCAAGAGGTAAGGCACCAATGCCTCTGCCCTCCACGTCCCTGGGCCAGCTGATTTCTTTTTATTTCTGTATGCTTATTTGGTAAAACAAATAAATTAATAACTAGGAAGGACCTAGAAAAGGAAATGTAACAGGTACTGTATGTTAACATTTTTAACTACTGGTTTAAGTGTTGTCTTTTACTGTCTTCAATGACATAACAAATGGCTTTGGAGGAGGAACAATGCAGTCATGAAAAGGGCTGGGGCTTGGGTTTAGGGTGTGGTTTGGGGATCTGTTTTTTGCCTCTTCTAAAAGTGGCAATCCTACTTGCAGAATGTGGCTGCAGGGATTTACATGTTGCCATTTCTATGTTGGCCATGCCTCCTTTCTGAATGTGGCTCTGGATTGGAGCAAACAGGCAGAAGGGCAGAGTATGTCCAGGAAGCCTGCTACCAGCAGGTCCTTGTGGCAAAAATGAATGAGCAGTCTCAATTTAATTTACTCCAGTAGAGAAGCCCAACTGACTCCCGACTCCCAGGCCGCTTACTGTTGGTGAGCATATTATTAGTATGCATATTATTAGTTAGATTTATAAGCACAGTGTGTCCATAAACACTGTGAAGTTAGGTTTCACATTTAAATATTACCATGAGCATATCATTAATATGAGCATATTAGTAGCATAACTACATATCAAGAAAGACATTATATTAATTAACTGCATTAGTATCAGAAACCAATATACTTTTATGCACTATAGACAGATTACACAATTAAGGGGTTAAACTAGAAATAAAGTCTTTAAAATAAAACTTTGGTAGATTGTGCATGACAGAACTGCTGGAGTTTCAAGGTTTAATGGGTGTTATCTATTACGTCAAATGCCTAGCATAGCCTGAGACTAATGTTATCTGTTTCTCACACATAATTTCTGCTACATTGTAATTTTAATGAAGCTTTTTTCTGACCATTTGTCTAAATGAAGTATAGATAAGTCACCGGAGTCTGACTTTAGTAAAAACATGTCTTTTGGTTCTGCTCAGAGACAGGGGAATAGATAAGTGTTGTACGTAGGCTTTTGGGATGAAAACATGTTTATGTAACTTAAAGAATGCATGAGGTAATTGGCTTTAGCCACAGCCTGGTACCTAAAAGAGTATATAACCTGTGAGGTTTTATCTTTCCTTACCACATGGAAGCAGTATCATGAAGGTGCTACGAGGTCCCACCCATGTCGCCAGGATGTAAGTATTCAGCTTAAAACTGCGTGTTATGTTTAGGTGTCAGGGCAATTGAGGTACAAATATAAAAATGTATCATGTGCTTCGGGTCTGCATAAGCTGCAGTGTGATGGTCTAGGAACAGAAATGTCATATTGAATATCTGTGTATGTTTGCTTGGATCCTTGAACCCTCAGAATAAATTGTACTTTTATTTTGTTCTCATTTTAGTCTTATGGTATTATTATTGGGAAATCTAAAATTGTAAGCAATACCTCAGATCTAGTATTATAGTACAAAATCTAACAGTTGGCGCGATGAACAGTTGGGGGCAAACAGACAAAGATTTCAGTCATATACAGAACTCTGAAAGGTCAAGGGTTGCAACCTAACTTTCATTGCACTGAAGGAGATCTGTCTTCTGACAGCTCCGGGTAGACTGAAAATGGGAACTTTACAAAAACCAGGTTCACAAAAGACAGTCAAGGCTTATGCTGATGAATACATTAAAAAAACATGCTGGGGGGGGGTTGTTGTGCACACCTGATATTTTAGCACAGGGTGAACCTTGGCATTATGTAAAACAGGTGTTAGAAGAAGATGTTTTAAATAACAGGAAGATTCCAGCACATGAGCAGAAGGGGATTATTGTGCAGGGACTATACTGTGCAGTGCAGGCACTGCAAGACTGGGTCTATGTTCCTAAACAGGAATGCAGACTCAAAAAGTAGGATAAGGTTAACCTGAGAACAGAGTTAGAAAAAAAACAAGCATTTGTCAATGCCGAATGTTGCTTGCTTGTATGTGCTGTTTAGGTACTTGGAAGTGATAGTTCCATGCCTTCCTCCCAAGACATCCACTGTGTCTTTCCATTCAGTATTCACAGAAGAGTGGGAAGGGCAAGGGCCACAACAGTACATCAGTTGCCAAGGGAGTGAAGAGGTGGACAATAGTCCATTCAAAGGCAAAAGAGTCCTGCAAGAGCTCACTAAATTGAAGCTGGACAAAGCGATGGAACCAGATGGCGTACACCCAAGGATATTAAGAGAACTGTGAAGGGAGATAGCAGTACCTCTGGCAGCCACGTCCACTGAGTCATTCAACACAAGTGAACTTGAGGAGGGCACATGTGATCCCTCTACAGAAGTCCGTCAGCAGGGAGGAGGCGGGGAACAATAGGCTGTTCAGTCTCACCTCAGTAGTGGGGAAGATCATGAAGACATTGCTTAACGAAAGGATACTGGGGCATCTAGAAGCCATCGGAGCCCAGGACCATAGACAACATAGATTCACAGTGGGCACATCATGTCAGACAAATCTGGTTGTTTTGTTTGACTGGGTGACAAAGGAAGTGAATCGGGGTGGGGCAGTGGACAACGCTTACCTTGATTTCAGCAAAGCCTTTGACACCATCCCACATAGGAGGCTGATAAACTAGCTGGGTAGGCTGGGCATGGGGGAAAGGGTGGTAAATTGGGTTAGAAACTGGCTAACAGACAGGAGGCAGAGAGTGGTGGCAAATGTGGTGCAGCCTAGGGAGAGGGGGTGACCAGTGGGGTGCTGCAGGGATGGGTGCTGGGGCCAGTCCTGTTCAATGTCTTCATTAGTAACATTGCAGAACGTCTGAAGGGAATTTTTTCTCCAAATTTTCAACATAGCCATTTTAAGATCTCTGCTCATGAACAGTGTCACTGTAATTTTCTTAATCTGTCCCAAACATTGATTGCGCACACGAATCGCCATTAATGCTTCCATGCGGAAACACATTTTGGGTGACATGTGAAAAATGACAGCTGTACTACTCATAAGGAGGTGTGGTATAATGGCAATGTTGAAAATCTGGAGTGCAAATAATAAAAATTTTGAACTTCGGCGTGCATAGGATCAGTGCAACAAATGCTCATAAAACAGTCATTTGGAAATTTTTCACCAAATTTTTAGCATAGCCATTTTAACACTTCTGCTCATGAACAGTGTGACTGTGATTTTCTTAATCTGTCCCGAACATTGATTTTGCACACGACTGTGCCATTATGCTTCATGCTGAAACACATTTTAGGTGAGATATGAAAATGACAGCTATACTGCTCGATAGGAGTGTGGTAAAATGGCAAAGTTGAAAATCTGGAATGAAAATATTGAAAATTCACAAACTTGCGAGCGTGTGTAAGAACTGCGTAATGCACGCTCATAAAACAGTCATTTTTGGGAATTTTTTCACCAAATTTTCAACATAGCCATTTTAAGACCTCTGCTCATGAATAGTGTCACTGTGATTTTCTTAATGTGTCCCATACATTGATTTCACACACCGGCTGCGCCATTGCGCGCTACATGCTCGGAAACACATTTTGGACGAGATGTGAAAAATGACAGCTGTACTGCTCATAAGGAGGTGTGGTAAAATGGTAATGTTGAAAATCCGGAGTGCAAATATTAAAAATTCATGAACTTACGAACGTGCATAGGAACTGTGCAACACACGCTCTTAAAACAGTCATTTTTACGAATTTTTTCATCAAATTTGCAACACAGGCTTTTTGAGAGCCCACCTTATGAACACTGGCACTGTTGTTTTGTTAATCGGTCCTACATAGACAGTGTCGGCAGATAAGGGCCTATGGCCCACCCAGTCTGCCCATTTGAGCTTGTAAGTTCAGTTTATGTTTTCCTAGAAGTCTGTTGCCCCTTACCCCTGACCTCCAGAATTCCTTTATGTTTATCCCATGCATTCTTAAATCCCGTGATTGTTTCAGCCCCCACCACTTCCTCTGGCAGGGTGTTCCACTTGTCCACCACCGTTCTGTGAAGAAATTCTTCCTCATGTTTCCTCTGAATCATCCTCCCTCCAACTTCATCCCATGCCCTCTAGTCCTGGAACATCTTTTTCACTTAAAAATAGTGTATTCCTGCACCCTGTTCCTCCCTGTAAGATACTTGTATGTCTCTATCATATCCCCTCTCTCCCTCCTCTCCTCCAGGGAGTACATGTTCAGTTCCTTCAACCTGTCTTCATAGGACTTGTGATGCAATCCATGTACCATCTTTGTTGCCCTCCTCTGAACCTTCTCTATCCTATGTCCTTACGTAGGTATGGTCTCCAGAACTGTACACTGTACTCCAGGTAGGGCCTCACTAGTGTCTTGTATAGCGGAATTATGACCTCCCTTTTCCTGCTGGTGATGCCCCTGCCTATACATCCCAGCATCCTATTTGCTTTACCTGCTGCCTTGTCACACTATTTCCCTACCTTGAGGTCATCAGAGATGATAACCCCAAGATCCCTTTCCTGCTTGGTGCATGCTATATCCTCACCCCCCAACTGATATATTGTGCCAGGATTTTTGTGCCACATATGCATTATCTTGCACTTCCTTGCATTGAATTTCAACTGCCAAACCCCTGACCGTTCTTCAAGTTTCTGCAGGTCCCTTCTAATTCTGTCTACACCCTCTGGTGTGTCTACTCTGTTACAGAGCTTTGTGTCATCAGTGAACAGTGAAATTCTGCCTTCTAAGTCCTGCGCAAGGTCTCTGATGAAGATGTTGAATAGGACCGGTCCCAGCACTGATCTCACGGTACCCCACTGGTCACTCTTCCCTCTGTGGGTGACAGCCATTTACCACCACCTCTGTGTCCTGCCACCCAGCCAGTTACCTACCCACCACACTACTGTCCTGCCCACACCCATATTCCCCAGTTTGTGTAACAGTCTTCTATGTGGCACAGTGTCAAAGGCCTTGTAAGTCTAGATAGGCCATGTCCATTGCCCTCCCTGATCCACCTGCCTAGTCACCCAGTCAAAAATTCAACGAGGTTGGTCTGACATGACCTCCCCTGGTGAACCATGCTGCCTTGGGTCCTGTAGTCCATTGACAACCAGATGTTCCACCAATCTCTCCTTCAGTAGTGCTTCCGTGATCTTCCCACTACCGGGGGTGAGGCTGACTGGTCTGTAGTTCCCTGCATCCTCTTTGTTCCCACTTTTGTATAAGGGGACTACATCTGCTGTCCTCCAGTCTTTGGTACCTCCCTGTTTCCAGTGATCGGCTAAACAGGATAGCCAAAGGTTCAGCCACCACCTCTCTTGTTCTTTAAGGACCCTGGGTGCACCCCATCTGGCCCCATTGCTTTATCAACTCTTATTACTTTCAGTTCCGGACCCTTTCTTGTGTAAAGGGACTTGTGTCCATTCTGCACCATTCTCACCCTTGTACTCCCTTCAGACCCATTACCCTCTTCTTCCTCAGTAAAGACTGAGCAGAAACACCTGTTCAATATGTCAGCTTTACTGTTGTCATCCTCCATCGGCCCCATCCTCCCTTCAGTCTCAATATCCCTCCCTTTGTCTTCCTTTTTCACCTATGTACCTGTAAAGGTTTTGTCCCTCTACCCACTAATTTTGCAATGTGTTCTTCTGTCTGAGCTTTGGCTTCCCTTACTGACCTCCCTGCCTCCCTTTGCTTCTCCTGGTACTTCTCCTATCCCTTCTGCCTGTGTCTTTTGTATTGCCTGAATGCAATCTTTTTGGCTTTCACTTTCTTTGCTACCTCTTTGGAAAACCATAATGGTCTCCTCTTCCTTTTCCTCTTGCTAACCTGCTTAATGCATAATTCTGTTGTTCTTGTAATCCCCATTTTAAATACTGCCCACTGTTCCTCAACCCTGATTCCTGTCCCATTCCCTTAATGCCTCTTTCAAGTATCTCCCCATTTTCCCAAGTCTCCCCCTAAAATCCAGGATCGTGTTTTTATGTGGTTTGGTTCTGCTCTTTCTGTGATTTCAAACCACAATGACTGGTGGTCACTGTTCCCCAGGTGCTCCCCCACTGTTACCCCCATCACACTGTCCCTGTTTGTGAGCACAAGGTCCAGTATTGCCTTCTGCCGAGTTGGTTCCATGACCAGTTGCTTGCGGAAGGCACCCTGAAGGAAGTCCAGGATAAATCTGCTCCTAGTTGATGCTGCTGCTGGGATGCTCCAGTCCACGTCTGGAATATTGAAGTCTCCAACCAGTACTACTTCACCCTTGTCTGCCATCCTTTGGATGACTAGCATCAGCTCCCTGTTTCTTCCTCCTGGGCTGGTGGTCTATAGACCACACCTGTGCAGATGACTATCCCCATTTTCCTTTCCAGCTTAACCCACAGTATCTCTCCCCATTTTGTTCCTCCTGGATCTCTGTGGCCCTTATGTCATTTTCACATACAGTCCACTCCTCCTCTCTTCCTGCCTGCTCTGTCTCTTCTGAATATGTTGTAGCCAGGTATGGCCATCTCCCAGTCGTGGTTATCATTACACAGGTTTCAGTGATGGCCACAATGTCCAGGTCTGACTGCACCATGACAGCCTCCAGATCTTCCATCTTGTTGCTAAGGCTCCTGGCATTTTGCACATGGCTTTCCATGATTTGACCTCCTAGACTGTTTCACTGTTCTACTCCAGCCCCTTCCTTGGTTGTCCTTTATCCCTGGTTCTCCTTGCTGTCTGCCCTTCTGCTGAATTTTGCCCCTTTTCTGCCTATCCACCTCTTGGGCACTAATCTCCATCTTTTGCACACTGCTTTGCAGAGATAGTCACTCCTCTGGTTCACTGGTTCCACTGCTAGCTGTGGGGGGTGAGCAAGTAGGTACCCTCCTTGCTGGCCTGCCACCCCCCTTTGCTAGTTTAAATGCTTGTCAATGTAGCATTTAAACTTATCATTGAGTGCTTGGATTCCCTCAGGATGGATGCAGGCGTCAGGCTTGAGACAAACCTCCATCCCTCCAGGTGGGTCCCCAGTCACCAATGAATCCAAACCCTTCCTCACAGCACCATTTCTTCAACCATGAGTTAAAGTTCTGGTGCATGCACTCCTATGCTCTCCCTTGCCTCTCACAGGAAGTACTTCTGAAAATGACAGAAGTAGCTACTTGCTTGAGACCCTCCCCAATTTCCTAAACTCTTCCTGAACTTCCTTGGCTCCCCATTTGCCAGGTCATTAGTACCTAGGTGGATAATGACATCCAGCTCACCCTCCGTCTTGCCTTCCCAGTGATCCCCAGGATCTTCCTTCCATCCCTCCATGCCGTGGCACCTGGTGAGCACCTCACCTCCTTGTCCTCCCCTCCTGTGTTCCTAGCTGGATCCCTCTTATGATGGAGTCCCCCACCAGGATTTTCTTCCTCCTCCTCTGGGGTCCACTGCTTTCCCCGCTGAGGTCACCTCCTTGGCTAACCTCCACATCCTTTCCTTCCACTTCTCTGGGTACCTCTATTTGGTTGTCCTCGTTTGCCAGTGTGGCATATGAGTTCTTGAGTGGAAAAGGATCTGGGATGTGCCTCTGCCTGACCGCTCTAACCCTCCCTGAGCCCACTGTCATCCAAGTGCTACTCATTCTCGGCATCCTTTGAGGCAGTTGCATTGGACTGGGTGGTCTCTGGATAGGGGTGATGGTACTCCTGACCCAGTTTACTTCCACTCTGAGTCTGGCTACCTCATCCCGCAATCCAGAGAGATGCATGCAGACAGGGCAGCACCTCAGTGTCCAGAAGGTCTGCCTGAATATGGCTGCCCCACAGCCACTGCATTGCACCATTCCCCACATTATACTGCAATTATGCTGCTATTCCACTACTTGTCTGCTACTGAAGCTCTCCTAGTTCCCTTTTTATTAATTTACTGTCCTAAAAATCCTGCCACAGATCCTCAGATAATTTTCTTTAAAAAAAAAAAAGAAAAGAAACCAATAAATAAATAAATGAGTCAAAACACTTGTCGTGCTGAGGGTGGGCTTCTTCCCCCTTATGCCCCTCCTACTTCACACCCCTTACTATACCCTGTGTTTAGCTCCTGTCAATCAGATTTAACAGGGCATATAATTAAGAGTAGAGGGATGGGGGGAGAAAAGAATTACACCACCACTACATTTTAAATTTTCAACAGCCTAAAAACAATTCTAAGTAAAGACAACAAAGAAAGTACAGTGTCACTAAAAGCCCAGAATCTAAGTTTAAAAGGAAAATAGCAATTACCAGTTACTCTAAAGCACTGAATTGAATATGTTTCCTTCCTTCCCCTTCTGGCTTCTTCTGAGAAAATAAAACTCACTTGCTACCTCAACTCTGACTAAGCCCCACCTCCAGTTATCATGTAGCTGAGGTCAGAGGCCAGACAATTAACACCCCTCACCCAACTACAGGGCAGTCAGACAAGCCAAGATAAAATTTGCAGCAATTAAAGACAGCACAGAATTACTCCACCACTACGTTTTAAATTTTCAACAGCCTAAAAGAATTCTAAGTAAAGACAACAAAGAAAGTACAGTGTCACTAAAAGTCCACAATCTAAGTTTAAAAGAAAAATAGCAATTGCCAGTTACTCTAAAGCACTGAATTGAATATGTTTCCTTCCTTCCCCTTCTGGTTTCTTCTGAGATGATTTCGCGCAGTGACTGCGAAATCACCCTTCGGGCCCGATTAACGCCATGACAGTGACAGAATTCATGAGGAGGGGTCCCAAAAACCCCATGTTGAAAATTTGGTGTAAAAATTCCAAAAAATGCGTGAGATACGCAGCAAAGTTGAAAAACCCATCTATCCCATTATACAGCTTACGGCATTTCTTCAGTTCACGGTCGGCTTTGAAGAGTGCAGCTATGTTCCCAGTCCACTGAAGATAAATCGCGCTGAAAGTCAGAGAGTACGTGTAAATTGGGGAAATTAGGGAGGCAGGGTCTGCGCCCAATGGGTAGGTGCGGGTTGTGGAGAGGGCCAGGAGAAGTGCTGAGGGACAGTTTTGTTATTTACAGGGTTTTGTTAGTAAGACTATGAGGAACGTTTGCCACGCTGGGGTGGGCTCCCAGCATGGCAGCTGGAAAGCTGTTGGGGGTATGGAGCCGACGGGGGATTGGGCACCCCCGTCAGCCATAACATCATTTTGCCACGATGGGGTGGGCTCCCAGCATGGCACCTGGATGCTTTGGGGGAGGCATGCAGCCGACGGGGGATTGGGCACCCCCATCAGCCATAAAACATTTTGCCATGCTGGGGTGGGCTCCCAGCATGGCACCTGGACTGCTTTGGGGGTGAGTGGGGCCAACAGGGATTGCGGCACCCCTATCGGCTGTACAGTGTGGGGAGGTGGAAGTGCATGAGCACGCGGTATCGTGCGTGCGTGTGGAAGGGGAGCTCTGCTCACTGAGCGGAGCTCTCCTTTCAACAGTACGACCACTGCGTTTTCAACTGCTGTCATAGACAGCTGCAGCAGTGACTGGGGAACTGGGGCCGCACCTGCAAACACGCTGACTGCATTGGAAGATGGGTGCCACCCTCCGAAAACTCGGATGATGGCACTATGTTTCCTGCATATGCGTGCAAGCAGCATAAAAATCAACAACTACAGGAACTAAACCAAGACCTTAGAAGCACTAATATTGTTTTGTCTGCCCAAGTTAAAGAATATAGTACACAAATTGAGGAATTACAGCAACAGCTAGAGCAGGCTGAAATAGAGGCGGACAGATTACATGAACAGTTGTATCAAGCAAAGGGGACAGTAAAATAAATCTTGGAATACAGGCATGAGTGGGGGAGACTGCACTATAGGCACCCCCTCCCCAGAAATACAAAACCTATATCCACAGTTACATGTAGAGCCAAAAGGGTTCCCAGTGGAACCAATAGTATACACCTATGCCCCACAAGAAGAACAGCATACTGAAGGCACAGGGGTTAATGCGGTCACCACCATGAGCATAGTTTGGGATGAATCCCAACAGCGTGCGACAACCCTTACCCCTTAAATGCTAGGCATGTATGTTACAGACCTAAGAACACCACCTAAAGATGGCAACATGAATTTGGTTTCCAGAGTGATGCACTGTACCTCGTCTGATGAACTGGCTATCAATGTGGTCGTAAGGGTTCTCAGGAGGTTGGTAGCAGAAGATAAATGGAATAAAATGCCCGCAGATACTGAGCTTCTACAATTCCCGCTTCCCTAGATAAAAAAGCAATACTAGCTGGGGTGCTACAAGCCTTAACTGGGTGCAAAATCGCACTAATTTTTTGAGATGTATTAGTCAAATGCAAAATGAGACACCTCGCAAGTTCGACAACAGAATGTGGCCAGCTTTTGATGCTCTTTCAGGTAACCATGCCCAAACATCTCAGTCCTATAGAAGCCTGTTCATCGAGGTCCTTCTCCCTCATACCCAAGAAGAAAAAATTACTCAACTTACTAATTATGTTTCTTCTATTGGAGTCTTGCTGTATTCTGACTAATGCAGTTAGCCCCAGCCTTTAAACTGCCCCAGAGAACAAAGGGTTAAACTTTCTATGCAGAGCACAGAATGCTGAGCTCAGTTGGTGTCCCTGCCTGTTTCCCTTTGAAATCTAACCATCAGATCTTTACGAGCAAAAACTCACTAGCTAACCTATGTGGAAACTGTAAAATTTTTACTAGCCAACTGGCAACAAAAAGGTTTGGATTCCCAAAGGAAGACTCAAGTCAGGGAACACAAAACCAATACAAATAAGAATAACAACTAGATAAACACCCAAACAAAAAAGCAGAGGGTGTAAAGGAGCACCCCTGAGGTGCAAAACTGCGCCTGCCCACCCACTTCCCAAAAAAACAGGTTCTGAGAGGGAGGTGGGGAGGTCAGAATACAGCAAGACTCCAATAGAAGAAACATAATTACTAAGGTGAGTAATTTTTTCTTCAAACAACATTAAGTCTTGCTGTATTCTGACTAATGCGGACTACCAAGCAGTACCTCCATGGAGGAGGGACAGAAGCTACTTTGGAAATAGGCTCTGAAGTACTGCTGTGCCAAACTGAGCATCACTCCTAGCCTGGATATCCAGAGAGTAATGCTTGGTAAAGGCATGGACTGTTTTCCAGGTGGCTGCTTGACAAATTTCTAAGAGAGGAATATCCCTGGCAGCAGCCAGGGAAGCAGCTGTACCTCTTGTAGAGTGAGCCCTCAGGCCTGAGGGCGGAATCTTTCCCAATTTCTCATAGCAGAATTCTATACAAGACATAATCCACCTGGCAATAGTTCTCTTGGTGGCAGGTTTGCCCTTTCCCACTTCTCCATAAGTGAGGAACAATTGAAGGGACTCAGGCCTGTGACCCCTGGTATGCTCTATGTAGTAGCAAAGGGCTCTTTTAACATCTACACTGTGTAGCCTCCTCTCTCCTGAGGAAGAATGATCAGTGAAGAAAACAGGAAGAGACATAGACTGATTCAAGAGGAAATCTGAAACCGCTTTGGACAAGAAACTTCTATTGGTTCTAAGGACCACTTTATTCCTGTGAAAATAGATAAAATCAGATTCCACTGACAGGGCTTGCAATTCACTGATACGTCTGGCAGAGGTAATGGCTACCAAAAACACAGTTTTCCAAGTCAAGTACTTAAGCTCTGCTGAGGACATAGGCTCAAAAGGAGGTTGCATAAGTTGAGCAATGCAAACATTTAAATCCCAGGCAGGGGCAGGGTCTCTAAAGGGAGGATTGGTAAGAAGCAATCCTTTAAAAAAATTACAGAATACAGGATGAGATGACAGTGAGGATGACTTCCCCACTGACAGAAAAGCAGAAACAGCTGACAAGTGTACCTTGAGAGTAGCTGGTCTGAGGCCTAGGCCATTAAGATGGACCATATAGTCCAGAACTGTAGGCAATTCAGCAGTGTCTGGAGAAATATGCTTCTTAGAACACCAAATGCTGAATCTCTTCCATTTAGAGTTATAAGTCTTTCTGGTGGAGGGCTTTCGAGAAGCTTTGAGAATATCCAGAACCCCGAGACAGATGCAAATCTGCAAACTCTAACTCTTCAAGAGCCATGCCTTGAGATTGAGAGACTGAAGATTGGGGTACCAAATCCTCCCCTGAGAGGAGGCTAACAGGTTGTAATTCCTGGTAAGAGACAGGGGAAGATGGACTGCTAGGGACAGCAACAGGGGGTATCAGGGCTGTCTGGCCCAGTCTGGAGCAATCAGAATCACTTTGCAATGTTGTGACCTTATCTTGATTAAAACTTTGAACAGAAGAGGGAAGGCAAACAGAAATTTCCCTTCCCAGTTCAGTATCAGAGCATCCAGGGGGACTGAGCCCAAGACTGGGGATCTGCAACAAAAGAGAGGAAGCTGGTGATTGTCTGAGGCTGCAAAAAGATCTCTGGAGTGCCCCACCTTGAAAAAAATCACCTTCAACACCAGAGGGTCCAGAGACCATTCGTGATGGCCCTGTGAGATCCTGCCCAGTGCATCTGTTAGCACATTGTCCTTCCCTGGAAGGTGAACTGTTATCAGAGAGGTTTGCAGAGAATAAGCCAGGGACCACAACTTCATGGCTTCTGTGCACAAGGCTGTAGACCGAGTGCCTCCCTGTTTGTTGATGTACCACATGGTGGTGCTGTTGTCTGTTCTGACCTGAACCACCTTGTTCTGTACTGACTGAGAGAAAGCTTGCAGGGCCAGAAAAACTGCCCTGAATTCTAGGAGACTGATATGGAGAAGGGATTCCTGAGGGGACCACAGTCCCTGGGCAGTGAGGGCCCCCAATGGGCTCCCCAGCCCAGAAGGGAAGCATCTGTGGTAAGGACCACTGAATGAGACTGAGTGGCAAATGGGACCCCTTGCCTTAAATTGTCTTGATCCTGCCACCATTGAAGGGCTTGGATCAAAGTCAGAGTCACTGGGATCAGTTTGGTAAGGGAATCCTTCCTCTGAGACCAAAAAGCTCTCAGATGAAACTGAATGTCCCTCATCTGGAATCTTGCCCCTTGGACCACTGCCGTAGAAGCTGCCATATGGCCCAAGAGCTGGAGGAAATGCCTTGCTGGTCGAAATACCTAAAGGCTGAAGGAAGAAGCTAGTTCTATAAGAACCCTTACCCTTTCCAGGGGAAGAAAGTCTCTTGCTTTGACCGTTTCCAACTCTGCCCCTATAAAGGTAAGAAGCTGGACAGGCTTGAGAACTGACTTGGGAAGGTTGAGAAGAAATCCCTGAGAAGTGAGCACTTGCTGGGTCACTTGCAGGTCTGACTTGACTTGGTCTAGAGACTGGCCCACTGTAAGCCAGTCATCCAGATATGGAAAAATTGAAATCTTTTGCCTCCTTAGAAAGGCAACTACTACTGCCAGGCACTTTGTGAAGGCCCTTGGGGCTGAAATTAGGCCAAAGGGCGTTGCTCTGAACTGACAGTGGCCCAAGGGCAACTCGAACCTGAGGTACTTTCTGTGGAAGCACCTGATGGGAATGTGAAAATAGGCATCTTTAGGTCCAGGGAGGCTAGCCAGTCCCCTGGCCTTAGAGAGGGAAGGATTATTCCCAGAGTTACCATCTTGAACTTTAGTTTTAAAAGATGTTTGTTTAGGTATCTCAGGTCTAGGATGGGTCACCACTCCCCTGTCTTTTTTGGGGTAAGGAAGTACCTGGAGTACAGACCTTTGCCCCAGTGTAAGGTAGGCACTCTCTCTATGGCTCTTAAAGCCAGCAGAAATGAAACCTCTGCCTCTAGGGCAAGGGTTTCTGAGAGACCTGCAGGTGGAAAAGATCTGGCTCTCATCTTCAGAAATTTTTTGAAGCTGAGAACCAGTCCCTGGCTTACTACTCCCAGGACCCACTTGTCTGATATAATAGACATCCAGTCCTGGATGAACTAAGTCAGCCTGTCTCCTACTGGAATAGGAGAGTCGACCCGGGCAGGCCCATCAGGGTGTCTGCTTGGCAGGGGCCTTAAGCTGAGGAGTGGATGCAGCCCTGCTCATCCCCCTTCTGCCTCTGCCTCTGAAGAACCCCCTCTGTGAAAAGGAAGAAGAGGCCTGTGCTTGATAAAAAGGCCTATGAAAAGGCCTGCCCCTAGACTGCTGCCTTTGAGGAGTTGCCTTCCTCTCTTTGGCCTGAGCACTCCTGTAAGTGGTCCTGTACTCAGCCATTTTCTTCATGTAATTCTCTGTCTGCTCCCCAGAGAATTACCCACTACAGGAAAATCCATGGCCTTAGCCTGGGTATCCTGCGAGAGGCTAGTACATCTGAGCTAAGCCATTCTCCGAAGAGCCACAGATGCAGCCATGACTCTTGATGACACATCACTGGAGTCCACATCATTGGAGTCCACAGCAGCATAAAACTGAACTTTTGATGCCTCCAGCTCCTTGGCTAGCTGGGGGGAGGCCTGTTTAGCCAGTGCCAGTACAGTGTCCCACCTGGACTTCTGGTACCTGGCTGTATAGGCCATATAATTCGCCTGCCTGAGTCCCAAGGAAGTTGCCATGTACTGTTTTTTTTTTTTGCCATGGGATCAATCTTCCTGGAGTCTTTGTCTGGGGGGTGTGAAGCAAAGGGAATGTTTGCCTTATCACAGGCAGCAGCCTGCACAACCTCAACATGGCTGCATTGCTGATATAAAAACTCTGTATCTGAGACTTAAAGTGTATACCTCTTGTCCGTTCTTCTATCAACAGGAGGTACAGAATTGGGAGACTTCAGGATTTTTTGTGTCTGCTTCCCAAAAGATTTGTGAAAGGGAATAGACAGTCTCCTGGACTCTGGGATGTCCATCATTTCCACAAAATCAGACTCCTCTTGATCCTTCATTGCTTCCTCCATAGGAAGCTGGAGGGTCTCAGCCACCTTTCTGTAGAACATAAAGTAGGAAGGGGACTCAGAAAGCCTAGGAGGGGATACACCTGAAGGTCTGTCTGGGGAGATGTCCGGTTCAACAGGCACATCCAGACTTTCACCATCATCATCTTCAAACTCCCCCTCCTCCTCAAACTGTGGTTCATAAAATTCTTCAGGGGTATAATCATGAACCGGGGGAACCAACCAAACCAAGCCCCTGCCAAAAGGTGCTGGATTGGTCGGAACCGGGCGAAGTGATTCCACAATCCGAATCGCTCAGGCTATTTCCTCAGCGGTCGGAACATGGGCTTCTGGATCCAAACCGGACGATTTCTCTTTGTGTTTTCTTTTTGTCGGAACCGAACCCTCGGGATCGGCTCTCCTTTTGCCCGAAGAAGTATCGCCCTGGTCAGAGGGCACTCCTTCTGGTTCGGTCGGAACCGAACCAGGCTAGCCATCCGGGTCAGCGGACTTCTTGGCCTCCTTTCCCCTCAGTCTACCTAATCTCTTTTCAAGGGTAGATTTGGGAAAGTATTTACAATTTTGGCAGTCTGAATCGAGGTGTTCAAACCCCATACAATAAACACAGGTGGTGTGGGGATCAGCCTTAGCAAAGACCTCCCCACACTCACTGCAGTGTTGAAACCCAGTGGGACCATTTTTTTTTCTTGGATTTCTCAGACATGGCCAACCTAACCAACTTACCCTTTTTTTGGCAACCGCCAAGCAAGACTCCCTTATCGGTTCCTAACCATGCCACGGGTCTTGGAAAAAAACGTACCAAACACGTCTTTTTTAGAACCGATAAGGACCGGTAACCACAAACTAAAGTAAGATACAAGAATCAACAAATACACTTTTACAAGTTCCACACAGAAAAACAGTACAAAACCTATCTAGTACTTACGGTACCACAGAGACTGAACCAACTAAGCGGAAATACATTTCGGTTAAAAAGCGACAGTAAACCGACACTTCAACCGACTTTCAAACCGAGCTGCAGGAGAAATCTCTGGAGCGACTGTTCAGTGAAGCGGAGTAAAGAATCTGACAGTTAGATTTCAGAGGGAAGCAGACAGAGACACCAACCGCGCTCGAGCTCTGCATTCTATGCTCTGCACAGAAAGTTTAACCCTTTGTTCTCTGGGGCAGTATAAAAGCTGGGGCTAACTGCATTAGTCAGAATACAGTAAGACTCTATGTTGTTTGAAATGGTCTGTATGACTGTTACATCCCAAATGAATATAGAGGACATGGTAACTAAGGCGCAATATGCCTACCAAGGGCAGGATAATAACGCCTGTAGATGAGGGTAAGACCTGCAAGGTAGAGGGTAGTAGGCAGGATAGAGTTTGAGGCAGAGGTAGGTACAGAGGTAACAGGAATAACTATTACAGAGGAAACAGAGGATACCAAGGCGATAGAAGAGACTGGCAAGACAGAGGTAATAACTACCAGGATAGCCACCACTGGCAGGACAGGGATGACAACTGGCACGATGATAGGGATGGGCAAGCTAGACATCCAGAACTAAGACAGGCAGAAGGTTCAAGTCCCACCATTTAGGAGCTGCAGGCAGAAATTCAAAGACTGAAGGAGGAAAATAATAAGCTGCACAATGCGGCTGTGGGACCAATGCATTTACACACCCATTAGGAATACTAAGCCCTCATCCCACCTGTAACAACACTGTGCCCAATTACACTGGACAGGTGGGGGCGCCCCCAGGCTATGGCTCATATAGAGGGTGTTCGACATACAACTATTACATTAGCTACGTGGGCGTCTATTTCAGTACTGGGAACGTGGTTCAGGGCAGATCATTCGGATCACACAGTGACTATTCAAGGAAGTCACGGTGCACAAGTTACAGCACCACTGATATGACCTGTTCAGGTTACAACTGGAACATGGCAGGGTCCTATGACATTTGTGCTTTTAGACAGACCAGGCACCCTTGTTGGTAGTGACTGGATGGTTCCCAATGGAATCATTTTGGATTTGGCTAACTTGCAACTGTTGCAATCGGTGCCCAATACTGACAGTGTTGTACCAGTGGTACCTATGGATCATGCAGTTTGGACTGTAAAGGGAATACAGCATGTTTCATGGAAACAGATTTACCAGCAGATGTACAGGCAGTGTGCAGAGAAGTTGAAACTGTTTTCGCCACACATAAACATGATTGTGGATGCATGCAAACTGAAATTATCACAGGAAAGGAGCCACCACCTTAAAGGCAGTATCCTCTTCCTAGGGAAGCTATTAAGCCAATTGCTAAAGTAATAGCCAGACTAGAAGAGCAGGGCAATGTTAGAAAATGTTCTTCTGTTACTAATTCTCCCATATGGCCAGTTAAGAAACTGGATAACAGTTGGAGACCGACCCTAGATTATAGACCGTTAAACAAATGTATTCAGCCCATGGCTCCAGTCGTTGCTTCTTATCCAGAAATGATGATAAAGGTTGTTTCTCAGTCTAAGTGGTTTTCTGTGACAGACATTTCAAATGTTTTTGGGCACTGCCTTTGCATCCTAAGAGTACATATTTGTTTGCATTTACTCTCCAAGCTGTTCAAATATGACTTTTATGACCCTCCCTCAGAGATTTAACAACAGTCCTGCTATTTTTCATGCACACATGAAACAGGCTTTGTCAGATTTGTCTTTTCAGCAAAATATTGTTCAATACGTGGATGACATACTGTTGCACACAACTGCAAGAGAAGGGAATCTGCTTTTATTGTTGTTACTGTTACAGCTTTTACAAGTTGGTTTAAAGGTAAAGCCAGCTAAAATACAGTTGTCAGCCTTCTGTGAACTTTCAGGTGTTTCTTTGAGTCAGGAAGGAAAATCCCTGACCAAGCAAAGGTTCAAACTATTCTGTCATTGCCCTCCCACTAGTGAGGGACCTCTTCAGTCACTCATTGGCATGACAGGCTTTTGCAGAGATTTCATTTCTGATTATGCTAAGATTTCAACTCCATTGAATAAGCTGCTAAAAAAAGGGCACTGTTTGGCAATGGATGAAGACCACATACAATCAGTTGCTGCTTTAAAGGAAGCTTTGGCCAGAGCTCCTGTCCTCACTGTCCCAGATTACTGCAAGCCATTTCATTTACGTGCAGCAGTTAGAAGCGTTTCATTGTCTGCTATGCTTACACCATCTTGCCATGGAAAAGAAAGACCCATTGCTTACATTTCCAAAGTAATGACTGAAGTAGAAAAGAGATTCTCCCGGTGTGAAAACTATTTGTTGGCTGTATATTGGGCAATTAAAGCTTTCAGGTATACTGTGGGAGGAAATAAAATTGTTCTGTTTTCAGCACATACACCATTTAAGTTCTTGCTGTCTTCCGGCATCAAGGACGGAGCAGTATCCAGCACAAGATTAGCCAGATGGACTCTGCTGCTGCACAGCATGGACATTGACATCCAGCAGGTAAAGGAGGATTCACTGCTAGCTGACGGCTTGCAGCTAGATGGCCTTCCTCATGAATGTCCATATCCAGCCTCAGTTCAGCGTCCCCCTTCCCTTTACTGGAAGGCTTGCTTACTAGTCTTAACAAACAGGGTGTGGTGCCCTCATCCATTACTGTATATGTAGATGGTTCATCTGTGTATAAAGAAGGTAAACCCAGAACTGCTTTTGCAATCTTTGATCCTGCCAATGCAACAGAACCACTGGTTTACACTTGTAAAATTCATTTGGCCCAATTTGCTGAGCTAGCTGCAGTCACTAGTGCTTTGCAAATTTCTACTAATATGTCACTAAGAATTGTATGTACAGATTCTCATTGGGTATGTTTAGCCCTCACAGCACACTTGCCAGTATGGAAGACTCCTGGATTTGTTGCATCAGATGGTAAGCCTTTAAAATATGCAGCTGTTTTAGCTGCACTGTGGGACACAGGCATAACACTGTCTTTCAAAAATGTAGAAATTGAATGGATTAAATTAAAAGCACATTGCAAAGGGAGTACTGTAGCAGAACACAATGCTATGGCAGACTTTCTAGCTAAACAAGCAGCCAAGGATGATGCTCCACTGTGGGAACCTCCTGCCTTTTCTCCCAATTTTGAGAACATAGCAGAAGTTAAACATGCAAAAGATGAGCCTGATTTGACTCAGCTGCAGAAATCTGACACTGAACTGAGTGCTTTACTCAATTGCACTGTGGATGGTGATATTATACAGGAACTTTCAGGTCTTTTGGTCTGGCAGGGTCCTGATACACAACACCCACTGTGGGTTACTCCACAAGAGGTTTGAAAAGAACTGCTGCGAATAGCACAAGACACAAGGGGGCATTCTGACACTCCCTCCACACTGCAGCATTTACTTACTTTGCTTGGTGGCCAGGTGTTAAAGACAATGTCAAACAACACTGTTCAAACTGTATTCAGTGTGCTTTGCACAATCCCACAGGTACAGCCAAGTGAAGCCGACTGGCCTTGCCTAGTATCAAAGATACATGGTAACAAATTCAAATCGATTACACTGAGGGTCTGCCTAGACCCTCTAGGGGCACACCACTGTACTAGTGATTACTGACCCATTTTCTACATGGATTGAAGCCATTCCAATACATTCTATGACTGCACAGGCTACTGCTAAAGTACTGGTAGAACATATGTTTTCTAGGTGAGGAATGCCTATACTGATTGACTCTGATCGAAGGCCTCATTTCAAAGGCAAGGCAATGCAACAAGCATTGCAGGTAATGGGTACTGATCAAAAGATTCATATTCCATATCCCCCACAATCCTCTGGTCACATTGAAAGAACAAACAAGACACTGAAAAACAGTTAAAAGAAAATGGTAACAGTCTGGGAAAGACTGGGACTCACAGTTACCTTTAATTTTGATGATGTTGACAGCAAAGCTAAATAAAATCACAGGCATCTCACCATATGAAATTATGATAAGTAGACCAATGCAGCTACCTGACCAGGCTTTGTTTACTCCAATAACATCTGAAATGGAACAGGGGGGTAGAATTTGAAAATGTTGTGCAAAACCTGGTGCAAAATTTGAAGCAGGTGTACAAGCAACTTGCAGAAATCATGAGCGAGCATAAGAAAAAGGTTAAAGCTTACTATGATGGTAAAGCCAGTGATCAACAGCTGCAGGTAGGAAATAAAGTAATGATTAAAGTTCTACCTGAAAAAGGACCATTTCCAGCAGCTGCTTGGAAAGGCCCATATTTTGTGGTAGACAGAGTGAGTCCCACTATATACTTGATCCAGATACACGAGGGGAACAAAGTTAAACACGCATATTTTCATTTGATGCAACAGAAAAGTTTGGTTAACACATTTTAAGTTTTCTTTTAAGTTGCTTTACTTTAGGATGTTTACTGACACGAGCCATGCTGAGGAAACTGAAGACTACTTACAATCTGGTGGATTTGCCACCATTTCCAGTAACTTGTGAAAAAGTGGGTGGGGTGTGCAGTACTACACAAATCTGCATAGATTTGGCTAGGCAAGATGCACAATGAAACTGGGGCAGTCACTCCGCTTGCATTGTCTGGGGAAAGGGACTGTGCCCTACACTGATGGAGAACTCAGGCCGTGTAAGTGGAGTATTGAGGGGTTAAATCTCAAAACATGTAATGTTATGCATCCTACTACACACCCTAACTGACATTATGATAAACCTGAAGTGCTTGACTATCAGGCTATTCAAGTCTCAATAGACTGCCAAGACTGGATAGGCAAATGGTGGAATATGACACAGCATTTTAATTATGGGATACCATCAAATTTGTGCTCATTCAGAGTATTAGCACACCTTCCGTAGACCTTGGACAGAAGGAATGTATTCATGTGTATTAAGTGGGTAATGGAGTCAACTGGAGAAATGACTCTATGTTTGGGTTTTATCCTGTGTATGCGTATGCACAGAGTTCTGCACCACATATTGTACTAAACGTATCTAAATCCATGCCAACTATTGGCAATACTGAAACAAAATTGCTACGAAAAAGGGTTAATAAATGTCCTTCCAGGTATGACCTGACACCAATGTCAGACAATGGATTTGTTTTCCAAGGAACTGATAAGACTGTATATAAAAACATTCAATATGTTACTGTTTTGTAAACCTTGTCTTGTATTAAGTGGCCAAAAGATGTTTGCCCTCAACATTTAAAGCAGTTATACCATACGTTTATTACTGGTATGTGGATTAATTTTAGAAATAGAAATATTGGATTTGAACCTCCACAGTTACTGCCACAACAGGGTAAAGGTTTGAAAAGGGGGAGAAGAAGTTTATGGGGAGATATTACTGGTACACCAGGTTCAGGTATGAGGGTATGGAACAGCATGGACTTAGAAGCAGTAAAAGAACACTAAATACACTTTGAAAAAATGTTGAGAAAAGGGGTGTTAGACAAAGAAGTACACATTAGAGAGGGACTTTTAGATGAACACTTTAAAACTATTGTTAAGATGAAAGAAATATTGCATGATTTTCTGATCCTACAAAATTGGCCACAATAATGTAGATGTTGGATATATATATGGAAGTCGGAGAAATGAGATATGCATAGCATACAGTGCATCTGTACTGAATAGACTTCAAGATACATTTAGAGATATCGAAACAGGTAAACTTCCTGCTGTTATAAACACTACTATGTTGCAAAAATTCTTATACAATGTCAATTACACTAATGCTACTGAGTGCCTTTTAAGAAAACTGACAAGAGTTTATTTAGCTGGACATGGATGTGTATTTAATCACGCCTCTTGTATTACAGATACCTAGTATACCATGTCAAATGCCTGTTTTAACTTTGACAAAGGTTGTTAATTTGGGAAAAGTTGAGAACCCGTATCATACACAGATTGTGCCTGTTCCGACTTTCATCACACAGATGCATGATGAATGGGCGGCACCTGATCTTTCTTGTTGTACAGAACTGCAAGATGTATATCTCTGTAGATGTGATGATGTAGCACAGGGTGGTTGCTTTCCTTGCAGCATCTCTGACAAAGCTATAGACTGTCACTTGCAACCTGAACTATGGACACAAAAGAAAAAAATACTCACCTTAGTAATGTTGTTTCTTCTAATGGAGTCTTCCTATATTATAGACATTAGCAGTTTGTTCCAGCTCTAGAACTGCCCCGGAGCGAAATGGTTAAAACCATTCCAAAATAGAATTTTGGCACGAGAGCAGCTCTATCTGTGTCATTTCAAACTTGAACTGTCAGATCTTTACGAGCCAAACTCACTAAGGTCTGTGTGGAAGCTGTAACCTACACTAGCCAAATGGCTACCTAAATAATAACAACCATTGATGGTCCCAACACCCAAGACTCAAGTCAGGGGACCAGAAATACTAACACCATTCTAATAATATGAAAATGGAACATAAGTATAATAAAACACACACGCGTACACATACACACCCCCAAAGTCCCAAAGGGGACAAAATGCTAACAGGACATAAGTAGTGCCCACATTGGTTGCCCGCACCCCACCAAGTAGAGGTTCTGAGAGGGGCAGGTTGGGGAGGTCTATAATATAGCAAGACTCCATTAGAAGAAACAACATTACTAAGGTGAGTAATTTTCTTTAAACAACATGAAGTCTTGCTATATTATAGACATTACAGAATACACAGCAGTACCTCCATGGAGGAGGCAGAACCTACTTAGGGAATAGGCTCTGAAGAACAGCTGTGCCAAACCGAGCATCTCTCCTGGCCTGGACATCCAGGGAGTAATGCTTGGTAAAAGTGTGTACCATTTTCCAAGTAGCAGCCTTGAAAATCTCTAATAAAGGGATATCTCTGGCAGCAGCTAGAGCGCAGCTGTGTACCCTGGTAGAATGAGCCCTCAAACCGGGGCTCTGCCCACTTTCTGATAACAAATTGGATACAAGAGACAATCCACCTGGCTATTGATCTCTTAGTGGCAGGTTTGTCTTTCCCAACTTCACCATAGGTAGAGGAAAAGTTGGAGGGATTGAACCTGTGACCTTTGGCACGCTCTATATAATAACTAAGAGCTCTCTTAACATCCAGGCTGTGCAACCTCCTCTCACCCGAAGAGGAGTGATCAGTGAAAATACTGGAAGGGAGATAGATTGATTAAGATGGAAATCTGAAACCACCTTAGGCAAAAACTTCCTATTAGTCCTAAGGACTACCTTATCCTAATGGAAAGAAATAAAGTCAGTCTCCACTGACAAGGCTTGCAATTCACTTATCGTCTGGCAAGTGATAGCCACTAGAAAAACAGTTTTCAAGTTAGGTACTTAAGCTCTGCAAGAAGACAGAGGTTCAAAAAGGGGGTTGCATTAACTGGGCAATGCAAACATAAGGTCCCAAGCAGGGGCGGTTCCCGAAAGGAGGATTAGTATGGAGTAACCCTTAAAAACTTGGAAAACACAGGATGAAGGAAGAGGGATGACTTTCCTGCTGACACAAAAGCAGACACAGCTGCCAAATGAACTCTCAGGGTAGCTGGTCTGAGACCCAAGGAATTAAGATGTACCATGTAATCTAACAAAATGGGCAATTCAGCAGATTCTGGGAAATATTTTTCCCAGCACACCAAATGAAAACCTTTTCCATTTAGAACTATAAGTAGCCCTAGTGGAAGGCTTTCTGGAAGCCTTTAGGATCTCAAGAACACCCTGAGAGAGGTGTAAATCAGCAAACTCTAACTCCTCAAGAGCCAGGCCTTGAGGTTGAGAGATTGAGGTCCGGATACAAACCCTTCCCTGAGCACAAGTCAACAGATTGTGATTCCTGGGGAGGCACAGGGAAGATGGACTGTCAGAGACAGAAGGAGTGGGTACCAGGGCTGCCTGGCCCAATCCGGGCAATCAGAATCACCCTGCAAGGCTGAGATCTGATTTTGACTAGTACTTTGAATAGGAGAGGAAAGGGAAGCATAGAGAACTTCCTCCCAATCCAGAAGAAAGGGCATCCAGAGGAACTGAGCCCAGCACTGGAGGCCTGCAACACAACAGAGGAAGTTTGTGATTGTCTGGGGCTGCAAAAGATCTATCTGAGGATGCCCCACCTGGCAAAAAACTATCCCCAGCACTTGAGGATCCAGGGACCATTCGTGATGGCCCTGGGAAATCCTGCTGAGGGCATCCGCTGGACATTGTCCTTCCTGGAAGATGAACTGCTATGAGGGAAGTGTTCGGGAATAGGCCAGAGACCACAACTTCATTGCCTCGGTGCACAAGGCCGAAGACCGAGTGCCCCCGTTTGTTGATGTACCACATTGTTGTGGTGTTGTCTGTTCTGACTTGTATCACCTTGTCGTGGACAGATGCAGAAAAAGCTTGAAGAGCTAAAAAGACAGCTCTGAGTTCCAGCAAATTGATGTGGAGCAGAGATTCCTGGGGGGACCAAACTCCCTGAGTGGAAAGGTCGCCCATGTGGGCTCCCAACCCAGAAGGAAGCATCTGTAGTGAGAGTCAAGTCATGAGAAGGGAAATGAAGGGACCCCGCTCTTAAGTGCTCTGATCCTGCCACCACTGGAGAGCTAGGATCAAGGTTGATCACTAGGACCAACTTGGAAGGGGTCTCTTCTCTGAGACTAAAAGGTTCTCAAGTGAAACTGAATGTCTCTCATCTGAAATCTGGCTCCCTGCACAACAGCTGTGGATGCAGCCATGTGTCCCAGGAGCTGCAGAAAGTGTCTTGCTGGCCAAGAGACCTGCAGAGTGAAGGAAGAGGCCAGAGCCACTAAATTCCTTACCCTTTCTGGGGGAAGAAAGGCTCTGGCTAGCTTTGTGTCCAATTCTGCCCCTATAAAGGTGAGTACCTGGACTGGTTCCAGAACCGACTTTGGTAGGTTTAGCAGAAAACCCAGGAGGTGAGAAGCTGCTGGGTGACCTGCAGGTGAGATTTTACCTGTTCTGGGGACTGGCCTACAATGAGCCAGTCGTCTAGATAGGGAAAACAGCAATCCTCTGCCTCCTTAAGTGGGCCACTGCCACTGCTAGACACTTTGTGAATACCCTTGGAGCAGAGGTAAGGCTGAAGGGCATTGCTCTGAACTGGTAATGACCTGAGGGCAGTTCGAATCTGAGGTACTTTCGATGGGATCTTCTGATTAGGACATGGAAATAGGCATCCTTGAGGTCCAGGGAGGCTAGCCAGTCCCTGGCCTTAGGGAAGGTAAAATCATTGCCAGAGTTACCATTTTGAACTTTGGTTTCAAAAGATGCTTGTTCAGATATCTGAGATCTAAAATGGGCGCCATTCTCCTGTCTTTTTGGGTAAAAGTATCTGGAATACAGACCCCTGCCCTGATGCAGGGAGGAACCCTTTCTACTGCTCTGAGAGCTAAGAGGATGAGACCTCTGTTTCCAGAGCGAGGTCTCTGAAGCACTTGCAGGTAGAAAAGTCTGCTTCTCAACTTAGGAAACTTTTGAAGCTGAGAACCAGACCCTGGCTTACTACTTCCAGAACCCACTTGTCTGAGGTTAAAGAAGCCCAATTCTGACTGAAGTAAGCCAGCCTGCCACCCACTGGTACAGGAGGGTGTACAGGCACCCATCAGGGTGCCTGTTCATGAGGAGCTTTAGGCCGGGGGTGGGAGCAGGTCTGACCACCCCTCGTCTACCCCTGCCTCTGAAGAAGCCCCTCTGAGCAAAGGCAGAGGAGGCCTGAGTCTGGTAGAAAGGCCTGTGAAAAGGCCTACCCCTACCCCTGGGGGCATGCCACTCCTTAGCCTGGGCACTCTTGTAAGTAGTCCTATATTCATCCATCTTCTTCATGTAATTCTCTGTCTGCTCTCCAGAGAATTTCCCACCACAGGAAAATCCATAGCCTTAGTCTGGGTATCCTGTGACAAACTAGTACACCTGAGCCAGGCCAACCTACGAAAAGCTACAGATGTGGTCATGACCCTAGAGGAAACATCATTAACATCCACAGCAGCATGAAACTGAACCTTAGATGGTTCAATGCCATCAGCAGCCACCTGTTCTAGTTCACTAGCCAGCTGACCATGGGCCTGCTTGGCCAATTGCATAACAGTATCCCATCTAGATTTCTGATACCTAGCTACATAAGCCATATAATTTGCTTGCCTGAGTCCCAGAGAGGCTGCCATATACTTTTTTGCCATGGCATCAATCTTCCTGGAATCCTTGTCAGGAGGATATGAAGCCAAGGAATATTAGCTTTATCACAGGCAGCAGCCTGAACTACTAACATGACTGCATTGCTGAGAAGGAATTCTGTATCAGGGCCTGACAATGTATACCTTCTGTCCATCTTTTTATCTACAGGAGGCACAGAATTAGGAGCTTTTAAAATTTTAATTGTTTGTTTCCTAAAAGACTTATGTAAAGGAATAGACAATCTCCTAGACTCTGGAATATCCATCATTTCTACAAAATCAGGCTCCTCTTGCTCATCCACAGCCTCTTCTAAAGGAAGCTGGAGGGTTTCAACAACTTTTTATAAAACATAAAATGAGATGGGGACTCAGACAGCATAGGGGAGATTCTAAGGTCTGTCTGGGAGATGTCCGGTTCAATGGGCACCCAGACCTTCCCAGCCACATTCATACTGTTCATAATCCTCCTCCACCTCCTCTGGTTCGCAAAATTCCTCAATATCATAATCCTGAACCACTGGGACCGACAACCGACCTTTTACCAGATAGTGGTGGTTCGGACGGACCCTGAGACAGATGACTGGACAATTTGTATGGCTTTTGCTATCTCTGCAGCAGTTGGAGAAGGAATTTTGGACTCCAGACCTGCTGATTTTCTTGTTTTCTTTGCACTGGAATTGGTTCCTCAGAACCAGCTTTTCTTTGCCGAGAAGTCTGGCCCTGGTCAGAGGGCACTCCTCTGGTTCGAGTTGGCACCGAACGGGCTGGCTCATCTGGGTCAGCGGACTTTTTGGCCTCTCGTTCCCTGAGCCTGCCCAATCTTTTTTCCAGGGTGGCTGCAGGGAAATTCTTACATACCTGGCAGTCTGACTGGAGGTGGTCAAACCCCAGATAATAAACACATGTGGTGTGTGGGTCAGCCTTGGCAAAGACTTCCCCACAAACATCACAGTGTTGAAACCCAGTGGGCGCGGTTTTTCTTTTGGGTTTCTCAGACATAATGCCAGCCTAACCAAAAACTTGCCCTTTTAACGGCAGTGCCAGGCAAGACACCCTTATCGGTTCCTAACCGTGTCACGGATATTGGAAAAAAACGTAATAAATCCGTTTTTTTTAGAACCGATAAGAACCGGGAACCTCACTCTAAAATAGTAACTTTTAGTTTTAAATGAGTTTTAAACCCACTGATCGGTTCAAAACCGAACCGATAACTTACAAGTTCCACACAGACAAAACCTTCATTTACTTACGGTTACCACAGATAGAGCGTGAACCGAGCGGTTTTGAGGTTAAAATAAAACTATTCTTAGTTAAATCCAACCGAAAAACACTTTTAAACCGAGAAATGAACCGAGCAGAAGGAGAAATCTCCGAGCGACTGTTCACTGAATGATAAAGAATCTGACAGTTCAAGTTTGAAATGACACAGATAGAGCTGCTCTCGTGCCAAAATTCTATTTTGGAATGGTTTTAACCATTTCACTCCGGGGCAGTTCTAGAGCTGGATCAAACTGCTAATGTCTATAATATAGCAAGACTTCATGTTGTTTGAATCTGCAAGTGCATAATGCATGTTGCTTATGCAGGAAAAGGACAGTACTGTGTTGTTGCTATTGCTAATCGTAAGATATATGGACTAAGTAATGACTGTTGTGCAGTCTTCAAACTTTTTTCTGTTTAATTTCACTACTGTAATCAATGGTTACATCATACGACCTGTGCCTGCCTTTCCTAATATCACTACTATACAGGCTGAGTTGGCCTACCTTGAAGATGTCTGCACTGCCACGCTGCCAAAGATTATCAAGATTCCACCATTGACATTTGAACTATGAACACTGTTGGGCCGAAAGGCTGAAGAATTTATTCCATTACACATGGAAGTTATCTGCAAGAACGTTTATAATTTGCCAACTCTTGGTTGGTGGCCATTTATCAATGCTTATGTCCAGCAGCCAAAGACATTATTTTCTGTGCATTTATGTGTTTACAATTACTTTTCAATATATGTAGTTGTTATGTATATGTTGCATGTATCACAAGTTTAAATGTATCCTGTCTCAAGTACAAACACAAGCAAAAATTTATTGTATGACACCTCTATATTACGGTGAGTCACCGGAGACTCCATCTCAGATGACTCAAAGTGGGGAGTGTTGGTGAGCATATTATCAGTTAGATTTATAAGACAGTGTATCCATAAACACTGTGAAGTTAGGTTTCACATTTACATATTATCATGAGCATATTAGTAGCATAACTACATATCAAGAAAGGCAATATATTAATGAACTGTATTAATATCAGAAATCAATATACTTTCATACACTATAGGCAGATTACACCACTAATGGGTTAAACCAGAAATAAAGTCTTTAAAATAAAACTTTGGTAGGTTGTGGAGGACAGAACTGCTGGAGTTTCGAGGCTTAATGTGTGTTATGTATTACATCAAATGCCTAGCGCAGCCTGAAACTAATGTCATCTGTTTCTCATGCATCATTTCTGCTACATCGTAATTTTAATGAAGCTTTTTGCTGATCATTTGTCTAAACGAAGTATAGATAAGTCACTGGCGTCTGACTTTAGTGAAAAACATGTCTTTTGGTTCTACTTGGAGACAGGGGACTAGAAAAGTGCTGCATGTAGGCTTCTGGGACGAAAACATGTTTTTGTAACTTAAAGAATGCATAAGGTAATCAGATTTAACCACAGCCTGGTACCTAAAATAGTACAGAACATGGGAGATTTTCTCTCTCCCTACCACATGGAATCCAGTATCATGAAGGTGCTACGAGGTCTCAGCCATGAGGTCAGGATGTAAATAATTATCTTAAAACTGCAACTGTTATGTTTAGGCGGCAGGGGAATTTAGATACAAATACAAAAATGTATTATGTGCTCTGTGTCTGTATAAGTTATGATGTGATGGTTTATGAATAGAAATGTCATACTGAATATCTGTGTATGTTTGCTTGGATCTCTGAACCTTCATAATAAAGTGCACTTTTATTTTATTCTCATTTTAGTCTTATGGTATTATTGGGAAATCTAAAATTCTAAGCAATATCACCAATCTAACAATATAGTACAAAATCCAAAATCTAACACTCACCACAGCTGATGATCACTTGCAGAAAGCGCAACGCTTCAGCGATCGAGTGGAGCCTGACAAGGTGGTAGCAGCCCATGGTACAGTGGCTCCCAAGGGGTGATGTTACGGGATGACAGTGCTTAAGGTGACTTACAACTGTTTAACCCACTTTTTTTCCCAGCTTTTAGGCCTGTTACACAATAAAACCAATTAATTTGTTGAATTTTACTTGTGTGTGTGCTCCCATTTTGTGTAACCTGACTGAATTGACTATTGGTGAAGGTGACAACTGTCTCCTTGGTCCCCAAGGGGTGGTCCAGTGTAGGGAGATGAGTAGGTACTGCATCCCAATGGGTGGTACTGCAGACTGCATATGGCCCACTTATTCTCTCTGGTCGGAGGCAGCAAGATATTTTGTATTTGTTCTGGGACAAACCACCTTACCACAGGAGAAAGAACAGACCCAACCACTTAACCACGAGGGCCCTGTGTAGTCACCAGGCAGTGGTGTGAAACCAGACACAGCAACCTGGAAGTCACAGTCCTCTTGGATCTCTTGCTAGCATATGACACAGTGGACCACAGTGTGAAGCTGGATCACCTAAGGAACTATGTGGGACTTGCCAGCACTCTTTTGAGCTAGTTGGAGTTCTACAATACCTGGAAGATGCAGCAGGTGGCTCTAGGTAATTTTATCTCTGAAGTGGCTGCACTCTCCTGTGGCGTTCCTCAAGGTTCAATCCTGAAGTCGGTGTTGTTTGTTGTGTACATGTTGCTGCTGGGTGAGATCATCACATGGCATGGGGTTGAGTTTCACTGTTATAAGTTAAGTACTGTAATGGTATAAATCTTTATTTTGACAGGATAAAAAAAAACTTTAGGACCAGGTGGCCCCATTTTCAAAGTTGTCCTGTGTACATATTACGTTTCCACATAAAACATGTAACAATTACATACTCATATATATTCAGGTATAGCATACTGTGCTGTAACAACTCATGCATTAGGATTTTACATCTTGAATCTCATATTCCAGTCTGTTATAAAGGTGATATTCAGCTCTGTCTTACACGCCTGACAGGGCGAATGTAGCACTGTTACTGGGGCAGTGCCTTTGGGAAATCAATGATTGGATGGAGTCCAACTGACTTTGTCTCAGCCCGGGTAAGATGGAGGTTTTAACTGTCAAACTATGTTGGTATGGGTCGGCTATGACGAGTGTTGATGCCTTGTTACCATCAGTTACTGGCCGAACACTCGGATCTGTGGATGTGGTAAAGGATCTAGGGATCATCATGGACTGCAAGTTGACACTAGAACAGGTGTCGACGGTAGTGTGCAATGAATTTACCCCCTGTAACATCGCCCAGATCAAGCCGCATCTTGCACCATCTGACCTGGCAATGACTGTTCACGCCTTTGTCACCTCCAGACTGGATCAATGTAATGCTCTATACTTAGGGTTATCTAGAAGTTTGACACACCACCTACAGTTGGTCCAGATTGCTGTGGTTTGGCTGGTGGCTGGAACTACTCAGGGTGACCACATCACACCAGTCCTATGCGCTCTGCTCTGGTTACCTATTTGGTGGTGCATCACCCTAAGATTGGATTAACATTCAAGGCCCTGCATGGTATGGACCCCAATTATCTTGCAGATTCCCTGTTATCCTACATCCCTCTCTGCTCCACAGATGCTGGTTTGTTTCTAATCCCTCCTGCCACCTTAAGCAGTCAGGGGACAGGGCCTTTGGTGGCTGCTCCCTTGCTTTGGAACAGCTTTCCTCCAAATATCTACTCAGCCAACATCGTGGAGGCTTTGAAGTCTTCCTTAAAGGTGTATTTGTTTGCCTGTCTCAGGTGCAGATTTTGAGGGATGGCAAAGATGGTGGATGAGATTATGACACCATCAGATGACAGTTCAACATCATAACAAATTCTTGTCCGATAACGTCTGTGATCTCTATTAGCTGTAGTAGTAGTATTACAGTGCTGGGGAGGAGGAGAGGAAGGGCTTAGCCTCCCAAAATGAAACAATCAGCTGTGTGTGTGTGTTGGGGGCTGCGAGGCACAGCCCCAATAATCTCCATTCCATCAGAGCCTAAGATTGGTACACTGTTGACTGTTGCCTAGCAACAGAGTGACTCTCGGGCCACCATCTTTGCTATTCCTCAGAATCTGCACCCACTCCATCTGCCCTGGCCAGCAATACCGTAGCACTCCAGGCACACCACCACACTTGAGTAGTGTTTAACAGAAATATGGTATTACGTGAACATCGGCAATGTGAAGCAAGTCTCACTCTTCACGATATATACCCCCACTATTTTCTGATGGATCTAATATGGATGGAATAATGATTACTGAAACTTTTTAACAATTTGTAAAAGCTTTGTACGAAAGGACTGCTCTAATCAGTTGACTGCAATGTGACACACTTTATTGACAATGATTTCAAACAATACCAAAGGTTAGCTGCTTTCACAGTTAATGTCTATAAGCCTTTGCAATGAATTCATGTTGTACTGTTTATTGCAATTCCTGAAATGTAGTTTCTGGCAATTGAGCGCACTTGTCTCCATCGATTAAACAAAAAAACATGCCAAGGTACCATGGACAAGGTGGTGTGGGGGACAGATCCCCCCAAAGAAAAAAGTTTCTGTTGTCCAGAAGCATCTTCGTTCATTCATTAACACCTAAGCCACTAGGGGATGCTGCACTCTCCCATCACTCAATTTTAAATAGAATTTGTAGTGCCCTGTTCTCAGCTGTCCTTTCTGTTTATCCCACCTC
Source organism: Neoceratodus forsteri (assembly GCA_016271365.2). Taxonomy (NCBI): domain Eukaryota; kingdom Metazoa; phylum Chordata; order Ceratodontiformes; family Ceratodontidae; genus Neoceratodus; species Neoceratodus forsteri. The sequence continues at coordinate 349,000,863 of CM057456.1, forward strand.
TTCCCCCCTTCCACCTGTATAATCTGCCCTCCCAATTTATCCCCCTTCCTCCTGTCTCTCTCTTTTGCTTTTCTCTCTCCCCCCATGGATCTTAAACCCAGGCCTGTGGTGTCCAGCCTATAACTATATCCACCAGGCCACTCAGCCTGTTACTGTTTCCCAGTTGGTGCTATCCTACTGTACCCTTGCCCCCCAAATACATTTACTTGGTACATCCCACCTGTCCTGTTCTATCTCTTCCACCTGGGTCCTAGAAGAACCTTTATTGCTGTCTGTGCTTTTCCCTCAATTAGTAGGTGGTGCCCTCTATATACCTATTCAGTGTCAGAAACAATCAGCTGACTTTCCACATCCCCTCAACTGCACTTTCTCTATAAGGTGCAACTCCTTAGTACCCACAGGGACAGGTCCTTGCAATCAGTGCTCATATTACTGTCCACATTTGTCATGGCTCTCCTGAATCCCTTAATACTGGGGACTTGCTTACTACTATGTCTCCTCCTGCGGCTCCCTTCTGCCTCTTGCTCTCTATCTCCTAAAGCCTCCCCATCTGATCATAGTGACTTTACTTTCTCCAACCTCCAGCATTTTTTTGCCTTCTGAATTAGAGAGATGTCCAGTCTACCAGGAAGTACAGGGAGCAATGGTGGGTGGAGTATGGCACACCTGTTATAAAACTTACTGACCGATGAGAGAGGGTGTCAAGCTTTGATAATGCTGAGCTAGTACTCTGACCATAAATAAAGTCAGCATAATCCAGAAGTGGAACAAATGAACATTGAACTAACCTAGTTCTTTCGTCCAAAAAATGCCTAATCCGAAAGAACAGACCTAGTCTCTGTTTCAGTTTTTTTTGTCAATTCTTCGATATGGTCGGCGAATGATAGTTGGTGGTTGATCCAAAACCCCAGGTACTTGAATTTAGCCACAAAGTCTATGGACTCCCCTAGCAGTGTAGTTATTTGGGGAACTAGACCTAGTGTCCAGGGGTTAGGTGCACTAACAACTGGAGAACAAAAAATGCCTTAGTTTTTTTGTCATTTAATAAACATTTTTGATTCAGAAGGTTAAGCTACAAATGACTGAAATCCTCTTGAATGACCTTGGTGGCTAATTCTGAAGTGGGCCTGTTAACGCAGAGGACTGTATCATCGGCAAAGAGATGGATACTTGCTGAGTTAATGCCTTAGTCTCTACGTAGAGTGCAAAGAGCAAAGGCCCCAAAAGAAAAAATTACTCACCTTAGTAATTATGTTTTTTCTAGTGGAGTCTTGCTGTATTCTGACAAGTGCAGTTAGCCCCAGCCTTTAAACTGCCCCAGAGAACAATGGGTTAACTTTTCTATGCAGGGCATAGAATGTTGATCTCGAGCGTGGTTGATGTCTCTGCCTGTTGTATTTTGAACTGCAACCGTCAGATCTTTATGAGCAAAACTCACTAGATGTTCTGTGTGGAAACTGTAACATTTTTACTAGCCAACTGGCAGAAAAATAACCTGTTGGGTTCCCAAAGGAAGACTCAAGTCAGAAAACCCAAAACCCAATAAAACTGAAATAACAAATCACCCCATGAGTAACAGAGGGTGTAAGGGGGCACCCCTGGGGTGCCAACACTGTGCCTGCCACCCACATCCCAAAAAATGCAGGTTCTGAGAGGGGAGACGGGTGGGGGGAGGTCAGAATACAGCAAGACTCCACTAGAAGAAACAAAATCACTAAGGTGAGTAATTTTTTCTTCAAACAACAAGAAGTCTTGCTGTATTCTGACAAGTGCAGACTACCAAGCAGTACCTCCATGGAGGAGGGACAGAACCTACTTTGGGAATAGGCTCTGAAGTACTGCTGTGACAAACCGAGCATCACTCCTAGCCTGGATATCCAGAGAGTAATGCCTGGTAAAAGTATGTACTGTTTTCCAGGTGGCTGCTTGACAAATTGCTAACAGAGGGATATCCCTGGCAGTAGCCAGGGAAGCAGCTGTACCCTTGTAGAGTGAGCCCTCAGGCCTGAGGTGGAATCTTCCCAGTTTCTCATAATAGAACTGTATACAAGACACAATCCACCCGGCAATAGTTCTTTTGGTGGCAGGTTTGCCCTCTACCTCTCCATAAGTGAGGAACAACTGGAGGAATCAAACCTGTGACCCTTGGTATGCTCTATGTAGTAGCTAAGGGCTCTTTAACATCCAAACTGTGTAGCCTTCTCCCTGATGAAGAAAAATGATCAGTGAAGTAAACAGGAGAGCGCAGACTGATTCAGGTGGAAATGTGAAACCACTTTAGGCAAGAACTTTCTGTTAGTTCTAAGGACCACTTTATCTCTGTGAAAGAGATGAAATCAGGTTCCACTGACAGGGCCTGCAATTCACTGATCGTCTAGCAGAAGTAATGGCTACCAAAACACAGTTTTCCAAGTCAAGTACTTAAGCTCTGCTGAGGACAAGGCTCAAAGGGGTTGTATAAGCTGAGCAATGCAAACATTAAGATCCCAAGCAGGAGCAAGATCCCTAAAGGGGGGATTGGTATGAAGCAATCCCTTGAAAAACTTACAGAATACAGGGTGGGATGACAGAGAGTAAGACTTGCCTACTGATAGGAAAGCAGAAACAGCAGATAAGTGTACCCTGGGAGTAGCTGTTCTGAGGCCCAGACTATTAAAATGGACCAGATAATCCAGAACTGTAGGCAATTCAGCAGTATCTGGGGAGATATGCCTCTTGGAACACCAAATGCTGAATCTCTTCCATTTGGAGTTATAAGTCTTTCTGGTGGAAGGCTTTCAAGAAGCTTTGAGAATATCCAGAACTCCTGAGACAGATGCAAATCTGCAAACTCTAACTCTTCAAGAGCCATGCCTTGAGATTGAGAGACTGAAGACTGGGGCACCAAATCCTCCCCTGAGAGGAGGTTAACAGGTTGTAATTCCTGGGAAGAGACAGGGGAAGATGGACTGCTAGGGACAGCAACAAGGGGTACCATGGTTGCCTGGCCCAGTCTGCAACAATCAGAATCACTCTGCAAGGCTGTGACCTTATCTTGATTAGAACTTTGAACAGGAGAGGGAAGGGGGGAAAGCATACAGAAATTTCCCTTCCCAGTTCAGAATCAGAGCATCCAGGGGGACTGAGCCCAAGACTAGGGGTCTGCAACAAAAGAGAGAGAAAGTTGGTGATTGGGGCTGCAAAAAGATCGGTCTCTGGAGTGCCCCATCTTGAAAAAATCACCTTCAACAGCAGAGGATCCAGGGACCATACGTGATGACCCTGAGATATTCTGCTCAGTGCATCTGCTAGGACATTGTCCTTCCCTGGAAGGTGAACTGCTATCAGAGAGGTTTGCAGGGAATAAGCCAGGGACCACAACTTCATTGCTTCTGTACACAAAGCCGTAGACCGAGTGCCTCCTTGCTTGTTGATGTACCACATGGTGGTGGTGTTGTCTGTTCTGACCTGAACCACCTTGTTCTGTACTGACTGGGAAAAAGCTTGCAGTGCCAGACACACTGTCCTGAGTTCCAAGAGACTGATGTGTAGAAGAGATTCCTGAGGAGACCACAGTCCCTGGGTGGTGAGGTCCCCAAATGGGCTCCCCAGCCCAGCAGGGAAGCATCTGTGGTAAGGACCACTGAATGAGTCTGAGTGGCAAATGGAACCCCTTGCCTCAAATTGTCCTGATCCTGCCACCATTGCAGGGCTTGGATCAGAGTTCAAGTCACTGGGATTAGTTTGGCATGGGAATCCTTTCTTTGGGACCAAAAAGCTCTTGAGTGGAACTGAATGTCCCTCATCTGGAATCTTGCACCTTGGACCACTGCTGCAGAAGCTGCCATGTGGCCCAAGAGTTGAAGGAAATGCCTTGCTGGTCGAGACACCTGAAGGCTGAATGAAGAAGCCAGCTCCATGAGAGCTCTTGCCCTTTCCAGGGGAAGGAAGGCTCTTGCTTTTACCGTATCCAGCTCTGCCCCTATAAAGGTGAGGAGCTGCACTGGTCTGAGAACTGACTAGGGTAGGTTGAGAAGAAATCCTAAAGAAGTGAGCACTTGCTGGGTCACTTGCAGGTCTGACTTGACTTGGTCTGGAGACTTGCCCACTATGAGCCAGTCGTCCAAATATGGAAAAATGGAAATCTTCTGTCTTCGTAGGAAGGCAACAACTACTGTCAGGCACTTTGTGAAAACCCTTGGAGCTGAGTTTAGGCCAAAGGGCATTGCTCTGAACTGACAGTGGCCTGAGGGCAACTCGAACCTGAGGTACTTTCTGTGGGAGCACCTGATGGGAATGTGAAAGTAGACATCTTTGAGGTTCAGGGAGGCTAGCCAGTCTCCTGGCCTTAGAGAGGAAAGGATAATTCCCAGGGTTATCATCTTGAACTTTGGCTTTAAAAGATGTTTGTTCAGGTATCTTAAGTTCAGGATGGGTCGCCACTCTCCTGTCTTTTTGGGGGTCAGGAAGTACCTGGAGTACAGTCCTTTGCCCCAGTGTAGGGTAGGTACTCTCTCTATAGCTCTTAAAGCTAGGAGAGAAGAAACATCTGCCTCTAGGGCAAGGGTTTCCAAATATTTGCAGGTGGAAAAGATCTGGCTCTCATCTTTGGAAATTTTTTGAAGCTGAGAACCAGTCCCTGGCTTACTACTTGCAGGACCCACTTGTCTGATGTAATAGACAGCCAGTCCTGGACAAAGTAAGCCAGCCTGCCCCCTACTGGGATAGGAGAGTCGACCCGGTCAGACCCATCAGGGTGTCTGCTTGGCAGGGGCTTTAGGCTGAGGGGTGGATGCAGGCCTGCTCATTCCCCTTCTGCCTCTCCCTCTGAAGAACTCCCTCTGCGAAAAGGAAGAAGAGGCCTGTGCTTGGTAAAAAGGCCTTTGAAAAGGCCTGCCCTTGCCCCTAGACTGCTGCCTTTGAGGAGTTGCCTGCCTTTCCTTGGCCTGAGCACTCCTGTAAGTAGTCCTGTACTCGTCCATTTTCTTCATGTAATTCTCTGTCTGTTCCCCAAAGAAAAAATTACTCACCTTAGTAATGTTGTTTCTTCTAATGGAGTCTTGCTATATTATAGACATTAACAGTTTGATCCAGCTCTAGAACTGCCCCGGAGTGAAATGGTTAAAACCATTCCAAAATAGAATTTTGGCACGAGAGCAGCTCTATCTGTGTCATTTCAAACTTGAACTGTCAGATCTTTACGAGTCAAACTCACCAAGGTCTGTGTGGAGGCTGTAACCTACACTAGCCAAATGGCTACCTAAATAATAACAACCATTGATGGTCCCAACACCTAAGACTCAAGTCAGGGGACCAGAAATACTAACACCATTCTAATAATATGAAAATGGAACATAAGTATAATAAAACACACACGCAGCGTACACATACACCCCCAAAGTCCCAAAGGGGACAAAATGCTAACAGGACAAAGTAGTGCCCACACTAGGTTGCTCGCACCCCACCAAGTAGAGGTTCTGAGAGGGCAGGTTAGGGAGGTCTATAATATAGCAAGACTCCATTAGAAGAAACAACATTACTAAGGTGAGTAATTTTTTCTTCAAACAACATGAAGTCTTGCACTATTATAGACATTAGCAGAATACACAGCAGTACCTCCATGGAGGAGGGGCAGAACCTACTTAGGGAATAGGCTCTGAAGAACAGCTGTGCCAAACCGAGCATCTCTCCTGGCCTGGACATCCAGGGAGTAATGCCTGGTAAAAGTGTGTACCGTTTTCCAAGTAGCAGCCTGGAAAATCTCTAATAAAGGGATATCTCTGGCAGCAGCTAGAGACGCAGCTGTACTCCTGGTAGAATGAGCCCTCAAACCGGGGGGCTCTGCCCACTTTCTGATAACAAAATTGGATACAAGAGACAATCCACCTGGCTATTGATCTCTTAGTGGCAGGTTTGTCTTTCCCAACTTCACCATAGGTAAGGAAAAGTTGGAGGGATTCGAACCTGTGACCTTTGGTACGCTCTATATAATAACTAAGAGCTCTCTTAACATCCAGGCTGTGCAACCTCCTCTCACCCGAAGAGGAGTGATCAGTGAAAAATACTGGAAGGGAGATAGATTGATTAAGATGGAAATCTGAAACCACCTTAGGCAAAAACTTCCTATTAGTCCTAAGGACTACCTTATCCCTGTGGAAAGAAATAAAGTCAGTCTCCACTGACAAGGCTTGCAATTCACTTATGCGTCTGGCAGAAGTGATAGCCACTAGAAAAACAGTTTTCCAAGTTAGGTACTTAAGCTCTGCAGAAGACAGAGGTTCAAAGAGGTTGCATTAACTGGGCAATGCAAACATTAAGGTCCCAAGCAGGGCGGTTCCGAAAGGGAGGATTAGTATGATAGTCATCCTTAAAAACTTGGAAAACACAGGATGAGAGAGGAAAGAGGGATGACTTTCCTGTTGACACAAAAGCAGACACAGCTGCCAGATGAACTCTCAGGGTAGCTGGTCTGAGACCAAGGAATTAAGATGTACCATGTAATCTAACAAAATGGGCAATTCAGCAGATTCTGGGGAAATATTTTTCCCAGCACACCAAATGAAAACCTTTTCCATTTAGAACTATAAGTAGCCCTAGTGGAAGGCTTTCTAGGCCTTTAGGATCTCAAGAACACCCTGAGAGAGGTGTAAATCAGCAAACTCTACTCCTCAAGAGCCAGGCCTTGAGGTTGAGGATTTGAGGTCCGGATACAAACCCTTTCCTGAGCACAAGTCAACAGATTGTGATTCCTGGGGAGGCACAGGGGAAGATGGACTGTCAGAGACAGAAGAGTGGGTACCAGGGCTGCCTGGCCCAATCCGGGGCAATCAGAATCACCCTGCAAGGCTGAGATCTGATTTTGACTAGTACTTTGAATAGGAGAGGAAAGGGGGAAGCATAGAGGAACTTCCCCTCCCAATCCAGAAGAAGGGCATCCAGAGGAACTGAGCCCAGCACTGGAGGCCTGCAACACAACAGAGGAAGTTTGTGATTGTCTGGGGCTGCAAAAAGATCTATCTGAGGGATGCCCCACCTGGCAAAAACTATCCCCAGCACTTGAGGATCCAGGGACCATTACGCGTGGCCCTGGGAAATCCTGCTGAGGGCATCCGCTAGACATTGTCCTGCCCTGGAAGATGAACTGCTGCTGAGGGAAGTGTTCCAGGGAATAGGCCAGAGACCACAACTTCATCGCCTCCGTGCACAAGGCCGAAGACCCAGTGCCCCGCTTGTTGATGTACCACACTGTTGTGGTGTTGTCTGTTCTGACTTGTATCACCTTGTCGTGGATAGATGCAGAACAAGCTTGAAGAGCTAAAAGACAGCTCTGAATTCCAGCAAATTGATGTGGAGCAGAGATTCCTGGGAGTACCAAACTCCTGAGTGGAAAGGTGGCCTATGTGGGCTCCCAACCCAGAAGGAAGCATCTGTAGTGAGAGTCAAGTCGTGAGAAGGAAAATGAAGGGACCCCGCTTAAATTGCTCTGATCCTGCCACCACTGGAGAGCTAGGATCAAGGTTCGAGTCACTGGGACCAACTTGAAAGGGGTCTCTTCTCTGAGACCAAAAGGTTCTCAAGTGAAACTGAATGTCTCTCATCTGAAATCTGGCTCCCTGCACAACAGCTGTGGATGTAGCCATGTGCCCCAGGAGCTGCAGAAAGTGTCTTGCTGGTCGAGAACCTGCAGAGTGAAGGAAGAGGCCAGAGCCACTAAATTCCTTACCCTTTCTGGGGAAGAAAGGCTCTGGCTAGCTTTGTGTCCAATTCTGCCCCTATAAAGGTGAGTACCTGGACTGGTTCCAGAACCGACTTTAGTAGGTTTAGCAGAAAACCCAGGAGGTGAGAAGCTGCTGGGTGACCTGCAGGTGAGATTTTACCTGTTCTGGGGACTGGCCTACAATGAGCCAGTCGTCTAGATAGGGAAAAACAGCAATCCTCTGCCTCCTTAAGTGGGCCACTGCCACTGCTAGACACTTTGTGAATACCCTTGGAGCAGAAGTAAGGCCGAAGGGCATTGCTCTGAACTGGTAAGGACCTGAGGGCAGTTCAATCTGAGGTACTTTCGATGGGATCTTCTGATGAGGATATGGAAATAGGCATCCTTGAGGTCCAGGAGGCTAGCCAGTCCCTGGCCTTAGGGAAGGTAAAATCATTGCCAGAGTTACCATTTTTGAACTTTGGTTTCAAAAGATGCTTGTTCAGATATCTGAGATCTAAAATGGGCCATTCTCCTGTCTTTTTCGGGTAAGGAAGTATCTGAATACAGACCCCTGCCCTGATGCGGGAGAACCCTTTCTACTGCTCTGAGAGCTAACAGGATGAGACCTCTGTTTCCAGAGCGAGGTCTCTGAAGCACTTGCAGGTAGGAAAAGTCTGCTTCTCAACTTGGAAACTTTCTTGAAGCTGAGAACCAGACCCTGGCTTACTACTTCCAGAACCCACTTGTCTGAGGTTAAAGAAGCCAATTCTGACTGAAGTAAGCCAGCCTGCCGCCCACTGGTACAGGAGAATCGGCTCTGGGCACCTCATCAGGGTGCCTGTTCAAGAGGAGCTTTAGGCTGGGGGTGGGAGCAGGTCTGCCCACCCCTCGCCTGCCCCTGCTCTGAAGAAGCCCCTCTGAGCATAGGCAGAGGAGGGGCCTGAGTCTGGTAGAAAGGCCTGTGGAAAGGCCTACCACTCTCTACTGCCTGGGAGTGCTTGCCGCTCCTTAGCCTGGGCACTCTTGTAAGTAGTCCTATATTCATCCATCTTCTTCATGTAATTCTCTGTCTGCTCTCCAAACGAGAATTTCCCACCACAGGAAAATCCATAGCCTTAGTCTGGGTATCCTGTGACAAACTAGTACACCTGAGCCAGGCCAACCTACGAAAAGCTAAGATGTGGTCATGACCCTAGAGGAAACATCATTAACATCCACAGCAGCATGAAACTGAACCTTAGAGGTTCAATGCCATCAGCAGCCACCTGTTCTAGTTCACTAGCCAGCTGGCCATGGGCCTGCTTGGCAATTGCATAACAGTATCCCATCTAGATTTCTGATACCTAGCTACATAAGCCATATAATTTGCTTGCCTGAGTCCCAGAGAGGCTGCCATATACCGTTTATTTGCCATGGTATCAATCTTCCTGGAATCCTTGTCAGGAGGATGTGAAGCCAAGAGAATATTAGCTTTATCACAGGCAGCAGCCTGAACTACCCCAACATGACTGCATTGCTGAGAAAGGAATTCTGTATCAGGGCCTGACAATGTATACCTTCTGTCCATCTTTTATCTACAGGAGGCACAGAATTAGGAGCTTTTAAAATTTTAATTGTTTGTTTCTAAAAGACTTATGTAAAGGAATAGACAATCTCCTAGACTCTGGAATATCCATCATTTCTACAAAATCAGCTCCTCTTGCTCATCCACAGCCTCTTCTAAAGGAAGCTGGAGGGTTTCAGCAACTTTTATAAAACATAAAATGAGATGGGGACTCAGACAGCATAAGGGGAGATTCTAAAGGTCTGTCTGGGAGATGTCGGTTCAATGGGCACACCCAGACCTTCCCAGCCACATTCATACTGCTCATAATCCTCCTCCCCTCCTCTGGTTCATAAAATTCCTCAATATCATAATCCTGAACCACTGGGACGGACGAACCGACCTTTTACCAGATAGTGGTGGTTCGGACGGACCCTGAGACAGTGACTGGACAATTTGTATGGCTTTGCTATCTCTGCAGCAGTTGGAGAAGATTTTGGACTCCAGACCTGCTGATTTTCTTGTTTTCTTTACTGGAATTGGTTCCTCAGAACCAGCTTTTCTTGCCGAGAAGTCTGGCCCTGGTCAGAGGCCTCCTCTGGTTCGGTTGGCACCGAACGGGCTGGCTCATCGGGTCAGCGGACTTTTGGCCTCTCGTCCCTGAGCTCGCCCAATCTTTTTCCAGGGTGGCTGCAGGAAATTCTTACATACCTGGCAGTCTGACGGAGGTGGTCAAACCCCAGACAATAAACACATGTGGTGTGTGGGTCAGCCTTAGCAAAGACTTCCCACAAACATCACAGTGTTGAAACCCAGTGGGCCCGGTTTTTCTTTTGGGTTTCTCAGACATAATGTCAGCCTAACCAAAAACTTGCCCTTTTAACGGCAGTGCCAGGCAAGACACCCTTATCGGTTCCTAACCGTGTCACGGATATTGGAAAAAACCGTAATAAATCCGTTTTTTTTAGAACCGATAAGAACCGGGAACCGCACTCTAAAATAGTAACTTTTAGTTTTAAATGAGTTTTAAACCCACTGATCGGTTCAAAACCGAACTGATAACTTACAAGTTCCACACAGACAAAACCTTCATTTACTTACGGTTACCACAGATAGAGCTTGGAACTTAAGCGGTTTTAGGTTAAAATAAAACTATTCTCGGTTAAATCCAACCGAGAAAACACTTTTTAAACCGAGAAATGAACCGAGCAGAAGGAGAAATCTCCGGAGCGACTGTTCACTGAGGCGGAGTAAAGAATCTGACAGTTCAAGTTTGAAATGACACAGATAGAGCTGCTCTCGTGCCAAAATTCTATTTTGGAATGGTTTTAACCATTTTACTCCGTGGCAGTTCTAGAGCTGGATCAAACTGCTAATGTCTATAATATAGCAAGACTTCATGTTGTTTGAACAGAGGATTACCCACTACAGGAAAATCCATGGCCTTAGCCTGGGTATCCTGTGAGAGGCTAGTACATCTGAGCCAAGCCATTCTCTGCAGAGCCACAGATGTAGCCATGACTCTTGATGACACATCACTGGAGTCCACAGCAGCATGAAACTTAACTTTTGATGCCTCAATCTCATCTGCAGCCACCTCCTCCAGCTCCTTGGCTAGCTGGGGGGAAGCCTGTTTAGCCAGTGCCAGTACAGTGTCCCACCTGGACTTCTGGCATCTGGCTGTATAGGCCATATTTTTCACCTGCCTGAGTCCCAAGGAAGATGCCATGTACTGCTTTTTTGCCATGGCATCAATCTTCCTGGAGTCCTGGTCTGGGGGTGTGATGCCAAGGGAAAGATTGCCTTATCACAGGCAGCAGCCTGTACAACCCCAACATGGCTGCATTGCTGATAAAGGAACTCTGTATCTGAGCCTGAAAGAGTATACCTCTTGTCCATTCTTCTATCCACAGGAGGTATAGAATTGGGAGACTTCAGAATTTATTGTGTCTGTTTCCCAAAAGATTTGTAGAGGGAAATAGTCTCCTGGACTCTGGGATGTCCATCATCTCTACACAGTCAGGCTCTTCCTTATCCTCCACTGCCTCCTCCACAGGAAGCTGGAGTGTCTCAGCCACCTTTCTGTAAAACATAAAGTGGGAAGGGGACTCAGAAAGCCTAGGAGGAGAAACACTTGAAGGTCTGTCTGGGGAGATGTCCGGATCAGTAGGCACATCCAGATTTTCACCATCACCATATTCATCTTCCAACTTTCCTTCCTCCTCAAACTCCGGTTCATAAAATTCTTCCAGGGTATAATCGTGAACTGGGGGAACCGACAGAACCGAGCCCCTGCCAAAAGGTGCCAGATCAGTCAGAACCAGGCGAAGCAATTCCACAATATGAATCGGTTTGGCTATTTCTTCGGCGGTCGGAGTATGAGATTCTGGATCCGAACCGGATGATTTTTCTTTGCGTTTCTTTTTTGCCAGAACTGACCCCTCGGGATCAGATCTCCTTTTGCCCGAAGAAGTATCGCCCTGGTCAAAGGGCACTCCTTCTGGTTCGGTTGGAACCGAACCGGGCTGGCCATCTGGATCAGCGGACTTCTCGGCCTCTTTTTCCCTCAGTCTACCTAATCTCTTTTCAAGGGTAGATTTGGGAAAATGTTTACAAATTTGGCAGTCTGAATCGAGGTGGTCATACCCCAGACAATAAAGACAGGTGGTGTGGGGATTGGCCTTAGCAAAGACCTCCCCACACTAACTGCAGTGTTGAAACCCAGTGGGCCCGTCTTTTTTCTTGGGTTTCTCAGACATGGCCAACCTAACCAAACTTACCCTTTTTTCGGCAACTGCCAGGCAAGACTCCCCTATTGGTTCCTGACCATGTCACGGGTCTTGGAAAAAAACATACTAAAACCCATTTTTTTAGAACCGATACGGACTGGTAACCACACACTAAAGTAAGATACAAAATTTACCTGAACGATTGGTTCAGCCGAACCGATCCACACTTTTTACAAGTTCCACACAGAAAACAGAACAGAACCTATCTAGTACTCACGGTACCACAGACAGGGACTTGAACCGACTTATGCGGAAACTAAATTTCGGTAGAAATGGACCGAAAACCGACACTTCAACCAACTTCGAGCTGCAGGAGAAATCTCCGGAGTGACTGTTCAGTGAGGCGGAGTAAAGAATCTGATGGTTGCAATTCAAAATAGAATAGGCAGAGACATCAACCAAGCTCGAGATCAACATTCTATGCCCTGCATAGAAAAGTTAACCCATTGTTCTCCGGGGCAGTTTAAAGGCTGGGGCAAACTGCACTTGTCAGAATACAGCAAGACTTCATGTTGTTTGAACAGAGCCTTGCGGCACATCTCTCAAAAGAGTTTTCAGAGGGTAAAGATCTCTGTTTGCTTTTTACCTGCTGATGTTGTCTGGTAAGATAGCTAGTAAACCATTTAACTGCTACAGAGTCTAAGCTGATGTTTTTGAGAGTGGCTAGTAGTAGGTCATGGTCCACCATGTCGAATGCCTTGCTTAAGTCAAGGAATAGGGCACACACGTAATATCTGGCATGTAAGGCAAGCTGCCAATCATTAGTGACCTTAGCAAGGGCAGAAATTGTGCTATGATATGGTCTAAAGCCTCACTGGACTGGATTTATTTATTTTTTATTTAAAATTAGATGACCGGGAAAGGCACACTGAGCTGAGGCTCGTTTCCAGGTGTGACCCGAGTACAGCTTGTACAGAGAGTAGCAGTAGACTGAAGAAACAGATAGTTTGCACAACATTTTACAACAATAAAATAAACTGGATCAATGGTAAAACAGTAAAAACAATTTCAAGTGGAAAGGGAGAAGGGAGATGAGATCAGTTTGTTCTTTGTGGCTGGGGTAGGTGGATGGGGATTGAGTGGTGTATTGGTTGCATTTTGGGACCATTTGAACAGGGAATTGTGGGGCAGGTTGGTGCTTGATGAGTCAAGTGAAAGCGGAATAGTAAGAGGCCAGTCAAAGGCTGGGAGGGAGGTTATTCTAGAGAAGGGGGAGGCAGTACGAGAAGGCAGCTTGGCCGGTCAGAGCACGAGGGTGAAGAAGGTGAAAAGTGCGGGTGTCCCTGTGGCGGAGAGGGTGTCTTAGGGAGGAGGTTGGGGTGAGGAGGGAGGGACCCATGCCAGAATTTAGCTAAAAAGGAGGCACAGTGAATGTTACGCCTATGGGACAGCAGAGCCATTGAGGGAAGCATAGAGCCGGCAGTGATGAGTGAGACGGGGTGAGGTGGTAGCGAAGCGGCAGAAGGAATGTAGGAGTAAGTTGAGTCTGGAGAGAGAGGAGGCTGGGGCTGTTCCATAGACTATGTCGGCATAGTCAGTAACTGGTAAGATAGTTTTACGAACCAGTTCGCATCGGGTGCAGACTGGAAGACTCTCTTTGTGGCGATAGAGTATGGCGAGTTTGGGCTGGAGCTTTGTGAAGATTGTCTCAATGTGAGTGGAGAAACTGAGGTGGCTGTCCAGCCAAACTCCCAGGTATTTAAAGGCTGAGACTTGCTCCAAGGGAGAATCATCTCTGGTGGTGATAGCGGAGTGCTGGGAGGGAGGCCAGCTAATGTCTCGAGCCAAAGACGATTGTGATTTTTTTTGCGTTTAGTGTGAGCAGGTTATCAAGGAACCAGGACTGAACTCTGTTGAAATCGTCTTGGACAGTGGGGAGGACAATGTCATAGGAAGGGCCCGAGGCAAAGATGATAGTGTCATCTGCGTAAAGGTGCATGTTAGAGGCTAAGCAGGAAGAGGGAAGGTCGTTTATAAAGAGAGAGAATAGGAGAGGGCCAAGAATGGATCCCTGGGGGATGCCGGATAAGATGTAACGAGCAGAGGAGAGAGTGTCGCCCACTTGGACTGAGTGCTGACTTTTATGGAGGAACGAACGGAACCAGGCGATGGCAGGCTGGGCGATGCCGAAAGAGCTGAGTTTGCTAAGTAGAAGTGGGTGGGAGACAGAGTCAAACGCTTTAGCCAGGTCAGTGAAAATGACTGCAGTGATATGGCTTCTGTCCATGGCTATGAGGATGGAGTCGGTTACACTTAAAAGGGCAGTGACAGTGGAGTGGTGTTTTGGAAGCTGGATTGAATTGGTGATAGGTAGTTTTTGATACAGAAAGTTGGATAACTTGGTCAGTATGAGGGACTCCTGGACTTTGGCGAGGGAGGGGAGGAGCAAGACAGGCCTATAGTTACCCGGCTGGGAGGGGTTGCCGCCTTTGTGGAGAGGGATGATTTGGGCTGATTTCCAAACATTTGGGACTGTAGCTGTGTTAATGGATAGGTTCAGAATGTGAGTCAAGGGAGCTACAATGGCTGCAGCAGAAATTTGGAGCATTTTGGGGTGGATTCTGTCAGGGCTAGATTTGGATGGGTTAAGGGAGTAAAGAGTGTTGCAGACCTTTGCAGACCTCCTGAGGTGTGATGGGAGGAAAGAGGAAGCTGAGGTCGGGGGAGGAAAGACAACCCAGGTTGGGGGTGGTGGAGGGGTGGTGTTGGGCAGGGCACAGGAGATAAAAAACTTGTTGAAAAGCTCAGCCACGAAGGCAGGATCTGAGACGGTTTTGCTGTCTATAGCAAAGGTCGGGCAGGCCTGATTTGTGTGTGTGTGGGGGGGGGGTAGAACAGGGAGTTGATCAACTTCCAGAAGGGTGCACTGGTGTTCTGGGCTACTGAAAATTGTGCTTTGAAATAGGAAGATTTTGAGATACGGATGGCCTTGGTGCATTTATTTCTGAGGTGCTTATAAGAAAGAAGGTTGCTAGCTGAGTGGGAGGTTTTATAAAGTCACCACGCTTTGTCCCTGGAACGACACATGGCGATGAGGTCAGCTGTGATCCAGGGTTGATGGTGGCGTTTTACCCTTACTTTTCTTAGAGGAGCATGCATGCCCCAGAATCTCAGGAGGGTACTGCAGAACTGAGTAAGGGCAACGTCCACGTCGGATGCGGACAGGATGGGAAGCCAGTCTGCATGTGATAGGTCTTGGAGTACGACAGGGACAAAGCGGTTTGCAAGCTGCGGAACCAGATGAATTTTAGGGGAGAAAGGTGAGGGATTTGACGGATGGTGGGTACAGGGTCACTAAGGGGTTTATGCCAGTGACCCGAGTTTGGGAACAACCTTGGGTCATTAGGGAGCTGCACAGGTGTGGAGGGTGGGAGCAGGATTGAGCTGCCTACTGGCAGCTCTCCTCTCCCAGGGAGGATGCTGTCCCTCCCATAGTCCCATCAACACCAGGTGGAGGTCCAGTGGTGGTGTAGGCGGGTGGAAGGGGCAGCCAGTAGGGTGGGGTGTCCCACAGTGCATGGTGTGCGCATGCCTCCACAAGCACACATCCACGCCAAGGACAAGCTGATAGGGACGGGTGAAAAGAAAAAATGGCCACTAGAGGAGAGACCGAGTAATTAGCTGGATTTAATTTGAGCTCTACTGTCAGAGCTGTGATACAGAGACAGGCAGCATCTAGAGGCAAGAGCAGATAAGCTGCAGATGGAAAAGTAGGCTGATTGGTTGCTGGATATTAACAACTTTTTCAAGTAATTTGGTGAGGATGGGAAGCAGGGATATTGCTCTATAGTTGTTTAAGTCACTAGGGTCGCCAGACTTAAACAAAGGGATAACATGAGCAGTATTCCTAGATGAGGAGAGTACACCCTGGGTATCTTTGATTTGCTTTTCAGTTTCTTTGATTACTTTTGCCTGCTCCGAGGTCATAGCTTCAACTAAAAGTAACATGAAATTGGGGCCGGCCTGGTGGCACTGAGGGGGCAGAGAAGGGGAAGGAGAGGTAGCTGGTCTGAGGCCTAGGCCATTAAGATGGACCATATAATCCAGAACTGTAGGCAATTCAGCAGTGTCTGGAGAAATATGCTTCTTGGAACACCAAATGCTGAATCTTTTCCATTTGGAGTTATAAGCCTTTCTGGTAGAGGGCTTTTGAGAAGCTTTGAGAATATCCAGAACCCCGAGACAGATGCAAATCTGCATACTCTAACTCTTCAAGAGCCATGCCTTGAGATTGAGAGACCGAGGATTGGGGTACCAAATCCTCCCCTGAGAGGAGGTTAACAGGTTGTAATTCCTGGGAAGAGACAGGGGAAGATGGACCGCTAGAGACAGTAACAAGGGGTACCAAGGCTGTCTGGCCCAGTCTGAAGCAATCAGAATCATTCTGCAAGGTTGTGACCTTATCTTGACTAGAACTTTGAACAGTAGGGGAAAAGGAGGGAAGGCATAAATAAATGTCCCTTTCCAGTTCAAAATCAGAGCATCCAGAGGGACTGAGCCCAAGACTGGGGGTCTGCAACAAAACAGAGGAAGTTGATGATTGTCTGGGGCTGCAAAGAGATCTATCTTTGGAGTGCCCCACCTTGAGAAAATTACTTTCAACACTAGGGGCTCCAGGGACCATTCGTGATAGCCCTGGGAGATCCTGCTCAGTGCATCTGCACATTGTCCTTACCGGGAAGGTGGACTGCTATTAGAGAGGTCTGCAGGGAATAAGCCAGAGACCACAATTTCATGGCCTCTGTGCACAAGGCCGTAGACCGAGTACCTCCCTGCTTGTTGATGTACCACATGGTGGCAGTGTCGTCTGTTCTGACCTGAACTACCTTGTTCTGCACAGACTGAGAGAAAGCTTGCAGGGCCAGAAAAACTGCCCTGAGTTCCAGGAGTTTGATATGAAGAAGGGACTCCTGAGGGGACCACAGTCCCTGGGCTGTGAGATCCCCCAGGTGAGCTCCCCACCCCAAAAGGGAAGCATCCGTGGTAAGTACCACCGAATGAGACTGAGTGGCAAATCTGACCCCTTGCCTTAAATTGTCCTGATCCTGCCACCACTGAAGAGCTTGGTTCAATGTCCGAGTCACTGGAATCAGCTTGGTAAGAGGGTCCTTCTTTTGGGACCAAAAGGCCCTCAGATGGAACTGAATGTCCCTCATCTGGAATCTTGCCCCTTGGACCACTGCTGTAGAAGCTGCCATGTGGCCCAAGATCTGAAGGAAGTGCCTTGCTGGTCGGGACACCTGAAGGCTGAAGGAAGAAGTCAGTTCTATAAGAACTCTTGCCCTTTCCAGGGAAAGAAAGTCTCTCGCTTTGACAGTATCTAGCTCTGCCCCTATAAAGGTAAGAAGCTGTACTGGTTCGAGGACTGACTTGGGGAAGTTTTGAAGAAACCCCAAGGAAGCGAGCACTTGCTGGGTCACTTGCAGGTCTGACTTGACGTGGTCTGCAGACTGACACACTATGAGCCAGTCATCCAGATATGGAAAATGAAATCCTCTGCCTTCTTAAAAGGCCACTACTACTGCCAGGCACTTTGTAAAAACCATTGGAGCTGATGTTAGGCCAAAGGGCATTGCTTTGAACTGTAATGGCCTGAGGGCAACTTGAATCTGAGGTACTTTCTATGGGAGCACCTGATGGGAATGTGAAAGTAGGCATTTTTGAGGTCCAGGGAGGCTAGCCAGTCCCCTGGCCTTAGAGAGGGAAGAATTATTCCCAGTCACCATCTTGAACCTTGGTTTTAAAAGATGTTTGTTCAGGTATCTGAGATCTAGGATGGGTCGCCACTCCCCTGTCTTTTTTGGGGTAAGGCAGTACCTGGAGTACAGACCTTTGCTCCAGTGTAGGCTAGGAACTCTCTCTCTATGGCTCATAAGGCCAGAAGAGATGAAACCTCTGCCTCTAGGGCAAGGGTTTCAGAGAGACTTGCAGGTGGAAAAAATGTGGCTCTCATCTTCGGAAATTTTTTGAAGTTGAGAACCAGTCCCTGGCTTACTACTTCCAGGACCCACTTGTCTGAAGTAACAGACACCCAGTCCTAGACGAAGTAAGCCAGCCTTCCCCCTACAGGGATAGGAGAGTCGACCCGGGCAGACCCATCAGGGTGTCTGCTTGGCAGGGGCCTTAGGCTGAGGAGTGGATGCAGCCCTGCTCATCCCCCTTCTGCCTCTCCCTCTGAAGAACCCCCTCTGTGAAAAGGGAGAAGAGGCCTGTGCTTGGTAGAAAGGCCTATGAAAAGGCCTGCCCCTAGAATGCTGCCTTTGAGAAGTTGCCTGAGTCTCCTTGGCCTGTGCACTCCTATAAGTGGTCCTATATTCCTTTCAAAATCCCCCTCCTCCTCAAATTCCGGTTCATAAAAATCTTCAAGGGCATATTCCTGAACCGGTGGAACCGACCAAATCGAGCCCCTAGCCACTGGAGCCGGATCGGACGGAATCGGGTGAAGCGATTCAACGATCTGAATCGCTCGGGCAATCTCATCAGCAGTTGGAACATGAACCTCTGGATCCAAACCGGCTAATTTGTCTTTTCTTTTCTTTTCCTTTTTGTAGGAACTGATCCCTCAGGATCGGCTCTCCTCTTGCCCGAAGAAATATTGCCCTGGTCAGAGGGCACTCCCTCTGGTTCGGTCGGAACCAAACCGGGCTGGCCATCTGGGTCAGCAGACTTCTTGGCCTCCATTTCCCCTAAGTTTACCTAATCTCTTTTCCAGGGTAGACTTAGGAAGATTTTTGCAAATTTGGCAGTCTGTATCGAGGTGTTCAAACCCCAGACAATAAACACAGGTGGTGCGGGGGTAGGCCTTAGCAAAGACTTCCCCACACTCACTGCAGTGTTGAAACCCAGTGGGTCCGTTTTTTTTCTTGGGTTTCTCAGACATGGCCAACCTACCCAAACTTACCCTTTTTTCGGCAACCGCCAGGCAAGACTTCCTTATCAGTTCCTAACCGTGTCACGGGTATTGGAAAAAAATGTTTAAAATACTTTTTTTTTTTTTAGAACCGATAAGGACTGGTAACCACACACTAAAGCAAAGTACAAGAAATCAATCTAAAGGATAGGTTCAGCCGAGCCGATCGAACAAGCTCACAATTTCCACACAATAATCAGAAACAACTATCTAGTACTCACGGTACCGCAGACAGAGCCTGAACCGATGATGCGGAATACATTCGGAATAATTTTGGTTTAAAACTGACACTTTAACTGACTTTTGAACCAAGTTGAAGGATAAATCTCCGGAGCAACTGTTCAATGAAGCGGAGTAAAGAATCCGACAGTTGGATTTCAAAGGGCTGCAGACAGAGACCTCAACCGAGCTCGAGCTCAACGTTCTGTGCTCTGCATAGAAATTTAACCCTATGTTCTCCACGGCAGTTTAAAGGCTGGAGCTAACTGCAGATTGTCAGAATACAGCAAGACTTCATGTTGTTTGAAAGGGAAAAACTGAATAAAGAAATAGGAAAAAAGTAACTGGAAATCGAAAGAGCATGTTGCTCTTGTGCCATCCCATTTATCTTGAAAGCCCTCAGGGGAAACCCCCAGATTTGGCTCATTTCTGTTTAGTGTATTCAAGTAATGTTACAGCATGCCAGTCCAGTCTGATTTCCTTCTTTTTTAGTGACTACAACTTATTTATTAAAGTCTTGGGAATTTCTAGATTAGTAATAGACTGTTTGCTTTTCACCAAGTTCATTATCCTGTTTTCTTCCATGCTTAAGGCATGCTTAAGGCTTAAGGATCTGGTGTCTGTTAAATCTCTTAGTTCAAAAAGTTTGCCATTGTTTTAATGTTGAAGCTAAAGTGGTAATCAAGATTTAAGGAGAAAAGCCATCCCTTGTTCATGGTTAGAATTCGCTATGGCATCCTGAACCCGGGTCGTTGGAGGCGGACGGGCGGAGAAGGATGGAGCATCCATGGATGGCTCTCCTTCTGGGGTGGGTGGGGAAGTGTCCAGCACACTGAGGACTCCTGGCAGAGGCCGGGAGACACTCACGCTACCGGCGCTCGTCACACAAGGAGGTGGGGCGGATGCAGGCATCATTGCACGTCCCCGCTGTCACAACTCCACTCAGCAGGTTAGCCCTCTACTCCCAAAGTGACAACCTCTTAGCGTAGAATTGTGAAGTTAACAGAACAAGTTAACCCTCTTGTCCGTTTTGTTGGTTTGAGTCACCTTTGTCCCAAGTTCTGGAGGGATTAAAACTGATAACCTCTTGTTAGCGTACCCAATTGTCAGGCTCAGATAATTCTGTCTTCGGGGGCCAGATATCTTTGCCTACAGGCGCCTAACCAGGTATTACAAAATGAACCCTTAGAACTCTATGCAAGACCTAGAGAACTCTTACCTGTTTCCCAGTTTGGTACCACAATAAGCTCATGCACAGTGTCAACTGTAACCATCTAAGCTTCACTTATATAAAAAGAAGTTTCAAGGCACACCAGGCAGTTTCTGTTTTTAAAATATATATATTTACTTTAAAATAGGTAAAATAAGAAAACAGTAAAATACAGAAATGAAAATTACGTACCTACCGTAATTCCTGATCTTCTCTTGTATCTTCACCATTCATTACTTACTGGGTGTTAGCCGGAGGCGCGCACCACGGGAGCTTTTTTTTTTTAGTAGTTTGTCAACGGCACCGCCCCTCGAGTGACGGGCCATGCGCGTGCGAGGGGCGCGCAGAAGCGACTGACTCTCCTCCAACTCAGTTCTGTGAGCCGGAGAGGCAAAAGTGAGAGTAGAGAATATAGATAGCGAGGCAAGATAGCCGAGGGATAGCAAAGCAAGGAAGAATGAACTGAAAAAGGAATAAGCCGATGGAGGAAGGACAGAGGAGATAAAGTATCCCTAGCCTAGGGACTGCAGGGCCTCCTTACCTGGGCGACTCTAGGAGAAGAGATAAAGTAAGGAGATGAGAAAATAGAAGAAGAAGAAGAAAGAGAAGAGAGAGAGATGGGATGTTGAAGGGACCAGAATGCCCAACGAGCATAGTTAGCTTAGAGCTGAAGGCTCGACTAAGAGCGAAGCAAGAATCCCCGGAGATAGAGCTGAAGAGAAGGTTCACCAAACCCGCTAGACAGACTCTGGAGGGCATAGTCCTTATCCTCAACATGCCATTGTTATTGATACCCCCTCGGTTCCTGGCCTGACAGGCCTAGAATTGAGGACACCCGAGGAGGTAAAGGAACCCCAGACAGCAGGAGAGTGCTGCTCTGGGACTTAGAAAAGGAAAATGTGTTTTCAGGCATTTTAAGCATAGAAATGGGACTCAGGTAGACTGGCCAAGGCTTAGGCTGGCCGGATTGGATATGGTCACACAGCTCTTCTGTAAAATTGTCCAGGAGGACACTTAAAAGGAGAAACCAAATTGCAAACTAGCGAAGGGAGATTACCTTCTCATTTCTTGTTTGTTTTTCCTTTTTTTTTTTTTTACAGAAGAAATTTGAGGTTGGTTGCATGACCCCAAAACCAAGGTGCCTATAGCAGTCGTAAAGAGTTCCTCAGCATTTTTCCTTTTAAAAGAAAAGGAACAGACGTGCCTGCCTCTGCTCTGCAGGGCAAGAATAGGGGGTTTGATTCCAGGGCAATATCTGGAACACGGATTGCAGGATCAACTGAATAGCCTGAACCAGGCCAAACCCCAGAGATATCTTGTCAGGATAACGCAAGAGATAGTTGTGCAGTCTGATCGCCAATGCAATCCACAGATGGCCTACGAATTTTAGAGTAATTAATTTTCTGGAAAATTAGAACCCCCTCAAAAAGAAGGATATTTTTTTTTTTTGAAAAATTAAGCAATTTTACTAGTTTTTAAGAAAAAATTTTTTTTTTTTTTGCAGAGACAGGAAGGAGGCGGAGGTGGAAAAGCCACAGGAAGAGGCCACTGAGGGGATGGTGGGCGGGGTAGTAATGAATGGTGAAGATACAAGAGAAGATCAGGAATTACGGTAGGCATGTTTCATATCTTCCTTGTCAATCTTCACCATTCATTACTTCCTGGGTGAGTACTAGCTCCTCTCCCCTGGAGGGGAAGAAGCATACCCTGAGGGAACAAGACCCCCAGCCTCTGCTGGTGAGAAAACAGAAGGAGAAGACCCTGGCTTATTCAGAAAGCCTAAGGGGAGAAGAGCTAGGAGGTGCCTCCCAAGACGAGAGACGGAGGGAGCCCCTGTAAAAGTCTCCTAGCTCTGGAAGAGAAAAGACGGGTCCCCGGAAGGCGGAGTAATCACCCCTCGCCGGGCCAGGGGTGACAACCTGAAAGACGGCCATGCCGTCCGCCTGATGCAGATCTGTCCCCTCAAGCCTGGAAGCTACCTCATTACGCTAAGATGCCCTGCTTGTGTCTTGCCAGCTCCAGGCCTACCGCGGAGAGGGCAATGGCTTGTCTGGTTTGCTCCGTGTCAGGCATAGATGCCAGCAGCTGGGACATCATCGACCACAAATGCCGGTTATAGGCAGCGTGGTGAGCCTGATGTGATGCAATACATGCACTTGCACGAGAAGAAGAGAACACTCTTAGCCCCCCACGGTCGAACTGGAGAGAGTCCGAATCCGGTGGGCGGTCGTGCGCCAGGCAACGGCGCCCAGAAGGAGTATCCAGGTATACCAAACCTGAGGACGGGTTGGGAAGGGAACCTAGAGACTCAGAGGGGCACAATACCTACGGCAGTCCGCGGGCTGGGAAGAAGCGCAGGAACTGCCGGACCGGATAGACGCCCTGGAAGGGATAGGCCAGGAAGGTACCACCAGATGCTGGGCACTGAATTCACCAAGGAATTCACGCGTCTCCCGTTCGGTATTGTCTCTCCGAACATAGGAAATCCAGAGATCCCTCACCATCCTTGAGAGGAAACGCTGATATTCTGTGAAATCAGCATCGGAGGACAGATGAGCAGGGGGTTCCTCTCCCTCAGAGGAGGGAGACGAGGATGATGGGGAGCTGGAATGCTCAGAGGATTCCTGCGGCGGTGGGGAGAGTCGAAAGACCCGCTCATGCATGTATCTAACATATGAGGGGAAGGCCGCTGCAGAACCTCTGAACTGCTCCCAGGATAACGGACCCGTAGGACCGACATGGCCCGGGAGCGGGGGTGGTGAAGGCAGAGAGATGGGAGAGGGGCACCTGCGAGGAGGCAACTGCTCTCTGCGAGGGCTCTGGAATCCGGGGAAAGGAGCCCTAGTAGGAGGGATCCTGGATATCAAACCAGGCCGCAGAACGGAACTCTGGGGAAGCGGAGCCTGGAAGAGCCCTGGGGGAGAAACTCCCCTGCGACGACGCCGGGACTGCATGGATCCAGAAGGGCAGTCCGCACAAACGCCGCCGGAGGACACCCTAGAACCCTGGGGGGAGGGACGGGGCTCTGCACTACGGCTCCTGGCCACCCCCCCTGAGGTGGCCAAAGAAGACCGGGCAGCAGGCCGCCTGCCCCTCAACCCCTCGGATTCCGAGAGGGCCCTCCTCCTCGACTGCAACGTCCCCCTGTCCCTAGAGGAGGCAACAGCACCCCGGGGGGTAGCCGTCACCGAGCCTCCAGAGAGGGGAGCCTCCCCCTCCGTCACCCCCACGTCTGCCCCCCGGGACTCTCGGCCACCCCCAGCCGAGGAACCCTCAGGAGACGACGGTAAGGGGGACAGAGGGAGGGGCCCGCTGCGCCGCCTGGTACCCCTAGCCACCGAGGACCCAGATCCCAAGAATGGGGGTGCCAGGATGGGTCCACATCTGAGTCATCGTCCTCCGAGGAGGACGAGACCAGCAGGACCTCGATGCTGGCCACCCCAGGGGTCCCTGAGGCCACGGGCCACGAACGGCCCCGGTACTAAGGGGCGACGCCGCCGCCCCCCACTGCAGCAGGAAGGCTTGCAACCCCACACCCCCAGCGAGCCGCAGGCCCGCACCGCCCGGGAAGGGGAAGGCCAACGGCGCCACCGCAGCGTTGGAGGCGGAGCGGCACTGACCGAGAGCGGCGCTTCATGATCCACCGGCATCGCTGAACGGGCGCCGTAGGTTAAAAGCGGCAATACCAACGCGCCGCCTAATTGCTGGCGCCGCAAACGGCGCTGGAACTGGCGGCACCGGAATGGCGCTGGCTGATCACCGGCACCGCCGAACGGTGCCGGGATTCAAACGGCGCCGCGAGGCGCGCGGCCGAGGGTCCACCCAAGCCGGGCCAAAAAGCCAAGGGCTCGACACTGGGGGAGCCTGCACCTCCGAAGAGGTGACTGCCGAGGCGGTGTCAGCGCTGCGGCCCCGGAGGGCCACGACGCTCCCCCAACACCACGGAAGGGGCCTCCTCCTCGGCAAGATAGGATGAGGAAACCTCCTCCTCGGATCAGATAGGCCCGGAGGGGACCCGGGAAGGGCCTAAAGATCTCGCCAAGATTCCCGTGAGCGATGCCGCCTCGAAGTCGGCGGGCCTTGCCGAGCTTGAACGCACGGACTTCGAGGACGCGACGGTCCATCGAGAAACAGGCGTCGCACGAATCCATATCATGGTTGGGTCCCAGGCAACGAAGGCAAACGTCATGCCGGTCCATCTTCGAAGAACGCTTAGCTCCAGAATCGGACATAACGCGAAACCAACGAGACTAAAACACAGTAGGAAATACACCCGGCGCCGAAAGAAAGAAAAAGAACAGTCTTACCGTATCGGCGTCGAGTGTAGGAAAACGAGTTGGAAACTGCTATAACTACTAGCGCTACTGCTGCGGACAGGCGCTGCCCGACGGGCGGGAGAAACAGAACTGAGTTGGAGGAGGAGTCGGTCGCTACTAACGGCCGCCGCGCATGACGCCACTCTCGAGGTCGCGCCGCTAGGCAAACTTTTAAAAAAAAGCCTTCGTAAGGGTGCGCCCGGCTAACACCCAGGAAGTAATGAATGGTGAAGATTGACAAGGGAAGATCAAGACATCCCCACACATACAGTCCTAAAAACAAAACAGGTTTAAAAGTGCAAATTCCTACAACACATACACTCAGACTGGTCTTATCTAAGGTCTCCTTACTTCTTAAACTTTCAGTGCTTTGTTGTTCCTCTTTTCTCAGTCAGAATTAATGTCCCTGTGTAAGGTCTGCTCAGTATATTTAAAAGAAGTCTTGAGCCGGCCTTCTCTCTGAGGTCTCCTAACTCCGCCTTGGTGTATTCAAATTTATATTTTATAACACAGGATGTCCTACTAAGATATTTAAACATAATAGGTGACATAAATGAATCTCCCCTCTTCCTGTGACTTGCCAAAACCAGTCTGTGATCTGCTTCACACAGACATCAAAGTCTCTTTGATGTAATTCACTGGATAACGCCAAACAAATGCATATTGGACTTCCTAATTTAGTCTGGGACCTGCTTCACAAAGACATCAAAGTCTCTTCGATGTATTTACTGGCTATCTTGGGAGACACCCCAACACATACATTTTCTCCTTTCTTCATGACACCTAGTGCAAATCAAAGGATTTCCCTGAGGACATCATGAATGGATATTTTATTTCCTGTGCTTCAAAGAAAACGTAAAGTAATTGCATTTCAGATATCTGCAGTTTAAGCTACCTCCTGGCTTTTGAACTTATCCCTGGGGGGGTTTGATGTGTCAATTTCAGCAAGACAGTATTTCCTCCTGACAGACACTCCCTTACATATTTTATATTGCAGAAAAAATATACTAAAATCAGAACCAGCTGTCCACGTGCCACATCCGCCTCCACAGAACACAGGAAAAAAGAAGGCGGTGGGCAGGGTCCATGGTCTATGTGAAGCCCTCCTTGGGGCTTTGATTAGCCACCACTGCCACCATCCCCTGACCAGTCAATAGTCCCGCGGCACGGATAGGGGACCATTGCTATGGCCCCGCCCTCTGGGAGTGGCGGAGGCAACTGGGGATGGAAGTGGCAATAGGTGGCAGTGGAAGCCCCGAGGGCCGTGACCAGGGCAGATGACAGTGGACCTGCGAAGTAAAAAAAAAAAAAAAAAGATTTAAGGAGAAAGAATAATCTCTTCTCCGGAAAAGGGAAAATGTAAACAATTATGAAAGTTCTGTATCGCCTAGGGTTCCCTTTTTGAAAATCTATGTGAGATTTGTGGCATTCCTCCAACAATTGTTGTATGCTCCCAAAACTTATATCTTTATTCTTTTTTGTTTTGCTAACGTTTCAGGACTTGTGCCCTTCATCAGAACATATGGGGCTAAAACACAAAATAGAAAACAAGTATCAAAATCATGTCTCGCATTTTTTAGCCTATAATAACAATGTTGGCTCAAAGGTGTCCTGTTTAAATGCAGTGGGAAACATAATTGCTTCTTAGAACTTTTCTCACTTACGCCATAGATTGTTATAATCTTGTTTGTTTTTTTACTTCAGAGGCTCTGAAAATAAAATATCCTTTATTTAGTGCTCGAATCCTTTTAATTTCAAAATTAAATTCCTTTAATAATGATTTTACGCTCCATGTGGGGGGTATGGAAAAATAGTAAGGTGCATTGAGTTTAAATTTTCATTTTAAATCTCTTAGCTTTTATTTGATAATTCATTCAGACTTCAATGTTCTATTCTAATGCATACCCACCAATATATTATCAGTCTTTACTTATTTTTCTTGTTGTTTAAAACTCCTTATGTATCTCTGTAAAATACTGAAAATGCAATTTTCAAGATGATTAACTTCATTATATATATATATATATATATATATATTTTCACTTAAGAACAAGCTGCGCTTGTAGCTTAGTTTTGTTTATTATATTAAAGGGACACAGTCAGCTTTGCCCCTTCGTTTTGTGCCCAATGTGAAAAGTGTGCCTCCTGGCACACACCTAGCACACATGTACTGAAAAACCCCCCAATGTGTGTAAACATTAAGCTTTATTACCATAAACTGTAATTTTGCCCGAAATACTGTTTCCCTTGGGCCGTTCAGAAGTCAGCCACGCCCTGGAAACACATACAGGTTGGGAACGTGGGTTAGCCTGGAGCGCAGTCCTGAAGTATGACTTTTTCACAAGGCACCTGCAAAAACATGTTATTCTTGTCCTGGCTGTTATAAACAAAGCTGCCAGTATCTCAAACATTAAACCGAGCACTACGAAGAGTAAAATTGAAACTTTTAGAACAGCGCTGAAATCCCGCGCATGTGCACAAACGACATGCTCCTGCGCAGGATCTTTCTTTATGCCTTTCGAGTGCATCCGCGGGATTTTAGCTCCGTTCTAAAAGTTTAAATTGTACTCCTCACAGTGCTCATTTTCTTGTTTGAGATACCGGCATCTTTTGCTTACAACAGCTGGGACAAGAATAACATGTTTTGCAAATTCTAAAATCACACTTGAGACTGCGCTCCTTGCTACCTGCGTCCCTGACCTGGATGTGCTTCTGGGACGTGGCTGAATTCCGATAGTCATGAGGGGAAACAGTACTTCAGGCAAAATTACAGTTTAAGGTAATAAAGCTTAACTTTTATACAAATATGGGCATTTTGTAGTATATGTGTGCTAGGTGTGTGCCAGAAGGCACACTTTTCACATTGGGCACAAAACTAAGGGGCAAGGCTGACACTGCCCCTTTAAAATCTTCCATATTAATACATACCTGCTGAGACACTGTCAGTTTTAACTGTCCTTTTCTTGAGGTGTTAAACCTCTGACACAGATCTGTGAAAATAATTTAACAGTACATTACCACTTACAAAATTACTTATTTGTCACATGTGATAATAAACTGTGCTGTTGCTTAGTTCAGTTGTGTTTAAAACAAGACTCACCCTTTCAGTGGTTACTAGATTTTAGATCTTGTGCACGGCTGGAGTACAAGTGAGACAGGTAACCTCCATAAAGTTTAACGTGCGGTCTCATCCGCAATTACTCAGGACGCCGTTTACTTTTGGCAAAGCTGCTTTACTGTGCAGCTAGAAAGGTCCGAGCCAGTTATCGCGCTATTGGGGTAACGCGATGACATCACAGTGTGATGATCTCCTGTGGCTCGGTTACTATGGAAACCACATGTGCTCCGTGAAGGAGTGAAGGCTCCAGTGAGGAACCTATTGTGGTCCCCCTTCTATTGTGTTTACCTTTTTCAAATGGCAATACTTTTCTATCCTAGGAAAAATATGTATTTAAAGAAAAGGCATTACTAATTTCTATATTGGGTAGGGATCAAGGAAATGAGTGCAGTGGTAGAGAGGGGCAAAGATCTAAGATGTTCTGTCTGGTCTTGCTCATGATCCCTACTGTGTTATAACAAATTATATGTTACATCTTGAATTATTTTTAACTTGGAATTACTAAATAAACTATTTATGCCACATTCAACTAGCTAAATTTTTAAGGTGGAAAACTTAAGTTTTCAGAGCCTCTAAAGTAAAAAAACTCAAGATTATAACAATCTGTGGAGTAAGTGAGAAAAGTTCTAAGCAGCAGGTATGTTCCTCCTATATTAAAACAAGACACTCTTGAGCCAACATTGTTATTATACGTTAAAAATTGTGAAACGTGATTTTGATACTTGTTTTCTTTTCTATTTTGTGTTTTAGACCCATATGTTCTGATGAAGGGACACATAAATCCTGAAACGTTAATAAAACGAAAAAGAACAGAGATATAAGTTTTGGGAGCATACAACAATTATTAAAGAATATATGATAAAATTAAAAAAAAATGACAGAAAACAAGTATTGAGATTATAGTACTTCAAAATAAAGAAGTTTTTCCTCCAACTACAAATTATTGTGAAGTGGAAAGCATCTGGTTAGAGGTTATACTTAAAAATAAAGAAACTATTATTATCGGTAACTGCTATAGGCCCCCTAATGTTACAAATGATTACAACAAAGCTCTCATTAATGAGATTACTCATTATGCAGAAAAAGGGGTAGCTCTTATTCTTGGTGACCTGAACCTCCCTGGAATTAATTGGGAGCTACTAACAAGCTCCAACCTTACTTAACACACTTTTACAGACTCCATGGCATCAGTAGGTATTAACCAGAAGGTAACCAAACCTACTAGAGGGGACAACATTCTGGATCTTATCATGACTAACCACGATAGCATAATCCAGAACATTTAGGTCAAAAGTCCCCCAGGTGGTAGCGATCACAATATCATTGCTTTTACCATAAATTCTGTTAATCATAAACCATTGTCACCTGTGACTATCAAGACTTACAATAGAGCTAATTTCCATAGCATCAACCAATACCTTAATAATATCGACTGGGATAATGAGTTTGAGGGCGCATCAACAAATGACTGCTGAGATACCCTTAAATACCATATTCTGACAGCAGAATCAATACATGCGCCTTTACTAGTTAAGCATAACAAAAAATACCTCTATGGTAAACGAGGGCAGTTAAAAAACAAATCAATGCAAAAGCAAAAGCTTACCTCCCATTAAAAAGAAGGAATTTACCGGAGGATTATGATAAATACAAGAGAGAGCTTCAAGAACTAAAACAATTTATCAAGTCAGAAAAAGTAAAGCTAGAACTCAAAATAGCTCATCGAATGTCAATCTTAAATCCTTCTATACTTATGTAAACAGCAAGAAAAATACCACCAACCACATTAGGTCTATTGAAAGTAATGGGGTTACAATAACTGATAACAACATCGCACAAGAATTTAATCGATATTTTTGCTCTGTTTTTAATCATAGCAATACTCTCATAACTAACCCCTGCACCAGGGAAAATATAATCCAGCTCACCTGTAATGATATAGCACTTGCACTTGACAAACTTAGAGCCAACTCCTCGGCTGGACCTGATCAATTGAGCCCCAGATTATTAAAGGAAACATACCCATGCTGATATATTCTCTTTCTATTATCTTCAACAGATCTATCAATACAGGTCAAATCCCGCTGGACTGGAGAACTTGCATTGTGTTACTTATCTACGAAAAAGGGGAAAAGGACAATGTAGCCAATTATAGGCCAATAAGCCTTACATCAACCATCAGTAAGACCAAGGAACAACTAATAAAAATTAAAACAGAGTTTGAACTCAAATCATTAAACATCACTGACAACTCCCAACATGGCGTTACTCAAGGGCGTACTTTCTACAATAAAATAGGATCAAGCCTAGATAATAAACTCCCCGTGGATGTCATATTACTTGACTTCGGTAAGGCCTCTGGCAAAGTACCACACCCAGAACTAATCAACAAACTTATAGACATCGGCCTTAGCACCCCATTAGTTAAATGGGTTAGTAACTGGCTTCAGGGACAATCACAGAGGGTCAGAGTAGGTAATGAACTGTCTTCAGTAGGGGTAGTCAGTAGTGGTGTCCCCCAGGGTTCAGTCCTTGGGCCGACATTGTTCAATCTTTTTGTCAGTGATTTAAACACAAATGTGAAGAACCAATTGGTCAAATTTGCTGATGACACAAAACTTGGAGGAGAAGTAGATACCGTTGATATAAAATTATCTCTGATCCATGACATCGAGAAGATTGGTTCATGGGCATAACAAAATAAAATGACACTTAATCTTGAAAAATGTGTGGTCATGCACATGGGTAGGAAAAAACCCTTACAAACATATAATATTGACAATCACCCCCTTAAGTCAGTAACAAAAGAAAGGGATCTGGGGATTATCATAAATAAATATTTTCCACAAATAATCATTGTAAAAAAATTACACAAACTTGCAATATGATCTTAAACTGTGTGACGCGCACATTTGTGAACAAAAGCGCTCAATGTATTGTTCCTCTCTATTGAACTTATATCAGGCCCCAATCTTGATTTCTGTTCCCCGTTCTGGAATCCCTACCTTAAAAAAAGAAATTTACTTTATTGAACAAGTACAACACAGGGTGCCCAAACTGATTTCTTCTTTGAAACAGCAACCATATAGTGTTAGACTCCAGAAAACTGGATTGGCTACTTTGGAAGACAGAAGAAAAAGGGGTGAGCGCCTACTTTTATTCAGAATAATGATCCTACACTAAAAAAAGAATGTGGGTTTGTTTACACTACCCACACTGTGAACCTTAGAAGCCATACTCTGCAGCTATGCACACCCATGGGCAACATCAAGAAAAGGGATCACTCCTTCATCATACATGCAGCTAAACAATGGAATTTATTACCTCAGTACGCGGTTGAAGTGCCAACCTTCAATATTTTCAAAAACAGACTTGATAAGTATCTCAACTGGAAATAGGTCGCAATTAAATATACCCACATGGATGTGGGAGCCAACTGTGATGGGCCTCGACCTTCTCTTGTCTCAACAGCCTAGTAACCTAGCAACTAGTTTAGAAGGTAGAGGTCCTCCCAGTTCTTAATGACTACTTCAACTAGGTGGCTCAAGAAAGATCTTCTTGCACAAATCAGAGTCAGGCACAAAAGCTGGTTGTGCTGTAAAATTTCTGGTCTCTCATCTGATTTTTGTGATTACAGAACTAGGAGAAATGCATGCAAAAGAAATATTCGCTTAGCAATGAACTCCTTTTGTGACAGACTACTAATTGATGCCACAGGAGACGCAAGGAATTTTGGTCACACATTAAGGCCTTCCTTGGAGCCAAGCATTCCAAAGTAACAAATGACATGGTCCTAAATGGTATGCACTGTAATAATCCGGCTACCATCGCAAACTCCTTTAACCTCCACTTCTCGGACCTGTCCAAGTATACATCTTTTTTCTCTTCCACACCATCCCCCACCACTCACATGAAGGCTGAATCCTTACACACACACACACACCCTCCTTTTAGATTCCATGTCATAACCTGTGCAGCTGTTCTTAAACTGTTATGTATCATCTCTGACTGCACTAGCATTGGTTCTGATGGTGTTGAGCCTTGGCTCCTGGCACTAGCTGCTTCCTTTATTGCCTCACATCTGGCCAAAATCTTCAACCTGCCACAACACTGTGCCTAGCATCTGGAAGGTTGCTAGAATAACCCATCTTTAAAAAGGGTGACCCCCAAGTCCATCCTCTCAGTTCTTAGCAAAATCCTAGAGAAACTGGTTGCCCAACGAACTATTACCTTTCTCCCTGATCACAACCATCTCTCCAACTCCCAGCACGGTTTCTATAAAGGCCACAGCCCTCCTCAAATTCACTAACAGTGCCAAAATGGCCATGGACAATGGCCAACTGACAGGTGCAGTCTTTATAGACTTAACAAAGAAATTCAACCTTGTTGACCACCCCCTTCTCCTCACCAAATTACGGTCACTAGGTTTCTCCCCGGAGGTTGTGGCCTGGTTCAATAGTTACCTGTCAAACAGGGAACAAGTAATAAAATTCAGCTCTGCCACTTCTGATCTCACTACCATAAATATTAGAGTTCCACAGGGCTCCATTCTTGGCCCCATCCTTTTTCCTATTTACATAAATATCTCTTGGCACACCTCTACTTGCTTGTCCTTACTATATGCAGATAACCTGGTTCTTTACTTCAGCTCTAGGAACATCTCTGATATTGATCACTCCCTCTCATCCGACTTCCTTTGCAGCCAATCCTGGCTCTCCGACAATAAACTTGTCCTTAATGTTGGTAAAACACAGGCCATGCTCTTTAGTTCTGCCACTAGGCTCAGAGCCAGCCAGGGATGACTGGAAATCTCTCATGTAGATGGCTCCCTATTGGACAGTGTTAGCTCCTTCAAATATCTTGGCATCACACTTGATGCCTCCCTTGACTATGATAAGCATATCTCTGCCACCTGCAAATATGTTAACGCCAAAATCTGCATCACGTATAAAACTAGCTATGCTCTGACCCCCGCCCCGACAGAATAGCCATTGCCCAGGGTATTCTACTCCCAGCCCTTGCTTACGGCTCAGTTACTTATGCTGATACACCAAAAGCCAGTCTCCACAAGTAGGACACTACATACAATATCTGCCAATTCGCCTCAGCCTCTCCTCGCCACACATACCACTGTCAACTTTATGATGCCCTAAAATGCCCCCCCCCCCCCGACTTCTCTCTTTTGGCTCACTGATTCATGGCATCATCAGATCGAGGACCCACTCATCTCTAGTCATCATGCTGAACCTGCAAAACTCTTCATATGGCCTCAGATCAGTGGACGAAACACTCTATATCTCTAGGTGTAAAACTTCCATGGGAGTCCCTACATTCTCCCACACTGCTCCAAAAGTTTGGAACTCTATTGTCTTAGACATCCAACTGATACCCTACCTGTGCTTGCTTCAAAAGACAGCTTCGTGAACACCGAATTGAATCGGTCACCTATATATGCTTTTATTCTCCTTGAACCCTTCTCCCCACACCCATAACACCACTGTCACCTCCAGGTTTCCTTACTCACTTTTGTCCTTTCTTGCACTTCTCTGTTTAACCTGCAACTCTCCCCTTTAATATAATTCATCTTTCTCCACCTTCACCTCTCCCCTTTTAACTAATTCATCTTTCTCCACTCTTACACTCATTGCCTGCCCCTCTGCTTAGTGTATACCACTACCACGTCCCCTCCTAATAAGAGGCCAAATAGGTTATAAACTTGCAAGCCTGATGTTGATCTGTTTATATTAGGAGTCCTGCTTGATCACTTGCTGCACTATTGTCTTGTACTGTATTTTCTCCATTGAACTGTTGCATCTCTTATGTGTTTTTGACAGTATTTTCTCCATTCTAAATGTGTAATATTGTTTAAACCTGTAAAAAACGCTCTTATGCCTAATAGTGTTGATAACTGTATTTTTCCTGTATGATTACCACCTTGCATTTACTGTCCACTGTTGATGTACTTTTATCTTACTTGGACCCTCCTGGGTCGTAGAGCACCTAGCTGGTTATCAAAAACAAAATTAATCACTTTTTGCAGGCTTAAAACCTATGCAGTGGAATGAGCTCAGAATACTGTTTTTGTTTCTTTGGGGGGCTCCATGGCACCTTTAGTTTAGTTACTGTTTACAGGCTTAACACCTATGCACTGGTACACGGAAGCAATGAAAGGAGGTCAGATTACTGTTTTTGTTTCTTTTGGGGGGCACACCTCCCCTGTCCACGGCACCTGAATACAGTTAGATCATTTATTTTAGTGTGTAATTGTTTTGTTGTTGCATGGTTCTGTTCTGACCACCGCTGATGCTGCCGTTCACTGCTTCGGTGGACCACTGCATAGGAAATCCTGTATATGTGTATAAGCCCCCAAATCGGGCTTACCTGTAGAACCGCCAAGCTCCATTGCCCTGTTAGGATGGTCAGGGGTTGAGGGTGGATTCCACAGCTCCACTTTTTTTGTGGCTCTGGCTGCCGGATCCTGGTGCTCGACTGGCGGGTGGCTGAGCACCAGGTGCGTTGCTTCTGAGCTTTCAGGCACATTTTGAGAGTCCGGGGGTCCATAGAAAAAAACATATTAAATAAATATTGTACATAGGTTGGACAGCCTGCGCCTACTGAGCATTCGTGGCCACCAGGAGAGAGGATGTAACGGAGCGGTTGCTCTGTGTCACAGGTCCAGTTTTCTGGGGCTGGCCAGGCTTGGGATCTCAGGGGGGTAAATTTAGACAAAAAAAAAAGGAAGAAGAAAAGTGCGAATAGTTTTTGGCGGTTCTATAAATTTAAAAGAGCGGCTGCTCCTGTAGTTTCGGTACTGGCTGGCGCAGTTGTGGGGCACATGTATATAGTTTAAAATGGGACTACAGATCCCACAGGGCTCCGAGGGCAGGCTAGCTTTGGCACCTGGTTGAATGGTCCAGGATTGGAGTCTGTGGGTAGATTTTGGCGCCTTTTGGGAAGTATATAAGGGGAGCTATCTGGCACTGGGGAAATCACAGAGGAGAGAGTGACACATCAGGGGTGATCGCCCAAAATATAACCCTCTTGGTCCACAGTCAGCCCAAACTTGTAATGTGACCCTAGGGGCCAGAGTAATTTTGTCTGTGTGTTTTCCTGCTCCTTGAAGTGACTGTTCTTGATCATCAACTGCTGATTAAATGGGATCCCCTTGTTCCTGCAGTTCCAGTGTTTTTCTTGTTTGTTTTGGAGGACCTTTTGTCTGCTAACAAGAAGCTTGCCTCCACAGCCAGCCTCTAGCCTGTGTGTTCCAGGGTGTACAGGAGAGGACTGGGGACCAGCTAGGAGACGTTGAGAGGCCTGCCTGGTGAAAACCATCATCTTCAGTTCTCTAGTATTCCAACACGCACCCAGAGGAATGAGGCACCCCAGCATCATCAGGTCTGGTAAGCCAGGCCGACCAGGTATGTGGACCTTGTATGTTGCTTAGTGCCCCCTCCCAAGGACTTCCACCACCATAGCCCTAGACATGGGGAGGGGGGCTTACAAACATGGGAGCTCATGCAGGATGTGATTTTGGGGTGCCCCGGCCATATCAGACTTTAATTGGGGTGCTTGGTAAGCTGTGGAAGTCCCCCCCCCATAGCTGGACTACAAACTGCGCAAGTAAGATGGTGCATGGGACTGGGATGTTTTGCGCTTTTTTGGTGGAGCTACATTTGCCATGTTTCTGTCTGTGGCACAAAGACTGGAAACAAGTGCAGACTCGGTGAAGTGTGGGCAGAGACTGTACCTTGGGGATGCCCCATTTGACGTAGGGCCCAGGTTTTGCGGGTGGTTTGCCCTGCTTATTTAGAGCTCCATGGGCTTGACCTGAAATGAAGCCCCTAGCCGAGACTTGAAAACTGTGTGCATGGACACAGGGTTTATGGGGGGAAATAGTACCTAATTTGAA
The DNA here is from genome assembly GCA_016271365.2 of Neoceratodus forsteri. Lineage (NCBI taxonomy): Eukaryota > Metazoa > Chordata > Ceratodontiformes > Ceratodontidae > Neoceratodus > Neoceratodus forsteri. The sequence goes on from CM057456.1 coordinate 349,036,555, forward strand.
AAAAAATGTTGACGCTTCTTTATGCACTGTGGATGTAATGCCTATTGATTGTTTAAATGTGTCATTTTTCTAATGTTGCATTTTGAAGGTAGTGTTTAAATGTATACTACGGGTAAAATGGGGAAATATTTTATTTTTGGGAATCAATGAAATGTTGCTGTGCACAAGGTTTCAATTACCTAAAATGCTTTTACAGTTAATTCATATAGGATAACAAAGAGTGAGAAATGTTTAGTGACACGCTGTTACTGTGATGTATTGTGTCTGTGTTGGGTGGGTTTGATTGGATGTTCGGGCAGTCCAGAGCAAGCAGCTGGCAGCAAAAATAGGTTTAAGTGGTTAGTTCATTTGTGCAGTATGGGGACTTGGGACGCCACTGTGAAGCTGAAAGCAATCAGACTTGTAGGTTTAGCTGCGCGTGGCCAGCTGAAAGAAAGAGGTCCTGAGCGGGTTAGTGTTAGACTTGTAACATTCAGCTTAGGTAGTGTTAGCTTAAGTATAGTGTCAGTAAAGGCCGATCCGTTGGTGCCGGTTGAGGCACTGGGCTACCCACACCTACTTCGTTGGCGACGCGGGTCGGGAGGCGGGTTGGGTTGCTGGGGGTCAGCTGGGGAGGAGAGGACTGAGTGTCTGGAAGACAGCGCTCCTCTCCTGGGGAGGGGAGAGGAAATGAGCTACTGCAGTACTGGCTCCTGGTGGTGGCCGAGGGGATAGTGTGTGTGACGGTTCCAGAACATGGAGTCAGCAGGGCAAGACACCAAACGTGCAGCGTGCGGAAGTACACGCTGCAACATTCTAGGCATCATAGCACACCCTCACTGATGAGAAAACGGGAAGAAACAACAATCCTCTGGCACGCGTGAAGTCTAGGCCTGCCGGTGACACACTGGACGCACCAAGATTCTCCCTCACAACCCGGCTCACCAGGAACTCCTCAGTGTGTGGGGTAAGTACCTGCTGGGTTAGAGATCTGGGCTGCGTGTAGGGAAGGGGCTTCAAAATGGGGTGCTGTAGCCGGTGGGGTGCTGGAGTACATCAGAGGTGGAGAACAGGGGGATCCACAAGAAAGAGAAAAAAAAACAGCCAAGGAGGTAGTGCTATAAAAAATAAAAAAAAAATAAAAAAAATTTTAAAAGTATAGTGTCACTATCATGTAAGAGTAGTGTAAATAGTTTCTGGCGAGTTGAGGGTTCAGTGTGATGGCAAGCATTTAAGGGGGAGAGTGTAAGCCCCCCCCCAAATCAGGCTTACCTGTAGAGTTGCAATGCTCTGTTGTCCCGTCAGTATGGTCAGGGGTCCCAGGCGGGATGCGGACCCGCAGCTCCACTCTTTTGTGGCTCCAGCCACCGGATCCTGGTACTCAGCTGGTGGGTGGGTGGCTGAGCCCCAAATGCATTGCTTCTGCACTTTCGGGCACATTTTGTGAGTCTGGAGGGGGGTTCCACAGAAAAAAATTATAGTTTAGGTGGCTTGTGCCTACTGAGAAAGTGTGGCTGCCAGGAGACAGGATGTAATGGAGTGGCTGTTCTGCATCCAGGGTCTGATTTTTGGGGCTGGCCGGGTTCGGGACCTTGTTGGGGGGGGGGGTTAAATTTAGGGGAAAAAAAGGGGAGAAGAAAAGTGTAGTTTTCGGTGGTCGGCGCTTATTAAGCATGCGTGGACGCCAGTTCTATAAATTTAAAGCAGCAGCTGCTCCAGAAGTTTCAGTGCTGGCCGGGGCTGTTTTGCGGCACATGTATATAGTTTAAAATGGGACTACAGGTCCCATAGGGCTCTGAGGGCAGGCTGCTTCTGGCGCCATGGTGAATGGTCCAGGATTGGACCCTGGAGTTGGCGGGCAGATTTTGGTGCCTTTTGAGAAGTAAATATAAGGGGAGCTGTTTGCCACTGGGGGAGATCACAGGGAAGAAGAGAGTGACAGAGGACAGAGCAGGGGCGATTGCCCGCTCAGTCAGGAAAGGGAAATGGGGGGGGAAATGGGAATTGTTTAACCAGGAAAGGCACACCAGAACACGGCACTGCCTTATACATGGACAATGTCCTTCTCTTTCTGTCCAACCCCATAGTGTCTTTCCCGGTGGTGCTTGGCATACTTGAGGAATATGGGTTCTGCTCGGGATATCAGCTCAACACGAGCAAAACTGATGCCCTAGTCTTTCACTTCAACCCTCCAAGGTGGTTTAGGGAAAGATACCCATGCAGATGGAATTTAGACAAATTAAAATATCTGGGCATTTACTTGACCCACAAATCAGAATATACAGTCCATCAGAACTATGACCCATTTTTGAAACAGATGAAACATGACCCGGACAGATGGGACCTTCTCCCATTAAATCTGATTCAAAGGGTGGAGACGATCAGGATGGTCGTGCTCCCAAGGGGCCTTTACCTTTTTCAAAATGTCCCTGTTAACCTCTCAATAAAGATGTTTCACAAGTGGAACATGGTAATTTCTAAATTCATATGGTCTGCCAGACGCCATAGAGTTAAATTAAAAACTCTTACCCTACCCGGAGCGCAAGGAGGCCTGGCACTCCCTAACTTTAAACTATACAACTGGGCCTCTCATATAGCATTTATAATATGGCGAGGTTCAACTACCATAGCGGCCTGGTGGAGGGAGATAGGAAGAAGACATCTTGTCTACCCCAGAATGGGAACAAGCACTATTCCATCGAACTCCCCCCCCCCCACACATACATCGTAACACAAACCCATGGATCCTCCACCAAATACCACCTGGCACAATATGTGTAAAGCTCTACAACTCTCCCCTTACTTAGTCTTACTAACCCCGATAAGCCCGCTAGAAAACTTTCGCCCCAATCGATTTGACCACACCTTTAGGGAATGGAGACACCTACATCTTGACAACCTAACACAGTTTCTCAGGGGCCAGCAATTTAAGACATTCGGGGAACTACAGCGGGAATTTGGGCTAAGACACACGGACTTAATTTTGATACCTGCAGATAAGGCATTATTTTAATTCCCTCCCAACGGGAGTACATAACCCAGAGGGGTAGCCATACTTAATGAGGCTGCTACTGCAAGTGTATCGAACCACTCACCACATGCCATCTCTATTATATATAAATCGCTGGTAGAGACCTTGGTGGAAAATACATACTTAACTAAGGAGAGGTGGAACTCAGAAATGGGACTCCGCCTCACCAATGAGACATGGGATGCCATTTGTCATGCCACCTCCAAGTTGACTTGCTCCCATGAATGGCGGCTATTCTCCTGGCAACTCCTCATTAGATTCTTCCGTACTCCCGCCATCACATCACACTTTAGTAGAGCTGCTTCGACAGCATGCTGGTGCCTCTGTGGACAGACAATTGCACATCATACATGTGTTTTGGCTATGCCCTAAACTGCAACCATTTAAAGAGACCCTCTGGAGGGAGCTGGAGGAAATCTGGGGCCCTGGGATCCCCTGGACAGGAGAGTTATTTCTCTTACATATCCCCCCCCCCCGAGAACTGAGGGGCCCCTATAATGCCCCCTTGCTGGGAATATTGCTTCTCGCTGCAAAAAAAAGCAATAACAAAGTGTTGGCTCACCAGTAAGGTCCCCTCAATAGAATCCTGGAGAACTATAGTGAATGGTATTTACAGAGCAGAGAAGATCACATACTCCCTGAATGACAGAGCAGAAGTGTGCTCAATGAAATGGAACAGGTGGCTCATTTATGCCACGTCCAGGGATCTGGCCTTTATACCTTAGAGAAGAATGGCATAGCCTAGGAGACCCCCATTACCATTCACCTATGCTGGGGTGGTATCACTAGCAAAGGAGGCACACACACAAATCCTGGGCAGCTAGATAGAGGAGGGAATAGAGGAATAGATGTTTTCTTGAAAAGATCAAGCAGAAAAAATGAAAAACTTCAGGGAAAAGACAAATGCAGGATATTAATATAATGTAAATGAATTAAATATTTATTAACTTCTCACTGATTGTCTAACAGTATAAAATCTCCATCTCTCTGATGATTATATAATGTCCAATGTATACTCCTGTCAAACTGAGCTAAACTGTTTTCTTTTTATGATGGAAGGAACTGTGACTATGTAAAGTTGGAAAAATCTAATAAAAAATTATATTTTCAAAAAAAAAAAAAAAAAAAAGGAAAGGCACACCAAGCCGAAGCTTCTTTCCAGGTGTGAACTGGGAGCACAAGGAAGTTAAGTGACTTGCTCAGGGTCACACAGTATGCATGTGGGGGCTGTGGGATTCAATCCCAGGTCTTCAAGTTTGCAGCTCAGAGCCCTAAACCACCTCCTACGTCATCTTTTTTCCTCTGCAAGGTAGTTGTACAGGAACGCAGTTTAGACATGACGGCGGCCGATTAGTTCTCCAACCCCATGTTAGGGCAGGTCACGGGATCTAGTCCCCTCCCATCCTGAAGATGTGGAATCACAGCGGATCCATATGGAAGTGGAGAGAAAGAGCTGGGGATGGTGTGTGATTGGCAACCAGGTTTCCAGAGCCTTTCCTGGTCCCAGGCTGCCCTATCTCGGGGCTGCTGTGCATAGGGTCAGTACCCCAAGCTGAGCCAGTTTCGAGGGTGGCTGCGGGCTAGGCAGCCATCCCTCTGAAAGAATGGGGTTCTGACCTGAAGAAGTGCTGGAGAGCAGAGAGAGAGTTGCTGCCTAAGATTAGGGGCCTGATTCAACCACAAGTGGAGCTGCCTGTGTTTGGACTGTTTGGCTGCTTAGGCAATAGGTAGCCACTTCGACTATATGTTCAAAAGTCACTCTCTCGGTCCAGAGTGAACCCAAACTTGTAATGTGACCCTACGATCCACAGTAATTTTTTCTGTGTGTTTTCCTGCTCCATGGAGTGACTGTTCTTGTTCTTTAACTATTCATTAAACGGCAACCATTCCTTCCTGCAGTTCCAGTATTTGTCTCATTTGTTTTGGAGGACCATTTATCTGCTAACAAGAAGCTTACCTTCACAGCCAGCCACTACACTGTGTGTTCCAGGGTGTACAGGAGAGGACCAGTTAGGAGATGTAGAGAGGCTTGCCTGGTGAAGACTGTCTACAAAGGCCACTGCGGTGAAAATGGCAAGGCCAGGTAGGTTAAGATTATCTTCAGTTCTCCAGTGTTCCAGCATGCACCCAGAGGAATGGGGCACCCCAGTGTCATCAGGTCTGGTAAGCCAGGCTGACCAGGTATGTGGACCTTGTATGTTGCTTAGTGCCTCCCTCCCCAGGACTTCCACACCATATCCCTAGATGCAAGGGGGGGGGGCTTACATATGATAAGCAAAATAACTGTGCACGGTGTGCCTGGAGTGCTACAGTAGCACTCCTGGCCTTTCCAGACTAGTGGGAAAAGGTATTTCATATATTTAGATATATCTGTTATATATATATAATGTCTCTTACCTTTATAAGGCATTCAAAGCCTTCAGGATTGGGTGCCAAACAAAATTACTTTGTCTTGTATTACTGTCCCCTCTCTCCCTGCTACTGGAAGCGAGCCTCAGCTGGCTGGTCGAGTGTTTTTCCTGTCCCCACAAAAATCCAATAAATAAAAAATGCCACTCCCAGTCTAGGACAGGATTGTGTAAACTGCCTGCCAATGCTACAGACCTGCCTTCAGGGGTATCACTGACATTCCTCAAATAATTGTCAATGGCAACTGATACTAATGTAGTGCCCCAAAGTTAGGGGGACAACAAAGAAACGGGGACCCTCTCCCCGATGTGGGTATTTTTCCTTTTCTCTAGTTCCCCTCTGTTCCATCCCCCTAGCCTGGAGTCCCAGACCCCCTTCCATTTCCCTTTGTTTAATTTTGTGCCGTTTGGCGCTAAAAGGGGAGCCATGGGCAGGAGACCCTCCCTCCCTCCCGAGTGATGATGCCCCAATCCCCGGGGCTGCCCAGCAGAACCTCCCCTGCCTATAAAGGGGCTGGGGAGTGGCTTAAGAGGGGATTCAGAGGCTGAGTACGGAAGGCGCGTTGAGCATGGATGAAAAAGTGTACCCGGAATGTGTCCGTGGCTCCTCCGGCGTTGCTCCCCTCCAAGAGAAGTCAGGCAAGCCCTGGGTGGCAGCAGCGGCTGTTGGGTAGGAGTGGCGGCTTCCCAATGTGGTCCTCCACTCCTCGGCCATGGCACTGGGAACAGTCTGGGTGGAAAATGCGGCTTAGACCCTTTAGTTCTGCCGCCCAGCAGCCGCAGTGTAAAGAAAGAAGCCAAGTGGGAGCACACCTCCTTGGCCGGTTTTCTGACCCCATCAGTGCCAGAGTCCCAGGGCACGAGGCGGTGAGGCCGATTACCCGGTCCTGTTATACTTGCTTCACAGACACCAGGTGGGGGAGATTTAAAGGGACAGAGCCCAGATAAACAAAAAGGGAGGCATGGTGGGCTCCCAGAAAGAGCGGAGGGGGACCAAAAAGCAGCGGGCTTAGTGCCCAAAAGGGCAAGAAAAGCCCAGGAGAGGGCAGAGCCCACAAAGTTATTTTATTTTGCGCTGTTTTGCATTGAAAAGGGGAGGCCATGGGTAGGAGACCCCCCTTCCCAAGAGATGATGCCCCAATCTCCGGGGCTGCACAGCAGAACCTCTGCTGCCCTATAAATGGGCATTGGAGTGGCTTAAGAGGAGATCGGTGGCTGAGTGCAGAGGGTGGAGGACGTGGGGAGCATGGACAGAAAAGCATACCTGAAGTATATCTGTGGCTCCTCTGGCATCACTCCCCTCCAAGTGAGGTGAGACGGGCCCTGAGCAGCAGCAGTCAGATTGCAGCGGAGGCTCCCCAACGCGGTCCTCCACTCCTCAGACGTGGCAATGAAAACAGTCCGGGTAGAAAACGCACCCCAGACTTTTTAGTTCCGTCACCCAGCAGCCACAGTGTAAAGAAAGAAGCCGGGTGGGAGCGCAGCTCCCCGTCCGTTTTCCTCACCCCCCCATCAGTGCCAGAGTCCCAGGCCGGTGAGTGGGCAGAGTGCCCGGTTTTTATTTATACTTGCTCCACAGGTGCCAAGAGTGGGAAGGGGGGAGAAAAAAGGACCAGAGCCTAAATAAACAAAAAGGGAGGCATAGAGGGCTCCCAGAGAGGGCAGACTGCCCTATGGGGGCAAAAAGCAATGGGATGAGTGCCCAAAAGGGCAAGAAAAGCCCAGGAGAGGGCAGAGCCCACAAAGTTATTTCATTTTATTTTGTTTAAAAGGGACTCTAGAGGAGACATGCTGAGCTAAATGGCAGATCATCTCCAATTAAAAAGTAAGAGAGAGGGGCACTGCAACTTAAAAGCCCCGGGAGGCAAGACAGGAACGAGTGGATTTAATGACCCCTTAGTCTCCTCTGGCGCCATTCTGTGCCGGGGGCAGGACCAAAAACCAAAGACTCCCTAGTCAACTACTGAGAGAAAGGGGCATGTGGTGAGGGTCCAGGCCCTCTTGCATATTAACGACAGAGCAGGGCTGGGCAAGACCCTCCACACAGCAGGCCCTCATTGGTATTCATGAGGAAGGTGGGACCAGGCCTAGGAGTCCCCACAGACTCAGGCGTAGGGGTAGTTATAAATATTAATGAAGGGGATTTGGCTCCACAAGGACAGCCTGACACCAAGGACTCTTGGTACAGCACCCTCTGGGGAGGGGAGGGGACGGTCTAGTGGCCCTAGATTGCCCATGGGGTTCCGTGGAGGTTTCCTGAGCTACACCCAAACTGAACTGTGCTGTTGCCTGCCTAGTGACCCCTAAAGATGGCACCCATTTTGAGAACTGAATTGTTTGCCAAAAACGGAACTGTTTGCTTGCTACTTAAACTGTGTTATTGAATTGTGTCCTTGTGTAGTGGATGTCCAGCTTCACCTTTGTTGCCCAAAACAGCTTCTTCAGAGCCCAACGCTGACCCAGGGAGGTCCCTGGCCCATCCTCCATCTGCAGCAGAATGGTCTCCAGTGACGCCAACCAGCCTCAAAGTTCTGTCAAGAGTGTTCCAGCATCAGTCTGCAACGGTAAGTGGTAGAGAGTTGCTAGTTAGGTATCCAGATATGAGTAAGCTTAGGGGCCGCCCTGGCTCGAGCATGAGGGACCACAGTTAATGTCAAGCAAGCCTTTCTCTTTTGCTGCCATCCGTAACTGTGCACGCACCCCTATCGCTCCGTAGAGGCCACATGAGGATCGCATCTCCAGCAGTCTTCTTGTTGGGAGATGGCCTGGGTGCCGGGGAACTACCAGTGGTCATCACTGCGGATCGTCCAGAAAACTATCTGCCAACCAGGAGTCTTCAGCATCCTGCCTGGAGCCACAGATGATCGCCAAGTTCTTCATGATTCAGCTAGCAGTGTCCCTCTTTGTTCCGTTCGTCTGGGGGATGCCCTGTTCATAAACGCACTTTGTGGGGTCAATTCCCACCTGCTGATCAGCCGACTCATCACAAAGCCCAAGCTTGGTTTGTCCAGAGTCTGTCATCTCAGCCAAGTGCACACAGGACTTGGACTAAAAGGGGTTAAACCCCTGTTCTTGGTTTGACCAATTGCTGGTCCTAATCATATTGTTTTGCTCTGTATCCTATTATCCTGTAGTGTTGTAGAAAACAGTTATCTTGTTTTAGAAAATGGGTCGGAGGATCCTAGCTTTCTGATCGGCTAGGATACCGATGTCAGCGGGTGAGTATTTTTCAATAAATGCCCATTGAAAAAAAAAATCCTATTCGGGGTACCCCATTACTTGGCATATTTTTGGGCACCCTGAATCTTCAAGCTTAAGCAAATGTCATTTTTACCGCTGGTAAGTGGACGACTGGAGCAAGGTCCGTATCCTCGAAGCACATTACTCATTATAAAAACTGTCAAAATGATTGTATGAACTTCAAATACCTTTTTTCTTCAATTGTTACCAGCAAACTGCTAGAACACAATGTCGTGTCCCATGCTCTCCCAAAGACCGGGCAATCCATTACCTGCCCAAAGCTGGCAGTGCATCTCCATCCACAGGCACTGCAAGTCAGGAAAGTGCCGTGACTGGTCCTGGCCCCATTCACTAGATCCACGAACAACTAAAATGCCACAAGTCCCGCTATGTTTCCTAACCACGCTTCTTTCTGAAACTACTGGCAGGCACACAGTAGCATTAAAAAAAAAAGTCTCTTCACTGAGCGGTTACCCAATATCCCGATTGCTTATTCGGAGCCCTCCTGTGCCTGTCAGCTCCTGCCCCCCCCCCAAAACTATGGCGTCCCCAACAGTACAAAAAGCAAAACTGGCAGAAAGACTACTTTATAACAAGAGTTATTTTAAGCTAATTTTTTAAACTTTTTTTTTAAATTAAACTTTTTTTTTTTCTTTACAGTGCCCATTTTTCTAAGCGTAATAATACCCTCCAGGGTGGGCGGTATGGGAAATACTGGACCTTCAGACTATATACCCCTGGGCAGTCTGGTATTTCTAATCCCACCTACCCTGTTGGGTATTACTGCTACCTATTGTCCCTTGTAAATATATGTAACCCCCTACAAATGGGGGTTCCCAAAAAGTCTTCCTTGAGCTTGCCTAAATGCTCACTGCTAGGCTGGTGTTCTGCATTTTAGCAGTTTAAATGTGATTGCCAGAGAGTGCCTGTATAGTCTCTGTGTACTGTCTCTTTAAGAGCTGCCTGGTTTGCAGTCACAAGTAATCAGAGGGAGCTCTGTTGTAAGATGTATCTATTTGCTGAAAATCATTTAGAGTGATAATGATAATGTAGTTTGTCTAAACTGCCTTCTTTGCAGCAAGGACTGTTTTGTTTATCCCCACCACTTTGGCCTGGGACTGCCGAATTAGACCAATCAGTACTGGTGGGACCTAAAATGGAGCCAGGCTACAGGAGCTGTCTGGAGTCAAAATCTGTAAGAATTGTAGTTTTGGGCTTTTGGCACCTTTTTGCACCTGAAGGGGGAGCCTTTGTTGTGACTGACAGACAGATCAGCCAACCAAACCTTTTGGATTCTGGGGAAAGTCCCTGGCTTGCTGGCAGTTGAGTCAGATCTCGGTTGGCAGCTGAAGAAGCAAAAGCTTGAGACAGTCAAGCAGCCGACTGAGTAGTTTCAAGTGGGAGAACTGTGGAAAGGCCTGAGTTGTGGCCTGCATGTCTGCCTGCTGCCCCTGAGAGGGAGAGAAGAGAATTATTTCGGACTAAATCCAAGTTTGTGAGAACGAAGTAAGCCACTTATTTTTTATCAGTCTCATACCTGAAGAAGACCAAAGATTTTGCTGAATGTGATCGGCCTGTCAGGATTTCCAGCTGCTTTTGAATCCCTAGTTTGTGCAGAGACTTTGCAATCCTGACCGGAGAGCAGTTTGCCTGATACAGCAGAATTTCCTTACATGTAAATGTTCTGTGTATTGAAAGTGGGTCGTGATTTGGTTCCCCACTGTGTGAACTGTGTTCTGCTTGCTGGTACAGTAGAATCCTTTACATGTAAATGTGCTGTGTATTGAAAGTGGGTCGTGATTTGGTTCCCCACTGTGTGAACTGTGTTCTGCTTGCTGGTACCGTAGAATCCTTCACGTGCAAATGTGCTGTGTATTGAAAGTGGGTTGTGATTTGGTTCCCTACTGTGAACTGTGTTCTGCTTGCTGGAAGCTTTATTCAGCCTAATCGGACCGAATCTGCATTCATCTCCATTCGGCCCGGGCCATGCCAGACTACCCCACTGCACAGAGAAAGCCACCGACGAGACACCTGCCTGGGGATCAGCCCCCTGCTCCACGCTTGAACAGGAACGACGCTTCGGCGAATCGTCTGGGCCCTGCTTCTCCTGGCACTCCAGATTAACCACCTGCTGTCTCGATTTTCATCCAGTCTTGGGTATCGTGAGTAATCATCAGGGTAGCTCCCTGCAACAACAGCCTAATCTAAACGTGTGTCATCGGATTGTCTTGTTGTTTTCTTTTCAAGAACTGAGCCCTCCGGCTCTGGGATTACAAATAGTGTGTGTTGTGCATGTTGTTTTCTTCTATCACGGAGCCCCAACCAGCTGCAACATTCCTGGCAAGCCCACCATTCTCCATCTGGGTACCCAGAGTGCGTGACTGTTTATGGACCCTGAGGTGCATGCATAACTGTTTAATTGATAGAGCCTTTAAGCAAATTAACCTGGTTATGCCCCTAGCTTGTTCAAGTCCCTTAAATAAATCAGATCTCTTTTTTGCATTTACCCCAACTGTGGTTCCAGTTTGTGCAAGAGTACTGTACTGCTGTTATTAGCTGTGTATAACCTTGTTTTACAGGTGGTCCCCAGGGCTGAGTCATAGGAAAGCCCTGGTGATAAGAGCAAACAGTGTGGGTACTTGTCTAGTGTATCAGGGGTACTGTGAAAGTGATTATTGTGTATTGTTCAGGCCACTAGTAAGGAAAGAGGGGGGTTAGTGTCCTGAGGCTGTGCCCAGGTTAGCCTACTACCAACCCTATCCTCCGGGTGCAGGCACCCGTTTCAGAACTCAGGCCCCTTAACCTGCTACTAGCCAAGCAGGCAGGGGTAGTAGTCCTTGGGATAGCGCCACCTAAGGGTTACATATACCTTTTGTATCTTGGTCCGTGATTAAGCTTCCTGCCTCCCTTTCCAGATTCGTCTGGCCTATCCTGGAAAATACGTATGGTGGTCCGATGTTCTCCACTATCGCCGAAATTGTTAGGGAATCACGAATCCCATGTCACCGGGAACCTTGCAGTCCCCTACTACACAACTCCACTGCTCCCACTCGCAGTTTTTGCCATCATCACATCATCTGGCGCACACCTTGCCCTCAACGCCACTATTGCTACCTGATTCGTTGACACTCCCTAACCACGCCCTAAATATCCGAATTCGCGTGATCACGACTACCGAGGTGAACTAGTTTTTCAGGAACAGTCAGTTCAAATGAGATCAAAATAAATGCGCAAGGCATGTCAGAACGCGAGTCGTGCCGACGTCAGCCTGCGCGTCACATGGCCTGTCCGAGGCGGAAGTGAGAGCCGACATCTTGATGCGGAAGGAGCTGATTTGGTTACCTCACTGGTGAAACCATATAGCTAGAGGCCGAAACCGAAGGGAAAACACAACATCGTTCTTAAAGAAATAATTTTTCAATTGAATTCATATTCAGGACCTGCCGACTTATTTGTTGAAGCTGCTACAACTGCTACCTGTCTTTCTCTGGTCCCATGGCTGCTGCTAGTCCGAATCTTCAGGTAAAAAAACAACTACTATAACCTGTTTTGGGTGGGTAGTGTGTTAGGGATGTGGCATGCAACCACCGTGTATGGCCCAAATACCCCCCTTTTTAAAGTTTGATTAATTTGGATGCCTTCGAAGACGGGCGTGGTAGAATTACATGAACATTAACAGTGAGTTAGGCTTGTTTGCAACTTTCTTTTGGTACTGAAGGGCGGCCCAGCTAAGTTAGTTTTTTTTTGTTGTATTTTGATTGACTTGAAGTGGGAGGGGAAAGCATAATATGGAAAATGGGGAGTAAAAGATGATGTTAAGGTAAATTATGTACCATACACGACGAACGCATAAAGACTGATAATAAAAGTAGCAGGGGGAGATCGTCATACTGACACCGAGTGCTGCAAACTTGATGTGAAATGGCTTGAGGAAAGCCGTATGTTTGTGTTGTAGTTTTTTCTGTTCTAAACGTATCCTGTGCTTTCGTTATGTATACTGTGTTACAGCATTAGGCCTTTCTGTAAATTCAAGTGATTTCATGTGGTTAATTAGGAAACATTTGCAAGTTAAAATATGTCTGCGAGTATTTGGTGGTATTTTGTTCCAAGGGTGGGCAGAACACCGAGTGAGTTTGTGGCCTTTCATCCTGAAAAATATACCCTGGTAAGTTTTAATATCAGCTGACAAACTTGTGTATAGGCTTTAATTACATAGTTACTGCCTTGATTTGTCCAGAAATGCCAGGACTGTGTATGTACACTTACTTACATAGTTGCAAGGCTGGTCTTCAGTACTGTGGGCTTCTGGGTGTATCTAAACCGGTCAGGTGCTGCATTATTTGTTGTAGTTGAAAGGGCTGCTGCACATGCTGCTGTAGTCATAACATACTAAAAGCCAGCAGAATAGGCCTAATGGTCTGTCATGTCTGCTCGGTAGCCAACCCCCTAGGGGTGCTCACTTTATAGGTATAGCAAAACACGGGCTTCTATCATGCTGCCAGATGGAATGTTTCCTTCCTTTAGTAAGGACTGCATGGATGTAATTTACTGTACCGTAGTACACCTTGATGGAAATAGTCTGTGTCTGAGTGCAGACTGCATTTCACCTTGGCTTCCTCCATGAATAATAAATTAATAAAAACAGTACCATAGACATCACAGGTCCTGCAATCTGATTGGATTATACGTCTGTCTGGCCGGACTAAACCTCCCCACAACACATGGGCAAAGTGGCAGCTGACTGCTTGGCACTAGACAAAAAAAAAAAAACCTTTTTAAGATCTGTTTTGCTGCCATCTTGTGTGTGTGTGGTTTTTTTTTTTTATTATTACTATTATTAAATTACCTAGCCCAAAAAACGTGAATTTTACGTTTTTTATACCTTTGCAATAATGTCAACATGGCTTTGTTAGGGGCAGATTGTGGCAGACTAACCTGGTGGAGTTCTATGAGTGGGTGATAAGAGAGCTGAATCAGGGCAGGCCAGTGGATGTCCTCTTTCTTGACTTCAGCAGGGTGTTTGACTTGGTGCCGCATCCCGGGTTGCTGAGGGATATGGGGGAGGGGGGCAGATGGTCTGGTGGATAGGAAACTGGCTAGTGGGGCGTGTACAGAAGGTGATGGTAGGAGGGGATGTCTCATCTCCCAGGAAAGTCATTAGCAGGTTCCCACAGGGTTTGGTGCTGGGCCCACTCCTGTTTAATGCCTATATCGCAGACGTCAGAGGCGGTATCCGGAGCGGGATGAGCTTCTTTGTCGACGACTCGAAGTTGTGGATGGGGAGGAGGGGAAGTTGGCTCTTGAGGATCTGGAGACTCTAGGGAGGTGGTCATGCGCCTGGAAACTAAAGTTTAACACTGAGAAATGCAGGGTTCTTCATCTGGAGGCCAAAAACCCAGCTCATCTGTACACCTTGGGAGGGGAGACACTGCAAGTCTCTAGGGGGGAGAAGGACCTTGGGGTGGTGGTGCATGCCAAAATGAATAACTCGGAGCAGTGTAGAAGGGCTGCAGCCCAAGCAAATAAAATGCTGGGGTGCAATGCCAGGAGGATAACCTCCTAGTCAAGTGGTGCTCATTCCGCTATATAATTGCTTGGTTAGGCCACACCTTGAATACTGCGTGCAATTTTGGTATTCTTACTTAAAAAGGGATATTGCTCTTCTGGAGAGGGTCCAGAGGAGGGCGACCAGGATGATACAGGGTCTAGAGGAAAAGCCTTATGGGGAGCAGCTAGAGGAGCTCAACCTGTACTCACTGGAGGAGAGGAGGAACAGAGGAGATGTCGCGCAAGGGAATAAACAGGGTCAATCTTAATGGGGTGCTGCAGCTGAGGGAGGTAGGGACCACCAGGGGGCACTTAATGAGGCTGGTCTGTGGGAGACTAAGGGGGGGGAACAAGGGGACGCTACTTCACTGAGAGGGTAGTGGAGCTCTGGAATGCACTGCCTGTGGATCTGGTGGCTGTTACAATTGTGGAGGGGTTCAAGAGAAGCTGGGATAGGTATAGGGGGAGGGTGCATCCCCAGAGCCTTGCCGGGGATTGGGGAGGCCCGGGGGGGGGATATAGCCGTGCTCTGGGTGGACACTGATCTCCGAGCAGACTCGATAGACCATTGGGCCTTTTCTGCTGGCTTTTTTAGTATGTTAGTATGTCTTGCTCGCTTCGTAGATAAAACCACTTGTACTGTTTTCTGTTATATAGTACTGAGCGTTGCTGTCCGCCAACCAACTGCTCGCTTGCTCAACAAACTCCTGCGGTCACTATATCCATTTTGGATAGTGGAGGTTGATGTGTTAAGAACATTTTATTTATTAGTGTTATGAAAATATCAAAGCTACAGTAATTCAGAATACACATAAGGAGCCAGAAGAACTGTGGGTCACCCTGGAAACAGGAAATGGGACAGCCATATGAACTGGGGTTGTGTACAGGCCTCCAGACCAGGGGGAGGACATAGACACATTACTGTTAGAAAATATACAAAATATGACAGCTAAAGGGGAGGTTCTGATAATGGGAGGCTTCAACATACCAGATACAGATTGGTCAATACCAGCACTAGACACCTGGTGGATTCCCTGCAGAGGGATGGCCTCAAACAACTAGTACAACAACCCACAAGAGACAGGGCTATCCTAGATCTAGTACTGACTAACAGGGAAAGGATCACAGATCTCCAGGTAGAAGGTCACCTGGGGGCCAGTGCCCATCACATGGTATGGTTCATTTTGACCACTAGAACTAAATCATCCCATTCCAAGGCAAAAATATGGGACTTCAGAGGAGCTGACTTTGATAAGATAGCCAACAGAGTTATGCTAGCCCTGGCAAAAAGAAATACATGTGAAGGGGGTACAGGCAAAGTGGGCAACCATTAAAGATGCAATACTTGAAGCAACATCCCATTGTGTTAGAGAGAAAAGGTAGTGCCAAAGAAAAACAACAGCAGAAAAGGTCAGAGCCAAAAGGTTGGCCTTCAGGAAATATAAGGGAACGCAGCAGGATGTACCTAGGGAGGCATACCAAACTTCCCTGAGGGAAGGCGGTGAGGCAGGCAAAGGCCCAAACCGAGGAAACACTAGCATGAACAGTAAAAGAGGGTGACATGATTTTCTGTAGATAAATTAGTGAAAGGAGAAGTTCAGAGGAGGTATTGCTAAGATCAAAGGGGATAAGGGGCATGTGAGGAGGAGGACCATGTAAAAGCATCTATCCTAAATAGATACTTCTTAGTATTTACTGAAAAGAAGGTAGGGCAGGGCCCACAGCTCTGCACCATGGACACGGGGGAGGGAGTGAACTAGTCCCTTCACAAAAGAAAGGGTCCTACAAGAGCTCGATAAGGCAATGAGACCTGATGGCATACATCCCAGGGTACTAAAGGAGCTAAGGGTGGAACTAGCAGAGCCATTAGCAGAACTGTTTCGTGAGTCTCTGAGCACAGGAGAGCTCCCAGAAGACTGGAGATGGGCTCATGTGTTCCCGCTCCACAAGAGTGGTAGTGGGGAGGAGGCAGGGAACTACAGACCAGTCAGTCTTACCTCAGTAGTGGGCAAGATTATGGAGATGCTCCTTAAGGAAAGGATAGTTTAACACCTGGAATCCATCCTGCGATTGCCCATCTTAACATTTCCACTGTTCCAGCTGCACATGACCCAGCACCCAGCACTTACAATCAGTCTTTGCACCCCTAGCACCTTACCTGTCATAGTCCCTCGACAAGACCCCCTGGCTGCACTGTCTCCCACCTCGCCCACCCCTCTAGTCTCCACTCCTGCCACCAACCACCTCCTGCATCCCCTTACCCCTGCATCTCCTACCCCTCGATCTCCTACCCTCACCCTCCCCTTGTCTTGCTCAGAAGCTCATGTCTTTGTACTGGTTATTACATGTTTGTAAATCAATGACTATATGTTTGTAACTAAAAATGATGACTGTTGGACACACTGACGTGGAACCTTTGTAAAAGAGCCTTGGCTCAAAGGTATTGTAATCATAGATGAAATAAATAAAAAAAAATTAATAAAAAAAAAATAGCACAGGATCCAAGACAGCATGGGTTTACAAAAGGAAGGTCCTGTCAAACTAATCTCATAGATTTCTTTGACTGGGTAACTAGAGTGGTGGACCAAGGGGGAGCAGTTGATGTCGCCTACCTTGACTTCAGCTAAGCTTTCGATACTGTTTCACATAGAAGATTGATTAATAAGCTGGGTAGGCTCGGGTTGGGTCAGACTGTCAACTGGGTGGCAAACTGGTTGAAGGGCAGAAAACAGAGAGTGGTGGTAAATGGTATACAGTCAGAAGAGATGCAAGTCACAAGTGGGGTACCTCAGGGAACAGTTCTGGGGCCAGTCCTCTTCTGTATCTTCATCAGTAACATTGCAGATGGACTGGAGAGTAAGGTTTGTCTGTTTGCAGATGACACCAAGATCTACAACAGAGTAGATAATCCAGATGGGGTGGGCAGAAGGAGAAGAGATCTGGATAAACTAGCAAAATGGTTGGAAGAGTGGCAACTGGGGTTTAACGAAAAGAAGTGCAAGATCATGCACATAGGGAAGAGAAACCCTGAAACCACCTATAGGCTGGGAGGGAAGTTGCTGGCAGTCACAAGGGAAGAAAGAGACTTGGGCGTCATC
Source organism: Neoceratodus forsteri (assembly GCA_016271365.2). Taxonomy (NCBI): domain Eukaryota; kingdom Metazoa; phylum Chordata; order Ceratodontiformes; family Ceratodontidae; genus Neoceratodus; species Neoceratodus forsteri. Next base: position 349,053,858 of record CM057456.1, read on the forward strand.
ATCATCGATGACTTGAAATCAAGCAGACCACTGAAGCAGTAGGTAGGGCTACTAGAGGGATATTGGGGTGTATTAGTAGGGGTATTACAAGTCAGAAGAGGGAGGTAATAATCCCTCTTTACAAGACACTGGTTAGGCCCCATCTAGAGTACTGCATGCAGTAGTGGAGGCCACACCTTCACAAGGACATTAACCAAATTGAGGCAGTCCAGAGAAGGGCAACCAAAATGGTGCAGGGACTGCATCAGAAAACATATGAGTACAGATTAATGGAGCTCAATATGTATACCCTAAAGCAAAGGAGGGAGAGAGGTGATACGATCAAAGCATTCAAACACCTTAAGGGCATTAACAAGATGAAAGAGTCTAACATGTTTCAGTATAAGAAACATAGCAGGATAAGAGGACACAGCATGAGATTAGAGGGAGGCCAGTTAAGGGGTAATGTAAGGAAGTTCTTTTTCACAGAAAGGGTGGGGGATGCATGGAACAGCCTACCCCAGGAAGTGGTGGATATGAATACAGTGCAGGGCTTCAAAACAGGCATGGGATGGGCATAAGGTAGCAATACAGACAAGTATAAATAGATAGGCCATTGACAGAGTAAAGGCCAATGGCACATTCATAAGGTAGAAAAAGAAATGTTCAGACTGGATGGGACTTGTGGTCCTTATCTGCCGTCCGCTTCTATGTTTCTTATGGCTTTAATGTGATTTTTCTGTTGGTCTGCTGTATGGACAGGTTGTTAGGCAGTTGCTATGTACGAAATGTGTGGACATCGTGTTAGCATCAGCATGTTTATGACTGGTGAGCATGGAGCTCTTTCAAAAAAATTTGAGCAAGATGGCACTACTTCTTAGCGAGAGCACTGGGTGACATGTATGTAGGAGAATGGTGTGCTCCGAGGAGGATGTAATTTAATATTGAAGGGGCAGTTTTTCCCTTTTTGTTTATTATTTTGGCAGGTTTTCCAGTGTAGTTTTGGAAGTGACAGATTGGTTGCGGGCGTGTGAGCCTAGGGGTGGGTTCATTGGAGTGGCAGCAGTTCGGCGGGCAGACAAGTTTATTTAATTTAAAAAAAAAAAAGCCATTTTTGCTTTAACTTCTTTTGGGTCAGTGAATCGGGGACACGAGGATGTGGAGCAGCTGCACTCGCTGAGAAGATGTGGAGCAGGTCCGGTGGAGAGGAGTGGTATCATGATGGGGGGGAGGGCGCAAGCGGCAGCAACAGTAGCAGCTGTGAGAGCCGAAAAAAGAAAGTGAAGTAGACAGCACTTTGAAATAGAATGTGGCGTGAGAAGAGGCAAAATGCTTGGCTTGAATGCTGATCTGGTGCTTTTACTTTGTATGTTTGGGTAGTGTGGAAAAGTGAAAGTGAGTAGTGCAGACATGGAAGTAGTGCCATGGGTGAGTAGTGCAGATGTGAAAGTAGTGTCGTGGTGTGGGGGTAGGGGGGCAAGCAGATTGATGGTGACAGTACTATATAGATAAACTTGTGGTCACAGATTTATTCCTATAGTTAACCTACGAAAATGCCAGCAGAATAGGCCTAACGGTCTTGAGTCTGCTCGATTATTTATTTTTTCCCCCAGCACCTGTACTGAGGGCCAATTTTGGTCCCCCTTGGGTTATACTGTCCCCAGTCCCAGATGTTCCACCTGTATTGGGCCTGGTCAGATTTACCCTTCCCCTGTACCTGTTCCATCCCCTCTTAAACCCGTCCACAGTCTCCAACTGTACCAGCCCCTGGGGCAGTGCATTCCATGGCTCCACCACCCTTTCAGTGAAATAACAACATCTCCTCTCCTCCCCTCTGAGCCTGCCCCCTTCCACCTTACACCCGTGACCTCTCGTTGCCCCACCATCCTTCCTTTGGAGCACCCTGACTGGGCCTCCCTTACTGATCCCTTTCATGTACTTAAATACCTCTATCATGTCCCCTCTGTTCCTCCTCTCCTCCAGGGTGTACATGCCTAGCTCCTTGAGCCTCTCGTCATAGGTCCTCTCCCCCAGGCCCCGGATCATTTTGGTTGCCCTCGTTTGTACCCTCTTTAGAAGTGTAATGTCCCTCTTTAAATGTGGTCTCCAAAACTGCACACAATACTCTACAGTAGGTGTGGCTTAACTAAGCAGTTGTACAGTAGCAGGATGACTGTCGCCTTTCTGGGGGTAATCCCCCTGGCGATGCATCCCAGCATCTTATTTGCCCTTGTTGCTGCCCTGCAGGCCTCTGAGTTCATTTTGACATCTACCACTACCCCCAGGTCCCTCTCACCCTCCATGACTTGAATTATGTCTCCTTCCAGGGTATACCCCTGGCCTGGATTTCTGACTCCTAGGTGCAGAACCTTGCACTTCTCCGCATTGAATTTTAGTTTCCATTTTCACGACCACGTTTCCAGAGCCTCCAGGTCCTCCTGCAAGGCCACCCACTGTCCTCCTCATCCTCCACTGCACCCAGCTTTGAGTCGTCTGCAGACTCATCTCACTTCTGATCCCCTTCCTGATGTCTGAGACATAGGCGTTGAACAGGAGTGGCCCCAGCACTGACCCCTGGGGAACCCACCTTGGGGATGAGGCTAACCCTCCAACTACCACCTTCTGAGTACGCTCAGAGAGCCAGTTTTCTATCCATCTTAACAACTGTCTCCCTACCCCATTGCTTCAGCCTAACCAGCAGGCCACTGTGGGGTACCGAATGAAACACCTTGCTAAAGTCCAGCAAGAGGACGTCCACTGGCCTACCCTGGTCCAGGGCCCTTATCACCCAGTCATAGAACTCAACAAGGGTTTGTCTGGCACGATCTTCCCGTGACAAAGCCATGCTGCCTATCGTCCAAGTACCCAGTTTGCTCCAGTAATTAGCGTTTCCTTGACAATATCCTCCATCACCTTGCCGACCACCGATGTCCGGCTAACAGGCCTGTGATTTCCCGCGTCCTCTCTTGCCCCCCCCCCCCATGGATCGGCACAACATGGGCCACCCTCCAGTCTTGGGGGCACCCACCTAGTCCTCAGAGAGATGATGAAAAGCTCTGCTAGAGGGACTGCCAGGACATCTTCCAGTTCCCTCAGCACCCTGGGATGCATCTCATCTGGCCCTGGTGCTTTCTCTGTCCGAAGGAAACTGAGGGCTTCCCTTACTCTCTCTGTACTGGGATTTCAACCTCCACATCCTCCCCCCTTTTCACCCTGCACTGCTGGCCCCCCACCTGTCTGTGGTAGGCACTCCCTTTCCCCAGACCCGTCGGGGCCCTTGGTCTCTACTGGTCCCACCCCTTCCTCGGGTTTGCTTCCGGCTCCCTCGCAAGACATAGCCCTTCATCCCCCGTAAAAACTGAGGCAAAGTACTCATTTAGGACTTATGCCTGTTCCCCCGCCTCCTGTATCCAACCATCCCCTATCCTTATCTTGCTTCTCTGCCCCCTTACTTTCCTTTTCCCCTCTATGTATCTGAAGAACCCCTTCTCCCCCTCTGGATCACACTGGCTAAGGACTGCTTCTTTTTTGCCTCAGCTGCTGTCACCACCCTGGTGACTCTCTTGGCTGTGAGCTCATATTCCTCTTGATCCCTTTCAGTCCTTGAGCACTTGAAGCATCTATAGGCTGCCTTCTTTTCCCTCACCACCTCCTGTACCTCTCGGGTCCACCAGCAGGGTTTTCTGGCCGTGCTGAACTTACGCCTTTTCCTTGAGCAGGATCTAGTAACCCCAAAATAAATGTGTGTGTGTGTGTGTGTGTGTGTATGGTTGTGTGTGTGTATATATATATATATATATATATATATATATATATATATATATATATATAGTGTATGTGTATATGTGTGTGTGTGTGTGTGTGTGTGTGTATGTATGTGTGTATGTATATGTATATGTATATGTATATGTATATGTATATGTATATGTATGTATATATATATATATATATATATATATATATATATATATATATATATATTTTATAGTGCTACCATAGTTAGGTTGAGGAGCCATTTCATGTTAAACCCCAAAACTTTGCACCTTAATAACTTTGCAAACCGCTTTGACGATTTGGCTGAAATTTGGAATACACAATCAAGAAACATAGGCCTTGGCATCTGCAAGTTTCGCATCGGTCGGATACATGCTGCGGAGTTAAGTGTGATTTATGACAGTACGCTTTTTCTGAATTCTACGGTCGCACGGTTTATGCTACGTCCGAATCTTCAGGAACGTATGCCGGGTCCTGATGTGCCTTTCAAGATTTGGTGAAAAAATATTAACGGTTCAAAAGTTATTCAAAACAATTTCCCATTATAAGTCAATGGGAAAAGTTAACACAAAGTTCGACAGTGTCGCAAATGCATTTTTACTTTCAAATGGGCCTGTTACTTTCATAAATCAGCCATTTTGTTTTCAGTTGGTGATCAGAAAATGGTTGGCATTTAAATTTGGGACCCTCTAGCAACCTAATTCTTGTATTCACCTAGTCGGACCCTGAGGATGCTTGCCATATCTTTATTTTGTGGTAAAACACACCAGAAATATGTTTTCAAATTTCTGGAAAATACTTTCATAAATTACTTTTGTGCTCACGAAGTGTCGAACTTTTATGGAAGCTTCCATGAATTGCGACAGTAGTTTTCTACCTGTGGGAAAGTGACAGCGTTTTTTGGCACTGCGCTGCAAAAGAACGTTGGGAGTTTTGGGGTGAAATTTGAGGAACGCAGTGACATCTCACAGATGTGCCTTTCAGTGTTGTATTAAAAAAATACATGGTGGCAAAGTTACGGCACTCCAAAGTTGGACGTTTTCCCATAGGATAACATTACGGGCGCCCGACGCATTACAGGAATCCTTTGGCTCCCTGCTGCAAAAATAATGGTTTGGTCTTTTTTCCTGAAATTTGGAGGGAAGACAGCCAACAGCCCACAGATGTGCCTTTTGGTGGTTTGGTGAAAAAATATTACAGGGAGGCAAAGTTATGGCGCTCCGAACTTCTCTTTTTTTCCCATAGGATAACATCACAGCATTCGCCGTGCTTTTCAGGGCCCGTATCTCGGAAACGGTGCGAGATACAGACTTTTCCTAATGGGGGCTACGTACAAAATTAGCTAGGACAGTTGTAAATAATGAGTTTTAAATTTTTTTCTATGTCGTACGTGTTCCTGAGATATAACCTATTTAGTATTCCAAGTCCTCATTTTCTGCTCTGATAGAAGCTGCCGACTCACTCGCTTCTTCTTACTGTTGTCGGCAGCTCTTCTGTTAAAATATAGCCAGTATTAGGAAAGCGTTATAGTTTTTGAGCAATTTACAGCACAGGCTGTATAATTGAAAGTAACTGAGATTTCAATATTGTTGCGCTTGGTCACGCTACATTTCAATGCGTTCTGATTGGTCAATGGGTGAAAGGAAGTCACAGGATCAACCAGATATGTTTAAATTTAATTATTTGTGTTAAGATGTAGGCAGGATCAACCAGATGGAAGAGATGGGGTTTTTTTTTTTTTTTTTTTTTTTTTTTGGTGGGGGGAGTTACTTGTACAGAGCAGAGGAAAGAGAGACAGGTGTCTGATGAAAAGTGAAACACTTTCACTTTCATCAGGATGACGTATAGGAACGTGGAGATAACATTGTTATCTTCACTGGGCAGTCTAGATATCATTTTTTATCATTGTATTTATCCCAAAACATACGTTGTATAAATATATGTATGTGTCTGTACGTGTGTGTATATATCTATATAGATATGTAGATATCCATGTAGATATGTAGATATCCATGTAGATATGTAGATATATAGATAGACAGCTCTGTTTAACACCTCATTGGAGATGGGAATGGTTCCGGAGGACTGGAAGAGGGTGGATGTAGTCCCATTACACAAAAGAAAAGCAGTAGCAGGGAAGAGACTAGCAATTTTAGGTCTATCAGCATGACTTTAGTGATGGAATCCCTGCTGAAGGAAAAGGATTGTGGAATATCTTGAATCCAACGGGGGGGGGGGGTTATGTCAAATGAATCTGGTAGATTTTTTTTTTTTTTTTTTGACTGGGTGACCAAGTAACTAGATCAGGGTGGAGTGGTGGACATATCCTACTTAGATTTCAGTAACACCATATAACATAGGAGACTTGTAAACAAGCTGGGTAGCTTAGTGGGGTCCAAAGGTGATTAACTGAGTAAGAAATTAGTTTGGGAGGGGGATAGGCAGCAGAGGGTTGTAGTAGACGGAGATCTTTGAGACAATCTCTTGTAGCAGGTTATAACACGTGGATATCAGCCGCAGGCGTCGGTTCCTCCAGATGAATTCTCAGCAGTCGATCCTGGTCTCTAACCTTATCACATGGTATCTGTTTGGCACGTATAAAAGGGGGAGGCCCCAGCTACTCCTCGGTTCTTTTCAACCGCGACCTGCATGCAACAAGTCCTCCTTCAGAGCTCTGCTTACCAGTCATCGACTAAGAGTTCTACCGACCAAACGTTCATTCTGAACGGGTTCCTGTACTGATGCCTTTGGATTCCTTATTACGAAAGTGTACTTGTGCTCACAGAATTGCTACAGAGGACTTCCACGACGTCTGTGTTCGGTGTCTTGGTCCTGAACACGACACACAGGATTATATCCTCTGTAAGCAGTTCAACAAGGCCACCAAACGTTGAAAGCTTCAGCAGCTTCATAAGTTCCTCATGGAGTAGAAGGTTGCCCTTCTGGAGCAGCAACACTCCAAGCCAAACAGGGAATCTTCGCCCTCCTTGGGGTATCACCGGTCTATAGGTGAGCCCTTCTTGTCAAAGGAACAGGGTCCTGATAAGAAACATGACAGCAAAACGAAGCATGTTTCTGCTGTGCTCTCGTCATCGACAAGGAGTACCCCGATCACTGCCAGAAAAGTAAGTATTGAAAAGGTTGCCACTGTTACACTGTCTTCTACACTGTCTATGATTTTTGGCTCCTCTCTTCCCTCGATGACGGCTCCTCCATCGATGATGGGTTCTGGGGTGAACTTGCAGCTTCCATCACTGCCGCTCCTCTCTGTGGCTTCTGGCCCGTCGGCGATCCTCTCATCAACGACCAGCCTTACCTCAAAGGATTTTATGTTGGCACCCTCGTTGATGATCCAGGGGTCCTAATAACACACCCCTTGTCGACGGCTGCTCACTTGGTTCCATTGCCGTCTTCAGTAATGTCCGTGGTCCCTATTCACTTGGTTCATGCTATCCTGGCTACTTCCGCTGGACAGATGGCCATGATTGATGTCCAGGCTCTAGTAAATACTATCCTGGAACTTACACAGACCCCTCCCCCCAGTGAAGGGTTGGCTCCAGTCTTTCCTCATTCTAGGCTTTCCTTGGCCCAGAGGACTGCCAGCTGTTCCTCTGTCTCCCTGGGTTTTCACTCTCAGGATGTGGACATGGACGACCCTTTCCTGCAGGGCTGGGATTTGGCTGACCTGGAGGAACAGGAAAGTATGGACCAGATAGACTACCCTCAGTCCTCCTTGGGCACCTCGTCGCTACAGGGTGAACCTACCCCTGAACTCCCATGTTCTCCGTCAGATGATCCCATGTTTTTGGACATTATGATACACTTCTAGAAAATGTTTGGGTCCCAAAGCACTGAGCAGGATTCTTCGAGAAAGAAGTTGGCACAGTATTTAGGTGTACTGGAATGTCCCACTCTGGTTGCCCCGGTGGACACCTTTTTTTGAAGAGGTTATTTGGGGTACTTGGAAGCAGCCTTTCAAAGTTCCCTTCAATTCTTGTAAGGCTGATAGATCACCCCTACTTCGTATCTTCACCTCAGGCGGATTCTGTGGTGATCAGTGCCGCTCATGATAGGTCTTCTAGACCTGAGCACATGAGTGCTCAGTCCCCTGATAAGGAATCCCAAGAAATTGGATGTAAAATGGGGAAAAGAGTTTATGCCTCGGCTACTGTCTCTCCGTATACTTAATTACACAGGACACCTCCTGAAATAACAGGAGGAAATCCTAAAAGCCTCCTAGGCACTGTCCAGTCCCTCTGCGGGTTCTGTCCAGGAGGATGTGACAGGCAAAATGTCTGTGGTGGCAGCTATTTGCCACCACCTGCTCAGGGCCACCTATGATGCCGTTGACACTGCGGCCCATACGTCCTTGGCAGTTTGTCTCAGATGTCGCACCTGGCTCAGAGTGCCATGATTTTCACAGGACGTGCAGCTATCTATCCTTAACGGTCCCTTTTAAGGGTGATCAGCTGTTTGGTCCACAGACCCAAGAAGGACTTACAGGACTCGGGTTGTACCCTTCAATTGGTCTGGACCCTGCATTGTCCGAAAGCAAAACCATCCTTCAGGGGCTGCCCCTATAGGGTGCGTTCCGGTGCTCAAAGACCACCTACCAATAAGTGAAAACCTCAGTTGACATTGCCTGATCCTAGAAATGTTCAGAAAATGTCCCATTACATCCCTGCTGCTCCCCAGCAGAGCCTGTCTTCGGCCTGAAGGTCTTCCTCCGGTCATGGGACTGGAGACCCTTCCCGTGGCCGTCGGGGGCAGGTTTTCCCTGCACCTACAAGGGTGGCAAGCCGTCTCCTCTGACCTGTGGCTCCTGCAATTGATTGATTGAGTCAGGATACACACTGGTGTTCATAGAGGTACCCTTTGCTTTGCCACCAAGGGTCTTTTATTACCCCCCCCCGGACTAAAAATTGGTCTTAAGGGACAAAATCAACGCTTTGCTCGCAAAACGTATCATCGAACCAGTTCCCCTTTCACAGAAGAGTACGGGATTTTACTCCCATTTTTTTCCTGGTTCCCAAATGGATGGGGGACTAAAACCCCCATTTGGATCCAAGATGTCTCAACCCCTATATCAAAGGACAGGGATGGGGCAAAAAGAAAGAAAGCCATAAAAAAATGAAGGGTAATGAGTACCAATGCCCATAATCTAGGTGAAAAGCTCCCTGAAATGGTGGCCTTGATAGAAGAGGGATGCCTGGATATCGTGGCAGTCACAGAAACATGGTACACAGAGAACAATGACTGGGATGTCAACATACCAGGGTACACAATGTACAAGAGGGACAGGGAGGGAAAAAGAGGAGAAATAGTAGTAGTAGTAGTACTAGTAATAATTCTGTAATGGGAAGGGATCAAAGCAACAGAACTAAAGGGTAAACAGGGAGGATAGGAGGCACTGTGGGTGACCCTGGAGACTGGAAATGGCACCACAGTCCACACAGGGGTTGTATACAGACTCCTGTTTTGTGGAGGAAATGGACAAGGAAATGATAGAAGGCATCCTTGGGATGACAGAGAAAGGGGAGATATTGCTGATGGGGGACCTGAATATGCCAGATGTTAACTGGAGCATCTTTGCTGCAGCCACATCCAAGAGCAGGGCCATTCTTGATGCCCTACAGGGGGCATGCCTGAGACAGCTAGTTTTGGAACCCACTCGGGAGGGAGCAATCCTAGACCTTGTACTCTCAGATGGGGACGGAGAGAGGATCTCCGATCTTGAAGTGGTTAGTCAGCTGGGAACAAGCGACCACCAAACAGTGTGGTTCAAGATAAACTTAGCTGTAGAGTCAAGCCATACAAAAGTGAAGGTGCTGGACTTCAGGAGGGCTGATTTTTGTCAAAATGGGAGAGTGCCTCAGAAAAGCACTAGCAGCGGGCAAGAAGGTGGGGTGGAGCAACAATGGGGAAACATCAAAGCGGCCATCACAAAAGTAAGAGCCTTTGTGTGAAGCAAATAAACAAATCAAAATGAAAGAAAAAAACACTATGGTTCTCAAAAGAAGTGGCGGGGAAGGTAAGGGAGAAAAAGATAGCATTTAGGAAGTATAAGGAAACACAGAAGGAGCAGGACAGAGAACTGTACCAGTTAAACCAGAAGGAAGCGGGGAAGGCAGTCAGAATAGTAAAGGTCCAAACCGAGGAAAAGAGAGCCATCTCTGTTAAGAAGGGGGATGAAACCTTTTATAGGTACATTAGGGAGCAAAGAAAGACTAAGGCAGGGATACTGAGGCTGAACAAAGAGGAAGGTGGTTGGGCAGAGAGCGACAGTGAAAAAACAGAGATACTGAACGAATACTTCTGCTCAGTATTCACAGTGGAAAAGCAGGGGGAGATACCACATCCAGTCAGTAGAAGCACTCTGGATGGGGGGGTTGATATTAGTCCTTTCACAGAAGAAAGAGTTCTGAAAGAACTCTTAAAACTGAAGGCGGATAAAGCAATAGGGCCTGATGGGATTCACCCCAGAGTTCTAAAAGAACTAAGGGAAGAACTAGTAATGCCACTGACTATCCATTTTAGTAAATCATGGGAGGATGGTGTGGTACCTGAGGACTGGAGGAGGGTGGATGTGATTCCCCTTCACAAAAGTGGGAGCAAGACAGAGGCAGGAAACTACAGACCTGGCAGTTTGACCTCTGTGGTAGGGAAAGTGATGGAATCACTTCTGAAGGAAAGAATTGTTGAGTACCTAGAGGTCAGTGGGGCATAGGACTCAAGGCAGCATGGATTCATAGCAGGACGATCATGTCAGACAACAAATCTAATTGATTTCTTTGACTGGATGACCAAAGTAGTAGACCAGGGAGAGGCTGTGGACATGGCCTATCAAGTCTTTAGCAAGGCATTTGACACAGCCCGGCACAAAAGATTAATAAACAAATTAGCCAGCCTTGGAGTGGGTCCCAGGGTGGTAGCCTGGGTAAAACACTGGCTGGACAACAGGACGCAGCGGGTAATAGTAAATGGAGTCTACAGTGAAGAAAGGGGGTTACTAGTGGGGTACCACAGGGTTCAGTACTGGGATTGGTTCTTTTTAATATCTTTATAAGTAACATTGCAGAGGGACTGGAAGGGAAAGTATGTTTCTTTGCAGATGGCGCAAAGATCTGCAACAGGGTTGATGCGCAAGGTGGGGTGGAAAGGATGAAAAAGGACTTGTCAAGGTTGGAGGAATGGTCAGGTGTATGGCAGCTTAGATTCAGTGCAAAGTAATGCACCTGGGAAACAGAAACCCGGGGTGAGATACTGACAACAACAAAAATTGAAAGGGACCTGGGGTAGTCGTATCAGACGACCTAAAGGTGGGCCAGCAATGTGAGACGGCAGTAAGGAGGGCTGGGGGAATACTGGGATGCATAGGAAGAGGCATCACCAGTAGAAAACAGGAAGTTGTTGGCCCTCTCTATAGACAGTTGGTAAGACCACATATGGAGTATTGTGTACAGTTCTGGAGACCCCATATTCGCAAAGACAGACAGGATGGAGGCTGTCCAGAGGAGGGCAACCAAAGTGGTGCAGGGTCTGTACCAGAAGACATATGAAGAAAGACTAAAGGAGCTTAAGATGTATAGCCTCGAGGAAAGATGGGAGAGGGGGTACATGATCGAAACTTTCAAATACCTCAAGGGAATCAACAAAGTCCAAGAGGGTAGTATCTTTCAGAAAAAGATGTGCGAGAACAAGGGGGCACAATGTGAAAATAGAGGGGGGACGGCTCAGAGGTAATGTGAGGAAGTATTTATTCACAGAGGGTTGTAGATGCATGGAATGGCCTTCCTGAGGAGGTCGTAGAGTCAAAAACAGTGGGGGAATTCAAGAATGCATGGGACAGACATAAGGCCATTCTAGTTTGGGGGGGGTAGGAGGAAGTAGGCTGTTGGTTAACTAGGATCTGCAGCTTATCCATTAGGTAGGGAAATGGGCAGACTAGGTGGGCCCAAGCGGTCCTTATCTGCCATCAAATTCTATGTTAAATACCAAAAGTTCAGGATGGTGTCTTTCCCAACACTTTTCCTCCTTGCTGAACAAGGGAGATTGGCTCTGCTGTCTCGGTATGAAGGACGTGTACCTCCATATCCTGATGCACCATACTCTCAGACTGTTTCTCTGTTGTTTTGTTTCAGGGTCATCATTACCAGTTCTGGGCCCTCCTATTCAGCCTTTCCTCCGCCCTGAGGCATTCACAAAATGCCAAGTGGCAGTCGCAGTGGCCCTTCACAGGGATACCTCTGTCTTTCCCTACCTGGACGATTGGCTCCTGAAAGCATCTTCACACCAAAGGCTGTTGTCCATGCTTTCTTGAAACCTGCAATTGTTCGCCCAAGTGGGGGTAGCTGTAAACTATTCGAAGTCCAAAATGGACCCAGCGCAATGCCTTCTACATATCTGAGCCGTGTTGGATGCCTCCTTGGGGATGTCATATTTTCCCATGGCTTGGGCAGATGCCCTGATTGCTTTGGCGCGCAGCCTAGAGTCCAGCAGATTGATCTCGGCACAAACCTACCTGCACCTCCTGGGACATTTGGCAGCCACGATTCTGGCGGTCCCCAATGCCAGGTTGAATATGAGGATCCTTCAGTGGTCCCTGAGAGTCCAGTGGTATCAGAAGGAGGACTATTTTGATGCCTCGGTCCTGATTTCTTTCCCAGCTCTTCGAGCTCTACAGTGGTGGAAGTCCCGGGACAACTTAATGCGAGGCTTGCTGTTTCATTCTCCTGTCCCCTGTCTCATTCTGACTACAGATGCCTCCTTGACAGGTTGTGGTGCTCACCTCCTGCACGTCCATTCCCAAGGATTCTGGATGCTAGTGGAGGCCAGCCTCCACATCAATGTCTTAGAGATGAGGGCAGTCCTCTATGCCTTACAGGCATTCAGACCCCGGCCCGGTTGCCTTCTGGTGCAGTCAGACAATTCTGCAGTAGTTTACTACCTAAACAAGCAAGGAGGCACCCATTCATACCCTCTCTGCAGAGAATTGATGAGGGTCTGGTAATGGGCGATCCAGAGAAATATATTATCTTCTGGTGGTCCACATCGCAGGGGTGCCCAACACCCTGGCGGATGTGCTGAGCAGATCCACTGCACGGGCCCACGAGTGGGAAATCTTACCGGACATCCTAAGCTATGTCTTACACCAATGTGGCTGACTGGAGTTGGACCGATTTGCCTCTCCGCAAAACGCAAAAGTGCCCCTCTACTGCTCTCTCGAGCAAGGTCCTGGAACTGTGTGGTCGGATGTTTTAGCTCTTTCCTGAACAGGAAGACTTCTTTATGCCTTTCTACCCTTTCCTGTTCAGAGAGTACTACTCATACTGGTCCAGGATGGGGCATCTGTGATTCTCATAGCACCGTTATGACCAAGACAGATTTGGTTCCCTCTGTTTCAGCAGCTCTCGGAACCGGATCATCTGCTGATTTTTGCCGGGTTCTGCTGTCCCAGACACAAGGCTCCCTGCTACACCTGGACCTTCACTCCTCCATCTGCGTGCCTGGCTCCTAAGGACATAGTTCTCTTGCACTTCAGGGTGTCCCAAAGGTGGCAAAGTCCTCCAGGCTGCCAGGAAACTGTCTGTGCAGTCTTCCTAGTCTATGAAGTGGAAATGTTTCTCCATTTGGGTGTCTATGAAGTACTTACTCTTATGAGTGTTCCCCTCAGAGCATCTTAGACTGTCTGCTGTCCTTGTCCGAGGGTGGCCTGAAATATTCCTCTGCAAAAGTCCACCTTTCAGCCATTGCCGCATTCCATTTACCTGTGGGCAACAAACAATTGTCCCAGTTACCTTTGATCAGAACCTTTTTAAAAGGCATTCTGCACCTTCATCCCCCTATCTGGGATCTAGTCCCTGTCTGGGATTTGAATTTTGTGCTTGAAAAATTGAATGACTCCTTTTCAGCCCGCTGAATCCAGAGAGCTCCGTTATTTTTCTTGGAAAACTATATTTTTAGTTCCCATTATGTTGGGTAGACGTATTTCAGAGTTACAGGCACTAATGTTGAAACTTCTCTACCTAAAATTTCATAACGATAGGGTGAGTTTTATACACCAACTCGTCATTTTTGCCAAAGGTTGTTTCTGAATTTGCTTTAAATCGGGCTGTCCACCAGCATACTATGCAGAACCTGTGTATCCAGGGGTACATAGATACATAGACAGTGTCGGCAGATAAGGGCCTATGGCCCACCTAGTCTGCCCATTTGAGCTTGTAAGTTCAGTTTGTTTTCCTAGAAGTCTGTTTCCCCTTACCCCTGCCCTCTAGAATTCCTTTATGTCTATCCCATGCATTCTTAAATCCGGTGATTGTTTCAGCCCCCACCACTTCCTCTGGCAGGGTGTTCCACTTGTCCACCACCCGTTCTGTGAAGAAATTCTTTCTCATGTTTCCTCTGAATCGTCCTCCCTCCAACTTCATCCCATGCCCTCTAGTCCTGAAACATCTTTTTCGTGTAAAAATAGTGTTTTCCTGCACCTGTTCCTCCCTGTAAGATACTTGTATGTCTCTATCATATCCCTCTCTCCGCCTCTCCCTCCAGGAGTACATGTTCAGTTCCTTCAACCTGTCTTCATAGGACTTGTGATGCAACCCATGCACCATCTTTGTTGCCCTCCTCTGAACCTTCTCTACCCTGTCTATGTCCTTACGTAGGTATGGTCTCCAGAACTGTACACTGTACTCAGGTGGGGCCTCACTAGTGTCTTGTATAGCGAATTATGACTTCCCTTTTCCTGCTGGTGATGCCCCTGCCTATACATCCCAGCATCCTATTTGCTTTACCTGATGCCTTGTCACACTGTTTCCCTACTTTGAGGTCATCAGAGATGACAACCTCAAGATCCCTTTCCTGCTTGGTGCATGCTATAGCCTCACCCCCGACTGATATATTGTGCCAGGGTTTTTGTGCCCCATATGCATTATCTTGCACTTCTTTGCATTGAATTTCAACTGCCAAACCCTTGACCATTCTTCAAGTTTCTGCAGGTCCCTTCTCATTCTGTCTACACCCTCTGGTGTGTCTACTCTGTTACAGAGCTTTGTGTCATCAGCGAACAGTGAAATTCAGCCTTCTAGTACCTGTGCAATGTCACTGATGAAGATGCTGAATAGGACCGGTCCCAGCACTGATCCCTGTGGTACCCCACTGGTTACTCTTTCCTCTGTGGAGTGACAGCCATTTACCACCACCCTCTGTGTCCTGTCACCCAGCCAGTTACCTACCCACCACACTACTGTCCTGCCCACACCCATATTCCCCAGTTTGTGTAATGGTCTTCTATGTGGCACAGTGTCAAAGGCCTTGCTGAAGTCCAGATAGGCCATGTCCACTGCCTCCCGATCCACCTCCCTAGTCACCCAGTCAAAAAATTCAATGAGGTTGGTCTGACATGACCTCCTCCTGGTGAAACCATGCTGCCTTGGGTCCTGTAGTCCATTGACAACCAGATGTTCCACCAATCTCTCCTTCAGTAGTGCTTCCATGATCTTTCCCACTACCGAGGTGAGGCTGACTGGTCTGTAGTTCCCTGCTTCCTCTTTGTTCCCACTTTTGTATAAGGGGACTACATCTGCTGTCCTCCAGTCTTTGGGTACCTCCCTGTTTCCAATGATTGGCTGAACAGGATAGCCAGAGGTTCAGCCACCACCTCTCTTAGTTCTTTAAGGACCCTGAGGTTCACCCATCTGGCCCCATTGCTTTATCAGCTCTTATTACTTCCAGTTCCTTCAGGACCCTTTCTTGTGTAAAGGGACTTGTGTCCATTTCTGCACCATTCTCACCCTTTGTACTCCCTTCAGACCCATTACCCCCCTCTTCCTTAGTAAAGACTGAGCAGAAATACCTGTTCAATATGTCAGCTTTATTGTTGTCATCCTCCACGCGGCTCCCATCCTCCCCCTTCAGTCTCACTATCCCTCCCTTTGTCTTTCTTTTTTCACTTATGTACCTGTAAAAGGTTTTGTCCCCCTTACCCAGGTATCCCTGCTTCAAACTCTCGATGTGCATAAAACATTGAGTCGCTGTCTTCTCCATACTTCACAGTTGCAAAAACCAAGCAACTTTTTATTTGTTTCGCCCCTGGAAGTCTGGGTGTTCAGGTTTCGTCCACATGGTTGGCCAATTGCATTTTGTTTATGTACATTTAAAAAAAAAAAAAAAAAAACCAGAGGCTTGGTTGTCTCCATGGCGTGTTTCCGGGGCATCTCTGCCTTAAAAATCTGAAGCCGTCACATGGTCTACTGCACATACATTCACAAAATATTACAGTCTAGACATCGCTTCCAAGAAGCGAACTGCTTTTGGATGGGCGGTTTTTACAAGGCCTCCTGTCCTAAGTCCTGATAGTTCATGTCCTCCTCCCCTTGGCATAATAACTGCTTGGGACTCTTCCCATGTGTTATGATCTGCTATAAGAGATTGTCTCGAAGATAGTACAGTTGCGTAAGAACTTACCATAACAGTAGATCTTCGAGAGTATCTCTTGCAGCAGGTCGTGCAGCCCTGCCCTGTCTCTTGCTGTTACTTCAGAAGGGGTCCTTGCTCCTGTTCTTTCACGACTCCATGAACTGCTGCCTTATTTCCCTCCTCTGTTCCCATCGGAGGCCTGAGAAATGGTTTCTCATTCGGTCGCTAGAATGGAAAAGAACTGAGGAGTAGCTGGAATCTCCCCCTTTTGTATGTGCTGTACAGATGCCACGTGATAAGGTTAGAGGGAGGTCCCAGGGTCGACTGTTGAGAAGTTATCCAGAGGAAATGATGCCTGCGGCTGATATCCCATGTGTTATGACCTGCTGCAAAAGATACTCTCGAAGGTCTACTGTTATGGTTTGTTTTTACGCAACTGTACTTTCACCCTGAGGAAGGGAGGGTGACCAGCACGGTGCTAGGACCAGTCCTCTTTAATGTCTTCATGTGAAATTGCAGAGGAGTTGAAGGGAACATTTGCCTCTTTGTAGATGACAGCAATATCTGCAGTAGGGTGGACTTGGGTGGGAGTGGAATACATGAGCAGTGACCTGAGAGAACTTGAGGAGTGGTCAAGGGTATGGCAACTGGGCTTCAATATGAGGAAGTGCAAAATAATGCACTTGGGGCACAGAAACCCGGGGACAGAGCACAGAATGGGTGGGGTGGTACTGACAATACCAAACGGGAAAGAGACCTGGGGGTAATCCTACCTGATGACCTAAAGGTGGCTAGGCAGTGTGACAAGGCAGCCGGGAGGCTGGTGGAATGCTGGGGTGCATAGGGAGGGGTATCGCCAACAGAAAGAGGGCAATAGTGCTGCCTCTGTAGTATGGATGTCACGGTATTAATGTATCACGATGTACTGAGGTGTGGGAAGTCACAGTATTGATACTGTGGCCATTTTCCAGTACCATGACAACCATGGTTCACGATATACCACAGTTTTTAGGCATTTTAGCTCATTTTTGGGACCGCTTTTAGAAACAAGCGTTCGAGGAGACATGTTTTTTATATAAAAAATTATTGCTTTTGTAATACTGCAGTATTCACGATAACTGTGATATATGTCGCTGTCGTCATACCGTCAGAGACTTAAGGACCTGAATATGTACGTATTGGAAGTGGAGGGTGAGGGGGATATTTAAATATCTAAAGGGGATTAATAAGGCACGGGGGCAGTATTTTTCAAAAAAAGGTGCTCAAGAACAAGGGGATATGGTATGAAGCTGGAGGGGAGTAAATTCAGGGGAGATGTGACGAAATAGTACTTCACAGAAAGAGCGGTGGATTTCTGGAACAGCCTTCCAGTGGAGGTGATGGGGGTACAGTGGTTGGGGTTCAAGAATGCATGGAATAGGCACAAGGAAATCATAGTGTAAAGTAATGGGGAAGGGAGAAGGAGCTGGGGGGGGGTGGCTCTTTTAAATAAGCCAGTAGAATTGTGGAGGGGGTTACCTCGATCAGATGTTTGTGAGGAGCCCCCAGAGCCAAGTGCTATTTACAGTGTTTTTCAAATATAAAATATTTTTCTTTCGTGTCAGTTGTGATTGTGAAAGAGGTCGTTGTCTCCAGGAAGGTGAAGGAGGACCGAATTGTTGGGCTTAAAGCAGAAATACTAGATAATCAGAAAGTGATCAGTTTCCAGTTTTGTAGCACTACAGTAAATATGGCGGTTGCCTATCTAATACTGCTGCTTTCAACGTGGTGAGTGGCAGAAATGTAAACAAAAACAAAGGAGCAAATGATGGGGTGATAGTACAATACCGGTGGGAAAGATTACCAGAGAAATGCTCAACAGAGCACAGGGAATACACTGTAGCAAAAGTGCAGATTTGATTTTTATGTTTGCTTGCACGCATGTGCAAGAAACATAGTGCCATCATCTGAGTTTTTCAGAGGTGTGTCAGCATCTTCCAGTTCAGTCAGTGTGTTTGCAGGCGTGGTCACAGTTCTCCAATCACTGCTGAAGCTGTCTGACAGCAGTTGAAAATGCAGTGGCATACAGTTGAAAGAAGGAGCTACGCTTCGGTGAGCAGCCCCACCCACACTCACACACACAGATCAACTGTGTCTGTTGCCTGATAGGATGGTGCAGTCTTGTGTAGCTTAGAGAGACAAGCCACACATCATTACTTTAATGAACTGTTCCCTGCCAAAGCAGGACCACCAAAATGTGTGGGTGCCTAACAGTCCTTACACATGCCAACTCTCCAAAGCACACCTTCATGGACTCCAGGGGTTCTAATCCTCCAGAAAAAAAATACCTCAGCATTTGATATGAAAACTCAGACTTTGTTGTATGTGCAATTCCAAGCGTTTTCTCTTACTAGACTCTGTCAATGTGAACTCCCCGCTGCTAAAACCTATGCAAACAAACTTAAGGGTACTGTACTACCTGCAGCTGAAGCAAAGAACTGCCAGAATGCACAAAGGAGAACATATTGCTATGCATTTGTCAGCAACCAGTGGGGAGGTTTCATGACTGAAGCACTTTAATGCACTTTTTAGTGCTGTCATATACACACCCTGTGTGGTAATTCACTAAGCTGCACACTTAGTCTGGTAATTCAGCTTCAAAATATTTTTTTTTTCCTCTGAATTGCCGTGAGCTGGCATTTAGATAGAATCACACAGCTCTTTCTCAAAACAGATGCTCACTGAAGTCACATCACCTTGTGACCCAAAACATCTTAGGGTTGGACATGTACCCTAACAAAATAGCGAAACATAGGTATAGAAAAAGAAAACACAAATTCAACCATAGCTCACAATCAAATCCACCCTTTTCTCCAGTGAATCTGAAGCTGCCTAACAGGCCACCCTTGGGTGCTCATGCACTCCCTGCACCCACACAACATATGGCTGACGGGGGTGTTGTTACATTTTATTTCATAATTTCCTGATCCCGTTACTGCCACCATACTGATACAGTAATACTTTTTATGGCTCGAAAACTGCTTGACATTAGCTGAATTATAAATGGCATCCCTGTTTGACGCTGTGGTGCGGAATATGGTGGTGCTCAAATTTTAAGCCAAGTATTACATGCAGATATGTTATTATTGACTCATGTCACTTACCATTTTATATATCTATTGATTTTTTCAATTCACTTTTGCTGACAAATGTTGATCGCAGGGATTCTGGTGTCACAATTCAGTTCAGCGATGTGTAACATCTTAGTGCAGATGCTAGGTAACTGTTTTAAAATGCTGAAAAAGTTAACAGCAATGAAAGTGCATGAACTTCTTTCTTTCGTGTCTGGAGCTGTAGTGGTGTTATTGGCAAGTGCATGTCCCTTTGCTCCAGATTTATCAGTGAGATGTCTATTCTGTGCAGTGGACAATGGCTGAACGTTATCAGCTGACAGTTTTCATTTCATTATCAACCGATAAATATTCAGGGACTTTGCAAATGCAACTTTGCTGGTAGCACAGTTTCACGCTCCCAAGTGTCTCATCAGTTAGTGGTTATATCTTAACCGATGATCACAAAAAGTATGAAAAAGATTTGCCACTGAGTAATGTAAATGCCAATCCACCAAAAGCACTTTTAGGCTGCAAACATAATTTGACGATATAGGGATTCTGGACGATTGTATCACTCCTTAGCACAGCAACGGTTAATGACTACGCACATTCTCAGGACATTGTTTCACCTTGCCCCTCTCCCCACTACGATCCTGGTCACCTGAAATAAACCTGACATTTTAGTATCTGTTTTACATCTTGGCTCAGTTAGGCAATCAGCTCTGTAAGAACATAAATGGACATATAAATGGGGACTATAAGAGCATGCCATAGGTGCTTGTGCCTTAGTCCAGCTGTGCTACATCAGCCTGAAGCTCAGGTAGGGCTTACTGTCTACCACTTTGTCTCCCCCCCGCCATGTACCTGCACCATTTCACATCCTCCCTTGATCTACAGTGAGTGGATCCCTCATTCATACGTCACATATGCAGGCACAAAAAAAAAAGTCTTCAAAAATTAAGATACATTTTTTATGTTTGTTACGTTTGCTTGCACGCATGTGCAAGAAACATAGTGCCATCATCCGAGATTTCGGAGCAATCGATGCTTTGGGCGTCGGGGCTGCCCAATCACCCATCGGCTGAATGCCCCCCAACCATCCTTGTGCCACGCTGAGAGCCCACCCCAGCATGGCAAGCGTCCCGCATCATCATTGGAAACAAAAGAACACCTGTAAAGAAAAAACAGTCCCACATAGTCTCCTGGCACCCACCATTGCGCACCCTGCCTCCCACACCCCCCCACCCCATCCCTCCGGACCTCGGCGCAGCGATCTTGATGGACGGAACTGCTCTGCACTCTTCAAAGCCGACGCTGAACTGAGGAAATGCTGGTAAGCTGTATAATGGGCTAGATAGGGGTTTTCAACTTTGTTGCATATCTCAGGCATTTTTTGGAATTTTTGCACCAAATTTTCAACATGGGGGTTTTTGGGACCCCTTCTCATGAATGATGTCACTGTCATGGCGTTATTCGGGCACGAAGGGTGATTTCGAAGTCACTGCAAATCATCTTTGGGACAATTAACAAAATTACACTGCCAGTGTTCATAAGGTGGGCTCTCAAGAAGCCTATTTTGAAAATTTGGTGGGAAAATTTCAACTTGGCTGTTTATTTTCTGACGCTCATTGCATGGTTCTCACATGCGACTCATAAGTTCGCAAATTTTCAATATTTTCACTCCAGATTTTCAACATTGCCATTTTACCACACCTTCTTATAAGTAATACAGCTGTCATTTTTCACATCTCACCCAGAACGTGTTTCCGCCCATGTAGCTCACAATGGCGCAGTCGGTGTGCTAAATCAATGTACGGGACAAATTAAGAAAATCACAGTGACACTGTTCATGAGCAGAGGTCTTATAATGGCCATCTTGAAAATTTGGTGAAAAAATTCCCAAAAAATGACTTTTACAAGCGTGCGTCGTGCAGTTCCTATGTATGCTCGTAAGTTTGCGAATTTTCCATATTTACACTCCAGATTTTCAACATTACCATTTTACCGCACCTCCTTATGAGCAGTACAGCTGTCATTTTTCACATCTTGCCCAAAATGTGTTTCCGCCCATGTAGCGCACAATGGTGCAGTCCATGTGCGAAATCAATGTATGGGACACATTAAGAAAATCACGGTGACACTGTTCAGGAGCAGAGGTCTTAAAATGGCTATGTTGAAAATTTGGTGAAACCATTCCTAAAAATGACTGTTTTACGAGCGTGCGTTGCGCAGTTCCTATGCATGCTCATAAGTTGGCAAATTTAATATTTTCACTCCAGATTTTCAACATTCACTATAAATACCACCAACAGCTTAATCTGGTTTCAAAGTCAGTTGGCATTCATCTGTATCCCCCTCCCCCGGGTCATGCCTGAAAATAGGCAGGATTTGTCTAGTGCACTTACCCAGTCAACAAAAGCTAAATAAATAAATAAAACATTGCCATTTTATTACACTTCCTTATGAACAGTACAGCTGCCATTTTTCATGTGCCGCCCAAAATGTGTTTTCGCACATGTAGCGCACAATGGTGCTGTTAGTGTGTGAAAGCAATGTTTGGGACAGATTAAGAAAATCACAGTTACACTGTTCATGAGCAGAGGTCTTAAAATGGCTGTGTTGAAAATTTGGTGACAAAAGTCCATAAAATGATTGTATTACGAGTAGGCATTGCACAATTTCCATACCCCTCGTAAGTTCATGACTTTGTAATATTTCCGTCCAGATTTTCACCAGTGGCGTTTTCCACACTGCTACGGCTGTCATTTTCACAACATGGCTGAAGTGTGTTTACACTTTCAGCGCAGAGATGCGGGTCGCTGTGGGAAATCATTGTTCAGTGACAGATGAAGAAATCACAGTGACACTGTTCATGATCGGAGGCACCAAAATGCCTGAGTTGACAATCTGCTGTAAAAAGTTCCCCAACCTAATTATATTATGGGTGTGCGTTGCACAGTTTCTATGTATGCTCATAACTTCACCATTTTTTTAAATATTTTTACTGCAGATTTACAACATTGCCATTTTTTACAGCTGTCATTTTTTACATCCTGTTCAGAATGTCTTTGCACCTGTGGTGCTAAATGCCGTAGTCTCTTTGCATAAGCAACTTTCGGCTAAGAAACTGATATTCCACCTGTTCATGAAGTGGGGTCAAAAAAAAACCATGTTGAACATTTGGAGTGAAAATACCATCGAATGCCTGAGGTATCATGGTTTCCAACCATAATGCCCAACCCTGTAGAGAATGACAGGCATCAGGGGTATGACTTGGGATTCTTGCCTGTAATGCTCATACCATTCCACACCCTGCAGCCAGTGAGAAGCATTGAGGTATGCCTTGGACTCTTCAGCCCCAAAGTTCACCCCATTCTCCTATATCGCACTCATCCCACTGTATTTCCTAATGGAATGGGGTGCGCATAAGGACCAAAGACCCCAAGGAACACCGTGACACTTGCCAGTGTCTGCAGGGTGGGGTGTACTGAAATGGCGTGGTCGTTATGCCTGATGACCCAAAGGCACACCCCAATGCTGTCACTCTCTGCAGGGTGGTGGTGGGGTTGGCTTCAGTTCAGTACTTCACTGCCATTCCTATTACGCAGCTCTGTAACTTCTACACTACCACTGCCAATGCCAGCAAGCAAACATTCGGCATTGACAAATGCTTGTTATCTTGCACTGCTGCTTTAAGAAAGAGAAGTAGTGGGCGGAGGATAACAGGAAAAGCAGCAATACTAAATAAATACTTCTGTTCCATCTTCACCAGGTAGAAGGACGGACCAGTACCTTCAAGAGGGAGAAGAGGAGCAGAGGGGAAGGAGAACACAGATGTAGGGCTAGAGGAGGATAGAGTGAGGGAGGGGCTGCTAGCATTGAAGATGGACAAATCACCAGGCCTAGACAGAGTACATCCAAGGATATTAAGGGAACTGGTAGGGTCACTGGCAGGCCTATTTAATAGTTTACTAGAGTCAGGCATGGTACCACAGGACTGGCGAACAGCACATGTGGTGCCCCCCCACAAAAGCGGTCCCGAGGATGACCCAGGGAATTACAAACCAGTCTGACCTCAATCGTGTGCAGGCTCGTGGAGACCATACTTAAGGAAAGGCTGGTAGAATATCTAGAGGAGCATGGTCTCCAGGATGCGAGGCAGCATGGGTTCATGGGGGGGTGGAGATTGTGTAAAAAGAATCTGATTGATTGACTTCTTTCATAGTATCATAGCAAAAGCGCACAGAAGCCAGCCCCCTACTGGGAGGTTGCTCCTCCACCCCGCTCCCCAGCCCCAGAGGTGGTCTTCCCAGCTTCAGTATCCCCCTGTATTTGTCCCAACCCTTCTTGAATCCCTCCACTGTGTACTCTTCCACTAGACTCCTGAGCAGTGCGTTCCATGGTTCCACCACCGTCTCGTAGAGGTGTCTCCTGCGCTCCCCCCCCCAGCTTCCACTCATGCCCCTTGGTAGTGCCCCTCTTCTTAAGCCTGAACACTTCCCTGGCTCCGCCCTTATTCACCCCCCTTTACATACTTGAAAACTTCTGTCATGTCCCCCTGTCCCTCCTCTCTTCCAGTGTGTGCAGATTGAGTTCTTCCAGGCTTTCGTCATAGGGCCCACCCTCCATGCCCTGAATCATCCTGGTCGCCCTCCTCTGGACCCTCTCCAGTAGCGCTATGTGTTTCTTAAGATGGGGTCTCCAGAACTGCACACAGTACTCAAGATGCGGCCTAACCAGGGCATTATACAGAGGGAGGATCACTTCCCTCCTCCTGGAGGTAATCCCCTGGTTATGCAGCGCAGTATTCTGTTTGCTTTTGCTACAGCTCTTTGACAGTTCTCAGTGTTATTTATTTTGCTGTCCACCACTACCCCAGGTCCCTCTCGCCCGATGTGACTTGCAGCGTGACCCCCTTCAGGGTGTATGCATGGCCCAGGTTTCTGAACCCCAGATGCAGAACCCTACATTTCCCTGCATTGAACTTCAGTCCCCACTTCCTTGACCACCCCCCGGGTATCCAGATCCCCCTGGAGGGCCTCTGTCCCCTCCTCCCCTTCCGCCAAAGCTCCGAACAGGAGTGACCCCTGGACCGAACCCTAGGGGACCCCACTGATGACCTTCCTGGGGGAGGAGACTATCCCTCCCACCACCACTGTCTGTATATGCCCTGTAAGCCAATTTTCCACCCACCTGAGCAACTGTTCCTCCACCCCCATCCCCCTAGCTTTGTTAGCAGGCCATTATGGGGTACCGAATCAAACACCTTACTGAAATCCAGATAGAGGATGTCCACCGGCCTATGTCTGTCCAGGGCACCCATCACCCAGTCATAAAACTCCACCAGGTTGGTCTGGCAAAACCTCCCCAGAACAAAACCATACTGCCCGTCATCCAGGTGCCCCCCCCCCCAGCCTCTCTTTGATAATGCTGTCCATAACCTAGCCTACTACAGACATTAGGCTAACAGACCTATAATTCCTCCTCTCTTCCCTGGGCTTCCCTTTGTGGATAGGCACCACATTAGCCACTTTCCAATCTTGAGGCACCCACCCAGTCATCGGAGAGATGTTGAAGAGTGAGACCAGTGGAGCTGCCAGCACATCTGCCAAGTTCCTTCAGTACCCTTGGATGCAGCCCATCTGGCCCCGGTGCCTTCTCAGTCTTTAGTGACCGGAGGGCCTCTCTCACCCTATCCACTGTGATCTCACCCTCCCATCCCACCTCCTCCTCCTGCACCTGCCCCTCCCCTTTTAGATACGACCCATTACCTGCCCATGCCTCATCCAGTCCTTCAGTCTCTAACTGACCTCCCGGTTCAGTGGGCCTCCCTTCTCTTCCATTGGGTTGGAAGGATCCCCCCCACCTCCCCGGTAAAGACCGAGGCAAAGTACTCATTTAGCACCTCTGCTTGTTCCCGAGTGTCCTGCTTCCATCCCTCCTCAGTCCTATTCCTGCTGATTTGTGCCCTTGCTTTTTTTTCTCCCCTATGTATTTATGGAACCCCTTTCCCACCCTGTAGATATCCTAGGCCAGGTTTAGCTTCTTCTTTGTCTTGGCCCTCCTTACCACCCTGGTGACCCTCCTAGCCAGGAACTCTTACTCTCCCCTTTCTCTAACCCCCCTTGAGCGCTTTAAGTGCACGTAGGCGGCCTTTTTATCCCTCACCGCATCCTGCACCTCCCGGGGCCACCAACACAGCTTTCTGGCCCTACATTGCTTGTGTCTTACCTTTGCGCAGGCCTTTGTAGCCTTCTGCACCCCCTTCTTAATGGTCTTCCACAAGTTGCCAGCATCCATGTCTGGCCTTATCTCATCCAAGCACCTTCTAAGAATCCTTTCCATGCCCTCCAAGTCGGGTGCGCCCCCCCTCCCCGAAATCTATTACTACTGTGTTAATGCAAATTTCTTCTTCCCTGAGGAACAGAAGAAACCAGACTGTGGCATGGTCACTGCCTGCCAACTGTCTGTTCACCTCCAGGCCCCATATCTGGTCATTATCTGCTAGGACAATGTCCAGTGTCCGGTCCAGCCTAGTAGGCTCCCCACATGCTGGACTAGGAAGGCATCCTGGAAGACATCCATCGACCTCTGCTTCCCTGGTCACTGATGATGTCATAGTGCCCCTGTTCCGGCAAGTTCAGGTTGCCCATGACCACCACCCTACCCTTTCCGAGTCCACAGTGACCCCTGATGTTCTCAGCCAGATCATCCTCCAGTTCCACCTCCATTGTAGGGGGTCTGTACGCCACCCCTATTTTTAATCTTTTACCCCTCCTCATTTGTAGGGTTACCCAAATTGCCTCCATATCTCCCCCTGCCTCCTCGATTCCACCAACTACTATGTCATTTTTGACTATTAATGCCACCCCCTTTCCCACTCCCCTATCCTTCCTAAACATTGTGTAGCCCTCTAAATTTAGGTCCCAATCATGCCTCCGGGTGGCCCATGTCTCGGTAATTGCCGCCACATCTGCTGCTCCCTCAACTAGCATTTCCTGGAGCTTTGGCATTTTATTGCCCATGTGCTCCTGGCATTGATCAGGACGTCCTCCCCACTCCCTAGTCTTCTCAGCCCAATACAGCGGATCCCGTCTCTGTTCCTAGCTCAGTTCCCCTGGTCTTTACAGCAGCCCGCAGCCCGTTGCGTGATCTAGTCCTGAACCCCCGAACTTCCTTGCTGGGGCTTTCAGTCAGTCTTTCTATCCCCCACCCATTACAAGTTTTAACCCCACCTATCACCTATGAATCCAAAAAGTTTCAGTGTAAAAAATCTCCCTTCTCTCCAGGTTGAGGTGCAGCCTATCCCTGGTATATAGCCTCTTGTCTTCCCATCTATCACCCCAGTCCACCATTAACCCATACCCTTCTGACTTGCACCACTCCCTGAGCCACTGGTTCACCCCTCTGAAGTTTTTGCTTATTTTCCCCACTCGCTCTTGGTACTGGCAGTATCTCAGAGAAGGAGATTGAGCATCCTATAGAGTGGCAAACCCTGGCCAATTCCCTGAATCTTGCCTGCATCTCCAGTTCACTTTTCCCGTCTAAATCGTTTGTTCCCAGGTAAACTAGAAAGTCTGGGGACTCTCTCTCTCCCCCCCCCCCCCGCATTCCCTTGCCATTGAGTATAGCTGGAATTTGGCCTTGTGTACTGATAGGCCTGGGATACATTTAGCCTTGACTGGGCTGCATTTTTCCCTCCCCAACCCCTCCCACTGGATACCTCTAATCATGGAGTCATGTAGCAGGAGCACCTTCACCTCCCCCCCCCCCAACTTTACTAGCCCATTTGTACCCTTCCATACTCCTCCTTCTGTCACCCAGCTTACTCCTCGCACCCCCCCACAGCCTGGGGGTCTCAATTTTGTGCGTGCCTTTCCAGGCTCCCTCTTCTGCCTACGTCCCCCAGGGTGCTCCCCTCACCACCTGCAACTTGGGGGGGGGGGTCACAAGACTGTGCGTGCCCTTCCAGACTCCTTCTCTCCACTATGGCCCTGTCTACTGTCGTATTGACTAGGTCAGTACGAC
This sequence comes from Neoceratodus forsteri, assembly GCA_016271365.2. Classification (NCBI taxonomy): domain Eukaryota; kingdom Metazoa; phylum Chordata; order Ceratodontiformes; family Ceratodontidae; genus Neoceratodus; species Neoceratodus forsteri. Next base: position 349,081,145 of record CM057456.1, read on the forward strand.
AGTAGATGGGGGCCAAGCGGTAGACATCCTTTATCTGAATTTCAGCAAGGCCCTTGGCTCTGTGCCCTACAAAAAGTTGATCAGGAAGTTGGCGGATCTTGGGGTTGGGTATAAGATGTCCAGATGGGTGAAAAACTGGCTGAGGGACAGAACCCAGAGGGTGGTTGTGGGGGGAGTGTTATCTGGCACCAGAGAGTTCACCAGTGGGGTCCTGCAGGTCTTGGTGCTGGGGATGGTCTTGATCAGTGTCTTGATCAGTGACATTGGGGATGGTGTTAAGGGAAAAATATGCCTATTCACAGATGACACCAGACTCGGCAAGAGAGTGGACACAGCTGAAGGGATACAGGACCTACTGGATGATCTGGAAAAGCAGAGGCATTCTGTGCTACTTGCTTGAAATGTATGTGCCTAGAAGCACAATGGTTAAAATTACTTAAAGGCGAGTCAAAGCTGACAGTGTCCCTTTAAAGCAGTTGGCTGACTAGGTCGTACTGCCCTGGAGGTGTGATTTATGCTAATTAATTAGCATCAGCCAATCGGAGGAGACTTTGGGAGTGTGCTGAGAAGAGACTGCCTGAGAAGACATCAAAATTTTTTCTCTGCTGACTGAACAACACTGCCTCTGAGGTGTTCCACTCATTTAGCCAAGAAAACAAGTTTTCTTGAACTTATGAGGTAAAATCTTTCAGTTTTTATTTCTTTTACTGTGCTGAGTATATTTTATTAGTTTTATCAGGGTTGTGTCCTATATATTTCTTTATTTATATTTATTGCTTCTGTGGTTTTTCGACTGTTCCTTTTAAAACTTTTATCGTGGTTCTCTTTTTTCATCTGGAACCACAATTTTAGGTAGTTTTTACCTCAGAAATAGCAGTGTCATACCGCTAGGAAACCGACCGCATTCCATTACTAACATTAGTGGAATCTTTGAATTTAAAATGGTTTCTGTCAATTGGCATGTCAGAAATCCTTAAAAAGAGAACTAGACCCACAGGTTTTAAAAATTGCCTAAATTATAACAGGATCGTGGCCAAAGCAGACACCCACGATCTGTGTTTAAAGTGTTTGGGTCCAGACCATTATTGTACACTTTGTTCTAAATTTAGTTCCACACCTTGAGAAATAGAGCAAAAAGGCGTAGAGAGATGGCTGAGGAAGGGTCATCTGCAGTCCCAAAAAGACCCAGGCTTATCAATGAGGGGCCTTCAAAAAAATCAGATAGAGGTGCTGATGAAGCATCTACCAGCTCTAAACCTAGAAGACGCACTGAAGTATTTTCCAGAGAAAAAAATAATAAATTAGGTGCTGAAGTACCTTTAAAATTAAAAACTTCCAAAGGGGCAGATGAAGGTCCTTCAAAAAAAACAAAAGTAACAGGGGCACTGATGAAGTGCCTGGATCTAAAAGGAAGCCAGATTCTGCCACTGATGCAGTGGCACCAAAAAAAAGCGTGCAAAGAAAAGTTGCCTCCTGTTACTCCTGGTAATTTCAACGGCGATCAGGCAGGAGGCAAAAAAACATAAGAATAAGTCTAAGCACACACAAGTCTGACAGTCTCCCTGATTTTCAGAAGGAGCTGCCCTCTGCTGAGGATATGGCAAAAGCTTGGCATGTGTTTCAGACTCTGCAAGTCATGGGGCCTGTCTTTCGGCCCTGTCAAGCAAACACCCTTCTGTAGCCCCCTCTGAGGCAGGAGCCTATGGGGGTGATGACGAAGATGACTGTTTTGATGCTCCAGACAATCTTTTAGGGATTAACCCCCTGGAGCCTGATGTTTCCCCTGATCCTCACTTTGGTGCCACCTCGGATCAGGAGGAAGATTTGTCCGGGCTAACTGTCCTCCAGCATGTGGTGGATACCCTTGACATTCCCTGTCAGGAGTCCAACCAGGAGGAGGAGGAGGATGATGTCCACAGGGAAATTAAGGGTCTCCCTCCTCCCAGAAAGATGGTCCTCCCTATTTACAATGCTTTTAGGAGAAATGCTATGAAACTCTTACAGATCCCATCTTCTGTTCCTGAGGTTAAGAGAATTGACAAAAAATACCAGCTCTCCAGAGCAGAGAGTGACTCTTTCTTACTCCAGGAGTCCTTTAGCATCAGTAACATTTTGCACTTAGCTGGCTAGGTGCAATTGCCCCAGAGGTGTGCCTTTTTTAAGAGATTTTTTTTTTTAGAGAGCGTAGGGCTAGCCAATCAAAAGACAGGAGGGGGAGTGAACTGAGTGAAAGCTGTTGACTGCTTCAGAATTTTTTCTGCGCTGGACTGAGCATATTGCCACTGAGGTGTCTCCCAGCTTTCCTTGTTGACAGCCTCCTAGTGCTTATCTGGGTAAAGTTTTCCTCATAATTATTTTCCTTTAGTGTGCTGTGACAACTTTTACTTTTTCATTAGCGCTTCGCAAATTTTTTATTTTTAGCGTGACCGCGCTATTTAGACTTTATTTTTACTGCGACTAGTTACTTTAAAGCCTAATTTTATCGTGGGTGTTTATTTTCGACGGTTTCCTTCAGTTTTGACTAATTTCTTGTGGGAACTGTCGAATTGGGGACAGTTGCCTTGTTTTTAACCTCAGACCTCGTGGGGTTTACCGTGAGACACCTGCAGTAGATTTCAAATGTAAACAGTGCCTGGGGGGTTTCTCTCTAGATTGGCAATTACGAGGAAGCCTTTTTTGTTGTATTACTGGACCTTGGTATCATCTGTGTCAGGACTGTCCGTAAGGGTTCCGCAGCCACCTGTGCGCAGTTGAGTATTACTGGTTTTCTGTTTAAGATTGGCACTGGTATGGATCCCAGTTTTACCAAAAAAAAAAAAAAGCACTGGTAATAGATGGCGTTTATTAACTGGGGCAGGATTGGCTGGTGTCATTTTCACAGAAACCTGCACTCAGTTTATAGGTCCAGAACTGGTTTGCTTTGCTTAAATTGGCGAACATGGCAGACAAACCTTTGATAATTATGGCTGAGGATAAATCAAAGGTTTCCGATGAGGGGCCATTCAAAAATACTAATACCAAAAGCAGAGGTGCTGAGGAACCCTCCAGATCCCAGTCAAAAATAAAGCTTCCAAAGATGAAGTTCCTCACAAATTGAAAAATAATAAGAGTGACGAAAACTGGAAGCTTGATCAAGCCTCTGAAGTGGCTAAAAGAAACTCTGTCAAGACAGATATGCTCCCGTTGCTCCTGGGAAAGCAAATAGTGAGACAACAGGCAGCTTAAAGCATTCAGAAAAAACAAAGCACTTACAAACTGCGCAGGTTCTTTCGTCAGTGCAAGATATGGAAAAAGCACGTCAACTGTTTCAGACCCTTCAAAAGATGGGTCCTCTATTTACTAGGGCTGTCGAGCACTCTTCCACAGTTCTCTTTTCTGTAGACTGTGAGGGTGACGCAGATGATGATCAATTCTATGATGCCCCTGATGTGGATTTTGAGGACCTTGAGCCCCAGGAGTCCCCGGACCCTCACCTTGGGGATCCCCTGGGTGACCATGAGGATCCTTCCTCTGTTTTCATTTATACAAAATATGCTGGATACCGTGGACCTCCCTACACAGGAGCCCAACCAGGATGTCGATTTAAGACGAAGATTATAGCGAGATGAAGGGTCTTTCATCCTCAAAGACCCTGGTCGCCCCTATCTATAATGCATTTAGAAAAACCATGAAGGTGCTTAAACACTCCACTTCAGTACTAGAGGTTAAGCGGCTTGAGAGAAAATATAGTCTAAAAATGGCACAGAGTTCCTGTCGGCACACCCTAGCCATGAGAGTATAGTGCAGCAGGCAGCTTGTGAGAAAGCTGGAGTCTCCTCATCTCCCTCTCCCCCTGACAAGGATTCCAAGAAAATTGACTTTATAGCAAAGAAAATGTATGCCACAGCTTCCCTGCTTCTCAGGCTTTCTTCTTACATGGCATTCACAGCCAAATATCAGAAAGCCCTTTGGAAGTCTGTCTGGGCTATCACCTGCAATGGATCAGATTCTATGGTACAGGAGCTGGTGGATACGTCAAACTGCCTTGGAAGCTATTATGTACCAGTTCCACATAGCAGATGAAAATAATGATGCAGCCTCTAGGGCGATGGCCCATGCCATATCTCTGAGACACTTCGCCTGTCTTAGAACAACCAGTCTGACCACAGACACTCGGAACAAGGTCATGGATTTTTCCTGTGATCAAAATATGTTTGATTACAGAACCACTGACTACATGAAAAAGGTCGATGAGTACAAGCCCTCCTGGCAGAGCTATTCATCCAAGCCTAAACCTGCCACCCCTCAGAGATCCCATCCCAGGGGCGGTAGGGGCAGAAGTTTTTTTCCCAGGCCTTACAGTCCCTATCCCCAGTCTGACTTTAGCCAGTGGGGGGGGGGGGGTCTTTCAGAGGCAGGGGCAGACGGGGCCAAAGAAGATCCACTTCTATGTAGCCACCTGCCTCTCAGTCTAAGTCCTGATGTGAGTGTCCAGGTCGCCTCCCCGTTTCCGGTTGGAGGCACTCTCTCTCTCACTATCTTCAGCACTGGTCCCTCATCACGTTGGACAAGTGGGTGCTGGAGATAGTGGAGAAGGGTCTGTTATTACAGTTCAAGCAGCTGCCAAACCTCAAACATACCCAGGTGTCAAGTCCTCTGTTACCATCACAGATACCGCTGTTGGAAATGGAGATACAGAACTTTCTGGCTTTACGAGCAGTGGAGAGGGTCCCCACCCACGAGAAGGGCAAGGGCCTCTACTCCAGGAATTTTCTGACACAAAAGAGAACTTGGGAGTGGAGACCTATTTTAGATCTCAGATATTTAAACAAACATCTGAAGAAACCCAAATTCAAAATGATAACTCTGTCACTGGTCATACAGTCCTTACAGCAGGGCAACTCTCCTTCTCTCAATGTCTTGCAACAGGCCCATTCTCCTGCCTCCAACTCGCTCCTTGCTGACTGTTCCTCAGACAGGAGTGCAGTACCCAGATGTACTCTCTTCACCTCAAAACCTGGTTCTTGAGGAGTTAAGAGTTTCCATCCTCACAGTACTCTGAACAGGTCTTTAAGATACTGAGGATGGCTAAAAAACCGAACACTAAGAAGACTTATGCAGCCAAATGGAAAAGGTTTTCCCTCTGGTGCAGAAGCAAAAAGGTCGAACCCCTATCAGCTTCAGACCCTCACCTGCTAGACTACTTGGTACACCTACAGGCATTGGGCTTGAAACCATCTTCACTCAAGCTACACCTGGCAGCAATTTCAGCCTATGTTTCGGTGGGAAAGAAGAAATAATTTTTTTCCATGACATTTTTAAACAGTGTTTCAAAGGCCTCTTGCACCTCCAGCCTCCAACCAGGGATCCTGTTCCTCCTTGGAGCCTGAACCTTTTCGTAGATGGGCTCATGAGTCCACCTTCCGGGCCTATGTCCACGGCCCACATCAAGTTTGTAACTTGGAAGACCATCTTCTTGGTAGCCATTACTTCTGCCAGGAGGATTTCAGCGCTACAGGCCCTGTGCACTTAGCCGAATTACATCATCACCCACAACGGTAAAGTTGAGCTCAGGACAAATAGGAAATTTCTGCCAAAGATGGTTTCAGTTTCACTTGAACCAATCCATTACTCTGCCTGCCTTCTTTACTGAGCCATCTACTCCTGGTGAGCAAAAGCTCCACAGCTTGGATGTCAAAAGAGCCATCTTTCACTATCTAGAGCATACTAGATAGTCCAGAGGCTCTTCCACTCAGTTGTTCCTCACCTACGGGGATGTATGCAGAGGAAGACCAGCTACCAAGAGAACTATTTCTCGTTAGTTGGTCTCTTGTATTAGAATTTGCTATGAGCAAGCTGGTCAACAACCTCCAGTGGGGCTCGGGGCCCATTCCACCAGGGGCACTGCAGCCTTGCTTGCAGCAGCAAGGGACATTCCCCTACTGGATGTCTACAAAGCAGCTACCTGGAAATCTGTGCACACCTTTGTGAAACACTACAGTTTGGATGTGCAGACCAGATCTGATGCCAGATTTGGCAGGGCAGTTCGGCAGAGCCTCTTTCCTAAGTAGGTTCTCTGCCCGCCTCCCACTTGGTACTGCTTGGTAGTCTGCAAAAAGTTACTGATGCTAAAAGACTCAAGGGGTAAGAAGAAAAAATGACTCACTGCAGTAATCTTCTTTCTTCCATGGGGTCCTTTAGCATCAGTATGCTCCCACCCTTCCTCCCTGGTTCACCTGACGGAGAAGGGCTCTTACGTCACCTTTTGCCAAATTTAACGTTTGTTATTGATGAGTTTTTACCTTGTGTTGCTGTTTCTATTTCCACTTTTGGACATTTGCATGTTTTTTTGAATCCTGTTAATTCTTTCTCGGGGCATTTGCCCTCGTTTTTCTTTTCTTTTTTTTTTTTTAAAAAAAAAATCAAACCGTCAACACCTTTCACTCGGTTCACGCCCCCTCCTGTCTTTTGATTGGCTAGCCCCACGCTCTTAAAAAAAAAAAAAAAAAAAAAATTCTCTTAAAGGCACACCTCCAGGGCAGTTGCACCTAGCCAGCTAAGTGCAAAAAGTTGCTGATGCTAAAGGACCCCATGGAAGAAAGAAGATTACTGCAGTGAGTAATTTTTTATTTTTAGTCCTCCCTGGTCATGAGGGAGTTGTGCAGTAAGCTGCATGTGATAAAGCTGGAGTACTTTTGTCTTTGTTACCTCCCAACAAGAACTCTAGAAAAATAGATAACTTTGCGAAGAAGACATACACTTCTGCTTCATTGCTGCTTCACCTGTCTTCCTTCTTGGCCTATACAGCCAAGTATCAGAAGGCTTATGGAATTTTGTTCTGGCCATTGCTCAATGAGTCTGAGTCCATGGCACAGGACTTAACTGAGACTAAGACTGCCTTGGAAGCAACAAAGTACCAGTTCCATATGGCAGATGAGAACAATGATGCTGCATCTAGGGTTACGGCCCAGGCTCCATCACTCAGAAGATTGACCTGGCTAAGGACAACCAACCTCACACAGGACACCCCGTCTGAAGCTCTAGACTTCCCCTGTGATAAAAAAATCTCCTGATCAATTCCAGAACAGAAGAATGCATGAAAAAAGTGGATGAGTACAAATCCACTTGCCAGAGAAATACATCCAAGCAAAGGGCTACCTCCTTAAAGTCTCAGCCTAAGGCAGGTAGGGGTTACTCCCCCAAACCCTATTTCCCCATCCTCCCCCTCAGTATGATTACTTTGTCTAGAGGGTACTATAGGAGAAGGGGCAGGAGAGGCCCGAGAAAACCAGCCATCTCCCAGGCCCCTGCGTCACGGTCTAAGCCCTGACTTTAATGCCCTGGTCGCCGCCTCTCCACCAGTAGGAGACAGGCTGTCCCACTACCTCCAAGCTTGGACCCTCATAACATCAGACAAGTGGGTCTTGGAGATAGTGGAAAAGGGCCTGCCTCTTTACTTCAAAAAGATACCAGTTCTGAGGTGTGTTCTGTTTTCAAAACCCTTAACTCCTGTAGAAAAACAACTGCTAGAATTGGAGGTCTGTAACCTCCTGACATCAAAGGTGGTGGAAAAGATTCCAGCCTTACAGAAAAACAAGGGCCTTATTCCAGGTATTTCCTCACCCAGAAAAAAAATGGGGAGTGGTGCCCTATCCTAGATCTCTGGTACCTCAACAGACATCTCCTGAAACCAAAGTTCACAATGGTAGCTTTAAAAGTGGTAATTCAGTCCCTACAACAGGGAGACTGGCTAGTCTCTCTAGATCTCTAGGGTGCTTACTTTCACATCCCTGTAAGGCAGTCTCACAGAAAGTTCTTGAGGTTCAGGCTTCCTAACATCTGCACCAAGGATGTTTACCAGATGTCTGGCTGTCGTGGCAGCACATCTCAAGAAATGAGGGGCGTCAGTGTATCCCTACCTAGAAGATTGGTTGATAGTAGGGAAAACACCAGCTCAGGTGCAGGAGTTCCTGTTAATCGTTAATCACAAAAAGCACTTTGCTCTCTCTGGGTTTTCTCATAAATTTAAAGAAATCCCACTTAAAACCAAGTTAGCCCCTAACATATATAGGGGCACAGTTGGACACAATGCAGAGCAGGGCATTTCTCCCTCCAGAGAGAATTCAACATTTCCTAACAGTAGCAAACTCCTTCGCCCTGGACCAGCCAAGGCTGGCCAGATGCATCCTAAGACTCCTGGGACACATGGCATCTATGACTGCAGTAGTCCCAGGGGTTGGGTACAGGAAGAGACATGCATTTTCATTTATGCTTCCATTGGTCTCAGAAGAGCAACGCTTAATACCAATAACACCGACTTTTTTTTTTTTCAAGCCTTGCACTGGTGGAAGGACACTGCCAACCTGTCAGTAGGTGTCCCCTTCAGATCTCCCCTCCTACTAAAATCGTCACTACAGATGCTTCTTTGCTAGGATGGGGGGCTCATCTGGACAGTTCTTCTCACTGGTAACTGGACCCCGAAGGAGGCAAGGTCACACATCATCTTCTGGAATTCTGGGCCATTTTTCTGGCACTAAAGTCCTTTACTCCTCTAATGTCAGGTCACTCGGTGCAGGTCTAGACGGACAACACCACAGCCATGTTTTACGTAAACAAATGGGGTGGCACAAGGTTGGGAGTGTCCTGCACACAGGCCATGAAGATTTGGACCTTGGCACATTCTCTAGCTCTCTAGAGGTGTCTCTCTCAGCAGTTCACCTCCCTGGAAAGGACAATACCCTGACAGATGCCCTCAGCCAGCATAAGCCAGGGACACAGCGAGTGGTGCATAAACACTCAGGTGCTAGCCACAGTGTTCAGGAGATGGGGGACCCCAGAAATAGATCTATTTGCCTGCTTCCCCCAATCACCAGCTTCCTCACTTCTGCTGCAGGTCACCAGTTCTGGGCACTGTTCCAGCAGATGCACTGGTACTAGATTGGATATGGATGTTTCTATATGCCATCCCTCCGTTTCCCCTCATTTTCAGGGTTCTCCTGAAACGCGAGCTCCAACCAGCACTAATGATTCTGGTGGCACCAGATTGGCCAAGACAGGTTTGGTACCCCCTGCTGCTAGCACTTTCACACAGCAGACCCATTCGCCTTCCCCTCAGCCACTCACTCACTCCTGACTCTTCCCCACTCAAGGGTGACTTACCCATACCTGCAATCTCTTCACCTCAAGGCTTGTCTTTTGAGGAGTTGAAATACCCTGCTTCACAGTACTCGGAACAGATTCTTCAAGGTTTTAAGGATGGCAAAAAAAATAAACCCACAAAGACCTATGCAGCCAAATGGAAGAAATTCTCTATTTGGTGTAAGGGCAAGGGGATTAGTCCCATCTCTGCCACTGATTCTATCCTGTTAGACTACCTAGTTCATCTCCAGGCCTCCGGCTCGATGCCCTCTTCACTGAAACTGCATTTGGCTGCAATTTCGGCCTACCTCTCGGTAGGAAGGCCCAAGTCCATTTACTTCCAGCCGATGTTTAAACAGTTCTTTAAAGGCCCATCGCACCTTCAGCCTCCTGTTAGGGAATCTGTTCCTCCTTGGAGCCTAAACTTGTGCATTGCCAAACTCGTGGAGTGCCCCTTTGGGTCCATGGCTACAGCCCATCTTAAATATGTTACCTGGAAAACCATTTTCCTGGTAGCAATGACTTCTGCAAGAAGGATTTCAGAGCTTCAAGCTCTCTGTACAGAGCCCAACTATAGTATTCCCCACAGGTTCCACTCAGGACGAGTAGAAAGTTTTTGCCCAAGGTGGTCTCTGAGTTCCATCGTAACCAGTCTATTACCCTACCAGTGCTCTTTACCAAAAAGTGCACTCCTGGAGAACAGAAGCTTCATAGCCTGGACATCAAATGGGCTCTGTTCCACTATTTGTAGCACACTAAGGAGGTTAGGGGTTCCTCCACCCAGCTATTCCTCACCTACGGGGAGATGGGTAGGGGCAAACCTGCTACCAAGAGAACTGTTTCTCATTGGATAGTCTCCTGCTTCCGTTTCTGTTATGACAAAGCTGGAAAACAGTCTCCTGAAGGCCTCGGCCCACTCTACCAGGGGCACTGCTGCCTCCGTGGCAGCTGCCAGGGACATCTCCTTGTTAGATGTCTGTCAGGCAGCCACTTGGAAGACTGTACACACCTTCACCAAACATTGTCTGGATGTGCAATCTAGATCAGATGCCAAATTTGGAAGGGTGGTGCTGCAGAGCCTCTTTCCTAAGTAGGTTCTTTGCCCTCCTCCCAACTACACTACTTGTAGTCTGCTTTAAGTTACCGATGCTAAAGGGCCCCTAGGTTTAAAAAAAAAAAATTATTCACTGTAGTAATCTTCTTTCTTTTGAGGTGTCCTTTAGCATCAGTAAGCTCCCACCCTTCTTCCCCTGATAACCTGACTACAGAGGTCTCTGCCTTTGTCTTATACCAAATTTAAGTTTCAATTTGGAACTTCGTTTTAAGCAAAGTTTTCATAGTTATTGTTAATTTGCTTTTGCATAATTTTTATTTCTGTTGGTTCATTTCTCTGGGCATGTGCCCATGTATTTTGGAAAAAATTCTGGTGCCTTCTCAGGCACTCTCTCCTCAGCACGCCTCCAGAGTCTTCTCCTGATGTGGTTTATGCTAATAAATTAGCATCAGCCAACCTCTGGGGCAATACTACCTAGTCAGCTAGCTGCTATGTTACTGATGCTAAAGGACACCTTGGAAGAAAGAAGATTACTACGGTGAATACTTTTTTCGTTTTTTCTAAAAACCTTTGAACTGATTGTTGTTGTTTACCACATGTTAACTGTTTTGATGATTTTGTTACTGGAAAGTATCTGTTTACTGCTATGTTCACTGAGTTCTGACCTGCTGGAGGCTGAAATCTTGTGGGCTGTTAGGGACCACCTGCTTCCTGATTTTCTCGTATGGAGTGTGACTGGAGGCCAGCAGTAGCTTTGTATGTTAATGGTGTTCCTGCATGTTTAATTTTTCTTTCAAGTACTTGGTTATTGGACCTCTCCATATGCAGTATTTACTGAGTTTTGTTATTTTTGGAATCTGACAGCAGAAAAGGACTGCTTGGCTCACCTGGTCTGCCCAGATGTAGTCTACCTATTCTCTGACTGCAGACCCTATCTGATCTCCACCTTCCCACCTCCCTGCATCCTATCTAATATATTCCTATGTGTAGTCCATGCATGCTTGAAGCTCCCCACTATTCTAGCCCTCACCACTTCTGTTGGCAGTCTATTCCAGGCATCCACTTAGTGGGGTAGCCAGAACCTCCCTATGAAGTTATTTTTGTATCTTGGTTTGTACCCCATCTGGTCCCATAGCCTTTTCCACCTTCAGGGCTGCAAGTCCTGTCAGCACTCCTTCCTCTGAAAATGGACCTGTGTCCACCCCACTCTCCACCCTATCCCTACTTCTCCCTGCTGGTTCATCCCCTCCACCTTACACCGTATAGACTGAGCAAATTACCTATTTAAAATGTCACACTTTCTTTGTCTCCTTTAGTTCTTCTACACAGTCTCCCTCTTGCACCCTACTAATTCTTACTGCCCTACCCTTGTTTTCTATTTCTCTCAAGTACCTGAAGCAAGTCTTATACCCTGTAACAGCCCCTTTGGCAATCCTTTCCTCATCTGCACCTTTGCGCCCCTTACCCATCTGACTTGCTTCCTTCTCTAGGCATACCTCCCTGCACTCCTCCTAAGTTTCTTTAAATTGCTTGAATGCTGCCCTTTTTTCTTTCACCATCCCTGCCACTACCTTGGAATACCATAATGGTCTCCTTTCCTTCTGCTCATTTCCTTCCTGTATAGGCTGATTGCTGTAGTTATGCCCTCCCTTATTCTACCCCACTGTGTCTGAACTCCTCCCTGGTACTCCACCCCTCTTGGGCAGTTCCTGAGGCAGTCGCTCATTTCTTTAAAATCTGCCCTCTTAAGTCCATAATCCTCGTCCATGTGTGGTTCTCCTATGCTCCTGTCTTTATGTTGAACCACACTGTACGGTGATCAGTGGGACTAGCTACTGGGTCATCCTCAATGTTGTTCCTGTTTGTAAGCACCAGGTCCAGCACTTCCCCATCCCTAGTGGGTTATTTGACTAACTGCCTGAGAAAAGTCCCTTGCATGGAGTCAAGGTTGGCCCTGCTGCTTGCCAAAGCCACAGTTGGAAGGTGTCACTCCATATTTGGTAGATTGAAGTCGCCAACTAGAAGTACCTCCCTCTTAGTTGCCATTCTATTGATGACTTTCCCATGTGCACGTTCCATCACCTTTTCCGTTGCCGGAGGTCTTTAAACTACTGCAGTTTGTATAGTGGACCCAGAGCCTGCCTCTAGATTGACCCATAGTAATTCCAGCCCCTAACTTTCCTCTTTGTGCCCATGTACCTGTGTGGGCTTGATACACTCTCTCACATATAATATAGCCCCTCCTCCTTTCCTACTCGCTCTCTCCTGAACAGAGTATAGTGTAGTATGTTAATTGCCCAGTTGTGGTGCTCAGTACACAATAACTCCGTTCTAGCCACTAAATCTAGATTAGCCTCACATTTCGGTTCACATTTGAAATATTGCGGCTATGACTCTTGCACACTTGCATTGACCTGGTGCACGTGCATAGAGCTATGGCCGCAATACTTCAAATGTGAATTTTAATAGTTGCAGTGCTTGTTTCCAGTAAAGGATTGCTTTGGTATGTTCAGCATTTATCTCTGAATCGGAAACTTGTTTATCCTACTATGCTTCCAATATGTAAATTGGTTCCTGCATAAGTCTTCAGGCTGCTCGGGCTGGTCAGCTGAAAGTGCGTCCTCAGATCGTGAGCACAGAGGGATGGACCCATAGAAGCCAACAAGGGGCTTACAGAGTCCTCCATTTTGTATAAGTTAAACTTGGCATTTAACTGATCATGAATATAAAGCATGACTGAGCGAGGGAGGGTAATTTGAACTATGTACACTGTTGGAATGATTTCATTCCATTAAACCATGTACTAAGGCAGCTAATACAGTACAAGTCTGTACTGCTGGTCCCTCCACAATTCCGCTTGCACAACAAATGACGTCATCATGCTACAGACATCTTCTGTGCAGCATCTATGTAGATCGGGGGACAGCACAACCAAACAGGGCAACAATTTGAACTGAAATAAAACATGATATTCTAACAGATACTGAAAAGCAGTGACAGGACACTACTGAAGCATTTTGTACTGCTGTATTAAGTCTGAAGGACAGAGCAGAGTGTTACATATGATCTTCAAAGTGAGTTTTTCACGTATGGGGAACCTCTGAAAAAGATAAGATTTTTAAATATATGTGTTGCATTTTTAGTCTCTATCATTGTTGCAAGGTTCATTTATGTAACACCCCCGGTGGGGCTTACCTTGGATGCCTCTCATTCTCGTTTGCCCGTTCTCTCTCTCCCCAATCTTGCTGCTGCCTGGCCCGAGCCCCATAGCGTGCCTAAACTTCTGTCTAGCCCCTGCATCATTTTGCAGCTGGAAGGGGCTCTGGAGGAAGCAAGTCACAAGCTGCCATGTTCCTCTCTGCTCTCCCAAGCAGTCGGCGGCTTGTGCATGCGCAGTAAGCGGGCTCCTATTCTGGTCTCTGTCCCTGATTGTGGCAGTACAGGGACCGGAGACTTAAATGAGGCGAGAAGCCCCAAATTACTTTTACATTAAGAGCGCCTATCCTAGGAGCGATCAGCCTCATGAATATTAATGTGAGAGTCTGCCTGCTGCCTGGGGACACTATTTCAGCAGCAGCGACATGCTCGGAACTTTACTAAATTGTTGAATGTGGTGATTGCTTAGCAAGGTATAGTGACTGCTACTAGACTGTGGGGCTTTAATTAAATAGAAATGTTTAAACTGGCTGCACCAGAACTTTGAAATGGGGATATGTATGGACTGATTTAGGACTGTGTACTAGCAGCCATGTTTGCAGCCTTTGCCCTTCTGCCAGCCAATTGGGGGCCGGGATTTGTGCCAGAGACTTATGGGACTATGTAGAGGCTTTGCAGGGTATTAAATAAGCCGGAAAAATTGATTAGCAGTTTCAAACGTGAAAGTGCTAATCCGCTGCAAAATTGCATAGCACTTGGCATAGAATGATTAGAAGAATTAAAAAAAAAAAAATAAATATATATATATATGTGTGTGTGTGTGTGTGTGTGTGTGTATATATATTTTTTTATAGATAGATATAAAGAGATAGAGATAGAGATATAGAGGTATAGAAGTATAGATGTATATAGATATATAAAAAAAATGTTATCCCCAAGGGACACCAAAATCAGCCCTCAGTGCGGGTGATGACAATCGAGCAGACTCGAGAGACTGTTAGGCCTATTCTGCTGGCATTTTAGTATGTTAGTATATATAATTTTATTAATTTTGTTTGCTGTGCCATAGACTCATTTAAAAAAAAAAAAAAAAAAAAAAAGAGAAAAATGGTTGCATTTCTGGAAATGGTTAGCATTACCTCCTGTTTTGCGTGGCATTTTGCTGTGCTATACCAGCTATATAAAACCATGCTTTGTGTTGGAAGAAGAGACAATACCTTGGGCCCCTTTAAGGAATATATCAGGCATTGGGGAGCCTGATGAATATTTAATTTTTTCCAACAGACAAGTGATTCAGCCAATCGGGAGCAGCCAAAAGCTTCCCAAACCCCAGAGACGTTTAGTTCGAGCGGCAGTTCAGCAGGAGCCCTCACAGTGAGGTGGGATCTGGCCCCTTGCTAAGAGAATGGGGCTGCAAGGAATTGGAGTGTCTGGCCTGGGGGTTCAGGACTCTCGGGGACGCCGGTACCCACGTCCTTTATGCACATTTTGTGTGTTGGGATGCTCAGGGCCCCCCCCCCCCCCCGGAAAGTCCCCAAGATGCTCCTTTCCAGAGTCCCGGGAGTTGCTGGAGAGAGCCATGCCTGCATGGCTTGTACATTAAGATTCTGTAGAGTGTGGGGTGGGGGGGGTGCTCCATTAGTTTCTATGGGGGCATTTTAAACTACATTTTATTTCGTTTGTTTCAGTGGGTGAATTCAAACAAATTACGGCCACTGCTCAACTAAGAAGGTGAGCAGTGACCATAATTTGTTTGAATTCACCCTCTGAAACATAAAAGAATGTAGTTTAAAATGCCCCCATAGAAGCTCATGTAGCGTGCCCCCTGTGCTGTACAGAATCTTGCATTATAAGCTGTGATGGCACGGGGGAGCCACTCCCATGTATTCAGATGGGGCCTCTTGGAAATGTTCTGGGGACTCCCATGTTTGGACTGTGGACTCCCCCTTTTTTATTAAAGCCAGTCCCGGACCCCCAAACAAAAAATCCTACCGAGAGCCCTGGGGATGCCAGATATTTGTCCCCCAGGGCTGGCATTTGCCTTTCCACATTTGGGAAGATTGTGGAAGAATCCTGACCTGACTTCAGTTGTGAGAGAGAGCTACAAGAAACCCTGCCTGCAGTTGAGAGAGCTGCAAGAATGTTTGTACCTCAGTGGTGAGAGCATTGTGAGGGTCCACAATTCCAGCTAAGTCAATGCTGCATGTGAGTAAAAGCCTAAAGTAGGTAGTAAAGTTTGAAAGTAGGAGAGAGGAGAGAGAGAGACAGAGACAGAGAGACAGAGAGAGACAGAGACAGAGACAGAGAGACAGAGAGACAGAGAGACAGAGAGAGACAGAGAGACAGAGAGACAGAGACAGAGAGAGACAGAGACAGAGAGACAGAGAGAGACACAGAGAGACAGAGAGACAGAGAGAGAGA
This sequence comes from Neoceratodus forsteri, assembly GCA_016271365.2. Lineage (NCBI taxonomy): Eukaryota > Metazoa > Chordata > Ceratodontiformes > Ceratodontidae > Neoceratodus > Neoceratodus forsteri. Next base: position 349,096,893 of record CM057456.1, read on the forward strand.
CAGAGAGAGACAGAGAGAGACAGAGAGAGACAGAGAGAGACAGAGAGAGACAGAGAGAGACAGAGAGAGACAGAGGGGAAGGGAGACCTGCTTGGGGCAGAGCAGCCACGAAATCCAAGAGGTGCTCAGTGTTTTGTCTGCACCCTATGCCTGATCAGCGCTAAGTATCGGGTGAACATCTGTTTGCAAGAATGACTGGATGATCTTGTGTCTGAAATGTCTGAAGTGATGAATTAGTTTGCCTGCAGGGATGGAAGAAAAGTATCCTGAGGTTGGAGCTTTGGCAGAAGTTACCTGTGAGGAGTTTGTGATCTAATTAGAGCTGCAATCCCAGCTGGCCAGAACGAACTGTGCTGTTGTGATCCGGCTTGTGAGAGGCCACTATCTGTGCTTGCTAGAAGCTACTGTGAAAAGGACTTGTTGACAAGTGAAGTGCCTAATTTGGTTGGGAGCCATGCCTTAAGCTCTAGTTCTGCAAGAAACTATCAGTTGTGAAGGACTGTGCAAGAGATTTGGGTCCTCCTTAGCCCTCTGGGTAGCACCCACGTTCCTGCGATTGTGATCTGTATTGTGAAAGGACCATGTCTGCTACGCAGGCAGAGTGGTTGAAAAACCTATGATGGGAGTTCTGAATGCCTGAGACTGACGAGAGACTGTCTTTTTAGATCAGCTTGGGAGTCAGCCTGGTAGTGTGCCAGCCCTGACACTGCCATATGCGTCTTCCCCCAGAGGGGCATAGCCTAGACATAAGTGTCTTGAAGTGTGCTGGCCCTGGTCCCAGTGCTGGTCTCAGGGATTGAAATTGGCTCCAGCCTGCTAGCCAAATGCTGGTAGATTTTGTATTGGGCTGGTAAGATTTTCATTTAACTAGCCCTGTTATACTGTAGAAGGCTACACTTGTGTATGTATACAAACTGGGCCAGTGGAAATGTCTGTGGGGCCATTGGATTTTTGCAGTCAGCCATGCTGGCTAGTGGCTGCAAAATTAATTTCGACCCCTGTGGTCTTTTTCCAGAATGTGACTTCAAGCCCAAGAAAAGGGGCATCTGCTAAGAAGCTGAGAGGTTCCAGCCTGCAAGCTGCAAGAGCCTGTGTGAGGAAAAGGGGTCCGTGCCAGCTCCTGCCTGAACCTCAGCTTGAATCAAGCTACAAGAATTATGTCTACCTCATATCTGCCTGAAAGGGTCCTGCTGCACCTGTTATGTCTGACTTTAAAAACCATGAGTAAGCAAAGCCAGCTCTGCATTCAAGAGGGGACCGTAAATAGTTAATGTTGTTGTGGTTTGCAAAGTTTTAGTATCCAAGGCCCAAGCTACCTAAGTGTGGGAGTTGGCTGCCTATCACAGAGTTTGATTTAGAAATAATCACGAGAAGGAAAAGTTAATCTAACTTGTCTTTAAGAGCTCCAATGCTGGCCAACCAGCTGCGACATATCAGGCATGCAACTAATGGATAGCACTGGGTACCCAGATAAATAAATATAGAATTGCCAGGTTCTAACTGTAGACTGGGGACTGGTACCAGCTGGGGGAATTTAATGGTCTAACACCTATACAGCTAAATAGCTAGAGAGGTGTAAACCCTAATCCATCAGAAGGTTGAATGCAATGCCAAGAACTGCAAGTAAATCTGTTGCTTAACTTCTGACATACTAAAATGCCAGCAGAATAGGCCTAACGGTCTTTCGTGTCTGCTCGTTTGGTCAGTCTCCAACCTGGGTGCTGACCTTGCTGTCCCCCTCGCCTTCTCTGGCTTCTCCCTTCTCAGTTCCGGATATTCTTGCTGCATTGGATTTTGCTTCCAGAACCCTTCCCCTGTACCTGTCCCACCCCCTCTTGAACCCCTCCACTGTCTCTGCCTCCACCAGCCCCCTAGGCAGTGCATTCCATGCCTCCACCACCCTCTCAGTGAAGTAGCACCTCCTCCTTTCTCCCCTGAATCTTCCCCCCTCCAGCTTCCAGCCATGCCCTCTAGTGGCCCCTTCCGCCTTCCTTCGAAGCACCCGACTGTTCCTCCCTATTTACCCTCTTCATGTACCTAAAGACCTCCTATCATGTCCCAGCGGTCCTTCTCTTCCAATGTGTACATATTTAGCTCTTGAGCCTCTCCTCCTTAGGTCCTGTCCCCCAAGCCCCAAATCATTTTGGTTGCCCTCCTCTGGACCCTCTCCAGGAGGTTAATGTCCCTTTAAGTGTGGCCTCCAAAACTGCCTGCATGATACTCAAGGTGCGGCCTCACCAAGTCAGTTATACAGAGGAGATCACTTCCCTCCTTCTGGAGGTGATCCTCCTAGCGATGCATCCCAGCATCCTGTTGGCCTTAGCTGCTGCCCTCCTACAAGTCTCAGGTTGTTCATCTTGACATCCACCACCACCCCAGGTCCCTCTTAGCCATTCGAGACTTGTAGCATTCCCCGGGTGTACACTTGACCTGGGTTCTGGCCCCCAGGTGGAGTACCTGCATTTCCCTGCATTGAACCTCAGCTTCCACTTTCTAGACAATCTTTCCAGAGCCTCCAGGTCCCCTGAGGGCCACCTCCCCTCCTCCCCATCCACCACCGCCCCAGTTTCGAGTCATCTGCAAAGAGACTCATCTCACTCCTGATTCCTGTCCTTGTGTCCGACATGAGGTGTTGAACAGAAGGGGCCTAAGGACTGATCCCTGTGGGACCCCCACTAATGACCCTCCTTGGGGATGAGACTATCCCCCAACTACGACCCTCTGGGTCGGTCCTGGAGCCAATTGCCTATCCATCTGATCATCTGGTTCCCCACCCCATTTCTCCCAGCTTATCCAACAGGCCACGTGAGGAACAGAGTCAAATGCCTTGCTGAAGTCTAGAAAGAGGACATCCACTGGTCTACCCAGGTCCAAGGCACTTGTCACCCAGTCATAGAACTCCACCAGGTTTGTCTGACACGATTTCCCAGGATGAATCCATGCTGTCTATCGTCCAGGCACCCTGACTTATCCAGGTCCCCCCCTAGCCTCTCCTTGACAATGCCCTCCATCACCTTGCCCACCACCGAGGTCAGGCTGACAGGCCTGTAGTTCCCTGCCACCTCCCTTGATCCCCCCCCTTGTGGATAGGCACTATATGCGCCACCTTCCAGTCTTGGGGCACCCACCCTGTGCTCAGAGAGATGGTGAAAAGCTCTGCCTGCATTCATTTATCCTTTTCCTAACCCTCACCCCCTTGTAAATTGTTGGTTAACCATTTTTTATAAATCTGGTGCTTAATATTAGAGTGTGTCAATACGGAAATGTAGAATTTGGTGGTTGTTAATGTTAATCCATGTGTAGGGTGACAGTGTGGTAAAGTAGATAAGTACAACATCCCAGGGGGTTGTACTAGCTAAATACCAGATCCACATAAGTTACTTTGGGTGGAGACACTGCGCAATACTGTGATCTTGGGAAAGAGCCTTTGCAATATTAGCAAACTAGGAACCCAGGCACCTTAACCTTGGTTAGGCCTACAAGGCGGGGGTAGTAGCCTTCTTTGGACATAGCACCAGGGCTATGTTTACATGAAAAGACTGGATTCTTGCCCTGTATAAATGATCTCTGTTCCTGCTGTTCAGTCCTTTTGTTGAAGTCACAATCTTTGGTTTTAAACCTCGTGATCTTTTCTACAGCAACACGACTATGATGTCACAAACTAAGGCATATGGCTTCAGTAAAGGATTAAGTGGCAAAAACAAACTCCAAGGGACAAGAAGCATGCAGATTGATCTGTAATGAAGAATAGAGAAAAGCAGTCTGTATATAAACCTATAAGCTGAATTGTGTCAAAATATATTTTTTGAAGTTTACTGAAGTGAGAAACTCACTTTCTAGGAGCGTGGATATGTTGTTCATCCACACTCTTTGGCATGTCCCTTTCCTCTTTAAATCTGTCTGGAAGTCCCCAAGCTGGTTCCTCCTACCCACCCGGGTGATAAATACCTTGGCTCCACCCCATGACTCCAGATCTACCTTTCTGCTGGAAGATTCAGGTTCCCTCGTGCTACGTCTGCAGTATAATAGGCCCTGGATACTAATCGACTGTTTTCACCGCAATCGCATTCTCTGAAACTCGTACAAGTTTACGATTCCGATCTGAGCACATGGAGGACAAGTCGTCCCCCGGGTTTCGCCAGTGTCCCTGCGGACAGAAAATGTCGCGCACCAATCCCCACCTCTCGTGTGTTTATTGTTTGGGTGTCATGCATGACACTTCTTCTTGCACCATCTGCTTGGCCTTCCATCCCAACATTCTGGACGACCTCAAGGCACGCCTTAAACTGGGGAGACCGGAGCTTCGCAATCCACCGGTAAAATCGAAGGAGGCAAGGTGGGCTGTTTCCGTGGCCCCGGGATCCGCCGAGCAGTTCTACCAGATGGCGGCATTTGAAGAAGAAGCTGCCCAAGCTTTGGCCAGCCGAGGTTTTTTCATGCCGCTAAACCTTGGCTCTACCTTCACAGGATCCTTTTGGGAGCTGTGCCAGTGTCTCCCCACTTGGGGTGAGGCACCCTCGGGCATGCACTCCTCCCGCCCTATAAAACAGGACAAGGACCCTAAGTCGTCTTCTTGGAGAAGACGTTCCTTGGACCGAGAGAGGTCTGAATCACAGGACCTTGTGGCCTTGGCCTCGGTCGAGATGCTTCCTTGGCCACTGGCTTCTCGGACCTTCCGTCGGGCCAAGGCACCGAGGCCGAGGAAACTGCCGAACCAGCCGAGATATCTCTCGACCCGATAGAGCCGTTGTCGCAGACCCCGGTCGATGACTCATTGGAGAGGACACCTATCCTTTCCTTCCCCGACGAGGAGTCCCAACCCTCGGATATCCTGATCGAGGGACAGGGGCCGGAACCTCGGTTTTCACCGAATCCGGCCTCTTCCGATCGAACAAGCCAACCCAGACGGTCTCGATCGAGGACCAGGACCACTTCGGTCGAAAAGACGATAAAAGGTTGCAAACACTCTTGGAAGAGGCGTCGCCACTGATCCTCATCCTCCTCGGACGAGGAGAGACTTCCTTGAGCTCGATTGTTATGAGGGATATGCGTGGCAACAGCTAATTCTGACCGGTCATAAGCCAGCTACACCGGCCATTACTTGGCCCCAGCCTCTTAGGCCGACGCTGACCCCTCTGGAACCGAAGACTCCGGTTCTTCTTCCGGTAGGACTGGCACGCATTCCTGTTCAGCCTGTTCTGGTCTCCCCACCAATTTTGGTGGAGCAGTCATCTAAGCAGCCTCAGGGAGGGGCTCCCTCGAAAGAGGACCGGACAGATACGGGCCTGCCCCGTCGTCTGTCCATCACTGTTGTTCCCGATTGCCCTTGGTGTATTGAAAGGGATATAGGCGGGAGACCCTTGTATCCCAACTCTTCGGACTCTGATACCACTGGTCTACACTCACACCCCGATGATGAGTTGTCAGTGACAGGCTTGGAGGAAGGTCCTTCCTCTTTCCAGGGCATCCTCTGCCTTATTCCGGAGTCAACTGGTATGCCCTTGGAGCCTATCCAAAAGAAGGCGGAATATCCTCTCACGGATATCCTTAAGAGGGGGATACCCCGAAGGAGGCCTTCCCAGTGGTGCAAGCCATTGTTGACCTGGCCCTTGAGCTATGGCAGTGCCCTGCCTCTTGCCCGGCTCCGTCTTTCTGCATGGCTCAGAAGTACACTGTACCCATGGGGTCCTTGGCGGGTTTCACAGAGCATCCCTCGGCCAAGAGCCTTGTCACTGCCTCTGTGTTTAGACGCACAGGTAGCTTAGTGGATACTGACCGTCCTCCGGACAAGGAGTCCAAGAATATGGACCATTCTGCCCGGAAGGTGTATGCAACCTCATCCTTGGGCCTTCGTCAGGCCAGCTCGGCAGTGATCATGGCATACTTCTCTCACGCCCTCTTGGGGTCGCTAGATGAAGTCCTCCCTCATCTCCCAGCGGACATGCAGACCATGGTTAAGCAGGGCCCTGCTGTTGCAAAACAGCAGCTCCAGATGGCCTTGGATATTGGAGATTCTTGTGCCTCCTCACTAGTAGCCGCAGGGCCTGGCTGAGGTTATCCTCTTTTCCGGCAGATATTCAGCACAAGTTAGCTGACGTGCCTTTCCTTGGCACCAATCTCTTCGGTCTGGGAGTGGCAGGTCACCTCCAGCGCATAGAGCAGTCCAGTGCCACCTTGGATGCCACTTCTGCAAAGGGTTCTTCGGGCAAGTACCAGCAGAAGCGCAAGAAGAAGCCTTTTCGGCACTCTTCTCCTGTGGTTAGACAGCCCTCCTTCCAGGGAGGTCAGCAGCAACAGCAGGCTCAAGCTTGGTGCCCTAGGCCCAAGCAGGGTCCCCAACAGCCCCGCAAAGGATGTCGAGGTGCTGGTCCAGGAGCCGCCGCCTCCTCCTCTAAGCCTGCTCAGTGATGGGTCAGGGGTGGCCACCCCTACACCCATCATGCCAGTTCTGGGTCCTTCCGTGGGGGGCCGGCTCCACCACTTTCTTTCCGCCTGGTCCAGTATCACTTAGGACAGGTGGGTCCTGGAAGTGGTCAGTTGGGGACTGCCTCTAGAATTCGAGCAGTATCCTCCCTGCCAAACCCGTGCCCCTCGGGAGGAAAGGATTTCAGTTTGCACTCAGTCAGCCCTTCAGGACGACATTGCTCAGCTCCTCTGCAAGGAGGTGGTGGCTCCAGTGCCGGATCCTCCTACAGACCCAGGCTTCATGTCCAGGTACTTCATGGTGCCCAAGTGGACGGGGGGTTGGTGCCCCATCCTAGATCTCCACGACCTGAATCAATATCTCAGGTCTCGCACCTTCCAGATGGTAACTCTGAATCTGATCATACCATCTCTGGAGCAAAACATGTGGTTCTGGTCACTGGACCTGCAGGACGTGTTTTTCCATGTCCCAATCCGTCCGTCCCACCAGCGGTTCCTCTGCTTCAGGGTGGAAGGGACCCTGTACGAGTTCCAAGCCATGCCGTTTGGCCTGTCATTGGCCCCTTAGGTCTTCACCAAGTGCATCGCAGTGGTATTGGCCCATCTATGGCATCAGGGGGTTCGGATATACCACTACCTCGACGATTGGCTCCTGGCGGGTTCCTTCCTGCAGGAGGTGGAGAGGTCCAGGGACCTGGCCCTCCGAACCTGTTCCCATTTAGGCCTCCTGATCAGAGGCCAAGTCGTAACTCGTGCCCTCTCAGGTGATGGGCTTTATCAGGGCAGAGCTTGACTCTCGTCAAGCCAGAGCTCGGCTCCCGGCAGACAGGGTGGAGGTTCTTTCCTCCTTTGCCCAATCATTTCTGGTTGGGCACTTGCGCCCTGCCTGGGACTTCCTGTGCCTTCTGGGTTACATGGCGGCGTGGTCTGTTGGGCCAGATTGCATATGCGCCCCCTCCAGTGGGAGCTGGCTGCTCAGTGGACTCAGCATCAGGGTCATTTCGACCAGCTGGTCACTGTCACCCAGAAGATGTGGGACGCTGTCCAGTGGTGGACCATCGCAGGTCATCTGCAGGAAGGGATCCCGATTGTCTGCCCGAGCAGACGGTCGTTCTCACGATCGATGCCTCTCTCATGGGCTGGGGAGCCCACATGGGGGACAACAGAGCCCACGGGTTCTGGACCCCCGAGGAGTCTCGATGCCACATCAACCTGCTGGAGCTCAGAGCAGTCAGACTGGCAGTGTCAGCTTTCGCTCCTCAGCTCCGGGGTCAAGTGGTTCAAGTCCAGACGGACAATACCACGACCATGTACTGCCTCAACAAACAGGGCTGCATGCACTCTGTTTGCTGTGCAAGGAGGCATTCCGGATCTGGACCCTCGTCAGCCAGTTGGAGGCGGATCTCCTTGCTATCCATGTGGCAGCAGGCTTGAACCAACTGGCAGATGCTCTCGGCCGCATAGGCCAGACATCCCATGAGTGGTCTCTCCATCCAGAGGTAGCTTACAATCTGTTCTCCTGTTGGGGCAAACCGTTAGTGGACCTGTTTGCCTCCAGGGAGAACACCAAGCTGAGGCTGTACCATGCCCGCCCCCCTCAGCAGGGCTCGCTGCAGGGGGATGCCTTCTCGAGGCCGTGGATCCCAGGCCTCCTCTACGCCTTCCCTCCATTTCCCTTGATCCACAAGGTGTTACTCAAGGTGAGGAGGAACAAGGCGAAGGTGATCCCGGTAGCCCCAGATTGGCCCCGCCAGTTCTGATATCCAGATCTCTTCAGCTGCAGGGCCCCGGAGCGGCTTTGTACACACCCAGACCTGATATCATTGAACCAGGGGAAGGTATTCCATCCGGACCTTCAGTCCCTGCACCTCACAGCCCTGTACCTGAGCGGCTAGAGTTCCAGGCTCTGGGTCTTTCTGAGGATGTCTACACAGTTGTGCAGGCATCCCGTAAGGAATCGACCAGGAAATGTTATGCCTTCAAATGGAAAAGGTTTTCCATTTGGTGTCTGAGTAAGAGTCTGAACCCCTTATCCTGCTCTGTGGCTAACATTTTAGACTACCTTTGGTCTCTCTCCAAAGGGGTCTACGGTCATTGACCCTTAGGGTGCACCTGGCAGCCATTTCCGCTTACCGGGCACGGGCCGGTCGGTCGACATTGGCACAGGAGACAGTGGTTGGGTGCTTTCTCAAAGGCCTGGATCACATATCCCCTCCGGTGCGTGAACTTCCATCTCCGTGGGATCTTTTGCTGGTTTTTGGCAAAACTCATGGGCAAGCCATTCGAACCCATGCACAAGTGTGAGCTCTCACACTTGTTGTGGAAGACTGTCTTCCTGGTGGCTATCGCGTCAGCTAGAAGGACAGGGGAACAGGGGAGCTCCAGGCGCTGTCGATGGACTCCCCTTATCTGGTCTTTGACAGGGACAAAGTTGTCCTGCGCCCCCACCTGAAATTCCTTCCGAAGGTGGTGTCAAAGTTTCACCTTAACCAGGTGTTGACTCTGCTGGTATATTACCCTAACTACACCTCGGACGCCGAGTACAGGCTCCATACCCTGGACCTTAGACGTGCTCTCTCCTACTACAAGGAGAGGATGGTGGAGAGATTCGCCAGCTATTTGTCACCTACGCTGAAGCCGCTTCTGGCAGACCTGCAGTCAAACAGACAATTGCAACATGCATAGGTCTGTGCTATGAGTTGGCGGGCAAGGAGCCTTCCAGAGGGATAAGAGCTCATTCTACCTGTCATTCTGCTGCATCGGTGGCTGCTACCAGGGACATCCCTATCCAGGAAATCTGTTGGGCTGCTACCTGGAAGTCAGCAAACACCTTAATTACCCATTACCACATTGACCTTGAGTCACGTTGGGATGCTGGTTTTGGGGCCTCGGTTCTCCAATCTTTGTTTCCTAAGTAGGGGGTGTGTGCCTTGCCTCCCTCCTTCCGGAGAACTGCTAGGAGTCTGCCAAAGAGTGTGGATGAACAACATATCCACGCTCCTAGAAAAAAGGGTTACTCACCTGTAACAGTAGTTCTGGGAGTGGTATATGTTGTTCATCCCTGCCCTCTCCGACTTCTCCCTGGCTAGGCATCCTGCTTGCTTCCAGAGGCTAAGATCTGGCGTCATGGGGTGGAGCCGAGGTATTTACCACCCGGGTGGGTGTGAAGGAGCCAGCTTGAGGACTTCCAGACAGATTTAAAGGGGAAAGGGACATGCCAAAGAGTGTGGATGAACAACATATACCACTCCTAGAGCTACTGTTCCAGATGAGTAACCTGTTTTTATGGCTACAGGTCTCTGTCTTTGACTCTTTCTGTACAAGCAAGGCTTTAAAAAAGTTATTTGTTTCTTAAAGTCTTCTTTATTTTTACTGTAATATGTGTCCTCTGTACATTAAGTAGTTCTCTGTTGCTAGGTAGCATATGGTCGAAGGAGCTGTCCCTCCCTGCCCCCTCCACTCATGGCCTACCTAGTCTTTAGCAAGGCATTTGACCCAGTCCCACCCAAAAGATTAATATACAAGCTAGCCAGCCTTCGAGTGGGTCTCAAGGTGGTAGCCTAGGTAAAAAATTGGCTGGACAACAGGACACAGAGGGTAATAGTAAACGGAGTACACTCTGAATAAAGAGGGGTTACTAGCGGGGTACCGCAGGGTTCAGTACTGGGACCGGTCATCTTTAATTTAAATGACATTGCAAAGGAACTGGAAGAAATGGTATGTCTCTTTGCAGTCGACACAAAGATCTGCAACAGGGTTAATACACAAGGTGGGGCGGAAAGGATGAGAAGGGACTTGGCAAGGTTGGAGGAATGGTCAAATGTATGGCAGCTTAGAATCAGTGCAAATAAGTGCAAAGTAATGCACCTGGGAAACAAAAACCCAGGGGAAGAGTACACAATGGGGGGTGAGATACTACAAACATAGACTTTGACAGCAGATAAGGACTGCTTGGCCCACCTAGTCTGCCCTTTTCCCTACCTACAGGATAAGCTGCAGATCCTAGTTAACCAACAGCCCATTTCTTCTTACCCCCCACAAGAATTGCCTTATGTCTGTCCCATGTATTCTTGAATTCTCACCTGGTAAAATAATTGGTTTAAAAAAAAAAAAAAAAAAAAAAAAAAAAAAATTCTCCCACAGTTTTAGACCCCACAACCTCCTTAGGAAGGCTGTTCTATGCATCCACCACCCTCTCTGTGAAAAAATACTTCGTTACATTGTCCCTGAACCGCCCTCCCCTCTATCTTTAAATTATGTCCCCTTGTTCTTTCACATCTTTTTCTGAAAGATGCTACCCTCTTGGACTTTGTTGATTCCACTGAGGTACTTAAAAGTTTCTATCGTGTCTCTTCTTTCCTCAAGGGTAATCATATTAAGCTCTTTTAGTCTCTTCTCGTATGGCTTCTCTTGTAGACCCTGCACCATTTTAGTTGCCCTCCTCTGGACTGCCTCTATCCTGTCTGTCCTTGCGGAGATGGGGTCTTCAGACCTGGACGCAGTACTCCAGATGGGGTCTCACCAACTGTCTACAGAGGGATAACAACTTCCTGTTTTTTGCTGGTGATGCCTCTCCCTATACATCCGAGTATCCCTCCAGCCCTCCCTACTGCCTTCTCACATTGCTTGCAAACCTTAAGGTCATCTGATATTATCCCCAGGTCCCTTTCCATTTTTGTTGTTGTTTCTACCCCAACCCCCCCAAATTGTGTAATCTTCCCCTGGGTTTTTGTTTCCCAGGTGCATTATTTTGCACTTTTTTGCACTGAATCCAAGCTGCCATACTTCTGATCATTCATCCAACCTTGCCAAGTCCCTTCTCATCCTTTCCACGCCTCTTTCTGTATCAACCCTGTTGCAGATCTTTGTGTCATCTGCAAAGAGGCATACTTTTCCTTCCAGTCCCTCTGCAATGTCTCTTATAAAGACATTAAAAAGGACTGGACCCAGTACTTAACCCTGCGGTACCCCACTAGTAACCCCTCTTTCTTCAGAGTGGACTCCATTTACAATTACCTTCTGTATCCTGTTGTCCAGCCAGTGTTTTACCCAGGCTACCACCCTGGGACCCACTTCCAGGCTGGTTAATTTGACTATTACTCTTTTGTGTGGGACTGTGTCAAATGCCTTGCTAAAGTCTACGTAGGCCATGTCCACAGCCCCTCCCTGGTACACTACTTTGGTCACCCAGTCAAAGAAATCAACTAGATTCGTCTGACATGACCTCCCTGCTGTGAACCCATGCTGCCTTGGGTCCTGTGCCCCACTGGCCTCTAGGTACTCAACAGTTCTTTCCTTCAGAAGTGATTCCATCCATTTCCCTACCACAGAGGTCAAACTAACAGGTCTGTAGTTTTCTGCCTCTGTCTTGGTCCCACTTTTGTGAAGGGGAATCACACTGCCCTCCTCCAGTCCTCGGGTACCACACCATCTTCCCACGATCTGTTAAAAAGGATAATGGTTTCACTAGTTCTCCCCTTAATTCTTTTAGAATTATGGGGTGAATTCCATCAGGCCCCATTGCTTTGTCCATCTTCAGTTTTAGGAGTTCTTTCAGAACCCTTCTGTGAAAGGAGTGGGATCGACCCGCCTCAAATCAAGAGGCTTGTTAATTGGATTAGGCCACCTCCTTCCTCCTCTTTTGTGAATACTGAGCAGAAATATTTGTTCAGTATCCCTGCTTTTTCACTGTCCCTCTTTGCCCAACCACCGTCCATTCTATTCAGCCTCACTATCCCTCCCTTTGTCTTTCTACACTCCCTGATGTACTTATAAAAGGTTTTATCCCCCGTCTTAACAGAGTCTGCTATCTTTTCCTCAGTTTGGGCCTTTGCTATTCTGACCTGTCTCCCTGCTTCCTTCTGCCTTAACTGGTACAGCTCTCTGTCCTGCTCCTTCTGTGTTTCCTTATACTTCTTGAATGCTATCTTTTTCTCCCTGACTTTTCCCACCACCTCTTGAGAACCATAGCGGCTTTTCCTTTCGTTTTGATTTGTTCATTTGCTTGACACAAAGGCTTGTTGCCTCTGTGATGGCAGTTTTGATGTTTCCCCATTGTTGCTCCACTCCTCCTTCTAGCCTGTTTGCTAGTGCTTTTCTATAGCACTCTCCCATCTTGCCAAAGTCAGCCCTCCGGAAGTCACTAACAAGAACAAAAATGGAAAGGGATCTGGGGGTAGTTGTATCAGATGACCTAAAGGTGGGCAAGCAATGTGAGAAGGCCGTAAGGAGGGCTGGGGGATACTGGGATGCATAGGAAGAGGCATCACCAGTAGAAAACAGCAAGTTGTTATTCCTCTGTACAGACAGTTGGTGAGACCCCATCTGGAGTACTGCGTGCAGTTATGGAGACCCCATCCCCACAAGGACATAGACAGGATGGAGGCTGTCCAGAGGAGGGCAACCAAAATGGTGCAGGGTCTGCACCAGAAGACATACGAAGAGAGACTAAAGGAGCTTAATATGCATACCCTTGAGGAAAGAAGGGAGGGGGTGGCATGATAGAAACTTTCAAGTACCTCAAGGAGATCAACAGAGTCCGAGGGTAGCATCTTTCAAAAAAAGAAATGTGCAAGAACAAGGGGTCACAATCTGAAGATAGAGGGGGGGATGGCTCGGAGGTAATGTGAGGAAGTATTTTTTTCATGGAAAGGGTTGTGGATGCATGGAACGGCCTTCCTGAGGAGGTTGTGGAGTCAAAAACAGTGGGGGAATTCAAGAATGCATGGGACAGACACTAGGCTGTTCTAGTGGGGGGGGGGGTAGGAGGAAGTAGGCTACTGGTTAACTAGGATCTCCAGCTTATCCGTTAGGTAGGGAAAGTGGCAGACTAGGTGGGCCAAGCGGTCCTTATCTGCTGTCAAAATGTATATCTGTTTACACACACACATGTTCAAATGTCTATCTTTCGGATTTTTTTTTTTTTGACAGTGTGTAGTGCGAGCTGTGAATGGCTACCAAAGTAGAGTCTAGGAGACTGAACGTGGTACTAGCGGTCAGTGGCTGTCATGTGCTTTCGAGGTTGAGAGATGCAAGGTGCCATCAGTCTGCAGTAACTGCTGTGACTGATATGTGGGTGAGCGGTTGACACTTCACAGTGGTTGGGATATACATCAGTGAAGTATGGGCGGGGATTCGCTTGAAACCAGGTGAGAGTGGAGAGAGAGAGAGAGCTGACTTTGGCCCACATGAGTCAGGTCTTCAGCTATGTCACTGTGATGAAAAAGTAAGCAAAAAGTGTCATAGTGTGATTGTGATTCTTCAGTATTGCAAAATCTTTTTTTTTTTTTTTTGTTTAACTTGCTGCCATTTTTTAGTTTAAAAAATGATTGTAGTGTCATTAGCTTTTGTTGACTAGGTAGGTGGATTAGGCAAAACCCTGCCTATTTTCAAGCACGACCCGGGAGAGTACAATAGACAGATTACAATAACAAAACAATGGTGAAGTACAAAAGCAGCAGATAATACAGAACCAGTAGATAGCTTGGCAGAAGACACCAGGAGAAAGGACTGCTGTGTGACTGAACTTCTCTGCTGGGACTAAAGTAGAAGAACTTTTGTATTTGACCTTTAATTTAGGATAAAAAAAACTAACATACAAAAAAAAAAGTGTGTGTTTGGGTTAACTGAACTGAATGGGTATCTGAAGAGTTATCTAGGTGTAAATCTCAGGTGACTGAAAGGACTTAACTGCTGTGAGGTTTAAATTACTTGTAGAAAGATCTAGTAAGTAGGGGGAGTGGCTTAGCTAGAAGGAAGCTACATTTAAAGACTTCCTTAGAAAGTTTCTGCTAATAGCTTGGCAGAAGACACCAGGAGGAAGGACTGCTGTGTGACTGAACTTCTCTGCTGGGCCTGTATTGCCCTCCTTCCCTCCCCTCCACCCAAAGCTAGTTCTATTTTTATAGGCACAGAATTTGACTGACAACAGGAACTTCCTGTTTAGGGGCAAGAAGTGAGTGATCACAGAACCACCAAGGACCCACCATCCTAGAAGGGCAAGAGTAGCTCTCCGGCCCCCTCTAGCTGCTGGAGGTCTGCCTGTGAGCAAGTAAGTGGTCTACTGCGAAATATAGGATATTCTTGTCTCAGAACAGGACAATCAGGAGCTTAGAGGGCACACAGGCAGAAAGTAAGGAGAGAGAGAGAGAGAGGGAAAAAAAAAAAAACAGAGGAAAGAGTAAGGATTGCAAACAGTTAAGGGGCCAGATATAAGACATGATTGGAGTGGTGCAGTGCAGTGTCTGTGGAGCAGCAGTCTTCCGGGAGATGTTCTGGAGGATGCGATGTTGTCCCATCTGCAGAAACCTCTCTGGGCTGAGGAAGGGGGTTGCTCATCTCCAGGCTGAGTTGGCCAGGATTTGTGGGACCTCCTCTTCCATCCAGGGACCATCAGTGCCACTGCCGTTGCCTCAGAGGTTGCCAAGAGAGGAGGCGGTTGGACCACAGTGGGCTCAGGGAGGTGAGGTGGTGAACAGGCGCATCCTCCCATTGGTACCTCTCCACAATTCCTATGCCATTCTGGCAAAGTGTGGTTCCTCTATGGCGGCACCCACAGTGGAGACCAAGGAGGATGCTGGGAACCTCCACAAGGAGACCCACAGGAGGGTGGCAGGGACCCTGCAGGGGAAGGAAACAACTCCTGGTGGGGGACTCCATTGTTAGGAAGGTAGAACTGGGGAGGAAGGGAGAGGGAGGTGGCGGTGCCTGCCTGGCGCCATGGCTTGCAGGGACAGGAAGCCAATCCTCAGGATTGCCGGCAGCTGCACAGGGAGGGAGCTGGATGTCATTGTCCACCTAGGGACAAATGACGTGGCTAAGAAAGGGATTAGAGAAGTGCAGGAAGAGTTTGTGGAATTGGGGAGGGGCCTTAGTCAAGTAGCACGCACGGTAACCTTCTCGGAGGTACTACCCATCTATGGCATAGGAGAGGCTAGGGTGTTCCGCACCATGGGATTCAGTCAGTGGTTGAAAAACTGGTGTGGAGCTCAGGGATTTGGCTTCCACCTGGAGTGATGCAAGCCTATACTGGCATGATGGGCTGCATCTGTCCGGGAGGGGAACCAGGATTCTAGGTAATAGGTTTAAATGCTTCATTGGCAAGCTTTTAAACTAGCCAAGGGGGAGGCACTGGAAAGGAGCAGGAAAATCCTAGCCCCCCCAAATAATCACGGTAGTAAGTGCGGCAAACACCAACATAGAGGTGTCGATAGGGAGAAGGGCAGGGGTAAATGGAGAAAGTGACAAAGGCAAGAAGGACAGGGATGGGGCAAAGGGAGTAAGGCCATCAGGAAATGGAGGGTAATGAGTACCAGTGCCTGTAGTCTGGGCAACAAGCTCCTGAGCTGATGGCCTTCATGGAAGAGGATGCCTGGATATCGTAGCAGTCACAGAAACATGGTACACAGAGAAACCATGACTGGGATGTTAACATACCAGGGTACATAACCTACAGGAGAGACAGGCAGGGGAAAAGGAGGAGTAGCTCTCTATGTAAAGGAAGGGATAAAAGCAACTGAACAAAGAGTAAGCAGGAGGAGAGGAGGCACTGTGGGTCACCTTGGAGACTGGAAAGGGCACCACAATCCTCACAGGGTTGTGTACAGACCCCCATGTCAGGGGGAAGGAATGGACAAGGATATGATAGAAGGCATTCTTGGAATGGCGGAGAAAGGGGAGATACTGTTGATGGGAGACCTGAATATGCCAGATGTTAACTGGAACACATTTGCTGCAGCCACATCCAAGAGCAGGGCCATTCTTGATGCCCTACAGGTGGCAGGCATTAGACAGCTAGTTTCAGAACCTACTCGTGAGGGAGCAATCTTAGACCTCGTACTCTAAACGGGGCAGTGAGAGGATCTCAGATCTAGAAGTGGGTTGCCATCTGGGACAAGTGACCATCAAACAGTGTGGTTCACGTTAAACTCAGCTACAAAGTCAAGCCATACAAAAGTGAGGGTACTGGACTTTAAGAGGGACTTTGGCAAGATGGAGAGTGCCTCAGAAAGCACTAGCAAGCGGGCTAGAAGGAGGTGTGGAGCAACAATGGGAATTATCAAAACTGCCATACGAAAGAAGCAACAAGCCTTTGTGTGAAGCAAATGAACAAATCAAACGAAGAAAAGCTTACTATGGTTCTCAAAAGAGGTGGCTGTGAAAGTCAGGAAGAAAAGATAGCATCTCGGAAGTATAAGGAAACACAGAAGGAGCAGGACAGAGAGCTGTACCAGTTAAGGCAGAAGGAAGCAGGGAGGAAGTCAGAATAGCAAAGGCCCAAACTGAGGAAAGATAGCCAACTCAGTTAAGAAGGGGATAAAACCTTTATAAGGTACATCAGCGGCGTAGAAAGACAAAGGAGGGATAGTGAGGCTGAATAGAATGAACAGTGGGTGGGCAGAGGGGACAGTGAAAAAGCAGGAATACTGAACGAATATTTCTGCTCAGTATTCACAAAAGAGGAGGGGGAAGTGCCCAATCCAATTAACAGAAGCACTCTTGATGGGGTGTGGGGGGGGTCGATCCCAGTCCTTTCACAGAAGAAAGGGTTCTGCAAGAACTCCTAAAACTGAAGGTGGACAAAGCAATGGGTCCTGATGGAATTCACCCCAGAATTCTAAAAGAATTAAGGGAGAAAGTAGTGAAACCACTGGCTACTCTTTTTAATAAATCATGGGAGGATGGCGTGGTACCCGAGGACTGGAGGAAGGCGGATGTGATTCCCCTTCACAAAAGTGGGTCCAAATCAGAGGCAGGAAACTACAGACCTGTCAGTCTGATCTCTGTGTTAGGGAAAGTGATGGAGTTACTTCTGAAGGAAAGAATAGTTGAGTACCTAGAGGCCAGTGGAGCACAGGACCCAAGGCAGCATGGGTTCACAGCGGGAAGGTCATGTCAGACAAATCTAATAGATTTCTTTGACTGGGTGACCAAAGTAGTAGACCAAGGAGGGCTGTGGACATGGCCTACCTAGACTTTAGCAAGGCATTTGACACGGTCCCACACAAAGATTAATAGTCAAATTAACCATCCTGGGAGTGGGACCCAGGGTGGTAGCCTGTAAAACATTGGCTGGACAACAGGACATAGAAGGTAATTGTAAATGGAGTCCATTCTGAAGAAAGGGGTTACTAGTGGGTACCGCCGGGTTCAGTATTGGGTCCAGTCCTTTTTAATGTCTTCATCAGTGACATTGCAGAGGGACTGGAAGGAAAAGTATGCCTTTTTGCAGATTACACAAAAATCTGCAACAGGGTTGATACACAAGGAGGCGTGGTAAGGATGAAAAGGAACTTGGCAAGGTTGGAAGAATGGTCAGAAGTATGGCAGCTAGGATTCAATGCAAAGAAGTGCAAAATAATGCACCTGGGAAATAAGAACCAAGGGGAAGAATACACAGTGGGTGGGGAGGTAGTAAAACAACAAAAAAGGAAAGGACCTGGGGTAATCATATCAGATGACCTTAAGGTTAGCAAAGCAATGTGAGAAGGCAGTAAGGAGGGCTGGGTGTATACTGGGATGTATAGGGAGGCATCAGCAGCAGAAAACAGGAAGTTGTTATCCTCTGTACAGACAGTTGGTGAGACCCCATCTGGAGTACTGTGTCCAGTTCTGGAGACCCCATCTCCACAAGGACATAGACAGGATAGAGGCAGTCAGAGGAGGGCAACTAAAATGGTGCAGGGTCTGCAAGAGAAGCCGTGATGAGGAGAGACTAAAGGAGCTTAATATGTATACCCTTGAGGAAAGAAGGGAGAGGGGGGACATGATAGAAACTTTTAAGTACCTCATTGGAATCAACAAAGTCCAAGAGGGTAGCATTTTTCAGAAAAAGAGACTTGCAAGAACAAGGGGACACAATTTAAAGATAGGAGGGCGGTTCAGGGGCAATGTGAGGAAGTATTATTTCACAGAGAGGGTAGTGGATGCATGGAACAGCCTTCCTGAGGAGGTTGTGGGGTCTAAACCTGTGGGAGAATTCAAGAATGCATGGGACAGACATAAGGCAATTCTTGTGGGGGGTAGGAAGAAATAAGCTGTTGGTTAACTAGGATCTGCGGCCTATCCTGTAGGTAGGGAAATGGGCAGACTAGATGGGCCTAGCAGTACTTATTTGCCATCAAAGTCTATGTTTCTATATCCTCGCAGGGATAGTCATAGAAACAAAACATACAATGTAGCAATAGCCATCCACGTAGGGATGGAAGGAAGTGGGTATGGGGAACAAGACAGAGCAGTCAATAATTACAGTGACGATAAGCTAGCTTAAGGGAAGCAAGAGGAGGAGGGGTGGGGTACAGTCACAGGAATCAAGTGCATGTAGGTAGGAGAAAAGTGCAATTTTGAAGGAGGAGTTATATGGGGGAGCATTTAAGGCTAGGAGGTAGAGAGTTCCAGAATTTGGGGGCAAAGTGAGAGAAAGCTTGTTCCCCCATTTCTGTAGAACAGAGCGCGGTGTAGAGTGAGGAGAAATTACATAGAAACATAGAAGTTGATGGCAGATAAGGACCGCAAGGCCCATCCAGTCTGCCCATTTCTTTTTCTACCTTATAAATGTGCCATCGGCCTTTGTTCTGTCAGTGGCCTATCTATTCATACTCATTTGTATTGCTCCCTTATGCCTATCCCATGCCTGTTTGAAGCCCTGCACTGTATTCATAGCCACCACTTCTTGAGGTAGGCCATTCCATGCATCCACCACCCTTTCTGTGAAAAAGAATTTCCTCACATTCCCCCTTAATCGGCCCCCCTCTAATCTCATGCTGTGTCCTCTTGTCCTGCTATTTTTCTTATATTTAAACATGTTAGACTCTTTCACCATGTTAATGCCCTTAAGGTGTTTGGATGCCTCGATCATCACCTCTCTACCTCCTTTGCTCAAGGGCATACATATTGAGCTCTGTTAATCTGTCCTCATATGTTTTCTGATGCAGTCCTCATGCCATTTTGGTTGCCCTTCTCTGGACTGCCTCAATTTGGTTAATATCCTTGTGAAGGTGTGGCCTCCAATACTGCACACAGTACTCCAGATGGGGCCTAACCAGTGTCTTGTAAAGAGGGATTATTACCTCCCTCTTACGACTTGTGATACCCCTACTAATACACCCTAACACCCCCTAGCCTTACCTACTGCTTTAGAAGTCTGCTTGGATGATTTCAGGTCATCAGTGAAGATGATGCCCAAGTCTCTCTCTTCCTTTGTGACTGCTAGCAACTCCCCTCCAGCCTATAGGTGGCTTCAGGGTTTCTCTTCCCTATGTGCATGATCTTGCACTTCTTTGCATTAAATCCCAGTTGCCACTCTTCTGACCATTTTGCTAGTTTATCCAGCTCTCTTGTCATTCTGCCCACCCCATCTGGATCATCTACTCTGTTGCAGATCTTGGTGTCATCTGCAAACAGGCGACCTTACCCTCTAGTCCATCTGCAAGGTCACTAATGAAGATGTTGAAGAGGACTGGCCCAGGACTGATCCCTGAGGTACCCACTTGTGACTTGCATCTCTTCTGACTGTATGCCATTTACCACCACTCTCTGTTTTCTGCCCGTCAACCAGTTTGCCACCCATTTGACCAACTTCTGACCCACCCCGAGTCTACCCAGCTTATTTATCAATCTTCTATGTGGAACCGTGTCAAAAGCTTTGCTGAAGTCAAGGTAGGCGACATCAACTGCTTTCCCTTGGTCCACCACTCTGGTTACCCAGTCAAAGAAATCTGAGATTAGTTTGACAGGACCTTCCTTTTGTAAACCCATGCTGTCTTGGATCTTGTGCCGCTATGGATTCCAGGTGTTGTACTATCCTTTCCTTAAGGAGTGCCTCCATAATCTTGCCCACTACTAAGGTAAGGCTGACTGGTCTGTAGTTCTCTGCCTCCTCCCTGCTACCACTCTTGTGAGCGGGATCACATGAGCCCTTCTCCAGTCTTCTGGGACCTCTCCTGTGCTCAGAGACTCACTAAACAGTTCTGCTAATGGCTCTGCTAGTTCCACCTTTAGCTCCTTAAGTACCCTGGGATGTATGCCATCAGGTCCCATTGCCTTATCCACCTGAGCTAGCAACTCTTGTAGGACCCTTTCTTTTGTGAAGGGAGTAGTGCTCACCTCCTCCCGCTGTGTCCATGCTGCTGAGCTGTGGGCCCTGCCTACCTTCTCTTCAGTAAATACTGAGCAAAGTATCCTTTAAGATGATGCTTTTACACAGTCCCTCCTCCACTGCTCCGTTTTCTCCATTAAACAGCAATACCCCTCTGGACTTTCTCTTTTCACTAATTATCTATAGAAAGTCTTGTCACCTTCTTTACTGTTACGTACTAGTGTTTCCTCAGTTTGGGACTTTGCCTGCCTTACTGCCTTCCTGCTTCCCTTAGGGCAGTTTGGTATGCCTCCCTATCTTCATCCTGCTGTGTTCCCTTATATTTCCTGAAGGCCAGCCTTTTAGCTGTGACCTTTTCTGCTACTGTATTTGAGAACCAAAGTGGTTTCCTTCTTCTTTTGCACTTCTTTTCTGTCTAACACAGTGGGATGTTGCTTCAAGTATTGCATCATAATGCTTGCCACTTTGCCTGTACCCCCTCACCTGTGTTTCTTTTTGCCAGGGCTAGCTTAACTCTGTTGGCCATCTTATCAAAGTCAGCTCCTCTGAAGTCCCATATTTTTGCCTTGGAATGTGAAGATTTAGATGTAGTAGCCAAATTGAACCATACGATGTGATGGTCACTGGCCCCCAGGTGACCTTCTACCTGGAGATCTGTGATCCCTTCCCTGTTAGTCAGTACTAGATCTAGGATAGCCCTGTCTCTTGTGGGTTGTTGTACTCGTTGTTTGAGGTCCTCCCCCTGCAGGGAATGCACTATGTGTCTAGTTCTGGCAGATGTTCCTGCTGGTATTGACCAGTCTGTATCCGGCATGTTGAAGTCTCCCATTATCAGAACCTCCTTTAGCTGTCATGTTTTGTATATCTTCTAACAGTAATGTCTATGTCCTCCTCCTGGTCTGGGGCCTGTAGACAACCCAGTTCTTATGGCTGTCCCATTTCCTGTTTCCAGGGTGACCCACAGTTCTTCTGGCTCCTTATATGTATTCTGAATTTCTGTAGCTTTGATATTTTCATTAACATACGGGCCACTCCTCCTCTCTCTCTCCCTTTCTTGCACCTCGGTCTCTTCTGAACAATACATAGCCAGGTACTGAAGTCTCCCAAGTGTGGTTACTGGTAAACCACGCCTCACTAATTGCTACTATGTCTAATTTAGCCTCTGACATTATTGCCTGCAGGTCTGGATCTTATTTCAGGCTGTGGGCATTTGTACATGATTTTCCACTGGCCAGATTTCGGTGTGTTAGTTGTTGGGTGAGGTTTGGCATTACCCCTGTGCATCGTATGGGAGACAAACCTTTTTCTTGCCTGGTGATGCAAATGAACTGCAAACATGCTGAATCCCTGTTTGACCACTAGCTGAGGGGAGGGTGTTCTTCCCATTCGACGTGTAGGTGCTGCACCCCTCCCCATTTGCTAGTTTAAATATTCTGCAAAGGCGTCAAACTTTTAACCCAATGCACTGACCTCCTTAGTCAGATGCAGTCCATCAAATTTAAAGAACTTTCGCTCCCAGAACTGTTGCCAGTTCCTACAAATCTGTGTCCTTTTCCTGGCACCAGCCCTTGAGCCACGTGTTTAGCTCCCCTATCTCCCCTTCTCTGACCTTCCGTCCATCTGCCCCGCTCTCCCAGACTGGCAGGATCTCAGAGAAAGAGATGCCGGACGAAATGGATGATAGCTTGTCACCCAGCCTGGTCAGGTGTTCCTTGGTCTCCCACAACTGACCGCCTGGCGAGATCATTAGTCCCTATGTACTAGGACATCAATGTTTCTCCTGCTTTGTGAACAATTTTAGTAATGCAGTCAGTGTCTCTCCATGCTGATGTACCTGGGAGACATCTGACCATTATGGCTGGAGATGGTATGAACTCCCCGAATCATGGAGTCTCCCTATGATCAGAAGTTTTTGGATTTCCTTTTTGCCTTTTTTTTTTTTGGTTTCTGATTTGGGTGAGTTTTGTTGTGCTAGCTCCTGTGCCGCAGTGTCCTGCTCTGCAGTGTCTTCTGCCTCTTTGTTTGATTTCAGAGATAGAGGCAGATACCTGTTTGTAGTGTTTATATGGTTTTTGGAGGTAATATGTTGGAGAGCAGAGAGTGATGGGGCACCCGATTTGCCCCTCCTAACCACCTGGTCCAACTACCCTCTGCGGTTGAGGTTTTTCTGTTGGATGCTGGGGAAATGGCGGGTGGTTCTTATAATGTATTTCCTCTTGAATATGAAATTTGAGGCGTGCAATCTCTGCCCATGCTGCCCGGAGCTGAGCCATAAGATCTCCAATGGCCCAGCATGTAGGACATTAGAGGATCTCTGTAGGCGGGAGTGTGACACGGTGTGAGCATGGCCCCAATGCAGTCAGGGTGGGGTCTTGTCATAGAGTCAGTGAAGCATCCGAGTGTATAAGCGCAGGTTTTTGGGGGATAGCCAGTGTAGGGTGGCGTACAGGAGACAGTGGTGAGTACGGCAAGTGGCAGACAGGGCAAATCTGCAGATGTTATTGTAGGTGGTTTCCCATTTTTGAAGAATACCACCATTAGTGTGGGAAAAGATGGGGAGGGCATACAGAAGCCTTAGGAAGCAAGACACCTCTGGCCACCGAGATCCTAGCAGCAGGGGTTGGGGAGTGATGCACCTGGTATGTGGCACCAATCTTAATGTTGACAGATCTGCACACTTCCTTTAAGTGAGAAGAGAAATCAAGAGCGGGATCTAGAGTCACACCGAGGTATTTTGAAGGGGTCCATGGACAGGACTACAGACCCATCACAAGCAGCACACGCAAAGGTTAGGGGTCCCATAATGAACTTTCCTAGCAGACCTAAAGAGCATAGCCTGTGTCTTTGGTAGATTGAGGAACAGGGAGTTGGTTTGGAGCCAGGATTGGAGCATTTGGAACGCGGACGACAGGAGAACATTAAGGTCTGCTACAGAACAGGTGGCTGAGTAGAGCACCAAATCATCAGCATAGATGATGGAGTTGCAGTCTGAGAAGGAAGAGGGACAGTCATTGACGAATATGGAAAAAAAGCAGGGGTCCAAGAATGGATCCTTGAGGGACGCCACATGAGATGGGAGCCGGAGAAGAAAGGACTTTATTGAAGGAGATGGATTGAGAACTGTTAGGTAGGTAACTGCTGATCCAAGATAAGGTGGAGCCAGAGGCACCAAGAGACTGCGGCTTGTGCATGAGCAGAGGGTGATTAACCAGGTTGAAATCATTATTGAGGTAAACGAACACACCCACAGTAAGTAGGCCAGTGTCCATGTTAGACTTACCCTGTTCTCTAGCGAGGTTAAGAGCTGTAGTGGTGCTGTGACCAGCCCGGAAACCGTGTTAAACTGGTGATTGAAGTTTAATAAATGGGCAGAGATCTGACGGTGAATACATTTTTCTAGTGTCTTGCAGAGGGTAGGTAGAAGTGCAATGGGGCGATAATTGGACAGAATTTTTGGGTCTTCTTTCTTGAATGATTCTGGCAGATTTCCAGGCCAGAGGCACTATGGAGGTGCTAATGGACAAGTTAAAAAGCAGAGTGGCTAGGAGTGAGGCACCAATTCTAAGTATCCTAGGTTCAATACCGTCTGAACCAGTACTGCCAATGGGGTGGGGTGGGGATGGCCTGTGATAACCTAAGAACGCCAAGGCAAGAGACAGGAGAAAGCACCAGGGTAGGAGGAGTTTGTGAAGTAGCTGAAGGAGAGGGCTGGGAGCCACTGGATCGTGGAGGGGAGATATTGGGAACCTCTGTGAAAAGCGAGTTGAAGGCATTGGCAATCGTGCGGGCATTGTTAAAGATTGAATCTTTTATTAACATGTCTTTGGGAGTCAGCGACTTGGTATTAACCAAGATTTCACTAATCTGGGACCAGTGTTTTCTGGGGTCAGCGGCAGAGGACAGAAGACCATGGTAGTAGTTGCTCTTGGCAACCTGAATAGACTTCTTGCAGGCATTACTCAGGGTGCGGTACTCTACAAAGTCAGACTGACTGGAAGATGATTTCCATTTTAGCCACAGCTTATCTTGCTGTTTGAGCAGTTGCAGGAGAGAACAGTTCAGCCACTTGGTCACCTTCCCTCTTACCCTACGAGTACAGTATGGGATATGCTTGTGCTGTAAGGCAAGTAAGGTAGTACTGAAGTAGTCTGTGGCCTGGTTGATGTCACTGTTAGTGAATAGGGGAGACCAGTCGGTGTGCTTAAGATCATGTAGGAACTCGATGGCTGAAATTAAAAGGTTTCAGGACATAGGTAATGTACAGATTTTTATTACTATAAATTGGTCTGGTGCTTTAGTGGTGGATAATTCTGGAATGTATCCACATGTAAAGATGCCAGTTGATCAATAATTTTACAGGATTTTTAGACCCCGTTGTATAACAGAATTACAAAGGGAGAAGGTCATTGCATTTCTTGAGTTTCAGCTGTAGCCTAAGTCCCTTGAAGCAGATTTTGTATCATTTATTGCACATAGCATGAGAGTCTGCATTTCTCATTGGCCTGCTGGTTATGCTAGGAGTGAAGCTTGTTGTCTTTAACTGTGTTTTGGTTCAAGCAGACTACGTTAAGCCCCATCAGCGTTTTCTCATCCTTTGTCTCTCAGCAGCACGACAGTTGAAGGAAGCACTAATATAAAACTAATCGTGTCTGTCTGGGCTGAAGGCTAGATATTCACAACCTTTAAAATGTATGTCAGTTGCACAGACAAATTCTAAACCCCCTTTTCATCAAAAAGTTTGTTCAGAATCTCCAGGGAAAGTTAGATAATGTGCATGTGGTGGGTGGGTGTGTGTGTGTGTGTGTGTGTGTGTGTGTGTGTGTGTGCGCATGTGGCAGTTGATGCCTATAATAAGGCGTTGTCTGTTGCACTCGACTCCCTTGCACCAGTCTGTGTACAACCCAGGTCTTCTCACTTGAGGTCCCCTTGGTATGATGGGGAGCTCAAGGTGGTGATGACCTTGGGTTGGAGATCAGAGCACTGGTGGCAGAAGCCTGGCCTGGAGGTAGATAAACTGGCCCTACGTGTGCACTATGATGCATACAAGGGGCAATCAGCCATAAGAAGACAGAGTTCCTGTCCAGGGAGATTGCTGCCAGGAGGAACTGACCAACTGCGCTCTTTCAGACTGTGGACAGACTTCTTCATCCTTCCTGTCTACAGCGGAAGGTAGCCTTTTCGAACACATTGTGTGAGGAGTTTCTCAGTTTTTCTCGGACAGGGTGTCTGCCATCAGGCAGGGGGTTCCACCAATGGGTCAGAGCTTGGCCGACAGTGGTCACCTTGGGTGACCAGAGAGCACTCCAGCTGGTTGGGGTGAGTGTAGACTGGTGGAGGTGGCTGACGTCACTGAGATTGCTTCCAGGCTTTTTTCACACCTTTTGTGAACTGGACCCGGTGCCAACGCATTTCTTAATGGGATGTGTTGACTCCGTAGGCCTGGTGTTTTCCTTGATTGTCCAGTGCTTCTTGTCAGAGGGGGGCTTTCCTGATGTCTTGAAGGAGGCATTGGTGAGACCCCTTCTGAAAAAAACATTGGACCCTGACATCAAGGTAAATTACTGTCCCATCTCCAGTCTTCCATTTTTGGGCAAGATTGTGGAGAAGGTGGTGGTGCTTCAGCTTGAGGAGCATCTCATAGCCCATGATCTATACGAGCCACTCCAGTCTGGGGTTTGTGCGAGGCACAGCACAGGAACTGTGCTAGTTCGGGTGGGGTGCATAATGACCTCCTTAGGGCTAGAGAGCGAGGGGAGGGGGCAATTCTTGTTCTCCTCAATCTTTCCTTAGCATTTGACACAGTTGATTGCGTGTTACTTGACTACCTAAGGGAATTCTGTGGACTCACCGGCACTGTCCTCTGCTGGTTTGTCTTTTCTGTCTAACAGGAGGCAGAGGGTAGTGATGGGGAATTTCTCCTCCTCCCCTGGCCACCTGTCTTGCGGAGTTCCCCAGGGTTCGGTCTTGTCACCGATGCTGTTTGCCGTGTATATGCTGCCCCTGGGAGAGCTCATTAGGAAGTACAGTCTGGGTTTTTATTGCTATGCTGATACCCAGCTGTATTTTTCCTTTGCCCCTGGAACATCTTGCACAGTGAAAGTACTTAACAGCTGCCTCGCTGAGATCAATGACTGGATGGCCTCCAGCTGGTTGCAACTGAACCCCGATAAGATGGAGGTACTGGTGGTGGAGTCGAACAGAGTGCGTGATAGGCTGGCCTCTGGTGCAGAGACAGGGCTTTTTCTTGGCTCTGTACCATTGAAGGCCTACTCTAGGGTGCAAGATCTGGGCATTCTCCTTGACAGTGGATTGACACTTGAGTTTCAGGTGGTGCCTGTTGTCCGTACTAGTTTTTATCATCGGAGGAATATCGCTAGGATAAAGCCCCTTGTCCGCCACTGGACCTCCCCACCTTGGTGCATGCCTTCGTGACATCCAGGCTTGACTACTGTAATGTGCTCTGTCTCCGGGGGTACCCTGTACCAACTGCAGCTGGTGCAGAACGTGGCAGCTAGATTGTTGACAGGACAACCGAAGTATTGTCACATCACTCTAGTGCTGCGTCAACAGCACTGGCTGCCGGTAAGGTGGAGGGTCCTCTTTAAGGTGGTTTTACTCACCTTTAAGGCCATACACGGCCTGGGCCCTGGCTACCTGAAGGACCTTCTTACACCTGCTGTCTTGGTCCACTCCCTCTGCTCCTCCTCTAGGGGCCTGCTCATGATTCCCAGGACATGGTTAAAAACAGCAGTTGACAGAGCATTTAGTGTCGCCGCCCCGGTCCTGTGGAAGTCGCTTTCTCCAGCTGTATTCAAATCCCGCCTCAAGGTCGTCTTGTATAATTGGGCCTTCCCGGACTGTGTTTTACAGCCCTTATCTGGTTTCAGATTTTTATGTTGAAATTAACATTTGGGTATTGTGAGTTTAGCTGCCGCTGCTGAGGGTAGTATTTCTGAAAAATCTTGTTTTAATTGCTGGAACATTGTGTATTTATATTTAATAGTATGTTTATGTATTTATTATATGTTTGGTGCCCAGAGCCTCCGGGATGGGTGTCTTATTAAAGAGACCCACCAAGATTACATTGGAAGCCCCTGCACCATATGTACAGGCGCCCTGCCTCCAAAGGATACTGATATGCTACATATCCCTGAAAACTGTTTTGCTGTTTGAAAGTTATTTCTGTTGTAAAATTCTCTGTACCAGGTCCTAATGACTTCCTGTTTTTTTCTGCCGGCCACGCTCTGCCCCCGTGCTCACCGACGTGATGACGAGATGCCTGTGAGTGCGGGGGCGCGCTCCATTATAATCAATGGTAGGATATCTTTCAATCTTTTTTTAATCATCTAATGGCCACTTGGCAATGAAACGTGGGCATTGGTTGACTAACAAGGGTTTAGTTTCATAAAAAACTTTCCCACCCAGTCAGGGGTTAACGAAGGTTGAAAGAAGACCCACCCCAAATGCTTAAAGTAGTGAACTGGTGAGATATTTAGTACAAAAAATAATTTAACTGTGCACAACCAGCTAATGCATTAATTCGTTCCAAGCTGGACTAATACTCTTCAGTTTGATTTTGTCAGCATTCAGTGCTGGTTCTGCTCAAACTGTTGCTTAATGCTAAAAGGATGGTCTCCATGTTCTTTGGTGGTGGTGATAAAAAAAAAAAAAAATATATATATATATATATATATATATACACACACACACACACACACCTTTCCTGGTTCAACACCACCTCTGTCTTCAGGATTCTAGCATGGCTCCCACATTGAGGAAGTTACCCATTTCAGGTAAAGTATAAAAGGTAATGAATGCACTCCTTGCAGTGAGATTTAGACTGATGTGGAGAAAGAAGTCTGTACTATAGATCACACACCCAAGTAAATTTCTTGAAGTTCCAAGACAAATTACTACTATCCACATCAAAAAAAGTTTGAGATGCAACCATGTTACTTCACTTCCCCAGTGCTCAAACTGTGAGCAAACTAAAGACTGTATTACAAGAGAGCAGTGAATGAATATTTTTGACTTGGTTTGTGATTTGTCTTTGAACTTCAATAAATTCACTTATTGAAGTGATAATCTGTTGTAAATTTGGAGAATGATACTCATTTACATCAGTCTAAATCTGGTAGCAAAAAGTAAAATTAACTTTTGTATTTAAGAACATACTGTTGGCTCATCAATGTTCTGCAGCAAGCCCTGTGTACCCATTGTGACTTTTGATCCCATTTCAGGTACTTTGGGGTGTGGTTAGATCAAAGTCTTAGACCAAAATGAAGAACACCCGCTCAAAAAACTCGACTTCTTGGTAAATGATAGTATTCAAAGTTTTTTATTGATATCTTGTAGCCCTGTCCCAACGTTTTGCCAGAATATGGCTTTTTCTGGGGTGCTGTTTCAAAAAGTATATAGAAATAAAAAATATATACGCTCCATAGATATCAAACGAGCCTAATAATGACTCAAGAACATTTTCAAATAAAGATGTAAACAATATAACTGCCCATATAGTTTGCAAATACTGTTAATATTATAAAGGTGAACCAAGAGCCAAACATGCTGGTTGTCATTTCGTACAGTACTTAACGTGTAACAAAGACTACCTACTGTTAACAGCTTAATGCGAGTTACCCAAGCTGCCCAAATAGTCTTCTAAACCTTCTAAAATGTATACAAGAGAAGAACTCCTTTATTATAAACAAAAATCGACTTTTTTGAAATGTAATCTACCTTTTCAAGATCTTCCGTTTACGTGCTGTTGCTTTAAATATACAAAACTGTGCATGCTGTAAACCAGAAAATAAAAAAACCTGTAATCTGTGTCCCCGCCCCATCCCCTCAAGTCCCTGAGTTTGCAGTCTTTAAGTGCAGTTTTCCAGTGAGCATCCAAACAGTCCAGATAGTTGGCCCATCCTTCTAAATTCAGGCGTCTGATGCAAGTTGTCCTCCTCTCCTGCTGCTGGAAGAAGGACTTTATGCCATGGCCCCCAGATTTCAAGGAATTTGTCCCCTTGAAGCCATAAGTCTTGTGTAATTCTTTCTACACATTCTAGTTGTTACTTTGGCTTTCCACTACTCCAGTGGGGGCGGAGCAGGTGAGAGCCAAAGGAAAACTACACCCTCATATCATGTAAATTGTACTTGTTTCCTTGTCAA
This sequence comes from Neoceratodus forsteri, assembly GCA_016271365.2. NCBI lineage: Eukaryota > Metazoa > Chordata > Ceratodontiformes > Ceratodontidae > Neoceratodus > Neoceratodus forsteri. Next base: position 349,126,573 of record CM057456.1, read on the forward strand.
CAGACCACTCTCTTCCAGTAGCTGATGGGATATATGTGTTTGCTTTAGTTTGTTTTCACTATTCATACTAGTCTTCTGCAACTATCCTGGGGGTTTCCATTTTGTGGTTGTTGAAATCTCATTGTCCATGAGAGCTGCATTAGCATATGAGAACACAATGTCAAATCAACCATTTATACCATGAATCTCTATGGTGAAAGTACAGGTATCCTAATTAAAAAAAAAAAAAAAAAAAAAAAAAAATGAAAGCAATTTAATGGGGAAAACCCTGTATTATACAATAGCTTCGAAAATTAAGTGTCTTGCCTCACGGGAAAAGGTGCCAGCCAGCCTAACCTGATGCCCATTAAGTATCTCTCCGACCCCCCTCCCACATACAAATAAGTGGCCGCTTTCTTGAATCCGACCTCTGAAAATGAACTCTGGAAAACTGCCTTGTTCCATTCCCATTAAAGAGACAAACACCACAGCAATACATTTCGATACAATTATTTTAAAAAAGTTGTTTTTCGAGGGTCATTGCCATGACAAACCATTCAACCCACCTCACTTCTCGCTCCCTCGCCTCCCTTATCTGCTCCCGCTTGCAGTCGGGCTTAGCTCCATTCCCACTGTATCTCTTCAGTGCGATCTCTCTCTCTCTCTCTCTCTCGTCCCCACACTGCAGCACTTCTCTTAGTACAGGCCTACAACCATTGCAGTTAACCTAAAGGCATGCTTAAAAACTGGGAGAAATGCTTAAAGGGGAAGACTCCTGTATATTTATGATTTGGATATGTCTGATGTAATTATTATACATTACATCAAATACTGTACATATATCAATAAGAGATCAGCCATTTCTTCTGTTGCAACACAGCTAGAGTTTGAGGCTCTGCCACAAGGTAGTAAAATGTAAAGCAAGCCTCCATTTGCATGCAAATGAGTCACTTGTAATACAGCCCCTCCCATTCCTTGATGTCACTGCAGCAACAGTGCAGAAGAAAACATAAGGGTATCAATGCTGTCTTTCCTGATTTTAGTTTGTTTGCAATGGCTTAAGATAGTTCTGTCAGGCATCTCATACAGGGAGTGGTACTTGTAGCCTCAGTACTGCATGTGTAGAACAAATAATACATCTAATAGTATAGCATTCAAAGGAAACGATCTGTTCTAGGGACATGGATATGTTGTTCATCCACACTGTCTGGCAGGTATCCTTGCCACTTTAAATCTTGCCGGAAGGTCTTCAAGCTGGCTCCTCCCACCCACCCGGGTGGTAAAACTCTCGGCTCCGCCCCATGACGCCAGATCTTCCTTACCGCTTGGAAGCTCAGGTTCCCTCCTTAACGCTCTGCGTATAAGACTGATTCCTAATTCTTCGAATTTTCGAAATTAAAAGTTTTTTGCTTAAAAGACTTCGGTCTTCTCTCCCTCGCGGCTGCGATGGACAAATCGACTCGGTTTCCGGAGATGCCTTAGCGGACAGAAGATGTCTCAGGCGGATCCGCACTCACGTGTGTCTACTGTCTAGGCCTGGAGCCACGACCCGCGAGGCCTGCGACCAGTGCTCTTCCTTTTCGGCCTACGTCCTCGAAGACCGTGCTGCCCGTTTACAACTGGGGCGTCCCGAGAAGCGTTTTCCTCCGGTGAAGTCAAAAGAGGCCCGGTCGGCGGTTTCCGCGGTGGCGGGCTCGGCGGATCAGCTCGAGCAGATGATCGCCCTCGAAGAGGAGGCGGCGCGGGCCGCTTCTACCTCGGCTTCGGCATTTGTCCCGCTCTCTCTCAGTGCCTCTTATTCAGCTTCTTTTAAGGAGCTTTGTTTGACCCTCTCTACTAAAGGTGAGGGACCAACTTTTGCTGGACCATTTTCTTGGTCCAAAAAGAACAAGGGTAAGTCCCACTGTCGAAGCTCTTGGGAGTGGGAAAGATCCTCTCCCGAGTTGTCGGCCCGTCGGCTTGATCGACACAGCTCGGCTTGACCACTGGTCTCCACAGTGTCCCGTCAGGCCAGTTGACCGAGACTCCCGTCGGCCAGTCGAGATTTTTCTCGACCCATTGGACGGGTTGTCGCAGGAGAAACCAAGAATCCTCTCCCGGTTCCCCGTGGGAAGTCGAGGACCCCATTGGCTTGTCTGTGCCTCCGGTTCCGGGCAGCCGGTTGAACCCTCCGAACCGAGGGACTGCGGTTCCCACGACACCTCCCCGCACCATCCTCGGGAAAGCCGAGGTTCTCGGTCTCGGACTTCTTCGTGGTCCAGCCGATCCCGCGTCATAGGCGGTCTCGGTCTTGGCACCCCGGCAGGCGGCGCCACCGCTCTTCCTCTTCCTCCTCCTCGGACGAGGGGAGGCTTCGACATAAGTTGCGTCGACGATATGAAGACCTCATGTGGCAACAGCTCCTTCTGACCGGGAATAAGCCAACGCCCTCGCCTTCCCCGGCCATTAAGTGGCTGTCACGAGCGTCGAAACAACCCCTCGCTTTATCCGAGAGCCTGTTCCCAGGCTGGTTGTTCGGCCAAAACCAACTGCCCACCGATTCGGTGGAACCTCCGCCTCCACAGCCGTTAGTTGGGGCTCCGACCAAGAATTCTCGGTCGGCTCAGGGACTGCCCCATAGGCTGTCTGTCACCCTCACTCCCGATCGACCTTGGCAGGTGGAGGGTGGCTCAGGCCCAAGGCAGCTCTTTGAGGACTCTTCCGAGTCCGAAGACGATTCCTTCCTTTTCTCCAAGCGAATGGACTTGGAGTCCTCAGGAGGACAGTCGGTGGACGATAGCCCTTCGTCCTTCCTGGGATTGTTTCGACTCATCTCTGAGTCTACCGGGATGAAGCTCGAACCCGTTTCTAAGCGGGCCAGGTATCCCCTCACGGAGATTCTGGACCGAGGGGATTCCCCTACGGAGGCCTTTCCAGTGGCCGAGGCCATAGTGGGCCCGGCCTTGGAGCTCTAGCAGCGCCCTGCTTCCTGCCCTGCGCCTTCGGCCAGGATGGCCAGGAAGTGTGCGGTCCCTACCGGTTCCTTGTCCGGTTTTTCGGAACACCCCTCAGCCGAGGGGTTAGTTACCGACAGCGTTTTCCGGCGTGCTGGGAACGCTAGGGATGTGGACAAACCTCCCGACAAGGAGTCCAAGAAGTGGACTATGCGGGCTAAAGTCTCGCCGCGTCCTCCCTCGACCTTCGCCGGGCCAGTTCGGCCGTCCTCATGGCACATTTCTCTCATGCCCTGTTGGGCTCCCTGGACGAGGTCGTCCCTCATCTTCTTGCAGATCTGCAGACCACGGTTAGGCAGGTGCGGGACCAGGGCAGTGGCCAAACAGCAGCTTCAGACTGCTTTGGATATTGGGGACTCATGTGCCAGGTCTGTGGCGGCCGCAGTGGCTATGCGTCGTCGGGCTTGGCTGAGGATATCCACCTTCACTTCGGATACCCAGCACAAGTTGGCGGATGTCCCCTTCTTGGGGACCGACCTCTTCGGCCCTGGGGTGGAAGGTCACCTGCAGAGGATCGAGAAGTCCAGTGCTACCTTGGACTCTGTCTCATCCGCTCAGAAGGACAAAGGCCGCAAACCACAGCCTAAGCCCTTTCGTCCTTCTGCGCCCACGCACGTCCGGCCCAGCAACATCAGGGCCAGCAGGCTCGGGCTTGGCATCCCAAACCCATGTCCGGGGCTTCCTCCAACAGGAAGCAGGGAGGTAAAGGCCCAGGAGGTTCCTCGGCCGGCCCCTCCTCCAAGCCTGCCCAGTGACGGGCTGGGGGTGTCACCCCCAACCCCGTCACCTTTCCGCAGGTTCCCCCTGTGGGGGGACGGCTCCGGCACTTCCTTTCCGCCTGGTCCGTTATTACCACAGACAGGTGGGTGTTGGAGGTGGTGGGAAAAGGCCTGCCTCTGGAATTCGAGCAGGCCCCGCCCTTCAGAGCCGTTGCACCTCGGGGGGCCTCGGGGTCCGCAGCCTCACTGTCTGCTCGCCGAGCCGACATCGCTCTCCTCCTCCAAAAGGAGGTGATCAGGGAGGTGGCGGACCCTCCCTTAGACCCGGGGTTTGTGTCCAGGTACTTCCTGGTTCCGAAACGGACGGGGGGCTGGCGCCCCATTCTCTACCTACACGACCTAAACAAGTTCCTAAGGTCTCGAACCTTCAGGATGGTCACTCTGGCTCAGATAATACCATCCCTGGAACCCGGCGTGTGGCTCTGCTCTTTGGACCTGCAGGACGCGTTCTTTCACGTCCCTATCCGTCCGTCACGCCGGAAATTCCTCCGCTTTCGGCGGGAGGATCCCCGAGTTCGAGCCATGCCCTTCGGCCTGTCTCCAGCTCCCAGGGTCTTCACCAAATGCATAGCAGTGGTGACAGCTTTCCCTGCGGTGCCGAGGGTCGGTGTACCCTTACCTGGATGATTGGCTGATAGCAGCCCCTCCAGACAGGAGGTGGGCGGTCAGAGATCTGGCCCTCCAGGTTTGCTCTCAGGTTGGCCTCCTCATCAGCGAGGCCAAGTCCGAACTTCGAGCGAAGCAGGTGATTCTTTTCGTCGGGCGAGCTTCGACTCTCTTGACCAGACCAAGCGGCTCCGGCGGACAGGGCTGAGGTTCTTACCTCCTTTGCCCAATCATTTCTGGTTGGGCAATCGCTTCTCCGGGACTTCCTCGCCTCCTGGGTCTCATGGTGGCCTGTACCAGCGTGGTCCATTGGGCACGCTGGTACATCGCGCCCTCTTCAGTGGGGACTGGCCAGCCAGTGGTCACAATGCTGCGATCCATTGGACCAGCTAGTGACGGTGACCCAGGGGATGTGGAACGCTCTCCGGTGGTGGAACGTTCCAGTTCATCTGCAGGAGGGCATCCCGTTTTGTCTGCCCCGAGCCGACGGTCTCTCTATCGACCGATGCCTCTCTGATGGGTTGGGGTGCCCATCTAGGGGAACACGGGGCGCACGGCCTCTGGTCCCCACTGGAATCCTGATGCCACATCAACCTGCTGGAGCTCCGAGCAGTCCGTCTAGCTCTCACCGCCTTTGCTCCGTTTCTCCGGGGTCAAGTGGTCCGAGTCCAGACAGACAATACCACGACCATGTACTATCTAAACCGCCAGGGCGGGATGCGCTCCATGCTTCTATGCAAGGAAGCTCTCTGCATTTGGTCACTCGTGCGCAGCTTGGAGGCGGATCTCCTAGCCATTCATGTGGCAGGAGCCTCCAGCACCCTGGCCTATGCCCTGAGCCGGATAGGGGCTGCATCCCACGAGTAGTCTCTCCTGCCGGAGGTAGTACAAGATCTGTTCTCCCATTGGGGCACACCTCAGGTGGACCTGTTTGCCTCAAGGGAGAACGCGAAGCTGAGGCTGTTCCATGCCCGCCCGCGTCAGCAGGGCTCGCTGCAGGGGGATGCCTTCTCGAGGCCGTGGACCCCGGGCCTCTTCTGTGCCTTCCCCCCATTTCCCTTGATACACAAGGTGCTTCTCAAAGCAAGGAGGAACAAGGCGCAGGTGGTTCTGATAGCCCCAGACTGGCCCCGCCAGTTCTGGTACCCAGATCTCCTCAGCCTCAGCTCCAGGCTCCCGAGGCAGCTTCTAGCTCGCCCGGACCTGCTCTGTCAGTCAGGGGAAGGTGTTCCATCCGGACCTTCAATCCCTGCACCTGACGGCCTGGTTCCTGAGCGGCTAGAGTTCCAGGCCTTGGGTCTTTCCGACGAGGTCCTCAATGTAGTTGAGGTGTCCCGTAAGGAGTCGACCAGGAAATGCTATGCTTTCAAATGGAAGAGGTTTTCCATTTGGTGTCAGGGCAAGGGCTTGGACCCTTCCTCCTGTTCCTTGGCAAGCATTCTGGACTATTTATGGTCCCTTTCTCATCAAGGGTTTAGGTCGACGACCCTAAGGGTGCACCTGGCAGCCATCTCTGCTTACCGGGCACGGGCCGGGGAGCAGTCGGTGGCGCAGGAGAAGGTGGTCTGGTGCTTTTTCAAAGGCCTTGATTACATTTCCACCCAGCGAACTCCACCTCCGTGGGATTTACTGCTGGTACTGGCAAAGCTCATGGGCAAGCCATTCAACCAATGCACAGGTGTGAACTCTCTCACCTGTCGTGGAAGACCGCCTTCTTGGTGGCTATCACATCAGCCAGAAGGATGGGAGAGCTCCAGGCGCCTGCATCGAGTCTCCTTACCTGGTCTTCCACAGGACAGCAGGTTGTCCTGCGCCCACCCGAAATTCCTTCCGAAGGTGGTGTCTGAGTTTCACCTTAACCAGGTGTTGACTCTGCCGGTGTTCTACCCCAATCACACCTCAGAGGCTGATACAGGCTCCATACTTTGGATCTAGAAGGGCGCCGCTATTATAAGGAGCCGACGGCTGAAATTTGGGAGAGGTTCGCCAGCTGTTTGTCACCCACGCTGAAGCCGCACTCTGGCAGACCTGCAGCCAGGCGGACGATAAGCAGGTGGGTCACCTCCTGCATAGATCTCTGATAAGTTGGCAGGCATGGAGCCTCCCAGAGGGATAAGAGCTCATTCTACCCGCCATACTGCTGCATCGGTGGCTGCTTCCAGGGACGTCCCTATCCAGGATATCTGCAGGGCTGCTACCTGGAAGTCAGCACACACCTTCATCACCCATTACCACATCAACCTTGAGTCACGGGGATGCTGGTTTTGGGGCCTCTGGTTCTCCAGTCTTTATTCCCTAAGTAGGGGTGTCTGCCTCCCTCCCTCCTCCGGAGAACTGCTAGGAGTCTGCCAGACAGTGTGGATGAACAACATATCCATGTCCCTAGAAAACAGGTTACTCACCTGTAACAGGAGTTCTAGGAATGGTATATGTTGTTCATCCACACGACTCCACCCGACCTCCCTGGCTTCGACAAGACAATCTGAGCCTCAGCGGCCAGATCTGGCGCTATGGGGCGGAGCCGAGAGTTTTACCACCCGGGTGGGTGGGAGGAGCCAGCTTGAAGACCTTCCGGCAAGATTTAAAGCGGCAAGGATACCTGCCAGACAGTATGGAAGAACAACATATACCATTCCTAGAACTCCTGTTACAGGTGAGTAACCTGTATTTTCTGTGCACTGCTCATTTCTCTCTGTGAGACAGTTGTAACATGTTGTAGAAAGCAGTAGACTGAATCAGTTAATCAATCAACCAATCAATCAGTCGAGCAGTTAATCAGTCACTCTGTAGTGAACCAGGTGAACACCCTTGAGAGGATTCATTTACAAGGTAGGCTTGAGCAGTTTCCCAAAGGATCACACAAGACTGAATTCCTCCTTTGCACAAATTATACACTCCCCTTTCAGCAGCCTGAAAGTGGAGAGCTAGATCATTTACTTTATAAAGTGTACTGTTTTACATTTCAAATGCTCCTCACATCCGGGTTCTGACTGGAAATACCAAGACACAATGCATGTCATATCGGAGGAATGAGCTAAGTAAATACAAATACAGAGTACTACAAACACTGAGACTGATTAGTTTCTTTACCTACAACAGCTGAAGTGTAGCATCTGATTTGTGAGGGACATCCTACTTCAAATGCTGGCATTACAAGGGGGGGGCCCTGCCGCAGCTTGTTTTCAGTACCTTTAGAGTGAAGTGCTGTAGCTCTCACATTACTGGGAATGGGGGCACTGTTAAAGTCATGGACCTGAGGGGCCATCACAGTTCCCAAGGAGGTTAGGGGACCTTCTTAAGAGTTAGAGAGTAAGGGACTTTAGTAGGATTTGAACCAGAGTTTCCCAGTTCTTGTTCCTGTGCTTTAACCACTAGATTACCCTTCTTCCATATGCTGCAGCTGATGTTCTGGTAACCGATTTCCTTGTTATAGCTGAACTCTCTATTGCCTTACATAAGCCATGCAATCACTGACTGCCTAGTTACAGAGGGAAAGGGGCATTTTTGCAAGATTGTGTCTCACTGCTGGCGTCAGTCAAAACAGAGAATGCTAACACACGCAGAACGTAATACAATAGCTATATACCACCACTTAAGACTCTTGCACCCAGAGTCATTTATTGGGTAAACTGTTTTTGCTAACAGAAACATTAACACAACACATACAGGCACTTCCTTATAGGCATACTGTATATACATGTCAAATCAGTGCTGAATCACACTCTTATGGTTCTAGTCCCTATTAGACCTGCACTTCAGGATGTGCACAATACTTTGGTTCCCCACTTGAGTAATGGGAGAACTCTAACATTGTGGGTTCTGTTTACTGGTGGAACAGCATTTAGTGCAGCACCACTATCTGTTGCTCTGATGACATTATCCTCCAACAACACTGATGGTAAAATGGAGGACAAACACATTGACAACTTCTGGGGGCTGTATATTTTTATTTATAATCTAGATCTGGACAGCAATAGGACTGCTGGCAACTAGAGGAGGAACACAACAGTTGCACATAAGGAGTTGGGAAAATATGGGAGTGAAACTGTGGGAGACTTTCCCTTTTAAGTGTGGAACGTGTTGTAAATTACAAACCATGGCTAAAATGTCTAGAAATTGGCGCCGAAAAGCCCAGCCATCATATTGAGCATGCCCGTTAGGACCGAGTGTGGGGGACAACTTCCACGGTAGCCCTGCACAAATCAAGAAACAAGGCAAGATCTGTCCACCAACGTAGAACTATTTTTTTTTTTTCTAGCGGAGCAATAAAATCTATGAAAATGATTTCAAATACAAAAAAAAATTTTTTTTCTTCGTTTTTTGGGGTGAGGGAAAAAAAGAGGACACTGTATAATAGCAATATCCCACTCCAGGGTGTGGGGTAATGCTGGATTTACCCACGCCGTGGGTTTTTTTTGCTCACTCGGCCTGCAGCCTCGTGACCAAACACCCCAGGCGTGAGTAAATCCAGGATTGCTCCACACCCTGTCGTGGTATATTGCTTAATTACAACTCAGTTTGCAAAGCTAAGTGAAGGTAAATATGGTAGTTCCCACCTTGCTGTGACTAGCTTTGTTGAATTTGAATTAAGCATACTGCAGAGTCTAAAGGGTGATTTCACATCATGTTTTCATATGCTAATGAAGCTATCGGGGCAGTGAGATTTCAACAATTATAAAACTGAGACCCCCAGGGTAGTTACAGGGACTAGCATGAACAGTGAAAATAAACTAAAGCAATCACAAAAATCCCTAACACCTACAGCAAAAGTTGTCTTGATAGGATGGTGCAGTCCTCCTTTAAACAGTGATGCATTTCAGAGCTGCCACTTGCAAGATTTGACCCAATTTGTGTGTACATTTTGAACTCAACAGTTTGGGAATCCCAGCAATAAGTCTGAATAAGTTAGGGACAGTGCACCCCAGAAGTTTTGGGATATGTTGATGAATGGCTGCCCAGTATGAGGTTGGCTTGGGCAGGCCCCCAAAATTTGGGAATGGTCGCCGGGTCACCTCCCCCCCCAAAAAAAATAAATGAATAAACGGTCTCCAACATGCGTCTGTGTGTGTTGCTGAATAATGTGTGGTTACTGAGGGGACACGAAAAAAAATCTAAGAAGAATTTTCCAATTAAATTCTCGCCGTGTAGGCAAAGCTGTCACACGCCAACCTCCAATCTTCTCTTCCAGTGCTTAGGCAGAACAGAGATGACGCACTGTTTTTTCCAACTAATCCTGACACTCTAGGGAAGTGGAAAATATGTTTGTCTTCAGCCCCTTCACATCCTATAGAATGTGTTCTAAACTGGACATATCCCTGTTGAGTTTCGGCAACACGCTTGTGGATTGTATAAAGTGACGTTTTTGCAAGTATCTGTAGTTATCCTGTTTCTTAGGTCAAAACTCTTCTTCAGATTTTCAGAGGAGAGACAGCCCTGCAGTTAGACATTGTGAGAATCTCATTAGCCTCCTACGTTCCCAGAAGAAATGCCCTCTTCCCAAATGGGGATTTTGGGGGGGAAATGTTTATCATGCCTAAGCAGGGGAAAGTGGGCTAACCTCATTGGGTGTATCTGTAAGCTTCCTGATTTTCAGAAATAAATGCAGTGTGTGTGTTTATTACATGGATTATGAACATGGGACCAAATACTGGGTGAGATCTCTATCAATGGCATAGCCCACAAGGCTCTACCAGGAAGCATGTCCTCCTCTCTGAGGTACAATCCAGATGACTATCTCTGCTTAACCCACGTACACAAATAGGCCTCCTGTGCTGCCAAATATTTATATAAGTTGAGGAGTCCCAGCCTACTGTTCTCCACTTGGGACTATAATATCCTCTCCAGCATTCTAGGGTGATTCTCTGCCCATAAAAATTTACAGATGTCTTTATGTAAATTGTTCCAGTGTTTGACTGGAATAGGGATGGGGAGTGTTTGGAAATAAAATAAGCGTGGGAGGACATTAAATTTAATTACTTGCATCCATCCATACAGTGTTCGAGGAAGCAAGTTCCACCCTGCCAGGTCCACTTGTAACATATTCTGCAACTAGGCATAGTTTAGTTGTCTCTAAACAGCTGTGGCATGTCCACTCTGAAATACCTAAAAAAGTTCTGCCTGGCCCAGGAGCAGGGAAATTGCGCTCTAAAGTGAGGTTTAGGAGCCCCAGTAAGAATCATTCTCTGATGTACTCAGATTTATTTTATAACCTGCTAGGATGTCAAATTCTGTCAGTGGCTAAGAGGTGTGGGAGAGAATGAACTGGATCTCCCAGAAAAACAGCGACTCCTCAGCATAAAGTGCTAACTTCTGTTTCACCCCTCCTGCCAGCACCCCCTTAGTCTGCAAATTGAACTGAATTGCAGTTGCTAGAGGTTCCAAAGTAAGGGCAAAGAGGAGTGGTGATAACAGGCCCCCTTGTCTTGTGCCTTGCTCCAGAGGAAATCTGTCTGAGATAGTATACTAAAGGAACGATTGGGGGTGTACTTGGAGGAGGTGGGAGCTCTGGATAGTCGCCAACATGGGTTTGTGCCAAGTAGATCATGTCAAACCAACCTTGTGGAGTTCTATGAATGGGTAACATCAGAACTGGACAGGGGTAAGCCTGTGGATGTATTATTCCTGGACTTCAGCAAGGCGCTTGACTCCTGTCCCACAATGGTCTGGTGTGAGAAACTGATGGGGTTAGGAGTAGACCCTTTGATGGTCAGATTGATTGAAAACTGGCTAGCTGGACGACTCAGAGTAGTGGTCTGTGGGGTGCTCTTGAACCCTAGAGAGGTTGGTAGTGGGTACCACAGGGCTCGGTCCTGGTCCGAACCTGTTTCAATGCATACATATTGGACATCAGGGAGGGTATAGGGTGTGAATGAGTCTCTTCATGGATGACTCCAAGATAGGAGCAGTAGTTGAGGGAGAAGAGGGAGGTTGGCCCTGCAAGGGGACCTGGACACCCTGGAAAGCTGGGCTCTCACATGGAAATTAATTAATATCACCAAGTGCAAGGTGTTGCATCTTGGTTGGGGAAACCCTAAACACAGGTACACCCTGGGAGGGGAGGGGCTGGAGGCCTCAATAGGGGGAAAAGACCTAGGAGTCGTGGTGGATGCATGTATGAATAACTCTGAGCAGTGCAGGAGAGCAGCTAGCAAGGCAAACAGGATGTTGGGATGCATCTTAAGGGGGATCACCTCTAGGAGTAAGGAAGTGATTCTGCCGCTGTACAATGGACTGGTTAGACCACACCTTGAGTACTGTGTACAGTACTGGAGACCACACTTGAAGAGGGACATACAGCTCCTGGAGAGGGTACAGAGGAGGGCAACAAAGATCATACGAGGGCTAGGGGATTTGACGTATGAGGACAGACTTGAGGAGCTCTGCCTGCTTTCATTGGAGGAGAGGAGAGACAGGGGGGACATGATTGAGGTCTTCAAGTACCTCAAGGGAATAGATAGGGTTAACATGGAGGGGATCTTTAGACTAAAGCTGAGAGGTATCACCAGAGGGCATGGTTTGAAGTTGGAAGGTGGAAGGGTGAGGGGGAAAAGAGGAGGAGGTTTTTCACTGAGAGGGTGGTGGACCCTTGGAATGCACTGCCTGGTGAGCTGGTTCAGAGATCCACAGTGGAGGGCTTCAAGAGAGGGTGGGACAGACACAGAAAGTGGATGTATCAGATGATGGCCTGTCCCAGGGGGGTGGGGATGGATGATAGGGGTTTCTGGAGCACAAGGGATGGGAGGGTCTCGGCACCCAACTAAGGATCTAAGGTTCGAGCAGACCCGATAAACCGTAAGGCCTAATCTGCTGGCAAATAGTATGTTAGTATGCCATTTATCCTCTCCATGGTCTCGGGGCTACTGTATAAGAAGGAGATTGCAGTTATAAATTTTTGTCCTAGGGCAAACCTTTGCTGGGTGGTTGCTATGAATGCCCAGTCCACCCTGTCGAAGGCCTTTTATGCATCCATGCTGATGGCCAGTCGAAAGGCCTGTTTCCTCTTCTGGGCATTTATAATATTCAGGAAGCATGTAATGTTGTCGTGAAGTAACCTGCCAGCAGTGAAGCCTGTCTGATTATGGAATAGTTCCTTAGCAGTGCACCTCTGCAGTCAGTTGACTAATATGCCTGTGAAAATGTTTAAATCTATCGGGAGGAGCAAGATGGGTCTGTAAGATCAGCAGGACTCTGGGTCTTTAGATTTTTATTATTTGATGCTTGTATTTTTGTTGCATCTCCTTCACCTAGGTTGCTCCTGGAAACAAGTCTTGGCTCAGCCTGCATTTCACAGTCACCAGTTTGTAAATAAATAAAAAACACATTTGGGGAATGGGATATGTTTTCTATTCAAGCTGGGAGTTTTCATTTGACAGAGACTACAGTGTTTCTGCCTAGTGTTCTTGGGCCTAAGCGTGGTACAGTGGAACCCTCTAACACACACTTTTATAACACACTTGCTTATAATGGACAGATCTGCCTTGTCAAAAGCCAAAACCTATGCCAGTAATGTGATAAATCCCATTTATACCTTACTCCGCAACCCCTGTGTAGCAGACACTGTGAGCTCCTCTGTACCTCGTTACATGCTGCAAACTGCCTGCTGCTTTTCACCTGATTATTCAGCTGGTTTGTCTGGCACTATAAAGATATTACTTGCCTCATTTGATATCTGATACCCAACACCTTACTCCAGGATATTACTCCTGTACCCTCCTGATCCTCCAATCAGCAAAGTTCTCTACAGCAAAATCTTACCAGTTCCGTTTACTCCTCCGCCCCCTGATTTCAATGAGCACAGGTACTGTACAGCAACATTTTTCCAATATTGTTTATTGCTCTGTTCCCAATCAGCTACAAATAATAGTTCTCCATACCTCTGGTTGGCAGAGGACGAGGCATGTTCTCATTTTTATTTATTTATTAAAAGTTGATAACTGGGAAAAACAAAGTGAGCCAAGACTTGTTTCCCGGTGCAACCTAGAGGATAGGGTTACAGATGGGTTAAAACAGTAGCTTACAGTTCAGTTGCATGAAGAGAAAAATAAGACGAGCAGCATAATAAATACTGTGCAATATATACAAGCAAGACGAGGCAACAAAACAAGATCTTTTTTATAATATTTACAGGATAACTTAAGATGGAGGAGAGAAGTTGTCTGGACAGGGGAGGTTATGTGTTGGAAGGGGAAGAGTGGGAGGACAGGGACGAGGAGACTCATCCACATGGTGGGAGAGGGATGAGCTTTGTCACTTTATGGCAAGGAGAGAGGGGGAGTCATGAAGCAGGGTGGGTTGCTGGTTCCAGAGGTGATATGGCAGAAGGTGGAGAAGGCAGAAACTCTGGTGGAGTTTCGTTGGGGGATTGAGAAGCTACGTGGGTGGCTGGACCTCAGTGAGTAGGGAAGAGGCAGGGGCTGATGAGAGGAGGGGGAGAGAGGTATTGCAGGAGTTGGTTGAACTAGTATTTGGCAATGAATGTTAAGGTGTGTGTGTGTGTGTGTGTGTGTGTGTGTGTGTGTGTGTGTGTGTGATTCAGTGAGGAGAGTAGAGTGCAGTGGTGAATTTGTGGGAGGAGTTAGCGAAGTGGCAAAAAGCATTGAGGATGGTGTTGAGGCAGGAGAGGGAGGTGAAAGAGGCCGAGGCATAGATGATACTGTCATAGTCAAAAATGGGGAGTATGGTTTTAGTTACTAGGACTTGGCGCAGGTGCAAAGGAATGGAGTTTCTGTTTCGCTAAATCACTCTGGGTTTAGGGCGAAGCTTGGACAACGTCGAGTCTGTGTTTTGAGAAATCATGGTGTTGACCTAGCCATAGTCCGAAGTATTTGTATGAAGTCAGAGTCAAGGGAGGACCCATCCAAGGAGGAAATGGTGGGGGTAAGTGGGAGTTTAACAGTTTATGGGGAGTCCCAAAAACCATGGAGACAGTTTTTTGGGTGTTTACTTTAAACCCTTTAACACCATATGGTGTCAGAACCATCCATTGCTTAACCTGACCCAAAATGGCGGCATCAGATAGAATGAGTTAAGGCTGTTGACTTGGAACCAGTGGAGGACCTGGGTGAAATCAGACTGGAGGATAGAGAAAACTGTCGGAGGATCTGGAGGCATAGACTATGGTGTTGTCTGTTTATAGGTGAATGCTTGTATGCGGACAAGTTTTAAGGAGGTAGTTAATGAATACCGAGAAGAGAATTGGACCTAGAATTGAGCGGGGACTCTGCAATGATGGGAAGGGAGGTGACATGGAGTTTCCCACTAAGACAGATTGCATTCTACCATTGAGGTATGAGCTGAACCACTTTATTGTAGAGACCAGGTCAGCTGCATGGCGTTTTTGAAGGGGGAGCGAGTGGGAGACTGAATCAAAGGCTTTGGTGAGGTCTACGAATATCGCAGCGGTGAAGTGGCTGCTGTCCATGGCAGACAATATGGAGTTTGTGACGCAGAATATGGAGGAAATCGTAGAATGGTTACTGCAGAATCCAGATTGATAATCTTCTAAGAAGACATTTGAGGACAAAAGGAAGTCAAAAAGTCTAGACAGAACTAGGGACTCCTGTAGCTTGGTGAGTGATGGGACGATAGTTATTAGAGGAGGAAGTGTCCCCGCCTTTGGGGAAGGGGATTACTTTGGTCAGTTTCCATTGTTTGGGAACAGTGTTGAAAAGGAGAGGTTGAGTAGATGGGTGAAGGGGTCGATTATTGCAGACTTAGCGAGACAGATAGCTTTGGTGCACCGGTTCCTGAGGAAACGTTATTGGTGGAGGTCAGAGCTAGAGTTGGAGGATTTGTAGAGGGAACAGGCATGGTTTCAGGCTTTGCATAGGAATAGAATATCTGGTGTAATCCATGGAAGGTGGAGGCATCTTACCCGTGAGGTGCATGAAGGTCCCAGATCTGAGTCAGGGTGGTGTAAAAATGTTGGAAGGCCACGTTAATATCTGTAGCCGAGAAGATGGGACCAATCAGCAGAGTGGAGGTCAGAGAGAAGGGTGTCGGGGAGGGGGGGTTCCTGAGTGAGTGTTAGGTGAAGTATATAGGTGGGGAGTGGAGAGGTGTGGCTTCCTGATACAGTGTATGAAACAGTGGTCGCTGATAGCTTCTGGCAGGACACTGGCTGCTGTGACACAATGAGGTTGGGAGGAGAGGATCCAGTCCAGAAATGTATTGTTGGAGGAGCGGGGTTGTAACGAGTTGGATCTGTGATTAGTTGGGTGAGGTTGAGTGTTTCCACGGAGTGTTTCTGTGAATGGGGGTGGGATGGGGTGGGGAGCCAGTTGGTGTTGAAATCACCCAACATGAATAATTCACCATTAGAGAAGAGGGAGGTGATTGTGTTGATGCAAGAGATGAGGGTGTTTGGTACTATTTCAGGGGTGGCGTATAATACACTTATGTAGATGGGGGCTGTGGATAGGCGGGTGAGGCATGCAAGGACGGTTTCATAGGATTTGTGGTCTGTGTTTTGGTATGAGATGGTGCAAAGGGATGGTACTTAGGACATAAATGGCTACACTGCCTCCTCTCTTACCACCACATTTTAGCTCCTGTGTCTGAGCTGTGGTGGAGGAGATTCGTATTTTAACATTTAGGATATAGCGGACACACCTTATAACAGACACAACCTGCTTGCACAAACGTGTGTTTATAAGAGGGTTTCACTGTACACCGTTACTAAACATATGCACCTTTTTGCTTTATTGCTGGCAGCCTGGTTACTACACAATTTACAAGACTTACTTCAGTATCCAAGTATACATTGTTGTATTGCAAAATCTGAACTTTAAGCAATATCTATAATTAACTTGCTGGACCCTGCCTCAGTAGTATCAACACATGGATGCATCAGCAGTTTTTGTTTTCTTGCACGCATGTGCAAGAAACATAGTACCATCATCCGAGTTTTTGGAGGTGTGGTAGCAGTCTTCCAATTCAGTCAGTGTGTTTGCAGGCGCAGTTGCAGTTCTCCAGTCAGCGCTGCAGCTGTCTGTGACAGCAGTTGAAAATACAGTGCCGTACAGTTGAAAGGGAGAGCTCTGCTTCAGCAGTGCTCCCCCCACACACGCACGCATAATGCATGCTCATGTGCTCCCCACGCACACACTGTATGGCTGGGGGTGCCCAATCCCCTGTCGGCTCCAGGCCCTCAACAGTTTTAGCTGCCACGCCTGGAGCCCACCCCAGCTGCAGCAAAAGTCCTGTACATCAGTTTCCAGGTGCCACCCGGGAGCCTACTCCAGCATGGCAAAATGGTTATGGCCGCACGGGGTGCCCAATCCCGCCTGCTCCAAGCCCCCCAGCCTTCCAGCTAACGTCCGCATGGTCAATAACAGCGTTCCACGGTGGTTGCGCCCACCCTCACGCGCCCTACTTCCCCACGCCTCACCCCGTACTTACCTCCGGAGCTCGGCTCGACGATCTTCAGTGGACTGGGAACACGTCTGCACTCTTCAAAGTCGACCGCAAACTGAGGAAATGCCGGTAAGCCATAATGCAATAAATAGGAGTTTTCCAACTTTAATGCATATCTCGGGCATTTGTTGGAATTTTTGCACCACATTTTCAACATGGGGTTTTTGGGACCCCTCCTCATGAATTCTCTCACTGTCATGTCACTAATTGGGCCTGAAGGGTGATTTCGCAGTCACTGCGCGAAATCACCTTTCGGGATCGATTATCGAAACGACAGTGCCAGTGTTCATAAGGTGGGCTCTCAAGCCTATGTTGCAAATTTGGTGAAAAAATTCCTAAAAATGACTTATGAGTGTGCGTTGCGTGTACTCCAGATTTTCAACATTGCCATTTTACCTCACCTCCTTATGAACAGTACAGCTGCCATTTTTCGTATCTCCGCCTAAAATGAGTTTCCAAGACATGTAGCGCACAATGGTGCAGTTGGTGTGCAAAAAGCAATGTTTGGGACAGATTAAGAAAATCACAGTGACACTGTTCATGAGCAGAGGTCTTTAAATGGTTATGTTGAAAATTTGGTGACAAAGTCCATAAAATGACTGTGCTATGAGTGAGCATTGTGCAGTTTCCACGCACCCTCGTAAGTTCATGAATTTGTGATATTTTCAGTCCAGATTTTCACCAGTGGCCTTTTTCCACACTTCCTTATGAACAGTACAGCTGTCATTTTTCACAACATGGCCGAAATGTGTGTTCACACTTTCAGGGCAGAAATGCATGGTCGCTGTGGAAAATCATTGTTCGGGACAAATAAAGAAAATCACAGTGACGCTGTTTATGACCGGAGATCCCAAGATGCCTGTGTTGACAATCTGCTGTAAAAAACAAAACAAAACAAAAAAAAATCCCCAAACTAATTACATTACGGGTGTGCGTTGCACAATTTTTACGCGCGCGCGTGACTTCACCAGTTTTTTTTTTTTTTTTATATTTTCACTGCAGATTTTCAACATTGCCATTTTTTTACACCTCCCCATGAACAGTACAGCTGTCATTTTTCACATCCTGTTCGGAATGTGTTTTTGCACTTGTGCTAAATGCCGTAGTTACTGTGCAGAAGCAGCTTTCGGCTAAAAAACTGATTGTCACTGTTCGTGAGGTGGGGGTCACAAAAAAAAAAAATGTTGAAAATTTGGAGTGAAAATACCAACGAATGCCTGAGGCGTTAGGGTTTCCAACCATAACACCCAACTCTGTACAGAATGACAGGCATCAGGGGTGTGACTTGGGATTCTTGCCTGTAATGCTCATACCATTTTGCCATTTCATCCTACAGCCAGTGAGAGGCATCGAGGTGTGCCTTGGATTCTTCTGCCCCAAAGTTCACCCCATTCTCCTATACCGCACACATCTCACCATATTTCCTGATGGAATGGGGTGCGCATAAGGGCCAAAGACCCCAAGGCACACCGTGACACTTGTCGGTGTCTGCAGGGTAGGGTGTGGTGAAATGGCGTGGCCGTTATGCCTGCCGACCCAAAGGCACACCCCAGTGCCTGTCAGTCTCTGCAGGGTGGTGGTGGGATTGGCTTCAGTTCAATACTTCATTGCCATTCCTATTATGCACCTCTGTAATGCCTACACTGCCAATGCCAATGCCAGCAAGCAAACATTCGGCATTGACAAATGCCTTTTTTTTTTTTCTCCTTACTGTATTTAAACTTTGCTTTACGGACTGTGGAAGTCACACAGCCTATTGAGACTGCCCCTGCCTCCCATCAGTGGTAGTATCTCTTCAGGTTACCCTCCCACATGTAGTTGTCCAGACATTTTTGAACGTGTTGAGTGAATTTTGTTGCATTAGCTCACTAAGCAGGATGTTCCAAATACCCATCACACTCTGTAAAAGTGGTATAGTCCTAAAGGAATTACCTTGTAGTTGCACTGCATGTCCCCTAGTGCTGTTTGCCACCCTTGAAGGTAAGGTTTAAATTATTGAAAAGCTCTTGGTCTTCTGTTTTGTACAAAAAGGAGTTTAGAAACGTAGATTGTGTTGGCAGAAAAGACCTAGGGGTCCATTCAGTCTGCCTTAATCATGTGTGACTAAGTGCCAGGCTGGATTTGAACATGCAATAGCCCTAGTGGCTTGATCATCACCCCCTTTCCTAGTATCCCCTCTCCTGTTCTGCTTGTGGGTCCCACTGTCTGTCTTGCCCAAGTTTAAACCTTGTCAGTCTTTGCTTCAACCACGTCTCTGGACAGTCTATTTTCTATTCTTTCACCACCTGCCCCATGAAAGAGTTGCCTCCTGTTCCCTTTGAATCTTCCCCCATTGGTCTCCACCCATGCCCTCCAGTTACTGAACCCCTTGTTAGTCGCTGCCCTATTACCCTTACCCTCCTGGCATTCAGTATGTAAGTGAAGGTATGCCAACCTTTCCTCATACAGGCTCCATTTTTGTTGCTGGATCATCTTTCATGGCTATCCCTTATATGGTCTCTATGCGGTCCTGGTGTTTCTTGAGGCATAGACGCCATAAAAACTGTACACAGTACTCCACATGTGACCTTACCAGGGACCTGTACATGGGCAGTAGCACCTCCCTTCTCCCACTATCAAATCCCTTTCCTGTATATCCCAGGATGCTGTTTGCCTTCCCATTGTCTTTGTTGCACTGAGTAGTGGACCTGAGGCTGTCATTAACGATGACCTCCAGGTCTCTGTCATAAGTTGTCTGCACCAGCCTTACTTACCCCACCCAGTAGTATTTTTAAGGTGCTTTCTACCAGTGTGCATCACTTTGCAGTTTTTTGAGTTATACTTCATTTACCATGATCTGGATCACTTTTTCAGTTTTTCCAGGTGTCTTTTCATTTCTCTAACTCCTTCTTCAGAAACATAGATTTTGATAGCAGATAAGGACCACCTGGCCCACCTAGTCTGCCCATTTCCCTACTTACTTAAACTCCAGATTCTACATGATCAGCAGCTTACCCCCTCTTTCCTATCACTAGGGTTGCCTTCTGTCTATCCCATGCATAGTGTCCACTGTGCCTCAGAGCTTAATGTCATCAGCAGAGATGCACCTAATTCTGGATTTCTTCCCTGTATCTCAGAGATCTTCTTTGAGGATATCTCTTTCATCTGGCCAGACCTGTGGAACTATAGCTGCCAGGCACTAGGACCACACAACCTTTTTTGAAGCAGTCCGCTAGGGCCTCCCATGACATCGTATGTTGGCACTTACCATATAAACGTGGGCGGCCCCTTCCCATCTCAGTTATTTTCCCACCATCAACCATACTCGCTGGACCCTGCACAGAGATAGCACTGCTATAGTTGACCACTATTTGCTAATATTTCTCTCCTTAGTCCTCTTGTCACTTTTACAGAGTGATACCCAACATCATGTATGTCGTCTAAAGAGCCAGCTAAGCTCTTGAGATACTGCAAATGTATTGAAAAGATTTACTGGGACAACTCGCATGATGTCTGTGTGCACTGCCTCAGCGTGGCCCATAACATCAAGGCCTGCCATATCTGCCTACAGTTTAATACTGCTGCCCGGCGATGCAGAAAGGATGCCTTGAAGACTCGCCTACTGAAACGGCAGGTAGCCAGGATGGAGAGAAAGCGGCAGGAAAAGAGCACCACTGCATCGCCAGCTAGCTCCTCGGGCTCCCACTCGTTGCAGTACAACACATGCATAAACACCGGAGAGGGAATGGAGCAAGGAAAACCTCCCCAGTATGCTTTTGGTCGACCCTTCACCCCAGCGTGGCTGCTTCTTCGCCGTCGACAACTCTGGCAGCGATGCCGCCAGCTAGGTAGACTGTTGCTCCTCCTAGGTCAGGATTGGCTGTGAGTACCACCAGACCTAGTACGGCTGGTGCATTGCCGTCAGCATCTGGGGTGATGTCTCCCACGTCCGCATCTTCTAGCATGCCTGCAATTCAAGCAAATGCTAACATGCAGGCTGTTCCTTCGTTCTTCACGGACATGTTGCAGCACCTGCTATCTCCTCCTCCTCCTCCTGTAACAGGTGCCGAGTCGAGGGGACACCTCCAGCAAGACCCCAGCATCCGTGCCTGTTGGGTCAGTGTGCTGGTTGCCTAGGTTGCAGGGTATCAATGACCTCTTCTGCTCCTTCTTTGAGGCCTACAGATCCTGTTGACGAGGATCAGGAGTATAACCCTGACATCTTGCAAGAGGAGGAGGAAGAGTACAAGGAGAGCTTGTATGAGTGGTCCAGCTCTGCCATCTCTACAGGGAGTGAGGGCTCCTATACTCCTAGGTCCTCTCCAGAAGACTCCTCATTCATCTCCATGATGCAGCAACTCCAGAGTGCCATGGAGTTTGAATCTGAAGAGCAGGACATCACCAAGAGAAACTTAGTAGAGTTTCTTGAGCTGCCTGACTCTCCACCCATCATTATCCCTCGTCTATTGCTGCCCTGGAGGATGCCACCCGGGCTGCCTGGCATAGACCAAATATGGTACCTGCCATACTGTCAGGCCCCCTCAAGTAAGCCCTTTTTTGCATGTCAGCCTGAGGCTGATTCAGTTGTAATAAGTGCATCCCATGATAGATTAAAGATACTAAACACTTTTGTTCCCTTCCTACTAACAAGGTGTCCAGGAGATTAGATGTTCTGGGGAAGAGAAGCTTTGCTTCTGTTACCTTGGGCCTGAGGATTGCAAATTATCAGGGCCATCTGGTAAAATACCAAAATGCCCTCTGGAGGAATGCCAAAGCAGCAGCCCAAGCCCTACCAGAGGGTACTCCTAAGCAGGAGCTATTAAAGGCTCTTCAGGCAGGGACAGATGTAGGCAGGCATCTCCTACACTCTACCTATGACATCTCTGATGCTTCTGCCAGGGCAGCAGCTTCTGGGGTCTGTCGTAGGAGACATTCCTGGTTGAGAGTGGCAGGATTTGCCAGTGATTTGCAGCAAACCATTCTTGGTGCACCATTTAGAGGATATAAGTTGTTCAGAGCAGATGTACAAGATATCCTCTCAAACCTGCAGGCCTCTGGCAGAACCCTGCATTCTCTCTACCATACTCTATTAAGGAGTAGGCAGAGGGTGCCCCTTCATCTGGCCAGTAATGGGCACCATTCAGCCAGACAGCAGGGCAGAAGTAGAGGAGCGTCAGCTGTGCCTGCCCTAGGACTCACCCCAGGTGCCCACTCAAAAGTCCCTAGAGGTGGGGGTGTCGTTGCAGCTGCAGGATCTGGAGCCTCATGACTCCTTTCTTGACCCCCAACCACAGTGCTTTCAGGGTGGTGGTAGGGGGTTTATTGTTCCTCTATCTGGACCAGTGGAGGCAGGTAACATCAGATGCTTGGGCCCTGCAGATAATAGAGCAGGGCCATAATCTAGAGCTCCTGAAATCACCTTCAGGCCATCCATCATTTCCTTCCTTTTACCCTCCGGAGTGCATACCTTGCTCCTGAAGGAGATTTGTACTTTGATCCAGAAAAGTGCCACAGAACCTGTTCCTCGGGAACAAAGGAACAGGAGGTTCTATTCTTGGTACTTCCTGGTCCCAAAATGCACAGGAAATCTGAGTCCTATTCAAGATCTCAGAGATCTGAACTTTTTCGTCCAATACAAGAAGTTCAGAATGGTAACTCTGCAAGGTCTACTCCCATTACTGCAAGTAGGGGACTGGATTTGTTCTCTGGATATGCAGGGTGCTTCCCTGCATATCCAAGTTTGTCCCCCTCACAGGAAATATCTCCACTTTATCAGGGGAGCATTACTGCCAGTTCAGAGTATTGCCCTTTGGCTTATCTTCAAACAGCATGAAGTCTTGCTGTATTCTGACAATTGCAGTTAGCCCCAGCCTTTAAACTGCCCCAGAGAACAAAGGGTTAAACTTTCTACGCAAAGCTTGAGCTCGGTTGAGGTCTCTGTCTGTTTCCCTTTGAAATACAACCGTCAGATTCTTTACTCCACCTCACTGAACAGTCATTCCGGAGATTTCTCCTTCAGCTCGGTTCGAAAGTCTGTTAAAGTCTCGGTTAAGTTGTCAGTTTTACCGAATTTATTTCCGCATAGTCTATTCAGTCTCTGTCTGTGGTGCCGTGAGTACTAGATGGGTTTTGTTCTGATTTTCTGTGTGGAAATTGTAAAGTGTTAGATCGGTTCGGCTGAACTGATCATTTGAAGTGGATCCTTGTGTTTTACTTTAGAGTGTGGTTACTTGTCCTTATCGGTTCTTAAAAAAAAAAAAAAAAACGTGTTTTGAATGTTTTTTTCCAACACCCGTGACACAGTTAGGAACAGATAAGGGAGTCTTGGCTGATGTTGCCATAAAAGGGTAAGTTTTGCCAGGTTAATATGTCTGAGAAACCCAAGAAAAACCAGGCCCACTGGGTTTCAACACTGCAGTGAGTGTGGGGAGGTCTTTGCTAAGGCCGCCCCCCACACCATCTGTCTTTATTGTCTGGGGTTTGAACACCTTGATACAGACTGCCAAATTTGTAAAACATTTCCTAAATCTACCCTTGGAAAGAGATTAGGTAGACTGAGGGAAAAGGAGGAAGAGAAGTCTGCTGACCCGGATGGCCAGCCCGGTTCGGTTCCGACCGAACCAGAGGGAGTGCCCTCTGACCAGGGCGATACTACTTTGGGCAAGAGGAGAGCCGATCCTGAGGGGTCGGTTCCTACAAAAAGGAAACTCAAAGAAAAATCGACCTGTTCGGATCCAAAGGTTCATGTTCCGACCACGGAGGAAATGGCCAGAGCGATTCAAATTGTGGAATCGCTTCACCCCGTTCCGACCGATCCAGCACCTTTTCGCAGGGGTTTGGTCGGTTCCCCCAGTTCAAGACTATACCCCTGAAGATTTTTATGAACCAGAGTTTGAGGAGGAGGGGGAGTTTGAAGATGATGGTGAAAGTCTGGATGTGCCTGTGGAACTGGACTTCTCCCCAGACAGACCTTCTGGTGTATCCCCTCCTAGGCTTTCTGAGTCCCCTTCCCATTTTCTGTTTTACAGAAAAGTGGTTGAAACCCTCCAGCTTCCTATGGAGGAGGCAATGGAGGATCAGGAGGAGCCTGATTATGTGGAAACGGACATCCCAGAGTCCAGGAGACTGTCTGTTTCCCTTCACAAATCCTTTGGGAAGCAGACTCAAAAAATCCTGAAGTCTCCCAATCCTGTACCCCCTGTTGACAGAAGGATGGACAAGAGGTATACACTATCCGGCTCAGATACGGAGTTTTTATACCAGCAATGCAGCCATGTTGTGGTAGTGCAGGCTGCTGCCTGTGACAAGGCAAACATTCCCTTGGCTTCAGAGCCCCCAGACAAAGACTCCAGGAAGACTGATGCCATGGCAAAAAAGCAGTACATGGCATCTTCCTTGGGACTCAGGCAGGCGAACTATATGGCCTACACAGCCAGGTACCAGAAGTCCAGGTGGGACACTGTACTGGCACTGGCTAAATAGGCCTCCCCCAGCTAGCCAAGGAGCTGGAGGAGGTGGTTGCTGATGGGATCGAGGCATCAAAAGTACAATTTCATGCTGCTGTGGACTCCGATGATGTGTCATCAAGAGTCAAGGCTACATTCGGAGAATGGCTTGGCTCAGATGTACTAGCCTCTCACAGGACACCCAGGCTAAGGCCATGGATTTTCCTGTAGTGGGTAATTCTCTGTTTGGGGAGCAGACAGAGAATTACATGAAAGAAATTGACGAGTACAGGACCACTTATAGGAGTGCTCAGGCCAAGGAGAGGCAGGCAACTCCTCAAAGGCAGCATTCTAGGAGCAGGGACAGTCCTTTTTACCAAGCACTGGCCTCTTCTCCCTTTTCACAGAGCGGGTTCTTCAGAGGGAGAGGCAGAAGGAGGATGAGCAGGGCTGCATCCACTCCTCAGCCTAAGGCCCCTGCCAAGCAGTCACCCTGATGGGTCTGCCCGGGTCGACTCTCCTATTCCAGTAGGGGGCAGGCTGGCTTACTTTGTCCAGGACTGGATGTCTGTTACATCAGACAAGTGGGTCCTGGAAGTAGTAAGCCAGGGACTGGTTCTCGGCTTCAAATTTCCGAAGATGAGAGCCAGATCTTTTCCACCTGCAGGTCTCTCAGAAACCCTTGCCCTAGAGGCAGAGGTTTCATCTCTTTCTTGGCCTTAAGAGCCATAGAGATAGTTCCTACCCTACACAGGGGCAAAGGTCTGTACTCCAGGTACTTCCTTACCCCAAAAAAGACAGACAGGGGAGTGGCGACCCATCCTAGACCCAAGATACCTGAACAAACATCTTTTAAAACCAAAGTTCAAGATGGTAACTGTGGAAATAATTCTTCCCTCTCTAAGGCCAGGAGACTGGCTAGCCTCCCTGGACCTCAAGGTTGCCTATTTTCACATTCCTATCAGGTGCTGCCACAGAAAGTACTTCAGGTTCGAGTTGCCCTCAGACCACTATCAGTTCAGAGCAGTGCCCTTTGGTCTAACATCAGCCCCAAGGGTTTTCACAAAGTGCCTGGCAGTAGTAGTTGCCTTTCTAAGAAGGCAAAAGATTTTCCATTTTTCTATAGCTGGATGACTGGCTCATAGTGGGTCAGTCTCCAGACCAAGTCAAGTCAGACCTGCAAGTGACTCAGCAAGTGCTCACTTCCCTGGGATTTCTTCTCAACCTCGAACCAGTGCAGCTTCTTACCTTTTATAGGGGCAGAGCTAGATACTGTCAAAGCAAGAGCCTTTCTTTCCCTGGAAAGAGCAAGTGTTCTTATAGAACTGGCTTCTTCCTTCAGGTGTCCCGACCAGCAAGACACTTCCTTCAGCTCTTGGGCCACATGGCAGCTTCTACAGCAATGGTCCAAGGGGCAAGATTTCAGATGAGGGACATTCAGTTTCATCTGAGGGCCTCTTGGTCCCAAAGGAAGGATCCTCTTACCAAACTGATTCCAGTAACTCTGACACTGATCTAAGCTCTTCAATGGTGGCAGGATCAGGACAATTTAAGGCAAGGGGTCCAATTTGCCATGCAGTCTCATTCAGTGGTCCTTACCACGGATGCTTCCCTTTTGGGGTGGGGAGCCCATCTGGGGGCTCTCACAGCCCAGGGACTGTGGTCTCCTCAGGAATCCCTTCATATCGATCTCCTAGAACTCGGGGCAGTTTTTCTGGCCCTGCAAGCGTTCTCTCAGTCAGTACAGAACAAGGTGGTTCAAGTCAGAACAGACAACACCGCCACCATGTGGTACATCAACAAGCAGGGAGGCACTCTGTCTACGGCCTTGTGCACAGAGGCCATGAAGTTGTGGTCTCTGGCTTATTCCCTGCAAACCTCTCTGATGGCAGTTCACCTTCCAGGGAAGGACAGTGTGCTAGCAGATGCACTGAGCAGGATCTCACAGGGCCATCACAAATGGTCCCTGGACTCTATGGTCTTGAAGGTGATTTTTTCAAGGTGGGGCACTCCAGAGATCTCATTGCAGCCCCAGACAATCACCAGCTTCCTCTCTTTTGTTGCAGACCCCCAATCTTGAGCTCAGTCCCTCTGGATGCTCTGATTTTGAACTTACTGTTCAAAGTTTTAGTCAAGATAAGGTCACAACCTTGCAAAGTGATTCTGATTGCTCCAGACTGGCCAGACAGCCTTGGTACCCCCTGCTGCCGTCCCTAGCAGTCCATCCTCCGCTGTCTTTTCCCAGGAATTACAACCTGTTAACCTCCTCTCAGGGGAGGATTTGGTACCCCAATCTTCGGTCTCTCAATCTCAAGGCATGGCTCTTGAAGAGTTAGAGTATGCAGATTTGCATCTGTCTCAGGGAGTTCTGGATATCCTCAGTCTCTTGAAAGCCCGCCACTAGAAAGACCTATAACTCCAAATGGAAGAGATTCAGCATTTATTGTTCTAAGAAGCATATATCTCCAGACACTTCTGAATTGCCTACAGTTCTGGATTATATGGTCCATCTTAATGGCCTAGGCCTCAGACCAGCTACTCTCAGGGTACACTTGTCAGCTGTTTCTGCTTTTCTGTCAGTGGGAAAGCCTTCCTCACTGTCATCTCACCCCGTGTTCTGTAAATTGTTCAAGGGATTGCTTCATACCAATCCTCCCTTTAGGGATCCTGCCCCTGCCTGGGACTTAAATGTTTGCATTGCTCAACTTATGCAACCTCCTTTTGAGTCTATGTCCTTAGCAGAGCTTAAGTACTTGACTTGGAAAACTGTTTTTGGTAGCCATTACCTCTGCCAGACGTATCTGTGAATTGCAAGTCCTGTCAGTGGAACCTGATTTTATCTCCTTTCATAGGGATAAAGTGGTCCTTAGAACCAATAGGAGGTTCCTGCCCAAAGTGGTGTCAGGTTTCCACCTGAATCAGTCTCTCTTCCTGTTTTTTTCACTGATCATTCCTCTTCAGGAGAGAGGAGGCTACAGAGTTTTTAGATGTTAAAAGAGCCCTTGGCTACTACACAGAGCGTACAGGCTTGATTCCCTCCTGTTGTTCCTCACTTATGGGGAAGTGGGAAAGGGCAAACCTGCCATAAAGAGAACTATTGCCAGGTGGATTTTGTCTTGTATACAATTCTGCTATGAGAAACTGGGAAAAATTCCACCCTCAGGCCTGAGGGCTCATTCCACAAGAGGTACAGCTGCTTCACTGGCTGCTGCCAGGGATATCCCTCTCTCAGAAACTTGTCAAGCAGCCACGTGGAAAACAGTCCGTACCTTTACCAAGCATTACTCTCTGGATATCCAGGCTAGGAGTGATGCTTGGTTTGGCACTGCAGTACTTCAGAGCCATTCCCAAAGTAAGTTCTGTCCCTCCTCCATGGAGGTACTGCTTGGTAGTCTGCAATTGTCAGAATACAGCAAGACTTCATGTTGTTTGAAGAAAAAATTATTCACCTTAGCAATTGTGTTTCTTCTAATGGAGTCTTGCTGTATTCTGACCGCCCTCCCTTCCTCCCCTCTCAGAACCCGTTTTTGGGAAGTGGGTGGGCAGGTGCAGTGTTGCACCCCAGTGGTGCTTCAAGCACACCCTCCTCTTTATTTGGGTGCTTTGTATTACAGTATCTTTTATTTTTGGATAGGTTTTGGTTTTGGGTTTCCTGACTTGTCTTACTTTGAGAATCCAAAACTTTCCGTTACCAGTTGGCTAGTTAAAAAATTTTACAATTTCCAAATAGTCAGTGAGTGTTTGCTCGTAAGAATCTGATGGCTGGGTTTCAAAGTGCTGCAGACAGAGACCTCAACCAAGCTCGAGCTCAACGTTCTATGCACTGCATAGAAAGTTAACCCTCTACACTCCGGGGCAGTTCAAAGGCTGGAGCTAACTGCAGATTGTCTGAGTGCAGCAAGACTCCATTAGAAGAAACACAATTACTAAGGTGAGTAATTTTTTCTTCCTCCACCCTATTCCTCCGTGTACGATACTTGCATGTCTCTATCATATCCCCTCTCTTCCTCCTCTTCTCCAGGTAGTACATATTCAAGTTCTTCAACCTGTCCTCATTAGACTTGTGATGCAATCCATGTACCATCGTTGTTGCCCTCCTCTGAATCTTCTCTACCCTGTCTACGTCCTTACATAGGTAAGGTCTCCAGAGCTGTACACTGTACTGCAGGTGGGGCCTCACTAGTGTCTTGTATAGTGGAATTATGACCGCCCTTTTCCTACTGGTGATGCTCCTGCCTATGCATCCCAGCATCCTATTTGCTTTACCTGCTGCCTTGTCACACTGTTTCCCTACCTTGAGGTCATCAGAGATGACCCCAAGATCCCTTTCCTGCTTGGAGCATGCTATATCCTCACCCCCCCCAACTGATATAGTGTGCCAGTGTTTTTGTGCCCCATATGCATTATCTTGCACTTCTTAGTATTGAATTTCAGCTGTCAAACCCCTGACAATTCTTCAGGTTTCTGCAGGTCCCTCCTCATTCTGTCTACACCCTCTGGTGTGTCTGCTCTGTTACAGAGCTTTGTATAATCAGCAAGGAGGGAAATTCTGCCTTCTACAGTTATGGCCAAAAATATTGGCGCCCTTGCAGTTTTTTCTAATAATGCACCATTCCTTCCAGAAAATTATTGAAAATAAAAAATATTTTGGTATCCACATATGTATTTCTTTGGTTTGCAGTGGAATAAAACAGAAAAAGCAGAACAATTTACTAAGTCTTAGCTTATTCCACACAGAAATCCTTAAATGGCCCAGACAAAATTATTGGCACCTTTTAGAAGTAGTTAGAAATAATTAGATTTCAAGCAGGTGATTCTCCTTCACTTTGGAATTGAACTCACCTGTGGTGAGTGGCAGGTGCCTGCAGTATAAAAATCACTCATTCAGCCAGTTTGAATAGAGAAAAGGACTCCTTCTCCTGTTTTGCGTCACTGTGCGTACTGCAGTGAGCATGGAGAAAAGAAAGACAGCCAGAGAATTGTCTGAGGAAGTCAGACAGAAGATTGTAGCCAAGCATGGACAATCTCAAGGCTACAAATCAATCTCCAGAGACCTTGATGTTCCTGTTTCCACCGTATGTAATGTTGTCAGGATGTTTAAGGCCCATGGCACTGTAGCCAACCTCCCTGGATGTGGCCGCAAGAGAAAACTTGATCGAAGATTGCAGCGCAGGATTGTTCGAATGGTGGAGAAAGCACCTCTATCAACTGCCAAACAGATTCAAGCTGACCTTCAGACACAAGGTATGACAGTTTCAACTCGCACCATCTGTCGCCAACTCAATGAAAGGGGGTTATATGGTAGGAGGCCCAGGAGGACCCCACTGCTGAGAGAGAGACATAAGAAAGCCCAACTGGGGTTTGCCAAAACACACCTGAACAAGCCAAAATCCTTCTGGGAGAATGTCCTGTGGACAGATGAGACCAAATTAGAGCTTTTTGGTAAAGCACATCATCTCTACGTTTACAGAAAACAAAATGAAGCCTTCAAAGAACAGAACATCTTCCCTACAGTCAAACATGGAGGAGATTCAGTGATGTTTTGGGGTTGTTGTGCTGCCTGTGGCACTGGGTGGCTTGAACGTGTGCATGGAATCATGAAATCTGGAGATTACCAGGCCATTTTGGAGCACAGTGTTGAACCCAGTGTCAGAAAGCTGGGTCTTTATCAAAGGTCATGGGTCTTCCAGCAGGACAGTGACCCCAAACACACTTCAAAAAGCACCCAGGAATGGTTCAAGACAAGTCGCTGGTTCTGAAGTGGCCAGCAATGAGTCCAGATCTAAATCCCATTGAAAATCTGTAGAGAGATCTGAAAACAGCAGTTGGGAGAAGGCACCCTTCAAATCAGAGCAGTTTGCACAAGAAGAGTGGGCCAAACTGCCAGTAGAGAGGTGCAGGAAGCTCATACATGGCTATAGGAAGCGGTTGATTGCAGTTATTTTGACCAAAGGCTGTGCTACCAAATATTAAGTCTAGGGTGTTAATAATTTTGTCAATGCCATTTCTTTTCATTTTCTCATTTAAAAGGATATATTAAATTCTGAATCAAAAACAAAGGTTCTGTAATATTAACAGAGAAATAAAGAATTGTGGAGACCAAATACTGTACTGTTGTTAATTTCAACTTATGTTTAGAGGAAATTGTGAGTTATTTGAAAAAGTGCAAGGGCGCCAATATTTTTGGCCACGACTGTAGGTCCTGCTCAGTGTCACTGATAAAGATGTTGAATAGGACCGGTCCCAGCACTGATCCCTGTGGTACCTCACTGGTCACTTTTCCCTCTGTGGAGTGACAGCCATTCTAGGTACGTGGATATGTTGTTAAATCCACACTTTGTGGCAGGTTCCTTGCCGCTTTAAATCTTGCCGGAAGGACTTCAAGCTGGCTCCTCCCACCCACCCGGGTGGTTAAACTCTTGGCTCCGCCCCATGATGCCAGATCTTCCTTACCACTTGGAAGCTCAGGTTCCCTCCTTTGCGCTCTGCGTTTTAGGCCTGGATCCAAACTCTTCGGTTAATCCGAAACTTATTTTAAAATTTACAAGACTTCGGTCTTTATCTTACCTCGTGGCTGCGATGGACAAATCGACTCCCAGATTTCGTCGATGCCCCTGTGGGCAGAAGATGTCCCGGACCAATCCGCACGCCACGTGCGTTTATTGCCTTGGACTCTTTCATGACTCACAGGCTTGTGAGTTGTGCAAATCCTTTTCGGCTTCAGTCTTGGAGGACCACGCTGCCCGGTTTCTGTTGGGGCGACCCGAAAAACATTATCTTCCAGTTAAGTATAAGGTGGTCCGTTAGGCGGTGTCCGCAGCTGTGGGCTCGGTGGAACAGCTGGAGCAGATGATCCACCTCGAGGAGGAGGTGGCCCAGGCCACATCATCATCATCAGTCGCGGCATTTATCCCGCTCTCCTTGGAATCCTCCTACACAGTTTCTTTCGAGGAGCTTTGCCAGTCCCTCTCCAACAAGGGAGAAGACCCTTCGGGACATTCCTCTCGGTCCAAAAAGAAGGACCCCAAAGGTAAGTCCCAATGCGATGTTCGTTGGAGTGAGAGAGGTCCCCTTCCCTGGATAGTTGACACTCTACTTCGGTCAAGGTTGCGGCTAAGGCTGCTGGCTTCACGGTGTCCCCGTCAGGTCACCTGGCTGAGGCCCCCGTTGATGCAGTCGAGATTTTTATTGACCCATCGGACTGGCTGTCGACCAGAGAAGCAGACAACCCTTCTTCACCGGTTCCCCCGCTGGAAATTGAGGACTTGCCTGTGCCTCCTGTGCTGGAGTCCCCGGTTAAGGTCCCTGAACCGAGGGAGGAGTGGGTTTCCCCCGCCCCCTCTCAGACCCACCCTCGGAAACACCAAAGGTCTCTGTCTCGGACCTCTTCCTGGTCCAGACGATCCTGCCAACATTGGCGGTTTCGGTCTCAACACCATGGAAAGCGGCGGTGCCACTCATCTTCGTCTTTGTCCTCTTTGGAGGATATGCTCCGGCGCAGTTTGCGTCAGCGCTCCGAGGAGCTAATGTGGCAGCAGCTCCTTTTGACCGGGAATAAGCAGACTCCGTCGCCTTCCCCGGCCATTAAGTGACTGTCACTGGGCGGCGAAACAACCTAAGTAGTGAGTGAGGGCGAAGCGGCACGGCTGTTCGGCCCGAACCAGCTGCACAACCAAAGTCTGGGGCCCGACCATGATTCTCGGTCGGGTCAGGGTTTGCCCCATAGATTGTCAGTCACACAGCCAGAAGGATGGGAGAGCTCCAGGCGCTTTCCATTGAGTCTCCTTATCTGGTCTTCCACAGGGACAAGGTCATTCTGTGCCCCAACCCGAAATTCCTTACGAAGGTGGTGTTGGAGTTTCACCTTAACCAGGTGTTGACTCTGCCTGTGTTCTACCCCAGTCGCACCTCGGAGGCCAAATATAGGCTCCATACTTTGGACTCTAGAAGAGTGCTCTCTTATAAGGAGTGGACGGCTGAAGTTCGGGGAGAGGTTCGCCAGCTGTTTCTCACTTACGCTGAAGCCGCACCTGGCAGACCTGCAGCCAAGCAGACAATAGGCAGGTGGGTCACCCCCTGCATAGATCTCTGCTCTAGGTTGGCGGGCATGGAGTCTCCCAGAGGGATAAGAGCTCATTCTACCAGCCATACCACTGCTTCCAGGGACTTCCCTATCCAGCAAAATCTGCAGGACTGCTACCTGGAAGTCCGGAAAACACACCTTCATCACCCTCTACCACATCGACCTTGAGTCACGCCGGTATGCTGGTTTTGGGACCTCTGTTCTTCAGTCCTTATTTCCTAAGTATGGGTTGCGCGCCTTGCCTCCCTCCTCCCGGAGAACTGCTAGGAGTCTGCCACAAAGTGTGGATTGAACAACATATCCACGTCCCTAGAAATACAGGTTACTCACCTGTAACAGGAGTTCTAGGGTGGTATATGTTGTTCATCCTCTAACCACCTGACCTACCCGGCCGCGCGCAAGCCTGGCTTCCAGGGGCTAGATCCGGCGTCATGGGGTGGAGCTGAGTTTTACCACCCGAGTGGGAGGAGCCAATTTAAGACCTTCCGGCAAGATTTAAAGCGGCAAGGAACCTGCCACGAAGTGTGGATGAACAACATATACCACTCCTAGAACTCCTGTTGCAGGTGAGAAACCTGTATTTTACCACCACCCTCTGTCCTGCCGCCCAGTCAGTTACCTACCCACCACACTACTGTCCTGCCCACACCCATATTCCCCAGTTTGTGTAATAGTCTTCTGTGTGGCACAGTGTCAAAGGCCTTGCTGAAGTCCAGATAGGCCATGTCCTTTGCTGTCCCCTGATCCACCTCCCTAGTCACTCAGTTGAAAAATTCAATGAGGTTGATCTGACATGACCTCCCCCTGGTGAAACCATGCTGCCCTGGGTCCTGTAGTCCATTGACAACCAGTTGTTCCACCAACCTCTCCTTCAGTAGTGCTTCTATGATCTTTCCCACTACCGAGGTGAGGCTGACTGGTCTGTAGTTCCCTGCTTCCTCTTTGTTCCC
This sequence comes from Neoceratodus forsteri, assembly GCA_016271365.2. Lineage (NCBI taxonomy): Eukaryota > Metazoa > Chordata > Ceratodontiformes > Ceratodontidae > Neoceratodus > Neoceratodus forsteri. Next base: position 349,159,801 of record CM057456.1, read on the forward strand.
ACTTTTGTATAGGGGGACTACATCCACTGTCCTCCAGTCTTTGGGTACCTCTCCTGTTTCCAGTGATTGGCTAAACAGGATTGCCAGAGGTTCAGCCACCACCTCTCTTAGTTCTTTAAGGACCCTGGGTTGCACCCATCTGGCCCGTTGCTTTATCAACTCTTATTACTTCCAGTTCCTTCAGGACCCTTTCGTGTGTAAAGGGACTTGTGTCCATTTCTGCACCATTCCCACCCCTTGTACTCCCTTCAGACCCATTACCCTCCTCTTCCTCAGTAAAGACTGAGCAGAAATACCTGTTCAATATGTCATCTTTACTGTTGTCATCCTCCACGTGGCTCCCATCCTCCCCTTCAGTCTTGGTATCCCTTCCTTTGCCTTTCTCTTTTTCACTTATGTACCTGTAAAAGGTTTTGTCACCTCTACCCACTGATTTTGCAATGTGCTCTTCTGTCTGAGCTTTGGCTTCCCTTACTGACCTCCCTTTGCTTCTCCTGGTACTTCTCCCTATCCCCCTCTGCCTGTGTCTTTTGTATTGTCTGAATGCAATCTTTTTGGCTTTCACTTTCTCTGCTACCTCCTTGGAAAACCATAATGTCCTCCTCTTCCTTTTCTCCTTGCTAACCTGCTCAATGGATAATTGTGTTGCTCTTGTAATCCCCATTTTAAATACTGCCCACTGTTCCTCAACCCCTGATTCCTGCCCCATTCCCCTTAATGCCTCTTTCCAGCATCTCCCCATTTTCCCAAAGTCTGCCCCCCTAAAATCCAGGATACGTGTTTTTGTGTGGTTTGGTTTTGCTACTCCTGTGATTTCAAACCACAGTGATTGGTGGTCACTGTTCCCCAGGCGCTACCCCACTGTTACTCCTATCTCACTGTCCCTGTTTGTGAGCACAAGGTCCAGTATTGCCTTCTGCCGAGTTGGTTCCATGACCATTTGCTTGAGGAAGGCACCTTGAAGGGAGTACAGGATAAATCTGCTCCTAGTTGATGCTGCTGTTGGGATGCTGCAGTCCAATCTGGAATTTTTGAAGTCTCCAGCCAGCACTACCTCACCCTTGTCTGCCATTCTTTGGATGGTTAGCATCAGCTCCCCTATCCGTTTCTTCCTCCTTGACTGGTGGTCTATAGAACACACCTGTGCGGATGGCTAGCCCCATTTTCCTTTCCAGCTTAACCCACAGTATCTCTCCCCCATTTTGTTCCTCCTGTATCTCTGTGGCCCTTATGTCATTTTTCACATAAAGTGCCCCTTATCCTCCCTTCCTACGTGCCCTGTCTCTTCTGAATATGTTTTAGATGGGTATGGCCATCTCCCAGTCGTGGTTATTATTACACCAGGTTTCTGTGATGGCCACAATGTCCAGGTCCGACTGCACCATGACAACCTCCAGATCCTCCATCTTTTTGCTAAGGCTCCTGGCATTGGCTCACATGGCTTTCCATGATGTGACCTCCCCTAGACTGTTTAGCTATTCTACTCCTGCCCCTTCCCTGGTTGTCCTTTATCCCTGGTTCTCCCTGCTGTCTGTCCATCTGTTGAATTTTGTCCCTTTTCTGCCTATCCACCTCTTGGGCACTTGTATCCATCTTTTGCACACTGCTTTGTAGAGAGATCCTCTGCTCTGGTTCACTGGTTCCACTGCTAGCTGTGGGGTGTGGGCATTTAGGTACCCTCCTTGCTGGCCTGCCACCCCCGGCTAGTTTAAATGCTTGTCCGTGTAGCATTTAAACTTATCATTGAGTGCTTGGATTCCCCTCCAGGATGGATGCAGGCTGTCAGGCTTGAACAAGCCTCCATCCCTCCAGGTGGGTCCCCAGTCACCAGTGAATCCAAACCCTTCCTTACAGCACCAGTTCTTCAACCATGAATTAAAGTTCCTGGTACATGCACCCCTATGCTCTCCCATGCCTCTCGCAGGTAGTACTTCCGAGAAGTAATGTATAGAAATTTTATTATTCTGTATATGTTTTATGTACAGCGCCTTGGATTCAAAAGGCACTATATAAATAAAGTTGGATTGGATTGAAGGTGACAGAAGTAGCTACATGCTTGAGACCCCTCCCCAATTTCCTAAACTCTTCCTGAACTTCCTTTGGCTCCCCATTCGCCAGGTTATTAGTATCTAGGTGGATAATTACATGCAGTTCACCCTCAGACATACAGTCTTGCCTTCCCAGCGATCCCCAGGATCTTCCTCCCATACCTCCATGCCGTGACACCTCACCTCCCTGTCCTCCCCCTTCTGTGTTCCTAGTTGGATCCCTTTTATGATGGAGTCCCCCACCAGGATTCGCTTCCTCGTCCTCCTCTGGGGTCCACTGATCTCCCCACTGAGGTCACCTACTTGGATAACCTCCACATCCTTTCCTTCCGCTTCTCTGGGTACCTCTGTTTGGTTGTCCACATTTGCCAGTGTGGCATATGAGTTCTTGAGTGGAATAGGATCTGGGATGTGCCTCTGTCAGACCGCCCTAACCCTCCTCGAGCCCACTGTCATCCAAGTGCTCCTCGTTCTCTGCATCCTTTGAGGCAGCAGCATTGGACTGGGTGGTCTTTGGATAGGGGTGATGGTACTCCTGACTCAGTTTACTTCCGCTCTGAGCATGGCTACCTCATCCCGCAGTCCAGAGAGATGCATGCAGAGAGGGCAGCACCTCAGCGTCCAGAAGGTCTGCCTGAATATGGCTGCCCCGCAACCACTGCATTGCACCACTCCCCACATTATACTGCACTTATACAGCTATTCCAGTTCTTGTCTGTTACTGAAGCTCTCCTAGTTCCCTCTTTTTATTAATTTACTGTCCTAAAAATCCTGCCACTGATCCCCAGATACTTTTCTTTAAACAAGGAAAGGAAGTTGGGTCGGAAAGTTTGAAACATCGTTGAAATTGGTGTTATCCAAAGCATCTTTTGTGGCCAATTCTAATCTGTGTGAGTAACAATGAACACCAACTAACCACTGTACATCTTCCCTTAAAAGAGCAGCAAGACCCCGTCTTACACCCATGTTGACAGACGCCCAACAGCCCCAAACCCAACCATGTTCTTTATATTAAGGCCAGACTCTAAAAATGTCTAAAAGGAGATTTTTCAGTCCCTGAGTTGTGCCGTCTGATACAGCTTTCATTCGTAAAAAGTTAGTCTTCACGTGACCATTGATGGGATTTACATAAATTACGTAAACCAGTTATTTTTTCAATTACACCACTGTCAGTACTACCATCTATAAGCCCTGAAAAATAATTTGCATTTTTGACAATTGCCAGCAGGTTTTCTTCTAGGTTCTTGCCAATACACATTGTGAGTTCTTTCCCACTAAAAGCATTAATGTATTTATTGCCCAAATGAACTCCATGGCGCTTCTCTTGTTCTGCTATTGCTTCAGACTTTTTAATTGGTGAAAAAAAAGGTTGTTTGCTTATTCCCCTAGCATGGGTTCAATTGTTGCTGCTCACTCCCCCTATCAGGAGGCACTGGGGTTCTTTCTGTTCATTCTTCTGACAGGCCTTCATGTTGTTTTTGCTTGTTCTGCTGTCAGGCATTCAGCTTGTTTCCCTTCTTTGCCCCTTCCAGCATTTGGGCCGTTTCTGTTCATTCATACCCATTTGATGTTTAAGCTATTTATTTGCTCATTCCTTTGTCAGGAATTCAGATCATTCTACTCATTCGCATTGTGTGTTCATCTTGTTTCTGCTCATTCCCATTGTGTGTTCATCTTGTTTCTGCCCATTCTCTTGACAAGCACTCAGGTTATTGCAGGAAAGCAGCAGCAAAGGCAGACGATGCTTGGATGCATATCTAGGGGGATCAGAAGTAGGAGAGATGAGGTTATACTGCCCTTGTACAGGTCACTGGTAAGGCCGCATCTAGAGTATGTAGTTCAGTACTGGTGTCTACACCTCAAAAAGGTAATTAACCTGCTGGAGAAGGTCCAGAGGAGGGGTACAAAGATCACAGTGGGTCAGCAGGGTAAGACATACGAGGAGAGGTTGAGGGCACTGAACATGTACTCCCTGGAAGACAGAAGAGAGATCGAGGACATGATTGGGACCTTCAAGTACAGTACTTGAAAGAGATAAATAAGGTTGATAAGGAGAATCTCTCTAAGCTGAGTGGCAACCATAGCACGAGGGAGCACAGTCTTAAGCTGGAGGGTGGGAGATTTTGGAAGGGGGCCAGGAAGCACTTCTTCACAGGTGGACACTTGGAATGCGCTGCCAGAAAAGGTAATGTCATTGAAGACAGAGGGCAGCTTTAAGAGAGGTTGGGACAGGTATAGGAGAAGGCTACGGGTCATGGGTAGGGAGGAGTGGGGAGGAAGGGCAGGGACGGTAGCTCAAGCTGTGGACCCTGCAACACGAGCAGACTTGATAGACCAAATGGCCTTCTTCTGATGGCTTCTTCGTATGTCCTTTTTGGCCATCATATACAGGATCTCTATCAGCCTGCCTAGAATCAATCTGTGCTGTTCCTCTGCATTACTGAAAGCTCTCCCCTGCAAATAAATTAAGTGTTTTAGGTCTGGATCCAAACCCCTACCCCCCTACCTTCACTATTTTAAACTTGCCAATTGTGGTATGGCGAGATATATATGGGATATACAATGGAGAGCTGTCGGATAAATGATTTATCTACACAAGTGCTGTTTGACCTCGGGTAACCTCACGAGTGTAGATAAATCATTTATCTGACTGCTCACCATTGTATATTTCATTTATGCAATAGGGATGCTTTCTGTCAGTGCAGGGACATTTGCTTTTGATTACTTATCTTGTTTTTCAAAAAAGTGAACAAAAAATTGCATTTTCTGCTCTTTCTTGCTAATTATAAAAAAAATCTGTAACTGAAACACCACTCATTTTGTAGATAATTTTGTGCTGAACAACATTCATGCTCGCAGTATCATACTATCATTTTTTCATTTTAAAGTTATTTGCATTTGAATATGGGTAGTACTGCTACTGAGGCCGAACATTCTAAATGAGTTCTGGAGTGATTGTGATATAGCTACTATGTGGATACATTTTATTTATTCAACGGCTGTGAAGATAATTGGATTTATTCAATGGCTTCTGAGTCCACGCCTATTATACATATATATATATATATATATATAATTTATCAAGTGGTGACCTTGTTCTACCAAATTTCAAAATGTTAACAGCTTTCTTGTGCTGCTCTGTCAGAAGATGTTTCCGGATGGTGTAAACTTTTAGCTGGGGCCTGTAATCCTTGCAATTAATGCTTAAGTGAAGTTCCTCAACCCTCGGAGCTCATCTCTGTATTCACAGCACAATTTGCAGCTAACACGCACTGCAAAGTCTCCCTCACTTATCTGTAGCCAGTTTTTTTTTTCTGTCATATTTTTAGCGCCATCCTTCTGCAGTTGCTAATTTTACTCCTGCCATGTTGCAGACTGCAATTATTAAAAAGTTTGAAGTTAGCAAAACAAGGGTGCTGTCCCTGGGTGTGAACGAACACATTTCAGTGGCTCACTATTAAAGAATAATGGGCAGCTGCTCAGCAGATTTACTTCTGACCCCCGCCAGGCTGTGGCTGCCAATAAACTTAATGACATCCACAGGGAAGCACTGCAGCACAGTTCTTTCCAGCCTGGATCAAGCAACAGCAGGGTCACAGTATTTACTTAAATTTTCACACTCTGTGGGCAGCCAGTAAACTTGAGACATGACAGTCCGCAAAGTGATACACTCCAGTAAAGCAGGGCGGCACAGTTCTCTCTCTCTCTCTCCCCATGGATCAGCAAACACACAACAGGGCACATATCTTTGCAAACTAAGTAGGGCACAAAACTTTTAAATGTCCTTTCCCATATGGGCACATATTTGTTGTAAGGGTTTTATGTCTCTCCCATTCTTTGCAAGCAGGGCGCAACACTTGTCAAAAAGCATGTCCCAACTGTACACACTTCGTGGTTTTAGTTATTGTCCTCTCTGCAATTGGCTGTAGAGCAGTCCTTTCCTACTGATTTGCTTGTTTTTTAGTGTCTTAATTCCGATCTCTGCAAAGCAGGGCATGTTAAACTTTTAAAATGTCTTTCCAGTCACTGCAAAAACTACAGGGCACAACACGTAAACTTGTCATCTCTGCAAGGACAGGGCAGCAGGGCACAGATTTACTTTTAAATGTCTTTCCCATCACTGCAAAAACTACTACAGCTTAACAGGGGCACAACTGTGGTTTAGTTCTTGTCTTTTCCCATCTCTGCAAACGCAGGGCACAATTACTTTTAAATTACTTTCCCAGTCACTGCAACTTGCAGGACACAACATTTAATGTCTTTTCCTATCAATCTGCTTGTTAAGCTGAGCATCCCCCGATCATCTACAGCAGGTCCCCACCCTGCAGTTGCGGCCAGAATCCAGGACGTGCCCACCAGTGCCTATCAATCCCCCCCACAGTCGTATCACTGCCCAGTCTGTGCCCTCCCGTAGTTCACTCCTCCTCCTCCAGGCTCCCCGACAATATAAATTAAAAGGTTTTTACTTTTTTGGAGATTCCCGATCATCAGGTCTGCTGCTGCTGCTGAGTCAGTTGCTCTGGCGCTGAATCTGCATCACGTCACACCTGCCCTGTCTGGTCCCAGTCGGGTCCCCTCTCACGTGGCCTCCTCTGCTCCTCCCTGCCCTGTGGTTCCTCTTGTGCGGCCCACGACCAGGCGATGCTCCTCCCTGCAAAACAAAAAAACATTAAATACCGGATGCCACCTGAAAGGGGGGGGGAGGGGAGTCCAGTAAATGGAAAAAAGTAATGGCCTGGAACTTACCTTTTCTGCTCCAGTTGGAACTCCTGGACCTGCTTGCTGGGGTGACAGGCTCCAAGAGGATGCTCTCACGTTTCTTCCGTGCATACACTGGGTGGGGGGGGGCAGGAGCAGCTGGCCAGACGGGGCATGCGCGGTGGAGGAAGAGGGGAAAAACAAACAAAACATTTTTTTTTTAAAAGAAACATGCGCACAAAAAGGCCCAAAAGGGCATTTTTAAAGGACCCATGGCCAGTTGGCAATGATTAGCAATGACTGCTAATCATTGCCAGATTTGACTCGCTTTTCCCCGATTCTTGGGTCACAAGAGCTAGTTCCTACTGTCCCCCTGACACCCCTGAGTCCTCTATTCTGGACCTCCAAGCTGCCCTAAAATGCCATGCATCGGGTGGGGAGCTCCATGTCCTACGAGATTTCAACGTGAATTGGCTCTCCACCACAAGATCCAAAATTAGAAATGACATAGCTGCACTAAACCTGACCCAGCTGATTACAGACCCCACCCTCCTAAACACCAAAACTCAGAACCACTCTCTGTTAGATTGGTCCCTCACCTCCCACCCGCATCGGGTTATAGCTGCTGGTCTCTTACCTGGCTTCCTAAGCGACCACCATCTTATCTACTTGGTAAGAAAAATGCATAGACCCAAGGCACCCCCTCAAAACCCTTCTGGTTCATTCCTTCAAATCTCTGGATTTAACTTCTTGCTAAATGACTTGACAAACACAGACTGATCATTTATCCCTCAGGCCATGTCTATTGACGCCGGCCTGGATTATTTCAAGTCCAAGTTCCTCTCAGTCTGGGATGCCTACGCCCCACTCAGACGGACCTGGATGCGGGGGTTTCACCTGCCCTGGATCACTGCCGATATTATAGCTTGCCTTAGAGCCAGGGACCAGGCCTGGAAGTCCCACAAAGCCTCCAGTTCCATCTCTGCTTACCAGGAGTACTGCACTAGGCATAATGCATGTACAAGACAAATCCATCTGGCAAAAGCAAAATACTTAAAATCCACCTTCCTTGTCAACATAAACCACGCTTCTAAATTCTGGAAGGTGGTACAATTGGCTTTCACCCCTCCATCCCAACCCCCACCCCTGTCCTAAATGCAGGCAGCTCCACAATATCGGAACTGCTCTCAGTGGCTACAGAGTTTAACTCCTTCTTCACAAATTGTACTTCATCACACCTGTCCACTTGCCCTCCTACCACACCTGTCTCACCCCGTCCAGCACAACCCCCCCACACTTTCTCCTTACTCATGTTACACGACGATCTTTACAATCGCCTCTACTCGCGCTAAACCATAACAAAGGCAAATGCCCCACCGGGCTGGATTCCAAAATGCTTTTTCTGGCAGCACCCACCATAGCCTCCCCTGGCCTCTTTTCAAACTTTCTTTCTCCTTCAATTATATCCCAGCTGAATGGAAGCATGCCAGTCATCCCCTTTCCGAAAGGTGGTGACTCCACCTCCACCAGAAACTACCGCCCTATCTCCCTTCTCCCCATTCTTGCTAAACTCCAGGAATGCTTAGTCCTCTCCCAGCTCTCCTCCTTCCTCGACTCCACGTCATTCTTCACACCTTACCAGTCTGGAAGTCCCACTGTATCACTACTGCCCTCCTGAGGCTCCCCAATACCATCCTAACCAGTATGGACTAAGGTCACATCACCTCTGCCATCTTTGTTGACCTCACGAAGGCTTTGGACACTGCATCTCACCCTCTCCTCCTTTCCAGGCTCTCCCTAGCTGGGCTCTCTAACAAGGTCACCAGTTGGCTCCACTCCTACCTCATAGGTAGGACTCGATCTGTCAGGATTGGAAATTCCATCTCTACCTCCCTACTCATCTCAACTGGTGTCCCTCAAGGCTCGGTCCTTGGCCCACTGCTGTTCTCCATCTTCCGCAGTGACCTGTCCACTGCCTGCCCTCACACATCCATTCATATGTATATGCACGACATAGTCTTGTATACATCCAGCCTCTCAATCTCTGATGTTGCATCCAGACTTCAGCGCAACTTCTAATGATGTCCAGCTCTGGTTTCGTTCAAATCATCTCTTCCTGAACGCCAAGAAAACTGTTTCCATGACCTTTGGCATGAGGAAGAGACTCTCTCGGATACCCCTCCCCCACTTTCCACACCCTGGATGGGACAAAGTTGGAGGGCTGCACCTCCTTTAGATACCTTGGGATCTGGCTCGACCAACACCTCAACTTTTCTGTACATACTGGCCATCCACAAGAAGCTTCACCCCAAACTGGGTGCTCTGTACTGTAACCATGGATGTATCCCACTGCCGGCTCGCCATACAGTAGTACAAAAGATGATTCTCCCAATATTTGACTACGGTGATGCAGTCTACAGTGCCACTCCCAAAACTTCCCTAACCAGACTGGACACCCTCTTCCACTCCTTCTGTCATTTTGCCCTTGACTGTCCTCTCAGTACCCATCACTGCGATCTCTACCAATTCTTGGGCCTACCATCACGTGAGGACAGGAGTCAGTGCCACAGTGCTAGACTCGCAGTTAAGTTCTGGTCCCAGTCCCTACCCCCGTACCTCTCCTCAGCTCTGTCCTCGCCCCCCTGTCATGCCCTCAGACATTGACACCTGCTCCTCGTCTGTCCCGTGCATGTCCACCTACGCTGGCCAGGCGGCCCTCTCATACTGCTTGCCTAAACTGGAATTCACTCCCCTCGTCCATTCACCACACCACCTCCACCCACTACCTCAACTCCCTCCTCAAAGCCCACTCCTGCTCCACCTGTGCATGCACCTAATCCTCCCTGTCTTAGGCCTGAGCTCTTACCTGCCTGGTAGGGTGTCTAGACCATGCTGCCAGTTGATGCCCCAACTGGGCCTATAGATCTGTAGTGTACTACTATGTGATTGTGTCTTATGATTATGTGCTCTATTCATGTATGAATTGTGCTGTTCTATTTATTGTCTGTACATATTGGTGGTGTATCCCCATGTTCCTCTCCCCCCAGGATGCATCTGGAATCGAGCAGTTATCTGCTCAGTATGCTTTCTTGGTAAAACTTTAAATAAATAAAATTGTAAACACTTGGTTTCCCCCAAGTACAGTTCGGTGGTACCAGTTTTATTTGGAGTGGGGATTTGCAAAGGAGTAAATAAAAGTGAGCTGTTTCCTGTTTAGTGCATCAGATGGTGAAGAATGCCATGTATTGCTTTGGTTTCCAAAATAAAGATGTTCAAATAAACATTTGCATGTTTATTTCTTACAGAAAGCTATAGACCTCGCTAGCAAAGCAGCTCAAGAGGACAAAGCAGGCAACTATGAAGAGGCCCTTCGCTTGTACCAGCATTCTGTGCAATACTTTCTACATGTAGTCAAATGTAAGGTACTTTTCAGAGCTGGCCATTTTCTTGAGAGAATAGTAAGGCCATAAGGAGGTGTTCTTGACCCCCTTTTCTCCTACAGATGGCAGTGTCAGATTTTGAGACTCATTTGAAGACTAATAAATTTGGTATAGGGAAGTGTAGTTAAGAACCTGTTCTGTGTAGCTTATACTGGGTACAGCTTTAATCACAGATTTACTGTCCGGGGTGGTCAGGTTGGGAATGAGTTACTTTCTGTCAAAGTACTATGGTTCAAGTGTTATAGACTAGTACTGTCTAGAAGATGTGGTGACAATCTGTGGCCTGTCTGAATAGGCAAGAAGACATTGCTTTAAAATAGGGCGTTCACATCAGGGCAGATTGCATGAAAAATGTAGTAAAAAGCTTTACTTTCCTTACAAGTAAACCAAATAACTGACATTTGAAATAGAGCATCCATCATTTATACTTTAAATAAAAAAAACAAACAAAAACCTTTTCTCCTGGCACACACAGAGTAAGCCATATTATCCAGTGTCTAAAATACTCCTACTTGGTGGGCTAACAACTATGGGGACATTCCTCCACGTCTACATAAGTGCCAGCCAACAGTCTTCATTTGCCTCATAGTACTCTGCCCTTCTTTGCCCACACATTATATGGCTGTACTGGCATCAGTTTCTCACCACAGTATTTCAGAAAGGCCCAGATACAAACAGCACAGCCACTTCTGCATAGCTTTCCCAGTCCCATAGTTCCAACACACTGTAGCTGCGGCAGCAGCAGTCTCAAGCTGTGGGCTTCTGCCACGCTGCAAGAACAGGCTGGCCAGCTACCATCCAAGCTCCAAACCATCCTTCTTCCTACAATTACCACATTGTTTCCTGCTTTACTTTCTTCTAGAACCTACTACAACATCGTCACCTACTGAACATGTAACAAAGTGAGGGAACTGTTTTTCTAACTGTACACCTGCACTGTAAAATAAAAAAATAAAAATGTTATTTTATATACATAAAAAAACGTGGTTATTACCAGTAATGCACTCCAAGGTGTAGCATATCATTATATTGCCATTTTTCATGTGCATGAGTCACTCAGCCTGCGGCCTCATGAGTTAGTGTAGACAAGGCATGGCATATTCCATGATCTATCCTACCATATCATGCATTATTCCTTAATTATAAAATGGATTGAAATACTCTTGAAAGCTGATTGGTCTAAGGGTACTGCCAGCCATAATGTTATCTCCCTCCGTAAAACAGCATGGTCTGAAACTAATCTAAAGAAATAATACATAAAAAAAGTTTTTGTTTTTCCTTCTACAGAACTCTATTTTCGACACTCCAGGGTTTGTTATGCTGATTAAAATAATTTCTGTAGTGGTTGAAGATACTCTGCTGTGCCTCATGCCTTACAACACACCACCAATGTAACGTCACAGCCTGACACACACCTTATTGCTTAGTTTTGTTTTGTATCATTTTTAGAAGACCAGGGACTATATTTGGGCTCCATGAAGCTGGCAACCCAATCCCTTCTACTTCCCAGATCCAAGTGGTACAGCCCAGCTCTAGACATTTCAGTCCTAGTAACAAAGTTCATTCAAGATTTGAACTTTTGATTACATTTTTATCATTTCATTTAGAAGTTTAATACTCCTTTTTTGATGGTGGTTATTGTATTTAGCACTTTTTTCTCCTTTCCTGGTCCTAGACCCGAGAAAACCATGGTTTACAACTGTTTCTACTTTGCAGTTTCGCAATTTAAACTGATTCCAAACTATTTTAATTTAGTGTTGACATTATTTTTGGCTTTATTTTAAAAAGTGCTTTTTTATGAGTACAGCAAATTTTGAGTCCTAGCTATATGGATTAGAACAGCCAGCCCAACGTTTGCATCATCTCCACATGTGAAATGGTGCTGCCCTTTTCAGTCGCTTTGGCATGACTGAAAGGCCTAAAAAGAGAACAGGACCAACATGTTTTAAAAAGTGCTAGAATTATGGACAGATCCTGGCCAAGGTTTTAAAAAGTGTGGGAATTTCAGATGGCCATAACCTGTGTTCTGATTGTTTGTTTGGGCCTGGATCGTGATTCTGAAAACTGTGACCTTTGCAACATTTGTGACTCAAAAAAACAACAAAAAGAGGGTAGATAAACAGCGTGCACTGTCTGACCCAGCTTCTGCATCAGTGTCTCAAATGCATTCTCCAGTTAAAAGCACAAGCATAAATGTGAAAGGAGAAAAGCATGCTTTATATGGTTCCCTGTCTCCACAGCATTGCCTGAATTCAAAATGGGCTGAAAACTCTGCAAACAATCTCTGTTAAAGGATATTGACAAAAGGTTCCATCTGTATTTTGCTGCCACACATCTGCACCACCCTTGTGGAACTGTTTCTCAAAGTTCCAGGGCAGTCGGTGGTGCTATCCTGTGGGCAGCGATTGGGAGATTGGAAGTATCTGTGCATAGCACATTGCTTCAGTTGCATGCTGGCCTGCCCCTTTCCCTGTACCAGCACAGTGACCAGTTTGATGCCGCAGAGGCAGGCTTGCGACATGTTCTGTATGGTGACCATGCTGCTTGAAAGCGGTGTACAAGTGCGGAGAGGGATGACTGGGCAATTGACCTTGACTAGGTGTTCAAATTGGAAAACATGCAAGTTCCTTACCTGTACTATTACTGACAATAAGGATATTGGAGCTCTGCTTTTACCAACTGAGATTACTCCGGTTTTCTGTGTAGTCCCTGTGGAAGTGTGGGATAAGTGACAACACAAGACAGTTCTGAGTTGTAGAAAACACACTGGCTTAGTGTGTTGAAAAGGATTTATTTCTGTTACAAAACAAGACAAGACTCATAGCAAGCTCTTTCTACAGTTATTTTTCCGCTTTTCTTGTTCCAACCTGCACACAAGGACTGTGCCTGCCTGGTCTTTCAATGACCCAGTCCAGATAAAATAGAGCACGTCAGAAAGGGAACAAGAAAATAACTAAGTTTATAAGTTACCTGACAGAGGTGCTTAGGAAGGAACTCCTTCAGCTAGACTTCAGAGCAGCCTAAACAAAGCTAATATTTAAAGTGACAGTAGCAATTTAGGTCTAGTAATCATAATCACTGTTAGTGAAGGAGTTTTATTTTATAATGGAGACATTTCATTTTCTTTTGGGTTAAAGGCTAAACCTTACCTGCCTAACACTCCACACATAGTTCCTTCCTGTAGGAAGGCACTCATAGGACTGAATGCTCCTCTCTGTCCTGCTTTTATAACAACATTCAGAAGGAGGTATTACATCAGAGGGAGGAGTCAGGGTGTTAAGGTGTCCTATTAGTATGCAGTTAAAATTATTATGATTTATACAAAATGTATAAAACTTTATTTGATTCAGCCAATCTAATGGACTTATAAATATGATATAATGCAACTAATGACCTATATTTCTATATTTATTTTTTTTTCAAAGTAAACGCTTCGGACCCCCAGGACACTCAGTTAAAAGCTGTTAGTTGGATCTTGGGATCGGGCTTGGCGGTCCGCTTGTGAGGTGAACTACGCCTGTCCCAGCCCCTGCTCTCGGGCGCCCTTGATGCTCTTAACTGAGTGTCCTGGGGGTCCGAAGCATTTACTTTGAAAAAAAATAAATATAGAAATAAACTAGTACTACTGCAGTAGATTTAAAGGAAAAATAACAGAATAGAGAACAGCAGAGGTTTGTCCGGGGGGGAGGGGGTTCCCACTCTACCACATTCCCCCAAGGCTAAGTAAAAAAAACAAATTCTTAAGATTTTTTTTATTGACATTCTATCCCTTTTTCTTTTTATTATTCTAGGAAGGAATAGAATGGAGCTTCTGCCCAACCTCTCTAAGAAGCTCCACCCCAGGGTACCCGTTTAAAGCATAATATAACAAGGCAACTTAAGGTTACCTTTTTCTTTTTTTTTTTTTAGTTACCCTGGGGTGTCATTTCAACATCATGGACATCTTCTTTACTGTTACCATCAGCCCCATATCTGGAAAGGAAGTCTGCATTACCATTTTTTACTCCGGCCCTGTGCTGTACTGTAAACTTATATGGTTGCAGGGCCAGATACCACCTCATAACCCTGGTATTCTTGTCCTTCATTTGTGAAAGAAAACACAGAGGATTATGGTCTGTGTATAGAGAAATAGGTGCTCCCCATAAATAAAAGCGAGGGGATTCTGTTGCCCACTTGACAGCTAGACATTCCTGCTCTATTGTTGAATATTTTTGTTCCCTGTCATGTAGTTTCCTTGAAATTTACACTACCGGGTGTTCTTCACCCTCTATGGTTTGACTAAGTACCGCCCCTATACCTGTACGAGAAGCATCCGTATATACCTCAAAAGGGTATTGGAAATTAGGGCTGCATAACACGGGGGATGAACATAAAGCGCCTTAATTTGTAGAAACGCTTGTTCACATTCAGGGTTCCACTTAATCTGGTTACCAAATTTCTTTTGTAAGATCAGTAAGTGGGTAGCAATTGTTGCAAAATGTGGTATGAACCTTCTATAATAACCAGCTAACCCCAAAATGACCTTACTTGTTTTTTAGTAGTTGGTACAGGACAATTTGCTACGCTCCTATTTTACTGACTTCTGGCTTAATTAGCCCATTCCCTAATATAAAGCCTAAATATCTGATTTCTTCTTGGGCCAATGTACACTTGGTGGGATTGATAGTCATACCTACCTGTTGAAGAGAAGCAATTACTGACTCTAGGTGTTTCATATGTGTTTCCCAATCTAAATTAAACACAACAATATCATCCAGATAGGCTGCACAGTAACCTACATGTGGTGCCAATACCTGGTCCATAAATCGTTGGAAGGTTGCCGGGGCCCCGTGAAGACCGAAAGGCATAGTCTTAAATTGGAACAAACCCATGTCCGTGCTAAAGGCTGTTTTCTCCTTTGATTCCTCTGCTAAAGGAATTTGCCAATATCCTTTAGTCAGGTCCAAAGTTGAAATATATTTGGCATGTCCCACTTTATCAATGATTTCATCTATCCGAGGCATCGGGTAGGCATCAAATTGGGAGACCTAGTTTATCCCTCGAAAATCTAGACACAGCCTAATTCCTCCTTCCTTCTTAGGTACTATTACAATAGGGGAGCCCCATGGACTGTGTGAAGGTTCAATAATCCCTAACTCCTGCATATTTTGAATTTCTCTTTGTACCAAGGGTTTACTTCTTTCAGGTAGCCGGTATGCTTTCTTTCTGATGGGCCCAGTGGAAGTCTGTATCTTATGTTCTACCCCTGTTGCTAACCCAGGGATACTAGTAAAGGTGTTTGCAAATTTCTTAATTAAGCTCAGTAATTCCCTTTTTTGTGGACCTGACAAATTTGGATTTATTTTAATCTCCTCTATCCCTCTTTCTCCTTCTAAATGCCGATACGCTATCTCCAGTTCTGTCTGGACTTCACCAGGCATTACAAATAACTGCAGGCCTGTTTCAGGTCTCATGCCATTTTTTTAGTACATTAGCATGGTAGATTTTGTTTTTTTCTTTTCGATCAGGTGTACTTATTTCATAAGTCACTGGACCAACTTGACGAAGTACTATATATGGGCCCTGCCATTTCATAAATAGCTTATGAGTGGAAGATGGTAACAGTAATAATACTTTTTCTCCCATCATAAACTGTTTGTTTGAATTTGTTCCTTTATCATAGTTACTTTTCTGATCTTTTTGTGCTTCTATTCCTGCCTCATGAGCTTTCTGGGCAAAAGAGACCAGTCTTTGTTTCAATTGTCTCATATACTGAGCTAAGCCAGGAGACTTTAAATCCTTCCCCTCTTCCCAGTATTCCTTAACCACATCCAGTATTCCTCTGGGATTTCTACCATATAGCAAGGAAAAGGGGGAATATCCCGTAGAGGCCTGGGGAACTTCTCGATATGCAAATAATAGAAAGGGTAGATATTTATCCCAATCTTTTCCCTCATCCTTTACAAACTTTCTTAGCATTCTCTTCAAGGTTTGATTGTACCGTTCAACCAACCCATCTGTCTGAGGATGGTAGGGGGATGTTCTGATAGCCACTATTCCCAGTAATCTATACAATTCTCTCAACAATTCCGCATGAAAGTTAGTTCCTCTGTCAGTTACAATTTCCTTGGGATTCCTACCGGCTAAATAGTTTAACTAGCTCTTCGGCTATCCTAGGGGTAGTCACTGATCTCATTGGGATAGCCTCAGGATATTTAGTGGCATAGTCACAGACTACCAGAATAAATCGGTTACCTTTACTACTCTTATCTAAAGGTCCTACCACATCCATCCCTATCCTTTCGAATGGGGTCATTACTAGTGGGAGGGGTAATAAGGGTACCACATCTGTTTTTTTCTTTTGCACAATGAGTTGGCATTCTGGACATGACTGACAATATTGGGCTATGTCTTGATGTATACCTGGCCAAAAGAATCTCTGCAAGATCCGATTAGTAGTTTTGTCCTTTCCTGTATGACCAGCCCAGGGTACATCATGACCTAACCTCAATATGTCTGCTCTATAACACTGAGGAACTAATAACTGTTCTACTGTCTCACCTGTATTTGGATTTTTACATATCCGGTACAATAAGTTATTTTTAGTCTGTATGTGAGGGGCTCCTGGTACCTCCCTTTTACCAACCTGCTGGAAAAAGATTTTAGGTTGGGTCATTTTGCTGTTGCTTTGCCATATCCAACTTAACATATATATATGTGGTGTTTTATCAGGAATTTTATATGTAGCCTCTTTCCATTTTTCCTGTAATCTTCTTTCCTTTCCCGACTTCCTTGTTTTCCCAGGGGTCCCATACACATCTCCCTCAAATGGAACAGGTCTCAAGTAGTACCTCTCTTCTACTCTGGGCTCTAGTTGTCATGGCTGTCATACCCAAGTTACGATTTTCTATTAAGGAAGAAAACACAGGGAAATCATGGCTTATCACTACTGGTACTGGTAGACGTGGGACTAATCCAGCTGTAACTACAGATACAGCTCCATTAACCTGAAGAGGTATTTTTACAGTGGGGTATTGATGGCTATCCCCATGTACACATACCACTTTCATTGTAGGCCCCCTAGTCCCGTTCAATACTAAATCTTTTCTTACCAATGTATTTTTACTACCTGAATCGATTAGACCCAATACCGTCTGACCTTCTATCTGCACATTAGTAGTTAAATATGTTGAATTTAATAGAGCTAGGTGAGCTTTCTCTGGCTTTCTAGAGGGACAGAATCTGGCAATATGCCCCTTACCCTGGCAGTTATGACATATTATATTCATAGGCACAGTTCTTTTTCCTTTCTCAAGTTCATAGCTTTTGGTGGTACAGTCTGAGGATGTCTTACCCTATAGGTCTTATCCAGGTTCATTTACTCGGTGCCTCCTCTTTTATAAGGCTGATGGGCGGCTAAAAATCTTCAGCCAGGGTAACGCCATTTCTGCTGATTCTGGATTATGCTCCTTAATCCATATCTGTACATCAGTGGTAACACCTGTAGAAATTGTTCCAAGACTAACATTTCTATAATGTCTGTTCTTGATTTTCCTCAGGCACAATCCATTTAGGCATAATTCCCGTAATCTCACATAAGTCTCACTGGGAGGGTCATGAGGCTGGTGTTTCAGAGATCGAAACCTCTGTCGATAAGTTTCAGCATTAATGTCGTACCTTTTTAGGATTTCTTGTTTTACCAGGTCATAGTCGTCTGCTAATCGTGAGTCCATATTGCTATAGGCCAGCTGGGCTTTTCCGGTCAAGTAGGGAGCAAGTCTCACAACCCATTGTTGGGCTGGCCAGTCACATGCCTTAGCCACTTGTTCAAATGTGGTAAAATAGACCTCTATATCATCTGTTGGTAACATACGTGATAATTTGATGTCTTTGAGATTATTAGTTGTAGTTCCACCTCCAGCTCCCTGTCCCACACCCAGCTGTTGTAATAATTGTAAAGTCTCTACCCACCGGGCATCTTGTCTTCTCCTGTCTCGATCTCTTTCTTGGGCATCTGCATCCCTCTGTCGTTCGATTTCCATTTGACGAACAGCCAGCCAATGCAGAAGATCATTTATATCTCTTGGTGGAATGTCCCCAGTATCTGCAGAACTACCCGGTTGGTGTTCCTCTTCCTCTTTTTCCACTGGAGACTCTTTAGTGGTTTTCCGTCGAACATCTGGTAGCCCAGTATACAATGGTTCCTCCTGGGACCGTGTGACTGCTCCCACCTTGTGATCAATTCCGGTAGCCATCTTTTATTTGTCACGAATACCAAGACTGGTATTATCCTGGCCGCCCCCAAGTGAGCTTATGGACAGCCAGGAATCCCGCTTCTGACACCAACTGTGGAAGTGTGGGTTAAGTGACAACACAAGACAGTTCTGAGTTGTAGAAAACACACTGGCTTAGTGTGTTGAAAGGATTTATTTCTGTTACAAATCAAATCAAACTCATCCACTGAAGCAATGAAAGGAAAATAACTTTCATAGTTTAAAACAAACAAAATTCACACAGGGTGATCCCATCAGACTAACAGGACCACCATCCTCTGTGTCCAACATCCATCTGAATCAGGCTTCCTGTTGAAGTGTTTATATAGTCTTTACTTGATGACATCATGTTACACTAACTCCGCCCCAATACTAATACAAGGAATTAATCTACACTAATACATGCATTTGGGCGGTAACTGAGGTCATTAGTTGCATTATATCATATTTATAAGTCCATTAGATTGGCTGAATCAAATAAAGTTTTATACATTTTGTATAAATCATAATAATTTTAACTGCATACTAATAGGACACCTTAACACCCTGACTCCTCCCTCTGATGTAATACCTCCTTCTGAATGTTGTTATAAAAGCAGGACAGAGAGGAGCATTCAGTCTATGAGTGCCTTCCTACAGGCAGGAACTATGTGTGGAGTGTTAGGCAGGTAAGGTTTAGCCTTACCCAAAAGAAAATGAAATGTCTCCATTATAAAATAAAACTCCTTCACTAACAGTGATTATGATTACTAGACCTAAATTGCTACTGTCACTTTAAATATTAGCTTTGTTTAGGCTGCTCTGAAGTCTAGCTGAAGGAGTTCCTTCCTAAGCACCTCTGTCAGGTAACTTATAAACTTAGCTATTTTCTTGTTCCCTTTCTGACGTGCTCTATTTTATCTGGACTGGGTCATTGAAAGACCAGGCAGGCACAGTCCTTGTGTGCAGGTTGGAACAAGAAAAGCGGAAAAATAACTGTAGAAAGAGCTTGCTATGAGTCTTGTCTTGTTTTGTTTTTATTTACTTCCTGCTTGTACCTGCCTAGTTGTCTCTGTAAGACGCTCACAGCCCAATGTGAGTGAGGCAGCAGGGAAACAGGGCATGTCAGGCAACACTCTCCTTGCTCTAATGAGCAAGAATTCCAACACAGCTATAACCTCTACATACTGAGTTCAACAAGGGGTGGTATACATATTGAGTGTCTGCCTTTTACAGTCTGACATTCATTTGGTGATATGTGGGAACTTTCCACCTCCTGAACAAATCCTAAAGAGAAAACAGGCAGGAATGTACTATAATAGGAGGCCAACCCTATTACAGTAGAAAATAAAGGATAGAGAAAGGAAAAAAAAATTAAATATAGAAATAAACTAGTACTACTGCAGTAGATTTAAAAGAAAAATAACAGAATAGAGAACAGCAGAGGTTTGTCCGGGGGGAGGGGGTTCCCACTCTACCACAGTCCCATTACAGACTAGGAAGTAAACCCAAGAGTTTAATGTGGCACCAGGGTCTGATGGGAAGTGATTTGGGGGATCAAGGGTAAATAGAAGGGTGTATAGTCTGCATGAATATTTATTTTTTGTCCTTAAAAGGTGTGGTATCCCTCCTCCGTTTGTTTGAGGTCCTTGTATGAATATGCATGTGTGATACTGTGTGTGAGTGGCTGGTCAGTTAGGAAACTCCCAGTTAAAACTGGGGTAGAACGAGTCTTTTGTTGTATATCTTTAGTGTTGATCCTTACAGCTTAAGGGGATTTAGCAGCTCATAAAGAAGAGATAAAAATTACAGCGTATTTAGTTTGATGTATTTTGAGTACTGAATCGTCCGTCTTGTCTGCAGTGGCAGAATTAAATGACTGTTCTGTACTACTCCACATTGTAGGTGGGAATTACCTATGCAGTGGCTAATGCACACCACAACCAGGGGCTGACATGTACATCTATAGCTCTAAAAACTGCACTTATGGGAGGCGGGACTGACATTCGCGTTAGTGCTTTGGACATCATTGCACATCCTGCCTCCCTGGTGCTCACCGAAAAACTGTTGGTCAACTGAATGATGTCTGTAACCGGACCTCACACCGCAAACCGTGACCCTTGTCACCGGCAATGAAGTACCACTAGGGAGCTGTGACCTGCCTGCCTTGGGGGATATGCCTGAGGCTCTCTCTGTCCCCAGTATCATAGTAGAAGTCAGTCAGGGAGTTGGCAGCTCCACCCTGAGTAAGCCAGGGTGCTTGGGGTGCGGGAGAGGCAGAGGTGCATCCCGAGAAGTCAGACTCAAAAAAGAATACTGGGATTGTGGGTGTTCCTCTGACTTTGTTCAGGCAGTTTTTACCATTCATTTAGGGGCAAATAGCACTAACTTGTGATATTCATACTGTTTTATCGTTTTTATTTTCTTCCAGAGTAAGTCCAGCAGGTTAGGCTATTTGTTTCTACAGGCAGCATCTCAAAATTTCAGTTGTCGGTGTCTAAATGTGCTGCAAATTGGCAAGCTTGCTTTTCTCCTTTTTACTGCTTGTGTAAGGTCTGGATGAGCTGCCACTGCCAGTATTTAGAGAATGTAATGAATGTAATCAGCGTGTGTGTTTAATCTGCCTTTTTACTCCCTGCCTTGGTGCTTCAGGTAAATTGTCTTTCTTTGGTGAGCACCCCCCCCACCTCCAAACCGCATCAGGTAACATAGAAACATAGAATTTGATGGCAGATGACTGCTTGGCCCACCGAGGCTACCATTTTTTCCTACCTGCAGCATCACCGCAGACCTTACTTGATCTCTGTTTCTTTCTCTCTTCCTCCCCTTTTTTTTTTTTTCCTTCCACGAAGTTCCCTTATGCCTGTCCCATGCATTCTTGAACCTCACCATTGTTTTTGCCTCCATCACCTCTGCTGGAAGGTTATTCAAGAATCCATCACTCTTTCTATGAAGAAGTACTTCCTTACATCTCTCCTGAATCTGCTCCCTCCAACTTCATAGCATGTTCTCTTGTTCTTGAGCTCCTTTTTTTTCCTAAGAAATACTTCCCTTCTGTACCTTATTTACTCCTGTGAGATATTTAAAGATCTCACTTCAAGGTAGAGCTCTTGCAGCAGGTAATAACTTATTGGACTATGCTGCGAAGCACTAGGACCCCACGGAAAACATCTAGCTAGCTGTCCAAGGCGGGGGACTGCCCCCAACGTTGGCACCACACACATCAGCCACTGTATAAGGGAGTCGGTCGCACTGTGCCACCACAGTTCTTTTCCCGCTGTCAACCCAGCATCTCGGCTCCACAGACGCCACCTTCTTCCCGTTGACCGTCATTTTTTTTTCATCGCTCCGCACAGTTCAACTCACGAGTATTCGGTTGTCTCTTTTATGTCTGCTGAGCCTTCTACATCTACACCATGGTGGAAGGCTAAGTGTGCATGCGGCAAACAGATTCCAGCAAAGGACGGCCATTTGGCTTGCCTCTTGTGCCTGGGACCGGTGCACAAGATAGACGACTGCCCGCACTGCCAAAGCTTCAACCAGCACACTCGCATCCGCCACCTGAAGACTCTAAAGGCCTACCTCCTGGAACAGCAAGTGAGCGCTATGCAGAAGTCGTATTTTGGGCGCAGCTCCTCCTCATTCTCCGCTCACAAGGCTTCCCCCAAACAGAAAAAGCACTTGGGGAAGCACCACAAGAAGGATAAAGAGAGGTCCAGGTCGGACTCGCGGTAACACTCCCCACACAAGAGTAAGGCCTCCTGTGGCTGGAAGTATGACTCTGCCCCATTTCAAGTCGTTAGCCCTTCTGGGGTTTCGGCTACAAGGCCTCCCACCTCTTCCCAGATGTCAGGCAGGAGCTTGGGGCATGGACCTTCATAGGCCCCATCTTCTAGTTTGTTGGCCATCCGACCCCACGATCGATAGGGTCTAGGCCCCAGGACTTGGCTGCTTCTTCCTCCACGAAGGGAGTTTGGTTAGGCTCTTGCATCATCAAGGTTTCATCCTCCAGCTCGTCGGCTAAATCTGATGACCTAGGCAAGCGCCAGGGTGTCAATCCTTCAAGCAAAGCACCCTCAACGCCTGACCTGTCTGCAGTTAAGTTGGACCGACGACAGGCTACCACAACTTCTGCTGCCACAGTTGTGGTCCTAGACAAGGCTCCTGTATCCCAGCTGCCGTCAGCGCCCCAAGAGCCTGCACCAGAGGACCTAACGACACCTAACCTGACGTCGGAACCCCCGATGACCGGTTCCAACTACCAGACTCTGGCCAATCCCCTGATGCCAGGGCCCAGGTAAGACGACCAGACGCCAGGCAATTGGACCGATGGCGGTCGGTCACCGGAGCCGCCTCAGGTGCCAGACCGGCTGTTAGCTCCTTTGGTACTGACCAACAAAGAGCCAGAGCGATCATCAGGCTCAGTGGCTGGTTCTCTTGGCACGAGTTGGTGCATTGTTCACCAGCTGGTGGAACACCATCAGAGAGGACCTCCTCCCTAAGCCAGAGCCTAAAGAGGCACCAGGGGCTGTCCCCCTGCTGCGGCCAGTGTCTCCCCCTAGATCACTGTCACCACCCCTGATGCCGGCCCGCCTGACTCCAGGTGGCTCAGACAGACGTCCGAGCCACGGATGTCTCATCTCCTTATGATCTTCCTCGTGTAGGAAAAGCAGGTCCAGAGATTGTAGCTCCCGTGGATGGTGCAGGTCAAGGGGACGCCACTCCCGGCGTCACAGTAGGTCTACTGACTGGCAGTCAGAACACTCAAGGGGCTACAGCGGCGACTCCTCAATCTGTCTTGACCAGAGAGTCAGAGTGTCAAAGGCAGTGCCTCAGACCTTATCAT
The DNA here is from genome assembly GCA_016271365.2 of Neoceratodus forsteri. Lineage (NCBI taxonomy): Eukaryota > Metazoa > Chordata > Ceratodontiformes > Ceratodontidae > Neoceratodus > Neoceratodus forsteri. The sequence continues at coordinate 349,183,064 of CM057456.1, forward strand.
GGTGGCTGATCCCCTCCCAATTATCGATAGGGATGCCATTCAGCAACCCCTCTCCTCAACAGGTAATCACCACAGACGTGTCAGGCATGGGTTGGGATGCCCACTTCAGGGCCACCAGACCACAGGGTCCTGGACTCCAGAAGAATGCTCTTTCCACATAAATGTACTAGAGGTGAGAACTCTGCTTTATGCCTTACCGGTGACTCAGAGTGAGCTCCTTCCAAGCCCCACTTTAATCCAGGTGGACATGATGTCAGTGGTGTTCTACATCAACAAGCAAGGGCACATTCTTACTCCCTTTGCAGAGAGGCCATGAGGGTCTGGTACTGGGCAGTAGACCACAATCTGGGACTTCTGGCTGTGCACATTCCAGGTCTTCAAAACATGCTTGTGGACAGCCTCAGTCGCTCACAATCCCAAGCCCATGAATTGGAGTTACCACAGGACGTAGCAAACTATCTTTTTGAAAGGTGGGGCATTCCAGAGTTTGACTACCTCGTGGCCCCTCTCAATTCCAAACTGCCTAGTGTTTGCTTGCTAGAGCCAGGGCATAATGTTGTTTTGGCGAGATGCGTTGTCCCTCTTCTGGACCGGGAAGTTCCTCTGTGCTTTCCCACCCTTCCCCCTTCTGCAGCAAGTCCTGCTCAAACTACAGTCTGAATCAGCAACCCTGATACTGGTAGCACGGTTCTGACCCAGACAGATCTGGTTCCCGCTTCTGTAGCAGATGGCTGTAGAGCCCACAGTTCCTCTTTTGCTATCCTCTCACTTGCTGTCCCAGAAGCAAGGCTCTCTTCTGCACCCCAGCCTCAAGTTTCTGCATCTCCATGTATGGCTCCTGCAGACTTAGTCAGGAACAGGTTTGGGGTGTCTGGGGGTAGCAGAAGTGTTTGGTGTCCGCTAGGATACTGTCTACTAGGGCCACATACACCATGAAGTGGAAGCGGTTCAGCCTCCAGGCTGCTACCCACAACCTGGATCCATTCTTGTGTGAGGTAAAATGGGTCCTGGAGTATCTGTTTTCCCTGTCTGACTCTGGTCTAAGCTACTCCTCCATAAAGGTACACCTTTTGGCTATCTCAGCCTATCACGTACTGGTGGATGGCAAGACCCTGGCGCAGCGTGATCTGTCGCGTACCTTCCTGCGAGGTATCCTGCATATGAAGTCTCCCACACGGGATCCAGTCCCTGCATGGAATTTGTTATTCATGTTAGAAAAGTTGACTTTGCCCCTCTTTGAACCAGCCACAAGTTGTGAGCTTCACTTTCTCTCTTGGAAAGCATTGTTTTTAGTTGCTGTTACCTCAGCCTGGAGAATCTCCGAGCGTCTGACTCTCATGTACAGAGCCATACTTGTTTTTTCACAGGGACAGGGTGTCCCTTCATACAAATCCTAAGTTCTTCCAAAGGCGGTGTCTGAGATGTCTCTCAACTGAGACATCAACCTGCCAATTTATTACATAGAATACTCCAACAGAGGGGAGGCACTGTTGCATACCTTAGATGTACATAGAATCCTTTGGTGCTATATTGACCACACCCGGTCTATCAGGAAATCTGACCAGTTTGTTTGCTTTGTCCAACAGATGTTGGGAGCACCAGTCACTAAGCTGACCCTGTCAAAGCGGCTGGTCATTTGCACTGTTTTTTGCTATGAGAAACATGGAAATCCCCTGCTGGGGCCTGTGAGAGGTCACTCAATAAGGGGAGCTCTGCATCATTTGCTTCGCTCAGAAACGTGTCCGCAGCAGACCTCTGTGCCACAGCCCCCTGGAGTTTGGTGCACACCTTCATCTGTCACTACAGTTTGGACATTGCTTCCAGACGGAGAGCAAGTTTTGGCTTTGCAGTCCTCCAAGGGCTTCTCTCTTAATAGCTTGAGGGTATTAACCTTCTTTTCCACCGCCCTTCTGACCTGTTGACATCCCAGTACTGCTTGGGACTCGGTCCTATAGGGTATTACCTGCTGCAAGAGTTCTATCTGTAAGTGAGATGGTACGGTCACGTAAGAACTTAACCATGACAGTACATCTTCCGAGAAGAGCTCCTGCAGCAGGTATGCTTTCCCTTCCTCCTTCCCCCAGTACTTTTTCTCCAGTTATCCTTTTCGGGATGACAAAGCCTCCTCGGTTTATCTAATCCTTTAAGCTAGCTGGGTCCCCGGCAGGTGAACTAAGGAGGTGCCGGCGGACTGCCCCTTTATACAGTGGCTGACGCCGTAGGTGGAACTGCCGTTAGGGCGGTCTCCCACCTTGGACTGCTAGCTAGAAGTTTACCATGGAGTTCTAGTGCCTGGCAGCATAGTCAAATAGGTTATTACCTGCTGCAAGAGCTCTTCTTGAAGATCTATTGTTGGGGTAGGTTCTTGTGTAACTGTACTGTCTCTGTCATATCTCCCCTCTCCCTCCCCCTTTTCCAGGATATACATACAATATTGAGGTCCTTTAGTCTCTTGTCATAGGGCTTTTTGGTGCAGATCCTGTACCATTTTAGGTGACCTCCTCTGGATCACCTTCACTATGTGCTCTTCCGATGTGGTCTTCAGAACTGGACACAGTACTTAAGGTGGGAACTTACCAGTGGTGTAATTTATCAGCAGGAGGTATAATTTAAACTAGCTGGGGGGGGGGTAGTTGAGGTGGACAGAACCAGGTGAGGGGGTCCAGTGGACATCCCCCACAGCAAGAATAGAGCCAAATTTGACTTGGATTGGAAATGGAGGGGTGGGTAAGGAGGCAGCAGGGAGAGGATCTGGGTGGAGTGTGGTATCACTAAATGTTAGGAACCTGGGGAACAAGGTGGCTGAGTTGCAGGTGTCCCAGCCTGCGTCCATGATATTGATGGCTCCAGATTGGGCCAGGCAGCCATGCAACTCTCTGCTGCTCTCCATGTCTGTAGTCGAGCCAATATACCTTCCTCAGAGGCACAACGTGCTATCCTTCAGTCAAGGGAGGCTCCTGTACCCAAACCACAGATCCCTCAGGCTCAAAGCATGGCTCTTGAGGACCTAGAGTATGCAGGCTTGCATCTCTCTCTGAAAGTGTTCTGGACATTTTAAGGGGGTACTTTAGCCTTCCACCAAAATAACTTGTGCCTCAAAATGGGAAAGGTTTTCTATCTGGTGCTCCACCAGGGATGTGGTGCCAGCTCAGGCAGGTGTTCCAGCTGTTCTGTACTACTTTACTTATTTGCATTCACTGGGCCTGCAGCCCACTACTCTAAAAGTCCACCTAGCTTTAGTGTCTGCTTACCCCTCAGCTGGGAAGAATGCTTCTATGGCATCAAACCCTATCTTTAAGATGTTCTTTAAAGGTCTCGCTAACTTGCACTCCCCTTACAGGGAACCGGTGCCAGCCTGGGACCTAAATGTGTGTATTGCCAAGCTCGTGGGTTCCCCCTTTGAACCCATGTCTTCAGCTCCTTTGAAGTATGTCACATGGAAGACTGTTTTCCTAGTGGCAATCACTTCTGCTAGAACGATAAGTGAGCTCCAGGCTCCCTACATTGAACAGGACTACATTTCATTCCACAGGGACAAAGTGGTCTTGCGAACAGACAGAAAATTTCTTCCAGAGGTGATTTTGGACTTTCATTTGTAGTGGTCCATTATCTTACCTGCTATCTTTACTGAGCATTCAAGCTCTGGGGTACATAGACTGCACAGTCTTGATGTCAAGAACTGTTAGCTACTGCATGACTGTCACTAAGGCCCATAGACAGGACAGGAAACTGCTGATCTTACTTCGAGAGGGCTCTTGCAGTAGGTAATTACATATAGGACTGATGCTGGCAGGCGTCAGGACCCCACAGAAAAATTTCTAGCTAGCGGTCTCTGGTAGGGGACCGCCCCCACGTCGGGTGACAGCTGTCAAGTGACGCCCACTTTCTGTTTCTTTCCTTCCATTAGCTTGCGAAAGTGCCTTGCGATTAAGTTCACTGCTTTGTCAATCATCTGTTTTTATTACCGCTCTTTTTTTTTCTATATTTCTTCGACTTTCTAGTCAGTCAGAATTTCTTCAGCATCTGCTGTATAGGTCACCCCTTACTCCATCAGAGCATAAAAATAAGTGCGATTCCTGTGGTGCCCAGCTCCCGCACAAGGACGGACACTCCCAGTGCCTCTTCTGTCTAGGCCCGGATCACCCTGTGAAGAAGTGCCGCTTGGTACATTTCTGAGCTTCACACTCTGATGTGTAGAGTCCTATTTAGTTTTCCATAAGGACATGATGTCCTTACCGACCAATCCTTAAGTTTTTGTCCAAGGTAGTGTCCGAATTTACTTTGAACCAGGACATACACCTGCCTGTCTACTACTAAGAGTATTCTAATGGGAGAAGCATTATTGCATACTCTGGATGTCCACCGGATGCTTCATTTTTATTTGAACCGTCTGCTGCAGTCATTTGCACAGCTGCCACCTGGAGCTCTGGTCACACGTTCTTCAAGCATTACAGCTTGGATGTGGCTTCCAGGCGTAGGACTGGATTCGGCCTTGCAGTTCTTCAGGGCCTGCTCTCCTAAACCTTTGTTATCTGTCTTTTTTTCTGCATCCTCCCATGCTAGGCTATTCCTTCTCCCTTGATTGCTTGAGGTTATTGCCTGCTGCAAGAGCTCTTATACAAAGTAAGATAGTACAGTTACGTAAGAACTTACTGTAATGGTAGATCTTCAAGAAGAGCTCTTGCAGCAGGCGCTGCTGTCCCTCCCTCCTTCCCCTGGGTTTTATTTCTAACTTTCCTTTAGGCAAGAACTTGCCTGGTTCTCCTTCCATACTAGACTCCAGGTCTCTGGCGGGAGAACTGAGATGGGGCTGGGGACCGCCCCTTTATGCCACTGGCCGACGTCTGGGCGGGCCAACATTGAGGGCGGTCTCCTGCTGAAGACTGCTAGCCAGAAGGTTTCCATCGGGTCCTGGCACCTGATGGCAAACTGAACACAGCTCATCACCCGTGTAACACCATCCTTACCATGAAGCATGGTGGTGGTAGCGTCATGTTATGGGGATGCTTTTCAGCGGCAGGGACTGGGGCACTTTTCAGGATAGAGGGAACAATGAATGGAGCCAAATACAGGCACATCCTTGAGGAGAACCTGCATCAGTCTGCAGTAGACCTTGGACTGGGGCGAAGAATTACGTTCCAACAGGACAACGACCCCAAGCATACAGCCAGAGCAACACTGGAGTGGCTTCAGAACAAGAAGGTGAATGTCCTTGAGTGGCCCAGCCAAAGCCCAGACTTGAATCCCATTGAGAATCTGTGAAAAGACTTAAAGATTGCGGTTCACCGACGCTCCCCATCCAACTTGACAGAGCTTGAGCAAATCTGCAAGGAAGAATGGGCGAAAATCCCCAAATCCAGATGTGCAAAGCTGATACAGACATACCCTAGGAGACTCAGAGCTGTAATTGCTGCCAAAGGCGCTTTACAAAGTATTGACTGGGGTGAATACTTAAGTAAACAAGATATTTCATTTTTAATGTTTCATAAATTTTGTTACACAATAAAACTATTTTTGCCCTTTTAAATTGTTGAGTATGCTGTGTGAATCAAGAGGGGAAAAATAATTTCAATGCATTTAAAAATTCTGGTAGTAACACAACAAAATGTGCTAAAATCCAAGGGGGGGGGTTGAATACTTTCTGAAGGCACTGTACCCCTCCTATAACTACTACTACAGGTGAGTAACTGTTTTTTCTTTTCCTGTAAAAAGCTTTTTCTCCAAACGTGGGTTCATTTCACAGTCTACACTGTCCATTTCGCTGGGTGTTGCTCAGTCCTGGACATCTTCAAGCTAAGCTCCCCACCACCTCTTTTATATGTCGTTCTGCTCTGCCCATCAATGTCTTATCTTTTTTGCATCAGTCTAGTAAGATTTTCCTTTAGTCCTGTGAGCTTGTACTGGAGAAGGTAACATTTCAGTAAGCACACCAGTTGGGCCAGTAGAAAAGCCTGTAGGGCTAGTGTATTTTTCTAGTCACTAGCCCTGTTGGCTAGTGGATACAAAACTTAATTTCCACCCCTGGTGTTCAGGAACAGACTCGAGTCGCTCTGGGGTCAGCCGGGGAGGGAAGATGAATAGTCTATAGGACAGCTGTCTTTCCTTGGGGGCGGGGATCTCATGACCCACCGCTCGATTGCCACCTGGAGGAATCCAGGTGGTGACGCGTGCTCGGTCTCGTAGTGTGGTGAAAGGCCAGCATACGGAGTGCTTCGGGCTCCCTTCGTGGATGTGGACCACACACACCATGCTCATCACATGTGCAGCCATGCCCAGGGGAGAAAATCAAAACTGGAAAATGTGGAGGATGGACTCAGTGAAGCCCACCTAGCACTGGCGGCCCGCCTGGTCTCAGAGGGAAAGACGAGCAGAGACTTGGGATGGCTGTGTGCAGTGGGGACAGGGCGGATACATCCGCACAGCCTGCCACCGGAGGATAAAAACAGTTATAGAAAAAGGTGGCCAGGCAGTGCCAAAAGCAGTAGGAATGGTGAGTGGGATGCTGGGGTGCATAGGGAGGGGTATCTGCAGCATAAAGAGGGAGGTGATGTTGCCTTTGTATAGATTGCTGGTAAGAACCCACCTAGAGTATTGTGTTCAGTTCTGGAGACCACATCTCCAGAAGGACATAGAGTGGAGGTGGTTAAGAGGAGGGCAGCTAAAATGGTGCAGGGTCTACATCAAAGGCCCTATGAGGATAGGATTAAAGGACCTCAATATGTACACCCTGGAACAGATGAGGGAGAGGGGAGCTATTTTAGAGACCTTTAAATACCTCACGGGGTAAATAAGGTACAGGAGGGGAGTATTGTTCCAAAGAAAATGTGCTCAATAACAAGGGGACATTCTGTGAATCTGGATGGAGTAGATTCAGGAGTGATGCGAGGAAGTACTTCACAGAAGGAGTGGTGGATTCCTGGAACAGTCTTCCAGTGAAGGTCGTGGGGGCAAAAACAGTGATATGGGGTTCAAGAATGCATATGATAAGCACATGGGAATCACGATGGAAAGGAAGGAGGGGAGAGGTGCTATAAATCTGGCACGGTCTGCGGTAATAGTGTAGGAAGGGAAAAAATGGGCAGACTGGATGGGCCAAGTGGTCCTTATCTGCTGACAAATTCTATGTTTATATGTTTCTAGGATGCATTCTCTCACAAGCTTCGTGGTCTCTTGATTTGCCCAACTGTTTGACCTTGGTCAGGCTTCCACTGTTCGAGGGGTGTGTTGTGGAGCTGGTAGAGATTTTTCTTGAGTCAATTAACGAGATGTTAGAAGTGGAGGTCAACGAGACTTTGTCTATCTTGAAGACTTCCATTCTCCCAGTGTTCTCACAAAAGGAGTTGGCTCAGCTGTCACCAGTGGGTCGGGTCAGCCCAGGTCTTGCCTTCTTCAGTGGTCACACCTCTGTTTCCCACTTCAAGATCCATTGTGGCCACTCTGCTGAAAGCTTGCCTGTGGAAGCTAGTTAACACCCGGGTGATCGATGGTTGAGGCACTGTTTGCTGCTGCTCTTGATCTAAGGATCATCGTCGACCCTAACATCCATCAAACTTATCTTCCTTTTCCAAGGATTGCCATCGACACTGTCTTAGACAACATTATGAAGATTTCCTTTGGCAACAGTGGACTGTTGCTGGGAGGGCCAGGTCTGTGCTTCCAGAACCCTCAGTGATGTGGATCACCCTGGTGACTGTCCCCCAGCAGGTGACTTCATGGGGTAGCGGTGGTTCTCTGCTCATGATCAAGACCCCTTCTCTGCAGCCTCACGAGGGGCTCTCTCATGAAGAAGTCTTATCCAGCGGCCATCGTTCCCAGTCAGCTGTCCATGGTGGTCACCCAAGACTCTGGGATGGTCTGCACCCCTTGAGAAATGGACTCAGTGTTTCTGCCTAGTATTCCATACCTGCATGGCCCACGAGTATGTGGTACCTATTGGGAGCCTCAAGGGGTTCTTGGACCACCCCTCTGCGGAGGGCTGTGTCCAACTTGGCCATTCGGAAGTGTGCATCTCTTGGGAGGGGGCGAGCTAACCCAGGAGATCCCAGGGCCCACATGTTCTGGTCTGCCAAGGAATGCCCATGTTGCATCAACTTGTTGGAGTTCCATGCTGTGTGCTTGGTGCTGATATGATTTGCTCTGTTGATTCGGGGTTAGGTCATACAGGTCAATGCAGACAGCACAACCACCATATTGCAACTAAACAGGTAGGGCAGGGTACACCCCTTTCCTTTGTGTCAAAAGGCTCTCCACATGTGATTACTGTTGCACAGCCTGCAGGTGCATCTCCTGGTGGGTCTTGTCACATGAGAGAATAACCGGCAGATGGACACTCCCAGCCAGGTCAGAGAGATGTTGCATAAGTGTCCTTGCATCAGATGTCCTCCTGTTGGGGCACACCTCTGGTGAATCTGTTTGCCTCCTTGGAGAGCAGAAAGCTCTATGTCTACCACTCCTCAGACCAGGATGCTGCAGGGAGATGCCTTCTGTCTTCAACCTGGATCCTAGGCTTTCTGTACAGCCCCCCTTTCTCGTGAACCACAGTGCGGGGATCAAGTTGCCAGGACAAGCTGTGGTTGGTCCTGTTTGCTCAGACTGGCCTAGGGCGGTTCTAATACCAGCATTTTCATTAGCCCTCAGCAGGTCCCTGTATGGATGCCTGTCTGCCACAGCTGCTGATGAGAGTGGTGGACGGGACAGTCGGGCATACAGATCTTCAGCCCCTATATCTCACGGCTTAGTTCCTGAGTGGCTTAGCATTCCATGCCTTGGGGATTTTCAAAGACATTATCCATGTGGTGGAGGTGTTCTGTGAGAAGTTCACTCAAAGAATGTATGCATTCAGGTGGAAGATGTACTACTGTGGTGCCAAGGCAAGGATCTTGATCCTTTTGCCTATCCAGCAGCCGCTATCCTCCGCTACCTTTTGTCCTGTTTGTCGAGACTTCGAGTCGCAACTCTTCGGGTGTATGTGGTGTCGAACTCTGCATATCGGTCATGAGCTGGTAGGCCAGTGGTTGCACAGAAGAAAGTGGTCGGGTGCTTTTTCAAATACCTGGGCCACTTATTACCTCCAGTTTGCGAACCACTGCCTTCGTGTGTCAGTTAACCGCCCCGCAGCGGGACCTGCTGCTGGTTTTTGTGATGCTGACAGAAAAAACATTCAAGCCATGTACAAGTGCGACATGTCTCACTTTTTGTGGAAGACCACCACCTTAGTGACCATAACATCAGCCAGAAGGGTGAAAGCGCTCCAGGTGCTTCCGGTGGAGTCTTCCTGTCTGATTTTCCACAAGGAAAAGGTTGTCCTTCACCCCCATCCAAAGTTTCTCCTGAAGGTAGTGTTGGAGTTCCATCTTAATCAGGTGACTGACCTTCCGGTTTATTTTAATAACCCTACCTTGGATGCCGACCACAGGCTCCATATGCTGATTTTGCAGAGGATGCTATCTTGTTGTAAGGAGTGCATGGCAGGAATTCACAAAGCTCACCAGCTATTTGTCGCCTCCGCTGAAGCCACCCTGGAAAAATCTGCAGCAAAGCAGATGATGATCGGGTTGATCATATACTGGATTGCCCTCTACTACAGGTTGGCTAGTAGGGAGCTATACAAGGAACTGAATGTTCATTCCACCAGGGATACTGCTGCTTCCATGGTTCATTCCAGGTACATCTCTGTTGAGGAAACCTGTGATAACATGCACACGTTTATCACCCACTGCAGCATCAACATGCTCAGTAGTTGAGACGCTGCATTGGGACCTCAGTCCTCCACCAATCTTTCTCCCCTAAATATGAGTGCTTACCTTGCCCCTAGTCTCCAAGGACTGCTTGGAGACCGCCAGAGTGTGGATAATGAACAGAGTCCATAGTTGTATTCTGTTCACATCTACATAACCACCCCAATCTTCCCTGGCAAGAGACGCATAGATCCCTGCTTCCATTGTACAAGATCTGACATTGATGTGGTGGAGCTGGAGGACATGCAACACAGGTGGTGGGAGGAGCTTAGCTTAAAGACATCTGGGACTGAGCATTGCCCAGCGTAACTGCCAGTGTCTCGATGTGAACTGAATATGAGTAGTAGAACTATGGTTGCAGGTGTTTAACCTCTATTTCTGGTGGAGATCACCTCGGCACTAAGGATTTAAGAGCTACAGGTTGTGGATACTCTGTACTTTCTGTTTCACCAGTGTCGAGTTTCACTATGCACCCATCCTCTGTTCCTTCTTAAGGTGGATTCTGAGTTCACATTGAACCAAGTCATCCAATTTAATGTATTGTTTCCTTCCACTCAGAATGTGGGAGAAGTTATCCTGCATTCTGTTGTCCTCAGAATCTTACGATTCTATGGTATTTGGATTGCAGGAAGGACCACAAAAACTTCCACCTTTTTGTTTTGTTCACCCCCAGGATAGTGGATGCCCCATCTGTAAGCAATGCATTTCCAAATGGTTGGCATCTTACATTTCTTTCTGTTGCAGGAAGTGTGGTAAGGAGCTTTCTGGTCCTATCTGTGGGCATGCCATCTGTGGTTTGGCACTTTCTGTGGCTTGTTTTGATTCCATTTCGGCAGCTTGATTTATTTACATATGATATGTTTATATTTTAGTTTTTGTTAACCAGGTGAGCACAGTAGGCCATTAGATACCTATTTTCAGGTGTGACCCAGGAGGCTACAACTAAATATACACACAGTAGAGCTACATTTTGTTGCAAAATACAGTGGGGTGAAACAAAAACATGAACACAGTAGCATATCTGTAAGAGGAAATACATAGTAGGCAGTGCAGTTCAGTTTGATACATTGTAGTAAGTGAACACTACAGGAAAAAAGCAAGTTTTATTAGAAGACACTTCATAAACTGGGTGGGCATAGATCAGTGTTACTTGTCCCTTGTTTATGGAGGAGGCACAGACTCTGTACCTAATGGATAATTAGACCTTACAAAGCAATACAGCTACAGCAACTGTTGCTGACAGTCTCACCTGCTTGTACAGGGACAGAATCTCCAGCGGAAAGCCGTCACCACAGCTGACACCCACAATAGATGCCATTTGTGCTCTGGACCACAAGCACAGACAACTGCTAGAGCAGTGGGTTTTATATTCTGGGCAGGTGGTGCCTGTAACGGCTGCTGATTGGTGGTGCAGTGAGGAGGGAGGCAGCATATGATACCCCTCTAGCCACAGGGCTGTATGCTGCGTGATCGGGGGTGGGGGAGGGTGGGTAGAAGTGCTGTGTGCACCCTATCCAACACAGCCATAATGCTCCAGTGCAGCCTGAATAGCCATGTAGCAGTTAGCCACTCAGATTATCAGGCAGCATCATAGGGCTGTTCGATTTGAATTTTGGTGGGCTCTCCTGCTTCCAGTGTTGGAGGCCAGTAAGCGTCTGCTGATTGAAGGTGTGCGAGGAGGGGGTTGGAGTATGAGACCCCTCTAGCTGTAGGGTTGTGTGCTGACTTTGGTGATTTTGGGGGGGGGGGAGTTAGAGGTGCAGTGCGCACCCTCTTGACCCCACTGTGATGCTCCGGTGTGGCTGCAATGGGTGTGTAGCTGATAGGCGTTCAGATTATCAGGCAGAGTCAAACAAAGTGGCACTCTGATTTGAACTTTGGGAGCTCTCCCACTGCAGTGTCCATGGACAGTAACGTCTGCTGACTGGCAGTGTGGCAAGGAGGGAGGTGGAGTATGAGTCCGCTAGCTGCAGGGCTGTGTGCTGGCTTTGGTGATCGGTGGGGTGGAGGGTGGGTAGAGGTGCTGTGTGCACCCTCCCTACCCCGCTGTGATGCTCCAGTGCAGTTGTTGCAGGTGGGCACTCGGATTATCAGGCAAAGTCAAAGGGACAGTCTGATTTGAATTTTGACAGGCCCTCCCGCTGCAGTGTCCATGGCCGATAATGTCCTATTGATTAGCAGTGCCACAAGGAGGGAGGCAGAGTATGAGACCCATCTAGCCACAGAGCTGTGTGCAGGCTTCAGCGATTGGTGGGGGGAGGATGGGTGGAGGTGTCATGTGCACCCTCTTGACCCCGCTGTGATGCTTCGGTGCAGCTGCTACATGGTGTTCTGTCCATACCTTCACTGAACACTGTCTGGATCTAGTGTCCCATAGATGAGCTGTCTTCAGCCTTGCCATCCATCAAGACCTACTGCCTTAAATGGAAGTCTCTGCTGTCTGGCTGCCTTCCCAAGTGGGAATCATTACAAAGGTGTGGCCGTATGGCTTGTATTTGGTTGCATTTTATAAGTTGTATGCATTGGGAACCAGTTTGATGACTTTTTTTTTTTTATCTGCCCAAGAGTAGTTTGACCTAGGGTAGTGTCACGAGTGGCATTGCCAAGATTAGTCTGCCCGAAGTTAAACTGCTAGAGTGCAGGAAACAAAAAGTTTTCACGCTGATGTCCCTAATGCATATTCAGTTTATGCAATAGGTAGTTTTTTGAGTTTAGTTTTTGTTAGAGTTGGTAGTTTTGTTTTAATAAGCACATTTTGTATGGATTTCTTTATTGCTCTTTTTGAACGCGTTCTTGAGCCAGTTGCTAGGGGTGGGTTGCCCATATGTTGTGGACTTCTTATGTCATTGAGTAGTAGTTTCGGATGGGAGGGGCAGTGCAGGCGTTTGAAACAAAGAAAACATGGTGGCACCTTCCTCGCTTTAGTGAGTGGAAAAAAAAAAATGTGGTTTTGTTTGCTTGTGTTTCAGTGTGGCAACCCAAGAGGTTTTTCTTTTCAACCACCCCCAAAACAAAAAAAATAAACCTTGATTCTGTTAGGGCTGGAGTAATGTTGAGGATGATGTTTTGGCTCTTTGTTGGGCAAGTGTAAGCGTGAATGGTCGTGTATGTCTCAGAAATTTTTCTTCTTTTTTCTCTGCTGCCTTCCAAGTTGGGCCTGACCCGGATGTAAAAGGTGAGAGCAGGAGGAAACCGGGGGTGGGGGGAGTAGATTCCTCTGTGGATGTGAGCAGGTACAAACCTTTAGTGTTTGTGGTTTTGTGTTGCAGGCAGCAGCAGTGTGTGGGAGATGAGAGCAGACGTGAGGTTCAGTGATTCAGAAGCGGGGACTTGATTATACAAATTAGAGAGCAAACCATTACAAAAGGAAAGGTTAAACTTATTGAAATGTATTTTTAGAATGTGGCATTCTGTTTGCAATGAGTGATTTTTGGTTGTAGTCTGGAGAATATTAGAAAGTCTTGTCAGGCTGGAGCAAATTGGGGGAAAACTGAAAATGGATGGAAGTAGTCCTGGCGGGGGGGGGGGGGCAGTTGATTGACAGATAGCATTTATCACACAAGTGATAAATTTTGGGTTCTAAAAATTTTCACACGTGTGAAAATAACATTTTTTATTACATAAATGCTGTGTCCATACCTATTGAATTAATAGCGTTACTTTATTCTTACCTATTGGATGTAGCCTTCCCCTGGGAGGCACCTGGAAATGAGCCTTGGCTTATTCTGCTTTTCCTGGTCACCAGTTTTTAAGTAAACTATGGAGGGAGATGTCCTTGAAGCAAATAGTTATTTACCAGTAACAGTAGATCTTCAAGAGAATCTCCTCCATAGTGCCCCGGCTCACTCCCCACCTACGTCTCTCTGTATTTCAGATGATATACTCTAAGACAATCCTGTTACTGCACATCGTTTTCTCCATTTCCATTCCCTTCTAAATGGGCATTTTTATTTTCGGAACTGCTGCCTCTTCGGTTGCCTTGGTTGGGATTCTGGTCTCCCGTTCCTGTTGGTAAAATACAACTCTGAGCTTGGCTGTGGTGGGGAGATTAAGGTTTGGGCCACCCATGTTATGTAGGCAGCACCGACATTGATCAGCCTCGGTGGTTCCAGCTAGGGACAAGTTTCTGCGTGGTCCTGACTCAGATGGCTTACAGTTCCAAGGGTGTGCCTCTGTGGAGGAGATTCTCTTGAAGATCTACTGTTAACTTTTAAGTATCTAAACTTTCATGATGTTTTAGAATTTGCAGATTGCCCTGAACATAGACTCCTGTATTGGCAAAAAATTCATGCAAGTACTAGAATTCCAGTCAAAATATGAGAGCTGGTCTGGCTGTATGTGAGGTTAGGAGTACAAAATAATTTAAAACATAAAATATAGAGGGTAGTCAGGGTGGGACAAATAGGGTTACAAGGTCACCAAATGTGACCTGGCAAGTCATACTGGTCACCTTTTTTAAAGTAGGCGTCATCGGACATCAGCAGAAAAAAGCGGAGAAGCAGAGGACTCTGCTGATTGACTAAGGTAAGGTGGCTGTTCACTCCTGACGTTGCATTCACGCTGGGTTGAGTGGAAGGTAAAAGGCAGGACTAAATGTAAATGGGAGTAATACCATATCCTGGGTAGATATACAAGGAAATAAATAACAAAAGGGGGTAAAACTAGTAATATCCTATCTGAGTAAAGGGTACAAAAGTGATGAGTGAAAAAAGAGGTAGGCAAAAACTAAAACTAGGAGTAACCATCTATTTAAGGTAGATGTACAAAGGGGTTTAACAAACAACAAAAGGGGAAGAGATTTCCATGTATTCCAAGGACAGTAGGAAAAGTGGGAATGCTGCAGTGGCTGTGGGGCGGCAGTTTTCAGAGACACCTTCTGGAGACAACGGTGCTGCCCCATCTGCATGCACCTCTCTGGGTTGAGGGAGATCATCACTAGACTCTAGGCCAAGTTAGCTAGGATTCGAGGGACCGTCTGCCCCACCCAGGAGCCACCAGGTCTGACACCGTTACCGCAGAGGATGGCAGGGAAGAGGAGTGTCTGGACTATGATGAGCTTGGGAAGGGTGCAGGTGGGAGGCTTTAAAGGTTGGGGGGGGGGGGTCAGAGGCACATTCCACAATCAGTACCACTGCAGAATTCTTATGCCACCCTGGTGGAGCGAGAATGCCAGGAGGAGACACTTGTGGCATTGGCCAGGGAGGATGTGGGGACCCTCCACAGAAGAGACCCCAGGGAAGGTGGGAGAGTACCTCCGAGGAGGAGGAAGCAACTTCTGATGGGGCACTCGATTGTCGGAGGGATAGATTAGGGAACAGAAACAGGGCGGAGAGAGAGAGGTCAGATGCTTAAGTGGCACCATGACCCAGAGGGATGGGAAACTTATGCTAGGGGATCATTTGGGTATCAGGGAGGAAGGGGAGTTGGATGTTATTGTCCACCTGGGGATAAATGACCTGATTTAGGGACAGGGCTGGGATAGTGCAGAGGGAGTTTAGGGAACCTGTGAGGGGTCTTAAACAAGTGGCACACTCAGTAGCTTTCGCTGAGGTGCTGCCTTTGTACAACAGGGGGAGGAGAGTGTTCTCCGCACCAAGACATTCAACTTATGGCTGAAGGAGTGGTGCAGAGAGGAGGGGTTCAGCAACCTTGGGGACTGGGGACACACCTGGCAGGATGAGGGCCTATACAGGGGTGATCACCTGCATCCTTCCAGGAAGGGAACCACAGTCCTCAGTGGTCGTTTTAACTGTTTACTTCGATCATTTAAATTAGCCAAGGGGGGTGGCAGAAAGAATGGAGGCAGAAACTGCCCGGCAACCCACCCCAGGCTGAAGTAGTAGGGACATCTTAAGGGAAGAGGAACCCCTCAGGATGCAAAGTAATAAAGGAAACAGGGTGATAGTAATAGAGAGGGAGAGAAAAAGTAACATTAAAAGGCTGGGGGGGGGGAGGCGCAGAAGGAAAAAGGGGAGTAACAAACAGAGGGCTAACAAAACCTTGACGGCCATGTGTGCAAATACTAGAAGTATAGGGAATGAGTCCAGACCTGGAGGCCATCATTGCAGAGGCCAACAAGATAGTGGCCTTTACCAAGTCATTGTGCACTGAAATCCATGACTAGAACATGACCATAGCAGGCTACACTCTTCTCAGGAAAGACAGGATGGGAGGGAAAGGAGGAGCTGTGGTGCTTTATGTGAAGGAAAGCATAAAAGCTGCAGAGATGCAAGGAATTCAGGGTGGGTTAGAGGTACTGGGTCACTCTGGAGTCGGGGAATGGTGTCACTGTTCGCACCAGCATGATCTGCAGACCTCCAGTACAGGGGCAGTAGTTAGATAAGGTACTGTTGGAAGCTGTTGGCAAAATGGCAGAAAAGGGGGAGGTGCTTCTAGCGGTGGACTTGAATTTGCTGGATGCAGATTGGAGCCTCCCAGCTGCGGCTTCAGGCAGAAGTAGGGACATCCTGGACTCCCTACAGAGGGAATTCCTCAGGCACCTAGTCAGTGAGCCCACTCGTGATGGCACAGTACAGGACCTGGCACTCAGTAACCGGGCCAGTGTTGAAGACATCAAGGTGGGAGGCCACCTGGGGACCAGTGATCACAGTACGGTTGGCTCGACATAAGGACTGCCATGGAATCGTGCCACACACAGAACAGGGTCCTGGACTTCAGAAAGGCAGATTTCATAGAAGATGTGTGTGCCCTTCTGGAATGATCTAGCAGTGGTAGATGGCCTGGGGTGGAGGAACCATGGGCCAAGCTAAAAGGGGGCATAGTAAAGGCAGAAAATCTTTGTTGACCTTACCAAGGCTTTCGACATTGTCACATCCCTTCCTCCTCACAGATCTGGACAATGCAGGGCTATCAAATGCAGCCACTAGCTGGTTCCACTCCTGCCTAGTAGGTAGGTCTCAATCCATCAGTCTGTAACTCTCTTCACCCACCCCACCCATAACCACTGGTGTGCCCCAAGGCTCCCTCCTTGGCCCCCTGCTGTTTTCTGTCTTCCTAAACAGCCTGCCCTCTACCTGACCCAAGATCTCTATCCATATGTATGTGGATGAGACCGTCTTGTATGCATTTGGGCCCTCCATAACTGAACTGGCAACCACACTCCAGCATGACTTTGATAATGTTCAGCGGTGGTTTTGCTGAAACCAACTTGTCCTAAATGCTAAGAAAATGGTCTCCATGACCTTCAGCATTAGGCAGAGACTTTCTCGGCCACCCTCCCTCCCTTCCTTCCTTCCTTCCATACCCTGGATGGTCCTCTGTTAGAAGACTGCTCCTCCTTTAGATACCTTGGGGTCTGGCTCGACCAGCACCTCAATTTTTCTTTACACATAGAGGCCATTCACAAGAAACTGCACCCTAAACTGGGTGCCCTGTACCACAACTGTAACTACATCCCACTGCCGGCCCGTTGGTCTATTGCACAGAAAATTATTCTCCCTATTATTGACTATGGGGATGTGGTTTACAGTGCAGCTTCCTCCACCTCCTTAACCAGACTGGACACACTCTTCCACTCCTTCTGCCACTTCGCCCTTGACTGTCCCCACCTCACTCACCACTGTACCCTATATCACTCTCCATCGCTCCCCTCCTTGGAGGACAGATGGTGTTCCCATTGTGCCACCTTCATGGCAAAACACTGGCCCAGTCCCTACCTTCCTACCTATCCTCCTCTCTCTCTCTCTCTCTCTCTCTCTCTCTCTCCCCCTCTCCCTCTCCCCTTCCCCTCCTATTCGCTCCGAAACTCAGACCCTCGCACCTTGTCTATCCCTTGTCGGACTTCTCAGCGGTTCAGGCTGTCTTCCTATGGGTTCCCAACTCTTTGGAACTCTTTCCCATACAGCATCCGTTCTGCTCACTCCTGTCATGCTAAAGCAGCCCTTATTTAAAAACATGTCATCACCCCTGCACCTGTTTCTAACATCCCTGGCACCCATCTCCTCCCCACCCCCCAGCTATTTCTCGCTTTGGTCTCACTGATCCTGTGTGTTCTTCCTGCAGTTGGACAGAAAATATTTCTTAAAAATTAAACTGGAATAACTCTGTATTATAATGTATAACTCTGTATCTGTATTAAACTAGTATTTAATGTATATTTTTCTGCTGTATGTTTGCTGTCTCTGTACTGTATTGATGCTTCTATTCTGTGTGCTACTTGTATGCCCCCCCCCCAAAAACACATCTGGAAATGAGCACTTGCTGCTCAGTATGTTCTTCCTGGTAAAAATTTCAGTAAATAAAAAAGCAAACCTGTGTGCCAAGCGAATGAGCAAAAAGAAGAGGAAAAGAGACTGCTATGGTTCTTAAAAGAGGCAGCGGAAGAAGAAAAGGTAAAAGGGTTGCATTCAGAAGACACGAGATGCAGAGGGAAGAGGATATGGGGGTTTATCAGGGGAAGCAGTAAGGATTGCAGAGGCGCAATTTGAAGGGGGAATAGCCCAGGTGATATCAAAGGAGGACAGGATATTATTTTTAGGTACATAAGCGAGAAGAGGAAGACCAAGAGAGGGATAGTAAGGTTAAAAAGGAAAGCGGTTCTGTACAGAGGAAGGACCAGGAAAAGGCAGACATCTTAAACAAATACTTCTGCTCGGTGTTCACAGAGGAAGGGGAAAGGGAGAGACTGCAAAAAAGTCCTTTTTCAGAGGAGAGAGTCGTGAAGATGCACGCTGATCTGAAAGCAGACAAAGCAATGGAGCCAGATGGGGTTCGTCTAAGGGTTTTGAGGGAACTCAAGGAGATACTGACTGGCTGCACCTCTCATAGTCCTGTTTTAACAGATCACTGGATACTGGAGTGATAACTGGAGAAGGGCAGATGTAGTCCCACTTCACAAAAGTGGTAGCGGGCAAGAGGCTGGAAATTATAGGCCAGTCAGCCTGACATCACTTTTAGGAAAGTTAATGGAAGCACTGCTGAAGGAAAGTATTGTGGAATATCTGGAATCCAATGGGTTACAGGACCTGAGGCAGCATGGATTCACAGGGGGAGGTCATGTCACAAAAATCTGATAGATTTCTTTGACTGGGTCACCAAGGGATCAGTGGACGTGGCATACCTGGATTTCAGCAAGACTTTTGACATAGACTAGTGAGCAAGCTGGGTAGTGTAGAGGTGGGGGGAAAAGGTGGTAAACTAAGTAAGGAACTGGTTAGGTGATAGGCAACGAGGGCGGTGGCTAAAGGAGCTCACTTTGAGGAAGTGAGTGTGACCAGTGGAGTACCTCCGGGATCAGTGCTGGGACTGGTCCCCTTTAATGTCTTTATAAGTGACATTGCAGAGGAGCTGGAAGGGAAGGTCTGCCTCTCTGCGGATGACATCAAGATCTGCAACAGGGTGGACACTCGGGGGAGGGGGAGGCAGGGAGTAGAAAGGATGAGCAGAGACCTGAGAATTTGAGGATTCATTAAGGGCATGGCAGCTGGGTTTCAGTGAGAGAGAGAGAGAGAGAGAGAGAGAGAGAGAGAGAGAGAGAAAAGCACAAAGTAATGCACCTGGGGTACAGAAATCCAGGGGTGGAGTACAAAATGGGTGGAGTGGTATTGATGACAACCAAACAGGAAAGATGCTTGGGAGTAATCATGTGCTGACCTAAAGGTGGTGAGGCAGTGCAACAAGGCATTTGGGACCTCTAGTAGGATACTGGGATGCATAGGGAGGGGTATCACCAGAAGAAAGAGGGGAGGTAATGTTGCCTCTGTATAAATAGATCTCACTTCCAGAGGATTCCTGCAGTAGGTCTTCACATATAGGACTGTGCCACCTGGCGTCAGGACAGCATGGCAAACTTCTAGCTATCAATACATAGCAGGGGACCACCCCTGGCATCACATAACGGGAGGTCAGCATGACAGTATATAGGGGGCGGTCCCCATGCCCGCCCACCAGTTCTTTCCCGCCATTGACCTGCATTCGTCTGACCTCTCGGTGAACTCTGCTTCAGTTGACCGCAATTTTCTGTAAGTATTTCTAAAGTTTCAGTCTTTTTCATATAATTTTTCATGCAAAATTAAAAAGAAGTGCTCACAGTGCGGCACTCCGATCCCGCACGGGGACGATCACTCCTGCTGCGTCCTCTGCCTGGGCCTTAAACACTGGGTGGCAGATTGTGAGATTTGCTAGTCCTTTAACCAGGCTACATGCGTACAGCTCCAGAAGGCCCTCGATGCCCATCTCCTAAAACAGTGCCTTGCATCGATGGAAAAGGAGCTTCAGGAGCTGCGGGAACATTCCTCTTCACCCACCTCTGAGTGCAAGAAAAAGAAGCAGCCCCGGGAATGGTCTCCCTCTACCCATCGTTGCCAGACAGCCAACGCCACTTCAAGTGGGGCCTCCACCTCTGTGATTACGCCTTCTCCTAGGTCTCCATCCACTCTGGTGGATTGGTCGCCCCGCCTCTGTCAGTAGGCTGCAAGGAGGTTCCTAAGGAGAAGACTGATTTGAGACCTGTGAACCCAGCTCGGCTGATTAGTCTCCTTCTGGCTCGCCACTGGGTGCACAGTCTCAGTTGATAAGCCAGACTCCAGCTCCTGTGTTGTCTGTTCGACTCATGACCCGATGAGTTGGACGCCGGCTCCTTCGACGCCTGCCCAGTCGAGGCTTATCAGTCGGTAGCCAGCCTGCCCAACGACTGCTCAGCCGACGCTCTCCCGTCGGATATTGCTTCTGCATCTGACGTTGCGCAGAGCCAGCTTGTAGACCTCTTCTCTCTTCTCCCCCCCCCCCCCGGTATCCCACGAGGGTTCTCCCTCCCAGGAATTACTGACATAACCCGACCTCTCATTTTCCCTGGACCTCCGGGACTCGAGTTCTGCTGTCCAAGAGACCTCTCCTGTGTCTGGCCTTATAGCTGAGATTTCCGCTTCCCCAACGGACCTGTCAACAGGGGCATCGATTCCCTTACGCCACTCGCCGTTCTCTGATCAGATGTCTGGTGTTATTCGACCCCCGACACCAGGCCAATCTCCAGTACACGTTCCCTCTGACTCTGGGATGGACTCAGGATTTTACGCTTCATCGTTGGAGCCTCCTCCTGGCCTGTCTGGGATCTCTACTGAAACCCCTGGCCTGCCGATGGACCCTCATGCTCCCAGTGGTTCCTCGGCCCCGCCACCTTCTGGGTCTTCAGCCCCTCTGTCGTCGGGCCCTTCTGGCAACTGCTGCAGCTATCCGCCGCCACAGTTCCCATCTCACCCAATTCCTGGAGGGCCGTCACCGGGTTACCCGTTGCTGGTGCCGACGCCAGGGTACCTGACACCAGGCCACATGTATCTGGGTACCATCACCTTACCCCTACTGGTACCAGACTCCTGGTTAGCCCCCATACTCTCCTGCGGGGTACCCAGGCTACCAACCTCCATCACCTCCTCCACCACCTCCTTCTCAGCCGGAACCGCAAGGCACTATCCCGGCCTGGTGGAAAGATGCCAAATCCCAACTAATGTAGGAACTGGGACAACCCCACCTGGTCCTGGCAGCCACCCCAACCCATAGGGCAGTTATTAGGAGCCCATCGCCAGTTGACCATCAGTCGTCTGACAGGGACTCTGGCAGATGCCCAGTGTTCTTTTTTTTTTTTTTTTTTCGGGAGCCAAGGGCACAGCGGCGGAACCTGACGTGACCTCTTTACTCAGCAGACCGGAGTTGTCTGACTCTGATTCTGCCAGTCATTCGGAGCCTCATTCCCCTATAGAGCCACAACCGAAGGGTCTCCTGAGTCTCTGCCAGAGGATCCATCTTTTGCGAAACTCCTCTGATCTATCCAGCAGGCATGCGACTGGGCATCTCAGGAACTGGATCCCAAAAGAAAGAGGCTTGCGGAACACCTAGACTTAACTAATGCAGACCCCCTCCCCATCCCACCATGGACAGGGCTGCACGAAGTCTTGACATCTACAATATGGCAACAACTGTCTGTGGCCTCAGAAAAGGCCGACAGGTCAACCTAAAGCCGACTGTCATTATCACTGTGGCCCATGATAGGCTGGCTCAGCTGAAGCATCTGAGCACCTCCACTCCGGACAAAGAGTCCAAGCAGATGGACCAATATGGCAGCAAGGTCTACGCTTCCTCCACCTGTGCCATTCAGTCGTTTAATTATGTGGCCCACATGGTGTCCTTCTAGAAGTCGGCTTTATCTGACTTGGAGAAGGAACTCCAGGCTATTCTGGATGAGGATCTCTGAAACAGGCTTGTTGAAAAGGAAAGACTCAACAAGTCTTCCTGCTGCCATGCATTGCATGTCACCTATGACTCTGATTTGGTGGCCTGATGCACTGTCTCGGGCATTTGCTTGAGACGTCTGGCTTGGCTCTGGCTTTCGGGACTGGCGCAAGACATAAAAACAACTCTTCTGGACGCCCCCTTCAGGGGTTCTGTCCTATTTGGCGCCAACGCAAAAGACATTATAATGGAGCTACAAGAGAGTGGCAGGTCACCCGGGGACATCTGCTCCATGTACCACTTGGGCCAAAAACCCAAGCAGCCTTTTCATCGCCCCCCGAAGAGGTGGAATAAGCAGAACCAGGGCAGATGCCAGGGCAAGCGCTGTGCCATTGGTTCCGGTGCCCAGACTCCCCAGGCAAAAGCCCAAAAGGCTGCAGGAGGTAGTAAAGTGGCCTTCCCCTCTGCAGCCTGATTTGAGGGGACTCCCTCCACCTCCTCTTGTGTTTCAAGAGGAACGTGTGGGAGGGAAGGTTCGCCCTTCACCTAGACAGGTGGAAAGCACTAACCGCAGACACTTGGGTATTCCAGCTCATTGCAAGAGGGCACTCAATCGAGTTCCTGAAGAGACCCCCGACCAATCCTCTGGGCAGGTCTCCCTACCTGTCAGGCCATCAAAGCTTCATTCTGCAGGAAATCCAGGATCCATTGGAAAGGTCAGCCATAGAGCGGGTTCCTCCGGGGCAGATACTACCACTTCTTCCTAGTGCCCCAAAAGACTAGAGATCTGAGACCCATCCTAGAGCTTGGCTTGCTCAACCTCTTTGTGGAATACAAGAGGTTCCGCATTCTAACTCTCCAGGGACTATTACACCTGCTCCAACAGAACCAGTGGCTATGCTCACTGGACATGCAAGATGCTTACCTGCACATACCTATCCTCCAGGCCCACCACCATTTCCTGAGGAGAACCTCGATCAGTTCAAGGCCCCTCCCCTTTGGCCTCTCCTCGGCACCTCTGGTGTTTCCCGAGTGTCTGGTGGTGGTAGCTGCAGCCTTGCCTCAAAAGGGTTTTTTCATGTGTTCCCT
The DNA here is from genome assembly GCA_016271365.2 of Neoceratodus forsteri. Taxonomy (NCBI): domain Eukaryota; kingdom Metazoa; phylum Chordata; order Ceratodontiformes; family Ceratodontidae; genus Neoceratodus; species Neoceratodus forsteri. The sequence goes on from CM057456.1 coordinate 349,206,073, forward strand.
TACCTGGATAACTGGCTGTCGGCACCATATTGGAACAGTCTGATGGATTCTGTATCCACCGCCCTGGACCTCTTTTTCCAGACTTGGCATCACTGTGAATTATCCCAAGTCTCAACTCTCACCCTCTCAACGCCTCCAGTTCATTGGGGTGGTGCTGGATATGGTCCAGGGCAGGGCCTTTTTACCTATGGACAGGGCAGAAACTCTGATTTAACAAGCAGGGTTTGTGTCCAGCTCTCAATTGACCACGGCATGCTCCGTCCTTCGTCTGTTGGGTCTCATGGCGGCTGCCATCCCCACAGTTCCGTTGGCCAGACTGCATATGAGGGTGACCCAGTGGACCCTCAGGGTCCAGTGGGATCAGCGCTTGGACAGCATGGACCACAGGGTCTTACTCTCCGGCAGCATGAAGAGGGATCTCCTCTGGTGGCAGGATCTATCCAACCTCTCCTTGGGGATTCCCTTTCATCCCCTCCATGATCTCACGATGGATGCCTCAGGTCAGGGTTGGGGAGCCCACCTGGGAGACCATCAGACTCGAGGGAAGATTGTCTCTGCAAGAGGAGCATCTGCATGTAAACTTTCTGGAGATGAGGGCTGTGCTCTGTGCTTTCCAGTCCCTCTTAATACCGAGAACACTCCTAATTCAGACCAACAACATGGCCATGGTCTAATGCATCAACAAACAGGGAGGCACCCGATCGTAGCCCCTCTGCAGGGAGGCGATGCAGTGTGGTACTGGACAGTCCAGCTTGGCCTTTCTCTGACAGCAGTCCATATTCTGGGAGTTCACAGTGTCCTGGTGGACAGTCTCAGCCGTACTATCACGCAGGCTCACGAGTGGGAGCTAAAGCAGGAAATAATGGAAAATCTCTTCGATCAGTGGGGTCAGCCAGAGATGGACCTCTTCGCCTCCCCATCCAATGCAAAGCTACCCAGCTTTTGCTTGCTCGTTCCCAGGTGTCGTGTTTTGTGCCGAGATGCTCTGTCTCTATCCTGGACAGGGAGAATTTTGTTCTCTTTCCGTCCCTTTCCAATTCTCTAGAAGGTTGTGCTGAAACTTCAAGCAGAGGGAGCTCGCATGATACTTATAGCTCCTTTCTGGTCTCGGCAGATTTGGTTCCTTCTGCTGCAGCAGCTGGAATTGGAACCTCTGGTACCACTTCCTCTCTCCCACGACCTTCTGTCTCAAGAGTTGGGCAGCCTGGTGCATCCAAGCCTCAGGTCTCTCTACCTGCATGTATGACACCTTTGGATATAGCAGTCTCACGCTTTAGCGTCTCTTCTTGAGTCGCCCAGGTCCTAGTGGAGGCCAGGAAACCCTCCACCAGGTCTACATATGCTATAAAGTGGAAGTGATTATCTGGGCCACGGCCAAGGGCCTGGACCCATTCTCTTGGTTGGTACCCCAGGTCCTTGAGTATCCCTTGCACTTGTCCAATTCAGGCCTCAGTTACTCTTCTCTGAAGGTCCACCTTTCTGCAGTTTCTGCCTACCACCTTCCAGTGGCGGGCAAAACCTTTGCACAGTTGGAGGTCTCCAAAACTTTTCTGAAGGGGATCCTTTACCTTAAACCTCCAGTCCATAATCTGGTCCCACCAGGACTTAAATTTTAATTTAGAGAAACTTGCTTTGCCCCTTTTTGAGCCGGCAGCAAGTTGCGACATGCACAGTTTATCTTGGAAAGCGCTCTTTTTCGTTGCTATCACTTCAGCTCAAAGGATGTCAGAGCTTCAGGCCCTCATTTGCAAGGAGCCTTATTTGATTTTTCACAGAGACCAGGTGGCTCTGCTGACTAATCCTTTCTTTCTTCTGAAAGTAGTCTTGGAATTTACTTTGAACCAAGATGTTCAATTGCCGGCTTATTATCCAGAGTATTCCAATGGGGGGAATACCTTTTACACACGTTGGATGTGCACAGGATCTTGAGATACTGTCTCTCGGACCAAGGAGGTGCATAAATCTGACCAGTTGTTTGTGGCTTTTGCACCCAGACATCGGGGTACAACCATTTCGAAACTGGGTTTGTTTAAATGGTTGGCTAATTGTGTCTTGTACATCTGTCAAAAGTACAAGAAGCCCCTTCCCGGAGAAGCAAAAAGCCACTCGACACGTGGCATGGCTCCTTCGACTGCCTTCTCGTGGAATGTGTCCACTTCAGATATTTGTGCTGCGGCCGTCTGGTCTTCACTGTATACTTTCACCACGCATTACAGTCTGGACATCGCCTCTAGGTGTAGAGCTGGTTTCGGTCTCATGGTTCTGCAAGGCCTCTTGTCTTGATCAGCTTTCTAGTTGGCAGACGATTCCTCCTCCCGGACCCAAGTCTCTGACTTCTTTTTCTAGACTGCTTGGGATTCAGTCCTATATGTGAAGACCTACTGCAGGAACCCTCTCGAAGTAAGATATTACAGTTATGTAAGAACTTACAGTAACAGTAGATCTTCGAGAGAGGTTCCTGCAGTAGGTCAAATTTTCCCTCCCACCTTCCCCCGGCTCCTGTTCTTTTCTTCTTTCCTTTCCCAGGGCTTTGTTTTTCAGTAACTCCAGGCTCAATGTTTTTTGTCTCTTTTTCTCCCGTTTTACTCTTTCGGGATCTTCCAGTGGGAGAACTGGAGGGCGGGTGTGGGGATCGTCCCTCTATACTGTCACTCTGACTTCCCATCATGTGACGCCGGGGGCGGTCCCCTGCTATGTTTTGCTAGCTTGAAGTTTGCTGTGCGGTCCTGACGCCAGGGGGCACAGTCCTATATGTTAAGATCTACTGCAGGAACTTCTCTCGAAAATCTGTTACTCAGTCTTTTTGGACAAAAGGAGGCCGAAGCCCATCTAGATTGTCCCCCAACAATGTTGTGGGACATTATTACTCAGATTATGTTAGAGTTAAACCAAATGTTTAAGCCTTTTTTTTTTTTTTTTTTTTTTAAAGGAAGTAATAGTTTTGGAATCTATGATTTCCTGGGAAAGTTCATTCCACAGTCTCGGAGATCTTAAGAAGAAGTTGTCTTTTGGTTGTTTTAGCTGTTTCAACATTCAATTGTTTATTGTGCAGCCTTGGTACAATTTTCTTTCTGTATGTAACTGTAATTTGGTAAGACCCCACCTTGAGTACTGTGACCAGTTCTGGAGACCACATCTCCAGAAGGACATAAACAGAATGGAGGTGGTCCAGAGGAGGGCAACCAAAATTGTGCTGAGGCTGCATCAAAAGCCCTACAAGGAAAGACTAAAGGACCTAAACATGTACACCCTGGCAGGGGCTGAAAATTCCCCTTTATTTGGTGTTCCCTGCATATCAAAAATCATGCATGGAACACCAGATAGTGTTGGCTGGTAATCCGCTCTGTATACCTGTTTCTGGTCCCTGATTCGAACGGCCTCTACTATTGTACTCCTCTGCCTTTTTTTTTTGTGTGTGTGTGTGTTTTCTTGTGCTTTCGATGAAGCATGGATGCCGAAAAAATAGCGTAAGCACACCGTAACTGCACAGCCATTACAGAAAAACTGTTCTCTCCGAGCACAATGCAGCATTCCTAAACACAATTCAGCAGCGGTTCATGCTGCAGCTGGCAGGACTTTGTCTCTCTCATATCACTGCTGCCACACATCTGAAACCTGAATCTGACTGCAACTTTGTAACCACTAGAAAGAAAGCCTACCGTATTTCTCCTAGTTTTGTGATTTTAACACTCAAACAACACTGTAGTGAGAGAGGTAGAAAAAACTGCAGAGAAGTTGCCTGTGACCATTCTTTGCAGCAGTTTGTCACCATCGATCCTGTCAGGTGAGACCAGCCTGTTCATATCTTGGACTAGCGACCTGCCTGCTATAGACTGTCTGGCAAAAGAGCTGAAAACTAGGCTTTCAGTTTATAAAAACAAGGGGGAAAAGCTTTTTTTTTTTTTTTTTTTTTTTTTTTTTTTTTAAGTAGATGCTTAACTGTTAAAGCATAAGAGAGTTCTGGCTGCTGTTGTAAACAAAAATAAACTGAACTGTAAAGTTAACTGTGACCTTATTGCTACTAATCACTGCTCAATGCTGGAAGACTTCAGGAAATCTGAGTACAAAACTATCTGAGACTAAGAAGTTTTGCTGTTACTTGGTTTGTTAAACTCAGATGTATAAGTAAAAAAAAAAAAAAAAATCACTGGGCAGGTTATTTAATGGATGTAACTCAGGACTGACTGCAGCTAAAAGATACAAAAATAACATTGTGCCTGAAGAAGAGCAGAGAAAAAAAAAAACTGCTGTTTGTGTAGCCAGGGAAATAGCTGGATAGCCGGGGAATAAACAGAACACACGTAAGCATTAATCACTGCCAGAGAAGGGCTCTGCCGGTGGATTAATGCCCGCTGGGGTTGGTGCCCGAGGCGCAGGCCGGTCCAGCCCCAGCGGGCATTAATCCACAGCAGAGCCGAGGCTGAAGGTGATTAATGCGCTTGTAACATAGGCTCGTTGCGGTGACAACGAGCCTATGTTACCGGCATCACCTCCGGCAGGCAGCATCGACGCTGTTTGTCTAGGACTCCCTGGACTGCTGTACAACTGCAGCGGAGCGCCAGGATTCGCCGAACGGCCACAGCTGCCTGAAACTGAGCGGGTATTAAGCCACAGGTAACGCCCGCTCGGTCAGTACCAGCTGTGGCCATGGAGGCTCCCGAGGGTAGCAGCCCGCTCCGTGACTCCGAGCCCCCGGTGTTATGTGAGTGCAGTACTGTGGGACAGGCAGGGAACAGTTTATACGGTTGTAGAAGACAGTGTCATAAGTGACGGCCCTTTTGAACCAAACAGTGGCAGAAGATATTGTGTTCCAGATGGGCAGTTGTCAACTGTTCCCTGCCTTTCCCACGGTACTGCACTCACTACAGAGACAGCGGGAGCTCGCAGTGAGGGAGCGGGCTGCTACCCTTGGGTGCCTCCATGGCCACAGCTGGTACTGACCGAGCGGGCGTTACCTGTGGCTTAATATCCGCTCGGTTTCAGGCAGCTGTGGCGATTCGGGCCAATCCTCGCGCTCCTATACAGTGCCCGACACAGAGCCGTGTTACAAAGACACTTAAACTTAGTTTTAATTTGTTATTCAATACTGTTAACACGTTGGTCATTAATTTCAAAAGGTATGTGTGTGTTTAGACAGGAGCATCTTCTGTTGAAGAAATCAGGGATATGTGGCACCACTGGCACTGGCTGGAGAGTGAAACTCTTAAGTGCAGCTTTGCAGGCTGAATTTTTCCTTAAATACTTTTAATTTTTATTTTGTGCCGGATTTAACATACACACACGTGTGTTTGTGTGTGTGTGTGTATTTATATTATGGTATCACGGTAGTGCTACCATAGTTAGGGTTGAGGAGCCATTTCTATGTTAAACCCAAAATTTTACACCTTAGTAACTTTTCAACCGTTTGACGGATTTGGCTGAAATTTGGAATACACGATCAAGACCCATACACCTTGGGATCTGCCAAGTTTTGTACTGGTCAGATACACGGCTCGAGTTGCCGGATCTGCGCATGCATTTACGCTTTTTCTGAATTCTATGTCGCTACTTACAGGTCATAGTTTGCGCTGACTGGTCCGGAATCTTCAGGAACGTATGCTAGGGTCCCTGATGTGCCTTTCAAGATTTTGTGAAAAATATTAAGCGTTCAAAAGTATTCAAAAAACAATTTCCCATTATAAGTCAATGGGAAAAGTTAACAAAAAGTTCGACAGTGTCTCAAATGCATTTTTACTTTCGCAAATGACCCTGTTGCTTTTGCAAATCCGCCATCTTGTTTTCAGTTAGTGATCAGAAAAATGTTTGGCATTTAAATTTGGGACCCTCTAGCAACCTAATTATTTTTGATTTCACCTAGTCAGACCCTGAGGATGCTAGCCATGTCTTTATTTTGGTGTAAAACACCCCAGGAATATGTTTTTCAAATTTCTGGAAAAAGTACTTTCGCGCTCACGAAAGTGTCACAAATTTTTGCGAAGCTTTAAAATTGCGAAGGTACTTTTCTAGTCTGTGGGGAAAATGACAGGAATTCTTTGGCACTCCGCTGCAAAAGAACGGTTTGGAGTTTTGGGCTGAAATTTAGAAGGAACGTAGTCGACATCTCACAGATGGTGGCGTAGACGTCAACGGTAAGTGAAACGGGTACGTAACCGCAAGCGGAAAGGGCACCGGTAACAGTAATGCAAGCACACAGGCTGGTTTTCCCCAAAAGCTGCATAGAGAAAGACAGTGAGTACAAAGAATGTATGCATAATAATGGGTCTCGGAGCAGAAAATGAAGAGTTGGAATACTAAATTGCTTATATCTCAGGAACCGTCGATGTGAAAAAAAATTAAAAGTCATGTGATTTATGACTTTCCTGGCTGGTTTGTACTTAGCCCCATGAGGGGGCTAAGCATTTTTCTGACAAAAAGTCTATCTCGCACCGTTTCTGAGATACCGTCCCTGAAAGGCATGGCGAACGCCGTAATGTTATCCTGTGGGGGGAAAAAAAGAGAAGTTTGGAGTGCCCTAACTTTGCCTCCCTGTAATATTTTTCCACCAAACCACCAAAAGGCACATCTGTGGGATGTTGGCTTTCTTCCCTCCAAATTTCAGTGTAAAAGACCAAACCTTTATTTTGCAGCAGGGTAGCAAAGAATTCCTGTCCTGCATCGGATGCCGCAGTGTTAGTCAATGGGGAAAAAGTGACAACTTTGGAGTACTGTAACTTTGCATCCATGCAATATTTTGTCACCAACGTATGAAAGGACACATCTGTGAGATGTTGGCTGCCTTCCCTCCAAATTTCAGCCCAAAAGACCAAACCGTTATTTTGCAGCAGAGCGGCAAAGTATTCCTGTAATGCGGCGGACGCCGTAATGTTATCCTAGGGGGAAAAGTGTCGACTTTGGAGTGCCGTAACTTTGCTGCCCTGTAATATTTTTCTCACCAAAATATGGAAAGGCACATCTGTGAGATGTTGGCTGCGTTCCCTCCAAATTTCAGGTCAAAAGACCTAACCGTTCTTTTGCAGCAAGGTGGCAAAGAACTCCTGTCATTTTGGCCATAGTGTTGCAAAGTACTTTCGTGATTTGCGAAAGCTTTCACACAGATTTGCAAAAGTGTCGTGAGCATGAAAGTACTTTCCGAAAGTACTTTTTCCAGAACTTTGAAAAACATATTTCTGGGGTGTTTTACCCCAAAATAAAGACATGGCTAGCATCCTCAGGCTCAGACTAGGTGAACCCAAAAAAAATTGTGTCCCTAGATTGTCCCAAATTTAAATGCCAAGCATTTTTCTGATCACCAACTGAAAACAAAATGGTGGATTTGCGAAAGTAAAAGTGCATTTGCGAAAGTGTTGCACTTTTTGTTAACTTTTCCCATTGGCTTATAATGGGAACTTGTTTTTTGAATAACTTTTGAACCGTTTAATATTTTTACACGAAATCTTTGATAGGCACATCGGGGACCCGGCGCATGTTCCCTGAATTTCGGACGTTCTGCGAAAACCGTCAGCACCTGTAGGCGCGACTGCTAACGTCAAAAAGCGTAAACGCACGCACAGATCATGCTTAATAACTCCACAGCCGTACATCGGACCGGTACAAAACTTGGCAGATCCCAAGGCGTATGGGTCTTGATTCTGTATTCCAAATTTCAGGCAAATCTGTTGAACAATTGCAAAGTTATTAAGGTGCAAAATTTTGGGTTTAACATGTAAATGGCTCTTCAACCCTAACTATGGTAGCACTACAGTGCTACCATTATTTATTTATTTATTTATATATATATATATATATACACACACACACACACGTGTTTTGGGATAAACACAATAATAAAAAGTGATATCTTAATTAGCCACTGAAGATATCATTATCTCCATGTTCCTATACATCATTTTGATATCTTCACACTCCTATACGTCATTCTTATTAAGTGAAACTGTTTCAGTTTCAATCAGAGTGCTAGACATGGAACACTAATCCCTCGCGACGATATCACTCAATGACCACGACCTGCAGCTCCCCCACCATGTGACTCTGACCTGCCATAACTGTTAAAACACACATTTATTTTAAAAGAATAAAACTTATCTGGTCGATCCTGCCAATTTAAATGGGCAAGGGAAGAAACTGTTTTACCTTTTTATACTGTAACGTAGAGTGACCCAGCACTATATAAACTGTAACGTGAGGACAACCTGCCAACAGTAGAACCCCCCTTCCCCCACCACCACGCGACTCTGACATGCCATAATTGTTTACTAGAAATAGTTTGCAAACTTATCTGGTTAATCCTGCCATTTTGTCAGGGTGTTAGGGAAGAAGCAGTTTCTTTTCCGATGCAGTAAACCTGTAGCGTGGCCGAGCACTATCTGTGCTGCAACAAAGGGATGTCCCACAGATTTAAAATAAGGCACTCTGCCTGTAAAAAGTTAGAAATATGTGGCTTTTTTCTTACTATCCTTACATTTGTTTAAATGAAGCTGCTGACAGAAGACAGAGGATAACAAGAGGGTAGTCAGCTTCACAACAGTGAATGCAAGCCGAGCGAGCATTGCTATAGCAACACTACGCGGCTTGTGTTCACTGTTCTGAAACTACCCGACTCACTAGTTCTCCTGTGCCTTCTGTCGGCAACTCGACTAAACTGAAGCGAGACAATGAAAAACCACGCCAGCTTTACGAGCAAGTCTGCCGACTAATCTGTGGGACCTCCTGACCAACATGATAACAAACCAGTTTGCTACATCGACTTCTAACACCTGACAAATAACGAGATCTTTCAGGATGAACCACTAATAAAGTATTTCTTTGGAATCTGTGCAGGGATGAAGCAGCGTAACGTTGTTTTAAACAATTTTCTTTACCCAATTATGGCAGGGACTATAACAACCACATGTCATAACCACATGGCAGGATCAGCCACATACCATAACACGCTGGGGTGCTGCACTGGTGGAGCTGCCTCTTGTACTAAAAAGTGGAGCTGATGAGTTGTTTTAAATGACTATTTTAGCCAGCTATCAAAAGATCAACCAAATATCAGAGCAACATTGGGTGGGGGGCTGCAGGTCATTCAGCCCTAATAAATCAGATCGTGGGGGATTGTGTTAAGTAGGGGTAGTGTTAGGAGGCCCAAAACACATGTTGTATAAACAGAACATGACATGGCCCGACTGAAGATATCATGTATTTATCTTCCACGAGAGACCAATGATATCTCACAGTGGCTGATATCTTCCAGTCGGGCCATGTCCATATCCCATATGTGTGTGTGTGTATATGTATGTGTGTACTATATATGTGTGTATATATATATATATATATGTGTGTGTGTGTATGTGTGTGTGTGTGTGTGTGTGTATATATATATATATATATATATATATATATATATATATATATATATATATATATATAGTGTATGTATGGGATACATGATGGGCGACTGTGGAATATGGAAAATATTTGCATGAATGCAGAGTGAACTGTGATAATATCACGAGTGCCGAAGGCACAAGTGATATTCCAGTTCACTCTGCACAAGTGCAAATGTTTGCCATATTCCACAAGTCGCACATCATGTGTATGATTTATACAATAGGGCTAGTACCCTTTAGGAACATTTTTTTTCTGTGTTCTCTCCCTGTTTACTTTATTTTGGTAATTGGGTAATTTTTTTTTTTTGGGGGGGGGTCTGGGAGCACTGGGCAGTTAAGTGATTTTTTCAGAGTCACACAGTATTGAAATGGAATTTGTGAGAATTAAACACTGGTCTGGGCTGCTGGATGTAGAACGTTTGTTCATTGCTTGTTACTCTAACCTCTAGGCTATACTGACAGCACTGTTTGTGTGTGTAAGTGTTTCTGAATAGGCTGGGAGTGTTAGACGCTGTGAGAAACAGGTGCATGTGATTTGCAATGATAATTGTGTTACCTGCAGCTAGGAGTGAGAAACAGACTATTTATTCAGTAAGTTGCTGGCTTCACTGAGGCAGAGAAACTGTTGCTGTCAGCACCCAGAAAGAGAAACTGGTTTATGAAGGAGGCTGGTTTGAAGAGTAGAGCAGCACGGTAATGTGCTAGGATTGTCAGAATAACTATGGGACACAGGTGATTGTCTTTTACAATGCTAACTGAGTTAGTTGCAGGATTCAGTGAGAAAGAGAAACTGTGAAGCTATTACATGCAGGCTGCAGTGTAGATAGTCGGACTCTGGTGACATAACCATTGTGAGTAGATTTGCTGTTGAAATAAACCCACAGTGTCTGTCATCAGTTATTCCACTGCAGTTAGAATACTTGTTTTTATTGTCAATGTTACGTTCTCACCCCTAGTGTGTGTGTGTGTGTGTGTGTGTGTGTGTGTGTGTGTATATATATATATGATATATACATATAGGGGATATGACATGGCCTGACTGAAGATATCATATTTATCTTCACGAGAGTCCAGTGATGTCATGTCATTGGCCTCGAGTGAAGATAAATATGATATCTTCAGTCGGGTCATGTCATGTTCTATTTATACTATGTATGTTTTGGGCCCCACTCAACACAACCCACAAATGGCCCCTCAATACAATCACTCACATAGAGGTGATGGTTGTTGCAACTCAGCTGTACACATCTCTCTCAACACATGGCATATGTTGTTGAAAAAATATATATGTGTGTGTGTGTGTGTGTGTGTGTGTGTGTATTTATATGTTTGAGACTGCCACTTTGAAATTATGATAAAACAAAAAACTTGTCTGGATTGTGGTTATTTACCGCAACTCAACAAATTACATATATTTAAAAAAAGTCTGATTACAGTATTTAATGAAACACACACATTTGGTTGATCCTGTCTGTATCTTTAAACAAATAATGTTTAGAAACATATCTGGTCAATTGTGAAATTTTCTTTTACCCACTTCCACCTGAAACTAGTGTGACCAAGCAGCTATCCCCAGAAATGTAGCGTCACTGAGCACTATAAACACTGAAATGTAAGGCACTGTCAGACATTTAGAATAAGGTAGTCTGTATTGTAAGAGTAAGAAAAGTGTGCCTTTTTGCTAATTGTAGCTCTGTTTTCTCAAAAGACGCTGCTGACAGCACTGAGAGGAGAGTCAGAGTCGGCAGCTTCAGAATACCAGACGGAAGTGCTAGCATGTATTGCTATGGCAACAGACGCACGTGCTTCCTTCTGGTGTTCTGAAGCTGCTGACTCTCTGTATCCTCTCAGTACTGTCGGCAGCTTCTTTTGAGAAAATAAACCTAAAATTAACAAAAAGGCACACTTTTCTTGGTGTTACAATACCAACTGTTTTCCTAAAAGTCTCAAGTGCCTTACATTTCGATGTTCATAGCACTCGGTCACAGGGCTGCAGCAATGAATTTTGGGGCCTCGGACAATTTACTTGAAATGGGCCCCTGTTTCCCAAACCAACTAATGCCAGGGGTAATGCTAGCTCCTCAGGTGGGCCGCTCCGGAGCTCGGGGCCCCGGACAACTTCCCCACTCCCCCCCAATTACTGCGGCCCTGCTCAGTCACGGTACATTTCTGGGGAAGGCTGTTTGGTCACGTTATGTTTCAGGTGGAACTGGATAAAAGAAAGACGTAGGAGCAGCAGGATCAACCAGATATGCTTCTTAAATGTTTATATGTTTAATGATATGGGGAGGATCAAGGAAATGTAAGAGATGCATGTGTTTTTTTTTTGGTTTTTTTTTTGGTGGGGGAGTCCTGCTCATAAAGAGAGACAGTCACAGAATGAAAGTGAAAAACTTTCATTTTCATTAGAGTGACATATAGGAACATGGAGATATCAATGATATCTTCATATGTGAAGATATCATTAATATCTCCACGACCTGGCTGAGATACATTTTATGCTGACATTTACCACACAACATACATTGTATAATATACTGTATATATAACTCGGATTTAAAACCAACCCCATTACAGGACTGGCAGGGCTCTCAACATGGAAGATGCATGAGAACATTTAAACTGTTTTCAAATTTAGTTAAATATGGCAGTTTGTACTAGAAACAATTGTATTCCCAATTGCTAAATGCTGTGGAAAAAAAACAAAACAAAAAAAAAATTGAATATTAGTATACAAAAAAATGGGTTCAAGACTGAATACTAAAGTTTGTGAAATGGTATTGTGTGGGGAACACTGTGACAGAGTTGAATAAGGCCCTGCCCCATTTGTTATGCAGAAAGAGTTTAAATGCAAGGGTCTGTTCTATTCTCTCCTTTTCTGTCACTTGTCTGTCTGGTTGCGCAACCAAATTTTCTTGAGAGCTAGGAAATGATCGCTCCAATGGTTTCTCAGTTCTCCACCTCTCGCTATCTCTCTGCCCTCCCTTGCTGTTCTGTCTTCCTCTTTGCATGTCTGCGGGTATAAAAATATATGTGAATCTTTATGTGGAAATGTCACTGATACTGGGAACCCTTTGTTTAAAACTGTATATAGTTTTACTGTTGAAATTATTGCAAAAAGCTATTTGGAACTCAAGGGAGTGAGAATGCTAGATGCAAAATCCCTGCAGAGCTGGCTACAAGAGGTCAGTCCTGGGTCGATTAGGTTTTTTGCCGCACATGCAAGAACATTGTGCAAGAAGCATGCTGTTTTCTTAACGAGATTCCCAGGCACAGACTCATAAAAAGAGCGCAATGCTTGTGCAAGAGAGGGACAGAGACTGAGATTTGAAATTGAGAAGAACAAACTCCGAAGAAGGACTCTGTTTTGTATGTTTGTACTGCCTTTTTATACTGACCAATTTTTATTTTTTTATTTTGCTGTTAATAATAAAACGCTGTTTGTGAATTTTGAAACTGCTCCTGGTTTTCCTATGCTTTCTGAGCTGTGCCTCGACGACAAACAGCACTTTTTAAGATGAATTTCTAGCCCTGCCTGGGAGAGGAGATAGAGAGGGGATATAAAAGACCTCTAAATACATCACAGGGATAAGGTACAGAAGGGAAGTATGTTTTAGAGAAAAGTGCTCAAGAACATAGGCAGGGCTAGAAATTCATTTTAAAAAGTGGTGTTCCCGGCAGAATACCACTGCACAGTGTGGTTCTCAATCAGTCTAGGTAAGGAGGTAGCCACTACAAGGACTAAGGTCCCGGATTTCTAAAGGGCCGACTTTGACAGAATGGGTAGTATAATGGAAGGGCACATAGCTAGCATCCGCCCAAACATGGACGCAGAGCAAAAGTGGGCAGTCAAAAAGTGGGGCCTGGCTGAGGCCACTAGCACATGTGTCAAGAGCCAGAGCAAGAAATCCAGGAGCAAGAAGCTGAGCTGGATGAACAAGGAGGTAGGAGAGAGGGTGAGGGAAAAGAGAGCTGCATTTAGAACCTACAGAAGATCCAGCCAGGAGGAATATGTGAGAAAATCCAGGGAAGTGAGTAGAATTGTAAAGGCAGCCAAGGCGTCGAGAGAACTGAAGCTGGCCCCGGGGATCGAAGAAGGTGAAAACGATTTCTTCAGGTATATAAGGGAGAAGAGAAGGAGTAATGATCAGATTGTTAGGATAAAGAATGGCAGTGGGTGGGCAGAAAAGGGGGCAGAGCAGGCATAAGTACTAGAGTACTTCTGTTTAGTGTTCAACAAAGAGAGGGATGGGCCTGTACCAAAGGGGAAGGAAGGGGTGAGGTTAGAGGGGGAGATCACTGATGGGGAAATCGCGGAGGGAAGGGCATTTTGAGGGCCTTAAGTCCTTGAGGGTTGATAAGGCACCTGAGCTGGACAAAATTCATTCTAGAGTACTGAGAGAGTTGGCAGTAGTCTCGTCGGGGTCATTGGTGGACCTGTTCAATACCTTTCTGGAAATGGGATGTGTGCCCAGGGATTGGAGGGTGGTGCATGTGGTGCCCCTCGATAAGAGTAGGCCCAAGGGCGAACCAGGGAACTATAGACCAGTCAGCCTAACCTCAATTGTGGGAAAGCTAATGGAGACTATCGTGAAGGAAAGGCTGGTAAAATTTCTGGAGGATAATGATCTCCAGGGCAGCAGACAGCACGGTTTGTGTCTGGCATATCCTGCCAGAAGAACCTGATGGCCTTTTTTTGATTGGGTGACACGGGCACTGGACAAGGGATGTGCAGTGGATATCCTATACCTGGACTTCAACAAGGCCTTTTGATTCGGTGCTGCATGGTAGGCTGTCCAGCAAACTGAGCAACCTGGGTGAGGGGATGAAACTGGTTTAATGGGTCAGTAGCTGATTACAGGATAGATAACAGAAGGTAGTAGTAGGGGAAGAGGTATCTGAGTCCAGGGCAGTACAAGTGGGGTCCTACAGGGCTCAGTGCTGGGACCTGTGCTGTTTAATGTTTTCATTGCCGACATCGCAGAAGGGATAAAGAGTAAGATCAGTCTCTTCACCAATAACACCAAGATCTGTGCGGAGGTTGATGGAGAGGAGGGTAGTACAGTACTCCAGGAGGATTTGGCAAAACTGGAGGAATGGTCTAACACATGGCAACTTGGATTCAATGCCAAGAAGTGCAAAGTCAATGCACTTGGGAGCCAGGAACTCTGGAAATAGTTATTGGTTGGGGGAGTGCAGTTATCCAAGTCAGAGGAGGATAAGGATCTTGGTGTACTGGTGATGGGAGAAATGAACCACTCAGTCCAGTGCAAGAAGGCAGCGGCAAAGGACAACAGAATGCTGGGGTGCATCGCAAGGGGAATTACCTCTGGGAGAGGGGAAGTCATCCTGCCCCTCTACAGGTCCCTGGTGAGGCCTCACTTATAGTACTGCATGCAGTACTGGAGCCCCTATTTGAAAAAGGACATTAAGTTGTTGGAGGGGGTGCAGCGCTAAGCAACTAAAATGATCATGGGATTGGAAGCTAAACCTTATGAAGAGAGACTAACAGCTCACTGTGTATTCCCTGGAGGATAGACAGGAGAGAGGGGACATGATTGAGACCTTCAAGTGCATGAAGGTTATGAACAGAGTAAGCACCGGAAGTATTTTCAAATTAAAAGGTGGAAGGAAGCTAGGGGGCACATTCTGAAGTTGGAAGGAGGCAGATTCAGGAAGGAAATGAGGCACCATTTCACAGAAAGGTTGGTGGCAGGGTGCCAAGCTACTGGAAAAGGTGACATCACTGCAGACAGTGGGCAGCTTCAAAAGGGGGTGGGACAGGTTCAGAGGAGGTTCACACCATGGGGGGTAGGGTGGGAGTGAAGGATACACGGGCAAAATCTGTGGGGGGAGGTAAGGGGGCAGCTGCAGTCTGAAACACTGAAGTGCTGCACACTCGAGCAGACTAGATAGACTGATAGGCCTGTATCTTTTGGTATGTTCGTATGTAAGGGGGACATTATATGAAGCTGGAAGGGGGGTACATTAAGGAGACATTTGAGGAAGTACTTCTTGCAGAGTGGTGGATTCCTGGAACAGTCTGCCAGCGGAGGTTCTGGGGCAAAAACAGTGAGAGGATTCAAGAATGCATATGATAGGCATAGTGGAAAGGAAGGGGGGAGGGAGAGAAAGCTGTAGATCAAATAAGGTCTATGGTGAGAATGAATGTAAGGAAAAATGAGTAGACTGGGAGGGCCAAGTGGCCCTTATCTACTGTCAGTTTCTATGTTTTCTTTCTTTCTGTTATGGCGTGTGTGCGCCAGGATCAGGACCGCGCATGCACAGAAGTGGCAGTATTTGTTTGCAGTGTGTGCTTCAGTGTGCATGAGCGGGTTCATGATTTTTTTTTTTTTAAATTGAAATGCCACATGCTCAGCTTTATGTAATTGCGTCATGCCATGTGGCTCTAGTAGGAAGGTGCACATGATCACTGAGGACAAACTGCAGACATTCTGTCCAGCTACCAGTGCCTGTTCGAGTCTTACCTGGTAGAACTGTCTGGAGTGCTCTCCCAGAAATCATGGAACCACCGGAGTGCCTACTCAGAAACCTGAAGGGCAGTGAAAAGGGCCAATCGCAGTGTCTCTGGTGCTAGGCGATCACGCGGGGGCTGCAGTACAAGTGGGTACATGCATCACGCTGCAGCTTGCCACATCGCCATTGCACCAGAGATCTGGGGGAGTTGGCATTGTTCCCTGTCTGCCGTTGTTTGTTGGATTGCAGAGTGTACTCATTAACCAAAAGTCATTTGAAAGACTGAAAACATAGTTGCAGAAAGAGCCTCACTAATTTTAAGACTTTAAAAAGTACTTTTCAGAACTTAAGATTTTAGGCATTTTAGCAGTCAGCATTTCAGTTGAGTTGGGAGAGAGAGAGAGAGGGCTTTTTTGCATGTGTGTGGTCTGGGGGATCGAAGGCCCTTCTGTCTTTAGGTCCATAGCTGTTTCTGAAATAGTGGGGAAAATAATTCCAGCATCAGTTACATTTAAAGGATTTTTGAATTTTTTGTTTTTATGAAATGTGCTGTAGGGCTAAGCCTGAGCTAGAGAGATTCAGAACACTGGACCAGAGCAGAGAATGAGAGGGTAGCTATGATCTTAAATCAGGACTGATTACAATTAATCAAATGGTTTTAATTTTTTCTCAAAAAGAAAATAAATATATAGATGTATATAATACAAGTCTGTCTGCCTCCGCACGTAGGGCTGTGGATGGCAAGAGTGAGCAAGCCACACAGCAGTTAAGTGACTCCAGTACATCCTAGGCAAGATGTCCTGTCCTGCCTTTTTTGAGACTTTTCTTTTGTTAAATAAAACAGTTTACTAAAATAAGTTAAAAAAAAAAAAAAATAATCTGTGGAGACTCACTAAGAAATGTGAGGGGGCGCGCCTGCAACTGCTGCCTGCCCAGTGGCAGTGACTTATTACAGTCCATCTATGCCCTGTCCTTCAGTGGTTGCATTGGTAACTTAAATTAAGAAATTAACATGTACTGGATGGCTGTGTGAGGCGAGAGGGGCTTGCCCTGCTGCGTAGAGTCCAGCCATCATTTATCCTGCTGGTTCTTATGTTTGTCATTTTTTGGCTAATAAAAAAATCCACGTTTGCAAAAATAAAAGTAAAAAATATTGAAAATCAGAATACCTGAGATAGAAAGAGAGACACTGCAAGTGTGTGCGTATGTGTGTCCTGTACGGCTGCCACTTATCCATCCCTCATCCAGATTGTCATCCTGAGATTGCGTTACTCATTTTGAGATCTAATAAAAAATTTCCAAATTTACAAAACATATTTAAAAGTGCATTGGACTACCTGAGATAGAGGCAGTACACATGTATGTGAGGAGAGTGGCCTGCCCGGCTGCGACTAGAAACATAGAAGTTGACGGCAGATAAGGAACGCAAGGCCCATTCAGTCTGCTCATTTTTTCTATCTTATGAATGTGCCATAGGCCTGTTCTCTGTCAATAGCCTATCTATTCATACTCATCTGTATTGCTCCCTTATGCCTATCCCATGCCTGTTTGAAGCCCTGCACTGTATTCATATCCACCACTTCCTGAGGTAGGCCGTTCCATGCATCCACCACCCTTCCTGCGAAAAAGAACTTCCTCACATTGCTCCTTAATCAGCCTCCCTCTAATCTCATGCTGTGTCCTCTTTTCCTGCTATTTTTCTTATATTGAAACATGTTGGACTGTTTCACCTTGTTAGTGCTCTTAAGATGTTAGAATGTTTCGATCATATCACCTCTCTCCTTTGCTCTAGGGTATACATATTGACCTCCGTTAATCTGTCCTCCTATGTTTCCTGATACAGTCTTTGCACCATTTTGGTTCCCCTTCTCTGGACTACCTCCATTTTGTTAATGTCCTTGTGCAGGTGCGGCCTCCAGTACTGCATGCAGTACTTCAGATGGAGCCTAACCAGTGTCTTGTAAAGAGGGATTATTACCTTCCTCTTATGACTTGCGATACCCCTACTAATACACCCCAACATCCCTCTAGCCTTACCTACTGCTTTAGTGGTCTGCTTTTGATGATTTCAGGTCATCTGTGATGATGATGATGCCCAAGTCTTTCTTCCCTTGTGATTGCCTGCAATTCCCCTCCCAACATATAGGTGGCTTCAGGGTTTCTCTTCCCTATGTGCATGATCTTGCACTTCTTTGCGTGAAACTCCAGTTGCCACTTTTCCGACCATTTTCAGTTTATCTAGATCTCTTCTCATACTGCCCACCCCATCTGGATCATCTACTTTGTTGCAGATAAGTTATCTGTAAACAGACAAACCTTAACCTCCAGACCATCTGCAATGTCACTGATGAAGATATTGAAGAGGACTTGCCCCAGGACTGATCCCTGAGGTACTCCACTTGTGACTTGCATCTCTTCTGACTGTATACAGTTTACCACCACTCTGTTTTCTGCCCGTCAACCAGTTTGCCACCCAGTTGACCAATTTCTGACCCACCCCAAGCCTATCCAGCTTATTAATCAATCTTCTGTGTGAAGCAGTATCGAAAGTTTTGCTGAAGTCAAAGTAGGTGACATCAGCGGCGCCCCCTTAGTCCACCACTCTGGTTACCCAGTCAAAGAAATCTAAGAGAGTAGTTTGACAGGACCTTCCTGTTGTTAACCCATGTTGTCTTGTATCCTGTGCGCCTATGGATTCCAGCCAGACCAGCCCTCATCTGTTTGTCTTCTTGAGATTACATCATTTTTTGTGGCAAATGATCTGCTGCTGCTGCTTCTGTATCAGGGGGAATCTGACCCTATTGAGAGACCAACAGTAATAGCTATGGCTACTAAGATTTTGGTCAGTGTTGCCACTACAAATGCTTCATCCTCCAGCTAGCACCTTGTTCAGACTAAACCCTATCAACTGAAAAAAGATGATGTGAAATGCAAATCGAGTTGATTGGCCTAGGGATTTTGAATGGCTTCAATAAGAGAAGCAATCAAATACAGTGAGTTGTAAAGGCTGTAGGAAACAACCAGAGCTGGCAGATCATAATCTATATTTTATGTTGGTAGCAGTACCTTCAAATTGGAGTCCATAAAAATTCACAATGCAAGCAGTGCCCATGTTAAATATGTTCTAGTTGACGGAGCTTAACTGGCCCCTGACTCCATACCTGTGGCTTTTGTTTTAAAAACATGAATGTTACAATGAGAGAATCCATGTGGTGTCTAACTTTGTCTACTTCTTAGCATCCAAGGATAGACCAAGGATTTCTCTTTTCATATTTTAAGAAAATGTAATATAAAACTGATCAATGTGCAAACTATAAAAAGTTCCAAATTTGTGCATCACGTTGCAGTTATTATACATGAAAACCAAATTGAAAGTGTAAAAAAAAAAAACTCCATCAGTGGGGCTGTCAGTTAATAGCAGTACTGGGTGAAGTGTGCGGGTGTTTGTGAATGTTTCTCATCTATATTGACGATGGTATTACCAGTACTTGCTTTCTTGGAATAAGTTTTTTTTTTTTTTTTTTTTTTGGGGAAAGCAAATGCCAGTGGATACATTGCAGCAATTTTTTTTTTTTTAAACAAACAATGTTTCTTCTTGGAAAAATATTCCAGTGATTTTGGGGCTGGCCACTGATGGTGCATGTGTCTGTCGTGCAAGGGTAACATGGTAATATCACAGCAAAGCTCAAAAGCAGTGGGCTGCCTTGGTGTTTTGTCAACCATTGCATTGCTAATGGTTTACAGCTTGCCATTCTAGATGAGCAAAAAGGTATGACAGAAGTAAAAGAAAAGGAAAATGGACTGAAGGCCCTATATGTCTTTTATCATGCCTCCCCATCGAGAAATGAGAGCCTTGGAAGAGGCAGCTAATGTAATTTTCATTGAACTAAAAAAAAAAAAAAATGTCAACATCTTCACTGTGAGTTGGCTTAGTTAACACCACAGTGCTGTGATGGCTCTTCTCAGCAGCCTGCCAGCAGGAATTGCACACTTAAAATACTGCATCACAACACAGTTGGAGTCTTTGTTCTTTGGATTTCAACAAGATTATCTATTCTAGCCGGCCCATCGGTGCATTGATACCACTACTGCTCGTGACGCTGGCAGCCCAAGTTCGCGAACAAACTTTAGTCATTGGAGAACAACCAGGAGGAGGAGGAGGACAGAGCATCCAAGAGGATACTCTCCTTCTCTGGGGAGGGCAGGATGATGTCCTCACTGTAGTACTGCCTCCTGGGTGACAGCACGTAGCAGTGCAGTTGAGGGCATTGGGAGTGGGACATACGCAGGCTGGTGACTGGCGCGACAGCAGGATTTGCCTGCATATGCGCCTTGATCTCCCTGATATGCTTGCTTCTGAAGAGAGAGGGATAAAACTCATGGAAAAAGATGTCCCTGCTGTCCGAGGACAACGGAATGCCAGCTGGACCTGGCCTGCACATCTCCTGATGAAGACAGTGCAGTTTGAGGGCGTGGGTATTAACCTCCACCGTGTCCCCACTTGGTGGTGGGGGGGCAAGGCTGAGACAATGTAGAGGTAGGCAGCTGAAGTAGGCAGGTCTAGCGGAGCCAGGCGCCTTGGGGTTTTCAGAGGGAGTTCAGTCAGTAAAGTAAGGGGGCATAAACAGAGAATGGAAAAAAATAAATGTTTTATTCTTGGAAGGGTCTCCCAAAAGTTTCAAGAACTTCTGTTTCTTACATAGGTACCGCCACAGCTGGAGAGCTGCACTTCTGAGCTCAACAACTTGAAAACCATGGCAGATCCTGCTGTGGCACAGTTATTGGAATATGTACAACCCGATGTCAAGTCAGTCTTCACTGGTGGTGTGGATGGTGGTGTCAGCACTCCTTCTCCTACTAACATAACAAAAAAATCATAGTTGTGCATGTAGAAATGAAAGGCAGAAAAGAACCAGGCAGGCCACTGCTTCAAACCAAGCAATGGAGGACATTGCCTCCAGTGGAAGTTCCACAAACTGATAAAGGAAAAAGTGTGTAACAGTGTTATCAGATTCTTACAAGACAGATATGAACACACCAAGCAAACAGAAGATTACAAATTATTTTCTGTATTTGATACTGCTTGGCCTGATGGTCCCCAGATCATTCTAAATTTTGGCCAGGAATCCATCATTGGGTTTACTCAGAAGTACATGCCATTTCTAAAAAAGCATTATTATGGCTGAGGGCAGGCAACCTTTACATGATTCTGAAGTGGATGCAAAACCGAAACTGAAGTTTCACATAGACTTCTAAGCATCAAAACACACAAACTGCAATGAAAAGGTTTGCAGATATTTAAAAAGAGTTGGGCTTCTCCAAGTGTTGGTCTCCAATTTCAAGGTAATGTCTGTGAGCACAGCTGCTTGTGAAAGAGGATGACGTGCCCATAATAGAATTAACATGCAAAAAGTTAGACTAAGTCAGTCAAAGTCCCAAAATATGTATAAATGTTGTCTCCTTTATTTAGGAGCTCTTTACAAACATTGCCTGAAATGCCCGTTTCACCGTTTAATTCCGGTATGGGAGTTGCCCTATACGAAAAAGAAAAGGTACATTGCAAAACTATATTCATAATAATGGAGGGAATAATTTTATAAATTCATTCCGTGAAATTGACCTAATATCTTCTAGAAATTCCCCCTGAAACCATAATCTTTTGAACATCAGTGTTTCTTTAGTTTTGTGCCACCAAACTTGTTTTATGGTTTGTGGGAGGGTTTAACGGTTCCAGAATTCTAATGTAATCCTCTTGGTTGCCATTGTTTCCAAACAGAGTACTCTTTCCCAATATCTTGTAATCTTTAATGTGTTCAATATATTGAAAATAAGTATTTCCATTGATACAGGGATTTGTTTTTCTAAAATCAGAGAAAACATAGTAGCTGTTTGCCACCAACTGTTTATTTGACAGCGCCATATATTATGTCCTAAATCCACCATTCCACAGCCATACCAGCGTCTGTTAGATAAATTTTATGAAATTCAGTTTAAACAAAAATTGGTGTAACATATGCCCTATTTATTAATCCGGCTTGAATATATTTATTTTTGGCTGACAGTCAGGATCTGCGCTAAGTTGAAACGTAAGGGAGCAAGGTCACATAAACCATGCTGGTGGTCCAGTGAGGTCCAGGTAGCAGTCAGAGAAAAGAAGGCGGCTTACAAAAAATATAAAACAACAAGAGGGGATAGGGATAAGGAAATGTACCAGCTTGCATCTAGAAAAGTCACCCAGATGGTGAGGGGAGCAAAGTCCGAAAGAGCAACGGCTGGCACAGGGGATACATGGAGGGGAAAAGGGGTTCTTCCGCTACATTGGGGAGCGGAGAAAAACTAAGGGCCATCTCAGCAGATTGAGATCAGAAGAAGGGTGGGTGGAAGAGGTGAGGGACCAGGCAGAGGTATTTAACGAGTACTTTGCCTCTGTGTTCACTAGGAAGGGGGATGGGATATCTACAAAGCAAGGCACAAAGGGATTAGAAGCGGCAGGGAGTGGGATCAGGGGAGCAACAGAAATGGAGCAAAAGGGAGGGAAAGGTACCCCAGGGGTGTCACATCTGGATAAGGATAAAAAGACCAGTAAGGTGGAGGGGACAGATGATGCCATCCCCACCAAAAGGGTGTGGTTTGCCCTCAAGGCCCTAAAGAAAGACAAATCTCCTGGGCCGGATGGCATTCATCCGAGAGTACTATGGGAATTGGCGGACATACTGGCTGCACCCCTGGCGGAGCTTTTCAACAGGTCACTTGAGACAGGGAGGGTACCTAGGGATTGGCGAGAGGCACATGTGGTACCAATCCATAAAGGGGGGTCGAAGGAAGTACCAGGAAACTATAGACCCATCAGTTTAACCTCGGTGGTGGGAAAATTAATGGAGAGTATACTAAAGGAACGATTGGGGGTTTACTTGGGGAGGTGGGAGGTCTGGATAGTCGGCAGCATGGGTTTGTGCCAGGTAGATCATGTCAAACCAACCTTGTGGAGTTCTATGAATGGGTAACATCAGAACTGGACAGGGTAAGCCTGTGGATGTATTATTCTTGGACTTCAGCAAGGCGTTTGACTCTGTTCCCCACAATGGTCTGGTGGAGAAACTGATGGGGTTAGGAGTAGGCCCTTTGATGGTCAGATGGATTGAAAACTGGATAGCTGGACGCACTCAGAGAGTAGTGGTCTGTGGGGAGCTCTCGAACCCTACAGAGGTTGGTAGTGGGGTACCACAGGGCTCGGTCCTGGGTCCAATCCTGTTTAATGCATACATATCGGACATCAGGATGGTATAAGGGTGAAATGAGTCTTTTGGATGACTCCAAGATGGGAGCAGTAGTTGAGGGAGAAGAGGGAGGTTGGCCCTGCAGGGGACCTGGACACCCTGGAAAGCTGGGCTCACACATGGAAATTAAATTTCAATATCACCAAGTGCAAGGTGTTGCATCTTGGTGGGAAACCCTAAACACAGGTACACCCTGGGAGGGAGGTGCTGGAAGCCTCAACAGGGGAAAAGACCTAGGGGTCATGGTGGATACATGTATGAATAACTCTGAGCAGTGCAGGAGAGCAGCTAGCAAGGCAAACAGGATGTTGGGATGCATCGCAAGGGGATCACCTCTAGGAGCAAGGAAGTGATTCTGCCGCTGTACAATGGACTGGTTAGACCACACCTTGAGTACTGTGTACAGTACTGGAGACCACACTTGAAGAGGGACATACAGCTCCTGGAGAGGGTTCAGAGGAGGGCAACAAAGATGATACGAGGGCTAGGGATATGACTTACGAGGACAGACTTGAGGAGCTCTGCCTGTTTTCATTGGAGGAGAGAGAGACAGGGGACATGATTGAGGTCTTCAGGTACCTCAAAGGAATAAATAGGGTAAACATGGAGGGATCTTTAGACTAAAGCAGGAGGCATCACCAGAGGGCATGGTTTGAAGTTGGAAGGTGGAAGGTGAGGGGAAAAGAGGAGGAGGTTTTTCACTGAGAGGGTGGTGGACCCTTGGAATGCTCTGCCTGGTGAGCTGGTTCAGAGATCCACAGTGGAGGGCTTTAGAGAGGGTGGGACAGACACAGAAAGTGGATGTATCAGATGATGGCCTGTCCCGGGGGGGTGGGGATGGATGATAGGGGTTTCTGGAGCACAAGGGATGGGAGGGTCTCTGCACCCAACTAAGGATCTAGGTTCGAGCAGACTTGATAGACCATAAGGCCTAATCTGCTGGCAAATAGTATGTTAGTATGTTAGTATGTTAATTTGCTGCCACTGTTGAAGTTTAAATGTTATCCCTGTTGCCATTTCTAATAAATTTTAAGTCTACAATTTATAGAGCCACTTGTAAAGTCTTTATATATTCTCAAAATAATTTTTAATTTTGTAATTACTAATTGTAGCTACTTCTGTTTTCAAGCACAGCACCAGGTTTATAGTCAGTAGTTCCACCTTTTTTAAGGATCTCTTGAAATGTATCAAACAGATTATAAGATATAGAAAGTTACTCAAACTATTCCCACTCGATCTTTATATTGCTTATAGGAGATGCATTTATTGTCCTGTATAAAATCGGCCAGTATGCATGTGTTTTTATTTTGAAGAGCTGTGATCATCTTGTACTTATTTGGTGAATTAAGCATGTTAAGTCTGGAATGGAGCCATGGAATGGAGCTATTCCCAAATAGTTATAGGGCTTGTTTGAAGTAGAGATGAAACAGTCTCAGTGGTATATCTTTACAGTACTTAAAATAAATAAATAAATAAATAAATTCCGGAACGGTATTGCATTTATTTGAAACTTGTGTTCCATCTTTTCTATTACACCCTGTACAGCTATGTAATCCTGTTTGGGGAAAAATGCCCAGTCCCAAGCAGTGGCTAGTAGTTCACCCTTAAAATATTTAAATGGGTCTGGACATCCAAACCCTCCCACTACTCTACTACCCATCATAAACTTCCAAGTAATTCTGGGTTTACCACCCCTCCAGAGAAACTTGGTAGAAATGTATTTTATTTCTGAGACAGATTTATCAGGTATTCCATAGAGGGCCTGTAATGCAAATATGAAATGTGGGGGAGTCGTCATTTTAATGACTTTGACACGGCCCCATAATGAGATGGATAAGTTCTGCCAATTATATAATTTATTTTGTATTCTGTTTTGCTGTACTATAATTTAATACAGTATTGGTTTTAATATTATTTGAAAGGATAACTCCCAAATATTAATTTTTCTCCTTTTCTGAACAGGTTCAAACTTTCAAAATCCAGATCTTTTGCTATAGATAAGGGCATAGTAATTGATTTATAAGAATTTAACTTGTATCCTGCAAATTTAGAAAAATTCCAATTATGTTCATTAATGCAGTAATTGAGGATGGAATATTTTTAAAAATAAGGAGCGTCATCCGCATAAACACTCAATGTAATATCTGCCTCCTTTATTCTAACCCCTTCTATCTCTACACTAGCTTGTAATGCCTGTAATAATAGTTCCAGACATAATACAAAAATTGTAGGGGACAGTGGGCAACCTTGTCTCGCTCCATTCTACATCTCAGTGGTCCCTGTCAGATGTTGATAGGTAGAGAAGCAGACTCTTGATATGCTATACAGTTGTGCAATAATATTCAGTAATTGTGGGGGAATCCCCCATAAGTGCATTACCCTCAACATATCAGTTCTATTCACAATATCGAAGGCTTTGCTAGTATCTAAAGCGAGAGCATGGTAATTATGTGGCGCATATTTGACATTCGAAAATTGTCTGTACTTTTATTACAGCTTGAACAAGAATTCATTTTATTTAACTGAGTGTGTTGTTCAGATAACAGCAGCCCAACAGCAGGACATGGTTTCAGTCACCCAGCCTACACCCACATAGAGGTCACAATCCACATAGCCTAGACAGGTGTAAGGTAAAGCCTCTGGAAGATTACATAAGGACAACACCACAATATCTGCAAAATGTATTAACTTATAAATTTAAAATACAGAATATATTTCTTTGGATAGAAAGGGCTTTCCATTTCTAATCTAATTGATCACTGTCTGTCCACCCAGTGTCTCGATCAGTTCCTGGCAGCTCTTCTATTGCTGGTGATGCTCCTTATTATTTTCTCATAGTTATGTTTCACCCTGCCTTTTTGTGTTTGGATGGGAAGCACTTTGCATTTGTAATTGATCATGGTTTGGTCCGTCCACTCTCCTAGTCCGCTCCCAGCAGCTCCCTTCCTGCTGGTGATGCTCAGCTCTTTATAATTTTCTCAGAGTTATGCCTTCCTTTTTCCAGGCTTCTTCATTTGGAATGGAAATGACTTTCCATTTGCAATTGATCATGGTCTGTTCCTGTGTCTCATACGGCTCCTGGCGGCTTTCCTTCTGCTGGTGATGCTTGGCTGCATATTATTTTCACATAGTTATGCCTTCCCTTCTTCGGATGGGAAGGACTTTCCAATTTCCATTTGTACTTTATAAGTTGTTCCTCCTGTGTGATATTTCTGAAGCTATTTTACTCCTGTTTCTTATCAGATCTGGTAAGGACTTTTCAGAATCTAGGAACATGATTTCAGCTGAAAGGCAACCAACAAAAACTGAATTGGCTACCAGATTTCAAAACTGAGCGTCCATAAAGTGACCACAAAAAAAATGTGGCCACCAGATTTCATTGCATGCTGGCCAAGCTGGCCTCCAAACCACAAAGTGATTTGTCCCACCTTGAGGGAGAGGTACTGCCCATAACCAACACATGGGCAAAAGTGAGACACTATTAGACATGCGGTTCATTGATTGCTGATATTCAGTAGCTTTTTTTTTTGTTTGTTTTTTAACTTGCGCTTCAGACAGAATGAGCTTGTTCATTACCCTTGACTTGATTGTACTTCATTTGTTTCACATGATACTCTGTAACTTTTGTTGTGTTTGCTCTGTATCTTTGTATCCATGTAATCCTTGTAACCTCCTGGGTTGTGTCTGAAAATAGTAATTTCTAACCCCAGTAATGCTCAGACCATTCATAACTTTGTGCAGTCATCCTGATGGGTTGGACTGCCCGGAGAGATGGAACACATGCAAATGATGGAATTCTTTGCACGTGAGCATCTTTCAAATACTACCTCTACCAACTGTAGTGTTCTAAACCCTTCAGATTTTTCTCTCCGCCTGAAAGTCTGGTTGCTCAGAGTCTGTCTCCCTCTTTCGCGTGAAAGAAGAAAGAAAAAGTCAAAAAAACCATAAGTATTTTTAGTTTCTTTTACTGCCTCTATTAATTGTTAGTTATTATTGTTTAAATTGTTTTCTCGGTTCCTCGCGGTTCGGTATAACCGTGAGGGATCCGAGTTAGTTTTAAGTTTGTTTCGGTTCTCTGATTAAAGAACCTGTTCATTATCACTAAAATTTGGTCCTAAAAGATTTTATTTGTAACCGCTTTTTATCAGTTACAGAACTGCTGAACCGGTTCATTTTTCATCTCCTCTCTCGGTTCTATCAGTTCCGGAACCGACCGCAAAAAAAAAAAAAAAAAAGGAAAGCTGTTTAAATTACCGCATTAGCTTTGGTATTTAGCGGTTGGAGGTTTTTCACTTTATCTTTAACCATGACTGAGAAACCTAAAAAGAGAACCGGGGAGCCTAGTTTTAAAAACTGTTTGAAGTGTGGAGATGTGTTTGCCAATGCAGACAAGCACACCTTATGTGTGGCTTGTCTGGGTTTTAAACATTTGGACCAGGAATGTGATATATGTAAAACATTCCCAGAAAAAACTGTTGAGAAGCGCCTTGAAAGGCTTAATAAAAAGTTTCCAAGGGGTCCCTCAGGCTCTGAACAGCTGACACCCCAGTCTGTTGTGGTTGAATTAAATGTTCTTTCACCCTGCCCTGATACAGGCTAAAAGGGCAAAAAGAGGGAAAGAACTGGCTGACTCTCCGTTCCCTTAAAGAAATTAAAGAAGCTCAAACATGCAGAACCCTCTCCTGCTAAACCAGGGACTTCTGCGCAGCAGCCTGTAATGCCTTCGGCTCAGGACATAGCCCAGGCATTTAAAATTATTCAGGCTCTGCAGAGCATCATTCCTCAGCCTCCTGCCCCTTCCCAGGGTCCCCAGGTTGCTGCTACTGTGTTGCCCCCTGATCCGGAGCAACATTATTTTGAAGAGGTTGAGCTTTATGAGGAGGACGAACCTATTCCCCCAGAGGTTTCCCCTGAGCAGGAATTTGGCTCGCCTCCCAGAGTGTCTGAGGATTTTTCCTCTCATTTTTCTTTCATAAGGAAAATGGCAGATGCTCTGGATATTGCCACAACAGAACAAGTCAAGGATGAGGAGGAGATTGAGTACCTCAATATGATGGGTTTAACACCCACAAAGGCCCTCCTCCTCCCAGTATATAAATTATTCAAGAAGGATGCTATGAAGCTCCTGCAAACCCCAAATTCTTTTCCTCCTATTGACAAGCTTAATAGATAAAAATACCAGCTCAACAGGAGGAGCTGACTTCCTTTTTCCCCACCCTGATCATCAAGGGGTAATACAGCAAGCTGCCTGTGATAAGGCTAAAGTCCCTCTGTCCTCACACCCACTGGACAAGGACTCAGAAAATTGGACAGTATGGCCAAAAGGGCTATTTATCAGCCTCAGAGCATGAGACAGGCCACTTTTCAGCTTATGCTGCCCAGTATCAAAAATCCTGTGGCAGTCGGTACTGGCAATGTCCATGAAGGCCACCCCACCCTTGTCAGATGACCTGGCTGAAACTGCCAGGTTTGGGCTAGAGGCGGCCAAGTACCAGTTCCAGATGGCTGCTGACCTAAATGAGACTGCAGCCAGATGGATGGCTAATACAGTGGCTCAGAGGAGGTTTGCTTGGCTTAGGGCTACAAACCTCACTCAGGATACCCAGTCAAAGGCCCTGGATTTCCCATTAGAAGGAAGTGCCCTTTTTGGGGAGTCCACAGTGGCCTATATGAAAAAAGTGGATGAATATAAGGCTACTTATAGAAGTAACTCTGCTAGAGACAGAGCTTCCTCATCCACTAGGCCCTATGGAAGGGGGGGGCTAGGGGTCATTCCTTTTTATCAAGACCCTTTTTCCAGCCAGTAGCCATGCCCCAAAACCAGCAGTACCCCCCACAGGGCTACTCAAGGGGTAGGGGTAGAAGGGGCTCTAGGCGAGGGGCTCAGCCACAACCTCAACCCCAGCCTAACCAGAACCCCTGAGATGCAAGCCGCCTCCTCCCAACCTGTTGGAGGCAGACTGTCCCATTTCCTCCCCCTCTGGTCAACCATCACCACAGACAAGTGGGCATTGGAGGCAGTGGGCAAGGGTCTGTGTCTGCAGTTCAAATTTCTTCCTCGAAGACACCCCAGGGTTTCCACTTCCCCATCCCTAGCACAAATCTCATTGCTAGAGGCAGAGGTTCAGAAGCGGCTTCAGCTCAAAGCAGTGGAACAAGTCCCTACAACCCTGAGAGGAAGAGGTTTTTACTCCAGATACTTCCTAACAACAAAGAAAAATGGGGAGTGGTGGCCAATTTTGGATCTCAGAGCTTTAAACAAGCACCTAAAAAAGCCAAAGTTCAAAATGGTCACTTTGGCTCGGATTCTGCCAACAGTCCAAAAAGGGGACTGGCTGGCATCTCTGGACTTACAGGACGCTTATTTCCACATCCCCATAAAGGAATCTTACAGGAAATATCTCAGATTCAGACTTCCATCAGGTCATTATCAGTTTGTAACCCTACCCTTCGGCCTTTCCTCGGCACCAAGGGTGTTTACAAAATGACTAGCAGCTGTAGTGGCATTTCTTCGAAGACAGGGAGTGACCGTCTTCCCATAACCTGGACGACTGGTTGGTAGTGGGCAAATCACCAGAGCAGGTTGCAACCTCTCTAAGGCTCACACAGGATCTTTTGCAGTCCCTGGGTTTCTTAGTAAACCAGAAATAAAATCTGTCTTCACCCCTACACAGACTTTACAGTTCATAGGGGCAGAGATCAGCACCCTACAGGCCAGAGCCTTTTTACCACTAGACAGGGTGCAAAATCTTCAGACCATAGCAAACTCCTTCAAACTGCACGGTCAAAAAACAGCCAGGCAATTCCTGCAGCTCTTGGGTCATATGGCTGCATCCACAGGCACAGTGCAGGGTTCCAGGTTTCACATGAGACGCATCCAATTTCACGTCAGGACTCATTGGAGTCAGAAAAAAGATCCCTTTTCAGAACTCATTCCAGTGACAAGACCTCTGTTACAAGCCCTCTTGTGGTGGAAAAAGGAATCCAACCTAAGGCAGGGAGTCCCCTTCCAGAAGGAGGATCCTTCACTGGTCTTTACAACAGATGCATCCCTTCTGGGCTGGGGTGCCCATCTAGGGGAACACACAACTCAGGGTACCTGGTCAGGGGCAGAGTCCCTCCAGCATATAAATTTGCTGGAACTCAGAGCAGTGCAGCTAGCACTAAAAGTTTTCTCTACACTGACAATGGGCAAAGTGGTACAAGTAAGAACAGACAATACCACCACTATGTATTACATAAACAAGCAGGGTGGCACCAGGTCAGGTCCCCTATGCACAGAAGCCATGAGAATTTGGGCTCTGGCATATTCTCTAAAGGTGTCCCTGCAAGCCATCCATCTGCCAGGAAAGGTCAGTATCTTGTCAGACACACTGAGTCGGATCAATCAGTCGCATCACGAATGGACATTGAACAAGCAGGTGGTACAGGTAATTTTCAGCAGGTGGGGCGTTCCAGAGATAGACTTGTTTGCATCCCACCAGAACCACCAGTTGCCTCAGTATTATTGCAGACCACCAGCCCAAGGCACAATCCCTCTGGATGCCCTGGTACTGGATTGGTTGGGCAAGTTTCTCTGTGCATTCCCCCCTTTTCCTCTAGTTTTCAGGGTACTGCTGAAGCTCAGATCCCTCTCAGCTTCTCTGATATTGATAGCTCCAGATTGGCCCAGGCAGCCATGGTACTCTCTTCTGCTCTCCATGGCAGTGAGCAGGCCAATAAGCTTGCCTCTCGGGCACAATCTTATAACATCCAATCAAGGAACATTGCTGTTCCCAAATCTCAGATCTCTTCACCTCAAGGCATGGCTCTTGAGAAGTTAGAGTATGCAGGCTTGAACCTTTCTGAAGCTGTATTAAACATCTTGAAAGGTTACAGGAAGCATTCAACTAAGAAAACTTATTCTGCTAAGTGGAAAAGATTCTCTTTCTGGTGCTCTACTAGAAACTTCACCCCAAATAATGCAGGGGTCTCAGTGGTGTTGGATTATCTAACTCATTTACATTCACAAGGTCTGCAACCCAGTTCCTTAAGAGTTCATCTTGCAGCAGTATCGGCATACCTGTTTGCTAGGACAAAGGTATCTGTAGCATCAGATCCCATTTTCAAAAGATTTTTCAAAGACCTAATGCATTTGCACCCTTCTCACAGGGCACCTGTGCCCACTTGGGATCTTAATGTATGTATAGCAAGGTTGATGCGGGCTCCTTTTGAGCCCATGGCTACAGCCCATTTAAAGTATGTTACCTGGAAAACAGTTTTCCTGGTAGCAATTACTTTAGCAAGAAGAATCGGTGAGCTTCAGACTCTCTATGTGGACCAGGACTACATTTCCTTCCACAGGAATAAACTAGTCCTCAGAACAGACAGACAATTCCTTCCCAAAGTGTTTTCAGACTTTCATCTGAACCAGTCAGTCACTCTGCCTGTCTTCTTCACAGACCATGCCAGCTCTGGTGAAAGGTTTCACAGCCTGGATGTGAAAAGAGCTCTCAGCTACTAAAGGCCATAGGCAAAACAAAAAACAACTTTTCCTTACATATGGGGATGTTGGAATGGGCAAACCAGCCTCAAAAAGATCCATTTCTCGGTGGATTGTCCAGTGTATTCAATTCTGCTACACTAAAGCAGGTAGAGTCCCCAGCTGGGCTGAGGGCTCATTCAACAAGAGGAACAGCTGCCACTATTGCAGCTGCTTGGGAGGTGCCATTGTTGGACATTTTGTAAAGCAGCTACTTGGAAATCAGTACACACCTTTGCAAAGCATTATAATTTAGATATTTTGTCCAGAAGTGACGCCAAATTTGGCACAGCAGTCCTGCAAAGTCTGTTTCCAAAATAAGTTCTGTGCCCACCACCAGGGGGTACTGCTTGGTAGTCTGCGCAAAGTTATGAATGGTCTGAGCATTACTGGGGTTAGAAGAAACGAGCATTTGTCAATGCCAAATGTTTGCTTGCTGGCATTGGCATTGGTAGTGTAGAAGTTGCAGAGCTGCATAATAGGAATGGCAGCGAAGTATTGAACTGAAGCCAACCCCACCACCACCCTGCAGAGAGTGGCAGGCATTGGGGTGTGCCTTTGGGTCGTCAGGCACAACGACCACGCCATTTCACCACACCCTACCCTGCAGACATTGACAAGTGTCACGGTGTGCCTTGGGGTCTTTTTCTTCATGCGCACCCATTCCATCAGGAAATACAGTGAGATGGGTGCGGTATAGGAGAATGGGGTGAAGTTTGGGCCCGAAGAGTCCGAGGAACACCTTGATGCCTCTCACTGGCTGCAAGGTGTGGGTGGGGGTGGAATGGTATGAGCACTACAGGCAAGAATCCCAAGTCATACCCCTGATGCCTGTCATTCTCTACAGGGTGGGGCGTTATGGTCGGAAACCCTAACGCCTCAGGCATTCGTTGGTATTTTCACTCCAAATTTTCAACGTGTTTTTTTTGTGACCCCAACCTCATGAACAGTGGCAATATCAGTTTGTTAGACGAAAACTGCTTTTGCACAGCGACTATGGCATTTGGCACCACAGGTGCAAAAACGCATTCCAAACAGGACGTGAAAAATGACAGCGGTACTGTTCATGGGAGGTGTGAAAAATGGCAATGTTGAAAATCTGCTGTGAAAATCTTAAAAAAAAAAAAAAACTAACTGGTGAAGTCACGAGCGTGCGTAGAAACTGTGCAACGCACACCCGTAATGTAACTAGTTCGGGAATTTTTTTTATAGCAGTTTAACACAGGCATTTTGGGACCTCCGATCATGAACAGTGTCAGTGTGATTTTCTTTATCTGTCCCGAACAATGATTTCCCACAGCGACCATGCATTTCTGTGCTGAAAGTGTGAAAACACATTTCGGCCATGTTGTGGAAAATGACAGCTGTACTGTTCATAAGGAGGTGTGGAAAAATGCCACTGGTGAAAATCTGGACTGAAAATATTACAAATTCATGAACTTACGAGGGTGCGTGGAAACTGCACAATGCTCTCTCGTAACAGTCATTTTATGGAATTTTGTCACCAAATTTTCAACATAGCCATTTTAAGACCTCTGCTCATGACCAGTGTCACTGTGATTTTCTTAATCTGTCCCAAACATTGTTTTCGCACTCCGACTGTACCATTGTGCGCTACATGTGCGGAAACGCATTTTGGGCGAGATGTGAAAAATGGTAGCTGTACTGCTCATAAGGAAGTGCGGTAAAATGGCACTGTTGAAAATCTGGTGTGCAAATATTACAAATTCGCAAACCTGCCAGCGTGCGTAGGAACTGCTCAATGTGTACTCCTAAAACAGTCATTTTTGGGAATTTTTTCACCAAATTTTCAACATAGCCATTTTAACACCTCTGCTCATGACCAGTGTCACTGTGACTTCCTTCACATGTCCCATACATTGATTTTGCACACCGACTGCGCCATTGTGCGCTACATGGGCAGAAACACGTTGTGGGCGAGATGTGAAAATGACAACTATACTGCTCATAAGGAGGTGTGGTAAAATGGCAATGTTGAAAATCTGGAGTGAAAATATTGAAATTTCGCAAACTTACGAGCATGCGTAGGAACTGCGCAACGCATGCTCGTAAAACAGTCATTTTTAGGAATTTTTCCACCAAATTTTCAAAATAGGCTTTTTGAGAGCCCGCCTTATGAACACTGGCAGTGTCGTTTCGTTAATCGTTCTGGAAAGGTGATTTCGCGCAGTGGCTGCGAAATCACCCTTTGGGCCCGAGTAACGCCATGACAGTGCAAGAATTCATGAGGAGGGGTCCCAAAAACCCCATGTTGAAAATTTGGTGCAAAAATTCCAAAAATGCCTGAGATATGCAACAAAGTTGAAAAAACCCTATCTATCCCATTATACAGCTTACCGCATTTCCTCAGTTCGCGGTCGGCTTTGAAGAGTGCAGGCGTGTTCCCGGTCACGAAGATCGTCGCGCGGACTCGAGGTAAGTATGGGGTGGGGGTGAGGGCATGAGGTGCGTAGTGGGTGGGTCACCGGGTTGTGTGTGGGGGCAGGGAGACTGCGAGGGACCTTTTTTCTTTACAGGTTTTTTTGCCTTAAAAGATGACGTGGACGTTGCCACGCTTGGGTGGGCTCCCAGCAGCGAAGGAGGCTGCTGGGGGCATGGAGCCCGGCGGGAATTGGGCACCCGTCGGCCGCAGCATCTGTTGCCACACATGGGGTGGGCTCCCAGTGTGGCACCCACTCGGGGGAGAACACAGTGTAGAGCGATGGGGATTGGGCATCCCGTCGGCGGCTATCGGCATAGCCACGCTGGGGTGGGCACCCACTGTAGCATATGAAAGTGTGTTTCAATCCTGGCCGGCTATACAGTCGCGGCGCTGGGGGGAGCAGCAGAGTGTGTGTGTGTGTGTGTGTGTGTGTGGGCGGCATGAGCAGGCGATATCTGATCACTGCTCACTGAAGCGTAGCTCCCCTTTCAACTGTATGCCACTGCATTTTGGAGCTGTCATTGACAGCTCCAGCAGGCATTGAGAACTGTGGCCGTGCCTGCAAACACACTGACCGAATTGGAAGAGAGCTGACACACCTCCGAAAACTCCGATGATGGCACTGTGTTTCTTGCACATGCGTGCAAGCAGACATAAAAATTACTTACCATAGTAATCTTCTTTCTTCCCAGTGATGCTCAGACATTCATAACTCCCTCCCATCCTCCCCTTCCAGAACTTCAGCCTCTGCATTCCGCATGCTAGTGCCACATAGCCATTCCTTCTGGATGCATTTTCTCTATGCTAGACAGAGTTTAACAGAGTTTTTCTGTCTCTCAATAGTTTTTCTCACTGTATGGTGAACACCATTATTATATATAGATATAGTTCCTCCCTTGGAGTTTTTTTGTAGCAAGGTTTTTATTAGGCTGATCCTAAAAAAATGTTTAGTTGTCGGATTTTTCCATGTTGCCTGACTTCCAGTCTTCTTACATATCTGAAGGGTTTAGAACACTTTAGAAAATGGGTTGTGGAAATCTTAGAAGCTGATTGGCTTAGGCCACAAGGTTCCCGTTCCGGTATCAGGCAACAGAGACCGGGAAATAACTAATCCCAGTCTCTGCTTGCCTGTTTACCATAAAAAATTATGTGGCCATAGAACGTTCAATTTAAAATTGCCACCATTTTTTTCCCTCTCGCTTACTGAAAGAAATTATTTCCACAATGCTTTTTCTAAACCCTCCAATCCATCTGCTGCCGTGTCAAGTAAACAAAATAAGGACTCTGGAGTCGAGAGAAATAAATAAATTATCATACAAATCACAGTCAGCGAGCATGATTGTCCTGATTGTCATGTTCCTGAACGTGGATACGTGAATCGAAACCGCTGACTCTCCTCTCATGTGAATCATGCTGCTGAATGTTCCATTTCTACTGTGGTCAGAGAGAGCGGTGACTGTTTCTCAATCGCGATCAGTTGACAACAAGTTGGAGGTGAGGGTTACAACGCTGCTGCATGATGACAGGGGAAGGGAGGTTCCAACTGAAAAAAAAAACAGTCTGCTATAGCGGTGGTAACTGCAAAAGGCCATCATTATAATGAAGGCGGAGGAACTATTTAATTACAAAACATATTGAAAATTAATTATTATATTAATAATAGACTTTTTTTTTGTACTGTGCCCATTTTCTAAGCGCAATAATACCCAACAGGGTGGGCGGTATTGTGCAATACGGACCTGCCAGGGGCTATAAGGCCCTCCGCCTGCGGCGTCGGGCCTCATTACGCCCCTGGGCGGTCCGGTATAGCACAATACCGCCCACCCTGTTGGGTATTATTGCTTACACAGTTGGTAGAGGCAGTATTTGAAAGATGCTCATGTGCAAAGAATTCCATCATTTGCATGTGTTCCATCTCTCTGGGCAGTCCAACCCATCAGGATGACTGCACAAAGTTATGAATGTCTGAGCATCACTGGGAAGAAAGAAGATTACTCTGGTAAGTAATTTTTTCTTTTGGGCTATGGCACCCACCCAGTTAACAGAAACAAAATAAATCAATAAAAATAGAGTATTGTTTCATCCCCTGTATAAAACCTTGCATTTTTAGTGTGTATAGCCAAATATGTTGAAATATAATGTCAATGTTAATGATTTTTAATGCATGTATTATCTGGGGAATGTAAGATGCCAGTTAACAATACAAAGCAAGATTTGGAGTTATGATTTTAACTTTAGTAGAATCCTCTGAAAAAAGTATATTATAAGGATATAGAGTGGGTTGGGGGCATAGATATAAGTAGTTGATGGTTAAACATGAAAAGGATCTTAAAGAAATT